>CM024248.1:38094441-39507841 GCA_013421045.1 Propylea japonica | reverse complement strand
ATACAGGGGTGATCAAGAAGTGAGCAAAAAAACATTACCCCGTGTGGTGAAATTTCAAAGTTCAATAACTCTTGAATTATAGGACCGAATTATTTCAATTTGGGAGTTTTGTCACCCCTGCGATTGTCATCTTTCAATTTCTGAAAATGAATAAATCAGATCCGGACTAGAAAAATTTCAGACTCTATTTCTGTGAATATTAGAACCCCTGTACGCGAACATTATGTTTTTTTCGTATTATAAATCTATGGTCAAACCATGCTCTAACATTAGGGGCGTTTGGCATTGACCTCCGCGAGCGGACGGATTTTGTAGTCACGTGACCACAGATCGTACAGATAAATCTGAAATATCTGGGAATAAACGAACGGTACAGAGCATCTGCCACAGAACATACTGCTCTGTTCTACTTTTATAGATTATGAGATTTCAAAGATCACTATTTTGGGAAATATGCTTATCTTTTAACGATACTTTCACCCTTTTAGTAGCTCTTCCATAAAATCTCAATTAAATAATTAGGTGCAAAGGCACTGAATGCAAAAGAAACGAGTAATGCATATCCCCTTCTGGTCGTTGTTGGCGATAGTTGTACCGAAAGATCCTGATCAATTAATTGATTAATTACACGAAAAAGAAACGGGAAAGCAATATCTCCTCCTGCCCAATTTATAACTACGATAGCTATATTGAAAAATTTTAATGAATTAATTAAGTTTTAATGATAAATGAAAACAGAAGAATAAAACTGTTAGAATTTTTCAATCTATCGGTTGTCGGATAAGGAAACTCAACATAAAACAAAAAAAGATATAAAAACATAAAAACTCTATGGATAAAAATCGCTTTACTCCGTCGAAATAGACCGAGCGAAAAGATCGACGTCCGATTGCTCAGATTTGTATGACGAACGCTCCAGATGTGTACTCCCCTCAATCCGGATCTAATAAACGAACGGTTCAGATCGATCCGACACGTCCGATGTCGATGCGAACGCCCTATTGTGTATCCACACGCTTAGACTGAATCCCTTTTTTGGGAACTTTGGGGGGTCCATATTTTCTGAAATAGGACAGACCGCCACCTGTTGGTTTCACTAATGTTGTCCAGGAAGACTCAAGGAATACAATGACACAAAAATCTGGTCGATATCTGCTGGTCACCGAAATTAAAATATTAAACTTTCGGAGGATAACTCAAAAACAATGGAAAATAAAGAATGCGTTTAACGGCACTAAGATTTTCTCGAAGAAAATAGCCGCAATGTACCATTAAATTTTCTTTAAATCGAAGGGTTAAAAAGTTGTAATCAGGTATCACCATTTCTGGCGACCCTCAGACCCTGTATAGTAACATGAATTTTCTCAAAACATTATTGGACGTTTCTCTGTGAAATTCACTTCTTATTGAATTTTGAGAAATATTAGAGGTGGCTCATTTTCATTGGAACAGTCATCATGCGATGAAAAAAATGACCATAGAAATAAATTTCAAGAATATTTATTGACCATAAAACACTTCATTTTCCTAATGATAGAATACAACAGATACAATATTGTCAGTCGATAGTTATTGAACCTTGTACTAGAAAACATCACAACTGTTCATTAACAAAAATAAGATAGTACATGTCTATTCTATAAAGTATCACCTATAAACTGATAGATTGTTCAACATAAACCACTTTTGAACTCTAGGAAAGTATGTTCAGTGACAGTAACAATTACATTTTTTTGTTCTCTTCTCCAATGTTTGAACATATAGAAGGTCATGACTGAGATAGTTACAAAAATTACCAAAGCTATGGTGGTGAGGGCTATCGAATTGAACACAGAAATCTGGAACCCGCCCCTCATTGAACAGTTAGCTTCTTGCTCATCGTTTCCAGACGGACAATGTCGAAGGCCATCACACACCAGAGGTCAGCACTGATGCAGGCTCCAGTTCTGGGCAACTGTAATGAAAAAAGTTGATAGATCTCAGATTAAATTAGAGGTGAGCCGATAACGCTATGTAAAGTCGCGTCCACATTATGACGAACGACATCATTCGACTTGTGTCGTTCGACAAAGTGTTGACGTTGCAGAAGTCGAATCGAATCATGTCGCTTCCAACCCGAATGAGCGCGGTCCAGATCAAAGGAAGTCGTTTATCATTCGACACGTCCACACCGATTACGCCAAGCAACAGAGCTACAAATGATTAGTTTTTTGACAAAAATACTACCTGGACGCCACCTGTGCCATTCCGTGCAGGACAGTCCGTAGTTTATTCCCACCATGTTTTCAACACGAAAATGCCATTTTTTTATTTGTTATTAACAAAAAACAACAGAAATACGCGTTCTTTTTAGTTTTTTCGTTGCAAAATGGAAACTATTGATGCAGTGATAACGTTGCAATGGGATGAATTGTAGAGAATTACATTGTGAAGAGAATGGTGGATCAAACGATCCGATCGAATAATTGAAACTGGAGAAAAACGGAAAAAACCGGAAAACTGCGTATTTTTTCTTTTAACTCATAACTCTGCCATTTTGCAATATTAAGAACTGAAACTTCACACGATAGTAGCTATTGACGTACAATTCATGTGTACCAAAATTGGATTCGGTCGGATAAATAGGTTTCACATAATTCCCATTTGAATTTTTTTTGGACATATTTTCGCGGAGAGCTGGATGCGTTTGCGGTCGTCCGATTGAAATTAAAAAAATTGATTTGGAAAGAAGACGTGATCAGTAACAAAACGTCTATTCTGATTTTTCAATAAAACGCGTTTAAGTGTGTTAAAAACTAGTGAGAACATGAGGGAAAACGGCCGACCGAGCGAGAGCGGTCGAGTGGAGAGGAAATAAGCGAATCGAGGGGAAACGTATATGTGTACAAAATTTGGTGCACTCTCCGCGCAACAATTCTTATTGAGCAAAATACAACTCTATGCGACCCTAGCGGCGTTACGTAGAACTATCCCGAAACGAGTATTCCAAAACGCGGGACGGGATATGACACTCGATTGTTTGTGCCTAAGAAATGAGATGAGAATGCCTTAAGAAATGAGATTTGTATTGTGGGTTCATTATAATATTTGTCTAGTTAGTTGGTTTTTAATCTGATTTAAAGATGACTAAAGAAAATACAGTGAAGAACACTAATTGTTGCTGTGTTTATGGATGAAGCTCTGAAGAGTTCTTTCACAGGTGCATTTTATAGGATTGTTGTTATGAAAATATAATATTTTATCAGTTGATCTCCAGTTTGCACTAGAGGAAGCATTTCAGACGTTTAGTGCAGTCAAAATCAGGAAAACAAAGCGATTAGCCAGTTTCAGGATTCATATTTGGACTTAAAGGAGGAAATATAGTACATTATTGGATGTATTTCCAATTCACTCGTTAAAGAAAACAGATGAAGATTACTCGTTAATTGACAAAATTGTTGTGATAACTTAAGTTTTTATGAATATATGCCTTGAAATCATATCACTGGCGAAAACTTATGGATGTTCTTTCAAATTGCAGTATATCTTTTGTTTTTTATGAGACAAGTAGAAGGTAACTGCTAATTCACTATTTTATAAAAAATAGCATACACATACTTACTTTAACTCTGTATTGTAAAATTAATTATCATTTCTTATTAGATAATTAAGTTTTTGTTATACCAGGGAATAAAATTTGTTGGTTGTATTCAATGATAAAATGCTTCACTTACGACAAAATATTAATGAATTTTTCTGATTTGTATTCAATAAAAATAGTTTTTGATGTTGTAAATAATTGAAATTAAGTTGTTTATTTTCATAAAGTCTTTCATTTCTGTAATAAAATCATCATGGAATTCAACGGCTTTCATTTCAATAACAAATATTGTAATTTTTTCTTTCTATATATTGCAGAATAAATATTATAACATAATTTGATTCACTGCAGCAGGATTCCTTGTTTCCACTAAATAACTAATCATATCAGGATACATTTTATCTTTGAAATGAGCAAAGTTAGATGGTTAAATATGTTCTTTCTGCAGTTGACAAGGGTGAATGCCAAAACTGATATTTTTCTACATATCGTCGTCGATGTATATGATATGAACTTAATAAATCATTTCATAGGTCCATTTTCACGATTGTTCAGTCAAAAGACTAAATAAATCAACTGAAACACTTGAGAAACACCAGAATCTCTCTTGTTTCGCTTTGACGTGCACGAACAATACTCGTTTCGGGAACAGCTGATTCGGCGATTGCAGAGCCACCATCGGTAATTATTTATCCCTATACTCGGCGACCGCTGGCTTCCGCGGCGTTTCCCCTCGATTCGCTCATTCCCTCACCACTCGACTGTCTCGCTTGGTCGGTCGGTTTCCCTCATGTTCTCATTAGTTTTAACACACTTAAACGCGTTTTATTGAAAAATCAGAATAGACGTTTTGTTACTGATCACGTCTTCTTTCCAAATCAATTTTTTAATTTCAATCGGCTTCGAAGCTTCGAAGGGCTGGGCCTCTTGCCGCGACAGGAGACCTTAAATCATATTCTCTGACGCTATTTCTTATTGTCTGATGCTAATTTACACCCCATGAGTTGCTCAACCGTTGTCTCAACGAAGAAACTCTCAAGTAACGTTCTTGAATGGCAGTTGTTACCCGTGGTCTTCCCTGTCCTAGTCTTCGGCCATTCATGGCCTGTCTCCCTGAATCGCTGCAACATTTGGTCACAGTTGTATGGGAAACTCCAAACCTTTCGGCAATTCTTGTGTATGTCCACCCTTCTTCTCGCCAAAACTACCGCTTGGAAACATTCCTCTTTGGTTAAATTGCGTTCGCGTTGCATAGCGATCGAGTGTATAAAATCAAACGAAAGAAAAATTATTGATCACTAGAATTGATCGAGAACAATGATTTCAGAATGGAGCCAATACGTTCAAAATTTGATAATCTCATCTTCTTATTACTGCTGGAAAAAACATCTGTATTGAAGAAAAACGTTGAACGTGGATAACATATGCATGCATATTCTGATAAAAATAACTATCATTCAGAACACCTTCAGTTGTAGAATAAATTGAGATTTCCATAATGTGCGTTAAGTTTTTTCTGCAGTGGATAATTCTAGTCAATAGAAAAAGGAAGAAAGCAATACTTTCAGATGAAGTCATCCCAAATAAAACAATCTAAGTCAAAAATACGCTGCCTCTGGTAGTTCAGATCAAAAGGCACTGGGGAACGTCCAGTACCAGAACTATTCCTATTCTTATATTAACCACAGGGATTATTCCTAGAGTCTCAGGTCCAACATGAAGGAGCTAGATTTGGATGATCTTCACAAAATAATGCAAAAAGTAGTACTTCTCGGTACTGCTAGAACGGTAAGGAAGTTTGTAGGTCTCGATGGAAACCAGGAACAACCATGAAGAGAAACTTGCTAGACCGTCTACCAGGACATTAACCGAGGAAATCCAGATCCTAGCAACAAAGGATGAAAGACAACAAGACAAGAAGAATGAGAAAACCGAATACCTCAGAGATCAATCCCCTGGTATTCCTCTCCGGAATGACTGAATGTTCCCTTTAGTAAGGAGTGTGATTGACGATCGCTAGGGGGTTGAGAAATTTCACGCTTCTTCGCTAGTAGTCTCAAGTCGGTAGTGATAATAGCCGCTGAGGAACTCTGGAATCGTAAGTTGAAAGTATGGGCTTAGCAAAACCCGAGGTACCCGAGCAATCTGGCAGTAGGTATAAAATGCAAGCTGTGTAGAAAGCAGCAGAAGACTACTACCACTGCAGCTCTAAGGATTGTAAAATGCGATCAATGGTTGTTTCCTCCACGACACGGAGAAACTTATAATAATGGTGCAATTAAGGAATAGAAATATTGTCATGCAAAACGCTACATCTCAACAGGAAGAACCAAGGAGACAAACAACAGCAGTAGTGAGCAGTGTCACTCTACAAAAAGTGCTACGCAGGATCTTCACCATCAGCTTTCAGTAAAGCCGGGTTGCCTAGGAGAAGCATGAAAGGAACAAAGGACGATTATGCTCAACTACTACAAAGAACAATCATGGGTCAAAAACCACCAGGATACAGAAAACGGTTATTCGACGAATTCAAGTAACCGAACACAGGATATCTGATTAGTATACGCATCATCAATCAAACAAACTTATCTTAGAAGATAGGCTGCAGAAAATCACAAGTTATGTTAACTACGAAGAAGACCATAATAAAGAATAATACACAAGTTCGTTCAGGGCCTATTGCACCAAATACTTTGCAACTTTCCACTTTGCACTTTCAAATGAATAATGTTGCACGAAACGCATTGATAATTATAAATTGTATTGTGGAAACGCAAGTGCAAAGTGAAAAACCCTTCGCAAGAATTAAATCTGAAAGAAATGTTATGAAACGTAATTAATTTTCAATTTGAAAATTTGTCAGAATGCAAAGTGAAAAGTTGCAAAGTATTTGGTGCAATAGGCCCCTGGTCTATCGTAACATGTTCAAATACATCAAGTAGAAATTTCCGCTTTGATAGAATGATGAAGGCCTGCTTGTTGCGGATTCTACCTTTATCAACTTGTTTCAAGAAGTAAATACTCAATCAATAATACATACCTATGAGGGCATTCTGGTGGACTGATCATCAGCAGGGAACTCGGAATACTCAATGCTGGATTCTTAGAAATCTCCATCCAAGTAATAACAAAATTTCCTCTCTCCCTTTGCAAAAATTCCACCACAAAACTTCTTGAATGTAAATTGTGATTTTTTCTATATGTGAACAGGCTCCAACCTTCAGAAAACAACTCAACAACTTCTGAAGTATCCTGGTAAAAAGGACAAATGATATGTATATCTTCACTTCTACCTCCGGGGTAAACTAAAATCCTGTTCTGACTAGGACATAACCTAGGATCCACCTTCTCGACCCCTCTTATTTTAAGATAAATGAAGTTATTGAGGGGATCTTCAGGTTCGATCAACCAAGGTTGCTGACTACACAGTGAAGCAGTCTGGTTGTCTTCGCTTATTCTCAAGTAGTAGTCACTGTTTCTAACAGTTATCTCTCCACTAGACCCCTTGAGTTTTCTAGTTTTCCAAATATCAACACAATTTTTCTCATTGTGATTTGGAACAAATTCGAAGGTTCCATCGAAGAAATAGCTCATATAATCCTCGTGAATCAACATGTTGGTAATAGTGAAAGTAACTTTGATTTTCTTAGCAGTCTTCGTGTTACTGTTATTGTTTCACTGGTGTTTTGGCAGAAGCAACCTCTTGTAATCTCGACTCCATTCCATGGAAACTCTGATATCTTTATGTTAGCGACGCCATTACTGTAGGATCTAACGTCACATATCCATCTGTCAATATCAGGGTTATAAATGGAGTGACAATCTTTATTACCAAAACCCATTTTCGAAAAAGTTAATTTAAGTTTTTGATGTTCGGTGGATTCGAAATGATAAGTACAACTCAAATCTTTCTGGCCTCCTCTGCCATAAAGAAAAGTTATCCTAGGAGAAGACATCTTTCCGTTTTGTCCGCGGAGAAGGCGATCGCAGGGATTTCTGCTAGCTTGAACTCCCTCCTGCCCTAGATCGATAAACTCGTATCGTAAAACGAAGCTGACAGGGTATAAAACACTGCCGTACCTTATGGATTGGGAAATAGTTAAATCAGAGCCCGATGATATGTAGCTTTCGGCCAGGCCACAAGGTCGGGGTTCTCTGGAGGAATTCTTGAGCAGGGAATGGTCGCAAAGTTTCGGCTTGTCGTCTTTGCAAAATTGTCCTATGAGGAACAGTGTTCTCGTTTTTCATATCACCATCCCATATTTGCAGTTTGACGTCACAATCACCCGAATTGAAGTCAGGTCTCTCGTTTGTTACGTGGTATTTGATGAAGGAGATCCAAATGACTTCTTTCTGCTGACCTCGGAAGTGATAGTTGCAAGTTGTGTTGGGAGGAAGTGAGTGAAGCGGGTTTTCCAAATATCCTGAGGTGTTCCTGAAGCTGGTTACCAAAAATTCACATCTTTTTCCGTGTTCAATGTAGGGGGGGATTCTTTGTTGACGAAGAAGACCTTGAAAAAATTGAAATAAATGTTATTAATGTTTTTTAATTACAATGAGCCGCGTATGAATTTGCCGCTAGAGGCGCTAGCGTTGCGTGAGATCCTCGATAATTTGTTTTGTCAAATATTCAATCGTAATTGTTAATCTGTATTGTTTCTTTTCAATCCTTACGCGGGTGTCAGGAGTTTCACATAAATATTCTGATTAATTACAGAAAATATGATTCCGGATCAATGAATATCACTGATTGAAAGCTGAGTTGAAAAGATGGGTGCCAAATTAAGCGGGCTAAAAGAACAGCTAATTCAAAGGTGAGTTTGTTACTATTTCAATATACATTTCTCGTGAAAAGTATGTTTATTTATTGAGTTCACAGTTATGGTTTTTCTATTCACAGACTCCAATACTTTGGTGGAAATGATAATTCCAGTGGAAACGCATTATCATAAATTGAAATGAATTTATTGCAGAAGTAGTTTATCATGTCAAAAGTAGCTGCTTTTCGTTATACTAACATGATTCTGTGATAGCTGAAAAGTGTTACAACCTGGAGTAGTACAATAAATCATCACACGATCCTTTCATTTATCATTATAAGTGAATATTTAGGAAAAACAGTACCTACAGAAAGAAAAAACCCAAAGATCAATAAGAAATATATATACTGATGATCAGTTGAAAGTAGGGTAATTTATTTAATTACACAAGTCTTCGATGTATATTTTAACACTAAATGTTCTCCTCGAGAGTTGGTGTGTCATTGATAACAAACAAAAAATGTTTATATTTGTAGAATCCAGGATGAAATTGGACCAATAAGATTTGTATTACTCCCATGTTCCGACAAAAAAGCAGTATCAGTTGAGCTTTCTTGACTACATATTGATTTTCCTATGCAGTTAAACTAATTCTTGCATTTTCAAGTTTCCTTCAAGAACTCTCTCTACTCGTTTTTTATTCCTATCTCTCCTCACTTTCCTGGTACCCAGAAAATTGACTAGGTATTGCTTTCACTTTTATTTAGGAATAGCTGGAAAATTTTTATTAGTAGATTACAAGTAATACAACTATGTATAACTTATTCAATTGTAAAAGTCGAGTGTCTGAAGCAACATAATGTAAAAGATTATTAGGTACTAACGGTTTTCTAGATCGTCACGTATTATCATCAGGGTTGAAATGTTTTCTACAAACTCGTCAATGATGTGTGCTTTTGAACAGTTTTACCGTTTGGAAAGTCATGTCCTCCTTTTTTTAAACTATACGGAACTTCGCAACCCTGCGGCATGCTCGATATTGTACGGTATTCACAGATTCAGATTTAGGAATGCAATGTACCTTTTTTTCGAAACTGATAATACCGAACACTAGTAAAAAAGAATTTGTTATAATAATAATAAAAAATCAATGACATTACAAGCAACTTTGACAGGACCTCACGCTCACGCAACAGAGGCGCCAACCAGCGAGAAAAAAACTATAGACAACTGTCAGGTCAGGAGGTCGATTCTTGAATTATGTCGTGTTCGAGAATCGACAAATGTCGACCAACTGAGCAGGAAAGTTGGTAGACAATTGTCGAATCACCCCCATGAACTGCTTGTAGCCCATTGGCATATTCCATGACGATATCAGCGCTAAGATGGCGAGAATCGAAGCTGAGCTAAGATAGTAGTAAATGTAAATATTCCTAGCTTTCTATTTGCCTGAATAATTTCCGAAATCACTTCAGTTGGAAGTGAAGTGATTTTGACAATAAAACATGCCTTTTTCGGATGACAATCAACAAAACGATAAGTTTGACATCAGAGTACCATCGACAATAGTACGAAAGAAATTCTAAAAGTAATATGAATTATTCATTACTAGGAATAAAAACCGAGGATAATAATTCACTTTCTGTTATGTTTAGAAGTAAATTGTAAACTTTCACCAAAATGTTAGGTTATGTTATTTATGATGAACTGAAGTGATTGTGGAAATTAAACTGATTCTGTCAGAAAGCAACATCAGTTGGAAGTGATGCGCATCAGTTCAAAATCACAACATTGTCAAATAGAACGCGCATCAACTGATTTTACATCAGTTTGGAAGTGATGCGGCTTCAAATAGAAAGGGCCTAATCTTTTGAAGAGATAAGTCATTGGAGTTTCATCGAAATTTTTGTGAATAATCTGGAAATTATTATGGAGTTGGAATCTTTATTGAATTATTTTGTGATTTAACCAATACCTCAATCATTTTATAACTAATATTCAAGTTTTCAATTAATATAAAGGTTATAAGTCAGTAAGTCTAGTCGAAGATGTTGTCAAAATATCATCATTTACACTCTGAAAATGACCATCGCGTCAGTGGTGGGACACCCAGTGTATACGTTCAACGCTCTGTTTACTACTATCTTAGCTCAATAGGGATGTTGACTCATGTTACGAATTCATAGAAATTGTGGTTTTCCCCATAAAAGGAAGTTTTTGCAATCGTAAAAAACCATTTAGTGATCTTATTATCTCGTTAAATTAAATGAAGCTGATTTAAGCTGTTATTTATTATCAACTATCACGTGACTGCGAACGCCAATCAGAGGTAGTTGAAGTCACTATCCACTATTTTCATTGCAAATTCGAATGTTCGGTGCTCAGATCAACAAAATAAATTCATAAGGCCGCGTTTCACAAAACTCCAATCACCTGGTTATTGAAATGCCATCATTGCTGTGCAATTTTCAGTTCATTTTTGACATAATCCATCGACTTAATTTAAAATCAAATTTGATTCGAACTTATGAAGTTGAAAGCTGAAAGAGAACAGAATTAGTTCAATTATTAGTTATAAGAACGATAATCCACAATTTCCTTCATAATGGAGTATTCATCAAGGGTAATAGTAGTAACTTACTATTATTGATTCCCTGATGCTCGCAAGTTTCTTTCCTGAAAACATGGATTTTTTGTGCAGCGGAGCTTATAACGTGAAATTGTCTTTGTAAGTATCGAACTTTTAACTCATATTCATTATTACAAATAGAAGAAACACCTTATACAGATTTTATAGACCGACGTCGTATTTTTTGAGGGCCTAGATTGACCTTTTTCACAAAGAATCAGGCCAAATCAGTTCACTTTGACAGAAGTCAAAGTTTGTTCATTGGATATTGACGTCAATCATCATAACGTGACAAAATTGAGCATTTCTGAGGGAATTTCGAATTGTCTTTTCATTTACGTATTTTTTATTGGCAATTATTATATTTTCAAGAAAGAAGTATTTTTTCGTGTTTGTATAGGTTTATCTTTAAAATAAAATAAATTTCAAAAAGACGTCAACATCCCTATTTCGATTTCTGCCACCAGAGTGCGGAGTGGTCAGCAAAAGCCAATTGCTGCTTCAACTTACCTCACCTCCAATTCGAATCCTGGTAGATACGAAAGCGGCAATGGATGGAATGGATTTCCAAAAGGTGACGTATGAAATTTAATCATCATTTCTGGACCACTACTCATTATCTGCGGAATGGTCTCCCCACTACATAATGAGCTAGCGTGGTGGCGCCTTGCCCCCATCCATCTAAAATTTCTATGTAGTCTTGCATCATGTTGCATTGATCCCAAATTCTGAAAACAAAAGTACATAATTATTTTTTTTGATCGATACAATACTGAGCAATATCGCTTTAGTTACGTATGTCTTTACTTTCCAAGGAAAATATGAAATGTCCAATCATATTTCCTAAGGAATAATACTCCCTGAGCATGAGATTTTGAGCGTTCGTTCATTGGTGGAGCAATAAGACTATTAAAAAAAGTTAAATATGTAAAAAATTTATAATAAAAAAATTAAATTATATGGTTATGATGATTCGATCCTCTCGAAATCTTGCATAAACATTCAGTATATCAGTCTAGATTCACAAAATCAATTTCACTCGAATCGGATATTATCCTTTTTAGGAAAATATGAAGTTTCCTCTTTTCAATATTCCATTTGAATTTTCTATGGTTCTGTCAACACTATGGCTATCAAATTTTGCATGAAGCTTACTATGAGCATCTTACATGTGGTCCCAAAATTCCATATCGATTGGTTTCGTTTTGCCTGAGATATTTGAATGGCCATATTTATGGAACACCCTGTACGATTGGCTTGTTAACGAACTTAAACGAGGCATTTGGGAACCGAACTCATCCTGAAAATCTCAAGTCTCTAGGACCATCCCTCCGAAAGTTTATGTGCTTATGGACAGAATTTAATTTGACTACGGATTCGTCAAAATATGTTGACAATATACAGGGTGACTGGTGACGTAAGGGACAACGGCTAACTGGAGATAGAGGACCTCAAACTGAATAAGGATTGGGGGTTTTTTAAATGTCCCATAAGGCTATTAGTTTCAGAGATACAGGGTGTTTTTTGCAAAAGTGCTAAAACTATAAACTGCCATATCTTCGTCAATATGGCAAATTTTTCGCTGATATTTGGCAAACTTGTTAATATACATATTCTCCATCAGATGGACAAGAAAAAATTCCCAAAAATTGCAGGTCCGTATTCAAAAATTTCAATTTCCGTGTCAGGTGAGAAATATCACTCGGTATATGAAATAAAAAAAATTAAATTAAGAAATTGGAATCTGCAAAAAACACTGAGTAAAAATCTGTTTTTAGTTTTAATGGCACAAATTTTTTATTGTTTTATGATATGTTGAAAGTCGATATTACAATTTTTTCATATTGAATTCAAGAAACACACTATTTCTGAAAGAAAAAAACACTGAATTTGAGATGCTTAGATAATCCTGACGCATTTTGAATATTCTTTCACATCTTGAAATACTTTTTCATTAAATTTTCTATCAATATTATAAGAAAAACTCAAAAAACAATACAAACACAAAAAGATTAACAGTAGCACATATGGTTCATAAAAAAAATCAAATAAAAAAATGCCTGATATGCGAGAGCCATTCCCCTCAAACACTTATTGGCTCTTTTGAACAATTGAAGTACGTTTCACATCCACAAGATGAAAAATTACTCTTGATAGAACAGTAACACTAGATTTCAGCTCGAGAAAAGTTGGACTTTCTTCTCAGAACGCCTGAACAATAATCCATCTGATACTTATTCTTTCAAAAAATTTTATTCTTCTATTAAATAATGCAATGATTCATGAGAAAACAACTGAGCAAATGCTCGAAATCAGAGCAATCTGCTTCAACGCATTTATTGGCTCTCTTGAACTCTAATGATTTCTTTCTCTCTTGAGATGAGAATTATTCTGAGACCAAATATTATATCCGTTCATTTTGCGCAATCCAAAAACAAGTATCATCTACATATTCTTCATTCGTCAATATTGAAGGCATTTTTCAGTAGATAAACAAACGACACAATTCCCAATAATTCACAATCAATGAATGTATGAATATAAACGTCATTTTTGAAATAAGCCTACTCTGTGTAGTGGGATGTATTTATTTATAATGAATAATAAACCTGTTATTCTAGAAAATCACTTGTTTCCTAATATTCTGTTTGCATTAAAGAAATTCATATGCTTATCAAAAGAAGATGAAGTTGCTACACCTAAGTACATATTAGAGGGAAATAAGTCCTCAAAAATTCATACATTATTTCATTGAAGAATAAATTTTGTTGAAAACATAAGTACCAGATGGATTATTGTTCAGGGGTTCTGAGAAGAAAGTCAAACTTTTCTCGAGCTGAAATCCAGTGTTTCTGTTCTATCAAGAGTATAATTTTCATCTTGTGGATATGAAAAGTACTCAATTGTTCAAAAGAGTCATTAAGTGTGTGACGGGAATGGCTCTCGCATATTGAGCATTTGTTTATTTGATTTTTGTATGAATCATATGTGCTACTGTTCCTCTCTTTGTATATCTATCGTTTTTTAATTTTTCTTATAATATTGATAAAAAATTAATAAAACAGGAGTTCAAGATGTGAAGGAATATTCAAAATGCGTCAGGATTATTTAAGCATCTCAAATTCAGTGTTTTTCTATCAGGAATAGTATGTTTCTTGAATTCAATATGAATAAATTCTAATATTCGACTGTCAACATATCATAAAAACTATAAAAAATTTGTGCCATTCAAACTAAAAACAGATTTTTACTCAGTGTTTCTTGAAGATTCCAATTTCCAATTCAAATTTTTTTATCTCATATACCGAGTGATATTTCTAACCTGACACGGAAATTGAAATTTTTGAATACGGACCTGCAATTTTTGGGAATTTTTCTTCTCGATCTGATGGAGAATATGTATAGTAACAAGCTTTCCAAATATCAGCGAAAAATTTGCCATATTGACGAAGATATGGGAGTTTATAGTTTTAGCACTTTTGCAAAAAACACCCTGTATCTCTGAAACTAATAGCCTTATAGGACATTTAAAGCCCCAATCCTCATTCAGTTTGAGGTCCTCTATCTCCAGTTAGCCGTTGTCCCTTACGTCACCAGTCACCCTGTATTTTCGTTGACAGCTTCCACAAATTGTTTTTTTTTCCTTCAGACTTTGCCGGAACCAAACATTCACGGGCTTCTGCCACTTGAGTTTCTACGTAATTTGGCTCTAGTCGTTCAATAGGGGAGAAAAAAGATCTCCTTTATTTTATCCGAGTACCCTTTTTGAGCAAATTCGGACTGAATACAGATTTAACGAAGCCGTAAAAAAGGAAATATTCACCTATAATTTAGAGATTGAAATCAAAGAAATTGTTCGCAATGCAATCCCTCTTGTTAAATAATAATTTCTTTGCAATGTGGTTTTTCGATTTGTTTCGGAAAAAATAGATGTCCTCATGATATTACTTACTAATATTTTCACTGTACCCGAGATAATGATTCATTTTATTTGATTTATTATTAATACGCCTTGTTAAACAAATAATATAAAGATAATTTCCAAAAATAATTAATCGACCTTTTCTCTCGACCTCAAAATGAAAGATTGGTTCAACGTTCACGAAATTGAACAATAATGACCCATTTATGTTCAAGTTATGCTATTTTAATATGCAATTGTCATGGACAAAGGCAATCAAACATATAGATAGATCTTTTGTCAAATGTATGTCTTGTGCAAAATAATGTACCTGATATTTCAATCAAGAATTTATTTTCTATTCATAATGCGGTCTACGGAAAAATCTTCTATTCCACTTGTTTATTAATTAAGAGATTAATGAACTAGTTGATGAAATAACTATATATCTCTAAACATAAACACCGATCCACGTACAACAAATTTCACTTACTTAAAAGCTTTATCGCTGTTGTCAAACTTGGGCACATTTTCCTTATAGTGAAAATTCGCCTGCCTGACGGAAATCAGAGCGTGTTTTCCTGGCGGAACGTTCCGCTCCCTGACTCTAAAATGGCAACTGACGTTTCTGGGGTAGATTCCTGGATAGTTCGGGGACTGTATCCTGCAGGACCTCTTGGAGCATCCTTCCAGCAGCCTGTCGCAGTACGTGCCTACGGCCAGCTTCCCCCTGTATGATTTCTTGTCGCGTTGCCATAACGTATTCTGGCATCGCTCAGACGCAGAAATTATAGGACAGCTTGAACTCGAAACTGTATCCAGAGCTTTCCTGGAAACCATTAAGGATTTAGGATTATTTCAGAAGCTATGAGATTTTGGATGTGTTGGTCATGTTAGCGGAGTATAATGCATGTGCTGAAGAAGTACAATCTGGTGTGTCGACTCTTCAAAGAAGAGAATTTTATTTTCTGTATTATCCCAAAACGACACACTGATTTTTAAGTCACGAGAAATTATACCAGTAGTAATCATTACCATATGTCTACATTTGAAGGATTTGCGGAAAATTGTTCATCCACGACTATTATAAAATCCGTCCATTGTACGTCTATGTGCTCGGCCATAATAATACCCATAATCACAGGAGAATAAGGAGATAATAATCACTGCTGTCAGCTGCTTCATAGATTTAGCTTCGATATAATATTTTTCAAATTGGTATTTCTTCAGTATTTTATAGTACTCCAACTAACAAATATGGGTGGTTCCTACATTTATTATAGGTTTGTTCCAACAGCTGACTTTTGTACGGTAATTTGACGGTCACGAAACTGTTAGTAATCGATCTTATGCGCATGTCTAAACTTTGACCGTACAAGAACCGACGAAGATGTTTGGAAGGGTTGGAACGAATTTTTGACTGTTTGTTGACCATACCATATGCTTTAGATGGAACCACAGATAAATAAAGTTTATTTATCTACCAATAAATGAATGAATACTCACTATGATCCTCGTTTATTGTTTGATTCATTTTGTTTTTCAGAAAATAAGTATATAGCACAGACTCTGATTTATAGGTACTTTCACATAAATAAAGTTTATTTATCTATTGATGGAACCATTTTGTTTTCTCTTTGCGATACAAGCCGGTGAAAGTACCTATAAATCAGACTCTCTGCTATATACTTATTTTCTGAAAAACAAAATGAATCAAACAATAAACGAGGATCATAGTGAGTATTCAATTCATTTATTGGTTTTTCAACTAACTTCTGCTTTATTTAAATAGGTTACCAAGAATATATAATTTATGCTTCCAGAACACAAACCCCTTACCGATAGAAATTTTTGATCGAATATGGGAAAACAGATAACAAAATTGTACTTTATAAACAAATTATTTGGAATTGTGTGCTTATTCCAGAGACACTGCTTGCTGTTTACATAGAGAAAGAATTTGTTCTATGGCTATTTAATCTGAAACACGTGCTTACTCTTACTCTGACGGTCTTTTAAATCAAAAGCACACAGGACTGCGCATGACAGTCCAAACAGTAGGTACTTGCTCCAGACCAGGGATCGAAATGACGATCACCAACCGTTCCACTCACGGTCCCGAAGCAGGATGGAACAAAAACGAAACCGTTCTCAAACGATACATTTTCAGTTGGAACACATTTTTATCTATTGCGCAGAATCCTGACGATCATTGTACGGTCAATTCTTGAGTTGGAACAAACCTTATATCAATTAAGGCATTTTTTATTACAAAATATACAATGATGACCAGTTCCAGTTCTCCAAAAATTGTGTGTCAACTTGACTTTTTCCACGCTTGTCATAGAGGGGTCTTGTCGCGTTCGCCAAATGTTAAAATATTCGAAAAATATATTCAGTAGTCGTGGATAATGTGTAGTATGCTACTCACGTATATGGATGTTATTCACTCGGTGATTTGGATCACTCGCCTATGGCTCGTTGGCTTAACTTCACCTTGTGAATATTAGCTATCATTATACACTCGTAGCATAATATACTATTGTTTTCGTCGACCTCAGAATAAAAGGTTGACTGAACGTATTCGAAAGTGATCAATTATCACCCATTTTATTTTAAACAATTTTAAGAAGATTTTTCAAAAATGACCCTATTTATTACTTAATTTCTTGACTGTATTCTAAAGGACCTCTAGGAGCATCCTTCCAGCAGCCTGTCGCAGTACGTGCCTACGGCCAGCTTCCCCCTGTATGATTTTCTTGTCGCGTTGCCATAACGTATTCTGGCATCGCTCAGACGCAGAAATTTATAGGACAGCTTGAACTCGAAACTGTATCCAGAGCTTTCCTGGAAACCATTAAGGATTTAAGATTATTTCAGAAGTTATGAGATTTTGGGATGCTTTGGTCATGTTACCGGAGTATGCATGTACTGATGAATTACGATTTGATGCCTTTTGGTCTGTCGACTCTTCGACGAATTTTATTTTCTGTATTATCCCAATACTAGACAATGATTTTTAAGCCACGACTAATTATACCAGTAGTAATTATTACTATATGTCTACTTTTAAAGGATTTGCGGAAAATTGTTTATCCACGACTATTGTAAAATCCGTCCATTGTACGTCTGTGTTCATCACAAGGGGATAATGGGATATATAATACTTATCACTGCTGTCAGATGATTCATAGATTTAGCTTTGATCACGATACACTCAAACCGATATGCCAGATTCGGAGTCTAAATTCGTCCGGCGCGCTCATCTACGTCATTGAGGAGCAGATATAAAAGTGGAGTTATAATATACTTATCAGATTTTGATTGTATTGGCTCCATTCTGAAATCAGTTGTTCTCGATCAATTCTAGCGATCAATAGTTTTTCTTTCGTTTGATTTTCTACACTCAATCGCTATGCAACGAACACGAGATTTGACCCAAGAGGAATGTGTCCAAGCGATAGTTTTGAGAGAAGAAGGGTGGACATACACAAGAATTGTAGAAAGGTTTGGAGTTTCCTATACAAGTGTGTCCAGAATATTGCAGCGATTCAGAGAGACAGGTATGAATGACCAAAGACCAGGACAGGGTAGACCACGAGTAACAACTGCCCTTCAAAGTTCAAGTACGTTACTTGAGAGTTTCTTCGTTGAGACAATGGTTTGCACCGCTCGCCTCCTTCAAAATCAGCTTGAGCAAACTCATGGGGTGCAAATAAGCACTCAGACAATAAGAAATCGCCTCAGAGAATATGATTTAAAGCATCGTGTCGCGGCAAGAGGCCCAGCTCTCACCCCATCTATCGAAAGGCGCGTTTGGATTTTGCGAGAGAGCATATCCATTGGGAAGAGGCTGATTGGGAAAGAGTTCACTTCACAGATGAGTCTAGATTCTGCCTCTACCATTGTGATCGACGTTCCCTTGTATACAGACGTTCTCCTGAAAGATATGCTCAGTGCAATTTCGTGAATACTACTGGTTTCGGGGCAGGATCGATTATGGTATGGAGTGGAATATCTTTGACTGCTCGCACAGACCTAGTGGCAGTTGATAATGGAGCTATGACTGCTAATAGGTATATAAGGAACATTCTTGTAGAGCATGTTGTGCCATTTGCCCCATACATTGGTGAAAATTTCATTTTCATGGACGATAATGCCAGAAACCCCATCGTGCGCGCATCGTTCAGGAGTACCTTGAAGAGGTTGAAGTCTCTCGAATAGAATGGCCAATAAGAAGTCCAGATCTCAATCTCATTGAGCAGGGTTGGGACAACCTCGATAGAAGGCTGAGAGGTTCAGAAAATCATCCAGCTAATGACTTAGGAATCCAATATCTCAGAGAAATCTGGGAAGGATTAGATCAGAACATTTTAAGATCACTCATTTTGATTATGAATCGTCGTTACCGAGCTGTAATTAACGCAAGGGGTGGAAATACCAAGTATTAAATCACTTATCAGCATTCCAGTACTTTGTAAATTGTTTATTTCTCTTCTTTCACATAAGATTCGGTGAAATCCTGAATTTATCTTCCATTTAATGTGTCTTGTTTCGTTCAAAACCTTCCGAGAGAACATAATTAAAAAATAAGTTATAAAGTCAATGTAGAGTTAACATTCATTAAAATTGAGATTTTCAGAATGTGTGGTAATTTTTTTGCGCAGTGTATTTTAAAAGTTCTAGAATATTTGTCCTTATTCCCACAAAGAAATCTCCCTGTTCAACCGTGGAGGACACAAAACTCACTTACTGAATCTTTATCACGTGTTCCGCGAGTTAGATATTCCATCTATCTCGGTTTTACACTGTATCAAGAATAACTTCAATTTAGATGGATTTATACTTTGAAGAGAGCTCGCGATAATTTTTCCAATGAAAAAAAATGTTGCGAATTCAAACATATTTCTTCGAAATAACGATTGCCATTTCTTTTTATTGATGCGATGTACCTTTTCGGTTACTGCGAGAAACAAATAAAAACCCGTTTTATTCATGAACATTCAGATCCGAAGAGGGTTGAAATTAGAGGGCGAAAAACATTTATATAGGCAATTTTCGCCATACTTCACTTCCGGGAGCTCCTGGGATTCAGTTTAGTAAGAATTGAGTAAATATATTTGGGAAGTTTTAATTCAAATAAGGTTGATAATCCGATGAGTATAGTCCGTTCACGAAAGGTTGAGCCGTCGGTTGGAAAAGGAAATTCGGCATATTTCACTGTGTATATTAAAATTTTAGGTTTTGTTGTTTATTTTCGTGTCAGATTGATACGCAATGTTGTCAATATTGCATAGAGTTCTCTGATAACTAGCAAGCTCGTCGGACGAGGCTGGGTACATTCGGCAACGTTGACTTTATTTTACGTTATGACAGCAAATCCTGCAACTTCAGATAAATAAACAAATGCCTACTATGCGCTCAAACTTTTGTGAACGGACTATATTCCATGAGAAAGCGCTGAATGGGGGGTTTTGATAAATCGATTGCATGAACCGCTTTTCATTCAGTTGGGTATCCATACCAATAATATGAATTACTACCTGCTATTTTAATGTGAAATCCTCATGGCAACCGTTCACAAATTATTCAGAAGCACTACGAGAAATGTCGAAACTCTACTGGAACATTGAAACATAGAAATTCCATTTTGTCCAATGTAAGTTTTGTGCAGAATGAGAATGTATTTCAATCAAGAATTCATACACAATTCATATTGAGATCGTCGAAAAAATCTCGATATCAACTCGGTTATTAATCGAGCGACTAATGGTCTCGAATTATGGCCATTAGTCGCTGTCTTTAATAACCTAGTTGATTGAATAACTATTATTTATAGAAAATACTTTTCTAAATTAATAAAAATTCAGGAAGCCTTGAGGAGTTGCTTTTGTGCGCTCGTTCATTGGTGGAGTTATGAGGCTGTTACCTAAAAAAATTGTATGGCCTTGAGATTGATACTGAATATATGAACGCAACATCTCACACGATCGGAATAATATTCTGGAAACCATAAAAAAACTGGGATATGTAAAAATTGACATATAACAAAATTAAATCTATAGTTCTGATGATGCGAACCTACTGAAATTTTGCATGAACATTTAGTATATCAATCTTCATACACAAAATAAATTTCACTTGAATCGAATATTTTGTTATGGAACTATAGAGCTTTTTTTCGATATTCCAATTGAATTCCTATGATTCGCATAATGCGATCTTTTTGGAATTTTGCATTCAATACATCAATTTTCATTCACGAAATAAAATTCACTTGAATCGCACATCTTGTTATAGAAATATTAAGTTTTTCTTTTCAATATTCCAATTGAATTTTCCATGGTTCTGTTCACACTATGACCACTAATTTGCACGATGCTTATATTATGATCATCTAGAATGTGGCCGCAAATTTCATTTTGATTGGTTTCGTTTTGTCTCTATGAATGAATTCTCTCTATGGTTCTGTTCACACTATGACCACAAAATTTTGCATGAGGCTTGTTATCAGCATCTTCCATTTGGCCATAACATTTCATTCCGATTGGTTTCCTTTTTATCTGAGATAATGAGGAACAAAAATGTTGAATGGCCATATTTCATGGAACACTTTGTACAGTTTGGCTGGTTAACGAACTTAACCGAGACATTTGGAAACCGAATTCACCCTGAAAATTTTAAGTCTCTAGGACCCTATCGTTCGAGATCATTTCCGCCTCAAGATCCAAAAATTACAGACATTTGGGCAAAACGATATAGCGAGCGCTCAAAAATGACTTACTTACTATAAGTGTGTACTTATAATCGAAAGCGTAACTACGCCATGTTGACACGTACATCTGCATTTTCCTGTTGAATTTGTTCGCCTGATCTTTGTGCTTTTCTATCTCGAAAGACTCTGGAATGGTTTATTCTACGACTCAAATTTGCCTTTATGCGTCTTGCTGGCATGTCGACTGTACGATTAGATGACTAAAAATAACGATAAAGGAAAGAACAGTGCGTATTTGGGAAATTTTACGAAGAACATCAAAGTTTGAGCAGGTTGTCTAACAGGGAACATGAATTCGTTCCATCATGAGCTAAAACTGAATTAAATTTGACAGATGAACGATTATGTCACTTCAAGGGCCCTGTGGAAGATATTTATCCGCCCTTTTGGTGGACGTTTGACATCCAGATATAACAAGTTAGTTTTATTAATGGATTTTTCATTTTGACATCTTCTCTGGGATCAATCTTCATGAATCATCCTGTGAAAAACTAATGGAGAATTTCACGTAAATAATATCATAAGGGCACTTGATTTTTCTGAAGAATGTCGAAAAACACGTTGCTGAGTAATATTTCAACAAGAAGCATGAGTGCTGGTGGCAACAAAAATCCGAATCGAAGACGAGGATTTTTGCATCTGCACGATTGCTTCTTGCTGAAAGATATTATATTGCATTGTGTTTTTTTCACTGAAAAAATAGATGCCTGAATCTAAAAAATTTTCAATTTGACTACGGATTCGTCATCATAGAGACCCATTGGGCAAAACGATATAGCACTCGTTTAAGTAGAATGAGCTTTCAAACTTTGATATTATTTGTCGATTTTTATCAATTTACTGTTATTTTTTTCTTTCATATACCATTAGAAAAATGATCTATATGTATTCCGAACAGCCATAATTTCGCATTTGAACAGTCCCTGGTTTCTTTTAAAATCATCAAATAAAATTGATGAAACTTGTAGGGGATCATCCTCGTTATAGTTTTTCCAATAAATCGTTCACTTATTCATGTTTCCTAAATGTAAGCTTCCGCTCGATTTAATCCCTCTCTATGAATTAATCAAAATGCAGAGTTGGAAGGACAATTTCCGTCTCAATTTCGAAGCCGTGTTCCATGAATAATTTATCTCGAAGGGATTCATGAGATGGACGCAAATGCTCGAATTCAGGTTCAGGTATCTATCTCCTACCGGATGTTTACTTTAGCAGTACAAATTCAGTGAGAATCGAGTGATTGGAACGTATTTAACCATATTTATTTTTGCGCTCTTACACTTCAAGGAGGGATTAAACGAGTGATTGGCAACAAAAAATGTCATTTAACACATGTAGACTACAGGCCCGTGTTGAAAAAATTATGGGTCATTTGAACCACCAGGTGACCTATCTGGAACGATATAAGAGCATAAAATAATAAGATTCAGCACTATGCCGTCACTTGTAAGCTGTCCAACTGAGTGCAGGTGAGAATTCGAAAGTACAGGTAGAGTGGGTACATTTTGGTCACATATTTTTGTACGGCATTCTTATCATCGATAGATCCGTGAAAAAAAATAAGAAAGCGCGTAGCGCCGTAAAAAAATGGGGAGCCATAAAGTCGAATTTTTTTTTTATTTTCCGACAATTACCAGGGTAAATTTGGTCATTTGATTTTGTACGGCATCTATGTCATACTATTTCAATACTGCTTCTAATCCATTATTCCGCAACGCCGTACAAAAATCATGCGACAAGGGGAAAAATCTAGGGTTGCAATCCCCTCTCTTTCCGTAGTCCAGGGGGTGATTTGACACAACATGAAATAAATTTATTTTGAAAGTATTTTATGCAAAGATAATATTTTTTCATATGCCGTACATTTTCGTTGGTTCAAAGGGGAAAAAAAGAAAAAATCCATTTATTTGTACTAATTTTCATAGTCTTTTCGTGATTCTAGGTTCCTAGTTAGAAACTATGTTGAATATGGGTTTGTATTCTATCCATTTATACCAAAATATAGACATATTGTCACTGATAATTCCAAAATACAACGTATTTTGAGAAGTACTCATGACACTGAAGTTTGCAGTACAAAATCATGCCACAAGGGGGTCTGCTAACTTCAGTGTCATGAATACTTCTCAAAAATATGTTGTATTTTGAATTATCAGTGACAATATGTCTATATTCTGGTATAAATGGATAGAACACAAACCCATATTCAACATAGTTTTTAACTAGGAACCTAGAATCACGAAAAGACTATGAAAATTAGTACAAATAAATGGATTTTTTCTTTTTTTCCCCTTTGAACCAACGGAAATGTACGGCATATGAAAAAATATTATCTTTGCATAAAATACTTTCAAAATAAATTTATTTCATGTTGTATCAAATCACCCCCTGGACTACGGAAAGATGAGGGGATTGCAACCCGAGATTTTTTCCCCTTGTCGCATGATTTTTGTACGGCGTTGCGGAATAATGGATTAGAAGCAGCATTGAAATAGTATGACACCGATGCCGTACAAAATCAAATGACCAAATTTACCCAGGTAATTGTCGAAAATAAAAAAAAATTGACTTTGTGGCTCCACATTTTTTTACGGCGCTACGCGTTTTCTTATTATTTTTCACGGATCAATCGATTGGTAAGAATGCCGTACAAAAATATGTGACCAAAATTTACCCACTCTACCTGTACTTTAGAATTCTCACCTGCACTCAGTTGGACAGCTTACAAGTGATGGCATACTGCTGAATCTTATTATTTTATGCCCTAATATCGTTCTAGATAGGTCACCTGGTGGTTCAAATGACCCATAATTTTTTCAACACGGGCCTGTAGTCTAATGGTCGAAATGTGGAAGGTTTTTGCCAACTTAACATTTCTTGATTTCACAAAATATTTCGAGTTTTTCCTCTAAAATGATCACTATTCAGTTCTCTTTGTAGTCTCATCAATCTGATCACATATTTGCAAAGGCAATACATTTGCTACAAGATAAGAGAGACTGTGTACAGAAAAAACTCTTATTGCAGGGGTGGTAAGGAGATAATAATAATTTAGTTCATTACAGAAATCTTTACAAGGAAATAATCACGTTTAAATCTGAACATCATTGAACGAACGAGGTGGATAAGTGACTGAACACTTGTTTCGACAATAAAATACATACAAAATTATCGCAAATACAATAAATGACAATATAATAATAATAATAATAGTGTTTATTTCCAGAATTACCATCAATGACAACAAAGTGGAAACATGTCAACAAATCAATTTAACAATAAAAAAATTAAGCTAAAATAAAACAGTACATTTCATCTTTTATGGCAAAATTGTTTGAACTCTTCGAAAGAATATGGTTCAGAATTCAACATAAATACATAGATAGACTTACGGAATCTGTTGTAGTCTGAGAAATCTCGAATACTCTTTGGCAGTATGTTATATAGCTTAATACCCATATACAATAAACTCTTTTCAGTATTTGTAAATTTATGTACTGGGAAAAAGTATTCTTGAACCCGTCTTGTTGAATTTTTATTTTTATAATGCTCAAAATAATATTGATGTTTTCTTAAAAAAAGCAATACCCTATAAAAGTACAGACCAGGAACAGTTAACATATTGTTGTTTTTAAAATAAGTCCTACAAGATGTTTTAAATTTTAATTTGAACATAGTCCTGACGGCCAACTTCTGTATCACAAAAATGCGCTCAATTGATGAGCTTGAGCCCCAAAATACAATGCCATATGAAAGAACAGACTGAAAATTAGCGAAATAGATAGTTTGCATTGTAGAGATATAGACTTTATTCCGAATAGCTCTTAGTGTATAAACTACCGAGTTTAACCTAGATATTAGTAAGTTGCAGTGTTGTTCCCAGTTTAGGTGCTTGTCAACTGTCATTCCTAAGAGCTTTGTACTCGAACTAGTAGGTATTTGATGATTCTCAAAGTTGATGTGTTCAGGAAAGGCTATTGTAGTCCGGTTGCTAGAAAAGAACATTATGTTTGTCTTGTCGGAGTTAAGAATTAATGAATTTGAGGTACACCATTCGGTTATTTCCGATAGAGCTCTTGTTAGGCCAACCTTAACGGGTTCCAGATCTTGGGAAGCCACGATTACATTAGTATCATCAGCGTAGGTGTAAGCGCTAATTTCTAAATCCATGATTTCTGTTTCTTGAAACAATAAGGCTCGCTTTCCAAAGCATCTGGGAGATCATCAACATAGACAACAAATAGAACGGGACCAACATTTGTGCCCTGTGGTACGCCGGATGTTATGGTTATTTCAGTTGACGAATATTTCTCTTCATTCACACTCAATACAACTATTTGCCTTCTATTGCTCAAATAATTCTCTATAAGCTTAAGTGGTATGCCTCTTATTCCGTAGCTTTCAAGTTTTTGTAAAAGAATCTTATGGTTGACACAATCAAATGCTTTGGATAAATCGACATACAGGGCAGCTGGTATTTCATTGTCTTCAAGGCATGAATAAATTTTTTGTGTGAACTCGAACACTGCTGTCTCGGTGCTTCTACCCGTTGTGTAACCATGTTGTTTAGTGGAAAGGATCTTGAATTTTTGAAAGAACTTCACCAAACGATTAACTAGAATTTTCTCTAAAATTTTTGCAAAAGACGTAATGAGGCTTATAGGTCTGTAGTTCGATAAGTCATCTATATTCCCTTTCTTGTGACAAGGCTTCACAATTGTTATCTTGAGTGCATTAGGAAAGATTCCTGTTTTGAAGATAGTGTTCATGATGAAGCACAGTGGACCAACTATTCTGGATATATGACGCTTTATTACGCTAATGGGAATCTCATCATATCCTGAGGAAAACTTGTTCGGCATTCTCTTGACAGTAGATAAATCTCATCCTCAGTGATCTCAAACAAGCAGAAGGATCTGGAAATGTTCTTCTTATTCTTGTATGTTTGTTTGGGGTGTGGCTTGACTTGTGATGCCACTTTCGAAAAGTACGAGTTGAAGTCATTAGTTAGTTTAGATATTCCTTCTGGATCTGTAGAAATGAAAGGAAGTTTAGTTACAGGTTGATTGCGGTTAGTGACTTTCCTTATAATATTCCATACCGCTTTGGACTTGTTATCTGCCTGGTCAATTATGGATTTGTAGTGATTCTTTTTTTGCTGGCTCAAAGCAGTATCATAGGATTTTTTGAGCTTACTATACGACTCTAATAATTTCGGTTCATATCTAGACATTATGAACAATAGATCAAGTTCCCTCTTTATATGTTCGACCTCTTCTGACAATTTGACACTACGTTTTTTGGTGTTAGTATTCACCGTCTTGAATGGAAAAGATTTTTCAAAATTATTCTTGAAAATATCGAAAAATCCGTTCCACATCCTATCCACTTCACCATCTGGAATTTTATATATATTAGTCCAGTCAGCATTAACTAAAAGATCATTAAACATGCAATGATTTTCTTCACTAAATTCTCTTATTTGTTCTCTGGATTGGGACTTGGTAGAAAGAAAAGATGCATTAAAAACAAATTTCTGGCCCGAATGATCAGACAAATGTTCTTCGAAAACTGTGGTTGTTCCTTTTACGTTTGTTATTACATTGTCTAGACATGATGCGGCAGAGGTTGTTATACGAGTTGGTTCATTCAAAGTAACTTTTAAATTATAAGAGCTCAAATTTTCTAGAAAAGTTCTGCACTCATTTGATGGAGTAAGAGTATCAATATTGAAATCACCAACCATTATCAAGTTTGCATTTTCTTCAACACACTGATTAAGCAACAAATTCAGCTTATCAAAGAAAACACCAATATCAGGAAAAGAATTAGGTCTGTATATACATACAATAAGAAACTTGCTTCCAGCAATAGTTATTTGTGCAGCACAACATTCAATATAATTAGTTACACTAAAAAGTTTGAAATCGAGTCTCTCAGTATATTCCATACCCATTTCGACGTAAATAGCGCATCCACCATGATGACCTTTTTCTCTGCAGTACGAGGTTGCTAAGCGGAATCCACTTGGTACATAATTTCTAAGTTCTTCCTCTGATTTCCAGTGCTCGGTCACACAGGCAATGTTAACTTGATGAATTGATAATACACGTTCGAGTCTTAAGAAGGAAGTTCCAATTGATTGTACGTTTTGATGCAGAAGACAGATATTCTTATCTATCGGCTTCTCGGTTCCGGTGGTTTCCGAAAAAAATTCTTGAAATTGAAATCTCTCAAGACTACTCCTGCCGGCCAGTACATTGGGTCGTTCAGCCTTTCAAACAGGATTTCATCAGAAACTCCTATGCTGAAAGCCGAATTTTCCCCCTGCGTTGGTAGCTTTTTGACTTCTATATTTTCATTACCTTGTAGATCTGAGAAATAATCCTTTATATCGATCTCAGATACATTAGCACCGGCGATTCTACCAACATAAATCCATTTTTTACGGATTGCGCCCATTACTTTAGAGTTATTTTTGGGGACACCTGTGCATGTGACCATTTTCTTCCGTTCATTCGACGAAAAGGTGGGTTGTTTCATAGCGGCTCGGTTTTGACGGAATTCTTTATTTCTCTTATTAACTACTGTAGTCCATCCTTGTTCATTTTCATTCCTGTTATTGTTTATCTTTTCTATTCTATTCTCAAGATCCACATTATTTGACATCGAGGATGACCTCGAAGTTGACATCGGCGCAGGAGTTGTTACCGGTTGACTTACGAGTATTTCAGGCGGTTTATCAGTACGCGTGTTCGGAACGGAATGCTTATCAGATATCATTTGTTTACAGTTTCTTACTTCAGGGTTATGTTGTAGAAACTTTATTTTTTCGTGAAGGAGTTCATTATTTTGCACTAAAATGAGATTTTTGCTTTTAACTTCTTCAAGTAAATCATTAAGCAGTTTTACCTGCATTCTAAGAAATTCATTTTCCGTGTTGTAGTTCGAAACGGGCGTGGAAATGGATCCGGTCGATAATTCCTCCAATTCAGAACTCAATGCGTGAATACAAGTTGCATTAGGCGACTTTTTTGATTTATTCCAACAGGATCTGTGCAACGTTGCATTGCATCTAACACAATTCAATGGGTCTAGCACTTTTTTATTACAGTAACTGCAAAGATTATGCTTATTCTCTTCACTGTTCTGTTTATTCGCAGAGCGATCGTACACTTCGTCATCACTCACCGACATATTTCACTCTCACAAATGAGATAAAATAACTACGTTACACAAAATTCTAGGAAGGAAGAATGCGCAGTTAAGTATCTGCACGTTAGTTGTAAAGTAAACGTGTACATTCATATTTCCCACAGACACATACTTGTTGAGTAAGGATGTGCGACAAGCGTGAGATGACGTCGAAAAAAGATCTGATGTTAATGGCAGTGGCGTGTGTTGTTATTTAGGAAAAAATGTCCCATGTATAAATAGCGAACCCGACACTGTACTGCTAAAAATATGAAACGTGCACAGACTTGTTGCCCATACCCTTGTTTATGTAACTCTAGTTGTCCAATGAAGTGTAGTTCGGGGAGTAACCGAAAAAATGAGCCAGCCCAGCACTTTTGAAAAATGGGATTTAAATGATTGATAAAAATTGTGCTACACATGTACTGAGTTGTGCCGTTCGAATTTTCTCGAAAGTCCCTCTCGTTTCCTGAAAAATCGAAATTCAAGAAAAAAGATAGCCCAGCACCACTACATTTGTGCTGCTTTGTGCCGTGAATATTTTCACGAAAATCCTTTCTGTTTTCCTGCAAACTACGAAAATAAAAAAAAAGTTATCCCAGCACTTTTGAATTTTTTTAGAAAAAACATGCTCAAAAAATTGTGCTACTCTTAGGCAAAGTTGTGCTGTTGTTATTTTCACAAATATCCTGCTAATTCACCCAAAAAATAAAGAAATTAAAAAAAAGTTAGCCCAGCACTTTCATTTTTTTTCGACGAAAATTGTTTCATTTGATTGTACTCTATTTGTGCCAACTTGTGCTTATCAAAGTTTCAGAAAAATCATGAGTTTTCTTCTTATATGGGGGAAAATAAGAAAAATCAGTAGGGTGGAGGAAGAACCAGTATACCTGGCAACAGTGACTGTGAAGTTGGCCCAGCACTTTTTGATTTTCGAGAAAAAATTTGTTGTGCTGAATTGTGCTAGATTTGTGCTGCTCTGTGCCGCTGATTTTTTTTTTATTTCATTCGGTTTTTACGAATCACGAATGAAATAGGGGATATATCTCGACTCGAAGAAAACTGTTACCAGTTCTGTTTTACGGCCACAGTTTTGGATCGCATGAAGGAATTATCGATATATGTACCTTTTTGAAAAGCTAACGAAACAGGAAAGTGTTTCCTCACATTTGTACAACAAGTCCGTAACACTTTTTTGGAGTAATTATCAATTATATCATCAAACTTTTTTAGGAAAACGGATGCAGCTATTCATGACGCTGCATATCTCAGATTTTCTGATATTTAAGTGCATACTTTTTAGCAAGAAATCAGAACCATCTCCTCATCTTGAAAAGAATATTCACTGAACATTAGGAGTATACTTCACAAAATTAATTATTTTCGATAACGAAGCAGAAAATTTCAAGAAAGTTCGTCATATCTTCCAAAGCATTAGTTTCAGGACCTTGCTTCACACTTCGAAGGATCACGTCGAATTACGAACACCCTGTATATAACATCGACCGAACTGCCATTGTTCATTAGTTTTCCCAACTGAGTCGTTCTAAATTACTGTCCTATGAAAATTATCGACATTTGGGCTAAACTTTAGGACGCTGTTCTTCAAGAAAGAGCGCGCAAAAAATGAAACGCCTTCATTCGTTTTTGGATATCCAGAGGTGAACTTCTCTATATATTTCATAGTAAGAAAGCCTTTGATCCCTTGTTAACAATCCATCTTTGTATAGACCCACGCACAATCCTCTCAGAAACTTCAACAACCCCTGTACCTTCGACCGTAAAATTGGACCACTTTCGCTCTCAAGAAGGGGGTAACTTTATTTGCGGCCCCTTTTCATATCCCTTCACGTGGCAAGGATCCGAAGTGATGTTCCAGGTGTTACAATTGTAACATTCGTGTTACGTTTCAGACATGGTGTACGGTATTACGTACCATTGTAAAATGAGGAAAAAGTATTACAATTTTTGATTCAGTAGTTCTGATTTGAATAGTAGCCAATACATTCTACATACAGGGTGTCCCAAAACTCGACGTCAACCCGGAACCGGGTGAAAGGGCAAGTAATGCTGGTTGCCAGAAAGATATAAAAAAGATCTAAGTTGCATCATTTCAAAATAATAGGCATTTAAAAAAACACAGAAAATTCCACACTCATGTTGCCACAAATACCATCTACCTATTAGAATCTATTGGACTTTTTTTACTGGAAAACAGTTAAAGAAAAAGTGTATTCACAGGCAATCGAAAGCGAATTTGAACTACGGTAGCTACAATTTACCAAGAATTATACCATTTTGGAATCCTCACTAAATGCGCCAACTTTTGACAAAACATGCCAAACTTGCGTAGTACATTTTTTTTCAATACAGTCAGTTGAACCTAGGCAATTGTTTATTATGAAATTTTTTTCTGAGATGTTAGCCCTATTTTTTGAAACTTAGAGCTGCTGGTATAAAATTTTGATTACACTCTAGACAAGCATTATTCAGGGTTACACAGCAAAAAAAAAGTTGATATTTGTGGCAACAGGAGTGAAAAGACTGTCACAAAGTGTAGAATTTTCTGTGTTTTTTAAATTTCATTATTTTAAAATCATGCAACTTAGATTTTTTTTATTTCTTTCTGACAACCAGTAGTACTTGCCTTTTCACCCGGTTCCGGGTTGACGTCGAGTGTTGGGATATCCTGTATAATCCGTTCACGAAAGTTTGAGCGCATAGTAGGCGTTTGTTTATTTATCTGAAGTTGGCAGTATTTGCTGTAATAACGTAAAATAAAGTCAACGTTGCCGAATGTACACGGCCTCGTCTGACGAGCTTGCGAGTTATCAGAGAACTCTATGCAATATTGACAACATTGCTTATAAATCTGACGAGAAAGTAAACAACATAACCTAGAATTTTAATATACACATTGGAATATGCCAATTTTCCATGGCCAATCGACGGCTCAACCTTTCGTGAACGGACAAAAGGATCAATGAAACTCATTTTCTGGAAAACGGATAAAGTCCCATTGGGTTGAGCTCGAAAAAAATGAGAAAAGCCCTGAGAAGGTGCTTTTGAGCGCTGGATCATTGGTGGAGCAATAAGGCTAATGCCTCAAAATTTTGTATAGGACTTGAGATATATAAATGCGAAATCTCAGCACGACTGGAATTATATTCTGGAAATTATCCAAAAATTGAAATATGTGAAAAATCAATAAATGAAAAAATTCAATTCTATGGTTCAGATGATGCAATCTTCTTGAAATTTTGCATGAACATTCAGTATATCAATCTTCATTCACAAAATAAATTTGAGTCGAAACGGATATCTTGTTATGGAAATAGAAAGACTCTTTTTTTCAATATGCCAATTGAATTTTCTTTGGTTCTTATGGCTTATCCATCTTGCATGGGGCCGAAAATTTCATTTCGATAAGTTTCGTTTCATCTGAGATATTGATGAAAAAACTTTTGAATGGCCATTTTTTATGGAACACCTTGTAAAATTTGGCTGGTTAAAGGACAAAACCGCTGCATTTGGTAACCTAACTTAATCTGGATATCTCAAGTCTCTAGGACAATCCCTTCGAAAGTTATCGTGCTTACGGCCGCACGGACAGAATTGAATTTGACCACGAATTCGTCAAAAAGGTCTATTCCAGAATATATAGAAAATTTTGACATTCCTGACAAAATTTGTTGAAAAAAAAGAAGAAAAGAGAATAAGATAAGGAATATCATTTCCTTATTGATACATATTGATATTTTTTACTGCCTGTTAGCGTTCTACATAAAACGTTCATGCGCATTTTCGTACTTTTTGAACGCTCGTTCTACTCAAACGAGTAATATATCGTTTTGCTAAAATGCCTGTAATTTTCAAATTTTGAGCCGAAGGGATTTTCCTAGAGGCCTGAGATTTTCAGAATGAGTTCGGTTCCCCAATGCCGCGGTTAAGTTCGTTAATCAGCCAAATCGTACAGGGTGTTCCATAAAATATGCCAATTCGAAATTTTTGTTATTCATTATCTCAGACAGAACGAAACCAATCGATATGAAATTTTGCGGACACGTGCGAAGTGCTCATAATAAGCCTAATGCAAAATTTGTGGCCATAGTGTTAACAGAACCATAGGAAATTCAACTGGAATGTTGAAAAGAAAAATCTCTATATTTCCATATAGATATCCGATTCAAGTGGAATTTATTTTGCGTACGAAGATCGATATATTGAATGTTCATGCAAAATTTAAAGAATCTTAACCATAGAATTAATTTCTTTTCTAATTATCATTTTTTGAATAATTTTGAATTCACATACTTGAATCTCAAGTTCTATACAAAGTATCAATTATTAGCATAATTGCTTAGAAACCTCAGTAGAAAAAAATTCAGAAAAACCTGAGCAGGTGCTTTTGAGGGCTCGTTTATTGGTGTAGCTTCAGAGGAAGAAGTAAACTTGTTTTTTACTTGTTTGTTACTTCTTCGTCTGAAGCTACACCAATAAACGAGCCCTCAAAAGCACCTGCTCAGGGTTTTTCTGAATTTTTTTCTACTGAGGTTTCTAAGCAATTATGCTAATAAATTGATACTTTGTATAGAACTTGAGATTCAAGTATGTGAATTCAAAATTATTCAAAAATGATAATTAGAAAAGAAATTAATTCTATGGTGCTTTTGAGGGCTCGTTTATTGGTGTAGCTTCAGAGGAAGAAGTAAACTTGTTTTTTACTTGTTTGTTTACTTCTTCGTCTGAAGCTACACCAATAAACGAGCCCTCAAAAGCACCTGCTCAGGGTTTTTCTGAATTTTTTTCTACTGAGGTTTCTTCCTGAGCTTGGGTATCATACGTAAATTAGTATAGTACCCCGTTTTGCACTAACCTTATCTAGGGATTTTTGCTTCGTTTTATGTATTATGAAGGGTTTTCCAATAACAGGTGTTGTTTTGGATAGCCCGCTATTTCGGTAGATGTCACGTTTGAAGCTATCATTTTTTGACTTTTGACGAGTAGAAACTAGGCCATTAATAAAAATGGAACGATACACGCTTCAAGAACGCATTGAAATTATTAAAATTCACTATGTATAGAAATGGTGAAAATTTGGCAGAGACGGTTCGTAAAACTCGACCATTTTTGGTCGTCGTGAAGCACCTTGTCGTACCGCCATAAAGAAATTCGTGGGAAAATTCGAGCTGTTGCGACAAGTTAGTGATGTGAAGAATAAAACCCGTGCATGTCGCTCAAGAACAGCCAAGAATATTACTGCTGTAGCCGAAAGGGTTGAAGAAAACCCAGGTTTGTACATTCTTGTCGTTCTCTAATAAGACATTCCACAAACGTCCTTACACCGTTTTTTGCATGAAGATTTGGGTCTTAAGGCTTAGGAAGTTCAGTTAATATAAGAACTCAAGCCGGCCGATCATCAACAACGTCGGGTCTTTGCTGATTGGGTCATTGAAATGCATGAAAATGGTCCGGAATTCCATCGAATAATCATCTTGAGTGATGTGGCCCATTTCCATCTCGGTGGCTTCGTCAACAAGCAAAATTGTCGTATTTGGAGCTCGGAAAACCCAAGAATTATTGTTGAAAAGCCTCTCTATCCTCAACGTGGGACTGTTGAGTGCTGTTTATGGTCCGGCGGAGTCACTAGACCTTACCTTCTCGTAAATGAGGCTGGAGCAACAGTTACGTTGAATGTATCGCGCTATCAAGAGATGATAATTGATTTTTTATGGCTGAAATTGGATAGTACTGATCTGGGCAACGTTTAATTTCAACAAGACGGCGCTACGTGTCACACAAACAACGAAACCATCGGTCTTGTGCGGGAAAAGTTTCCGGACTGGGTTATCTCTCGAAGAGGTGATCACAATTGGCCACCGAGATATTGTGATTTAATACCTTGCGACTTCTTCCTTTGGAGCCACGTGAAAGAGAAGGTCTACGCCAATAGCCCAGCGTCGATTCAAGACCTCTAAGATGAATTCGAGAAGCTATCGAGGACATAGGGCAGCCACTTGCGATTTGGTTATGGAAAATTTCATTAAAAGGATATGGTCCTGTAAGCGTGGTCGTGGTCATCGACCTGATGTTATTTTCCACTATTAACGGCATGGCCTTTTCTCTATAATGAAATAAACATCGGATCATTTATATTGATAAATGGCATTTTTCTTCGAATATCAAAAAAACACGCCTTATTGGAAAACCTTTCATTATGTTAGCTCTTGATTTAAAAGTATATTTCACACGATTCTGTTACTCATATTGATGTTACGAAGTGTTACAATTTCAATTTAGGTGTTACACTCCATGGAAGCCCAAGAACAACGCTGGATCTGATCGCTCTGCAGTCGCTTACACATTTTCGGGGTGAATTAATAAGTCCCAGTGTGGGCGACTGCGCTTCAACTCTTGACAAGAAATCGGCCCGAAGTGATTGATCTTCATTAGAACTGACGTATCTGCCTGAACGGTAATTTGATTAATGGGGTTTTTCGACTCCTGTTGCAGTTTTTACGCAGGAATAGAACGTCGTTGTTGGTGTGAGAAAAACGGTTCGCGTTTTGTTAGATTTTCAACCGAAAAATGAGATTTTCGTTGGCTGTCGTTTTACAGCATGATTTTTAAGGTGGGAACTGACTTGAGAGACTTCCAGATAACACCCATAAAATGCTATAAATCTCGCGAACTTTCAAGAATCGAATGAGTACTTGAGAACTGAAAACAGTAAAAAACACGAGTTATTTTTCGATTTTTTCAAAATGAGGAAAAGGTACGATAGATATACAGTATATTTGTGCTTAAAAAACCCCTAGCGGGAAAGTTTTGGGGTAGTTTCGATATCTTCCATTTTGTGACAAGCTGAAGTGATGAAAAAATTCGAATAATACTTGATATGTAGGTCAAAATTTCTAAGATATATGTCGAAAGATTCTGAACTATGGATTTGTTTGTATATTGATTAAGCAGTAAAATACAAAGTATCTACTCTTAATCCAGTAGATTTGTGCTTAAAGCACTCTTTCATCTGGGGGTTGCTTATAAAATTTCGTGACGAAACAAAAAAAAATACAAAAAAGAATGAAAATCTCATTCTTGGTCAGTTTTTTGCCTATTACTCGGAAACTGTCAACTTTTCGTGAAAAACCTTTCCATACAAAATGAAAGTACATAGAGTTTCCTGCAAAAGGTACTACCACAGCTTGTTCTGCGACAACCCGTTCTGGTTCAAATTATAGTTGGAAATGACTGGATTAAGAGTAGAAACTTTGTGTTTTACTGTTTCTTCTTCTTCGCTGTGCGGTGCCTTACCGGCCGAACTGAGGCCTAGTGGCCCATTGTTCACCCGCGTTGTTCCATAGAGACTCAGTTCCTCAGACACGAAGACAGAAACGTCGCGAGCCTGCCTGTTGACCTTAACTCAGTAAGGTTTCCACAGTTGAACAAAATATGCTCAACCGTTTCATCAGTACTCCTGCACCACCGGCATAGGGAGCAGCTCGTCAATCCCATTCTCTTCAAATGCTTGTTAAACAGGTGACCAGTCAATGCACCAGTCACCAGACCGAGTTGTTTCCTCTCCAGCAACAGAAGCCTATTGACCTCAGATCGCGAGGACGGTCTCTCAATGAGAATCCTCGACCACCTCAGGCCCATCCCTGCGCTCCATTCCGAGGAATATTCCCTGTTCAGCCAGTTCCTGAAGAAACTTCTGACAGATGTGCGACAGATTGGCAGCGAAGGCTTCGGACCAACAAATACTAATCCGGCTCCCCGCCTAGCCAGTTCATCTGCCTTGACGTTACCAGGTATATCCGCATGATCCGGACACCAGATTACTTTCAAAAAGTTATCAGAGCCCAGCCCACGCAGAGCTTTCCTGCATTCTTCTACCAAAAGAGAATCAACTCTAACATCGGATAGAGATTTCAGAGTTCCCTGGCTGTCGCAACATATATAAATGTGCTGGCCAGAGTATCCCCTGCGAATGTTTTCCAGTGCGCATGCAAGAACCGCAAATAGCTCAGCCTGCACAATGGAACAGTGCTTCCCCAGAGGGATAGCCTGATCGAAGTTTTGTTTTTTGTTTTACTGCTTAATCAATATACAAACAAATCCATAGTTCAGAATCTTTCGACATATGTCTTAGAAAATTTTGACCTACATATCAAGTACTATACGAAATGTTCAGCTTCCAGCTTGGCACAAAATGGAATTTTGCAGCTTTTTGGCAACAAAAATTCTACCTTTATCGCAGAAGATTGTTTTCCTTTTTCTGAGTAGATTGCAATTCAAAATAGAAATTCGATGTCTGTCTCTAATAAACAGATTTTATCAACATTGTATTCATCAAATCATAACATTGAATAACATACCTAGAAACAGAAATCGAAAATTAATACTAAAAATTTCCAATTCTACTTATAAGGAACTTTACAGTTTGGATTTATATTTTCCTATCTTGTCATAAGTACAATTAGAAGTTTTTAGCAATAATTTCCGATTTCTGTTTTTAGGTGAGAAGGGAAAACAATCTAATAAATCGGAAATTAAAGTTAAAACTTCTAATTCCACTTATAAGCAACCTTTGATAATATTATGACAAGTTTCTTTATTGATCTGAGGGCCTATCTTTGTTTTTGTTGATCTGAGAATCACATAATTGGAGGGAACAATTATTCTATCGACGATTCCGAACAAAACTGGGCTATGTAATGTAATATTTTCGTGATTACCCCTCATCGTGAGCCATTTACAACCCCTGAAACCATTACTGTAATTCCACCATCAGCGTTTCGATGCATAATGATGATAAATAGTACAATATTCATGAAAAAACCAGTTGCAATCAGTTTAATCCGGCAAATGGGGCGATTTCATGGCTGTACTTGATGATACAATATGAAAAATCGTGATCATAAAGTTGTGTCGCCTAAATTAGTTTCTATGTTTGCTTGCGGTATCAAGCCCTGGAACGGCTCCGAAGCGAATACTTTTATGGTTGGATAAATTTAATTTGAACTCTGAATGTGATAAATACAGAGTGCTTTTTTGATGTGTTATTTTTTCTTCGAATAATTGAATAATTTTAAAAATGACTAGCTTTGCCAAAAATCTCCAGTACACAAAAGACGAAACACAAAATCTAGATCAGATTAGATATAAATCAATTTCAAGCGGATAACCAATAATAACTACGGTTATCTTTGGTTCAGCCCTTGGTTATTCAATTTAACGATGAACATAATATGTTTTCCAGAATGTTCCGCTTGACAAAAAAAAGTTTTTTGTTCTGACAGAAATGATTCGAAGAGAAAATATGAAAAATTACCCAAGGGCGGATTTACGGGGGGGGTAATGGGGGTAATTACCCCCCCCATGAATATCGAAAACCTTAGAAAAAGTTACGCAACGTGGTGCACATATTTTCATTTGTTTGTTTTTTTTACTACTATTACTTTACTACTATTTTTTCTTATTATATTATTCCTCCTAAATATTTTGATTAAATTTTTTTCAAGTTTTGAACCTGATTTATCGATATTGAATCATTACTACCCCCCATGATAAAAAGCTATATCCGCCCTTGATATTACCGAAAAATATACAGGAGGACACTATCCAGTTGATTTAAATTCACATTCATTGATATCGCTGTGGTATTTGGCTACATCTCATACGTCACAGTAAAGTTTGCTATAAATAAAACTTTTTCTGGGAACTTAAACACAAATTCAGTCGAGAGTTTTTTGTAACACAAAGCTTTTCCTATTATCCAAGTAAAGAAAGAATGTTTTGTTATACTCAAACAATATCAGGAATCTTTAAGAACTTCCGACAATTCTATTTTGAATAATTAACAGTCAGAAGCTTCTGGATGCGTTAATTATCGAACCTAACTTAGAGATTTCAATAGATAAATTAATTCCTAAATGAAGGAAACTAAGTCGATAATTGATATTGTTGAAATAGTTTTTTCAATATAAATCGTAACGTGGCTAAGCTCACGAATACATATCTTCTTCAAGTATGCTTCGTCAGTCAACAACTTTTGAAATTTGCCGTACAACCCTACTTTTCTAATTGACAGAAGTTTCACCCAGCTCTTGAGTCTGGTCATTCGCAGTTCAAATCAATGACGTCGAAGGGCTAATTCATGACGTCATTACTTTGGACCAAAACCGCTTGAATGGTTATCCGCTTGAAATCGATTAAAGTCGTACTGAGACCTACAGCTTCATTTATATCCATTGAAATACAATCTGGAAGGATTCTGCATTTCTAGAAAACTTTTTATGTTTTCACTCCCAGTCTCTGAAACAGAAATATTTGGAAAATTTTAAAATGAGATGAACTTACTGCTCCTGCGTAAATCTTGCACTAATTTGTCAAGAACGAATTGTTTTTGAAAAAATTGTTTATTGAAGAAAGAACTGACATCAGGAAATTTCAAAATTTAATAAATCAAGTCAATCAAATCAGTATCTACGTGTTGACAAATTTCAATGTCAATTAGACTGCAAACGATAAAATAAACAATTCCAAAGATTTTAGAAGTTTATCTGAAGAAGAAGTCTGATATAGACACAGAAACGTTACATTATCCTTTTAATTTATTCTTTTTTTAGTTTTACTGCTAGGCAACAATTTTTTTCGAAACCAATTTGCTCTTGACATATAGGGGAAGATGGGGTACCTCCATACAGTTTTCGTACGTTATCCTATAGAATTTTTTCTGTTATCGATATCTCTATCAATTCATCACAAACCAATAGTCTCACTATCTGGCCATATATTAGAAATATAAGATTTGTATGAATACTCTTGTGCGACTTCTGTTAGAGTTACAAAAAAAAATTCAAAATGTATGAATGTACCCCACATGCGGGGCACTTTCATACAGAAGAATTTCGATTCAAATACACGATTTTTGCTATCAGGATCTTTTGTTTCGCGTAATTTTTTAATAATTCTATGTAGTGTTTTTGCATTAACGCCATGTTTGACTGCTGATTTCCGTAAAGAGAGTTTGTTTTTCAAAACTACATTGATAGCTTTCAACATGGCCTGTTTTTCCACCTCTCCAATCCTAGTTCCTCTGTTCTTGTAATTTCTGACCATATTTCTTCTATAGAACAAAATTATGATTTCAATTCAGTTCCAAAAACTAATATGAAAAAGTGGAGCACATTCATGCAGTATGAATGTACCCCGCTCACGGCTGTATGAACCTACCCCATCACGAGAAAATGAACTAAAAATATTCTTGAAAAAAAAACAAACATATGTATCATTATTCTCATATCAATTCACAAACTTAACCCCATTATCTTTCAAATGAAATAGTACTGAATAATCTAAAAAACAGCTTCTATCGATAAAAATGAGTTCAAAGTGAGGTTAAAAAATTACTTTGGCGAAGCCAAATCACTTGCCGTGTCACCTCTTCGAGCGTTTGACATCAACTGTTTTCAAACTTAGTGAGCCATCACACACATAGATGAGCTACTTATACATGTTCAAGTCGTTCCTTTGATGTGCGCCTAACAACAGATATCGGTAGTGTATGATAGTGCCCCGTGTATGAATCTGCCCCACTTTCCCTAAGTGCAAGAATTAAAGCAGGAGCATTTCATCTTAATTAAAAATTTTTTAATTATTTGAATTTCAGATACTGGAAGTGAAAACCTAAACAATATTTCAGAAATACAGCTTTATCGTGTACTCTTCTTTTCTTTTCATCTGATTGAAATATTTCCTTACATCCCGCCTTCCAGTTGCAGAGTTTCATTAACTTTAGCAACAGAGATTGGTTCAAGAATACCTTCTCACACAGTTCGCCACTGGCTCTTCATCAAGTATTGACATCAAAAAACCTACCTGTTGTGAAAACTTCTTCAGCATCAACGTCATGTTTACGCTCGACGTTTCGCTATAGTAAACGCTGTATCCCCAGGCGCTGCCGCACCATTTGCCCCCAGAGTTGACCCTGTGACCCTCGGCAATGGAGATGAAGCCGTCTGGACAGCCATCGGTTGTGAAGGATTCAAAAGTTCCCACGGTGAAGGACTCGAACGTTATCTGTAAATAATGAGAACGGTCAGAGGAACAATGTTTGCACAAACAGAACTTTGGAGACATGTTGGGGTTGTTGGGGACATAAACAAGTGTTTGGTTGGATATTACAGGAGTTGCAGATAAGCGGATGAGGTTGCTTGGTCGTATACGATCTTTTGTAGTGTTGTCTGCGAGATTCCTACCATGTACTATGAGGTTTCTAGCCTATGGCAAAATATAAACATGAAAATTTCAACTTTTTCCAAACATGAACTTAAATTTCTTCGTACTTTTGTCTCAGATTGTACTTGTGTATGTTAATAACTGAAATTGTTATTTAGTAATGATGTAGTATCAGTGCGAACAGCCTGTATAATTTTCATACGTACTTCAGCAAGATCTGTGAATGTAATGTATAACCTTACGTCATTTAAAAACGTGTCTCAGATAGGATAGAACTGATATTGAGATAAGACGTAATCTGATCTTTATGTTTATAGCCATTATCGATCATGTTCATCAATTTATGATATTGTTTATCCACTCCTATAGAGTAATATGTCAATTATTAAACTAATTTCTATGTGTAATAGTAGCTATAACACAACCGTAGCATGTCTATGAACCGAAAAGCGAGTGTTATAATAACACCCGCCCATAACACCCGCTAATAAAAATACCTAGGAAAAATGAAATTGCTTACAAACAAAATGAATAAAAAGTAGGATCGATCGGGAACTCTATTTCAGCCATCAAGATAACGTTCTAGCGATTCATTCCAGATTTATTTTTGGAAAACGTAAATTTTTGAAGTTGCGAAAGTACTTGATTTGATTAGTTAGAGACTCTGATTTGATTCCCGACCACAGAGTACAGAGGTTTGACGGTTGGACGAAATGTTGTCAACGCTTTTGACAACTGTTCAAATTTTTTTAAATGCAGATTAATTCGAATTTTACTGAAGAAGTCGTGGATAAAGTATAGTATTCAATTCGCGGTAATGCTCAAAACACACTTGATGTGTGTGATGCGTGTGTTCGACCTGCATTACCGCTCATTGAATAATATACTATTACATACAATGATTAAACCATGATGTACCTATATGTAACAGATATGTTATTTGACTAGACAGTAAGAATTGAATTACAGTGGAACTTCTTTATAACGAAAGCGCTAAATCCGCAAAAAAAATTGTTATAAAGAAATTTCGTTACACTGGAAATTTGTTTCTATAGTCGGCAATGTCGCGGTCGACTTCACTGATAAATTTAAGTTATCATTCAAACTTAAGCACAAGATGAGAGATAAGTTCCAGGCACTTCGCTTGGCCGCGCTAGCCAGACTCGACTAACTCCAGAAGCTTGTTCAAACAACACAGTGAGGCCTCTTTGATGCGCGACTGAAAACCGACCAGCAGCGGCTCAACCCTAGGACGAGGGGCCTCATAACGAGGAGCGGAAGCGAGGCTGGTGCGCGAGTAGGTGCGCTTCGTCTAAACCCGGCTTTAGAACGATTCATGAGTTGGAACCGGTCCTAGACATCCGAAACAAAACGGCCGAGGCTACTGAGAAGGCTGTCGCCCGATTTAGACGAAGCGCACCCATTCCCGAGTCAAACCTCGCCACCTACTCGCGGCAATGTTCACACGACACGCTGGATTCGCCTGGAAGGGTGAGCCAGGATGAAAGGCGAGGTAGTAATCAGCCTCGTATAGAGTCCGAGACTCGACCTGACTCGACTAGCTCCAGAAACTTGTTCAAACGACACAGCGAGGCTTATTTGATGCGCGACTGAAAACCGAGCTGCAATGGTTCAACCCGAGGACGACGGACTTCATAACGAGGGGCATGTTTACACTGTGCGAGGGAGCGGAAGCGAGGCTGGTGCGCGATTAGGTGCGCTTCGTCTAAACCTGGCTTTATCACGCCATTCACGACCTCTTTAGGTTTCCATGAATGAGTAGGGCCTACATGGTCGCAGCTTTCGAGAGGCTAACCTAGCCAAAACGACCCTAGTTCAAATTAATAATAACAATGGTACGCTGTTTCTTAGGAAACAAGCGCGTAAAACAACGAAGTCTGTGTGCAATGCAAATGGATATTTCGCTGTATTTTCCACTTCTGACCTCAAACAATACGGAAAGGTCGTACAGAAAGAAAGGAATAACTATCAATTTCCCCAGTTGTTCGATATTCTTTTTTGCGAGAATCCACAACCCACAAATCCTCATCTTAAATCGATTTAATGAGATGAAATGTTAGGCGTTCCCCCCGAAATTATTATAAATTCCGACATTTCGACCGCAAATTGGTTTTCGGAAGAACGATTCGAACCATAATTCCTGGAAACTGCCCAGTTGCAGGAAATAACGTGTAATTTGTCCCGAGAATTTCGTTTCCCAATCTGATGCCCGAACCTGAATCTACCCTAATCCGATTTCAGATAATGCGATGGTGGTTCTTCGGGGAAATCATAAGCCTCCGCCATGGCAATCAGTACAAATAGTCCGATTTGTCAGTTATCAAAATATAGAGTTATAAGCGTGAGATAATAACTGAGGACGTAAGAAAATATTTCCAGATTTTGCCAAACAAAATATTGGCTCTTCTTTTCTAAGATTGGTTATGAACGCATTCAGCTTAGACTTGTTTGTTCGGATGTGGTCAGGGAACTATACCTGTTCAACTTCAAATTGAGATTAAACAAATTAAAAATGGTAAACACAATCTAATTGGGAATAAACACATTCAAAATGAGACTAATCTATTTATCTTGGGAACTGATATTTCAACTTGACTTGATACTCCGAATATTTTTGAATAAATGGTATTCATCAGATCATTTAATGCGTATTTTGTATATAACTATATACAGTTTGTTCGGTCATGACTTAGCGATAATTTAAGGCATCAAATATACCTAATATTATCGACAAAAACACCCAAATTTGGAAGTTTAGCCCCTTAGTTTTGGAGTAGCCCCCATTTTAAATTTACTTTTTTATTTTCGCTGACCCTTCCAAATAGTATCGATTTCTTCGGACATACAGGTCCTACAGATGTGAAAAAATGTTTTTTGAAAGATGATACTACCACCTTTTTTGGAGTATAACAATATAAAAACATTTACCTTGAAAATGCCTAAAAAAAATTCTTTAAAAAAGTTTGAGTGAAAATATGAACTGATTTTCTTAGTAAATCCGCAATAGTACAGAAATAGCTCATTGAAGTATAATTTTTTTCAATGATTAACACGCAAGTATTAGCTACGAAACAACTTTCACATCATTTCTATAAGTTACGTAATTTGAGAGTAATTTTTATGATTAATTTGTTTGTTTGGTCATTAAAAATTATCGAAAGTACAATGCTGAGGTTTTTTATTTTTATAATTTTCATAAGGGTTATGTTCGAACAGCAATACTTTCTAAATATGCAACTTACAGAAATTATGTTAGTATCGTTTTGTAGCTAATATCCTTGCGTGTTACTCTCATCAAGAAAAAATTAAACTTCAATATGCTAGTTCTTGTACTATTGCCAATTTACTAAGAAAATCAATACATTTTTCAATAAAATTTTTTTAAAGAATTTTTAATAACATTTTTAAGTTTATCTTCTCATATTGTATCACTTCAATAAAAGGCGGTAGTATCATCTTTAAAAAAAACATTTTTTTCACATCTGTAGGACCTTTATGTCCTAAGAAATCGATATTATTTGGAAGGGTTAACGAAAATGAAAAAGTAAATTTAAAAGGAGGCTACTCCAAACTAAGGGGGTGAACTTTCAAATTTGGGTGTTTTTGTCGATAAAATTAGGTATATTTAATGCCCTTAAATTAGCGCATTTTTTCGTATTCTTTACTGAACAGGAAAGACAAAGTGTTGGGATATTCATTTTTACAAATTAACTAATTTAGTGACATCAGAGAAATAAAACAAACCTGCTATCAATTATTAATGCAAGTTGAATATTTTTTAATATTCCATCATTTTGAAATGGAAAATAGCTTCAATAATTATGATCATAGTTGAAAGAATGTAAACACAACATAGAATTTGATAACCTGAGAATATTACATAAAGGACATAACTTTTACAAACTGACATTACTAGAACAATTAGAAATCCTAAAAAACAAAGATAATAGACATTTACTGAACGAATTTTCAGACTTTAACCTTAGAGAAAACAACCTCATCAGACTAATTAATTTCCCGAACATACCACCAGATATTGACAACATGACTGCTAACAACACAAGTTGACCTTCATTTCTGTATAAGACTAGTTTGAAATAAATACGAAATTGTTTTCTTCCTTCAAGAACATCTAAATTTCTGAATGCTTACATTATTTGTAATTATAATTGAAGGAATACCTCTTTGTACGGTAAGTCGATTGCACGTTCACACCTGAATTTTTTATAATTAAAATTGTACCTTTCAGCTGGCCTGATGATGGTTTTTTAGAAAACCGAAATCGATCGCCAAAGAATAATTTTTAAAATAAGTGTGTTTATCTTACTTAGACCTGTCATAGTTGAAATTGCATAATTCATAATTATGAACTAATATGTTGATCTTATTTCAAAGGTATCATAATTTACAATTTCATCAATGTGTGCGAGAAAGTTATACTTTCAGGGGAGAAAACAGTCCGAGAAAGTAGTTATTTGGCCAATATCTTTTCGTTTGAAAAATTCAGTAATTCAAATATTTCCGGAAAACCCTATGAATCAAATTCAGTCGGTAATAAAACATCATTTTCTATGTCCAATACTGCTAGCATTAGCTGAACGAAACAAACGCGTAAATAGACGTTATCGACAGGACAGAAGAAATCAATACTGATAAAGACAAAAGAATGTGCCAGCGAACTATGTTTTAGACAGATGAAACAAATTGTCAAGGGGGGAATTCCCGACTTGCCAACTGTGATTATAACAGCAAGAACTTGGATGAAAATAATGTTATCTTGCTGCTATCTAAGTTTGGTCTCAGTTGTTCGAGAATTTTTGTCGAACTTCTGTGAGTTTTATCAGCAAATGTTAGAGGATTCGACCTTCCTCCTCTGGGAGCTGATTGCTACTATTGGGAACAGTTATATGTGTTAACGCTTTTTCAAAACGGTTTTAAACCAATTTTGATGATGATAATTAGTTTTCATAAAGAATTCTGCTCAGAATCTTAATTTGACAGTTGCAGAATGAATCTCAGATAATTAATTAATCAAATACCTGTTCAACGTGTAGTGAATTGAAAATCGAGAATTGCTGAGAATTTGTGGGATTAAGGTTTCGAAATTTTTTGAGCTTGCCTTTCCTTTTCTGAGGTCATATGGAGTGTCACATTTAAAAAAGTGAAACTTTTGTTTGTAACTTTGTATTGGAACACCCTGTATATATGGGAAAAATTTTAAATCGTGCTTTTGGTTACCCTACACTCACCACAAAAAAGAATTTCAAAATATCATCATTTACACCCTCAAAATGAACATCGCGTCGGTGGGCCACCCAGTATATGTAAAATGAAAAATAATATTCTTTATCAAAAACAACGAAATAATGGAAGAGTAAGTATTTGCAACAAAACTCTGTAACTTCATTGTCTAAATACACATATGATACATTATCGTATGCTCGAATTTCAGTTCGTTCTGACAGTACAGAACATCATTATTGTTGTTTTTGTGATTCTTATCGTACTCGTATAGTGTTTGTTTATTTCGTGGAGTTATATTCAATCATGTTTAATTTTATATTTTTATGATTCTGGCTTTTTTACCACTTTTAATAATTTTTAACTTCTGCATTTATATTATCCGAATTGAATCGAAATTCAAATAAAACAAATGGAAAACGGAAAAGAAAATTTGTCGCCTCTTCCAGCATCCGGAAGCCCTAGAGCCAATACCGGAAGGAGAAAATCGAACGGAAACAACACCATACAATCACCATTAAGTTCACGAGAGAACAGAACTGAAAACAAAGAACATCGTGACTTCGAGGAAACAACTGAAATGAAACCCTTAATGCCTCTTGGTAAAGAAAATGAGGTGAGAAATTATGGTACTTTCGACAAACTCGATGAAAGTTCCGAAGAAATTTCGGACACTGGTATAATGCAGGGACGTGAGAGTAAGTATTACATTTCTTGTTAGTAGTTTTCGTTAAATCAATCACAGATGATATTTCGTGCATAGTGTTCCGAGAATAAAATTCGTTGAATGTACCGGGTGGCCCTAAATTCGTTATCTAGATAGGCGATCAGCTAGAACAAAATTAGACACACATTTTTGGACTCTATTTTTGAGCGCATTCATTTGATGAAAACCTCATCCTTCTAAGTCAAATCGTTTCCGAGCTATTAGAGAAAATTGGAAAATGGCGTCAAATGAAAAGTTCTCATAACTTCTTTATTACTGAAGTAATAAAATGAAACTACAACATTATAGAGGCACTTTTTTTAGTAGAATTCATTGAGGTTATCAATTTTTCTTCAATACATTTAGTTCTAACTCATCGGGTTTCTGAGGTCCCCTCACTAGACACTAATTTAGGACACCCGGTACACATACTCAGTTTGACAAACTTATAACACATTGAATGCAAATATTAGTGTCCACCACAATAATTAATAAATTGATAACTGTATTTTGCGGGATAAGGACAAACTCTCAAAAGATCTTAAAGTATATTCAGCAACGTTTCGCAAACTCTCGTTTGCTTCATCAGGCCTAAAAATATTATAAAAATGTCATACAAAACACTTACAGTAAAATATAAATAAATACCTCTATACTATAAATAAGACATTCAGATGTAAAAACTTTAAAAAACTTTAAAAAACGACGGCATCAACTGTATATTCCACGTCAAATCACAAAAAACAGCTTAAAATACTAAAAGTTTGGCTAAAATTCATTTGGAAAATTCCAGAATATTTACATCTAAAATAAATCACAGGAAAACATAACCTGAAAACACAACAAAACAAACCAATACAGTAAAACAATAACACAGAACAATAACACAGAATTATCTTCATTTTCTTTCAATGAAATACCGTACATTAATTAGTTTCCACCAAGCTCGCACAACACTATAAATGCATATATTTGGTCAAGACAGAATTGTAAAGTTTGCTTAAATGTTCAGTATCAGATCTAAAATTAACAGTGTTGTTAATGTTAATATGTATCATTTCTAAATGTTCCTTTTCCTAAAATGTTGTTCATTGTCTAATATTTTACATTCGAAAAATCGAACCTGTGATCGTCTTTGAAAAAATGTGAACACAAGGCTGTCCTTTCTCTATTTTTCACATCTCTGATATCGTATGCATGTTGTTTAATCCTATTTTGTAAATACTGTCTCGTCTGTCCTATATACATTTTATGACAATCCAAACATGGAATCCCTATATCACTCCTGATCTATGATCTTTATTTATTGGATCTTTTATTTTGCTGTATAACGACCCAACTGTTTCATGTTGTAAAACACCAGCTCACTATTTTCCGTTTTAAGGGTTCTTTTGATTTTTTGGAAAGTTCTGGGACATACGGAAATTTGAAGTAAGCTTTACTTATTGTGGTTGTATTGACAGTTTTGTCATTGTTTCGTTTACGTAGAAGTTCTGAAACAATTCTATCAACGAAAGGTTTGGGGTATTTATTATCTCGTAATATGTGTTTCACTTTTTTATGTTTAGGTCATGATACACGGGGCTGCTCAAGTTGATTGCTCTGTGAAGTGAGTTGTTAATAGCACTGATCTTATAGCTGGTAGCATGGTTTGATAAATAGTTAAGTATGATACCTGAGCTGGTGGGTTTAGTATACCAATTAGTTATGATTTTTTGTTCTTCCGTACGGTGTAAGCAGACGTCCAAAAAAGGTAAAGAACCTCCAGTTTCAACCTCAAACGTGAACTGTATCTTGTCATGGTAGCTATTGAAAATTTTTACCGTTCATCAATCATGTCAAATGGTAAAGCCATGACAGAGTCATCAACATAGAACTTTACAAAAGGCACAGGAAAGGGTAGTTGGGACATAACTGTTATCACCAAGTCATTCATTACAAATTTTCCAAAAATGGGACTCGCAATGCCACCCATAGTTGTTCCCTCAATTTGTAGGTACGTTTCTCCATTGAACATAAAATAACTGGTTTCAAACAGAAAGTCAACTAACATTAAGAAAGTTTTTCTATCCAGGCTGTATAGGCTGATATTGTCTGCCAATTCTTTTTAATGATCTGTACAGTGAGGGCATGTGTGATATTAGTGAACAAAGAAGTGACGTCCAATGAAACCAAGACGTATCCGTCAGGTAGGACAACATTTTTCGAAAATTCAACAAACTCAAAAGAGCTATTCACTTGGTGTTGAAATGTCGTGCTACATCACTTAACGTGTTGTGTATGAATGTTGCAATATTTGATGAGGGAGATTAATTCCACTGACTATCGCCTCATGTGTAGACCTTCCTTGTGTGTTTTCCGCAGGCAATATAGTCGGGGAGGAACCGAGTTGTGTTTTTTCATCTTTTTCTTTGCAACCTCAGAAATGATGAGTTTTCCTGTGCTTTTGTAAAGTTCTATGTTGATGACTCTGTCATGGCTTTACCATTTGACATGATTTGATGAAACGGTAAAAATTTTCAATAGCTACCATGACAAGATACAGTTCACGTTTGAGGTTGAAACTGGAGGTTCTTTACCTTTTTGGACGTCTGCTTACACCGTACGGAAGAACAAAAAATCATAACTAATTGGTATACTAACCCACCAGCTCAGGTATCATACTTAACTATTTATCAAACCATGCTACCAGCTATAATCAGTGCTATTAACAACTTACTTCACAGAGCAATCAACTTGAGCAGCCCCGTGTATCATGACCTAACATAAAAAAAGTGAAACACATATTACGAGATAATAAATACCCCAAACCTTTCGTTGATAGAATTGTTTCAGAACTTCTACGTAAACGAAACAATGACAAAACTGTCAATACAACCTCAATAAGTAAAGCTTACTTCAAATTTCCGTATGTCCCAGAACTTTCCCAAAAAATCAAAAGAACCCTTAAAACGGAAAATAGTGAGCTGGTGTTTTACAACATGAAAACAGTTGGGTCGTTATACAGCAAAATAAAGATCCAATAAATAAAGATCATAGATCAGGAGTGATATATGGGATTCCATGTTTGGATTGTCATAAAATGTATATAGGACAGACGAGACAGTATTTACAAAATAGGATTAAACAACATGCATACGATATCAGAGATGTGAAAAAATAGAGAAAGGACAGCCTTGTGTTCACATTTTTTCAAAGACGATCACAGGTTCGATTTTTCGAATGTAAAAAATATTAGACAATGAACAACATTTTAGGAAAAGGAACATTTTAGAAATGATACATATTAACATTAACAACACTGTTAATTTTAGATCTGATACTGAACATTTAAGCAAATTACAATTCTGTTTGACCAAATATATGCATTTATAGTGTTGTGCGAGCTTGGTGGAAAAACTAATTAATGTACGGTATTTCATTGAAAGAAAATGAAGATAATTCAGTGTTATTGTTCTGTGTTATTGTTTTACTGTATTGGTTGTTTTTGTTGTGTTTTCAGGTTATGTTTTCCTGTGATTTATTTTAGATGTAAATATTCTGGAATTTTTCCAAATGAATTTTAGCAAAACTTTTAGTATTTTAAGCTGTTTTTTGTGATTTGACGTGGAATATACAGTTGATGCCGTCGTTTTTTAAAGTTTTTAAAGTTTTACATCTGAATGTCTTATTTATAGTATAGAGGTATTTATTTATATTTTACTGTAAGTGTTTTGTATGACATTTTTATAATATTTTTAGGCCTGATGAAGCAAACGAGAGTTTGCGAAACGTGCTGAATATACTTTAAGATCTGTTGAGAGTTTGTCCTTATCCCGCAAAATACAGTTATCAATTTATAACACATTCTTTCGAAAAAAATATAGTAACAAATTTCATTTCACAAAATTTGTTCTCTTCAATCTCTTTAATTTACCTAATTCTTAATTGAACAACTTTAGTTCAATTTACCCTTATAATTCTCATCCATGAATTAGCAGCGAATTGATCAAATATATTCAAAAACTTAAATTATTTTCTACTTACTACCATTGTTTAAACAATGTTACTACATAGTATACTAGATATCAAAATAAACGAAATAAGGACAGAACTTATTTCGTTTATTTGATATCTAGTATACTATGTAGTAACATGTTTAAACAATGGTAGTAAGTAGAAAATAATTTTAAGTTTTTGAATATACAGGGTGGCCGGACGATTGACGTCCAAAAGAAAAAAACAGGTCTCTCGTCTCATGGGGTATTCGAATCACCCCCATGTATGTTATACGATTTTCACGGCTTCCGAGTTATGAATTTTTTATGAACTTTTGAGAATTTTCAACTTGGCCTTATTAACAAAGATATTAAAAAAAGTACAAGAGTTTTCTGATATATTTTTTCTGTAAATAAATCGCCATGAAATGTTCTCTTGTACATAAAATAACCAGCATCGTAAATTTGATAAAAATTATAGAAATGGTGGTCTCAAGTGAAAAAGTTACGTATTTCGGATCATGATCTAAATTTTCAAATTTAAATAAAAATGTAAACAGACTACTTCATGGTTTCTCAGTAGGCTTAAAAACTGCGCTCAACACTCAGCTTTCAGAATCCTTAATAAAAAATGGTACTAAATAGTCTACTTTTGCTAGAATTAGCCTTCAATTCAGCGAGGTGAAAAAAATCAAAGAACTAGACGTTTACTCAAAAAATATTTTTTGCCATTTAAGATTTTTCTGATCAAGTTATTATAGAAAATGCTGAAAATTTGCTTTAGGAGAAAGGTTTTGGATAAGAAAAAGAAAACGGTATGGCAATAAATCACACATATGTAGATAAAAAAAAATTATTCATAGAAATTACATAAAAAAAATAAATGAATAAATGAATTTTGCGAAGGTGTAGAATATGTATTGAGGCTGCAGGCGGCCTTTTGAAAACGTATTGTAAATTTATACATAAATTTCTTTTTATCTACATGATGTGTGATTTATTGTTATACCTTTTTCTTATCTAAAACGTTTCTTCTAATGCTAATTTTCATTAATTTTTTAGCATTTTATATCATAACTTGATCAGAAAAATCTTAAAATGGCAAAAAATAATTCTTGAGTAAATGTCTAGTTCTTTGATTTTTTCCACCTCGCTGACTTTGAAGGCTGATTCTAGCAGAAGTAGACTGTTGAGTACCATTTTTATTAATGATTCTGAAATCTGAGTGTTGAGCGCAATTTTTAAGCCTACTGAGAAACCATGAAGTTGCCTGTTCACATTTTTAATTTAAATTTGAAAATTTAGATCATGAATCCGAAATACGTAACTTTTTCACTTAAGACCAAGATTTCTATAATTTTTATCAAATTTACGATGCTGCTTATTTTATATGTATAAAAGTACATTTCATGCGATTTATTCACAAAAAAAATATATCAGAAAATTCTCGTACTTTTTTTTTTATATCTCTATTAATATTGTCAAGTTGAAAATTCTCAAAGTTCATAAAAAAAATAATAACTCGCAAACCGTGAAAATCGCATAACATACATGGGGGTGATTTGAATACCCCATGAGAACGAGGACCTGTTTTTTTCTTTTGGAAGTCAATCGTCCGGCCACCCTATAGCCATATTTAACCAACTTCTGTTTATTATACTCCGTTCGAATATTATTGAGCTCAAAGTAGGTTTATTTATCTGAGTTGGCATTATTCACTGTCATAACGTTAAATAAAGTCAGCGTTGCCGAATGTACCCGCCTTGTCCGACAAGTATTCGAGTTTGATCACGAAGTATTCAGAAGCACGACTATTATGTCACGACTCTACAAGAACAAATTTATATTATGTCAGATGTTTGTCTTGTGCAAAATAAGAATGTCTTTCAATCATATAATTATACTCAATTCATAATGCATTCGACGGAAATATCTTGTAATCCACTCCTTTATCAAAAAAGCAATTAAAAATCACAAGTTGATTCAATAATTAATAATATTTATTTTATCAACTCCTTTAATGATATAGAAATAAATTAATCGCTGTCAATAATAAACTAGTTGATTGAAAAACTTTTATCAGTTATCAAATGAGACCCAACCAAAAATTATTGAACAGCTAAAACATTCCTATCATACTCGTATTTGTTTGTTTGTTGTCCTATCTGTTAGATTGTTTATTAGTTCACAGACGATGAACTTCATTTTGTTCTCCATGTCCTTATTTTTGAGACAAATATTATTATCGAAAGTAATTCATAATGATTACAATATTATGTTGACATATCTACTGAATTTACTTTTAATTTCAAATATGTTGTGGACTGTGAACTTTGTTTAATTTATTTATTTTATGTCAAGTTTTGCACCTATATTTTAATTATGTTTCTTCAACCGACTAATTGTTATCCTGTTCGTGTTTTAGGTGAACAAAATTGAAATACGTTATGATGAATAATGAGCAACACATCTAAACCAGTAAATTTAGTTGATAGGACGATACTAAGGAGAAAAAGTTGAATAATTGAACTAAATCAGGAAAGTTATCGAGTACCTTGATGATATTGTATTTACGTAATGATGTTTGTATCGAATATAAGAATGTATATACACGTGTTGTGCCATTTTCGTTTCCATAATTTATTTTAATGTATGGAATTATGTATTGATTCATGTATTTTATTTATATCCCGCTTTCCCCTGAAATCTGGTCTAAACGAAACTGTAAAATTCATTCATTGATGGACCTCACTGAAAAATGCTGGCTCCCTTTGGCCCCCCTTATTTTCGCTGGCGTCGCCACTGCTGAGCGAATCTAACGAGGAACTTTTCTATACAGTGCGATAATTTAAGGGCATCAAATATACCTAATTTTATCGACAAAAACAACCACATTGGGGTGTTTACCCCATTAGTTTCGGAAAAGCCCCCATTTAAAATTACTTTTTTATTTTAGTTGACCCTTCCGAATAATATCGATTTCTTTGGATATAAAGATCCTACAGATGTGGAAAAAATGTTTTTTGAAATATGATACTACCACATTTTATGAAAGTGTAACAGTATGAAAATATTTCATTTAGAAATGTTATAAAATTTTTTTGTGAGAAATGTACTGATTTTCTTAGTAAATCCGTAATGGTACAAGAACTAGCACATTTAAGTATAATTTTTTTTCAATGAGCTAACACGCAAGGATATTAGCTACAAAACGATATCAACATAATTTCTATAAATTACATAAATAGAAATTAATAGCTGTTCGAACATGACACTTATGAAAATTGATATAATGAAATAAAACTCAGTACCTACTATACTTTCGATAATTTTTAATCATCAAACAAGCAAATTAATCAACAAGAATTTTCGTCCTGCTCACTCACCACTACAACAGCAATATTTCCCAACCTGTTCACACGCCCGACTATCTTTAGCAACAAAAAAATCTTTGGGGCGCTAGCGTTGTGGTCATGTTCGAACAGCAGTAACTCTCAAATTATGTACCTTACAGAAATGATAGGTGTTGTTTTGTAGCTAATATCCTTGAGTGTTAAATCATTATAAAAAAAATTACTTCATGTGCTAGTTCTTGTACTATTGCGGATTTACTAAGCAAATCAGTACATTTTTTTACAAAAAGTTTTTTAAAATTTTTTTTTATGGCATTTTCAAGTTAAATGTTTTCATACTGTTCTACTTTAATGAGAGGTTGTAGTATCATTTTTCAAAAAACATTTTTTCACATCTGTAGGACCTTTATGTCTAAAGATATCGATATTATTTGGAAGGGTCAACCGGTCAACGAAAATAAAAACGTAAATATAAAATGGTGGCTACTCCAGAACTAAGGGGGTAAACTTCCCAATGTGGGTGTTTTTGTGGATAATATTAGGTATATTTGATGCCCTTGAATTATCGCTAAGTCGTGACCAAACACTGTATGTACGACCATTGAGTTTAAATATACAGTGCGCGTAGAAATTATGGAACAAATTCATTTTCTCAGAACATGCGTGAAGAAATTTTCAAAGGATTTTTTTTATACTTAGTTCAAAGGAGTTTTCAGTATATGCACTCTATTATGGCTCTTTTACTTTGAGACGATGGTATCTGATGAAATTTGCCACCGAATAAAAGTCGACCATTACAGTTTTGTCCATTCACAACTTTCAACCCCTTCCAACCCACTCATATGAAAAATTAGAAAGTGTGAAACACTGCGCCTCAGCTATTATATCAAGTAGGTACGTTATTAGTACGTTCGTAATGGTGTTGAAATTTTTCGATAAAATGTTTCAATTCAAAATTCGAAAAAAGATTTCTGACAACGCAATTTTTATTCGAACATTCCTAATTTTTCCGTGACGGGGTTGAAAGTTCAATTTTTATCAGGTACCATCTCCTTGAACTTGAACTTTTTTCTTGAAAATTTCTGCATGCCTGTGTGAAGAAGATACAAACACCTTGCCAAAAAAGAACCACATGACCCACTTTCCGTATTAAAAAAATTTAGAATGTTGGTGAGGATTGCACAGGATGCAACAAAAATCCTTCAAAAATGCATCAAAATTCGATAAAAGTGACACAAAAATTGACCTATTTCAGGATTTTTTTACGCGCACTGTACTATGTAAACTCAATAGGTGTTTTCGTAAACTTGTTCAGGGTTACTAACTAGGTTCATTGGGTCACGTGACGGATCTACTCGGATCACGGACCCGGGTTCTAAGATTACACATAAGGTAGAGGATTTGAAGTGACAGTGGTATTGTTGTAATTCAGAATTCACCTACTATGTTATTCAAATATTATTTGATAGTCAAGTTGTCATATAATTGTTTTAGGGAACTTGTCATAATATTTGTCAATATAGAACGTGAAATAAAAGTTGGTTGTATTTAAAGTAGATTTTTGGCCCTCAGCTTGAAAAGGTACACCCATATTTGGTAGTAAGGGAACTCTTTATTGAAGAAACATCAGTTTCAACATTTGGCGACCGTGACAGGACTCTTTCTATTGCAAGTATGGAAAAAACCAAGAAAGCCTTAGCTCTACAAAGAACAGCTTTTATGAGGATTTATGATAAGTTGAAAGAAGATTTCTCCAAAGAAAAATGCGATATTATAGATTTACAGATTAGCATCAAACTTTTGGATGAAAAAATGCTTCAATTATCAGAACTGAATCATCTCATGATTGATATAATGTTGGATTCAGGAGATGAAGAAGCAAATATGAATGCAGAAGTTGAATTAATGGATATGATGAGTTTTCAATATCATAAGATGAAATGTTCTTTTGACAAGTTGATATGTCAAGAAAACATCTCCAAGAAGTTAGAATCCAAAACCAAATTGAAGCTTCCCAAACTTCAATTCAGACAGTTTGGTGGAGAAATAAAAGAATGGCTTGGTTTTTGGAATCAATTCAGCAGAATTGATGAAGATTCTGATATGGAAGAAGAAGATAAACTACAATATTTAGTTCAAGCTACGACCCCAGGATCTCGAGCTAGACAAATTGTAGAAAGTTACCCTGCTTCTAAAGGTAACTATGTAAAAGCTGTGGATAGTTTAAGACAACGATTTGGAAGAGAAGATTTGTTGATAGAAGTTTATGTCAGAGAACTTCTTAAGCTAGTTTTGATGAATCTTAACACCAAAAACAAATTATCTACATTTTTTGACAAAATTGAATCGCAATTGAGAGCTTTAGAAAGTCTGGGTGTGAAATCAGATACCTGCGCTGCGATGCTATACCCTTTGGTTGAATCCTGTCTAGGAGAAGATTTGATACGAGCATGGCATCGAAGTCAGTTGTATTCATCAGAATCCAGTTTGAAGAATCGTCTTGATACTCTCATGAATTTTCTTCGAGAAGAAGTAATGAACGAAGACAGAATTCATCTCGCAGTATCCAGCTTCAAAGACAGACAAAAACCTGAAGATAAGAAAATAAGTAGTAGTTCTAATGTGCCAACTGCTTCTGAATTATTCAACAAGGAATTCAACGATGTGTGTTTTGTAAAAATTCACATTCTAATGAACAATGTAAGGGAACTCTATACTGAAGAAACATCAGTTTCAACAGGTATCAATAACATAACTAAATATTTTATGGATTTTTTTTCTCAGTCCTAGTTTATTTTCTGATTCTCTCTAGCTTTGATTGCATTTATTGGTTTTTGTAAAATATTTCTTATAATTTCTGGTGTGCCCTTCCATGTTTAATGAATTTCCCCTTCACAATGTTTAATGTTATTTTTGAGTACCAATGTTAAAGAAGAAGAGAATTTATTTTTTAGTTCCAGTTTATTTACCGATCGTCTTTAGCTTTGCTTGGATTTATTGGCTTCTGTAAAATCTTTCTTATAATTTCTGGTGTGCCCTCGCATGTTCAATGTTATCTTTGGCTACCTATGTTAAAAAAGTAAAGCTTTAGCTTCAACGCAGAAGGATCTGCATACAAAGTTATGAGGAAGTTGCTTCACATTATTTTCTCGGCTCATGGAACCACACATTTCACACTGATGATGAGATGAATTCTCTTCTCTTTCCATAATTTTCAGGAATAGAATATATGAAATTATGTACTAAGAAAAGAGTAGAAGACTTATTCCCGCCTTGTTCAAATACCAAATTGAACTGCTGTGAGCATGCAGTGACTCTACGACCCTGCTCTCGTGTAGGGTTACGATAGATCAACCTGAGTCAGTGATCGAGTTAATAGCACCGTACTTTCCGAACACAGGTTAAATGTTGGGGTTAGGTGAACGAACGCCAAGGTTAGGGATCGAGTCAACCCGAGTAAGTATCCGAAAACGCCTAATGTTACCACCTTCGAATAAAGAATATTTTTTATTCTATGGTTGACAGCGAATAACTAAGTGATGAGTCACCGATGGAGCCTGGATATGGCCGTTTCCGTTCAGAAATTTCTACGAAGTAAAATAACTTTATGCTCCTTCCTGGTATTCTTTATTCTATGGTTACCACTCATCAGCTGATCAAGTGCTCAAATTCTATCGATTATAATTAATTCTTCACAAACAGTGAAAAGAATCAAAATCTAATTATGAATTTATTCATTTGTGGCGAATTGTTTAGATATTTATAGATTGGATTACTGCTTCCAGTGCTTCCTGATTTCGAAAATGTCATTATTGGTACTGAAACTCGGTATCTCATTAAATCGATAACTAAGCTAGTTAGAAATAATTACAGAATAATTCATGAATTCAGGTTAACATTTAGAACTCAGGAATAATAATAACTATTATCCAGGATACACAGGGAATCAATAGACAGGGAAACAATAGAATGTGCAATAAGCGACCGATGTTTTTGACAGATGGGACAAATTGTCAAGGGGAAAACTTGGGTTATATGGAGTATGACAACAGAGGACACTCGATTGAAGCAAAATCGATATGAGGGTTTCTCCTTCTTTATATGTTTAAGAAATATAAAAGAGAGTATATGCGAATTCATAATAACTTTTGCAAGTTGTTTATTACGAGGGTTGCTTTTTATATTTTGAAATTGGACAACCCTTTTGTAGCCATTTAACATTCAACATGTCTATCAAAACGTTTGATATTTTAAGATTATGCGTACGTGTTATTCACAGTGACCTAACTGATATATATCGACAAAAAAAATCATGGCGATTTCTTCATGCATGAGAATGTGTTTTATTTATTAACCGAAAACGGTGCCTCGTACAGCAAAAGTCAAGAGACCGAATTTGCTTCAAGTTGAATAAGAATTTAAATAGTAATATTTATTGTCGGAAAAACCAGAGGCGTATCATTTTTTCATCTGAATATATTCAGTCTTGATGCAGTACGGACGCCACTGGTAAAAAAGAAAAGATATTATGCAAAAAGTGCTACTTGACGCTTAAAACCTATGTCTCAAATTTCATAAAAATATTTCAAGCAGTGTGAAGGTTATTAATAAAAAACAAATGGATCGACTCGACTAAACTACACACTAATCTACTCGACGAAATTCTTAGTGTTCACACACGTTTAGCAACTAAAGTTTTAGCTACTCGACTAAGCTACTACTAGCATATTGCGAACAAGGCTTAAATACTACCTATCCTCCCTCAATTTATGTTTATTACTCTGAGGAGTGACTCCTTTCAGAGATTGAAGAATTGAAGGCATCCGATAAAACCACAGAAAAGCATTAAACTCACCTGAATTAAATCACCGAACGAACCCCCCGCCGCAGTGAAATTCAAGAAGCATAAAAACGGGATCTGCTTCTCTGTGGGCCTTTTAATTTCCAATTCATATGTATGGCCGACTTCCCCGTAGTATGTTGTGTTGCAGGCTGAAACGAGAAATAATGGCTTCAGTAAATTGCAAGGTAGAGAAATATATGAAGCAACAGCCAGAACCCCGTTTGGAATTCCAGAGACCCAAACCCTGATGCACAAATAATTGGGATCATTCTGGAATTATTGAAGCCGAGAGGGTGAAGGAAGGGCTCTAAGCTTTGTATTTGTGTGGAACTGTCAGGGCCGTTGCTAGGGGGTAGGCAGGGTAGGGCGAAAAGATTTTAGGGACGGTTTTTCATGCCTGGGGGGCGATTCTTGAAAAATGTCGTATTCGCGATTCGACAATTGTCGACCAACTTCCCTGCTAAGTTGGTCGACATTTGTCGATTCGCGACCACGACATAATTCAAGAATCGACCCCCAGGTTAGTAATGTCGAAATGTAATCTCCAGTTATTTTTCAATACCATAGAGATAGATAGGATAGTATAGAGTTGCCACCATTGAAATAAACGTTGTATCAGATCCGCCATATTACTACCATCTTAACGTCAAATTTGACAATCGTTGAATTTTCTGGGGGAACTGTGATACTTGCGCCTTTTTTTAGTAAATTTATGATCTTTTTCTGCTTAATAATATGCAATAAAATGGTATGGTGTGCTGAAAGCTTTTCTTCAGGAAGAGAAGAGACAGATAAAAAGAAAATCAGAGGAAAAACATATCTCAGGAGGGGATGAGTACTGAACAGATCGGTATTCGAAATTTTTGCTAGTCTGTCTTGGTATTCTGATATCTTTTTATATGTGTATATTATCGCCTGAAGAGAAATTGTTTATTTGATTTTCAATTGACCTTATTTGAACAGGAGTCCTAAAGACCCAACACGTCGTATTTTTTGGATGAAATTTGTAAGCAGAAAAAACTGGCAAGTTAATTCATTTCAATTACTTTTTGGTAATTCTCCTCTCAATCATAATTTCTTTAATAAGTATCTAGGAGTTAAATTAGATTCTTCTTTGAATTTCAAACTCAAAGCCCATTTGAATGATTTACGTATGGAATTGAAAACTAGAAATGATATTATTCAAAAACTTGCCGGTACTTCATGGGGTGCTGATGCAACAACTCTTCGTACGACAGCTCTAGCCTTGGTGTACTCTACTGCCGAATATTGTTTTCCTGTATGGTTCAACAGTGCACATGTACATAAGATTGATACACAATTAAGCTTTCCTATGAGAATAGTAACTGGAACAATAAAATCAACACCATGGTTACCAGTTTTTTAAAACGTTGCTCCTCCACATATCCGCAGGCTGACTCTAACTTTGAAAATTTGGAATAAATTTAATTCTTCTACAAATTCATATCAAATACTTCCCTTATTACATCAGAAAATAAGGTTCCACGATTAAAATCACGTGATCCATTTTGATCCAATTATTTACTGAATCATTGGATATTAAAGAATTCATGAGCATATTTGCTAAGATGAAGCAAGAAAGGTCACTTCCTGAAGAATTCGTTGAATTTTCTTCATGAAAATTCTACATCGTTGTGATATTCTCTCATTTGATTCCAAAGCGCATCATTTTTTTGTTTCATGAAATACTTTAAAATATATGTTCAAATTTTGAAATTATTTTTTTTTTGTTAAGGAATATTTCTCTCTGTTATTATTGAAATTATTAACTTTGAAAAATATGCATTTGATGAATGGGTTGAAACTCTGTTTACCGAATATTCATATTTTGTATTCTCCAGGCACAACTTTGGTTACGGTAAAATCTGCACCGGCGTGAACTTAGCATGAAGACATGAAGAGTTAGCCGGAAAAACTTCCGATCATACCCGATTGTTTATATCGGGTGTCCCAAGGTGAGTGGCCTATCAGATTTTGTAACTTGGCAAATGATGATTTTTTTTGTCCATCCTGTATAACTGACAACTATAATTGAAAAGCAGTGACATAGATCAGATCAATATCTAATGACTTGCTAAATTTTGGACTTAAATCTCAAATATTGAGCGAACTAGAGTCATTTTCGTAACACGCCAATTTGATCTAATAGGCCACTCACCTTGGGACACCTGATATATGTTGGTTAGTTTCTGCAGTATTGTTTTTTAGTTTTTGAGAAGTATATAAGCATGAAGATCACCCTCAATTCTGAATTGAATTCGTGTATCGCAACGAAACTTTAATGCAAAAAAAGCTGAATTTAAGGAAAATTCTGCTATTTCCAGCTGAAGAAGATCCTGTATACAAATGAAACTCCCAGGAAAAATATTTTTTCATATTTCCCATAAATGTCAAAATCGCATAGTTGGGAAACAAGAGGGTGAAAATCACCCTCAAAGCTGAATTTAAGGAGAATTTATTTTTTCCTGCAGGAGATCTGTTATCGAAATAAAACTCTCAACAAAAATACTTCTTTATATTTCTCATCGAATGAAAAATACAAAATCTCTCAGTTACGGGACAAGAGGATGAAAATCACCCTCAAACCTGAATTTAAGGGAAATTCTGCTGTTTCCCCCTGAAGGAGATCTTGGGTCAAAATAAAAATTTAATCGAGTTGGACTTGAAATAACATATTTATGAATTAACAAACTTCATCGATTTTTTTAATGGATCGGTTATTTTGCTGGTGGGTGTATGTAGTTTTCATCAAATAACACCAATAAAAATCTCTTAGTTAGAGGACACGGGGGTGAAAGCCTAGGCAGATTTTCGCCTAGGGCGGCAGTTTGGCTAGCGACGGCCCTGTCAGGGGCTGAAATGGAACAATAATTATTTCAGATCGCAAATGGGAAGGGCGTTGAAATTTGGACTTGATTTGGCTGATTGAAACAAACTGAGCTAAGTTTAACTGAGAACATCCGTTCGAGAAATGTACACTTTGTGATGGTCTAAGAAGTTTGTTCCGTTTGACGAGCTAAGTAATTGGTAACGCAGTGTAAGTTTGATCCATTCATTTCTATGAAATCACTCAAGGCACAGTTCAGTTGAGTTTTCGGCTCTAAAATTGACAGGTCGATTAATGTCAATCAGTTATTGTCAAGTCTACCATACTTCGTATTTCTTGTTTTTAGACCGAAATAATTGAAAATGAAAACAGAAAAAAATCATAAATTATTATCACAATTAATTAAATATCTGAGACTGTCTAAAATGAAAATTTTTGAAAAGATCTGAGGAGGTACTTCTGAGCGCTCGTTCATTAGTGGAGCAATAGGACTATTACCTCTAAGATTTGGTATAAGACTTGAGATGCATGCTGAGTGTATGAATGCAAAATCGGAATAATATTATGGAAATTTAAAAAAAAATTCAAGAAAAGCCCTGTGCCCTGTTCTGTATAACAAAAGTTTTGCATGAGGCTTGTTATGAGCATTTTGCATTTGGCCGTAACATTTCATTCCAATTGAGTTCGTTTCGTCTGAAAAACAAAAATTTTGAATGGCCATATTTAATGGAACAAGCTGTACGATATGGCTGGTTAACGAACTTAATCGAGTCATTTGGTAACCGAACTTACCCTGAAAATTTCAAGTCTCTGGGACAATCCATTCGAAAGTTATTGTGCTAACGGCCGGACGGACAAAAATCATAAAAAAAGTTATCAGTATATTTTTTTCTCTCCTGACGAGCCGCCACTATCATTTATGGAAAATGTAGATTTCAATTTCATCGTGAATAATTTCGAAACAGCAGGTGTTCATTTTCCTCATAGTTCGCGATCAAACAGTTAATTTAATCTCGTGAAGAATCTCTCGAATGCCTGAGTAAATTCAATCTCGCAAGTTTGATTGGTTTTATACAAAACTTTTCCCCTCTTTCCTCGTGTTTTCAATTAAATCAGTTCATTCAACGCAGCTCGAAATTATTATGCCTCTGAAAAGGGCATTTCAGATTGAAGTATCTTTCAATCGGCGGACATATCGTCAAATGGCCATTTTTTTAATTTTTACGTGAATTTTGACGTTAGGGTGAGAGGTTCAGTTGTTGAAACCCCGATAATGATTGACACTGTGTACATATATACCGATGTAAGAAGCTATTGATGCTATCTTGAGTTTTTTCATCTGTCTCTACATTTTTCAGAATGATTTATTTTCATTTGGATCAAGTTCAATTTCCTCTGGCAATCATTCTGAAAACGTCATCATTAGATATTTGGCACGTGAGTTTGTAGTAGTGGCAATAAGTGTATATATTAGAGTTTACTTAAGGATAGTGAGTTCACATAATAGAGTACATTTTTCGATTTTGTTCTGTTCAGGCACGTAGCTAAGGGGTGGGCTAAGGGGCTGAAGCTCCCCCGAAATTATTACAATATCAATAAGCATGTGTTCAGTTATACGTTGTGGCAATTATGAATTATTTCGTTTTCATAGGTTCAAATTTTTTATACTCAAGTTAGCCCTCCCCGAAAAAATTCCTGGCTAGATAGGGGCCTGGTTCTGTTTCGAATTCGTTAGAAGTTTTCTACTGATTGGAAGGTTCCGAAGAATATTTGATTAATGTATGTAAACCCTTAAATCATTTATGTATTAAGTATATCCTGTGCTGATGAGTCCTTATAAGGACGAAATGGCTATCCATAGGTGCTCTGTTTGATACCACTTCTTTGCATTTTGTCTTGAACGAGGACGAGATTAGCTCCGAAGTATGAGTTCAATAAGAATAATAATAATAGCACTTATTTCCATAATCAAACAATACATTGAAAAAAATACGTAAAGATAATCCAGAAAAACAAAAAAAATATTAAAACGCTCAGATTTGAATATTGGAACTTAAGTACTCCAGAATAGTTTAGGGTTCAATATCTATTAATAATTTTATGATTAAGTTTTTGAACCTATTATTATCCAGGATTTGGAAACTCTTTGGAAGCTTATCAAATAATTTGATATATTCCACATTCTCTTGTGTTAATGTAAGTGAACACCTGGGAAAGTGAACCGGGTTAATGCGCCTTGTTCTATTGGAATTTTCATTCAACAGATCGTAGTTGTTCTTCAAGAAAAGCTGTTTAATATTGGTTGATTTCAATCGATTAATATTTTTCTCTGCTTTCCCAATATTGATATTCAGGGCGATGTTGCGCGTTAAACCTCTTTTTATTATATATTAAGGTTCAACCATATGGTAATAACTGTGTCAATAATATTACATCGAACAGTGATTGACATAGGGTTCAACCTTAATATATAAATCATTGAAGGGTTTACTTACATCAATTAAATATTCCTTCGGAAAAATTACTCCAAAGCGGATAAAAAGGCTTGCCTAGAAGTACTGATGAATGTATCGTTTTTAAGATTTTCTAATTTATTAATCTATCGAATTGGTGACCTGTGTCTCTCAGATGCACTCCTATGACTCCAGAACTACACATTCAGAAGTGAGACTCGTCACTACAAATGATTTTGTTTGAACCTTTGATAGATTGAATCTCTACTTGGTAAAAATCGATTATAATTGTCATTATGTAACAAACAATCGTTCAAGTTTTTCTACGTTTCAATAAAATTTAGGAAAAAAGTGTTTATTATCGATTGAAATATATTCTGGGAGGATTCTGTATTTCTAAAATACTTTATAGGTTTTTACAACCAAATTTGTTGGACGCCATTCCTTATATTCCTGGCCTTTCAGAGAAAATAAGAAGATTTGGTTCCAAATTCAACATAAGAACTGTTTACAAAACACAAAATGATTTGAGATCCATTCTAACAGAACGAAACCAATGAATGAGACACAAAAATCAAAAAAATTGTGTTTACAATATTCCCTGTATATGTGGAAAATCTTATACAGCAGAGATGAGAAAACGGGAACATAAGAAAAACATCAAAAATAGAGACATCACAAAATCACAAATCGCTGATCATGTATGTTCAAATAACGGAAATCATATGATGAACTGGAACAACACAAAGATCCTAATGACCGAACCTGATAATTATAAAAGGAAAGTTAAGGAATCCACACGTATTTTGTTAGATGAGATAGATAATTTGTTCAATCGTTCTGTTGGAATAGATCGTATTTGGACTGATATTTTGAAGAAAGAAATGACATCAGGAAATTTCAAAATTAAATAAATCAAAATCTCTATTTATATTAACAACTTTCAATGTCAATTAGACTGCAAATGAAAAAACACACAATTCTGAAGATTTTACAAGTTTGTCTGAAGAAGGTGTCTGACATAGATACCGAAACGTTACATTGTCCTTTCATTTATTTCCTTTTCCAGTTTTACAGTTAGGCAACAATTTTTCCAAGACCAATTTGCTCCTGACAAATAAGTGCAAAGATTCTCGCAGGAGCACTTCATCTGAATCAAATTTTTTTAATTATTTCTGTTTCAGAGACTGGGAGTGAAAACCTATAAAGTTTTTTAGAAAAGTGTTTATTGAATGAAAATACAGGTGTGGAATTTTAATAATAACAATGAACGGTATTAGTTCCGAAGTATGGGTTTAATATTGGTTGATTTTAATCAATTAATATTATTCTCTGCTTTCATTGTTTATATTATACCTGCGTTACTCTTAAACGCATGAATTTTCATTTCGTACTATTACCACCACGTCTGGTTTATGACGATTAATCGAGCGTTTCCACTTCATCGACTGAAGTAAAATCCACAAAGTTGGACTGCCACCAGTTTGTATGAAAAACGGATAAACATCTCGCGACTTCGTTCAACGTGCATGCATCGGAGGTAGGTGTTCGTAAGGATCCCAAGAGATGGCGTCTTGTTTCTGTTATACTCAGAGCTGGGCGACATTTCTTCAAGTAAGGGAACCTAGAATGCCTTTCAGACTGAGCTCCTCCATACTGATGAGCCCCAAATAGGGCGAAATAGCTATCTATGGATGCTCCGTTTGATATTACCACCATGCATGTTCTTTGTGCGTTGACGGGATTAGTTCCGAAGTATGGGTTTAATATTGGTTGATTTTAATCAATTAATATTATTCTCTGCTTTCATTGTTTATATTATACCTGCGTTACTCTTAAACGCATGAATTTTCATTTAATAATAACTTCATCATCAAATTCACAACCGAACTGAAGTTTAACCTAAACATCGTTCCATAAACTAAACACCTCCGTCAAATATTTCTTTTCCCTTAACCAACCCCCTCTGGTAGCCTGTTAGGAATTCCTGCAATTAATCATAAAGTACACGGTCTCCCAGCGGAGCAAGTTCCTGAATTCCAACGAAATATTACAAATTGCCGAATGTATTGAGAATAATCGAGGACTACTCCGGCTGGAAATACCAAACAGTGAAATATATGGGTCATTTAGTCATTTCGACCCAGCGTACCGTGTAATTTGCTGAATCCATTATGTTTAATCCTTTAATATCACGTATTACGGGAGAGAAGTGTGTTGCAATTTCGGTTTGACTTTGCCTGGAGTTGGTACGTTTTGCGGTGATTATTCACTATGGAGGATGTGGTTTGGATATTGACAACAACGGTTCGATATTCCTAGCTTTCTATATTTATAATTTGATTGTTATTAGTAGGTATTTTTCCATATTTGTGAAAAGTGCTAGAGAAAATTCTGGTAAAACATATACAAGTTCATAACAGAGGAAAACATCTTTAGTCCCAGACATCAATCACGTTTTCGAAAAAACTTTGATACCACTACCCTTCTTTCGAATGTTGCACAGATGATATACACTGCGCAAAAAAATTAACGCACATTCTGAAAATCTCAATTTTAATGAAAGTTAATTCTACATTTACTGATTTTTTATGTTCTCTCGGGAAGGTTTTGAACGAAACAAGACACATTAGATGGAAGAAAAACTCAGGATTTCACCGAATCTTATGTGAAAAATGAGAAATGAACAATTTTCAAAATACTGGAATGCTGATAAGTGATTTAATAATTGGTATTTCAGAACCCTTGCGTTAATTACAGCTCGGCAACGACGGTTCATACTCAAAATGAGTGATCTCCAAATGTTCTGATCTAATCCTTCCCAGATTTCTCTGAGTTGGATTCCTAAGTCATTAAGAGTAGCTGGATGATTTTCTGAACTCCTCAGTCTTCTTCTGAGGTTGTCCCAAACCTGCTCAATCCGATTGAGATCTGGACTTCTTGCTGGCCATTCCATTCGAGAGACTTCAACCTCTTCAAGGTACTCCTGAACGATGCGCGCACGGTGGGGTCTGGCATAATCGTCCATAAAATTAAATTTTCACCAATGTATGGGGCAAATGGCACTACATGCTCTTCAAGAATGTTCCTTATATACCTATCAGCATTCATAGCTCCATTCTCAGCGACCACTAGGTCTGTGCGAGCAGTCAAAGATATTCGATCCTTCCCCGAAACCCGTATAGTATTCAGGAAATTGCACTGAGCATATCTTTCATGTGGACGTCTGTATACAAGGGAACGTGGATCACAATTGTAGAGGCAGAATTTAACACCGAATTCTTCTCAATTATGTGGGTAGAACGGGTAGGGTTCTCTCCACTAGAATAAGTGAGCATTTACGGAGTAGAACTAATTTTTCTAATGATAGCTCAGCATTTGGATATTATGGCAATGAGCCTGCAATCATGGAAGCATTGAAAGCCTAAATTAGATATTGTATCAATGAAATACTACCACATGAACTGGGGTGGTTCAAATACAAACCGGGATTTTGCTACAAAAAATTTCATTGTTCAGTAACAGAGCTGGCATATTTCACAAACTTTGACCGCACGTTCTACTTAAACGAGTGCTATATCGTTTGGTCCAAATGTCTGTTATTTTCGAATTTTGAGCCGAAAATGGTTTAAAACGATAGGGTCAGACTCCCTGATGAGTTCGTGGTCAAATTCAATTCTGTCTGCCCGGCCGTCAGACCGTTAGCACAATATCTTTCGAAGAGATTTTCCTAGAGACTTGAAATTTTCAGGATCAGTGCAAGTTCCAAATGTATCGGTTAATTTCCTTAACCAGCCAAATCGTACGGGTGTTCCATAAAATATGGCCATTCAAAATTTTCGTTTTTCAATATCTCAGAAAATACGGAATCAATTGGAATGAAATGTAACGGCCAAATGCAAGATGCTGATAACAAGTCTCATGCAAAATTTTGTGGCCATAGTGTGAACAAAACCATGGAAAATTTGATTGGAATATTAAAAGAAGAAATTTCATATTTCCATAAAAATATATCCGATTCGAGAGAATTTTTTTTGTGAATGGAGATCAATATTCTGAATGTTCAACCAAAATTTTGTGATCATAGTTTCAACAGAACCATAGAAAATTCAGTTGGAATATTGAAAGAAGAATCTTTATATTTCCATGATAGAATATCCTATTCGAGTGAAATTTATTTTGATCAGAACCAAAGAATTTAAGTTTTGTAAATATTTATTTTTTACAGATTTAATTTTTTGAATAATTTCCAGAACTTAATTCCGATCGTGCTGAGATTCTGCATTTATATATTTGGTCTCAATCTCAAATTCCATATAAAGTTTTGAGGTAATAGTTTTATTACTCCATCAAAGAACGAGCGCTTAAAAGCTCCTGCTCAGGGGTTTTCTTGAATTTTTTAATTAAAGAAGACTGAAATCCTACGCTCTTATTGAAACACAATACAGATCTTGATTTAGGCATTTCCTTCCCGAATAATCCCCAATTTAAGATTTTCAGATGTCAAACTCAATAGATCTACCAATTCAATTGATCTACCCCCTCAATTAATCTACTGTAAAAGGCGAATTCTCGAATGTCGAGATTCGTAAACTCTCGAGTTAATATCGAGGAATATTTTTCATTTCCATTGTGGCTGATTCCAAGCTACGAAAGAATACAAACGAACCTGATAGAAACTTCATTTTGAACTCGCAATTCCCAGGATTCGAAATTAAATTTCCACCCACGTCGTTCTCTGAAAATTATAAAGCAAGGGAAATAAGGTATCATGATTTGTAGAATTTACTCAAGAATTCTTCAGGGTGTTTCAGAATAAGGTGCCCATGCACTGGTGTGAAAGATTCTAATCAAAAACTTCGTATAGGTATCACAATATAAACTTCTACTATATATACTTTATATAATGATCTTATTTTATATAAATATGAAAATATGTAATAATTTTTATATGAAGAACAGCGTGCAATCCTCGCGTTTTACAAATTAGAATTGTTTTTCATACAAATTGCGATTTCAAATTGCCCCGGAATTTTAACAAACGTGAAAAAACTTCTTGAACTCGACTCAATTTCGGAAGTCGAAATCAATTTGCCACCACGTCTCATTCCGACGGAAAAAAGCTATTAGCATTTGTGAAATATATGATCTGAACTTCATCAGAACCCGTGTTGTAAGTTATCGACCATCAAGATCACAGAACATAAAATATAAGAAGTGCTATCTGCCTACTAAACCCTTACAACACGCGTGACATTTGAAACGTCAAAAATAAATGGGGCGATTGGATTCTGAGGGGTGGTCGCTTTTTGTAAGAGAGAGGTTCTATGGTTTCGTCCCGAATTTTGACAATGCTCTGTGTTCCAGAAAGAAAGAGAAAGAAGATAATATATTTTTTTATTTATTTTACTTGCTTTTCCTATTGTTTCGGAATTAAAAGGCAGATTTGAAGAAAACATACATTATAAAAATAATTATCTTATTAGGCTCAATTGTACAGTACATAACTATTGAATGTTTTGAACTAACAAACATTCATGATCAACCACAGGTATTACAATTTGAGTACAGTTGAAAAACTTCCGAGCAATTGTTGACAAATTTTGAAGCATTTGTTCATATAATACGTATAGAAAATCAACACTTGTATTAAAAAAGTCAAGTTAAGTCACTACACAGTACACACTGATTCATTCGTAAGGCAAAGATACATCCAAAAAGAGAATGATTACTATAACCTTATTGCTTGTCAAAGAAACAGAAAATATAACTTCAATCTCCTCACAAATACTTTCATATTGGCAATATTCAAACAATTATTCCACTTGAAACTCAACTTTTTCACTTCCTTCTTCGACTCAAATAAAACAACACACAAACAATAAAATGGCAGCATTGACAATGACATCCCATCCCATTTAAATTTGACATAACTTGGATTTAGCTCAGACATACGTCACTGCTTGGCTCCGCCCCAAAATAAATGGGGAGACGTATGTCCGTGTTGTAGATTTTACTTCTAGCGTTTCACCCCCCTGATCAAGATCTAGGCATGTCAACCGATCCAATTGATCAACCGATTCAATTGATCTACTGATCCAATTGACCTTCCAATACAATTGATCTACGGTTCGATCGATCTACCACCTCAATTGATGTATCTACTTCTACTGTGAATAGTCTTCATCTGCATTGCGACTGACTCCAATTGTTTCCACCCACGTCGCACTATAAAATGATGAAAGTCGAATTCTGTAAGCGTATTAATTGCTGGCAGTTTTGAAATTATTCCTTTCAGACCTCAATTGATCAACCTATTCAATTGACCTACTGATCCTATTGATCTACCGATCCAATTGACCTACTGATCCAATTGATTTGCCGTCCAATTGATCTACCGCCTCAATCAAAATACCTACTGTGAAAGACACATCCTTCGCTGTGAATTCTCTTCATTTGCATTATGGTTTAGGTATTTTAAGTTGCCCCGAAATACAATCTGATAGAAACCTCATCTTGAACTCGACTCAATTTTTGGAAGTCGAAATTAAATTGCAACCACGTTGCACTGTAAAAGGATAAAAGACGAATACTATCAGATGGACGGAAACCAGAGGAAAATTCAATAACACTCCGGTGAGCGAATAAATTGAAACGAGTTCGCGAGGTATTAATTGCTAGCAAATTTCGATAAAAAGACCGGGGTTCTGGCAGAACTTAACGAACCTACAGATTCAATTCAATTGATCTACCGATGCGATTGATCTACCGGTCCGATTGACGTACTTATTCAATTGAACTACTGATCCATTCGATCCACCACCTCATTCGATGTACTCTAGAAGGCGAATCCTTCACTGTAAATATTCCTCATTTGCATTGTGACCAATTTTAAGTTGCCACGGAATACAAACAATACTGATAGAAACTTCATCTTGAACTCGACTCAATTTTCCGGAAGTCGAAATTTAATTTCCAGCCACGTCGCACTCTAAAATGATAAAAGTGGAATTCTATCAGATGGACGGTAACCAGGGGAAAATTCGATAACTCTGAAACGAGTTCGCAAAGTATTAATTGCTCGCAGATTTAGATGAAAAGACTGGGGTTCTGGCAGAGTTCAGTTGCAGTTTTGATGATATTTCTTTCAGAAATTCAATTGATCTACCGAATTAATTGATCTTCTGATCCAATTGGTCTACTGATGCGATTGATCTACCGGTCAGATTGATCTACCGGTCCGATTGATCTACTTATTCAATTGAACTACTGATCCATTCGATCTACACCTCAATTGGTTTCGTGCACGTTTGACAACTGACAGCACACCGGAGGTATAACAACCCCACTTTCCCTATGTAAATCATAGCAAAACAACGATATATTTTGGTTTTTCTCAAGTGTTTCAGTTGATTTATTTCTTCTTTGTACTGAAAAAACTGGCCAATCTTTGTCTTCTTGATTTTGACTGCACTTACAATTATTTTTTCATAACCACCATCCTATAAAATGGTGACCTGTGAAAGATTTTCAATGTTCTTCTCCTGAATGAAACTTTGTTAATCCTTCTTTCCTGCCTTCTTTTCTGATGATAACCTTTTTCCTTTCTATATATTGAAGAATAAATATTATGAATATCAATCCATTCGCTGTACCAGCATTCTTCGTTTCTACTAACTAATGGATAATAATATAATATCTGGATACATTTTATCATCAGAATAAGCCACATTAGATAGATATACGTCTTCTGCAATAAGAGTGAATGCCCAGAACTGATATTTTTCTACATATCGCCATCGATGAATATGATCTGAACTTAATAAATAATTTGATAGGTCCATTTTCACGTTTTTTCAGTACAAAGAAGAAATAAATCAACTGAAACACTTGAGAAACACCAAAATCTCCCGTGGTTTTGCTATGATTTACAATTGCATTGTGGCTGATTTTAAGTTGCTACGGAATACAAAGAAACCTGATAGAAATTCATCTCGAACTCGACTCGATTTCTGGAAGTCGAAATTAAATTTCCAACCACGTAGCACCCTAAAATGATAAAAGTCGAATTCTATCAGATGGACGGAAACCAGGGGAAAATTCGATAACACTTCAGTGAGCGAATAAATTGAAACGAGTTCGCAAAGTATTAATTGGTAGCAGATTTCGATAAAAAGGCCGGGGTTCTGGCAGAGTTCAGTGGCAGATGAACGGATTTATCAAGATTTTATTTGCTGTAATTTATGTATGAAGTGTTCCCGTTTCAAACTTGGAAACGACAAAAGTTCCGAAACCAGTGGTGATAATATTCATGAATTTCGGGAATATTAGGCATTTATTCTGGTGAGCGGAAGAGTTCCAGCAAATACAGCGCGGAAATTTCGCGGAAGTGCTTCGGGAAATAAGTGAGAAGTCTAATTCATTTTCTAACATGAGGAGAAACGTATACGGAGGTTTATGTAGGAAGTGGGTTGTCTAATATTTCGGGGAAAGGATTGATGTGAAGGAGCTCTTCGTGCGCTTAGATCTGTGTTTTTAAAGTACACTCACCGGCAAAATAATCGATCCACTCAAAAAATCGATATAGTATATAACATTACTAGCAAGGTAAGAGGGTTTTTACTGGCGAATGGAGGATATAATTGACGAGCCGCAGGCGAGTCAGTTACCTCCTTGACCCAGTAAAACCCGTTACCTTGCGTGTATTGTTTTATATTTTATTTGTTTCTCATTTGTAAAAAGGTTAGATAAATTCCAAAAAAATCTCAAGAATTTGTCGCAAATGTCGTAAGTTGCATTATTTATGACATCGGAAAATTATGAGAACTGTCAGTGGCTTTACGAGAGGGAAGTCCTTCGGGAATATTTGCTCATTTCTGATGAAAAAGGCCAGATCCAAATGAAACAAGGCATGAATATCGTTTTAAATACTTTTATAACGTTTATTACTAAAAATATTTGTTCCAGGAACGATGAAATTAGAGTAATAAATGGAATTAGAAGCGAGTACGTGAAACTGTCAGTGAGTTTACAGGTCAAAAAACCTCTAGAATATTTGCAATTCAGAGAAGTAAAACAAATAGATACGAATAAAACCAGGTACGAATATCGTTTTCGAATAGTTCGAGAACGTTTATTGAGAAAAACATTTGTTCCAGGAACTCTGAAATTACAAGGATTAATGAAATTAGAAGCAAGTACTTGACAAATCTCAATGTAAATAATACTACTAACTTGTAAAAATTTTACAAGTTAACTGTCAGTTTTACAAGTTAGTCACTTGATAAAATAAACTTTCTTGATTAATATTATGTTTTTGAAAACTGACGTTTACAAATGAGAAACAAATAAAAGTTTTTTCAATTGTAGGTATGTTCATCCTTAATCAATCACCATTTCTGAATTTCAGGAAAACTTGGCGTGCGTCATTTTAACTTATCTTGCTAGAAAAAATTGAAAAATATGGAATAAGAGGTACTGCCTTAAAGTTAATAAAATCCTGCTTAACTGGAAGATCACAAAGGGTAGTAGAGGTAAACAAGGAAGGACCAACAATCAGATCTGAACCATTATGTGTGAGACAAGGAGTGCCGCAAGGATCCATCTTGGGTCCACTTCTATACATAATCTATACCAATGATATAGTGATCCTGTCCTGAGAATGAGACAGACAGTGATGTTTGCTTTTTGGGAATAATCATAGATCAGAATTTGAATTGGAAATCACAAGTAGAAAAATAGCCATATATGTTTCAAGATATTGTTATGCCCTTCGAGTAATTAGAGAAAACATAGGAGTTAAAGCGGTCCTGTCAGCATTCCATGCCTACATACAATCCAAGATTAGATATGGAATTATTTTTTGGGCCAGAAGTAGAGAAGCTGACCGAATTTTTAAATTACAAAAGAGAAGTTTGAGAATTGTATTCAAAATAAAATCATTTGAGAGCTGCAAAAATCTTTTTATCGCAGAGAAAATTTCAACTTTTTACAGCCAATATATATATGGATGCATTATCTATATTACAAATAATTATACTGATTTCAACATTATGATCTGAAATATAATTATGGAACAAGAAATAAAAAACTTTAACTCATAACAAAACAAGCTTAACATACATACAAAAACATGTAACCTATAGTATATTTGCAATATCTAATAAAGTACCAAATAGTTTCAAGTCCAAAATTAATTGTAAAGGTAACAATAAGTATAAAAAGATATTGAAAAAATTTTTATGTAAAAAATGTTATTATTCTGTAGAAGAGTACTTTCTTGAAGAAGGATTGTGGGGAAAAATCATTTGAATTGTTTATTTTATTGATAGTTTTAGTACCTGTTGTTTGTGACACGATCTACACCTTTTGGTGGTATATGTAAAAGAGGATCAAATAAAGTGTATCTATTTATCTATCTATACAGGGTGAAACAAAATCTGTTTTTTACCCTAACTTTAGAACCACCCCTGAGGTGTTCCAATTGTTCCACCGCGTGATTTCTTATTCCATCCTCAAGACACATTTTCTCTCGAAAATTTAAGTCTTCATTAATTACAATGGCTCATTTTTTGTTGAAGATACAGGGTTCTCAGTAAAACATCAAATTTCGCTAAGGCTACCTCAAAAAATTCAACATAAAATTCTGACCTGATGGAAATAAACTGAAAACTGAGTCGAAAACAAAAGGTGTTTTCGCCCCAGACGCGAAAAACAGGTACAATTCGTCTCGGCATGTCCTCATTAAGTTTTTGAATCAATATGAGCATCACTGAGCTGCTGCAAATTTTCAGGAGTTGGTACGCTAGATCGAATTTCCTCCCAAGAGCATCCAAACATGCCCAATTGGGTTCGAATGTGGGCTTAGAGCAGGCTTGTTGAATTCTTGGATATCAACCTCTGCTGAATACTCCCTGGCAATCCTACATGCGGTTGATGCGGTTGGGTATTATAAAGCACGAAACCGTTTCCAATAAACCATGCATACGAAACTTATTGCATCCATTTCTGTGGCCTTTATCCTTTTCCTCAATTGTTCTTTCAACCGCCATGTTTTAGATCCGTAAACCAGGGTACTTTTGATCAATGTATCATATATTCTCATTTTTCTTAGGTTTCCTATCTCTGTGCTCCATAGAACACCATTTAGCAAATTTATTACTTTTTTTGTCTAATTTATTCTTGTTTTAATTTCAGCGTCATATGTTCCTTCTGTATTGAAGTTGATATCCAAGTATTTGTAACTTTCGCTTTTCTTTATAATTTCTTTGTTTTCTAGATTCAAATCACTGGTCTCTTCACCAACACATAAGTATTTTGTTTCAGATACATCTATCTGGAGACCTCATTTTCCATACTCTTCTTCAAGCTTCCTCGCCATACATTCTAGATCTTTTTTATCATTCGCACATATTACTTGGTCACCGGCAAATTGAAGAGTGTATATGCAAGTATCTCCATCAATTTCTATACCCATACCTTTAGACAGCGTATGAGAAATGCAGCAACCCTGGCGTAAACCTTTATTGATTGTAAATGGCTCTAATTCTTTATTTCCGATCCTCACGCATACTACCATATGATATATGTTTTAAATGGCTTTAACGAGTGTGAGGTTGATATTAGTCTCTTGAAGTACTTCCCATAGTTTCATAAGAGGATGCTATAATATGCTTTTTGTAAATCTACAAACATCAGCTGCGTTGCCCTATTTTTCTTTCCGAAATAATCGTAAATATATTGAATTTGTATTGGTGTAATGCTTCAATTATTAGATATAGATACCCTCCAAATTTGTACTATTCACTAAGGCTTCTGCAGAAATATTATGCAGCGATGTAATAATTTAACCAATTTAATTTCATAATCACGTTCCTATTTGGAATTCAAACTCCAATACATACTCGATTGAAACTTAAAACCCCGTTTATATTGAAGTTATTACAGAACCGCGTGCAATGTTAACGAACTATTCCCGTAAACTCCGAATTTAAACTCGAAACGTTCTAGAATTCTCACTTCCGAATTCAATGTTGGTTATTCATTAATTGATTATTCATTCTCAAATATGGCCCCATTCCTTAGAATTTATTCAGAGAACTAAACTTCAACTGATTATAAACACATTGGAGAACTATTTCTGGGAACTTTATACAGTGTGTTTGGTCACGACTTAGCGATAAGTTAAGGGTATCAAATTTAACTAATTTTATCTACAAAAACACCCACATTTGGGAGTTTACCCCCTCAGTTTGGGAGTGGCCCCCATTTTAAAATTAATTTTTTATTTTAGTTTTTCCTTCTAAATAATATGGATATCTTTGGACATAAAGGTCCTAGAGATGTGAAAAAAATATTTTTGAAAGACGATACTACCACCTTTTATTAAAGTGGAATAATATGTTAAAATTCAACTTAGAAATGTCATAAAAAAAATCTTCAAAAAAATTTTAGTAAAAATATGTACTCATTTTCTGATTAATCCGCAATAGTAGGTACAAGAACTAGCACATTGAAGTCTAATTTTTTTTCAATTAGCTGACACGCAAGGATATTAGCTACAAAACGATACCAACATAATTTCTGTTACATAATTAGAAAGTAATTGCTGTTCGAACATGACCCTTATGAAATTTGATAAAATAAAATAAAACTCAGTTCTGTACTTTCGATAATTTTCATGATCACACAAATAAATTAATCATAAAAATTGCTCAAAATGGCCGTCTGTGCTTTGTAGACGGGCCGTGGCCCTCATGATGACCTGTAGCAACAAGAAAAAGTTTGGGGCGCTCGCGTAGTGGTCATGTTCGAACAGCAATAACTTTCAAATTATGTAATTTAGAGAAATGATGTAGGTGTTGTTTTGTTGCTACTATCCTTGCGGGTCAGCAAATTGAAAGAAAATTATACTTCAATGTGCTAGTTCTTGTACCATTGCGGATTTACTAAGAAAATTAGTAAGTATTTTTACTAAAAATTTTTTAATGAATTTTTTTATGGCATTTCTGAGTTAAATGGTTACATATTGTGTTGTAGTAATATCTATTTCTTGTTTCTGAATTCAATAGTTTTCATTTCAATTCCATTTTAACAGTATATGCAATGGACAGCCTGTATATATTCTCAGTTACCTGGAACTGATATCTGCTGTGCCTGCGCATTTCAACAAGTTGAACATTATGTGAGAGTCTAAGAATAACCTGCGAGTGTTTCTTGATTCATGATTGTATCATGATTTGAAAAATTATCGATAATGATTATAAACATATAGATCAGAATACATTACGTGTTATCTCAATATCAATTCTATCAATCTGAGACACGTTTTTAGGATGACGTAAGGTTATCCAGACCTTTCTGTATCACGTATGAAAATTTTACATGCTGTTCGCACTGGTACATGCTACAAAAGGTCCTTATGCTCTTTATCGAACTGAGCGCCAAATCAATCAAATTCAAATTCGGTTCCCATCGCAAGACAGATCGATGGGGGATGGGGGGAGAGAAACCGCTAAATTCAATCCGGATATCCCGATTAGCGGCCTCGGACTGTAAACGAAAATGGAGATGAAATTCAATTTTGCCGATACACGAGGTATCAGCGTTTACGTTTATACCGTTTATGCATAAAGCAACCTACACACGCTGAAACATGCTGCGATTCGGGCATTGACTCTTATGTTTCATCATGCAAGTGGCAGTGTGTGTAGTACTGAATCACGTATTTGGCATCAGTTGCCGTTTGCAGCGATGCAGAGTCTGGAATGCCATTTGGTCGGCCAGCCAAGACGCCAAGTCGGTGATGCTGATGTTTCAGCTTGTGTAGAACTGACGAAAGACATTTTCAATCATTTTCGATGAATTTGGATTTGAAATTTTTTTTTTATCTTTGGACCAATTTCTTTTTGATTTCTTTCTTCTTTTGAATAATATAAATGGTGCCCCCAACTACTTCTGATAAAACAGGTGTTGGAAAAACGTACCTCATATTATTCGTAGCGATCTACTTTTGATAATAAGTTCACAATTCCCTTGTAATAATAACTTCATCCGACTGTTCTTGTCGATTGAAATATATTCTGGGAGGATTATGCATTTCTGAAAAACCTTATAGGTTCTCACTCCCAGTGTCTGAAACAGAAATAATTAACAAAATTTTGATTAAGATGAAGTGCTCCTGCGAAAATCTTTGCACATATTTGTCAGGAGCAAAATGGTCTTAAAAAAATGTTGCCTAACTAAAAAACCAAAATAGGAAGTAAATGAATAGGACGATGTAACGTTTCGGTGTCTATATAAGTCACCTTCTTCAAACAAACTTGTAAAATCTTCAGAATTGTGTGTTTTCTCATTTGCAGTCTAATTGACATTGAAAGTTGTCAACACATAAAAAAAGACTTTCTTGTGTTTCATGAACATCGAGCTGATTCAGACATCGCAACAGGTTTCGATTTGAGTAGGCGCTTTGCAACTGATGCGAGTTTCATGAATCCATTCATAACTTTCCACAGCGAATTTTGAGCTTTGGGATGGAATAACAAAAAAAACGCTCGGACAGGTCAAATTTTGGTGAAAAGGGGACAAATAAGGGTGTTCAAATGAGTTTGATATTACTACACCTTTAGCCGTAATTCCTAACAGCTTTCATTTTTGAATAGGAAAAAGGTGTCGAGCAGCACCTTGTTGGAAAGGCAATTCGATTTCCTGCATAAGTATACTTTTTTACAATGTTAATCGTGCGCTTTCGTTATATTGAAACAATTGCTGTTAGGGTAGCGGCTAGAGGGTTAATGGTATCAACTCATTTCAACGCACTAAAATGTCTTCCAGTAAATGAAATTTGACTTGTTCGAGTGTTTTCATATCTCAAAGATACAAATTCGGCGTGTGAAAGTTGAGGATGAAATACTGAGTCACGCTATAAATGAAGCGATGAAAAAAATACACTCAAAGTGATGCTCCCTATTCAAAAATGAGAGTTGTTAGGGGTTGCGGCTAGAGCAAAAAATTTGATTCTGTCCGAGCGTTTTTTCTTCTTTATACCATCCCTAAGGTCAAAATTCGGGAAAGTTATGGATAGCCCATCGTGCATCGACTGATTTTGTATCAGTTTGAGGAAGTGATGCAGCATTAATAGAAAGGTCCTTATGCTCTTTATCGAACTGAGCGCCAAATCAATCAAATTCAAATTCGGTTTCCATCGCAAGACAGATCGATGGGGGATGGGGGGAGAGAAACCGCTAAATTCAATCCGGATATCCCGATTAGCGGCCTCGGACCGTAAACGAAAATGGAGATAAAATTCAATTTTGCCGATACACGAAGTATCAGCGTCTACGTTGATACGAAATCGCGTTTATGCATAAATCGGGTTTTCCTGTTGAATAAATGAATACTTACGAGAGCAGTTCGGGAACTCGTCGCTGAGATCTGCACAGTCTGGAACGCCGTTACAGAACTTGTTTGTCGTTATGCAGCGCTTATTCGCGCATTCGAATTCTGTGATTCTGCATGGGGTTACGTGGATCACCGATAGTTCTAGGGAAAATATGAGGATTGTCCACAGTTCTGGCATCCTGTAAAAAATATTATTGAATTAATACATCAAGCTGGAATACATGTACACTGCGCTCACAAAAATTAACGCACATTCTGAAAATCTCAATTTTAATGAAAGTGTAACTCCACATTGACTTTATAACTTATTTTTTATGTTCTTTCGGGAAGGTTTTGAACTAAACAAGACACATTAAATGGAAGAAAAATTCAGGATTTCACCGAATCTTATGTGAAAGAAGACTAATAAACAATTTTCAAAACACTGGAGTGCTGATAAGTGTTTTAATATTTGGTATTTCCACCCCTTGCGTTCATTACAGCTCGACAACGACGTTCTATACTCAAAATGAGTGATCTTAAAATGTTCTGATCAAATCCTTCCCAGATTTCTCTGAGTTGGATTCCTAAGCCATTAAGAGTAGCTGGATGATTTTCTGAACTTCTCAGCCTTCTATTGAGGTTGTCCCAAGCCTGCTCAATTGTATTCAGATCTGGACTTCTGGCTTGCCATTCCATTCGAGAGACTTCAGCCTCTTCAAGGTACTCCTGAACGATGCGCGCACGATGGGGTCTGGCATTATCGTCCATAAAAATGAAATTTTCACCAATGTATGGGGCAAATGGCACTACATCCTCTTCAAGAATGTTCCTTATATACCTATCAGTCTTCATATCATTATCAACGACCACTAGGTCTATGCGAGCAGTCAAAGATACTCCACCCCATACCATAATCGATCCTCCCCCGAAACTAGTAGTATTCAGGAAATTGCACTAAGCATATCTTTCATGTGGACGTCTGTATACAAGGGAACGTCGATCACAATGGTAGAGGCAGAATCTAGACTCATCTGTGAAGAGAACTCTTTCCCAATCAGCCTCTTCCCAATGGATATGCTCTCTCGCAAAATCCAAACGCGCCCTTCGATGGGCTGGGGTAAGAGCTGGGCCTCTTGCCGCGACACGAGGCCTTAAATCATATTCTCTGAGGCGATTTCTTTTTGTCTGAGTGCTAATTTGCACCCCATGAGTTTGCTCAAGCTGATTTTGAAGGAGGCGAGCGGTTGCAAACCGTTGTCTCAAAGAAAAAACTCTCAAGTAACGTTCTTGAATGGCAGTTGTTACCCGTGGTCTACCTGTCCTGGTCTTCGGACATTCATACCTGTCTCCCTGAATCGCTGCAACACTCTGGGACACACTTGTATGGAAAACTCCAAACCTTTCTGCAATTCTTGTGTATGTCCACCCTTCTTCTCGCAAAACTACTGCTTGGGCACATTCCTCTTGGGTCAAAGAGCGTGTTTCGCGTTGCATAGCGATCGAGTGTAGAAAATCAAACGAAAGAAAAACCACTGATTTCAGAATGGAGCCAATACATTCAAAATCTGATAATCTCATCTTTTCTTATTCCTGCTGGGAAAAAACATCTGTATTGAAGAAGAACGTTGAAAGTGGATAACATATGCATGCATAATTCTGATAAAAATTATTATCATTGAGAACACCCTCAGTTGTAGAATAAATTTGATATTTCCATAATGTGCGTTAATTTTTTGCGCAGTGTATGTCTGAGTAGAATTTATATGGAATATTACAATACCAGTGTAAAAATAAGATGTCGAAATACATAATATTCTGTAAATTTTATCATCAATCTACATGAAAAATCAGGTTTTTTCAAATGAAAAATTCAGGCTCCTGGTGTAATTTCACTATGTAGGAATGTAATTTGGTGTAATTTCACTATGTAGTACGGTGTTATTAACCTAAAAAAAAGGCCTAACCTTGACATCCAAAGTAAAAGTTTTATTCCAACTCCAATTGTCTATAGAACCCTCTTATTGTTTGGTAAAAAGTTACACCATTTTGAGCGTCGGGTTTGGGGGTGAGGGGGGCTGGGAATTTGAAAAAATCACTAGTTTTTTAGTTTTTCGTAAATATTTCAAAAACTAAGCGGTTTATCCTAAACATCGTTATATACAAAAATGTTCTACGTTTAATTTTAAATAAGAATAGCCTTTTTCATAATCACTCTAAATTGTACGGTTCAAGAGTTACAGACGGTGTAAATGTTAACTTTTTCGTATTTTGATAATTTTTTAAGAGAATAAGCTTCGTAAAAGAATGTTGCTATTTCAGTGGCCGGTGGTATGTTAGTGATAAGCCCTTGAAGGAACGACAACCTCATCAACTTATCAAGGGCACTCTTTTTAAGGGAAAAGAGGCTTCCACAGGCTTAGGCCATATAAACCTGTAGTACGGAGAAACCCACCCTGAACTTTCTACGAACATTGCAACATTAATTCACTTCTTAAGCATAAATATCTTTCAAATTTGGAATGTTCAATGTCTTTATTGACTTCATTCGTCCTCCAGCACATTATCCTCTCCTCTAGCTCGTCGTCTAAGATGTTATTATTGTCCATGTTATCACATGCTTGGCCTGAGCAATGCTGCATATGCTAGTGCAGTTTAGGCACTCCTTCTGCATTCACAATTACGAACGCATTCATCAGTGTTACCACCTTTGGTAGATTTCTGCTTTTTTGGGTAGATTTTCGGCGATTTGTGGTAGTCGATTTTCTTCAGTAGATTTTTGGTAGATTTTCAGTAGATTTGTCTTTTCCTTCAAATTTATAATTTATTGTTCAATACCTAGAATGATAGACATATACTTCGGAACCAAGAGCCATGTAATCGACATCAAATGTCATTTTCAATTGTTTTGGGGCCGATTTTTGAATATTTGTCGTGTTCGCTAATCGACAAATGTAATTCAAGAATCGACCCCCTGATTTGCGCCTGCGCTATACCTGCAATTTAGTTTTTAGTAGATTTTGGTAGATTTCGAAGGAAACTTCGGTAGAATTCAAAAATTAAAAGGTGGTAACACTGGCATTCATCTTTGCAAGTACACATAAAACGGGCAGTAATTCCTGGGGGGCTGCAGGACGTGCTGTTGTAATTGGTGTCATTTAGGATCTACCACCAGGTACAACAGTGGCTGTATGAAGATAAGGATCCACTCGAGTGGGGTTGGAAGAAGATTGGCGACCACCTGACACCAATTACAACAGCACGTCCTGCAGCCCCCCAGGAATTACTGTCCGTTTTATGTGTACTTGCCAAAGATGAATGCGTTCGTAATTGTGAATGCAGAAGGAGTGGCCTAAACAGCACTAGCATATGCAGCAATTGCTCAGGCCAAGCATGTGATAACATGGACAATAATAACATCTTAGACGACGAGCTAGAGGAGGAGGATATGTGCTGGAGGATGAGTGAAGTAAATAAAGACATTGAACATTCCAAATTTGAAAGATATTTATGCTTAAGAGTGAATTTATGTTGCAAGGTTCGTAGTAGAAAGTTCAGGGTGGGTTCTCCATAGTCCGTACCACAGGTTATATGGCTAGGCTGTGGAAGCCTCTTTCCCTTAAAAAAGAGTGCCCCTTGATAAGTTGGTGAGGTTTGTTGTCGTTCCTCAAGGGCTTATCACTAACATACCACCGACCACTGAAATAACAACATTCTTTTACGAAGTTTATTTTTTTTTAAAATTATCAAATTACGAAAAAGTTAACATTTACACCGTCTGTAACTCTTGAACCGTACAATTAGAGTGATTATGAAAAAGACCATTCTCATTTGAAATTTAACGTAGAACATTTCTGTATATAACAATGTTTAGGATAAACCGCTTAGTTTTTGAATATTTACGAAAACTAAAAAAACTAATGATTTTTCAAATTCTCAGCCCCCCTCACCAAAACCCGACGCTCAAATGGTGTGTAACTTTTTACCATAGCATAAGGGGACTATGTAGAACAATTTGGTGTTGGAGGAAAACTTTTACTTTGGATGTTGAGGTTCAGGTCTAATTACACCGTACTATATGTAGGAATGTAATTTGGTGTAATTTCACTATGTAGGAATGTAATTTTACAATGGAATTTCTAGCAGTGTACCATTCCAGGTATTTCATCTTTCCTAAAATGACGTATGACTAGGAACTCACTCTTAGTATGTATCTTCATAAACTGTCGACTGGCCATAAACCTGTTCAATGTTCATTTTCTGTTTATAACCCCCCAAAACGAACAACCCCTGTCTAGTTATTGAAAGGCAGCGCATGATCGTATGACGCTACGACCCCGATCGAAGCAGATGCTCTGTTCTGCTTTATTAAAGTTTCAATACCCAAGGGAAACTTTGAGAAACACAAACGTTTACGATAAGCTTGAACTGTTTAATGTATCTCCGTACCTGTTTACCGTGCAACTCGATATTGAGCTCATTAAATCAAATCATTCTTCTGCTCGGAACTACGCTTGAGATCGAGAATGAAATGGATTTATTGAAATCTTCCGAGGAAACTTCGTGCCTTTGAGAGATCGCTATCGAAGGAAATTGTTATTACCTGTCCTTTTCATATGAGTTTGGTCTTAGGAAATGCAATGATATACTGCGTGCCTAAAAAGTAACGTAATTCGTCAATAAATTATGTACGAAAAATTATACTGATGGACAAAATTAGCGCACCACCTAAAATTTCGTTAAATTTTAACAATTGATATCTTCCCAATATTTAGTCGAATTTCAATGTTTTTTTCTTTCAATTGTAGCTCTGTTATTGTCGAATTTCCTCCATTGAACAGAAGTCCAAAAAATAAAATCTTCATGTTGTACAGGGCGTTTGAATGATGTAATGTTTTATAGTCAAATTTTAACGTCTTCTGTGGGCAATGCCAGGTTGCTTAGGCATATAAAAACAATAAAGATAAGAGTTGTAGCCCAGTTTCTCTTGAGTAGTTGTTTTTTTTTAAACCAATTTATCTTGGAATCGTCCAGAGATATTAAATATTTTATCAACTCTTGTATTTTATGCATTAGCCATGAATATCTTCACAACCATTTGTCCGATTTGAATGAAATACAAGATGTTATAAAAATGTGAATATCTCTGGAAGGGTACAAGCTAAAATGCTTTTTAAAAAAGCAAAATAATCAGGAAACATCAGGCTATATCATTGTATAGTTTTTAGAAGCCTCAGGGGTCTGGTATTGCCCACACAAGGCATAAAACTGTAATGAAAAAAACCCGAAATTTTAAACGACTTATACAGCATGATGCATTTCTTTTTTTGAACATCCCATTGTAATATGATATTCACCAATTTAAAAGAGCTACAACTGATAAAAATATTCAAATCGGCCAAATGGTTTCGAAGATATTCATGGCTAATGCATAAAATACAACAGTTGATAAAATGTTGAATATCTCTGGACGACTCCAAGATAAATTGATTTTTAAAAAAACAAAATACTCAAAAGATTCTAGGCTATAACCCTTTATTGTTTTTATATGCCTCAGCAATCTGGCATTGCCCACAGAAGACGTTAAAATTTGACTATAAAAGATGACATTATTTAAACGCCCTGTACAACATGAAGATTTTAGTTTTTAGACTTCTGTTTGATGTTGATGGAGGAAATTTGACAATAACAGAGCTACAATTCAAAGAAAGAAACGTTGAAATCCGACTAAAGATTGGAAAGATATCACTTGTTAAAATTTAACGAAATTTTAGGTGGTGCGCAAATTTTGTCCATCAGTATATTATGGAAAATCCTCACACTCTTCGATTTTTTATTTCACGAGCTCTCATGCTTTTTTGATTTGATATTTCTCATTCCATACGCCTCGCAGCCTTCTTTACTTTATTTGTGAAGTCTTAGTTTCTCTTCTTTTGATATAATGGAGTTTTCCGATGAGAGGTGTTATTTTGAATAGCTCGCTATTTCAGTAGATGTCAGGATTGAAGCTGTCATTTTTGGACATTTGACAAGTAGAAACCACGCTTCACGCTTCAAGAATGCATTGAAATCATTAAAATTCACTATAAAAAAGGTGAAAATTTGGCAGAGACGTAAAGCACCTTGTCGGACCGCAATAAAGAAATTGGTGGAAAAATTCGAGCTGTTGGAGCAAGTTAGTGATGTGAAGAATAAAACCCGTGCACGTCGCTCAAAAACAGCCGATAATATTGCTGCTGTAGCCGAAAGTGTTGGAGAAAACCCAGGTTTGTCCATTCCTCGTCGTTCTTTGGAATTAGGCATTCCACAAACGTCACTACATTACTGGACAACGTTTACATTCAACAACACGGCGCTACGTGCCACAAAAGCAACGAAACCATTGATCTTCTGCAGTTTCCGGACCGTGTTATCTCTCGAAGAGGTGATCACAATTGGCCACCGGGATCTTGTGATTTAACACCTTGTGACTTCTTCCTTTGGGGCCACGTGTAAGGGAAGGTCTACTCCAATAGCCCAGCGTCGATTCAAGACCTCAAAAATGGAATTCGCGAGGCTATCGAGGACATAGGGCAGGCACTTTGCGATTTGGTTATGGAACAGTTTATTAAAAGGATATGGTCCTGTAAGCGTGGTCGTGGTGGTCATTTGCCTGATGTTATTTTCCACTTTTAACGGCATATCTTCCTCTTAATAATGAAATTAACATCCGATCATTTATATTGAAAAATGGCATTTTCCTTTGAATATCAAAACAACAATTCTTATTGGAAAACCCTTTATTATGAAGTACTCATTCAAACCATGATGTTGGACAAGCTTTGATTCATCAGTATCTCCAAGTTGAGCTAGTTTTTTGTTATATTTGATTCGAACATTTAGGGGACGTTCAGTTTGTCTAATAAAGGCTCTACCACACTCACAAAAAAACAAGCTCGCCATGGAGATAGTGATAAGTCAAAGCTTGTCCAACATGATTTTGGATGAAGACTACAGGATTTTATGGAGTGAAGCTTCCATAATATCAGAAGACGAAACCTTGCATTTTTCGGTATCATTAAGACATACTTTTTGAGCTAGATATCTGAATAGCCACTGTTTAACTTAAATTGGAACATAATTTCATATTTACAATCGTGTGTCTCTAAGATATACTTCAATTTCATAACAAATTTGAAAATGTGCCTTTAGGGGACGTAACCATAGCAACTTCGGTTTCCGGATTATGCCTTAGGTATTTCCTGACTGGTTCTTCCAGTTTTATCCTATTAAGTATCGAGCAACGCTCAGATAATTCACGCTTCGTACTACAACCCAAGAGCAAGTAACACGCACCTGTTTCGTGGCAAGATCTCAATTTTATAAAAAGTTTTCCATTAAGAGGTTTTATAGTGAATAATAGCTCGCTAATTGGGTAGATGTCACGTTTGAAGCTGTCATTTTTGAATATTTGACAAGTAGAAACTACGGCATTAATAAAAATGAAACGATACACACTCCAAGAACGCATTGAAATTATTAAAATTCACTATAAAAAAGGTGGAAATTTGGCAGAGACGGTTCGTAAAACTTGAACAGTTTTGGTTGGTCGTGAAGCACCTTGTCGGACCGCAATAAAAAAATTGGTGCAAAAATTCGAGCTGTTGGAGCAAGTTAGTGATGTGAAGAATAAAACCCGTGCACGTCACTCAAGAACAGCCGAATATTGCTGCTGTAGCCGAAAGTGTTGAAGAATTGTCGATTTCTCATCGTTCTTTGGAATAAGGCATTCCACAAACGTCACTACATCATTGGACAACGTTTACCTTCACCAAGACGGCGCTACGTGCCACACCAGCAACGAAACCATTTATCCTCTGCGGAAAAGTTTCCGGAACGTGTTATCTCTCGAAGAGGTGATCACAATTGTCCACCGGGATCTTGTGATTCAACAATTGCGACTTCTTCCTTTGGGGCCACGTGAAAGAGAAGGTCTACTCCAATAGCCCAGCATCGATTCAAGACCTCAAAAATGGAATTCGTGAGGCTATAGAGGGCAAAGTGCAGCCACTTTGCGATTTGGTTATGGAAAATTTTATTAAAAGGATATGGTCCTGTAAGCGTGGTCGTGGTGGTCATTTGCCTGATGTTATTTTCCAATTTTAACGGCATATCTTCCTCTTAATAATGAAATTAACATCCGATCATTTATATTGAAAAATGGCATTTTCCTTTGAATATCAAAACAACAATTCTTATTGGAAAACCCTTTATTTTGAAGTACTCATTCAAAGCATGTTGGACAAGCTTTGATTCATCAGTATCTCCAAGTTGAGCTAGTTTTTTGTTTTCTTTGATTTGAACATTTAGGGGACGTTTAGTTTGTCTAATACAGGCTCTATCTACCACACTTACAGAAAACCTAGCTCAACATGAAGACTATAGTCTTCATGTTGAGCTATGTTTTCTGTAAGTGTAAGATACAGGATTTTATGGAGTGGAATTTCCATAATATTAGAAGAGGAAACCTTGCATTTTTCGGTATCATTAGATATACTTTGTGTGCTAGATATCTGAATAGCCACTGTTTAACTTGAATTGGAACATAATTTCATATTTACAATCGTGTGTCTCTAAGATATACTTCAATTTCATAACAAATTTGGAAATGTGCCTTTAGGGGACGTAACCATAGCAACTTCGGTTTCCGGATTATGCCTTAGGTATTTCCTGACTGGTTCTTCCAGTTTTATCCTATTAAGTATCAAGCAACTCTCAGATAATTCACGCTTCGTACTACAACCCAAGAGCAAGAAACACACACCTGTTTCGTGGCAAGACCTCAATTTTATAGTATAATGATTAGAAAAAACATCAAGATAGCAATTTAGCAACTCATTCGATTCCAGGAAGCGTCATGAATCAAGATAAACAAGAATGCTGTTTCCAGCATTTTTGTGGAGTTTCTTTCTTTTTGCGCGCTTGTTCCTAGGGGTACAGCGTGCTATAATTTTGCCCAAATGTCTGTTTTTTCAAGTTTGGGGCGGAAGTGGTTAACGGGCCAGATCGGTCCAGTAGTTTCAGAGTTATCGATATTTGAAACACATTATTATTTTTCAATACCACAAATCCGATCAATTCGAAATTTGTTATTTTGGAGGAAAATAATGATGCGCAAACTTCAGCGAAATTTCGTGAGGAACGTGCTTTTATCAACAGTAAAAACACAAGAGCTTTTTTTTTATCGGATAAATTTCTCTTTGCAACGAAACAGTTTTGCCAATCACTAATTTTACGAGAAAAACTGACATGATAAAATCGCGACACCGAAGGTGGAGCGATTTTATCTGATGTCAGTTTTTCGAGTAAATTTAGTGATTGGCAAAACTTTGAGTTGAAGAGAAATTTATCTGATAAAAGAAAAGCTCGAGTGTTTTTTGGCAAGATAAATTAACGACAGAATATATGGATGAACAACAACAATAATTATCTTTATTAATACAATAAAACTTTAATATTGTATTCACAGAAATATTTTTCTTGTACCATCTTCGCAGTCAAATTCCAAATTGCTTTACCGCATATTCTTTATAATCATCTCCATTTTTCTTTTTCATATTATAGGCCCAATCCTTAAATATATTTGCTACTTCATGTAATGGAATTATTTCGGACAATTCATACTTTCGAACTTGAAAAACTCCATAAATTGTCTCCAGATTGAAGCTTTTGTGTTTTTTGTAGATTGCTGTATAGACTTCTCGATATTTGTCGTAATTTGCTCAGTCGAAACTTCACCAAAACGATTCATCTTTTGGGTTCTTATATCAACAAAGTTAAATAATTACCACACCGATTCAAAATGAAAGCACTATATGTTCAAATTTCAAAAATCTGATAGACTAATTGACATATTGAGGAAGAGAAGTTTTTATCGCGATAAAAAAGGATGCACCTTTTTTATCGATGTCAAAGTGACAATAACATTTCCAGGTCTATGATATTTAATATTGAAGTTAATTTATCAAATATTTAAAAAATAATTTTGTCTATGCGTAGTAAATTGACAAAATTCTTCTTGGTATAACTCTCGAACTGAACAAGTTTCACGTTAGATTTGGGACCACTAAAGGGTTTTCCAATATAGAAGGTATTATTTTGATATTATGAAGAAGAAGCTATGCCGTTAAAAGTGGCAAATAACATCAGACAAATGACCACCACGACCACTCTTACAGGACCATATCCTTCTGATGAAATTTTCCATAACCGAATCGCGAAAATGCTGCCCTATGTCCTTGATAGCCTCGCGAATTCAATCTTTGAGGTCTTGAATCGACGTTGGGCTATTGGCGTAGACCTTCTCTTTCACGTGGCCCCAAAGGAAGAAGTCGCAAGGTGTTAAATTACAAGATCTCGGTGGATAATTGTGATCACCTCTTCGAGAGATAACACTGCCCAGAAACTTTTCCGCAAAAGATCAATGATTTCGTTGCTTGTGTGGCACGTAGCGCCGTCTTGTTGAAATTAAACGTTATCTAAATCAATTATATCCAATTTCGGTGTTTGTGGAATGCCTTATTTCAAAGAACGACGAGGAATAGAAAAACTTGGATTTTCTTCAACACTTTCGGCTACAGTAGCAATATTCTAGGCTGTTCTTGAGCGACGTTCACGGGTTTTATTCTTCACATCACTAACTTGTCCCAACAGCTCGAATTTTTTCACAAATTTCTTTATTGCGGTCCGATAAGGTGCTTCACGACAACCCAAAACTATTCGAGTTTTACGAACCGTCTCTGCCAAATTTTCACCGTTTTTATCGTGAATTTTAATGATTTCAATGCTTTCTTGAAGCGTGTATCGTTCCATTTTTATTAATGGCGTAGTTTCTACTTGTCAAATGTCAAGAAATGACAGCTTCAAACGTGACATCTACCGAAATAGCGGGCTCTTCAAAATAACATTCAGGAATGAACTGTATAAAACGAATTGTACCCAGGATAGGTATTCAAATTAGATTTATCGTTTTAATAGCTCAATACAGGAAATAATCAAAACTAATCTATGTGTGTTTGAAATTGAATAAGTTCCTCATTATGTTCGAACAGGAGCAAATAACTAGTAGAATATTGTCAAAATTCGAGTACATCATTCCAGTGGCGCAGCCAGGATTTTATTTTGAGGGGGGCTGAACTGAAAAATTTTTGATGATACAGTGAATAACGAAAGATGCAAAAAAATAAAGAAGAAAAAAATAAGGAAGAAATTAATCTTTGGGGGGGGGGGGCTGCAGCCCCAAAGCCCCCCCCCCCATGGCTGCGCCAGTGCATCATTCTATTTTTTGCATTACTCAAATCCATGTCCTACTGAATGGGCTATTACCAACATAATTTTGATTTTAACAGCTGCTCATTATGTTACTCATTCTTCGGTGCAGTCTACCAAGTATCAAAATTATGTTCCCATCTTGCATTGTATAAACTGTTCCAACATCTTATACATGCGATGGTGGTGTAATGGTCAGCATAGTTGCCTTCCAAGCAGTTGATCCGGGTTCGATTCCCGGCCATCGCATAAAACTTTTTTTTACTCAATAATGTATGACACTAGTATGAAAATAGCATATTACATAAGAAGAAAAAACATATCATAACAACAAACTGTGCTTCTAAGCAGCAAGGAAGGAATTTTATTGAATTTTTTGTCAGAAAACATATGAGTATATAAAGAAGGGAAAATGAAAGATTAATAAACATACTTCAATACAATGAAAAGTCTTGAAAAAACCTCAGAGTAAAAATTTCCTACAAGTTCATCGAATCACATCGTTCATAATCAAAATTTAGGAGAATTGAAAATGAAACGCAATACTGTGATTGCCCCATATTCAATCGGAGTACAGAAATCAGTTTATTGTTTCATGGTTTACACCCTTTGCGTGTGGATAAAGATTTGTGGATCGAAATTATAACGTGTATTAATAAATTATACTGGAACCAATGAAGTTGTCACATAAAATTAGGTGTGATGACTGGAATTAAAAGCAAAAAAATTAAGAAAGCGCTGAGCAGATGATTTTGAGCGCTCGTTCAGTGGTGGAGCAATGAGGCTATTGATACTAAATATATAAATGCAATGAGCACGATCGGAATTATATTATGGAAATTATTCAAAAACTAGAATACTTATGTAAAATCTTGACAATTGAAAAAATTAAATTCTATGGTTCTGATGATGCAATCCTTTTGAAATTTTGCATGAACATTCAGTATACATATAATCTTTATACACAAATTGAATTTCACTCGAATCGGATAACTTGTTACGGAAATATGGGTATTCTTCTTTTCAATATTCCAATTGAATTGTCTATGATTCAGATGATGCGATCTTCTTGAAATTTTGCATGAACTTTCAGTATATCAATCTTCATTTACAGAATAAATTTCATTCACACATAATATAAAGTTTTTCTTTCATTATTCCAATTGAATGTTCTATGGTTCTGTTCACACCATGGCCACAAAATTTTGCATGAGGCTTATTATAAGCATCTTGCATGTGGCTGAAAAACCTCATTTCGATTGGTTCAGTTTTGTCTAAATATTGAGGAACAGAATTAAAATGGCCATATTTCATGGAGTGTTCCATTTGGGTGGTTAACTGACCTAACCGAGGCATTTGGGAACCGAACTCATCCTAAAAATCTCAAGTCTCTTGGACAATCCCTTCGAAAATTATCGTGCTAACGGCCGGTCGGACGGACCACGAATTCGTCATCAGGGAGTCTAATCCTATCGTTTGAGACCATTTTCGGCTCAAAATTCGAAAATTACAGACATTTGGGCAGAACGAAATAGCGCTCGTTCTACTTGAGTAAAAAATGACTATTGAATTTACTAATTTAAGCTCTAACAAGAAAAGCTAACATTGACATATTTGAGACAAGCACCAAACGAAAAGCATTCGTTCAAAAATCGTCATCTTCGACTAGGATTTTTCTTGCCACTCATGCTTCCTGTTAAAATATTACTCGCCCTTATGAAATTAATTACGAAAAAACTTGGTTCTCAAATGATATCAACGGAAAGAGAAAAATCCTAACCTTGATATACCTCTTCAAGAACGCCGATAATACACTGCGCAAAATTAACGCACATTCTGAAAATCTCAATTTTAATGAAAGTTAACTGTACATTGACTTTATAACTTATTTTTTATGTTCTCTCGGACAGGTTTTGAACGAAACAAGACACATTAAATGGAAGCAAAATTCAGGATTCCACCTTATGTGAAAGAATAGAAATAAACAATTTTCAAAATCCTGGAATGCTAATAAGTGATTTAATACTTCGTTTTTCCACCCCTGCGTTAATTACAGTTCGGCAACGACGGTTCATAATCAAAATGAGTGATCTTAAAATGTTCTGATAATCTAATCCTCCCAGATTTCTCTGAGTTGGATTCCTAAGTCGAATAACTGGATGATTTTCTGAACTTCTCAGCCTTCTATAAGGTTGTCCCAAACCTGCTCAATCGGATTGAGACTTCTTTCTGGCCATTCCATTCGAGAGACTTCAACCTCTTCAAGATACTCCTGAACGATGCGCGCACGATGGGGTCTGGTATTATCGTCCATAAAAATGAAATTTTCACCGATGTATGGAGCAAATGGCACTACACGCTCTTCAAGAATGTTCCTTATATGCCTATCAGCATTTATATCTCCATTATCAACCACCACTAGGTCTGTGCGAGCAGTCAAAGATATTCTACCCCATACCATAATCGATCCCCGAAACTTGTAGTATTCAGAAATTGCACTGAGCATATCTTTCATGTGGACATCTGTATACAAGGGAACGTCGATCACAATGGTAGAGGAAGAATCTAGACTCATCTGTGAAGAGAACTCCTTCCCAATCAGCCTCTTCCCAATGGATATGCTCTCTAGCAAAATTCAAACGCACCCTTCGATGGGCTGGGGTAAGAGCTGGGCCTCTTGCCGCGACACGAGGCCTTAAATCATATTCTCTGAGGCAATTTCTTTTTGCCTGAGTGCTAATTTGCACCCCATGAGTTTGCTCAAGCTGATTTTGAAGGAGGCGAGCGGTTACAAACCGTTGTCTCAACGAAGAAACTCTCAAGTTACGTTCTTGAATGGCAGTGTTACCCGTGGTCTACCCTGTCCTGGTCTTCGGACATTCATACCTGTCTCCCTGAATCGCTGCAACATTCTGGACACACTTGTAGGAAAACTCCAAACCTTTCTGCAATTCTTGTGTATGTCCACCCTTCTTCTCGCAAAACTACCGCTTGGGCACATTCCTCTTGGGTCGAATTGCGTGTTTCGCGTTGCATAGCGATCGAGTGTAGAAAATCAACGAAAGAAAAACTATTGATCACTAGAATGATCGAGAACAACTGATTTTAGAATGGAGCCAATACATTCAAAATCTGATAATCTGTATTGAAGAAAAACGTTGAAAGTGGATAACATATGCATGCATAGTTCTGATAAAATATTATTCTTGAGAACACCTTCAGTTGTGGAATAAATTTGAGATTTCCATAATGTGCGTTAATTTTTTTGCGCATTGTATAAAGCAATCAAAATTTCACCACGTAAAAGTTTACCATATTATCTTCATAATGCTACAGTAAGAGCACCCTTGTACCTTAGACGAGAAAGTTTAACTCGCGAAATGCATGAAAAAACAATGAAATTATGATAATGTAGGCGGAGGAGAGAATTTAGCAACCTTTTATATCGTCCGCGTCAGTCGTTCAGCTGAATATACAAAGACAACATCGTTTATTTTATTCCAACACGTCCTCACTTTAAACCCTGGCGAGGATGAGCAGAATACGACTGAAATTCAACGCCGACATAAAACTGTCATCTCTTGTCCATGAGATGAATATTTAGAAAGGCGCAGACATTACAGATTTTCAGAAAGTTAAATTCGAAAATGCATGAAAAACGATCTTGGTCTCATGAATTATTTATCGCGTTTATGTCAACACATATAGGGAAGTTCGAGGTTTATTTTTCAGATCAAAAAATCATGTAGAAAATTCATAATTCAATTTGTCTGAATACATACAATATAGTCCGTTCACGAAAGGTTGAGCCATCGGTTGGCCCTCACAATTTGGCATGTTCCACTGTGAATACTAAAATTTTAGTTTATGTTGTTTATTTTCTTGTCAGATTGATACGCAATATTGTCAATGTAACATAGGGTTCTCTGATAACTCGGAAGCTCGTCGGACGAGGCCGGGTACATTCGGCAACATTGATTTTTATGATAGCAAATACAACCAACTTCAGATGAATAAACAAACGTCTACTATGTGCTCAAACTTTCGTGAACGGGCTATACATATAATTTGAAGTTTGTCTTTGTGAAACGCTGTATTACTATTTAGAGTTCATTTACACGCCATCTCAAACTAAAGGTAAGGTTACACATTTACTGTGTATTATAGCTTCTGAATTTTTCGTCTCTTTACAAGGATTTCTCTACTATTGATTTGGAATACTCACATCTCTCGACTCTATCTCTGAAAACTTCGATTTCCATCTCTCACCTAACTCTTCTAAACGTCTATCTCCTCTAGCTCTGCCGTTTTTCTCATACCTCATAGTTGAAGTTCTTTTCACCTCGTCGATTCTACCAAATTCCTTACTTAAGTCGAGGTCGTACTTCTACCCTTAAAGCTCTACCTAGCCTGATACCATTGTTGCACTCTCAGAACGATTTAAGTGCATTAGTAGGAACTGGTACCAATGGGAGTCGCCGTGTGAAATATCATCGTCATTACCAGGGGCCTATTGCACTAAATACTTTGCAACTTTTCACTTTGCACTTTCACTTTTCAAATGAATGACGTTGCACGAAACGCATTCATAATTGAAAAATACATGTGGAAAGTCAAGTGCAAAGTAAAAACACTTCGCAACAAGTAAATGTTGGGAGAAATCTTGTGCAACATAACTAATTTTCACTTTTGAAATTTGTCAGAATGCAAAGTGAAAAGTTGCAAAGTATTTTGGTGCAATAGGCCCCAGATTTGCATTTCGAGTTTGATATCTTAAGTAATCGATATACACTACCTATGTAGAGGATCATTTTTTTATGTAGAAATTCATTTCCTCATTTATACTGATTCTGAAAATTCTGAAGCTTTATTGATAACAATTCTCGAGATCTTATCGTGCAGGAGTTAAGGCATCGTAATGATATTCCGTTCATTAAGATTTAGTTGTTACTTTGCCGTTCTTTATATCTATTATTGAATTGTGCATATTCCATTCAATTCAGAAAAACTACTCAGAAAGCAATGGAATGACTGTGATGAGATTTCGTTATAGAAACGGATAAACAAAGACAACATCGTTTATTTTATTCCAACACGTCCTCACTTTAAACCCTGGTGAGGATGAGCAGAATACGACTGAAATTCAACGCCGACATAAAACTGTCATCTGTTGTCCATGAGATGTATATTTAGAAAGGCGCAGACATTACAGATTTTCAGAAAGTTAAATTCGAAAATGCATGAAAAACGATCTTGTCCTCATGAATTATTTATCGCGTTAGAGAACGTTTATGTCAACACATATAGGGAAGTTCGAGGTTTATTTTTCAGATCAGAAAATCATGTGGGAAATTCATAATTCAATTTGTCTGAATACATACAATATAGTCCGTTCACGAAAGGTTGAGCCATCTGTTGGCCCTCACAATTTGGCATGTTCCACTGTGTATACTAAAATTTTAGTTTATGTTGTTTATTTTCTTGTCAGATTGATAGGCAATATTGAGAGTTCTCTGATAACTCGGAAGCTCGTCGGACGAGGCCGGGTACATTCGGCAACATTGACTTTATTTTTTATGATAGCAAATACTACCAACTTCAGATGAATAAACAAACGTCTACTATGTGCTCAACTTTCGTGAACGGCTATACACATATAATTTGAAGTTTGTCTTTGTGAAACGCTGTATTACTATTTAGAGTTCATTTTAACGCCATCTCAAACTAAAGGTAAGGTTACACATTTTATTTGTTTCTCATTTGTAAACGTCAGATTCCTAAAACACAATATTAATCAAGGAAGTTTATTTTTTCAAGTCACTAACTTGTAAAATTGACAGTTAACTTGTAAAACTTTTACAAGTTAGTAGTATTATTTACATTGAAAGTTGTCAAGTACTTGCTTCTAATTTAATTTATTCTTCTAATCTCAGAGTTCCTGATGGAACAAATGTATTTCTCAATAAACGTTCTCAAACTATTCAAAAACGATATTCGTACCTTGTTATATTCGTATCTATTCGCTTTCCTTTTCACGCACTTGTTTCTAATTTCATTTATCCTTCTAATTTCGTCGTTCCTGAACAAATATTTTTAGTAATAAATGTTATAAAAGTATTAAAAAACGATATGCATACCTTGTTTCATTTGGATCTGGCCTTTTTCGTCAGAAATCAGCAAATATTCTCGAAGGACTTCCCTCTCGTAAAGCCACTGACAGTTGTCATAATTTTCCGATGTCATAAATAATCATAAATAGCTTACGACATTTGCGACAAATTATCGAGATTTTTTTGGAATTTATCCCACCTTTTACAAACGAGAAACAAAAAAATATAAAACAATACACGCAAGGTAACGGGTTTTACTGGCTCAAGGAGGTAACTGACTCGCCTGCGGCTCGTCAATTATATCCTCCATTCGCCAGTAAAAACCCTCTTACCTTGCTAGTAATGTTATATACTATACTGTGTATTATATAGCTACTGAATTTTTCGTCTCTTTACAAGGATTTCTCTACTATTGATTGGAATACTCACATCTCTCGACTCTATCTCTGAAAACTTCGATTTCCATCTCTCACCTAACTCTTCTAAACGTCTATCTCCTCTAGCTCTGCCGTTTTCTCACTACCTCATAGTTGAAGTTCTTTTCACCTCGTCGATTCTACCAAATTCCTTACTTATGTCGAGGTCGTACTTCTACCCTTAAAGCTCTACCTAGCCTGATACCATTTTTGCACTCTCAGAACGATTTAAGTGCATTAGTAGGAACTGGTACCAATGGGAGTCGCCGTGTGAAATATCATCATCATTACCAGATATGCGTTTCGAGTTCATAACCGATTTCTATATCTCGACTCTTCTTAACGTCTATCACGTATAGCTCTTTCGACTTTACTCTCGCGTATTCCTACCTGCGGTTTTGTTAGGAGAACTCTCGACTCTAGTCTGAGCTCTGCTGTTTTTCACTCTTTCATTATTCGCCTCATATATCTACGCCCTTCGTTACTTTCTAACCTAACAAATATGGATATATACCTTGTCAATCGAGGACCTAATATACTCTTATTACATCACAGTCGCCAAATGTTAAATCTTCTAAAAAATATTCAGTAGACGTGGATAAAGTAAAGTATGATACTCGCATATAATGGCTACGAGCCGTAGGCCCCTCATGAATAATAGCTATCATTATAAGCTCCACGCATATATATACTATTTTCACGTAGAAATTGAATTCCTAGCTTCATGTAGATTCTGAAAATTTTGAAGCTTTATAGCAACGGCCTCTGGGCAACGCTCCCGGTTTCCATGAAAAGGGCCTCTTACTGAAGGGTTGGAGTATTCAAACGTTGCCCAATCTAGTGGTTCGGCAAAACTACTTGATGTAGGGCTACTATTCTTGCCCGGTAAAACTGACAAATTGGATGTCCTGGTATTTCACTAGGAATATTCTCAATATTATAACTCTCGTTTTTTGCTAAAAACTGATCTTTTTTGTACACCTGGATTTTTTCGAACAAGTTACATTTTTTGCTAATTTTTTGTTTGTTGAGTTATATTATAATATAGTTCGTTCACGAAAGTTTGAGCGTTCGTTTATTTATCTGAAGTTGGCAGTATTTGCTGTCATAATGTAAAATAAAGTCAACGTTGCCGAATGTACCCGGCCTCGTCCGACGAGCTTGCGAGTTATCAGAGAACTATTCAATATTAGTAGTGTTCTTTCGTACTGATTGAACTGATGGAACTTATTCCGCGATTAGAATAATCACTTGCAATCACTTTAGAGTTGTGGAAGGGAAAACGAAAGAACGATCGCTTCAACTGATCTTTCTGATTGAAGTTATATAAATCACTTCGTTCAGTTCGAAAGAACATCACTATTGACAACATTGCGTATCAATCTGACAAGAGAATAAACAACATAACCTAAAATTTTAATATACATGGAATATGCCAAAATGTCATGGCCAACTGATGGCTCAAACTTTCGTGAACGGACCATAGTTAAAATTCCACAAAGAAAAAATTGTCATACTGCATTCAACAATTTCTGAAAAACTTTATAGGTTTTCACTCCCAGACTGTCAAACCGAAATAATTAAAAAAATCAATTAAAATGGAGTGCTCCTGCGAGAATCTTGCACTTATTTGTCAGGAAAAAAAATGGTCATGAAAAAATTGTTGCCTAACAGTAAAACAGAAAAAGAAATAAATGAAAAGGACAATGTAACGTTTCGGTGTCTATATCAGACACCAGTTCTCTATATATCGAGAACTTTCAATGTCAATCAGATTACAAATGAAAAAACACACAATTCTGAAGATTTCACAAGTTTGTCTGAAGAAGGTGTCTGTTATAGACACCGAAATGTAACGTTGTCCTTTTCATTTTTATTTCCTTTTTCAGTTTTACTGTTAGGCCACAATTTTTTCAAGACCATTTTTTTTCCTGACAAATAAGTGCAAAGATTCTCGCAGGAGCACTTCATCTGAATTAAAAATTTTAATTATTTCTGTTTCAGAAACTGGAGTGAAAACCTGTAAAGTTTCTCAAAAATGCAGAATCCTCCCAGAATATGTTCCAATCGATACATTCAACAAGTTGGTAGTTGATAGGAGAGGCTGTCCTTCGACGATATTTTCAGATAAACAAGCAGAAGAAAGTTTTGTTCGAAATCATTACTCATATTTCAATTTTTCAATGTAGATTTGCTGTTACTATCAAGATGTAATGATCATTTAAAGCGCGAAACGATTTCCCTAACAGCCATTAGTTGTCTCAGATGAACTGGGGACCAATTTAATACCATCTGATTAAATGAAAGGAACTGGAAAATTAGGTGGTTGGGAAATAAATGGAGAATTATCTCCGAACATGTAGAATTTGTGATCCTCTAGGTCTATAATTGGACTAATCAAGTATAATTAATGCCCTGTGGTATGTAAGGGGACCACCCTTTAATTTAATGAGCTGATGTGAGCGACAATTCGGATGAAGTTTTCCATCCCTTTGTGATTATCAGACACTATGTTTCACCCTCTTCTTGGCTTTCTGTTCATTCAGATGAAGAGAATTGAGGGTGGTCGAATGTCTTTGTGGAAGATTTGGAATATTGACTTTGGTTTCGGAGATTTGGGTTTTTGCCTCGAATCAAAGGAGCTTCATTTATCAAGTCATAAAATATAATGAGAAGCTACAACATTTCGAGTTTCGATCCAAGTAAAACTGTTAAATAAAGACAGTTGCATCAAAATTTTATCATAAATTCCCTGAATTATGGCGCCTACCGACCCTCTAAGTTAGAAAAGTGATCAAATACTAACTTGAAGTCTTAGTAACACTCAGTTAAAAAAAAACATCAAAATCATTTCAGTAGCGTCATGCGCTTCTTGACACGATCACTCTACATTTTCGCGGGAATGAGGTATTTTCCCGCCGTAAAAAGTAGTTTGTGTCCGTGCCTAGGATGCTATCTTTATATTAACCAAGTCTTATAAAAATCCGTTCAGACGTTAAGGCGTGAATGAGGTAAACTTTTGAAACAAACGATAAAAATCACTAACTTAATTAGTTTTCTGCCCACTGTCTACGCCTTAAGTACGATAGCATGAATATTAATAGCCCATATCCTTTTCTAGGTTACCATCTATCACCTAACTAAATTTCATCAAAATCCGTTCAGCCGTTTAGGCATGATAGAGCAAAACTCCCAGCAAAAACCATAAAAAAATCACTAACTCAATTCAGTTTTCTGCCTACTACTTCCTACCCCCTAAGTACGATGACGTGATCATTTTGATCTTTTATATCCGTTTTTAGGTAACCATCTATTACCTTACTAAATTTCATCAAAATCTGTTCAGCCGTTTAGACGTGAAAGAGCAAAACTCCCAACAAAAACGACTAAAAATCACTAACTCATTTAGTTATCTGCCTACTGCCTTCCCCCTAAGAACGATGGCGTGATTATTTAAAGCCTATGACCATTTCTAGGTTATCATCTATCACCATACCAAATTCCATCAAAATCCGTTCAGCCGTTTAGGCGTGAAAGAGTAACAGACAGACAGACAGACAGAGTTACTTTCGCATTTATAATATTAGTAAGTATGGATTTTAATGATTTCAATGCGTTCTTGAAGTGTGTATCGTTACATTTTTATCAATGGCGTAGTTTCTACTTGTCAAATGTCAAAAAATGATAGCTTCAAACGTGACATCTGCTGAAATAGCTATTCAAAATAACCCCTTTAGTTCACAAACCCTATCTTGTATAATATACATTTCCAGAATTTTCTGAATGAACTGAAAATCTGTGTGTTTTTAATTTCCATAAAGAAGATTAGTGGTAACGTCAAGTTTTATTATTCGTTATATCAAAACAATCTGGTGGTAACTTTTTCTGTCAGTACACTTAATAATGTTTGTTTTTTGTGACGTTTTATCTCGCCTAAATAATAACAAGTTTGTAATTCTGGCCATTTTTACAGCCAACATTTCATAAAACAAATGAACTAACTTCCGGGCAAGGTGCTTTTTAAATTAGCATTAATCAGAAAGAATAATAGCTCTTTTTCCTTTCCTACGACCTGGAAAAGTTAGGAGTAAAGGGATTTTAATGAGCTGAGTGCTTTGTCGACCTGTTTCATATGGTGTTAAATTACCTTATTTAGATACTTCAAACAGTTTAAACGTATTGTGGTACATAGAGTCCTCTTTCAGTTGTACAAGGTGTCTCAAAGAAAATTTTAATGTAGTGGATCGATTGAAAAAGCAAACCATAAGGTGAGAGTTCAGTTGTGGATACCTTGATAGTGATTGCCACTGTGCACATACAGTGTGTTTGGTCATGACTTAGCGATAATTTAAGGTCATCAAATATACTTAATATTATCGACAAAAACACCCAAACTAGGCAGTTAAACCCCTTAGTTTTGGAGTAGTCCCCATTTCAATTTTACTTTTTTATTTTCGTTGACCCTTCCAAACAATATCGATTTCTTTGGACATAAAGGTTCTACAGATGTGAAAAATGTTTTTTGAAAGATGATACTACCACCTTTCATTAAAGTATAACAATTTAAAAACATTATACTTGAAAATGCCATAAAAAAATTCTTTAAAAATGTTCATAGTGCAAATATGTACTGATTTTCTTAGTAAATCCGCAATAGTACAGAAACTAGCACATTGAAGTATAATTTTTTTTCAATGATTTAACACGCAACGCAAGGATATTAGCTACAAAACAACTTTTACATCATTTCTGTAAGTTACATAATTTGAGAGTTATTTCTGTTCGAACATGATCACTAAGCGAGCAAAAGACACAAGACAGGTCGTCATAAAGGCCACTGCCTGCCTACAGAGCAGAAGTGGCCATTTCGAGCAATTTTTATGATTAATTTGTTCGTTTGATCATTAAAAATTATCGAAAGAGTAGTACTGAGGTTTTTTTATTTTATCAATTTTCATAAGGTCATGCTCGAACAGCAATTACTTTCTAAATATGAAATTATGTTGGTATTGTTTTGTAGCTAATATCCTTGTGTGTTAGCTCATTGAGAAAAAATTATACTTCAATGTGCTAGTTCTTGTATTATTGCGAATTTACTAAGAAAATCAGTACATTTGTTTACTAAATTTTTTTGTGAAGATTTCTTTTATAACATTTTTAAGTTATATGTTTTCATATTGTTTCACTTCACTAGAAGCGACGGTAGTACCATCTTTCAAAAAACATTTTTTTCACATCTGTAGGACGTTTATGTCCAAAGATATCGATATTATTAGGAAGGGTCAACTAAAATAAAAAAGTAATTTTAAAAAGGGAGCTTCTTCAAAACTGAAGGGGTAAACTCCCCAATATAGGTGTTTTTGTCGATAAAATTAGGTATATATATAATGTTATGTTGTTGAAACAAAACAAGATGTGTTTCTTATTCTGAAAACAAGTATTATTTATTCAATATCATCAATAATCTACATATATCTTAACAAACCTGAAAACAAGAAACTACATTCAATGTTCGTATTCACAACTTTTGACAATAATGAAATTTCAATTTGACAAATATATCGAAAATAATAAAAACACATAAGAAAGTGTATGCTTTCTTACATATATATATATATATAAGTCATGACCAAACACACTGTATATACCGATGTAATAAACTATTGGTGCTATATAAGGTTTTTCCATCTATCTCCACCTATATTAGAATGTTTCATTTCTATTTGGTCAAGTTCAATTTCGTCAGGTTATCATCCTGGAAACGCCATTTTTAGATATTTGGCGTAAGATTTTGCAGTGGTGTTAGGAAGTGTATACGAGTATGTTAGAGTTTAACTAAGGATAGCGAATCATATAATTGCGTATTTTTCGATTTTCTTCTGTTTCATATTCTTTAGATGTTTTCTATTGTTTGGAAGGTTCCAAGGAATATTTAATTGATGTAGGTAAACCCATCTATAATTCATATATTAAGGTTAAACCATATGTCAATAACTGTGTCAATAAAAATACATCGAACAGTGATTGACATAGGATTTAACCTTAATATGAATTATTGAAGGGTTTACTAACGTATATTAAATATTCATTAGAACCCCCCAAACAATAGAAAACTTCTAACGAATATGAAACAAATGCGAGGAATTTAGGAAGATCATTCCTCGATGAAAATAAGCAGGGGTAGTTCATATAATTTATTTCGAAATCGACCTCCCTTCCAAGATACAATCTTTGGAAAGCGATGACGAGTAGACAGTTTTTAATTTTTTTTAGGAGTCCTAAAAACACGGTGTCATAAAACTATACATTATATGATTTATTTCGTAGATGTTACTCACACACTTTTTTATCCCATAACTTTGTTATTAGGGGTTGAAAATAACAACCCTTATGATTTTCCTACAAAAATTGTTTTCGTGGAATAGATCTTCGAAAAATAAAATTCCCTTATGGTTTCCCATTCAATTCTGGAGAAAAATTCTCCTGCAAAATTTCGATACAATCTAAACTTTTCACGGAAAAAAAACTTACAAGCAGTTATGATCACTGTTCATTCCATTTCATCGCATGTTCCACAGAATTTATATACTAAGTTATGGTTTATGCTCAATGCTTGCTAATCGAAAGAAAGTTCTATTTGTGAAATTAAAATATTACGGATATAATTTTCTTCCGGAAATTTGTAATTAAACCTTCAGAAAGATCTATAGAACATCTTTATCTCCTGTCATAGACATAGGTACAATATCATATATATTCATTCTATGGAACAATTATATGGTGAAATGAAATGAAGAGTTATCATAATTGCTTATAATTTTTTATTTTTCAGAGAAAACTATCGACTGTATCGAAATTTCAGGAGACTTTTTTCCAGAATTGATTGGGAACCGTAAGAGAATTTTATTTTTTCTAAAATCTATTCCACGAAAACCATTTCTGACGAAAATCATAGGGGGTTGTTATTTTCAACCCCTAATAATAATGTAATGAGATCTGAAAAAAATTGTGTGAGTAACATCTACTCAGTGCTTTATATTATGTATAGTTTTATGACTCGGTGTTTTCAAGAAGAGGTAAAAAAATTAAAAACTGTCAACTCGTCATCGCCTTCCAAAGGCTGTATTCTGGAAGGGGAGTCGATTTCGAAAAAAAATTATATGAAATTCCACAGCTTATTTTCATAGAGGAATCATCTTTCAAAGTCCCTCGCATTTGTATTCATTTTCATTCCTTGGAGAAACATCTACGAAATATTAACAAAATCAAACAAAAACCAGACGAAACAGTTTGATTCAAAATGAATCTACCCGTACTTTAGATGTTAGATTAGCCGGTTTTGATATCAGTTTTGTGAAACTAACATCTTGTGAATAATGTGCTGTTCAAAAGATTCCATTGTTGGTGGCTTCACTGGGGCAAATATTACCAATAAAATATTGAAGAATAATAATTACTCATCAGCGATAAATACAACGACTATGGTGATAAAATAGATGACCTTTCGGACTAGTTTCATTAATATAATGGCAATATTATTGATTAAACCATTAATACCCATTATTACTAGTCGAAGACATGTATTTAAAAATGTAATAATGACATCTTTTTTGAGGAACTACTGTTGACACACATTCTCTTTTTAATAATGATAAAATAATTCGAATGAAATGTTAATCGAAATAATTCAGGCTACGTGTATTTCCAAGCTTTGGAAATAAGTTTATCGATTCGTTTTTTTCGATAAAAAAGAAATAAGTTTTTACAATGAAAATTTCTGAGGTACTCCAACTAACATACAGATTTGGATATTCACATCTGAAATATACGATTTACAATGCATCAGACAGATAATTCTCCCGTCTAGTTGCACAGATGAATAGTCGAGATAATCACGTGCTGAAACTGAATGAATTCCGTTGACTTATTGCATAAACCTAGACTTGTCCCTCTCTTATCGCAGTGTGGTAGGAAACCTGCAGTACACGCATAGAATTATTTAATTTGTTAGGCCGCTCATAATACTCGATTCAAGTATTTATTGTTGCCTACCATACCGAATGAATTACGTTCCTCCCAACGATAAGAGAGACAAGACTAGAATATTGCAATAAGACAACGGAATTCAGTGTGTTACAGCACGTGATTGTCTCGACTTTTCATCCGTGCAACTGAACGGAATAATTCTCTATCTGATGTATTGTATAGTCCGTTCACGAAAGGTTGAGCCGTCGATTGGCCATGGAAATTTGGCATATTCCACTGTGTATATTAAAATTTTAGGTTATGTTATTTATTTTCTTTTCAGATTCATACGCAATGTTGTCAATATTGCAATAGAATTCTCTGTTAACTCGCAAGCTCGTCGGACGAGGCCGGGTACTTTCGGCAACGTTGACTTTATTTTACGTTATGACAGCAAATACTGCCAACTTCAGATAAATGAACAAACGCCTACTATGCGCTCAACCTTTCGTGAACGGACTATCGTATAGATTTCTTTGTTTCAGATGTGAATTTCTAAACCTGTATATGGGTATACCTGTCAATCAAAGGACAAAATCTATTCTTACTACATCAATTAAAGCAATTTTTATTGCAGAATATACAATGACAAATTCTCCAAATGTTTCGACTTGACTTTTTTTGAAATAAAAGAGTCTCGTCACTATCGCCAAATGTTAAAATCTTCGAGAAATATATCCGGTAGTCGGAGAAAAAGTAGAGTAGGCTACTCGCGTATAAGGGCTGTTATTCGCTCGGTGATTCACCTCGTGAATAATAGCTATCATTATACGCTCGTTGCATAATATACTATTAAGTGGTCAAATTTTAGTGTTTTTTATGAACACTCAGAACCTAAAAATTTATGTGGACTGTTATTTTTGGGATGGTACACCCTGTTTTTCAATTTTCTAATCGGTAGAGCTTTTTCTTCTGATTTCAAATATAGGTATACTTGATTGAGGTTATTTCTCGCGCGAATAATGAAATAACTGATATTTATTTTATTTATTGATTAACTAAAAGTTGAATAAGCTTTCCTTAGCATTTCTAGATTGAGGTTGTACATTCTTTCTCTATTCTGATATATATTATCATTGAGTTTAAATATAATATAATATAAGTAGATGTATACTCAATGATATTATGTACATATATACAGGGTGTCCAGAAAGGGTATCGGGTATTGTAAGTTCAATAAAACAAAAAATATTTGTGAACAATAAAGAAATTGATTTTTATTATTAACATATGAATTGGAGAATTATTTGAAAAAGATAATGTTATCCAAATGATGACCGTTGCGTTGCTGGCACTCTTCTAAACGGGAACGAAGATTGGCGATAACACGTTGACACATAGCTATACCTATTGATATTGCTGCCATTTCTCACCTGATTTTTTGCTTCATCTGGTTTCGATTCGTCGGATTATTTTGAACTAACTTACTTTTAAGGTATCCCTATGCAAAATAGTCAAACAGGCAAAGGTCGGGGCTTCTGGGAGGCCAGTTGATGTTACCCCTTCGCGAAATGACTTGTTGAATCGCTGCAGCATTTCGTTCGGAAAATCAGTCGATAAGCATAGTCCGCATCCTTCAATTCTTGAATCAATTGAATTTAATAGGTTTTTAGATGTAAGTCTTTCTCTACATCGAAAGTAAAGACGATTTTTAGATGTTCAACGCTTGGCTTCGCTTTCGGATGGATAAAGACGGATTTTGACGAACCGACGCCTCAACTTCTTCAATTGTTTCTTCATCGCGAAGTAAACGAGTACGACCAGAGTTTTGAATTTTAATTGTCGCACCTGTATTCTCGAACATCCTGATCCTATTTCCTAATGCTATCGTCATTTGTCGCGTGGCGTGTAGATATTCCGCACGATAGAGACGTTGAGCAGTCACTATTGAACCACCATTACGATAATACGCTCATACGCAAAATGCGGGATGCGTTCCGAGTATTGTTCCATCGTAACTAAAATTCCACAAAATGGCGGACGCCACGAACCCCTTCTCGCTCCTTTTAGACGTCCCGTTTTGAATATGGCGCGAAAACAAATACCCGATACCCTTTCTGAACACCCTGTAGTATTTTGCGGACGGGCAATTCACACTCCAAATTTCAAATATGCCCACAAAAAGTGTCCAATGGGTTAAGTCGGGACTTGAGGAGGCCATGGGAAAATACTGTAGAATATAACCTTAATAAAGTACCTATATATAAATTTGAAATCAGAAGAAAGAGCTCTACCGATTAAGAAATCAAATACAGGTTTTACCATTTAAAAAATGTATCGTTTTGTGAAATAATCTAATTTTTCGCCATACCTATTCCACTCATAATTCAATTGTTTCAGAATTTCAAAATAACTGTGATGTAATGAAATCTTGGTATATGTGTTTAGGTTTTTCTATTCTCAGTAAAACTCAATTTCTTTCGGAGAGTTCAAGTTTGTTTCCATGGTCACCGGAGGAACTCACATGTAGGGAATCGGCTGATATGAAATCGCACATTCATTTCTAACGCTTCGGATGGATATTTTTTCCACTTTAATCGATTCATTAGACCGAGCTTAATAATTGTCAGTAACATTCGTTTCTGTAGATCCTCCAGAATTTTTGTAAGAAGCTGAAATATAGCGTTTTAGGGGGGGTCAAGCCCTTACTCATTTTTCGTCCAAAATTTCAAAATTTTAGGTGGCCATTTTATGTGCTTATATTGAAGGGGGCTACAGACTGGAAAAGATTATGCAATTCATTTTTCATTCCAGCTGTTAAAACGGAAATTATGAAAGTTTGAAATATCGAGTTTTGGAAAAAATGCCATTTGAACGGTGAAATTCTAAACGCTTTCAGATATCGATTCGAAGTATTTTTTTCTGATTCAGCTACCTCGAAAACCTATAAAAACGTACCAAATTCAATAAAGTCCGCTCTACTTTTCGAATAAATTCAGTTTATAGATTTTGCATTTTTCATTTTCGAGTTGCGTTTGAGAGCGCCTGCGTAATGCAGTTCGCTTCGGAAGGATATTTTTTCTACTTTAAACTATTCTTTAGACTGAGCTTAATAATTGTCAGTAACATTCGTTTCTGTAGATCCTCCAGAATTTTTGTAAAAAGCTGAAATATAGCGTTTTAGGGGGGGTCAACCCCTTACCCATTTTTTCGTCCAAAATTTCAAAATTTTATGTGGCCATTTTATGTGCTTATATTGAAGGGGACTACAGACTGAAAAAGAATATGCAATTCATTTTTCATTCCAGCTGTTAAAACGGAAATTATGAAAGTTTGAAATATCGAGTTTTGGAAAATATGCCATTTGAACGGTGAAATTCTAAACGCTTTCAGATATCGATTCGAGAGTATTTTTTTCTGATTCAGCTACCTCGAAAACTTATAAAAACATACCAAATTCAATAAAGTCCGCTCTACTTTTCGAATAAATTCAGTTTATAGATTTTGCATTTTTCATTTTCGAGTTGCGTTTGAGAGCGCCTGCGTATTGCAGTTCGCTTCGGATGGATATTTTTCTACTTTAAACTATTCTTTAGACCGAGCTTAATAATTGTCAGTAACATTCGTTTCTGTAGATCCTCCAGAATTTTATTAAAAAGCTGAAATATAGCGTTTTGGGGGGGGTCAACCCCTTACTTATTTTTCGTCCAAAATTTCAAGATTTTAGGTGGCCATTTTATGTGCTTATATTGAAGGGGACTACAGACTGAAAAAGAATATGCAATTCATTTTTCATTCCAGCTGTTAAAACGGAAATTATGAAAGTTTGAAATATCGAGTTTTGGAAAATATGCCATTTGAACGGTGAAATTCTAAACGCTTGCAGATGCCGATTCGGAAGTATTTTTTTCTTATTCAGCTACCTCGAAAACCTATAAAAACATACCAAACCCAACAAAGTCCGCTATACTTTTCGAATAAATTCAGTTTATAGATTTTGCATTTTTCATTTTCGAGTTGCGTTTGAGGGCGCCTGCGTAATGCAGTTCGCTTCGGATGGATATTTTTTCTACTTTAATCGATTCATTAGACCGAGCTTAATGATTTTCAGTAACATTAGTTTCTGTAGATCCTCCAGAATTTTTGTAAAAAGCTGAAATATAGCGTTTTAGGGGGGGTCAACCCCTTACTCATTTTTCGTCCAAAATTTCAAAATTTTTGGTGGCCATTTTATGTGCTTATATTGAAGAGGACTACAGACTGAAAAAGAATATGCAATTCATTTTTCATTCCAGCTGTTAAAACGGAAATTATGAATTTTGAAATATCGAGTTTTGGAAAAAATGCCATTTGAACGGTGAAATTCTAAACGCTTGCAGATATCAATTCGAAAGTATTTTTTTCTGATTCAGCTACCTCGAAAACCTATAAAAACATACCAAATTCAATAAAGTCTGCTCTACTTTTCGAATAAATTCAGTTTATAGATTTTGCATTTTTCATTTTCGAGTTGTGTTTGAGAGCGCCTGCGTAATGCAGTTCGCTTCGGATGGATATTTTTTCTACTTTAATCGATTCATTAGACCGAGCTTAATAATTGGCAGTAACATTCGTTTCTGTAGATCCTCCAGAATTTTTGTAAAAAGCTGAAATATAGCGTTTTAGGGGGGGTCAACCCCTTACTCATTTTTCGTCCAAAATTTCAAAATTTTAGGTGGCCATTTTATGTGCTTATATTGGAGGGGACTACAGACTGAAAAAGAAGATGCAATGTATTTTTCATTCCAGCTGTTCAAACGGAAATTATGAAAGTTTGAAATATCGAGTTTTGGAAAAAATGCCATTTGAACGGTGAAATTCTAAACGCTACATCGGCCAAAAGTTTATTGCTCGAACCACTTTTACCACCGCAGTTTTACTGTTATTTTATGATTATTTTCGTTTTAATATTATTGGTAGATTCACAATAAATTTCATTCGTGCCTTGAGATTGAAGTAAACTCGTAACAGAAAATGGTCGTAATATAGAGAGTACGTTAAAGCGAACATTTCTTTTTACTAGTGGGAAAATTTACTCCATCCATCTTAAGCTCATATATACAGGGTGACTGGTGACCCTTAGTCCATCTGACGTTGCGCCCCACCAAAATTTCTGCTGAAAGACTAGCGCCCTGATGTTTCACATTGAGTGGCACAAATTTTTCCTTGAAACTACGATACTTCGAAGATACGATGAGTCAAATTTCACATATTATTATTGTATAGAAAGGATTCGAGGTGCTACATTTAAGTTTCACTAACTCCCCATTTTTCATAACCGTTCAGGATACCATCCACCGTGGGCCACCCTGTGTATAATTCCATTTGTGAACACTTAATTTGTTTAATTTCCGACATAGAATAGTATGTTATGCAACGGGCGTATAATGATAGCTATTATTCACGAGGTGAAGTTCAGGCTCCGAGCCGTAGGCGAGTGGCCCAAAACACTAACTGAATCACGCTAGTAGCCTACTATACTTTATCCATGACAACTGAATATATTTCTTGAAGTTTTCAATATTTGGCGACCATCACAAGACTCTTCTAATACAAGTGTGGAAAAAGTCAAGTTGACACATGGGAAATTTCTGGAGAATTTGTCATTGTTTATTTTGTGATAAAAATTGCTTTAATTGATGTAATAAACGTAGTTTTTGTCCCTCGATTGACAAGGTATGCCCATATTTGTTAGTGTGAGTACTCTGGAATAGCGAAGAAACATCAATTTGAATAATTCAACTATTAAAACTGAATCTATGAAGCATCTGACAGCAGTGAATAATAACTTGTTATTCACTTGTGATCAATGGCTATTTTTATAACCGAGCAGACAGACGTATAATGGTTGCATTTTACACTAGTTGTGAATAAAAACGAAATCCAAATCTCAGTCCTTGACATCAACCAAAGTTAACAATCAATGTTTTTTTTGCACAATAGTCTAACAAGCCTGCTTTTTCCTGGGAATAACATACCTACCAACTCGTTTCATTCATTATTATGTTCTGAAAGGAATATTCATTCGTCCCCTATTCTTTTTATACATCACATAATCCCACATAACGTATTCAGCATCATAATGCGAATAAACAACAATATGTTCATTCTGAGGTTTAGCTTGAATTTCCTGTGAATACGTTTATGAGGGTACTTCTGAAAATATTCTTTTTTCGATATTTCTATGGAAATATTATGCCTCTCGCAATCGTAAATCCCACCAAAAAATAAAGTTTTAATATGGAAACAACATACACAAAAACACTGTTAGTAGAAAAACATGGTATAAGCATTGAATTAATGATATACTGTGTTTCCTATTACTGAATGATTACTATATTTAATTCAATGCTTATCTTGTTCTTACTATACCAATGCCGCCTATCCTATTTTTTATTTAATTATAGGACTTATTGATTTTATAAACATTTAATTATCAATAGAATGCTATATTTGGGCCAAGAAAAGCTATAATTAGTGTCAATGAAAGAATACAATAAAAGAAACATTTTTTCTATCAATTAACTATAATATTTAAGTAAATTAAATATATTTTGAATAACTATACATTTTGATTGAATGCTTGATCTTGATTTAAATGAACTTCATATTGTTTTTTCATAAGAACCAAGATCTGTTCAGCAAGTACAGGAACCTTAAAGAAATATAATACAAGAACCTCATCATATAATCTTCCTAAATATAGATTGACGACAAGTCAAAGTCAGATGCAATACAGATGCCTAAAACTTTTCAATAGTCTACCTGAGGTAATACAGAGGAAAACAACTTCAGCTTGTTCAAGAAGAAAATTTTCAAGCTTCTTCTGAGTCTGGAACCTTACTGTCTTGATGATTTCATGAATTAAAATTTCTATTTGACACTATTTCATTTCATTAGCTATCAGTATTTATTATTGTTACCATTGATTTGAAATAAAAACTGTTTGTTGTTGTTGTTGTTATTGAAAAAAGAAACAACAGCCATTGATTAATTATGATAATTATGAATATCTCACTATACTTAAATTGATTGAATTATTTGTGGATTGAATGATAAGATGTATCGAATAAAACTATTTTAGATGTCTTGAATTTGTTTATTAGTGTATCAACAAAATAATATATAGTATTTTCAAGAACACAATGGGTAACAATAAATAAATAGTAACTTACTGAGAAGAAAAAAAGTTCAAATTCTGTAAGCAGTGAACTACCATTATTAGATTCTCTTTCGTTAATATAGCACACATTCACAATAAAACGGAAGGCCGTAAGACATTATTTACATTCTTATATGATTATGAACGTACTTACTACTTATCCTGAAATGGAGAACTAGCGATTCCATTCCCCACTCCAGCTCTTCCAACTTTTGTTAGCAGTAACAGTCAGAGAAAACATACAACTGCCAGTGAATACACACAAATGACGCAAACTCACAGTAAAAAGTCTTATTCAACATAAATAATAAAAGATCTACTATTGCTGTTAGCACAGTATTTTTTGTGTGCATTAAGGGCGTTTTGAGCGTTCGTTCTACAACAAGTGCTATATCGTTCTGCCCAAATGTCCGCAATTTTCGATTTTTGAGTCAAAAATGGTCCCAAACGATAGCGTTCGACACCCAGATGACGAATTCATGGCCTAATTCAATTCCTGTCCGTGGGGCCGTCCAGCCGTAATCACGATAACTTTCGAAAGGAAAGACCAAGACTTGAGATTTTCAGGGTGAGTTCAATTTCCAAATGTCGCGGTTAAGTTCTTTAACCAGCTAAATCGTATAGGTTATTTCATAAGATATGGCTGGAATGGACAAAATCACACCAAAAAAATGCTCAATCAACTCCTAGAAAAAGCAGTAGTTCTCTCGAAATATATATTCGATGCAAAACTAAAATACAACTTCTGGCCTGAACAATTTAAAACCGCTATGTGGGAAATAAAACTTGTTTTGTTGTTCATGATAAGAAGGTGGAACCAGCGCGTTCGCCATTTTGTTAAATCGTCTCATATCTAAATATTCTTATCTTGTTCTTGGAAATTGTTCGTGATTTTACTCAGGCTGTTTGAAATTCTTTTTTCTACTTATACAACGTTTCGCTCAGCAGTCACCATCCATCAGTCAGAACACATTCTATGCATTTGGAAATTCCAACAAGCAACTCCCCTCACTTTTGTTAATATTTGTCTTTTTTGACTATTCTGAAAAATATTTCATCAGTGAGTTTATTACTGAAATTCACCAAGTTGATCATTTTCACACTCTATCTTCTTATTAGAGTCCCATGTTTTGGTTGACTAAAATGTGACGTTCAGCGATCGGCATAATACCTGCTTCCTGCAAATTATACGTTCAAGTTTTTTCCTTTCAATATTGTGGCAGTTCTCAGTTCTCGACAGCTTAAAATTTGATAAGTATATATTGAAAAGATTAGACATCACGAAGACTTCCGAAGATTTAAAATTTTTCTTAATGTCATGTTTTCACCAATGTTGTCAAAACCAGAAATTCAAGTTAGAACCTGGTAAACTTGACCTCTTGAAGTAGAAGCCATTGGTGAAACCATAAGAATAAAAATTTTGTTGTAATCTTTCAGGCCTTCGTGACTTTTAATTATAGCAGTATATGAGCTCATTGAGATTTAATTTTCTGAACAAAATGTGATTTATTGTACAGATTTTCGGTGTATTTTCAGCAGTTTGCCAATCTCATGGTAACAACTCCCTTATTGAACCACTTTAACAGAACATTTCTGATTTTCCTCAAACTTCCCTAGTAATACAGCCATAGAGATATAGGATAGTATAGAGTTGCCATCATTGAAATAAACGTGGTATCAGATGCGCCATATTACTACCACCCAACTTCAAAATTGACAATCGTTGAATTTTCTGGAGGAATTGTGATTCTTACGCCTGTTTCTAGTTAAATTGTGATTCTTTCCGCTTAATAATATACAATAAAATGGTATCGTGTACTGTAAGGCTTTCTTCAAGCAGAGAAGAGACAGATAATAAGAAAATTACAGGAAAAACATATCACAGGTAGGGATGAGTTCTGAACAGATCCGCATTCGAAATATTGCTAGTCGGTCTTGGTAATCTGATTTTTTTTATATGTGAGTATTATCACCTGAAGAAAAATTGTTTATTTGATATTCAATAGACCTTATTTGAACAGGATTTCTAAAGACCCAACACGTTGTATTTTTTGGGTGAAATTCGAAAAAAGAAAAAACTAGCAACTTAATTCAAGCCTGAACTTTCCGCCATATTGGTCCCCGACTTAGCCCCACATAGTGGTACTATTTTTTCTTACTCAATTGTATGTCATAGCGTCTCATCTCTATTATATCTCGATGAATTCAGCAAAATATCTCCTGCATGCGATTTCATTTCGAACAAAATCAATCTTTTCATAAATTTCAAGGGTTCAAACTATTCTTTGGAAAATGGATTGCAAATAACCACGACCTGAAGTTTCCTCTCAATTTTCAGAATAGCTATTCCCTTGCCCTACGAAGCTTCATATCGAATATTAACTCTGAACTCGCTCCATAAACATTATGAAGTTACCATAACATAAAATAAACTCACACTTCAGTGCGACAGTTCTGAATTATATACAGTATTCATTTATATCTGCTTAGTTCATCTCTCTGTCATCCGAACCCATAACACAGCATAATAGTATATTATTCGATGAGCGGTAATGCAGGTCAAAACACACGCAGATGAATTTGCACCACGAGCCGTCAGGCGAGTGGTGTAATTCATCAAGTGTGTTTTGAGCATTACCGCGAATTGAATACTATACTTTATCCACGACTTCTTCAGTAAAATTCGAATTAATCTGCATTTAGAAAAATTTGAACAGTTGTCAAAAGCGTTGACAACATTTCGTCAACCTTCAAACCTCTGTACTCTATAGTCGGGAATCAAATCAGAGTCTCTAACTAATCGAATCAAGTACTTTCGCAACTTCAAAAATTTACGTTTTCCAAAAATAAATCTGGAATGAATCGCTGGAACGTTATCTGATGGCTGAAATAGATTTCCGGATCGATCTACTTTTTATTCATTTTTTTTGTAAGCAATTTCATTTTTCCTAGATTTTTATTAGCGGGTGTTATGGGCGGGTGTTATTATAACACTCGCTTTTCGGTTCATAGACATGTCTACGGTTGTGTTATAGCTACTATTACACATAGAAATTAGTTTAATAATTGACATATTACTCTATAGAGTGGATAAAAACGTATAAAAGCACACCAGCAGCTCATCATAGATATTCCTGCAACTCCAGCATCATTTCTCCAAAGAAACGCCATGAAAAAAAGTAACAAACACTTACTTGTTTCCGGACAACCAATAATACTAAAAAACCCTTGAATCCTTACCTTCGTCCACTGGTATCATGAACTTCCACCTATGAAATCCACTTGCCCGAACCGGAAAAACAAATACACGTATCATGTTTATTCAAGCTACGTGCTTCACATTCCGAAAAAAATAAGTTTTCATGTTTTTGAAATTGCCAACTTCGACAACGGCTTTTTTGACCTGCGGTATTATTATTAATTCTGATTATTGTGACAGAAGGATTATTTCAACTTTTCTACCTCTCTTGAAACCTTGAAATGTTTCAATGTAGGAATAACATAACATCCTTTTAAATGCATTGAATCAAATTTTGTTCGAGAGCTTAAACTTACTGAGCATATCCTGGAAAAATCAGATGTCACGAAGCCCTCTGATATGAAGATTTCAATATTTCTTTATTTTCATTTTATATTTTCACCAATTTGTCAAAAATGGAATTGTAGTTAGAACCTGGTGACCATGACCTTTTCTAAGTAGTAGTGGGTGATTTTAATGCCTTTGGTGAAAACATAAAAATAAAAACCATATTGGAATATTCACAGGCCTTCGTGGCATTTAATTTTTGCAGTATAAGCTCATTAGAATTTGATTATCTGAATAACAGTTAATTTGTTGCATATAAAAGGGGGGTAATTTTCAGTAGTGTATTTCGAGCAGTTTGCCCTTTTTATGGTACTACTTTCAATTTCAACAGAAACTTTTCTGTTTTTCCTCATACTTCCCTAGTAATTCAGCAAAATATTTTCTGCAGGCACTTTCATTTCAAACAGAAGCAATCTCCATCCATAAATATCAGGGCTCAAACTATTCTTTGGAATATGTATTGCAAACTATTTCAACCTGAAGAGCCTTCTTAGGTAAATTTCAGAATAACTATTTCCCTAGCCCTACGAAATGTAATATCAAATATTTTCTCTGAATTCGTTCAATAAACATTATGAAGTCACCATCACTCAAAATAAACTCATTTCGGTGCAACAGATCTGAATTATAATCATTCATATTTCCTCAATTAATTTTTCCATGAATGAATGTCATCTATTTATCATCAAAACCACAGCATCAAAACCTGTAAAATCACTCTAAAAGCTCATCATAGACAACCCCGCAACTCCTGCATCATAACCCCACAGAAATGTCATCAAAAAAGTAAAAAACAACCCTTACTTGTCTCCGGCAACCATTGATAATAAAAACCCTAGAACCCTTACCTTCGTCCTTCTAAGGCCTCTGGTATCATCAACTTCCACCTATGAAATCCACTTGCCCGAACCGGAAAAACAAATACACGGTTTCATGTTTATTCAAGCTACGTGCTTCACATTCCGAAAAAAATAAGTTTTCATGTTTTTGAAATTGCCAACTTGACAACGGTTTTTTTTACCTCCGATATTATCATTATTTATTCTGGTTATTGTGACAGAAGCATTATTCAACTTTTCTACCTCTCTTGAAACTTGAAATGATTCAATGTAGGAAGTAACATAAGAGATATACATCCTTTTTAATGCAGTAAATCAAATTTTATTCGAATGCTTGAAACTCACTGTGCATATCCTGAAAAAATCAGATGTCACGAAGCCCTCTGATATGAAGATTTCAATAATTTCTTTATTTTCATATTTTCACCAATTGTTGTCAAAAGAGGAATTGAAGTTAGAAGCTGGTGAACATGATCTCTTCTAAGTAGTAGTGGGTGATTTTATGCCATTGGTGACAACATAAAATTAAAAACTATATTGAAATCTTCTCAGGCCTCCATGACATTAATTTTTGCAGTATAAGCCCAATAGAATTTGATTTTCTGAATCAAAGTTTATTTGTTGCATATAAAAGGGAAGTGATTTTCAGAGGTGAATTCAAGCAGTTTGCCTTTCTTATGGTACTACTTTATTGAACAATTTCAACAGAAACTGTTCTGTTTTTCCTCAAACTTCCCCAGTAATTCAGCAAAATATTTTCTGCAGGCGATTTTATTTCAAACAGAAATAATCTCCATCCATAAATATCAAGGGCTCAAACTATTCTTTTTGGAATATGTATTGCGAACTATTTCAACCTGAAGAGAGCCTTCTTAGGTAAATTCCAGAATAACTATTTCCCTAGCCCTACGAAATGTAATATCAAATATTTTCTCTGAATTCGCTCAATAAACATTATGAAGTCACCATCACTCAAAATAAACTCACTTCGGTGCAACAGATCTGAATTATAATCATTCATCTTTCCTCAATTAATTTTTCCATGAATGAATGTCATCTATCTATCATCAGCCACAGCATCAAAACGTGTAAAATCACACCAAAAGCTCATTATAGACAACCCTGCAACTTCTGCATCATAACCCCACGGAAACGTCATCAAAAAAGTAAACAAACCCTTACTTGTTTCCGGGCAACCATTGATAATAAAAACCCTAGAACCCTTACCTTCGTCCTTCTAAAGGCCACTGGTATCATCAACTTCCACCTATGAAATCCACTTGCCCGAACCGGAAAAACAAATACACGGTATCATGTAACATGTTTATTCAAGCTACATGCTTCACATTCCGAAAAAAATAAGTTTTCATGTTTTTGAAATTGCCAACTTTGACAACGGTTTTTTTTACCTCCGATATTATCATTATTTATTCTGGTTATTGTGACAGAAGCATTATTTCAACTTTTCTACCTCTCTTGAAACTTTGAAATGATTCAATGCAGGAAGTAACATAAGAGTTATACATCCTTTTTAATGCAGTAAATCAAATTTTATTCGAAAGCTTAAAACTCACTGAGCATATCCTGAAAATATCAGATATCACGAAGCCCTCTGGTATTAAGATTTCAATGATTTCTTTATTTTCATATTTTCACCAATGTTGTCAAAAAAAGGATTTGAAGTTAGAACCTGGTAAACATGACCTCTTCTAAGTAGTAGTGGGTGATTGTAATGCCATTGATGAAAACATAAAAATAAAAACTATATTGAAATCTCCTCAGGCTCCCGTGACATTTAATTTTTGCAGTATAAGCTCATTAGAATTTGATTTTCTGAATGAAAGTTAATTCGTTGTATATAAAAGGGAAGTGATTTTCAGTAGTGTATTTTGAGCAGTTTGCCTTTTTTATGGTACTACTTTCAATTTCAACAGAAACTTTCCTGTTTTTCCTCAAACTTCCCTAGTAATTCAGCAAAATATTTTCTGCAGGCGCTTTCATTTCAAACAGAAGCAATCTCCATCCATAAATATCAAGAGCTCAAACTATTCTTTGGAATATTGCGAACTATTTCAACCTGAAGAGCCTTCTTAGGTAAATTCCAGAATAACTATTGCCCTAGCCCTACGAAATGTAATATCAAATATTTTCTCTGAACTCGCTCAATAAACATTATGAAGTCAATATCACTCAAAATAAACTCATTTCAGTGCAACAGAATTAAAATTATATATAATCTTTCATATTTCCTCACTTTATTTTTCCATGAATGAATGTCATCTATTCATCATCAAAACCACAGCATCAAAACGTGTAAAATCACACCAAAAGCTCATCATAGACAACCCTGCAACTCCTGCATCATAACCCCACAGAAATGTCATCAAAAAAAGTAAACAAACCCTTACTTGTCTCCGGGCAACCATTGATAATAAAAACCCTAGAACCCTTACCTTCGTCCTTCTAAAGGCCACTGGTATCATCAACTTCCACCTATGAAATCCACTTGCCCGAACCGGAAAAACAAATACACGGTTTCATGTTTGTTCAAGCTACGTGCTTCACATTCCGTTCACGAGCTCGACATGCACTTGCTACACGAGAGCGTGGAGAGAGCCGATTAGGGCTGTAAACACTGTGGCCAAAGAGCCGGGAAAATGCTTCGGCTTCGCCCTGCTTCGGCTCTCGACGAAAAGCCAGGGGTGGAGACAGAAGAGGGGCGGCTTGCGCTTCGAAAACCCGGCAGGTTCAACAGATGACAGGCTATTGACGGTTTATACACTCAAAAAATCGATGAAGTTTGTTAATCCATGAATATGTTATTTCAAGTCCGATTCGATTGATTTTTTTTCAATTGTAGGTATGTTCATCATAAATCTTAATCAATTATAAGTTTTAAATTCCAAGGCATTCGATAAAGTGAGACTCAAAGATGTCATCAAAGTACTTAAAGATAAAGATCTACCATCACCTTTAATAGAAATTGTGAGACAACTGAATACCGACACCTCTACACATATATCTGTAAACCAACAGCTCACTGAAGAAATTCCAACTCCTACGGGTATACGACAAGGAGATTCATTAAGTCCCTTACTCTTCAATATAATAATGGACCAAATAATACACCGAGTCAAGAATTCTGGAATGGGATACAGACTTAGCACGGGAGCTATAAAAATTATCTGCTACGCCGATGACGCAGTGATTGTGGCTGAAGATGAAGATGACCTGCAGAGACTGTTATATTCATTCTTTTTAGAAGCATGCAAATACAACATGCAAATATCAACAACAAAAACAAAGTCATTAGTCATCAGCAAAGAACCGAAAAGATGCAAACTTGTCGTCGCAGACCAACCAATAGAACAGGTGATGACATTCAGCTATCTCGGCGTGCAGATATCTTCGAACCAAGATAGAACATACGAAGTTCGTGAGCAGGCAAATAAAGCATGCAGAGTGGCAGGTGCACTTCGCGACGTCATATTCAATAACAAATATATGAGTAAACATTCAAAAACCAGGATCTACAAAACTTGTGTCCGGCCTATCATGACATACGCCATAGAAACCAGAGCGGACAACAAAAGAACTAAGTCCATCCTCAGAACAACTGAAATGAAAATACTAAGAACCATATCTGGATATACGCTGAGGGACAGGAAGAGGAACACAGCCATTTTGGAAGAATGCCAAATCCAGGACATTGTCAAATGGGGAAGAGCACGACGACGATACTGGAACAACCACGTCAGCAGAATGAACACGGGAAGAATAGCTAAGATCGCCCGAGATGGAATACCAAATACCAGAAGACCAATCGGCAGACCTCCCAAACGCTGGAAAGACTCCTGGGTGTCTACATCCATAGAGGATTAGAGTGGAATTTACAAGCCTCAGGCTTAACATAAGATGAAGAAATTTCAAGAAAACACGGCGTACGTCATTTCACACAGGGTGAAACAACATATTATGTTGTTCCACCGATTGATTCCTTATTCCATCATCAAGACACATGTTCTCTTGATAATTTAATTCTTCATTTGTAACAATAGCTCAACTTTTGTTAAAGATACAGGGTTTTCAGTAATACATTGAATTTCTCTAAGGCAACAACAGAAATTCAACCTAAAATTCCGACCGAATGAAAATTAACTGAAAACTAAGTCAAAAACATAATGTGTTTTCCGCCCAAATGCGGATAATAGGTGTAATTCGTCTAGACATGTCCTCGTAAAGGGTTTGAATCAGTTAAAGCATCACTTAGCTACTGCAAGTTTCAGGAGTTGGTACGCGAGATCGAATTTTCCTCCCAAGAGCATCCAAACATGCCCAATTTGGTTCAAATCTGAGCCTAGAGCAGGCCAATTAAATTCTTGGATTTTAACCTCTGCTAAATTCTCCCTGGCAATCCCAGCCACATGCGGTTGATGCGGTCGGGCTTTATAAAGCATTAGCACGAAATCGTCTCCGATAAACGGTGCATACTGAACAACATGTCGCGCTAACACTGCTCTTTTTTTTATGAGTTCACTCAGTTTTCAGTTTTTTTCATAAGGTTCGGATTTAAGGTTAAATCTGTGAAAGTACTTTCATAGCCATAGCGAAATTGTGGAGTTTAATGTGGCTCTGAAAACCCTGTATCTTCAGCAAAAACTTCATCGATTTTTTCAGTGGATCGATTATTTTGCCGCTGAGTGTATTATTATTATTGTTATTATTAGAATTCCGGTAGTTATGGCTAGCTTAGCTTCCCCGGAACTGCGACCAAGTAGATCTTTTGTTCTCTACCCTACTCATTCATGGGTATCCAAGGGGGTCGTCAATGAGTTATATAAAACCTCTTGGAGATGTAGACATGGCCTTCCTTGAGATTCATTTCAAGATACTCCTGAGCACATATGCAGACAGCCGGAGTTCTGAGTCTAAAACGAAAAAATCCAAACAGATAAAAGGAACAGAGAAATAAAATGATCAAAAAAGTCTATTGAGTCGATTTAAAATTAACAACCCAATTGAAGAACGACTCGGTGGTTTCATGCTTATCTATCAAACCACCCTGAAATATTAACTATGGAACAATTAATACATCAGTAATAATTTAAAAATAACAGTGGATGAATAATAAATTCTAATGTTGCAAAATGGTGAATGCGCCGGGTTTATATTTCTTCCAGCATTTATGAAGGCTATGTGTCTTTCATTTAATGCTTACAAGGAATACGAGAAGGCTCATTCCAAAAACAGTATTTTCTTAGAAACTACAAATGCGTCTATTTAAATCAACAGAAGTAAGAGAAAGAATACAGTCGACCATTTTTTTCTCTATTCCATGAGAGTATTCCTGAAACTATACGCTCCATATTACTGAATGATACATTGAAAATTTCCGAGTAAATGTGAATGTTGTTGTATGCTGTGATGATCCAAAGAATAGGGGCATGCCTAGCATGCTCAACTGAGACAGTTGAGACAACAAGAGAATTGAATGTACGTGAAAAATGCTACGAGGGTTTTGCTGCAAAGTTCTGCTTCTTGTTAAAATTGCAATCGATTAGTTCTGAAGAATTAGGAGTAACAGTTACTAATCTTATTTCTAGTTTTCCTGAAGATTCAGAATGGAAAACTTCACGTTGAAAGTTTGCACTTCAAATCCTACTTAGCTCAGTTAGAACAACTTCCAAAAAATCTAGACGAGATGAGTACCTTCAGTAGAAGTGTTAAAATCTTAGTGCAAGTGTTTCCCTATATCGATATTACAATTAGAATGTTTTTATGCACTTTTGCAACAAACTGTTCAGCATTGAATCGAAGTTTTAGTTCGGTCTATTTAGAACAAAAAATGAGAGTGAATTTACATTAAGTCCCAACAAGCTGAATTTCAGTGAAATTGTTCAATATATAATTATAAACAATGTCTAGAAGTTCCCCATCATTCCCCTGTAAGGAAAAAATTTAATTCAAGGTCAAAGGTAAAAAAATGAGTTTTTCGCGATTTTCAGCAAAACAGTAAGTTTTATCATGAAAGTACATTAGACAAAAATTGTAGATCATGAAATTATCTATAAAAAATTTATCAATACTTTTTTTCTTACGAGCCACCGTTTCTGAGATATAACGATTCAAAAAGTTATAACTACGCGCTAAGTTCACTACCTCATAGGTGGCGTGGAAACGTGTGCATATTATGACGATAACGACTTTTATAAACTTTTTGAATCGTTATATCTCAGAAACGGTGGCTCGTAAAAAAAAGTATTGATACATTTTCTATAGATAATTTTATGGTCTACAATTTTTGTCTGAGGTACTTTTATGATAAAACTTACCATTTTGCTGAAAATCGCGGAAAACTCATTTTTTGACCTTTGACCTTGAATTAATTTTTTCCTTACAGGGAAATGATGGGGAACTTTTAGACATTGTTTATAATTATGTTTTGAACAACTTCACAGAAATTCAGCTTGTTGGGGCTTTATGTAACTTCGAATGTCTAAATAGACCGGACTATTATCGTATTTGCGATCTATAGTATGTCTCAAGAGCGTTCGAATTCTCTTGCAGTTTTGTGCATTGGAGCTGACTTCAAAGTAGTCTTTCAAAAATTAGCAGAGAATAAGGTAAGAAGTAAACCATTATTAGTTTTATGATGGAAACTGTAATTTTTTATTATGAAATATACACTCTGAAACATTGGATTGTTTATTTCCAGATAGAAAATTGTCTTTATCAACTTTAGCGAAAAATTTTAAATTTTTCGAACTCTCTTTACTCAGAGCAAATTGTTTTAGGCCTAGGGGAGGAAAAGAGTTTTATCCGGCCCTGACAGTGGACGAATAATAAAATTAATGTTGCAAAATGGCGAATGCGTCGGGTTTGTATTTGTTCCAGCCTATATGGAAGCAATTCTTTATTAATTTAATGCTCACAAGGAATTCAAAAAAGGTTATCCCAAAAACAGTATTCACTTCTTAGAAACTACAAATACAGTATAGACTCGATGATCCACAGAACGATAATCCGGATATTTACTAGTCCGGATTGACGTCAAAATTGTATTATGTCCTTATAATCCGGATTGCAAGACTCAATAATCCGAATTTCCGATCGTTACATACGTGGTTTACGGTTCTTACTTGTCGTAACTCAATTTCTATGACGACGATCGGGCGTTCTTTTGGTATATAATAGTGCACAATGGTATAAGACAAAAAAGTCAGACAAGAATAATTAATTAGTGAAATGGAATGTTTCTACCTCCAAACCATACAGCTTGATACAGCATATGGATCATAATGATATTAAATTAACAAAACTGAAACGAAAAGGCCTGTTAGCACTTCTTTTTCGATCCTCGGAGACGGGAATAATGTTAGCAAATGCATTTAGAGCATAGATCAATTCGATGCAGTCTGTTTATTCTATAACTCATGGCAATTACTGATATTCAGCTTTTGAAAGATATACAGGAGAAAGCTATTGTTCAGCATTATTATATCAAATTTTTCCAAATAATATATTTGTTTTATGATTTCGATAATAAAGCCTATATTTATTTCAACCGTTTTTTTAAATTGCATCTTTACTTTACTAAATTGTAAGACGCGGTATTCCGTATTCCTCATTAATCCGGATCATCCCTTGCATTAATTGATCCGGATTATCGAGTCTCTACTGTACGTCTATTCAAATCAACAAAAGTTAAAGAAACAATACAGTCGACCATTTTTTTTCTCTATTCCATGAGAGTATTCCTGATGAGACTACGCTCCATATTACTGAGTGATATATTGAGTATTTCCGAGTAAATGTAAATGTTATTGTATGCAGTGACGATCCAAAGAATAGGAGCATGCTGAGCATTATTCGTCCTTCGAAAGGGACCATTAATAGTTATTTAATAAACTAGGTTATTAAAGACAGCGACTTATGGTCAAGATATTTTAACGCTTATGCTAAGCGAACGCGTTAATATCTCGAGACCATTAGTCGCTCGATTAATAACGGTTACTTCTTTAACTTGTAGAACAAACTATATTTAATATTGTAGGAATTTGTATAAATTGCAGAGGGAAATCAAATGATTACTTTTCATCTCAGCGTTTAATTTGAAACTGAATGTTCCTGCTACATGTGAACATTACCACAACATGTGTTAAAAAAAATAACAATCTTAATACCATAACAATAACCAAGTAGATTACAAGATTTTTCCGACGATCTCGATATGAATTGTGTATGAATTCTTGATTGAAATATATTCCCCAAAGATTATATAGTATCCTTGTTTATGTAACTCTAGTTGTCCAATGAAGTGTAGTTCAGGGAGTTAGCTCACAGAGGGAGCTTTGTTTAGATGTGCCCATTCATACATTCAATTTGAATTTTACTACGAATTCATTGCGCGCGAATTAAGAAAGTCAAATGTTGCTAAATAGTGTAGACGAAGATGGGGATATATAAAAAAGAAGAAGCAAATAGTGAAGTTGACCAAAACTCCCTCTGTGAGCTAACTCCCTGAACTACACTTCATTGGACAACTAGAGTTACATAACAAGGATAGTATAAAGATCGGAAACGACACGACTACAGTGTATGAGCGCCATCTCTGGGTCAAATGTGAACTAATGTCACTATAGAACCAAAGATTATACAGGGTGTTTCATTGGGAAAGGGAAATACTTCACAGGTGCATAGGTGGCACCGAGACGGTTCTAGAGATACCCCATTTATTGGGTCTCACTGTCTTCGTAGCCGAGATACAGGGTGTTTTATGAATTTTGAACGTTTCTTCCTGAGGCCGTACCAGACGAACCACCCGGTATATTTTCTTCATATTTGGCAAATATGTTCCTAATTGAGAGCCCAAACATATCATGCAATAACCACCTCGAAAATCCAGGTCCGGGTTAACAAAAAGTTATGAATCGTTTGAATACTCGAAAAACACCCTGTACATCGGAATTTTGGAAATCTGTTTTAATATTCGAAAACACCACTAAAAACTAAACTGAGACGTATATTTCAAATTTTCGCGCAGAAAGTTTTACTGTACAAATTTTCAAGGTAAAAGTGAAGTTTTTAGGAACTTGGATACCCGAAAGTGGTTTGAAGTGACTTTAACAATGAATTATCAACAATATTGAATCCATAATTATTTCAACATTACTCTGTAATTCATTTTTACATTGGTTTTCTTTTTTATAGCTGTATACTTGAAAATCCAGGTCCGGGTCAACTTAAATTATGAATCGTTTGAATCCTCGAAACAACACCCTGTAACTCGGAATTTTGAAAATCTGATTTAAAATTCGAAAATACCACTTAAAACTGAACTGAGACGTAGGTACACTTCAAATTTTCGCGCAGATAGTTTCACTGCACAATTTTCAACGTGAAAGTGAAGTTTTTAAGAAATTGGATACCTGAAAGTGGTTTGAAGTGACTTTTAACAATGAATTATCAAAATATTGAATCCATAATTATTATACGTTATAAGGCAACTCACTTCTCAATAAATGAAAACTTATGTGGAAATGAATCACAAAGTAATGATGAAAAATTATGGATTCAATATTGTTGATAATTCATTGTTAAAAGTCACTTCTAACCACTTTCAGGTATCTTAGTTCTTAAAAACTTCACATCTACGTTGAAAATTTGTGCATTGAAACTATCTGCGCGAAAATTTGAAGTGTACGTCTCAGTTCAGTTTTTAGTGGTATTTTCGAATTTTAGAACAGATTTTCAAAATTCCGATGTACAGGGTGTTGTTTCGAGGATTCAAACGATTCATAATTTTCGTTAACCCGGACCTGGATTTTCAAGTATACGGCTATAAAGAAGAAAACCAATGTTGAAATGAATTCCAAAGTAATGTTTAAATAACTATAGATTCAATATTGTTGATAATTCATTGTTAAGTCACTTCAAACCACTTTCGGTATCCAAGTTCCTGAAAACTTCATATTTACCTTGAAAATATGTGCAGTAAAACTTTCTGCGCGAAAATTTGAAGTATTCGTCTCAGTTTAGTTTTTAGTGGTGTTTTTGAATATTAAAACAGATTTTCAAAATTCCGATGTACAGGATGTTGCTTCGAGGATTCAAACGATTCATAATTTTCTGTTAACCCGAACCTGGATTTTCGAGGCGGTTATTGCATGATATGTTTGGGCTCTCAATTAGGAACATATTTGCCAAATATGAAGAAAATATACCGGGTGGTTCGTCTGGTACGGCCTCAGGAAGAAACGGGCTAAATTCATAAAACACCCTGTATCTCGGCTACGAAGACAGTGAGACCCAATAAATGGGGTATCTCTAGAACCGTCTTGGTGCCACCTATGCACCTGTGAAGTATTTCCCTTTCCCAATGAAACACCCTGTATAGTATATAATCTATGGTTTGAATTTTTAAATTCAAAATAATTTCGATGATCACATGCATTTCTGGTTAGGGCCAATTTATTCTTCAACATGGCTAACTAAGTTTGTGATTAATTCAATACTGAAGGAAGATTAAGCCGCTCTCTCTGAAAAATATTCTTCATCTTTCTTTCTGATAAAACGCAACGTTTCGAATAATTCGAATTTTACCATCATGACTATTAGTTCCTAATGTGACCACAGATGTCACTACCAATTGTTGGCAACCAAAGATTTTCTATTGTAAAATATCTATTCTATTCTATTGTAAAATATCTATTTCTATTGTAAAATATCTATTCTATTGTAAAATATCTTTGTTGGCAACTCAAAATGGCTACCAATTTTTGTCCACAGAAAACCTGCAGAAAATTTCGTAAGTTCTGTGCTTATATCATTCTGTCTGTGTTCTGCAATGTCGTTTCAGTATTCTGTGATCTAAATGTCCTTCTGTCTTTTCTCGTTGAGGTTTACTGTTGAAAACAAGTGATATTGAAAAAAGCGTGGTTACAAATCAAGACTTCTAATAAACAAATACCGTTGAATCTTTTGTAACATACTGATTAGTGATTACTACAGTTTCTAGAATATTTTAATCGAATAGCAACGCAAGAAGCGTCTGTATCAATATGTCGAAAAAGTTTCAAGGCAAACCATCGTGGAAAAACCAATATAGTGGTAAGTGCTCGTACACCACGTTTGTATTTCTTTATTATATGTAATGTGTTTTTCGTTTACAGAACATGATTTCCGTTCTAACCCTGGTGGAGAAAGACGTGTTAGTTTCAAGACATCAAAATACAAGAAAAACAAAGGAAATGGAAAGGATTGGACTAACTCTGTCAGAGCACATTTGCATGATGAGGACATTGACATTGATATGGCTGGGGGTGGACCCAGTAAATCAAACAATAGGTATAATAAAAAAGGACCAAGATCTGGATCGCCTGCACATAAACAATTGAAGAAAAAGCTTTGGGAAGGGCCAACAAGTTGGTATCGAGTGACTGTAAGTATACGCATAATGTTTTCTATTGATTTCATAGCGAATCTGAAGGCCATATGCAATTTGGGTTTACCGCAATTTGCAGTTTTCTAAGTTAGCAATTCATTCATGAAATTGCATCATCATATCAAGGTTCGCCTTAATTGCTTTTACTATTGCTACTATCTATATAGTACAGTACAGTAAACCAATTATATTCTACTCTCTTATAGTTTTTTGCATTATGTTTGCAAAATGCTACCATATGCGAAAGTTGGTTTCCTCACTTACTGAGTCATAGTTTTTGTTAACTGATTCAACACCAATAGCGCTAAACTTCATTCATTAATATCTCAAAAACAGGGATCTAAAAATGTTGAAAAACAATTTTATTATAACAAACACTCAATGTTAGACATAAACATAGAGAAGCCCCTACAGGTGGATAGCACTACATTGTAATCAAGCATTAAGCCTTGTTCGCACTACGTTAGTAGTTCAGTCGAGTCTCTAATATTTTTCATTTAATTTTCAGCTACCATACGGAAACAAATATGATAAACAATTTCTGCAACAGACACTTCTAGACAAATTGAATCCACTTCCATTTTGTCCAATATCTGTGAGTTGAAATGATCCAATAATCATGAGCTGATTTTAATATATAATTCTCTTTTTTAGTGGACAGTTGATGGTAATGTTACAACATTCTATGTTGATGAATTCAAAACAGCTGAAAAACTCCACGATCTGGACCGTGGTATCCAGATGCCGGATGGTTTCAAGTTAATCATCAAAGTGAGATATGGTTCTCCAAATGTTAATATCACTGCCGAAGTGAAAGAAAAAATGAAACTAGCAATGGCTAATAGATATAATGCAGCTAATAAGGCACTAGATTTAACGAAATTCCATAGCGACCCCTTATTACAAGATTATTTTTGTTCTCTCTTCAAACCGATTGTACTGTTGGCTGTTATTGATATAATCGGTGAAAACATACCAGATTGGAGGCTTTAAATCTGAATGATAACAAAATTCAGATCTTAACGTTCTTACAGAAGTTCACAAATAAATTGAAGAATGTGAAAATTTTATATTTAGGAGACAATAAGGTGAGTTTATATCTTATACTTTTTTTATAGGTTGTAATTAGTGTTGCAAACATTTATTAATTTTTTTAACTCTGTTTCAGATAAGGGATATTGGAATGCTAGATTCCTTGAAAGGAATGCCTCTTGTGGAAATATTTTTAGATGGTACCCATTATGTGATAAATTCAAAGATAAATCTCTTTACATAAGGTACATCGTTACATCAATTTTATTATTATTGTTTATATTTAAATTAATGACTTTCTTAGTTTTGAGATATTATTCATCAGTCTTGTTTCTTCGAAATAAGGTGAGTCTTTGCAATCCATGAACACTGAACTCGAAGGGGCAGTCGAAATACCCTTTTTTGCATAACATTGTTGATATTGGATGATCAAACATAAAATTTTCCTTCACAGTTTAGTGTTCATTGTAACCAACTGGCATTATGCAAGGTCTCGGACTTACTATTTTGTAGCAGTAGCTCATAGATCTGTAGTCATTGAAGAAATTTCGACAAGTGACATTTTGAACTTGATGTAGTGTGAATTTTCTCGAACATGGATGTGAGTGACATCGAAAGTTTTGAGGAAAATGATTTGTTTTCTGATTCAAAAATGTTGTTGGTGTCGTCATATACACTGTCAATATTGATGTATCGAAGCTTAATTATTACTAGATAAAAAATTATTTCATTGGGTGCAATGAAGATTGGTTTTCAGGTTTTCCCTAAAATTTTCATTTCAACAGCGCATTATATTACTTGAAAAGTCATATCAAAATTCATTAAGTCGCCAATACTGCTATAAATATAAATACTGTAGTAATAAACAGTTTTCTTAAGAATTCGTTCATAATATTAAAATGAAATAGAAAAAAAAACAGGAAACTAATACAATAAAACATTCAAAATAAAGTTACCTAAACAAATAATTAAAATAAACGCCAATAAGAAAAGATTTCATTTTATTCTGCTTCATTCTATAAAAAAAAATTTGAGAAAAAAATTGTATACTAAATATTCAGAACTACTATTCTTCAGAATCGTTTTGTTTCAAATACTGAAAAGTTCTTCATTGTGGTTAGTTGACAGAGGTCATCCAATAAGAGAGCAACAACAATGCAAACATCAACAAACAGGTGTGTCGATATGTAATGCAAGAATTTTACTATCGCACAACATAAGAAGTGTTTAACAATATTCGACTAACATTCGGATTAACCAAATGCTTCTATTATATGTAGCATTTTTTACTCTCATGGATTTTTCCTTAAACTTCAAACCACATATCAAATACAGAAATATCTATGCATTATGAAGCATAGTAGTTGTGAATCTAAAAAAACTATATAAAGAAGTTAAAGTAAAAAATATATCAAAAAAGTTAAACTAAAAAGAAAATTAATGGTTTGAAGTAGAATGAAATGTTTGTACTTTATAGTTATTCTGATTATTAGGTCTGTCATGAATATTTTGACTGATTTTCATAAATGAACAAATAAATCTTAATTTAGATCCAGACAGTAATATTGGCGTCTTTTTTAATTTTAATATGTCTTTCAGTAAATATGAGATTACATAAAGTGGGAGTCTAGAAAGATTGTGTTTGCAGAAGTTTAGAAAACATTAGTGAACACCTGAAAGAAACAGATGATATTGTTAAACTTTTTTATTCAAAGGATCATTAAACAAATTATTTTTCTCAACTCTAAGAATAAAGCATCATCAAGAATTAATGTGCATGTAGCACTTTGTTTCATCAACACTACATTAAGTTCACTGATTCAATAATTATTCAATTACTCGTACATAGTTTTATATATCTATGAGCAACTCAGTGCGAAACCAATAAATAATTATCCACGTGACCCCATATGGGGTCGATTTTTTCTGTTAACAGCGAAGTCAGAGCCAGGTTTCCCAAAGTGATGAAATTGGTGAGTTATTTTGTTAATTCTTTCTGCATTATAATCTAATGTCGTGTTTTTTATTCTTTGAAATATGAAAATATGCTCTATGTGGATATTATTGAGCACAAAGTAGTACATGGAAATTTGGCATATTCCACTGTGTATATTAAAATTTTAGGTTATGTTGTTATTTTCTTGATACGCACTGTTGTCAATATCACGAAAAAGTTGCATAAATCACGGGTTTGTCAAAATGTCAATAATTTACATCTGAAAATTAACAAATCGATAACTCAATTAAGACAGTTCTAAATACCTAACGACATAAGATTAAAATTTTACATTGCAGATTTACTACTTGAATGAAATAAAAATATCATAGTTTGAACAATGGAAACTAATGATGTTGTACCTAAATATATTCGAGAATTATCATTTTCATTAGTCAACAGAAGTGCCAATGAACAGAATCGAGTCAAATGAAGAAAAAGTTCTGAAGATGAATTAACTGATCTATACAAAAATGATACCTTTAAATGTAAAAAAACTTTGAGCTCAAAATATTATTCATATATGGAATTCTTTAATGAGAGTCATGTTTGATTATTCCTGACAATAAACTTATAATATTAAGTTTAATTAAAATCAATAGTTTACAAGGAAGTAATGTAGATAAATAATAAATTGAAAGTAACACTAAAAAATATTCTTAAAGAAAGTGAATACTCCGTTCACGAAAGGTTGAGCCGTCGGCGTCGGTTGGCCATGGAAATTTGGCATATTCCACTGTGTATATTAAAATTTTACGTTATGTTCTTTATTTTCTTGTCAGATTGATATGCAATGTTGTCCATATTGCAAAGAGTTCTCTGATAACTCACTAGCTCGTCAGGCGAGGCCGGGTACATTCGGCAACGTTGACTTTATTTCACTTTATGACAGTAAATACTGCCAACTTCAGATAAATAAAGAAACGCCTACTATGCTCTCAACCTTTCGTGAACGGACTAAAGATAAAGTAGTTTTGTATTATTTGTCATTAGTTGATTATATCGACGGATTACGAGTACAATTTGAACAATAGCAAAACCTCAATTTATTTTTCTGCAAACCAGAGTTCTTTGATCTAAACTCAAATGCTTAACATTGACTTTGTTCTACCTTATTGCAGTAAAAACTGCCAACCGCAGATAAATAAACGAATGCCCACTTTGTGCTCAACAATATCCAAATGGAGTATGATTTGAATTAAATTTAATCTGACACCATTCATTTTTTGTTCTGAGCGAATCTTGTGATAGAAAAAAATTAATTCATGAATGGTATCAGTAGAGAGTTGAAGTGCGCGCAGCACGTAAGCCCGAACGTGGACGTAGACGTGAGAAAAATAGTCAAATATAACGTTTACGTCTTGAAGTAAAAATAGAGTTGAAGTGCTGCCATACGTACGTGCGGCAGATTAGAGACTAAAGCTAACCTATTATTTCTTTTTGTTGTATCTGACAGAAAGTTTCTGATATTAGCGATTCAGATTGTCTGTTTCCTATAAACAAATTGATGAAGTGAACATATATTTGTAGGATTCCTTCATTACATTCGAATTCAAAATGAATAATAATGAAAATAATTTTTTTATAACTTTAGTTCTTGCTGAAAGCAGGAATTTCAGAGGAAATCATCACAAATGAGTTGCTTGTATGTAAATATCACTCTCATTTGAAAGGAAAATTCCACATTAGTAACTTATCGAAATATATTTAGTTCTTGGTACTTATATGCAATCTCGTAACAGAAGTTTGCATTGAAAAAAAATCAACACTTCTCAGAAAAATACAAAATCACAGTTTAAAATAATAAGGAAGATATTAAGTAAAAGTTAATTAATCGTGTTCTCAAAACAAAGTTTCAGCTACTAGATTATTTTTAAATTTTTAAGGTTAGAAGCAATTCATTTCAAAATTCCAGCATTCGCCCTTCATCGGTCGGATTCGTTCAACTTTCGGTTACGTACATACGTATTACGTACGTACGTGACAGGACGCTAGTTTACGTCTCACGTAAAGTCGGCCCAAGCGTGAACGTAAGAAACTGACAAGTGCGCATGATCACATGTCAATTGTAACGTTACGTCTACGTCCTTGGCACCACTTCAACTCTCTAATACAATACTTCGAATTTTCACAAAATGTGTTTTAAAATCCTTCGTGATTGTCTTGGCAGGTCAAAGGCATTAAAATCACTGCAAGAAAATTGTTCACAATCCCTTTTTAGTGTGAAGTTTAGTTGATAGCCTTCTTTACTCATATCCACTAAGTTTATCATTAATGACACTTCATCAAATGGTTTTATTTCAGGATGGATTGGACCTGCCACCCCCATAAGTTCGACTTAGCTGAAGAAAGTACTTTGCCTGCTTCCGTCCAAACATTCCTTTGTGACGCAAACGGTGGCCCCATAGTACGTCAATTCCTAGAACAATATTTCACATTATTCGATAGTGAAAATAGAGGAATGTTGGTACAGGCATACCATGAAAACGCCCAATTTTCATTGACAATGGCTTATCCCTATGGAACAAAGGACAAAACTGTCAATTGGCTGAATTGGTACAATGCTGACAACAGAAATCTTCTTAGGTGTCGGACACAGAAAGGAGGTTCAACCTTGTGAAGAAGGGCAATTCGTCGATAGTTAGTTTCCTGAAAGAAATGCCAAGGACAAGTCATGATCTGATGATTTCCAGGTTGATCTCACAATATGCAACGTAAGTGAAATGAATTTTATTCAAATACTAGCGACCCGCCCCGGCTTCGCACGGTACGACATCACATTAGAAACCTCAAAAATAACAGTAATTCTCCACTATTTAATGGATGTTATTATACATATAAACCTTCCTCTTGAATCACTCTATCTATTAAAGAAAAACGCATCAAAATCCGTTGCGTAGTTTCAAAGATTTAAGCATACAAGGGGACATAGGGACAGAAAAAGCGACTTTGTTTTATACTATGTAGTGAAGGGGGTTTTTTGATTTGAATTTGGGAATATTTGCATTTGGTTTTCAAAACATTGGCGCCAGTTTTCGTGTACGCAACATTTTAGAGTGTGTACAGTAACGTGTGTTGATTATGGGTATTTGGTATCAATTTGATGATCTCTTTCTTATTCTGTAAATCCATAATTAGTTAGATAATGTACCATCGCGAATAACTATAAGGTGGACGCGACTTCTCAAAAAAAATTCTTATTAATTTCAGTTTATACAGGGCGGCCGGACGATTGGCGTCCAAAAAAAAACAGGTCCCTCGTCTTATGGGGTATTCGAATCACCCCCATGTATGTTATGCGATTTTCACGGTTTCCGAGTTATGAATTTTGTTTATAAACTTTTGAGAATTTTCAACTTGACCATATTAAAAAAGATATTAAAATAAAGTACAAGAGTTTTCTGATATATTTTTTTGTAAATAAATCGCCATGAAATGTATTTTTATACATAAAATAACCAGCATCGTAACTTGGATAAAAATTATGGAAATGTTGGTCTCAAGTGAAAAAGTTACGTATTTTGGTTCACGATCTAGATTCTCCGATTCCACCTTCAGCCCAATACACATTCTACACCTTCGCAAAATTTATTTATTCATTTATTTTTTTATTGTAATTTTTATAAATACATTTTTTTTATCTAAATTCATTGCCATACCTTTTTTCTTATCCAAAACTTTTCTCCTAAAGCAAATTTTCAGCATTTTCTATCATAACTTGATCAGAAAAATCTTAATATGGCAAAGAATAATTTTTTTGTAACGTCTAGTTCTTTGATTTTTTTCAACTCGCTGACTTTGAAGGCTAATTCTAGCAAAAGTAGACTGTTGAGTGCCATTTTTTACTAATGATTCTGAAAGCTGAGAGTTGAGCGCAGTTTTTAAGCCTACTGAGAAACCATGAGGTAGCCTGTTTACATTTTTAATTTAAATTTGAAAATTTAGATCATGATCCAAAGACGTAACTTTTTCACTTGAGGCCAACATTTCTATAATTTTATCAAATTTACGATGCTGGTTATTTATGTAAAAAGTACATTTAATGGTGATTTATTTACAGAAACAATATATCAGAAAACTCTTGTACTTTTTTTTAATATCTTTTTTAATATGGTCAAGTTGAAAATTCTCAAAAGTTTATAAAAAAATTCATAACTAGGAAACCGTGAAAAATCGCATAACATACATGGGGGTGATTCGAATACCCCATGAGACGAGGGACCTGTTTTTTTATTTTGGACGATAATCGTCCGGCCACCCTGTATATATTCATTTTTTTTGTAGTACTCCTAAAAACACAACTCTGCTTTTTGTGTATATTGAACTGTCAAATTTCAAATCGAAAACAAGCATTTGCTTTGTATATCTGATCCTTAAATTCATTCCATTGATATCATGCTTGAGCCCTATCTATGTTCTTTATTGATCTGAGAATATAGTTGAAATGCATCAAGTCTTCATGTAAATGTTCAAATAGTTACTTGAAGGTGAGCATTCACAAAAAATCGATGTAAATGAGAACCAATAATTTTATTAATTCAGATTGTAAAAATGAGATATAAGGAACAATGTAATAGTTATCATAGCCTAACAATAAAATTTAATTTTCAGCCACTAATGATGAGTTTCAAAGTGTCAGGACCATTTAAAGAATTGAAAGGAGGTCATAAAAATGCACCCATAAGATGGTTTTCCCGATCATTTGTTATTGTTCCAGTTGGGTCAGGATTTTGTATCAGTAACGAATTACTTCATGTGACCAATGCAACGGATGAACAGATAAAGGTGAGTCGAATTTTAGATGCTTACAAAAATATTTGATTGAATCTGTAGCTGGCAAAATAATCGATCCACTCAAAAAACCTATGAAGTTTGTTAGTTCATTAATATGTTATTAGTGTTGGGATCAACGAGTAGAAAATCACTCGAGTACTCGATTATTCAAAAAACTCGACACTGCTCGATTATCAAAAAACCGCTCCTCACTCGATAATCGAAATGAGTCATGTGTTCTTCAATTCGATTTCTCGAGCGACGGGTGATATCTTAATAATCGGGCTGTGTTGGTTATTTGAATGGTTGAGTACAAGCCCTATATTCGGTGTTTTCGCCCGGCATTACCCTAGATAATCGCGATCTTTGAGTGAATTCTCATCCGATAGTTCTTATTATCATTTTCACCAAACTTGCATCAATTTTCGCAATTTTTGAATCTGAAAGAACATTTCCAGAACTAGACACGGAAAGTTTCAATTGTTTGGCTGGTCTTTTGAACGGTATAGCATTTCCGGAAGTTCCAGGATAAGCTAAATTTTGTGCATTTTCATTGCTACCTGAAGAAACAGTTTCACATGGTATTGTTTGTTGTTCTGTAAGTTTAATGTCGGATGAAGCCGGTTAAATGCTGCTTTAAATTTGAAGTACTGCCATAATAAGCCAAAACTTTTCTATAAATAATATTGCAAGTCGCAAATTTCATATCGTTATTTTATGGAAATAATTCCTTACAGCGGACTTCTGTTTTGATCCCATGATAATCATACAATACGACACACGCGAGCTTCAATTTCGAGGGCAGTAGGTATAACAAAGTCGCAAGTCATAACGCAACGAACGTAGAGGCCGTACAGCGCTGAAAGAGCGACAAGCGGTTAGCATGATCGCTTGCACTCGGGCGATTACGAATATAACCGAGGGTGGGGATCAGGCGAAAAATCGCTCGATTATCACTCGTTATTTGATCGCTCGATCATCGAGTACTCGGTTATTGAAAGTACTCGATTATTCCCACCACACTACTACCAAGCTTCATTGATTTTTTGAGTGTATATATCATTTTGCCGCTTAGTGTATTATTAGATTTAAACACCATCCTTGTTCTTCTAGGCATTCAAATCGACGCCCCCACCTGCTCCAGCGCCAACTCCTGTTATAGCTTCTCCGGTAGCATCGGCTTCAACATCTGCCGTGTCGTCTCCAGCACCGGGTATTCCACCATCATTAGTAGCTTCTCCAGCTGCTCCTATCATTGATGATGCTACTAAACAACAGATGTTACAAGCTCTAATGACACACTCTGGAATGAATTTGGAATGGTCAACAAGGTGAGCATTATGTCAAAAATATTATATACTGATGGACAAAATTAGCGCACCACCTGAAATTTCTGGAATTTTAACAATTGATATCTTCCGAATCTTTGGACGAATTTCAATGTTTTTTTCTTTCAATTGTAGCTCTATTATTTTCGAATTTCCTCCATCAAACAGAAGTCCAAAAAATAATCTTCATGTTGTACAGGGCGTTTAAATAATGTCATGTTTTATAGTCAATTTCATCAACGTCTTCTGTGGGCAATGCCAGGTTGCTGAGGCATATAAAACAACAAAAAGCGTTGTAGCCTAGTATCTCTTGAGTATATAAGATATTCAGCATTTTATCAACTCTTGTATTTTATGCATTAGCCATGAATATCTTCGCAACAATTTGTCCGATTTGAATGTTTTTTTAGTTGTAGCTCTTTTATTGGCAAATATCATACTACAATGAGATTTTAAAAAAAGTAATGCATCATGCTGTACTGGGCATTTAAATTTTCCGGTTTTTTCATTAGAGTTTAACGCCTTCTGTGTGCAATACCAGATACCAGAGGCTTCTAAAAACTATACAGTGATGTAGCCTGATGTTTCCTGAGTATTTTGCTTTTTTGAAAAGCAATTTAACTTTTACCCTTCCAGAGATATTCACATTTTTATAACATCTTGCATTTTACTCAGGAAACTTCAGGCTCCATCACTGTATAGTTTTTTGAAGCCTCAGGTATCTGGTATTGCGTTAAACTGGAACGAAAAAACACCGAAAATTTAAACGCCCTGTGCAGTATGATGCATTTCTTTTTTTGAACATCTCATTGTAGGATGATATTCGCCGATAAAAGAGCTACAACTAATAAAAAAACATTCAAATCGGACAAATGGTTGCGAAGATATTCATGGCTAATGCATAAAATAAAATGTTGGATATCTCTGGACGATTCCAAGATAAATTGATTTTTAAAAAAACAAAATACTCAAGAGATACTAGGCTACAATGCTTCATTGTTTTTATATGCCTCAGCAACCTGGCATTGCCCACAGAAGACTTTAAAATTTTACTATAAGACATTGCATTATTTAAACGCCCTGTACAACATAAAGATTTTATTTTTTGGACTTCTGTTCAATGGAGGAAATTCGAAAATAACAGAGCTACAATTGAAAGAAAACACATTGAAATCCGACTAAAGATTAGGAAGATATCAATTGTTAAAATTTAACGAAATTTTAGGTGGTGCGCTAATTTTGTCCATCAGTATATTATACCTTGTGCGCGCTTGTTCCTAGGGGAAGAGCGTGCTATTATCGTTTTGCGCGAATGTCTATAGTATTCGAATTTTGAGCCAGTGAGTTGGACTCAGTAAGCCCGTTCGGCATTGACCTCCGCGAGCAGACAGATTTTTTTAGTCACGTGACCACAGATCGTACAGATTCATCTGTAATATCTGCGAATAAACGAACGGTACAGAGCATCTGCCACAGAACATACTGCTCTGTTCTACTTTCATAGATTATGAGATTTTAAAATTCACTATTTTGGGAAATATGCTCATCTTTTAACGATACTTTCACCTTTTCGTAGCTCTACAGTTAAATCTCAATTAAAAAATTAGGTGCAAAGGAAACGAGGAATGCAATATCCCCTTCTGGTCGTTTACTACGGCGATAGTTGTACCAAAAGATCCTAATTAATTAATTACACAAAAAAGAAACGAGAAAGCATTATCTCCTCCTGTCCATTCATAACTACGATAGCTATATCGAAAATTTTTAATGAATGAATTAGGTTTTTTAATGAATTAATGAAAACACAGAAGACTAAAAGTGTTGATAAGTATTAGAATTTTTCAATCTATCGGTTATCGGATCAGGAAACTCGACATAAAACAAAAAAATATATAAAAAAACATAAACTCCAATCCATGAAAATCGCTTTGATCCGTCGAAATAGACCGAGCGAAAAGATCGACATCCGATTGCTCAGATTTCAAACGAACGGTTCAGATCGATCCGACACGTCCGATGTCGATGCCGAACGCCCCTACTGATGAAAAATCCAAGGTCAGAAATGATTCTGTCCGTCTGGCCGCGAACACATTAACTCCCGCACGGGGGGAATGGGGGCTTCAATATTTCGAGAGTTGATCAGATTTCAAATACCGCGGTTAAGTTCGTTAACAGGCCTCATCGATCCAACATTTTGGTAGTTATTGACATTTGAAATTTTGTATTATTTTCCCGATATTTGCAAAATCATACGATCAATTCGAAATTTGGTATTTTGAAACAGAATGAAGACGCGCAAACTCGTGCCATTATTTATTTATTTAAAACCAGTACAAATTGAAATTGAAAAATTATATTTTGTCTGTTATGTAAACTGACAAATTTCTGCAGGTCCACATCGGTTTGTTGGTTTTGTAGTTACTCTTGTTTGAACTTTGGCTGATTGATTTTTCAATATTAACGAAATCACAGATTCATATAATGCCAAACTTGATATTGAATCGTATCGTTAGAAGATTTTGAAAACAATATAAATTCTGGCATCTACTGCTGGTCTAGACTCTACTCATAACCTTTGCTAGAAAAGAGCTCTCTTGTTCAAATTGGAAACGATACATTGAGTTTGAATATCTAAGAACTTCAGATTTAATTCTATTCATTTATGAATTCAACTTTACTATGACTTACCTTGAAAATTTCGTGTTCTGAAGTTGTTCTTTTCGGAATTTATCGTGTTTACGGTCGGTCGTAGGTAGGCCAGTGACAATTGTTTATGAGATTAGATTCTTCAGCAATAGGTCCAAAAGTTTCAGTACATATTTTAACATGCCGCCTTTCTTTCAGATGTTTGCAGGACACCGATTGGAATTTTGAAAAAGCGACCACAATTTTCAACCAATTGCACAGTCAGGGAAGGATACCGCCAGAAGCTTTTGCGAAAAATACTATTTTATGATTGTTATCACTTGGACATTTGTAAATAATTTTTTCATTTGAATTACTATATAAAAGATTTAAAAAAAGTATATTTATTTTTATAACATAAATCTTCAATCCATTTCCGAATAATTATTGTATTTGGGCACATGGGTTATAAAAAAATAAAGGTGCATGTTAATGCGCTATATCGTGTTTTTTTTGGCAATAAACGTTATTATTAATGCACACTATGTGTTGATTTTTATTTAAGGGGAATATCTGATAATTTGCATCTGTAGAAAACAGATAATATTTTGACGGAAGATATCCATCTTCCATAAAACTCACAACTATAACTTTTCATGTACTCTAATTCTCAGAAATTTTTGCAATAGTTGTAAAAAATAGTGACAGTTGAATTAATTGGAACTCTTTTGTGACAGCATTTATTAATGACGTCAATATTGTAAATTGACATAGACAACATCAAACAGGTGAAAATTTTTTCAACTTCAAATAATCCAGCCGTTCAATTGAAGTTAAGATGTCTAAAAGTAACTTTTCTTTCTTCTTCTCTGTGCGGTGCCTTTCCGGCCGAACTGAGGCCTAGTGGCCCATTGTTCACCCGCATCGTTCTATAGAGACTCAGCTGCTCAGACAAAGACAGAAATGTCGCGAGCCTGCCAGGAGTGCTCCCTCTCACCATAGGGATAGAAGGTGTTGGATTTCCTAGGTGTGTTGACCCTTAATTCATTAAGGTTCCCACAGTTGAACAAAATATGCTCAACCGTTTCATCAGTACTCCTGCACCACCGGCATAGGGAGCAGCTCGTCAATCCCATTCTCTTCAAATGCTTGTTAAACAGGTGACCAGTCAATGCACCAGTCACCAGACCGAGTTGTTTCCTCCCCAGCAACAGAAGCCTATTGACCTCAGATCGCGAGGACGGTCTCTCAATGAGAATCCTCGACCACCTCAGGCCCACTCCTGCGCTCCATTCCGAGGAAATTCCCTGTTCAGCCAGTTCCTGAAGAAACTTCTGACAGATGTGCGACAGATTGGCAGCGCAGGCTCCGGACCAACAAATACTAATCCAGCCGTTTAGGAGGAGTTCAGTGACTTACACACGTACAGTAGAATTATAAAAAAATTCAAAATTGTTTGCTTTGAACATTGCATGTTTCTGATGTGAATTTCCATACCTGTATAAAGATAATCATTGCTCTCCACAATTATAAATCTGTACACCTTTTGATCCAATTACAAAACATTCCAATGAGCCGTCACTGGAAATGGAGTACTTTTCATTGAGTTTCAAGATACTATTTTTTATTACCCATTATTTTGAAACTCAATGGTACTTTCAAATCAGTGTTTTGGAGTAGGTTGACAGTTAAAGCTTTTAGTTTAGTTAAAAAGGGGTTGCAGTTCGCTGCTACCTTAAGGTCTATTGTGCCCCCTTACAGAGCTGTTCTGGCCAAACCCTTCACAGCTCGCCTTCCAGTTCCAGAGATCTAATAAATCTAATAACTTGAAGGCTTCAACAAGGCTAGGTCCTCACTCTTACAAGTTTCTCGCCCAAAGCATTCTCTCCTTAGGCTCGCAATGCCAAGCCATTCCGTGACTAGGTGAATGAGGGTTTCTTCCTCTCCCCACAGAACCTACACTCGTCAGTGTCCGATAATCCCAGCCTCAACAGGTGCTTCCTGAGGCGACAATGTCCGGTAAGAAAGCCAGTGATGAGGTGTAATTGCTTCTTACCAAGATCCAGATATCTTTTGGATCCCGCTGTCTCGAAGTTCCAAAGGAACTTAGTGGAATGATCCATCCCTGGGAGATTTTCCTCTTTTTCTTTTCGGCAAATTAAAGCTCTGAAAAGTTTTTTATCTTCATTTATATCTTATTTTCAAATTTCAAACCGAAACACGAATTCATTCTCTTGAAAAGGAAAGGTGATGGTATCGTCTCTAAATCTAAAGGAGAAGAAAAGGTTGAATTTATAATTACCGAACTATTTAAACAAAAGAAAATCGTATTCCTTCACTGCTCACCATACGGGGTGAAAGATTATTTTACTAACGGAAATTCATCGAAAATTCGGCATTAATATTTGAATAACTCATTATTCTCTTATGAAACAAGAATATAATATTATGTCTCCCGCATCGTATTGATTTGCGCATTTAATAAACTTGTTGTTCTGAAGTACGCCCCTGTCATGAATTAATTCATCATACATATCTAAATACGGTCCTGTGTACAGTTAATATTCATCGGAATTATCCTATAACATCAATATTATAAGTTTTTAAGTGTTTTTCAGTTAAAACAGACGCAAAGGATTTAATTCATCCATTTCTATTACAAATTTGATATTATCCGAGATAGAAAAATTCAAATTTCGACAGAATTATCTTTTTCTGTGCCTTGGCATTGATAAGATAATTTCCAAAGTTATCGGCTTTTCGCTTCGACAGCTAACTGCTTTTAACAAAACTGTAGTTAACAGAACACCTCCCATGTATTCTATATTTGTATAAAATTGTGATAGGAAAATCTAATATTAGGTGAAGAAACATGATTTTGTTAGAAATAAATAATAGGCTAGTTGAAGAAACTCTTACGGTGAAAATCAAAAATGCTCAGGCGGGGTAAGTGTTCAAATATACAGTGTTGTGCTAGTTACACTGGCATAAACCGTTCATTAATTTCCAATAAGATTTTTTATTGCTTTGTATGATATTCTGAAAATTTTTTCAATTGCTACTTAGCTTTATAACATAATGTTTCATTTAAATCTCGAGATATTGGAAATTGTTGGTTATGAGTCACCATTATGTTCATATCTATAAGATGACCACGAATATATCCTCTCATTTTTAAATGATTATTCCAGACTGAAGAATGAATCAATTGATGTAACTGTAGCTGATTTTGATGGGGTATTATACCATATTTCTAATGTGAATGGTGATAAGTCAAAAATAAGGGTAAGTCGTTATTCTTTCACTTACCTATATGATCATGGACACAATTGTAAATAGTTCTTCAAATGAATTGATATATTTTAGGTAAGCATTGCCCTGAAGTTTTATAAAGAATTACAAGAGCATGGTGCTGATGAATTATTGAAAAAGGAGTATGGTTCCTTATTGACAACACCTGAGGACAACTTCAACATTTCTATTCTAATCAATCTAGAAGATATACCAGAGAATTGGCCAGAGGTTGTGAAAAAAATTGGTTTATTAAAAAGGAACTGTTTTGCATCAGTGTTCGAAAAATATTTTGATTTTCAAGAAAGAGGAGAGGAGGGTCATAAACGAGCCGTCATTAATTATAGAGATGATGAAACCCTGTGAGTATAATATTATTTATTATCTTTTACCGTATTAGCTGAATTCCCTATTACACTTGAAGATATGTTCTTAATTTTTCACAATCTATAAACTAGCAGACTCAGCTCTGATGAAATAATTTCTTGAAACCTTCTTACTTGGCACAACTGAGTATCAGAAAAACTTTTAGGTGTTTTTAGCATCCTACCTCAAAATCTCAATTTTCTAGGACAACGCCTTCAAATTTACGTGCTAACAGCCAAATGGCCATACGGAGGGATTTAAATTTGACCAAAAAAATTGTCATCAGGGTGCCGAACCTATCGGAAACTTGACACCATAGCGGAATTCATCAGTTTATGTTTATCAAAAAGAGAATTAATTCTTTTCTATGTCTTTTGGTTTAGTATTGGCTTCTGCTGCTGACGAGCGATACGCACTCTAGCGGTTGAAATCGAAATAGAGCTAAGATAGTAGTAAACAAAGCGTTGAACGTATTTCAGTGTAATAATTTCGTAATTCTTCATAAACTTTTGTTAAGAAGAAATATTCAAGGGAAAATTGAAATTGTTATCCTCTGAAATATGATTTCGATCAGAAATGACTACTGTTATATGCCTCGATGCAATTTATGGGCGAAAAAATTGCAAACTTTTAAGATACAGTTATCACTTCTTCCCTCAGGAAAACCAAATGAAAATATATTTTTAAAAGAGTTTGGAAGGGAACTAATAGTAAAAGAAAAGCTTGTATCTTATAAACGTCAATAAATATAGGAAAGTAAATCATATTGTTGCTTTAACCTCTTACGTCAGAATTTGTATCGGAGGTTTTGATATTACAGCAGAATACGACAAGCTCTCTCTACTACTTAGGATCATTTAATATTAAGTTACACATACAACATATTATTTCACAAACCTGTTGGCTATTGCGGAATAGGTAGGAGTATTTAAAATATTTCTACATATCTTCTTGATTTATACTATAGGACGATACAGCAAATTTGTTTTCAAGCAAGGCATATTTTCTATAGACGAACCTTATTTTCTTACATCAGCCTTCTGCTGATTCCATAAGCACTTTAATTCTGTTTGTGATATTTCTTCAAGTTTAGAAAGCTTTTCCCCGATAAGGAAACACACAGCAGAAAAGGAGATAAAACCATGAGTTTTGACATGATTCTGTCATGGAAGGATTAGAACATCATGCACCTGATCAATTTAATTGAAACAACTGTAATGATATGTTTACATTTCCTCCTCACTCCACCTTCACAAGAACATATCGTGCATATTAGTTTTGTTTCACTTTATCACTCTCCACAATCAATGAACCATCAATTTTATGAGGTTCTGTATTAAGGTCTAGGGCAAAAGTTTTTAAACCAAGGAGCAAATGTCTATAAAACTGGACCCACAATTTGTTTTCCACACATTATAATATGACATGCATTCAGAACTTCTTCTCGAACTTCTCCTTCTACTGGGGCTCTAGAATTAGAGGTTAAAACTCCTAAAATAACCAGAAATTCTAACGGCTTCACTTCACTTCATATATGTGTATACATGTAAGATATAGATGAACCTTAGACTAAGTATATAGGGGATATAGTCTAAGAGATGAACTGAAAGAAATTTTCAATACAGTTTAAGATTGACAACATCTACAACTAGACTTACTGACTTGTAACCTTTATATTAATTAAACACTTGAATATTAGTTATAAAATGATTGAAATATTGATTAAATCACAAAATTATTCAACAAGGATTTCAACTCCATATAAATTTCCAGATTATTGGTAAAAATTTCGATGAAACTCCAATGACTTATCTGTCCAAAACAAGATTGTTTACATTTACTACTATCTTAGCTCCGCTTCGATTCTCGCCACGTTGGCGCTGATATCGTCTTGGAATATGCCAATATCATAGAAATTGATCACCCTGTACAACTCAGCCTGTATATTCACAAGATACAATGAATAACTTCCCCAGATCGATAAAATACATAGATAGACCCGCCCCTGCTGTTTATAAACATTAACCTAACTTTGTTTATTTTCTTGATTTCCGAGATAATTGCGTCTAATATGCCTTGCAGTAATATTGAAGTTCATTTTCTTCAAAAAATTTCTCGAAATACAGTATTGTTTGAAAGACATGTAAAAACACGATTTTATACAAAAAGCAACATTCCAGAGTTGAGTACAGTAGCGTGGGTTGATTATGGGTAGTAGGTAAATACACCTAGCAAAAAAATTAACGCACATTCTGAAAATCTCAATTTTAATGAAAGTTAATTCTACATTGACTTTATAACTTATTTTTTATGTTCTCTTGGGAAGGTTTTGAACGAAACAAGACTCATTAAACGAATGAAAAATTCAGGATTTCCCCGAATCTTATGTGAAAGAAGAGAAATCAACAATGTTCAAAATACTGGAATGCTGATAAGTGGTTTAATATTTGGTATTTCCACCCCTTGCGTTAATTACAGCTCGGCATTAGAGTAGATGGATGATTTTCTGACTTCTCAGCCTTCTATTGAGGTTATCCCAAAACTGCTCAATCGGATTGAGATCTGACTTCTTGCTGGCCATTCCATTCGAGAGACTTCAACCTCTTCAAGGTACTCCTGAACGATGCGCGCACGATGGGGTCTGGCATTATCGTCCATACAATTAAATTTTCACCAATGTATAAGCCAAATGGCACTACATGCTCTTCAAGAATGTTCCTTATATACCTATCAGCATTCATAGCTCCATTATCAACGACCACTTGGTCTCTGCTAGCAGTCAAAGATATTCACCCCATACCATAATCGATCCTCCCCGAAACCAGAAGTATTCAGGAACTTGCACTGAGCATATCTTTCATGTGGACGTCGATATACAAGGGAACGTTGATCACAATGGTAGAGGCAGAATCTAGACTCATCTGTGAAGAGAACTCTTTTCCAATCAGCCTCTTCCCAATGGATATGCTCTCTCCCAATATCCAAATGCGCGCTTCGATGGGCTGGTGTAAGAGCTGGGCCTCTTGCCGCGACATGAGGCCTTAAATCATATTCTTGAATTGTTCTTGAATGGCAGTTGTTACTCGTGGTCTACCCTGTCCTGGTCTTCGGACATTCATTCCTGTCTACCTGAATCGCTTCAACATTCTGGACACACTTGTATGGGAAACTTCAAACCTTTCTGCAATTCTTGTGTATGTCCACCCTTCTTCTCGCAAATCTACCGCTTGGGCACATTGCTCTTGGGTCAAATTGCGTGTTTCACGTTGCATAGCGAACGAGTGTAGAAAATCAAACGAAAGAAAAATTATGGATCACTAGAATTTTTTGAGAACAACTTATTTCAGAATGGAGCCAATACATTCATAATCTGATAATCTCATCTTTTTTATTCCTGCTGGGAAAAAACATCTGTATTGAAGAAAAACGTTGAAAGTGGATAACATATGCATGCACAATTCTGATAAAAATAATTATCATTGAGAACACCTTCAGTTGTAGAATAAATTTGAGATTTCTATAATGTGCGTTAATTTTTTTGCGCAGTGTATATCTTGTTTTCAAATTCATTCTATTGATATGACGCTTGGAGCCTATCTAGGTTTTTTGTTAATCTGAATAACTTCTTCTTTCACAGATATGTAGAGCCAAAGCTGATCGTGTAACCGTAGTGTTCTCGACAAGATTTCGAGATGAGAACGATGTGGTTATTGGAAAAGTTTTCATGCAAGAACTGAAGGAAGGTTTGAGAGCGTCCCACACAGCACCTCCTGTGTTGTTCAGTCACCGGGAGCCACCGAGGGAGCTCCAAAACACCAATGCAGTAGTCGATAATAATGTAGGTTATGTTACGTTCGTACTGTTCCCCAGACACACAGCCCGCAACACACGTGATAACACCATCAACTTGATACATATGTTTCGCCACTACCTCCACTATCACATCAAGTGTTCAAAGGCCTACATTCACAGCAGAATGAGGGCTAAGACTTCGGAGTTCCTGAAGGTGCTGAACCGTGCTAGGCCTGAAAATAAGTCAACGCACAAAAAGACTATAACGTAAGTGATTTTATCCACTCCTACTACTAATTTTCTATGTGTAATAGTAGCTATAACACAACCGTAGACATGTCTATGAACTGAAAAGCGAGTGTTATAATAACACCCGCCTATAACACCCGCTTATAAAAATACCTAGGAAAATGAAGTTGCTTACAAAAAAAATGAATAAAAGTAGGATCGATCAGGAAATCTATTTCAGCCATCAAGATAACGTTCTAGCGATTCATTCCAGATTTATTTTTGGAAAACGTAATTTTGAAGTTGCGAAAGTACTTGATTTGATTAGTTAGAAACTCTGATTTGATTCCCGATAGAGAGTACGGAGGTTTGACGTTGGACGAAATGTTGTCAATGCTTTGACAACTGTTCAAATTTTTTAAATGCAGATTAATTCGAATTTTACTGAAGAAGTAGTGGATAAAGTATAGTATTCATTCGCGATAATGCTCAAAACACACTTGATGAATTACACCTCTCGCCTGACGGCTCGTGGTGCAAAATTCATCTACGTGTGTTTTGACCTGCATTACCGCTCATCGAATAATATACTATTGATTTTTGGTATAAAGTGTGATTAAATTTTTTACCAGGCTATTATAAATATACAAGGTTTCAACTTGGCCTATTGAAAGTTTTTTGGAGAACTAGTGAATTAGGTGGTGCCTGGGAATAAGGGACCTCTTCACCTGAAATATTTTTCAGTGGACAATGTTGCCAATCTATCTATCTAAAACGCATATATCTATTTCCTCTCGTTTCAAAGGCTTTTCGGAAACTTATTCAGGTTAACTAAATCCCTAACCTTCGCGCTCATTTACTTAACCCGAACATCCAAGTGTTCGGAATTACAGTGCTATTGACTGGATCACTGACCCAAGTTAATTTATCTAACCCTACACAAGAGCAGGGTCGGAAAATCACCGCATGCGCATGCAGTTCAATTTTTGTATCTGAAAGAGGCTGGAATAAGTCTTCTACTCTTTCCTTAGTAACTTCATATATTCTATTCCTAAAAATTATATGGAAAGAGAAGAGAATTTGGCTCAATGTAAAATGTTGTGGTTCTATGAGCCAGAACAGAAAACAAAGTGAAACAACTTCATAACTTTTATGTAGATCTTTCATCAAAACCCCTGAAGGTTATATATCATGATATGTCAGATTTGTGAATCACTCAGCAAAGCATTCAGAAAATGTTCATCTGCTGAAACTCAACTCTACTCAACAGATTTTTGTTCAATACTGATACTAACGGCTAGCGTCTGTTACCGACAATTCTGTCAGTTTGGCAACATCGTCTGTTAGGGCTTAGTTTTCTCGATGCGCTGTTTTTACATTTTCATTTCGATTTGACGTTCATAAACTGAATTAATTGATTGATTTGGTGGCAGTTTATTGTTGCTTAAGGCTATTCCGGTAATTATAGCTAAGGCAAAATACGAAAATGTTTTATTATATCAGGAGTAGGCGATATGAAAATCTAACCTATTGTTTACTTCACCCCAGTGCGTAGAAAATGCTTTCCATTTTTGCTGATTATAATGCAGACTTTTCACGCGTATGGGCATCTCTATGTTTTATTTCTTACTCTATGGTCGTCGTGTATTCACTGTCACTTGCAGGCGTCCATTGAGTATCCTAGCAATCATCACCTATTTTTTGTTTCAGGGGAAGGACTTTCATCAGACGAGATTGATGTGAAAGTTCTAAAACTAAATTACTAAACTTAATTGGACTCGAATGTTTACTGCCAAGATAATTCTTTAACAACTTACATACTATACTATTTCATTTATTATATCCAGTCATTAGTTTATAAATATGCACAATATTCATTTTAATCATTGCAATATTTATTTATTAAATTTAATTCGTAAATATTAAAATTTTATTGTAACGAATCACTGTGGTCTTTAAAATTAAAGATTGGTGAACATATTGATATTTTCGGATGGGTGTAAGGATACTGTTACCTAAGAAGTGCAATAGTTATTGGTTATCAACATTTCCAATGGATTTATATCTAATTTATGCTTAATTATTCGAGAATTATTTGTATCGCTCAATATGCTTGTTTTATAGCTCAAATAAGTTTCATCCAGCTTTTTAGCAATTCATTCATTTAGCTCATAAATAAAATAATGATAAGGTTACAACGTGTCTAGAAAAGACTTCACTAAATGATTTCTTGGTTTTTATAAGTCCGCCAGACCACAAATAGTTTTTCATCTGGTGAAAACTGGTTAATTTTTTTCTTATTATAAGCAATAAAACACCAATTTCTATGGGACTTTACACTTCTTCTTTTATAAGAACTTTTTCAAATGGAGACAATCATGCAATTTATACAAAGACTAAGCATAATAACTTTTGCTGAAAATAATTGTTCTGTGTGATATTTTTATATTCTTAATGTTGGCAGTTGGCTTTCTCTAGTGACCTTGAGAACCATCGCTACATTAAAAGAATTTCTTCCACAATTGTGGTTGTCATGCGGTCAGCAGTTGCCATATTTGTCATGTTTCTGCTGGTTACTGTGTGAATATTTGAGAATCTACTGATTTTCTTGAATGGCTGAAGGCAGCGATTACATAAAATCAGTAGAATCTTCGATACCATTTGCAACATGGTTAATCATAAAACATGGCTATCACAATCACTATTTTGCACTTTGTGTGACATACTTCATCAATGGTTTTTGAATGTGGTGAAGTGTTTCTAAAAAAAGATGGAATTTTTTTACAAGCTTTGGCATGTTAAGACACGTTGTAATTTGAATCATGCTCGATATAAATTGAGTAATCATTTCAGTGTAATCAGTATTTGTTTTTGGTGGTTGTTGAATTTCCTCTTAAGAGAGGATACACGGAATGTAATGTCATGAATAATTTCAAAAAATGTATTATTAAAAGTCACAACACATATAACCATAAAAATATCAGCAGCCCTTACAATTACCAGTAAAAAAAATTTAAAGTCGATAGTGAATTATAGATATAACTATTTGTAATAGGATCTTTTGGAATGTGTCATATGACCAATCAAAAAGTAGCCCTGGTTAGTAACTGAAAAAGTTTGGGTACCATCAGATCTTGTCGAAAAATGGTGTCAAATTTCAAATATCTATAGAAATGTAGTGAAATACGTAATGCCCCCTACTACATCAGTGATTGACATTCGTTTCTATTAAGGAAGTTTTTTAATTGTAGTATAATCATTTCAAATTCGACAGGAATATTCTGTAAGGATTTTTTGTCCAAATGAGTTAATGGATCATATGATTTTTTTTATGTGATATAATCAATGGAATAGTCCAGTATGTACAAGTTATTCATGGAAAATTTTCTATATGTTTCTGAAACTGTGGCATATAAAACCATCGATTCTTTTAGGAATTACTGAATTTTGTTGCTATCTTAAGTTAAATTTGTCTTTGCCTTCAGTTTTTCGATGTTTTGTTCCCCATGAAATTTTATACAACAATACATATTTACTTATTTATTGCTCTTCTAATAATTAGCGTAATGATGAAACCAATAAACAATAGTTATTTATTGGTGCAATATAAAATTTTGAATTCAGTTATTTGGATCCTAAAATATTTGAGGATAAACGCCTTCTTTTGATTTGAAAGATGCTTCCCATGCTTATAGCACTGTCATTTATCGGCATTACTTCAATTATGATTATGTGACAGTTTTATTGAGATATGTAGATAGAACTCTCCATGAATCAACCTGTATATCTAGAGAAAATTTGGGTCTATTCACTTCAATCTGTTAGCAGTGCATAATAGATAAATGAAAGTAATTTTATTATTATCCTCTGGGATATGTATATATAGATATTAACTGATAAATCTTTTTAATTGTGCTTCCTTACAAGATATAGGTTAGCACCTGTATATTGAAATTATGCAGATATTTTTAAATAGGGCTTTTTGAAGTAATGAAATAATTTTTGTTGGAACAATAATATATCTGTATTAATTTTGTAAATTTTCAAAGTCGCTTTTTATACAACTTCATTTTCTATGTTGATGTTAGGTATGTGTTTGCTTCATAATGATGTTAATTAATTCAAAGAGATTGTGATAAAACTTTCGTTAGATTGTACACTTTCTCCTTAATTTCTTGAAACTAATCATTTATTCTAAAATTTTCGATGTGAATTATCGTATCTTAAATGGCACTTTGCCATGACGAAATCTATTGAATGATTTCCAACGATTTAATTTATTTTCATTGAAAAGAATGGTAACAGTCGATTTTACCATTCTTTAGTGTCCAGGAACCTTTGCAATACAACATCCTCATTAACCAGAAGGTACCTTAACGAATGTTGAACGTTATAGCAACAGTATATTGTTATCATATCAAATAGAAAAAAAAAGTTATTTTAAACGTCCACTTTACTTACCAGATGCTTCCATTGAATACTCAAACAATCCCACTGTTTAATACATATTATTATAAGTTACAAAGATGTGTAAACCATTCAACTCTTGAATAAAAAATTACATATAAAAAACCCTCAATGAGAAATCATACAAAGCTTATTTATGAACAATTTGGAAGACATTAGTAAGAAAATGTTCTTCCTCGTGTCAAATTCAAGCTATTTCCTCTTGAGTTGATAGGTGTCAACTCAAAAAAAGATGTGACCTATCAGTGCTAAAAATCCTTCAATATTTCAATGATCTTATCCCTGCGACCAAGGATTATTATTCTATAATGCAACCGTGTAACCTGTCATTGCAGTAATTCAAGGACATAAATTATATGCGGGGTTCTGAGAACAAATCAGAGGTCACTACTGTCAGACTACAGATGTCTCTACTCTACAGTAACAAAATTAATAAAAAGTACGTCCCGTATTATTGTTGCCCAAATGAAGAACATGACATTTAGATATATCAGATGACATACAGAAGAAAAAACAGAGGATCAAGAACAGATCCGTGCGGCACACCACTTAGCAGTGCTCTTGAACTTTGAAGGGACAAAACATTACCTAAAAGTTGAGGCTAGGAAGTCTAAACAAAGAAAACCCCACTGAAGAATGCTTTTGTGAAGAGAAAAATAAATGAAGTTAATCCACTGTTTCAACAAACAAAATTGTTTTCCTAATTCCTCAACAGTCTTTTAACCCTTTGATCCCTGGTAGTTCCACCATGGAACCACACTTTTAAAAATTTTTGGTTATGTCCTAGTTAGCGATAGTTGGTACCACATAGCGTCTGAATATTCTATAGAGCCATCTCTTAGCCTAGGCAGTGACTAGCATTTCAATAAACTTATGGTAAGTATCTGTATCTCATTTGCATCAGCTGGTTACACGATTTATTACCTATTTTGAGAGTTACTTTGAAATCAATGTAATTTTGTTCTTTTGAATAATGTCAGGTAAGTGCTTTTTATATACAGGTTTGGAAATTCACATCGAAAACATACGATATACAAGGCATCAGACAGAGAATTCTTCCTCCAGTTGCACAGATGAATAGTCGAGACAATCACTGCTGTAACACACTGAATTCAGTTGTCTTACTTCATTATTCTAGTCTTGTCTCTCTCTTATCGTTAGAAGAGCGTAGTTCTTTAGTATGGTAGGCAACAGTAAATACTTGAATCGAGTATTACGGCAGCCTGACAAATCAAAAATTCTATACGTGAAGTGCGGGTTCCTACCATACTGCGATAAGAGAGAGACAAGACTAGATTATTGCAGTAAGACAGTTGAATTCATTCAGTTATCGCACTTGATTATCTCCCCTATTCATCTGTGCAACTGGAGGGAAGAATTTTCTGTCTGATGCTTGTATATCGTATGTTTTCGATGTGAATTTCCAAATCGGTATACGATGGCTAAGGTATGTAGATAAAATAAATACATTCTCTGATATAATCTGTGTTATTCAGATTTAATTTCGTACAAGGACAGTGGGAGGTTCCAATTGGAACCACCAGGAAAGTGGACAACTGATTTTTCGCGCTGATTGGTAAACTACTGATGATGGAAACATGGATCACCACTACACACCACCAAAATCAAAGAATGGACTTGACTGGGTGCAATGGCACCAAACCGAGCAAAGACTCAACCATCGGCCAGGAAGGTTCTGTCGTCTGTTTTTGGATTCCAGTGGCATATTGCTCATAGACTATTCGGAAAAAGCAGAAGAAGAAACAATCAATAGCGACTATACTATGCATCTTGGACCAAAATTGAAATCCGAAATCTCAAAAAAAACCGGTCACATCTATCGAAAAAAATGCTTCTTTCCTCGGGACAATGTAGTACCTAATTCAGCAACTCACAAACCAATAATTCTCCAGATTAGTCCCAAGCGATTATTATCTGTTCTTTGAGAGATGGCTCCAGTGAAAGAATTTGAGACGCTTGAAGAGTTGGAATGGCATATTTGTGACTTCGACGAATCCTACTATTCAAAAGGCATCGCAATTGAAAAAATTGTTGGTATAGATAGAGTTGCCATCATTGAACTAAACGTTGGTAACAGATGCGCCATTTTACTACCACACTAGCGTCAAATTTGACAATCGTTGAAATTTCTGGAGGAATGTGATTCTTGCGCCAGTTTTATTAAGTTGTTTGATTTTTTATGCTTAATAATATACAATAAATTGTATCGTGCACTGTGAAGGCTTTGTTCAAGTAGAGAAGAGACAGATAAGAAGAAAATTAGAGGAAAAACATATCACAGGGATGAGTACTGAACAGATCCGCATTCGAAATTTTTGATAGTCTGTCTTGGTAATCTGATATCTTTTTATATGTGTAATTATCGCCTGAAGAAAATTGTTTATTTGATATTCAATCGACCTTATTTGAGCAGAGTTCCTAAAGAGCTAACACGTCGTATTTTTTGGGTGAAATTTGTAAACAGAAAAAACTGGCAACTTATTTCAACCCTGAACTTTCCTCCATCATATTGGTCCCCGACTTAGCCCCGCCCAGTGGTACTATTTTTCCTTACTCAATGTATGTCATAATTGTCATAGCATCTCTTCTCTATTAGGGGAAGGTGAGGTATATAATGATCCCCTTAAGGGAAATTTTAATTGTGGCTAAAGTTGTAGGCAAAACCGCAAGATGTCAATTGTTGAAGGTAGTGAATTTACTCAACTTTGTATCTGCCTACTTATTTTTCATTTCATCTATGTAGTTTTTTTGATTAGATATTTTTTTAAAGTTTAGTAAAGGATCATTTTATACACCCCTGTGGATAAAATGATCTCGGGGTCATTTTGTTCTTTAAGTTAATAATATCAAATAAAAATGAAAAAAAAACACTGCTGTTTATTTAAATGATAATATGTATTGTTCATAACATTTAAGTATGTAAGCAAGTTACACAAAATAAAATATTCGATGGGTTGAAAAATACTATTTTTCTTGGGCGTTTCTCAAAGTCGTGAGAAATTCATCCACCACATTCTCATCAAAACCTCGCGTACGCATTGTAATGTCTGGATGTCTACGTCTGAATCCAAGAAGCCATTCAAGTCCAGCTTTTCTTTAGCTTCGGAAAATTGATGCGGAAATTATTTCTTTCTGCCATTTTTGGTGAGCTGAGGTTAAGAAATCCTGAGTGGTCAGCCGTATATTATTCTGGACTCCAGTTCCAGTTCTTGTTCCAGGTTGAACACTGTTTTTTTGCTACCTAACTTTTTAGCTGAGCCTACAGCTATTTTATTTTTTACCTTTGGCTCTTCTTTCTAATACCATCACAGGGCCTTAATTCTCTTCTCGCGGTTTGTAAGCATACCATCTCTAATGCCTTTTGCATTTGTTCTTCAGGCCTCTTTGGCTATTAGTTTTACGTTTATAAATTCTCGGCATGATCTGTAGACAAAAAACTATTAATGGGGTAAAATGATTCCAGGGATCATTTTAGACACACAGAAGGGATCATTTCACCCCAAATGCCAAATTACAAAATATCGATCAAAACAAAGCCTTCACATACCGCGTGCGATGATCGAACATTGCTTAAATATTAGTTAACGACTACTAATACCCGCAAATAAAACAACATTTCAGTAAACACCTTACATGTAAAAAAAACGAAAGTCAAAAACATGCTTACCTTAGATCAGAGCCACACTTTTTGATTATTTTTAATAAAAATCACGCCAAGCACACGCACCGCATTGACATTTTACAGGTAATCACAGGGGCGCAGGGGAACATGTTCATGTGTATTTGGATAGATGGTACAAACTGTTTCTGATTTACGGCGGGGGATCATTTGACCCTTAGGGATCGTATTACCTCACTTCCCCTATATCTCGATGGCTTTAGTGAATTCAGCTAAAAGTGGATTATGTTGAAGAATGAATTGTATTTTGACTGAAATTATTCGTTTTTTTTGTTAACGTATTTAAACGCCCTAGTATATCAATTTAAAAATTATTTTAAACTAGCGACCCGCCCCGGCTTCGCACGGTACGACATCACATTAGAAACCTCAAAAATAACAGTACTTCTCCACTATTTAATGGATGTTATATACATATAAACCTTCCTCTTGAATAACTCTATCTATTTAAAAAAACGGATCAAAATCCGTTGCTTAGAGTTTCAAAGATTTAAGCATTACAAAGGGGCATAGGGACCGAGAAAGCGACTTGTGTTTTATACTATGTAGTGATAGTGAAATGCCATAATCGGAAACGGGGCTGATTTTGTAATTCAATAAATCTTTCACAATCCGGAGAATTTTTTCATACAAAAACCTGCTTTAATTATTCACCAGATCACAATCGTAAATATTAAAAATACGGAAATACAGGCAACATTATAAAATCAGGAAAGAATATCCTTAATTTACTAATTGATTTGTAAAATGTCGATTCCAGATTATTAGGGAATACAGTTTTCTTCCAAAACGTTACAAATTCCGAAGCTTTAATTAAGCTGCTCTTGTATGTCAATCATTTCTCTTAACAGATTCTTCCAGTTCCTTGCATAAGTCTGCTTGCTGTGTCCATTTCTGGCTATTGTTGTACAATTCGCAAGCCATTCGATGGAAGTGGCACAACTTTCTATGACGAGCCTGTTGTTCTCCAAGACGTTGTTTTCTAAGCGTTTATTTCATCTATGACCGCTTTGGTGCTTTCTTCTTCTTCTGGTTCGTCTTCTTCATCTTCATTTTCTTCTTCCATGTCTTCTAAATCTCCCATCAGCTCTTCGCTGGGACATAAGTAGGTGTCATCAACAAATTCTTCATTTGCTACCAGTTCTTTAACTCTATCAGCGTATCTCAGGGTGTTCAATGAATGTTCTACTGAGGCTACTCCAGGTGAGATCAACGCTATCATACATGTTCTAGATTTTTCTCCTATGAATGAACCCCTTAGGACTTGGGTTAATTTGCTCCCCTGAAAGGACAGTGTGAACCCTTCTTTCCTAAAGCTCTTATGCACTCCTTTAACGCCAGTAAGGATTTATTGATATCAGCACCTTCTAATCTTGTTTGTCTGTCTGAATTGAAGGTGTCAGCACCTCTTTCGTTCCCAGCTAGATCGATTAGAGAGAATTTGCCTGTGATGTTTCTAGCACCGTTTTTTCTGATTATAATTTGGAAAACAGCGTGAGACCTTGAAGAGTTCGCATTGGCCGAGGTGATTCCGGAAGTTCTTTCCAAGCTTCCTTTTTGGATCAGATCTATTACGTCGTCCACTTTAGAAACGATTCTCTCCGTAAGACCCACAACTTGGACCTGTTGCTTACATCTTCAAGCACACGAAGTCGTTTTCTTCGCTAAAAGGTCGAATACTAATTTTCCGTATATTTCGAAGAAGCTGGCTGATACCATGAAGTCTTCTTTTATGTATTTGGGATGGTTGATGTAGTTGAAGACATCTATGGCAACCAGGCCGTAGATGCCGTTTTTTTAAGTTCTGATGTTTGCCTGGAAAAGAATGGCATTGATGAATATCATTGAGTTTAAACAGAGCCGGAACTAGGATTCTAGCGCCTGTGGCAAACTTTCAAAATGCGCCCTTGAAGAAATTTATTTTCAATAAATGATTTTTATAATTGACATTTATTGATTATAAGGGGTTTTCCAATAAAAGGTGTTATTTTGATATAAAAAAATGCCATTTTTCAATAAAAATTATCGGATGTTTATTTCATTACTAGCGGGCCCAACAGACGTTGTTCTGCATACACAAAAATTCATTCAATTCGATCCAGCCGTTTAGTTGCAGAATACATGATGAATAACCTAGATAACGACTACAGTGATCAAAAACATACGGGCATCAGGCAATCCAAAATACATTCATACATCAAAGGTTTAAAATTTGTGAAAAATTGTTGTATAATATGTTAGTGCATACGTTATTTCTGATTAAAATTTTCGTTCACTCGATGTAACTTCACTTTTTGTCCAAATGTCATAATAATAATAACCTATAAATATGTGTTCTATGACTGCTTGATTGGTCGTAAGAAAAAGGAAAGCCTTTTATATTTTTATGAAAATTTTTTTGGAAATATTTTGTTTTATAAACCTTGCCCTAGCAATTATGAACACAACAAAAAAAGATTTTTCCAATTTGGTGCAGCCGTTTGAAAGATATTGCATTTTGACGTTAACCATAGATCCTGTTTTATTAATATAGATGAAGAAGAAGCTATGCCGTTAATAGTGGAAAATAACATAAAGCAAATGACCACCACAATCACGCTCACAGGACCATATTCTTTTAATGAAATTTTCCATAACCAAATCGCCCTATGTGTTCGATAGCTTCACGAATTTCATCTTTGAGGTTTGAATCAACGCTGGACTATTGGCGTAGACCTTCTCTTTCACGAAGTCGCAAGGTGTTAAATCACAAGATCTCGGTGGCCAATTGTGATCACCTCTTCGAGAGATAACACGGTTCGGAAACTTTTCCCGCAAAAAACCAATGGTTTCGTTGCTTGTGGGGCACGTAGCGCCATCTTGTTGAATGTAAACGTCGTCCAGATCAGTACTATTCAATTTCGGCCATAAAAAATCATTGATCATCTCTTGATAGGGAAATCCATTCACCGTAACTGTTGCTCCAGCCTCATTTTCCGAAAAGTAAGGTCCAATGACTCCTCCGGACCATGAATGGCACCACAGTCCACACGTTGAGGAGATGAGGCTTTTCAATATAACCTTGGGTTATCCGAGCCCCAGATGCGACAATTTTGCTTTTGACGAAGCCACCGAGGTGGAAATGGGCCTCATCACTCAAGATGATTTTTCGATGGAATTCCGGATCATTTCATGCATTTCAACGACCTAGTCAGCAAAGATACGTCGTTGTTGATGATCAGCCGGCTTGAGTTTTTGTGTTAACTGAACTTTATAAGCCATAAGACCCAATCTTTATACAAAATCCGGTGTAATGACGTTGTGGAATGCTAATTCCAAAGAACGACGAGGAATGGACAAATCTGGATTTTCTTTAACACTTTCGGCGGCATTCAGCAATATTTTCGGCTGTTCTCAGCGACGTGCACGGGTTTTATTCCTCACATCACTAACTTGTCCCAAGAGCTCGAATTTTTCCACCAATTTCTTCATTGCGGTCCGACAAGGTGCTTCTCGACGACCCACATTTTCCACCATTTTTATAGTGAATTTTAATGATTTCAATACGTTCTTGAAGCGTGTATCGTTCCATTTTAATTAATGACGTAGTTTTACTTGTCAAATGTCAAAAAATGACAGCTTCAAACGTGATATCTACCGAAATAGCGGGCTATTCAAATAACACCTTTTTGGGAAAATTTATTTTGAAGAACCTTTTATTGACAATAATCTCCATATTTTAAGGTAATGGACAATGCACCGCGAGTCGTGTTTCTCGTCATGTATATTTTCTAGGATTTTGTTCCGTTTGGGTAGTGTTATTAACTACGTGTTTCTCAATTTTGTAACTGGTAAAGTCGCCACTTTGAAATATAGAGCTTGTAGTCAATCTTTATTTAAAATGGAACATATCATATTTCACATTTTGCGCCCCTAGGTCGTTTGCGCCCGTGGCAAATGCCTCCCTCGCCACGCCCACGGTCCGGCTCTGAGTTAAAAATATAATACATATTAGTATTTTTAAATTAAATTCAATGTGAATATGAAAGAGATTCTGAGGAGTAAAAAAGTTATTCCGATACCGGGAATCGAACCCGAGCCTCCTGGGTGAAAGCCAGGTATCCTAGCCACTAGCCATATCGGATTGATGAAAAAGTGCTTCAAGTGTCCTTATAGTGAAGGACTGCTCAATATATTCTTTGAAATTAGTTAAATAAACAAAAAAGACGCTTTATTAATCGTTATAAATACTAGAAAAGTTTGAAACATGGTATAAAAACAAACTTAAGAACTAATATTTCATAGAAACGACAAGATGGATTATTGTAAGATTTTTCTGACCGAACAAAATTAATTCATCATTAATCCATAAATGCATAGTAGCAAATTCCGGAAAATGTTCTCTGGGTGGTTATATATAAATTATATTATAATGTGGTACCATGATATTGAAAAAAGTAATAAAAAGAGCTTTCCGGTACCGGGAATCGAACCCGAGCCTCCTGGGTGAGAGCCAGGTATCCTAGCCACTAGACCATACCGGATGATGAAAAGTCATTGGCTTCATGCACATTCGACTATGGACGTTTATATTTTAATTGCTATACAGGGTCGGAATGAGGTACGAAACATGTTTTGAACGAAAAGGAAAATATTAAAGAAATTTTGCGAGTGAGTGCGATGACACAAAATGCATCTGATGTAATTTTTTTTATACTTCCGGTCGTACCGGAAATACCCTCAACTTTTTCAATTTATATGGAACCTCCTGTATATCTGTGGCATTCGGCGACGATGAGCGTTCTGGAGTGAAGATTTTGCTCACTGTTTTCTTCGATTACAATGTTGTGGTGCATCATGAGTTCTTGTCAACTGGTCTTACGGTTTATATGGAAAACTACAAGGAAGTTATGCAAAGTTCGCGTGAAATGATACGATTCAACTATCATGCATTCTGCATCACGATAATGCACCCGCTCACAAAGATTAATGAGAGAAGGATAGGAAACGGAGCGACTACAATGGTGTCAACGAAATTTATGCATCAGGATTAACTGGTAAACTTCATGAGAATGAGTAAAATCTTTAGAGTTTCTCCGTTGAGACAACGGTTTGCAACCGCTCGCCTCCTTCAAATCAGCTTGAGCCAACTCATGGAGTGCAAACTAACACTGAGACAATAAGAAATCGCCTCAGAGAAGAATATTATTTAAGGCCTTGTGTCGCGGCAAGAGGCCTAGAGCTCTTACCCCAGCCCATCGAAGGGCGCGTTTGGATTTTGCGAGAGAGCATATCCATTGGGAAGAGTCTGATTGGGAAAGAGTTCTCTTCACAGATGAGTCTAGATTCTGCCTCTACCATTATGATCGACGGTCCCTTGTATACAGACGTCCACATGAAAGATATGCTCAGTGCAATTTCCTGAATACTACTGGTTTCGGGGAAGGATCGATTATGGTATGGGGTGGAATATCTTTTACTGCTCGTACAGACCTAGTGGTCGTTGATAATGGAGCTATGAATGCTGATAGTTATATAAGGAACATTCTTGAAGGGCATGTAGTGCCATTTGCCCCATACATCGGTGAAAATTCCATTTTTATGGACGATAATGCCAGACCTCATCGTGCGCGCACCGTTTAGGAGTACCTTGAAGAGATTGAAGTCTCTCGAATGGAATGGCCAGCAAGAAGTCCAGATCTCAATCCGATTGAGCAGGTTTGGGACAATCTCAATAGAAAGTTGACAAGTTCAGAAAATCATCCTGCTACTCTGACTTAGGAATCCAACTCAGAGAAATCTGGGAAGAATTATATCAGAACATTTCAAGATCATTCATTTTGAGTATGAACCGTCGTTGCCGAGCTGTAATTAACGCAAGGGGTGGAAATACCAAGTATTGAATCACTTATCAGCATACCAGTATTTTGAAAATTGTAAATTTCTCTTCTTTCACATAAGATTCGGTGAAATCCTGAATTTTTCTTCCATTTAATGTGTCTTCTTCCGTTCAAAACCTTCCCAAGAGAACATAAAAATAAGTTATAAAGTCAATGTAGAGTTAACTTTCATTAAAAGTAGATTTTCAGAATGTGCGCAGTGTATAATACTGAGGTGGTTAATTCAGTGATCCAAATAATACAAACCTCTAAATTCGCCACCCATAGTATGGGTCTTCCCAGAGCCCGTCTGACCATAGGCGAAGCACGTGGCCATTCCTCCTTCGAAAATGGTCTTCACCAAAGGCTTCGCGGTGAACTTATAAACAATATCGTTGGTGCAGGCTTCGTCGAAGACGTAATCGAACCTAAAGAGCTGGTTTTCGAGGTATTTCGTCAAGTCCACCTTGTGCTTGGGCTCGTGCACTATGAGCTGGTTCTTGGTAGGCACGCTCATCACGTCTATTTCTTTCTTATGGTGTTCTTTGTCGTTCAGCGGCCTCTTCCTAACGCACACCGTTATCTGGTTCTCAATCACAGGGTCGGTTCTCTTAGAGGGTGGAACTCTTTGCCGCTCTTGAACTCGCCGATCATCTGCTCGAATTCCCAGTAAGGGTGGTTTTGCTCGGACTGGATGATCTGCTCGCGAAGCGCCCTTTCGTCCGCTTGCTTCTGCCGCCTCTGGTCTCTGATGCGGGCGATTTGTTCTACTCTTCGGGCCGCCTCTGATTTGTATTCGAACATGGATTCCTTTTTCCTGGGTATTTTTTTCGGGGACTTTGGTGGAGAAGGTGATGGTGGTGGGGAAGGCATATCTAGTAAAAATTGATAGTCAGTTGAACTCTCAGATGAATAAAGAGCATAAATGGGCCTTGTCACATGTAAACAGAGCCAAACATGGGAAAAAGATCTCTATGTTTTAATTTCCCATCTTCTGTTTATACAGGGTGTTCCTAAATTGAACGTACAAACGAAAAAGGGAGATTCCTCAAGTGAGTTTAAGAAAAAAAAAGTCCCATAAACATGAAGTCGCAAATGTTTCGTTTCGAGATACAGAGTGTTGAAGTTTGAATTTTTTTCAAGTTTTATCCTCATAGTATCTATACTTCACAAGATATTCAAGTGAAATTTGGCATAGATATTACATCGAGAGATAGATGTTACACGTGACATGGCAATTTCGATAGAAGATCTACAGGGTGATATTTTTTCTGGAACACTGCCACCTGTTCTTCTGCAGAACATTTTTTGGTGAGCAACTGTTAATTTGAAGAAATGTAAAAAGAAGCTTTGTTCTTATACTAAACTTTTCGGTCTCTTGTAGTTTTTCGTATCTACCAACGATTTCGAGAAAAGAATTTTGAACGATTCTCTCGAAATCCTCGTGAAAATCCAAATTATGTTGGGAAGGCCACTTTGTAAGCTGTGGTGAATGAATTCAGTGTCAGTTTTCATGAAAATTTTCCTGATCTGTAGCGATGATTCATAAAGATTCGATAAACTCGTATAATCAACACATGTTTTTGATTAAAATTTTAACACCCTGTATCTCGAAAACGAAACGTTTGCGACCCCATGTTTATGGGACTTTTTTTTCTTAAACTCACTTAAGGAATCTCCCCTTCGTTTGTACGTTCAATTTAGGAACACCCTGTATAGCTACCTTGTTTATTCTTATGATTTTCAAGATACCCTATAACGAAAGAGATAAATCCGCAAAAAAAATCGCGATAAAGAATTTCGTTTTACAGGAAATTTCTTTCTATAGTCGGCAATGTCGCGGTCGATTTCACTGATAAATTAAAGTTTATCATTCAAACTTAAGCACTTGCTTCAGACAATTTCGCTCAACTTTTCACACAAGCGTAATGGTTAGACTGAAACCAAACAGCCAGGGGTGTATTTGAAACTGTTTCGGAAGGATCTCTCTGCCCGCCGTAATGATTAAGTTTAAGGTCGGGATTTATTACGTATAGTCCGTTCACGAAAGGTTGGCCATGGTAATTTGACATATTCCACTGTGTATATTGAAATTTTAGGTTATGATGTTTATTTTCTTGTCAGATTGATACGCAATGTTGTCAATATTGCATAGAGTTGTCTGATAACTCGCAAGCTCGTCGGACGAGGCGGGGTATATTCGGCAACATTGAATTTATTTTACGTTATGACAGCAAATACTGCCAACTTTCGGTAAATAAAGAAACGCCTACTATGTGCTCAACCTTTCGTGAACGGAGTATACGTCCGGAAAAATTTCGAAAAAACCCACCCTTATACCTTCTTACCAATTCCATTCACAGAATTATTTCCTTTGAATATTCGTTATAAAGAGATTTTACTTCGTTTTAGAGGGTGTTTTCAACATGAAATTTGGATACAAGGTGCAATGTCTTGTACGAAATTCGTTATACAGACGTTCGTTATAGGGAAGTTCTACTGTATTTGCGCCAAATTCTACGATTCTACGCTTGGAAAAAGCGAAATGTAAACGATTTTTTTTCTTATTGTAAATATGGCTTTATTCTCGTCGATGGCTATATCGCACTGACATTGACAACAAAAATGTCAGAATTTATTGAGGAAGTTCCAAATGAACGTAACCTAAATTTCACATGCCTCGAAATTCGAAGGAAACGTAGAAAAGCAGTCGGACTATGTCAAATCAAAGTCTCATTGAATCAACTTAAAATAGCCAAATATGCTCTGTAGATTCGTTCACTTTTGGGTTTCCGGCACTGTAAGTTAATTTATCTCAGAAAATGCTGAATTAATATTGATTTGCAAGAAATGTGAAAAACAGCAACATTGAGTTGAGTAGCGTGGTTTGATTATGGGTAGTACTTATTCATTTAATTATTTCCTTATTCTATGAGCCTATAATCAGTTGAATATATAAATGCAAAATCTCGCAATGATCGGAATTAATTTCTGGAAATTATTGATAAAATTGAATATGTAAAGAATCGATAAATAAAAAATTCAATAAAAGCCCTGAGCAGGAGCTTTTGAGCTCACGTTCTTTGGTGGAGCGATAAGACTATTGCCTCAAAATTTTATATGAAATTTGAGATTCATACCAAATATATAAATGCAGAATCTCAGCACAATCGGAATTATATTCTGGACATTATTAAAAAAATTAAATATGTAAATATAATAATTACATACAAGAATTAAATTCTATGGTTCTAATGACCCGATCCTTTTGAAATTTTGCATGAACCAATCAGCATATCAGTCTTGATTCACAAAATAATTTCACTTGGATCGGTTATCCTGTTATGGAAATATAGAGATTCTTCTTTTCAATATTCTAATTTTCTATGGTTCTTTTGACACTATGGCCACAAAATTTTTCGTGACAATTCAGTATAACTAGAGCACTAGAAAGATAGGTATGCCAGACACGCTGACTGGGTCCAACCATAGACTCGAAAATTACAGATGGTAATGTCAATTTCTCAGTTATTGTGCTCTATTGTTAATTGCGTGCTTTTCTGAAGAATAGTTAATATAAAGTATTGATTTTTTTATTCAAAACAATAAAGTTTGAGACTAAACAGGTAAGCATAAGCATTTATTCGATTACAGATTTCATTTCATTCGAATTGTTCTGTAATTTTTCGAGTCTGTGGTTGGACCCAGCATGGCTGTCTGGTATACTCCCCTTTTCAGAGCCTTAGTATAACACATAGATTTATAACACTAACTAGATGGCGAACCTGTCAAAAATTTTGAGGCAAACGGCGGCCATTTGCAGTTTGGGTTGGATTTGAGAGGTGTCACTTTTTCTATGAATTGAAATATTAGAATTACCAATATTCCTTTATTTATTTTATTTCAACGAACTAAAATGATAGGATTACCAATATTGTTCAATATCTAATCACAAGAAACGAAAATATTTATAATTGTTAGAACATCAAAAATTTGTGGTTCATCCCAAACTGCAAATGGCGGCCATTTGCCTCACTTTTTCTACGTGACAGTAAGTTCGACGTCCAGTTAGTATATTATAGGTCCATGGTACAACAGTCTTTATTCACGAAAAAAAATTAACTCGAATCGGATATCCTGTTATGGAAATATAATTTTTTTATATTCCAATTGAATTTTCTATGGTTCTGTTTACACTATGGTCACAAAATTTTGCATGCAGCTTATTATGAGCATCCTGCATATGGACGGAACATTTCATTTCGATCGGTTTCGTTTCGTCTGAGATATCGAGGAACAAAATTTTGAATGGCCATATTTTATGGAACACCCTGTACGATTTGGCTGATTAACGAACTTAACCGAGGCATTGAGTTTAGGACAATCCTTTCGAGAGTTATCGTGTTTGCGGAAAAAAATTGATTTTGACTACGAATTCGTCATCAGTGAGTCAAACCTTATTACTTGAGACCATTTTCGGCTCAAAATTCGAAAATTACAGACATTTGGGCAAAGAAATATAGCACACGTTCGAGTAAAACAAGCACTGAAAAAAATTTCGAATTCGAAACGTAATCATCTGTATTCTAGAGATACCTACGGTATAAAGTAAAATATTTAGATGGAAAAATTCAATGTTTTCATAAAATATCGAATATCTCAAAAATTGCGAGTCTTTCATACAAACGATTTTTTCAAAATTAGATATAGCAAATATTCATTCTGATCTACATTCCGTTTTCGTTCCACGTGGCTCTTCAGGGACATTCTGAATATCATCGAATTATTATTTTTATATTTACCTACTCAGCTTACCTTCAGGAATATCGCCCACATCTGTACTCTTCTCAAAACTTCTCTGTCCAGCATTATAACAAAGTTCGTTGCTTATACTTTTGCATTTTCTTACAGGTGTTCCCAGCACAGGTTTTCGTTTTTCTGGATCTCTTTCGTCGACAGCAATAGGGAACATTTTGCTTCCTGTCAAAAGATCGTTGTCATTTGTGATTGACAATTGGAATAAAACATGGCGTATCCAAGTTACGGGGTGTAGAGTACTAAACAACACCCCAGCAACTAGAAACACATTGTTGGGGAATTGAGGTTTCCCTCGTACATAGACTATGAGCGGAAAATATGCTTCTTTCTACTTCCTTTCTTTGGGTATATTGACGTGTTCAATGCAGAGTCGAGCCGACACTTACGTGAAAATTTCTGTTTATTGAATGTGCTTCTATGAATTAATTGGTATGTTTGAGGTTGTTTCGACCGATAATGAAAATTGGGGCAACTGCTATGAAACATTTTATTTTTTTTCTACCCTAGATAGATACAGGATGACTCATTGGCAAATAGACGAAAGTTAAGGGTAAATAGAGAACACAGAGTCAGAATAACCCATGTTTTAATGATCTCTCTTTATCATAAAAAACAGTGTTTTATTGATTTTGTCAATGATCATAACTTTGGAACCACCTACATATATTTCTAAAAAACTTTATAGGTTTTCACTCTCAAGTCTCTGAAACAGAAATTATTAAGAACTTTTAATTAAAATGAGTGCTCCTGCGAGAATCTTTGCACTTAATTGTCAGGAGCAAATTGGTCTTGAAAAAATTGTTGCCTTACAGTAAAAATTAAAAAGGATATAAATGAAAAGGACAATTTAACGTTTCGGTCTATATCAGACACCTTCTTCAGACAAGCTTGTAAAATCTTCAGATTGTGCGTTTTTTCATTTGCAATCTGATTGACATTGAAAGTTGTCAATATAGATATGTTGATTGATTTGATTTCGAACTATCCTGATGTCATTTCTTTCTTCAATCCAAATACGATCTACTCCAACCATAGAGACATCTCGATGATTCCAACAGAACAATTGACCAAACTATCTACTTCATCTAACAAAATACATGTGGATTCCTTAATTTTCCTTTTATAATTATCTGGTTCCGTCATTAGAATCTTTGTGTTGTTCCAGAGTTCATCATATTATGATCTCCGCTATTAGAACATACAAGATCAGGGATTTGTGATCTTGTAATGTCTCTATTTTCGATGTTGTTCTTATGTTCCCGTTTTCTTATCTCTAAAGGTCTTGTTGTCTTCCTGTATATACTCCGTTCACGAAAGGTTGAGCGCATAGTAGGCGTTTGTTTATTTATCTGAAGTTGGCATTATTTGCTGTCATAACGTGAAATAAAATAAACGTTGCCGAATGTCCCCAACCTCGTCCGACGAGCTTGCGACCTACCAGAGAACTTTATGCAATATTGACAACATTGCGTATCAATCTGACAAGAAAATAAACATCATAACCTAAAATTTCAATATACACAGTGGAATATGTCAAATTATCATGGCCAACCGACGGCTCAACCTTTCGTGAACGGACTATAAGATTTTCCACATATACAGGGAATATTGTAAACACAATTTTTTGATTTTGTGTCTCATTAATTGGTTTCGTTCTGGTTAGAATGGATCTCAAATCATTTTGTGTTTTGAAAAAAGTTCTTAAGTTGAATTTGGAACCAATTCTTCTTATTTTCTCTGAAAGGCCAGGAATATAAGGGGAATGACGTTCAACAAATTTGGTTGTTCTTGACGGTTTTCTGTGTGTAACTGATCATCATCAGAATTTTGATTAGATATTTTTCATTCTAAATTTGAAATTGTTCTTTCTATAAAATTTGGTGGGTATAGATTATCTAGTAGAAACTAAGGAAAAGGCCCTATCATAAAGTGTTTTTATAATACCTGTTTTTACATTTAATTGATGATCAGAATAAAAATTTAGATATCTGTTAGTGTGTGTTTGTATCCGAAATACTCTTGTTTCAAAATGATCTATGAATTTTATTAGAACATCTAGAAAAAAAATTTGATTATTGTGTTCTAATTCCATCGTGAATTTAATAGTTAGTTTATAATAATAAAAATTTTTTTAATTATTTCTGTTTCAGAGACTGGGAGTAAAAACCTATAAAGTTTTTAGGAAATAGGAAAATGGTTCATTTGTTTTGTTTATTACCGTAAATTAGATGATTTTATTAACACTGTACAGAGATATCACCCCATGGTGCATAAATCACAGTAGTTTTCAAGAGAATATTTATGTATGAATCAATAAACTCTATTCTATTCTATCAACGTTATTCGAAAAAGATCGAATTGACAATGAAATCAGATACCCGTACAAAATAATGAGATCATTCCAGTAAAAATCAAAAAGTCCGTCATTTCACTCACCCTTATCTTTCTTTTTATGAAGGAAAAAACATTTGAAATGCATTTTGAAAAAATTTCAAACACCTCAGATTTCACCAACAATTATAGGAGGAACCACTACGCGAATAATTTTATCGATCAAACTTGCGAAAATGAGTTGCACTCCTTAGCGATCCCAGCCTTATTCGCAACAGTTGGCAATTCGCAATATTGAATCATACTAACCTTAACTTGTTCCTTCCAAATCGAGATGATTGAGCGGCCTACGGAGGTCACCTGACATATCGAAAGTATCCTCACCTCACCTCATTATTTAAACTATTATTATTTCATATTTTATTCTACTTGTTATCCGTGAGCGAAATCAATGTTGTAGTCATACAATTATCATCTCAAAAAATACAACATTTACTGTGCAGATAATATTATCGTTTCGCCAAATGTCTTTACCTAATATTTGAATTTTGAGCCGAAAATTATCGACATCAAACAACAAAGTTATGTATTTTTCAGAAGGAAATTGTAGTATGATACTAGAGAACATGGATGAAAGCTTTTGGAAAAACTACTTCCTGTATAATGTCTTATGAGTTATACAGCGTGCCAAAAAAGTAACGAAACTATACAGGGTGTCCCGTAATTAGACCGACAAACTTCTAGTGGACATTATAGATCATATTTTAGACAGAGTCGACCCAAATCATATAATGCAAAATTGCTTCGTTAAGGAGCTAGTGGCCTTTGAAGATGACGTCCTGTCCACACTTTTTGCCACATATTCGCAAAACGGAGTCACATAAAGTGCTGAAAGTTTACACATTGGCTAACATGAAAAATACGCATCGATTAGATTGAGTACATTTCTTTCATGTCAAGCACAACCGTATCATTTTTAGTTGAAACTTTTTTAACTTTCATTATTTCGCAAGATTTACATCAAATTCAGTAACTCTGATGTTTCTTCATGGAAAAAGATGTCTAACCATTATCAAGTGAAAATAAATTCAAAACAAAAGTGAACATTGAGTACTTAGTGAAAAGAGAGAAAATTTCAAATCTATTTTTTTCAGAAATGGTGCATCTGGGCGTTATTATACAAGAGCATTTTTTTTTCAAGAAAAAACATCAGAGTTTATGAATATGATGTAAATCTCGCGAAATAATGAAAGCTAAAAAAGTTTCAACTAAAACCGTTTTCCCTCATGTTCTCACTAGTTTTTAACACACTTAAACTCGTTTTATTGAAAAATCAGAATAGACGTTTTGTTACTGATCACGTCTTCTTTCCAAATCATTTTTTTTAATTTCAATCGGACGACCTCAAACGCATCCAGCTTTCCGCGAAAATATGTCCAAAAAAAATTCAAATAGGAATTATGTGAAAACTATTTATCCGACCGAATCCAATTTTGGCACACATGATTTGCACGTCAATAGCTACTATCGTGTGAAGTATCAGTTCTTAATATTGCAAAATGGCAGAGTAATGAGTTAAAAGAAAAAACACGTAATTTTCCGTTTTTGCCGCTTTTCTCCAGTTTTAATTATTCGATTGGATCGTTTGACCCATCATTCTCTTCACAATGTAATTCTCTACAATTCATCCCATTGCAACGTTATCACTGCATCAATAGTTTCCATTTTACAACGAAAAAACTAAAAAGAACGGGAATTTTTGTTGTTTTTTGTTGATAACAAATAAAAAAAATGGCATTTTCGTGTTGAGGACATGGTGGGAATAAACTACGGAGTGTCCTGCTCGGAATGGCACAGGTGGCTTCCAGTTCCAGGTAGTATTTTTGTCAAGGGAATATCTCTATTGCTTGGCCTAAATCTGGTATGAAACTCATATAAATTCGAAAATCCCAGACATTTGGGCAAAACGATAGGACGCTGCTACTTTTGGAATAAGGATGCACTCTTCTGAGGCAGAACCCTTTCCTTCAATTTCCTTTTACAGAATTCTCGAATTTGCTTTGAATGCAGATTTCTTACTGTAGCCATAGTAAGAAAACTACGTTTTAAAACTAACATGCTGGATTTCGTGACGAAGTAAGTATAGACGCTTTCCGATAGAGGGCGCACTATGTCTGTGAATTCAAAATTCATTCAAGGCTTACTTTTATTGCGCTCATTCGCAAAAACGGTGCACATTAATTCCAACTAAAAGTGTGTTATTCACGAATTTGAATTCGAAAATGTGCATTTATGATTCATTCAGAAAAAGCTTTACATTTTCATTCTATTCATTTAGGAAGTCATATTTCCAATTCAAATCTTAAACTTATCAAGAAATTCTCAAGTTTTGAATTCGAGCTTACGGTCTTACGGTTTTCGAGGTAGGTTGAAGATTTGAAGGGGAATGTTGAATTCAAATATAAATAGAATGAAACCAAACTCAGGATTAATATATTCATATTTTCGTTTTCTCAATATGAATAATTCAATAGTATATTATGCAACGAGCGTATAATAAAAGCCATAATAAGTGGAAAGCATACAATACTTCATCCACGATACTAAATATAGTTCTTGAAGATTTTAACATTTGGTGTGGAAAAAGTCAAGTTGACACATGAAAATTTTTTGGAGGGTCATTGTATATTTTGTAATAAGAAAAGCTTTAATTGATATAATGAAAGTAGATTTGACCCTCGATTGACAAGGTATGCCCATATTTGTTAGTTGGAGTACTTTAGAATACTGAAGAATTATTAATTTAATAGTTATTTAATCAACTGGGTAAGGATATTTTAACGCGTGAGCGGAGCGAACTCGTTAATAGTTTGAGACCATTTTAGTCGCTCGATTAATAACCGAGTTGATTACAAGATTTTAGATTTTACCGACGATCTCAAGACGAATTGTGTATGAAATCTTGATTGAAATACATTCTCATTTTGCACGAGACTCACATTTGACATAATGAAATTATTATGTATCTATGTTCCAGTAGAGTTTTGACATTTCTCGTAGTGCTTCTGAATACTTTGTGAACGGTTGCCATGAGAATTGCATATTAAAATAGCAGATATTGAGCATTAAAATGGATCATTTATGATCAATTTCGTACACATTAAAATCACCTTTTATTTTGAGATCGACGGAAAAGAATATTATATGAAGCATCTGACAGCTGTGAATTATAGTCTCATTATTCCCTTGTGATTAATGGGTATTATTAAGGCCGAGCACACAGACCTACAACGGATGGATTTTACAATAGTCGTGGATAATAGTATATTATTCAATGAGCGGTAACGCAGGTCAAAACACACGCAGCAAAGTGTGTTTTGAGCATTACCGCGAATTGAATACTATATTTTATCCACGACTTCTTCAATCAATTCAAATTAATCTGCATTTAAAAAAATTTGAACAGTTGTCAAAAGCGTTGACAACATTTCGTCCAACCGTCAAAACTCTGTACTCTGTGGTCGGGAATCAAATCAGAGTATCTAACTAATCAATTCAAGTACTTTCGCAACTTCAAAAATTTACGTTTTCCAAAAATAAATCTGGAATGAATCGCTAGAACGTTATCTTGATGGCTGAAATAGATTTCCGGATCGATCCTACTTTTTATTCATTTTTTTTGTAAGCAATTTCATTTTCCTAGGTATTTTTATTAGCGGGAGTTATGGGCGGGTGTTATTATAACACTCGCTTTTCGGTTCATAGATATGCTACGGTTGTGTTATAGCTACTATTACACATAGAAATTAGTTCAATAATTGAAAAATTACTCTATAGGAGTGGATAATAGTATATTATTCAATGAGCGGTAATGCAGGTCAAAACACACGCAGATGAATTTTGTACCGCGAGCCGTCAGGCGAGTGGTGTAATTCATCAAGTGTGTTTTGAGCATTACCGCGAATTGAATACTATACTTTATCCACGACTTCTTCTGTAAAATTCGAATTAATCTGCATTTAAAGGGTTTTGAACAGTCGTCAAAAGCGTTGACAACATTTCGTCCAACCGTCAAACCTCTGTACTCTGTGGTCGGGAATCAAATCAGAGTCTCTAACTAATCAAACCAAGTAATTTCGCGGGTGTCATGTGCGGGTGTTATCATAACACACGCTTTTCGGTTCATAGACATGTTATGACTACCATTACACATAGAAATTAGTTTAATGGAGTGGATAAAGATTTTATCCACTCCTACTAACTAATTTCTATGTGTAATATTAGCTATAACACAACCGTAGACGTGTCTATGAACCGAAAAGCGAGTGTTATAATAACACCCGCCCATAACACCCGCTAATAAAAATCTAGGAAAAATGAAATTGCTTATAAAAAAATGAATTAAAAGTAGGATCGATCCGGAAATCTATTTCAGCCATCAAGATAACGTTCTAGCGATTCATTCCAGATTTATTTTTCGAAAACGTAAATTTTTGAAGTTGCGAAAGTAGGTACTTGATTTGATTAGTTAGATACTCTGATTTGATTTCCGACCACAGAGTACAGAGGTTTGACGGTTGGATGAAATGTTGTCAACACTTTTGACAACTGTTCAAACTTTTTAAATGCAGATTAATTCGAATTTTACTTAAGAAGTCGTAGATAAAGTATAGTATAGTATTCAATTCGCGGTAATGCTCAAAACACACTTGATGAATTACACTACTCGCCTGACGGCTCGTGGTGCAAAATTCATCTGCGTGTGTTTTGACCTGCATTACCGCTCATCGAATAATATACTATTGATTTGTGATATTAAATTAATCGAACAGCCTGTTTGTTTGCTGTTTTATTAATATAGATTGTTAAAGCAAACCAAGGATAACCAAGGATTCGTCACCAGGAAGTCGAACCTTATCGTTTGAGATCATTTCCGGCACAAAATTCGAAAATTAAATTAAATTGTAGTTCAGGAAGCACTATTCTGTGTATTAAATTAAGAAAAAAAGAACGGCACAAAGGAGCACAAAACTAGCAAAAGCCAGCACAACAAACATTTTTTCGTAAATCCGACAGTGCTGGACCAACTTCACACATTCATGATAGGTTGATCATTCTTGTATGGATTTTATTATGATCACTTTCAAGACTTTGACATCACGTCAATTTTCATTACATTTCCAGCATCATCCCCAAACCTCGTGACACTGAGAAAACAGCCAAAGGAGGGTGTGACATCCTAAATACTAAAACAATTAATTCGCGACAACCCCGTAGAAGTGGCAAGAAAACAGTTTCAACGCTGCAAGAACCATCCCCTTGTCACCCCTTTCCACAGGGGTGTCGCTACTACATCAGTAATCTTACATTATTTATTTACGTTCGTGCATTATATTAGAAATAGGGGCGCCCTTTTAGAGCACTCGTTCTGGCTGCCAAGAGGGTAGGATTTTAGGTATGTTCGGTTTACCTTGGTGGTGACAACCTCACCCCGTGAGGAAGGTAATAATTTAATATATAGCGCTTGGCCCCCCGATTTTACGGTCTATTGTGACGTTGCCAGTAGACCGTTATTGTGTGAAAAAAACCGGTCGATTGATATTTTCATCAGTTTGGTATAAGAGAGTTGGTGGAGCGTAAAGTTTTTGACAATAGGAAAATTTAGGGGTAATTCGCACATTCTTCGTTAATTTATAGACGAACATCTGATGTTGCGAATAACACAGAGAGTACGTATCATATTTGTGAATACGACGGTTGCCTTCTATATTTTGAGATGAGAAAACAGAAAAAAAATTAGAGCATCGAAAATCACTTTCTCCGTGGAGAGTGAGTTCAATAAATAAGAAGTTGATTGATTAAATAATGACCCATTATATAGGGTGATTTTTTTAAGTGTTTCATTAGACGTTTTCGAGGAAGGAATTGTAATACAGATTCAAGATTTGGGATTTTCGTTTAAGAGTACATGAATTTTAATTTAAAATATTTTCAAGAAGAATCTACTTCCGGTTTCACCGGAAACGAATGTAACTTCGTTATTTCAAATGCAAAACCCTGTATATTTATACATATTCGAATTCTTCGTTCAATTCTACACTGATTCGATGTATGATATGTGCAACCACTCAAGCGGTTCTTGAATTATAGCCTGATTATCAATTTTTTGAAAAAAAGGTTGTCACAAATTGGTGTCCATATCTTCAAAATCCCTCATTACAAGAATTTCTTTTTGCGAAAGTGGAACAAAAGAAAGTACGCTGATACTGTTTCTTGTATAACTTATGAGGCAATATTATACAGGGTGTCTGAAAAAAAGGCCCCAAGTGAGCCTCAATAAAACTATGAAATCTCACTTTTTTCAAATGGCAAGCCTATAATTTTGTAATTCCAATCGATTGCTCGTCAAAAACCAGTTATGGTGTCCCGAACATTTCATCCCTCTAAAATCAGTATTTTTGCCGTTATTCAATAAAATTTAAGGCCACCTTACACGGTCAATATTATTGATTCAATATTATTGACGCAATATATGGTAAAAAACGGCAGCCCTCACACGATTCAATAATATTGCCCAATAAAGTGTCAGTTTCAATTGTGAAGTCAGGGAGGATGGATCTATCGTTTTTAATAGGATCTGCTTTGGTTCTGAATAAGAGGAAAAAAGGAGGCAGAGAAAAGTGTGGTTGAAAAAATGGTTAAAAAAACGATCGAGTCATGGACATGGGATATTGCTTCGAGAACTCAACGGTGAGCCAGATGACTACAAACATTTTTTGAGAATGGATGAACAACTTTTTCAACAACTTGTTACACTCGTTTCACCATTTACAATAAAACAAGATACGATTATGAGGAACGTTATTTCACCGGCGGATCGACTTGCAGTCATACATATTAAGATTTCTAGCAACTGGAAACAGCTTTGAAGATTTGAAATTTTCGTCTCGTATTGCTGCAACAACCAACAACAACGCTTCTTTTCACTATCAGTTTCCATCTCGAAAGGGAGAGAAAAACACAATTTAAGCAAACACTCTCTACGGCGTCTCCAGAATTACTGAAATTTTATTGCACAATATTCTGGTTACCCCTCACACGGTGTCAGTAATATTGACGGCGCCTCAATATATTGGCGGAACCGCAATAAATATCAAATCGATTTGATTCTTCTCAATATTATTGCCATCAATATTATTGTTTCAATGCACTCCTTATACGTTCAATATATTGATCAATAACGATAGCTTCAATAATATTGACCGTGTAAGGTGCACTTTAGAGTCAGACATAAAAAAATATATTTGATGCATCAGCTCACAAAACATATTTGTATGAAATTTCATTACAACGTTACCAGTAGTTTCGGCAAACTAATAAAGGATGTTTATTTTTTTTCTTGAACGCAAATAAGTTTACAAAAGTTGTATCAATCTACAATCTTCAAGTTCATATTGAAATCGTTTTTTAGTTTCTTGTCGTTGACATCTGAATCCTCATAGATTTTTCTAGGCAGGAAGTTTCATTGTGATTTTTTTCCTCGAACCAAAAATATAAGTAGGTGCTAGCCTTTTCATGCCATCCATAAAAGACTCAATAATTTCTTTCATTCCCGTGATAAAACGCTTTATTTGAGCTAATAAAAGACTTCTTATAAAAGTTCATTTTTTGGCTGTCAAGAGTTTAGTAACGTTTTGAGATGGCCACAAATGCCAAGTTCGAAAAAACCTCCTATACCCTTCTCGATTAAATAAAAAAACCATTCAGTCGTATTCCTTTTTATGTGCCTTTAAAAGCAACCATCAGTGACATCGATCTATTTCTGTGATTTATTGAATTTTCGAATTTCATTTGCAATTTTTTGAACATGATCTTGCATTGGTTTAACTCCAAATTTAAAAATGAAAATACTCCGAAAACGGTAAACATTATCGAGGTTAACCAGGAGTACTAACCTTTTTGGTGTAAAATGAACGATTTTCAAGTTCACTTGAAATTTTGACTAATAAATCTAATATTGAAAATATTGAAATAGTTATTATGTTCAATACTACTTGGATACGAACCGTGCAATTGACTCTCTATGAGTCAGATATAAAAAATATATTTGATGCATCAGCTTAGAAAACATATTTGTATGAAATTTCATTACAACGTTACCATCAGTAGTTTCGGCAAACTAATAAAGGATGCTTATTTTGTTTCTTGAACGCAAATAAGTTAACAAAAGCTGTATCAATCTATAATCTTCATGGTTCATATTGAAATCGTTTTTAGTTTCTTGTCGTTGACATCTGAATCATCATAGATTTTTCTAGGCAGGAAGTTTCATTATGATTTTTTCCTCGAACCAAAAATATAAGTAGGTGCTGGCCTTTTCATGCCATTCATAAAAGACTCAATAATTTCTTTCATTCACGTGATAAAACGCTTTATTTGGGCTAATAAAAGAGTTCTTATGAAACTTCATTTTTTGGCTGTCAAAGAGTTTAGTAACGTTTTGAGATGGCCACAAATGCCAAGTTCAAAAAAACCTCCTATACCCTTCTCGATTAAATCAAAAACCATTCAGTTGTATTTCCTTTTATGTGCCTTTATGTTCTTTAAAAGCAACCATCAGTGACCTCGCTTTATTTCTGTGATTTATTGAATTTTCGAATTTCATTTGCAATTTTTTGAACATAATCTTGTATTGGTTCAACTCCAAATTTTAAAATGAAAATACTCCGAAGACGGTATACATTATCGAGGTTTACCAGGAGTAGGCTAACCTTTTTGGTGTAAAATTGAATGATTTTCAAGTTCACTTGAAATTTTGCCTAATAAATCTCTATATTAAACCCCCTAGCTACGTGCCTAAATGTAACCAGTAGTTTCGGCAAAATATTAAAGGATGTGTTTTATTTTTTTTTCTTGAACGCAAATAACTTTATAAAGGTTGTATCAATCTATACAATCATCATATTCATATTGAAATCGTTTTTAGTTTCTTGTCGTTGACATCTGAATCCTCATTCAAGAGATTTTTTTAGGCAGGAAGTTTCATGTGATTTTTTTCCTCGAACCAAAAATATAAGTAGGTGCTGGCCTTTTCATGCCATTCATAAAAGACTCAATAATTTCTTTCATTCACGTGATAAAACGCTTTATTTGAGCTAATAAAAGAGTTCTTATGAAAGTTCATTTTTTGGCTGTCAAAGAGTTTAGTAACGTTTTGAGATGGCCACAAATGCCAAGTTCGAAAAAACGCCCTATACCCTTCTCGATTAAATCAAAAATCCATTCAGTCGTATTTCCTTTTATGTGCCCTTTGGTTTAACGCGGGAGCAAGATGATAATCTGACAGTTGTGCTTTGTGGAGCGAACCTTGGCCGGAATATAAAAGTTATATTTTTGCTAAATGGGCCTGCTGATATTTATAGAGTTTTGATAAAGGATTATTGCCGTTTTTTGTTTGTGTCGACCGGTAGAGGAGAAATATGTTTTGTTTGAGGTGTTTTCCTTTTATGGTGGTTGATATTATTCAAACGAAAGTTTGGAAAAGACTATGAATGACGGATTATTCATGAATGAGGGGGTACATATTTCAAATTGCGCGTTTTTTCAATAATGAATAATATATTTTTCGTTTTTTGATTTACTTGTGCTTTTTAGTTTATAATTGTTGTGTAAGGTTTCTTGGGTTTTCAGCACTTTGTTCTTGACTACTAAACACTTATTTACTTTTCCATAAAATATATTTTCATTTTTCAAGGAGAATATAACAATCTACACACCTAATGGGTGTTTTTTTAAGAGGTTGCCGATTTGTTTTTTGAATAAAACACATATAAAATTATGAATGACCAAAATTTTTTTTTATTTGGTAGATAATTTTTTGGCATTTAACATTTAAACACAATTTGTGGCATATGTCCACCACGACTATTTTTCACAAATGTCATTCTGGAGGTCCAATTTTCGACCACTTTTTCAAGCATTTGAGGGCGTATGTCAGCAATGACACGTTGAATATTGGTTTTCAAAGCGTCAATCGATTGAGGTTTATCCACATAAACCCATGACTTCACGTATCCCCACAAAAAGTAATCGAGTGGCGTCAAATCGCACGAACGCGGAGGCCAATTCACCGGACCATTTCTCGAAATATGTTGTCGTTGAAAGTTTCTTTCAATAAGTCGATTGTTTCACGTGCTGTATGCCAAGTGGCACCATCTTGTTGAAACCACATTTCATCCATATCCATATCTTCAAGATTTGGCAACAAAAACTCATTGATCATGGTTCTGTATCGATTTCCATTCACGGTAACGCGTCATCGACACTGGCCTCAACGACAGCAATATTTTCTTCTGTACGAACTCTTCTCCTTCGGTGGCTTGGCATCCAAAAGAGTTAATGTAGACTGAAATTACGTTCTTTATGGTGGTCTCTGACGGACGATTATGTGCACCACAAAATTCACGAAGTGCTCTATGAACATTTTTACTTGAACACTGATTTTGAAAATAAATTTCCACGATTTGAAAACGTTTTTCTGGAGTTAACCTATTCATTATGATTTGCCAAACAGTACTGAGTAGAAATGCCACTTTGAGCGGTCAAAACAACTGTCATAAAATAAAACGGAAAAACAAACCTCCTAAAAACACCCGTTATTATCGTCAAAATTACATTTAAAATGTTAAAAATATAAAATACAAGACATAGTTGCAACAAATTTGCACAGATAAGACACAAACAAATGATATTGGTTATCGTACCAATATCATTTGTTGTGTCTTATCTGTGCAAATTTGTCTTGTATTTTATATTTTTAACAAATTAAATGTAATTTTGACGATAATAGAACTATTTGATTGTTATATTCTCCTTGAAAAAGGCCATATACGGCCGAAACATATATAGGAATGAAAATATATTTTATGGAAAAGTAATTAAGTGTTTACTAGCGTGTGCGACAAGCGTGAGATGACGTCGAAAAAATATCTGATGTTAATGGCAGTGGCGTGTGTTGTTATTTAGGAAAAAATGTCCAATGTATAAATAGCGAACCCGACAATGTATTACTAAAAATTGAAACGTGCACAGACTTGTTGCCCATACACTGTCGTTCTTGGTCATTGCTCCACGTTCGGTGAACAATGCACAAGCTAAAAATCAGAACTATCTTGATTCCGACGAAGATAATTGCACATTCCAATTTCGAACTGCGGAACGCCATACACACACTATTTTCACTGTACCCCGTACCACGCACATTCAAGTCTTCGCGCTTCCTTCTTAGTGAGTGGGCCCTTTATTATGTGAAAACTCGGATCAACCTAACTCGGGGCCCAAGCGCAAGACAAATTTGGGGCTCATATAAAGAACTCAATTAGGACAAATCTTATGTGAAAAGATAAAGAAGGTAATTTTTCAATTGAATATGAGAAGTGGGTAAGGCTACTTTTCACGATACCTGTTTTCTATGGCATCAAATCTCTGTAGTAATTTTCAATGAAATGTGTTATGGAATTGATCAAAAATGATTGGATAGCAGGAGTGCGAGAGGTTTGTCGTTCAATACCAGGTTTTAAAAAACATCGTTTCAATATTTTTGAAGCTAATCCTAAACCTCACAATAAAGATAATGAATATCACTACGCTGCTTTTTAAATTGTTTATTGCAGCTGATTCTACCATTTGAAAGAGATGCCATATTGCTATAGAAATACGGAAAAAATTTTGAATTTTTATCCAGTAAATAAGGTTTCAAATACTTATCCATAAATGAATAAAATAAATACAATTTATTGGGACAACTTTATTCGAACTGCTAATTTATAATTTTTTCTCTAATGATTAATTACTGTAGCTTTCTTATAGTTCTCTTAAATGTGGTAAATTCAATATTATAATTCATTCATTCTTCATACGGATATGTATTTGATGACATTCTTTTTGAAGTTCTGTCAGATATATTGTTCTTGTTATTGGTAGTCTTCATTTTTAATCAATAATATAACTACTGCTTCCTTATTGTTAGCCTTCATTCTGTCTTCTCTTTCTAATAAATTATATCACTATTGCTTCCTTACGTAGAGTAAATATTTTCCTTCATCTACAGATGCTCTTGAGGTTGACTTAGACAAATCAATTTCTTCATCTGGAATAATGAAAAATGTCAAAGAGAGTAGTCATAATTTGTCTCAAAGTGTGATTGATGCATTAATATCTTGCAATACAAATTTTTAAAGCATATGAAGATCGTTTTACCACATTTGATCATAATCTGGTTTTACATTTGAATTGTGAGAAGGTCTAATTTTATTTAATTGAAATAAGCTTTTTCTTTTTTATCTCATCCTGCATTAAGCAGTTGAAATAAAGGAAAATATGCATCCCATTTCCAGAACCTAGTCTGTTTGAGAAACATAGGATAGCCAAGAATGCAACAAAAAATTAAAAATACATCTAACTAAAATTGTTTAGACAATAGATATTTACCTGCATTGTCCTCGTATATGCTCCATTCTTGTTCTTCTCCTGATCCAAACTTCAGGTAAAACAAATTTGTTACTATCAGCAAAATTGCGGTAAATCCAAAAATAAATGTCCAATCATCGAACTACAAACAAATGTCATTATTGAGTATACAGGTTTGGAAATTCATGTCGGAAACATACGATATACAATGCATCAGACAGAGAATTCTTCCGTCTAGTTGTACTACTGTATAGTCGAGAAATAGACGTGCTGTAATTGACTGAACCCCGTTGTACGATTGGAATAGCGTAGTGTTGTCTATCTCTTATCGTTGGGGTTGGCTTGATTCATTCAGTACGGCAGGCAAGTACTTGAATCTAGTATTACGGGCAGCCTGGTGTTTAAAAAAAAAACGATGCGCGTACAGCAGGTTCCGTACCATATTGACGCTCCCAACGATAAGAAAGAGACAACTCTACGATATTCCAACCGGACAACGGGATTCAGTCAATTACAGTACGTTCATCACTATATAACTGTACAACTTGACGGAAAAGTTCTCTTTCTGACTTGTATAGTATTTACTATGTCGATGTTAAAATTATCTTCAAAAAATGTATCAATACTTTTTTTCCTACGGGGCACCGTTTCTGAGATAAAACGCTTCAAATGTTCTAAAAGTTGTTACTAAGAGGCTAGCCTCAAATTCACCTTAGAAGCCGCAATAGATAAACAACGAAGGGGAGGTTCATGATCTCGTCACGTCGATGTGAATAACGCGCTAGACAAGGAAGCGCGAGAGGCAAGCCTCACCGTTTACGCCTTGAAGAGGAAGTGAGATGAATGTACAAAATCGGACCTTAACGCCTGTGACGTGTAACGTTACTGTCCGATTTTTGTGCATTTATCGTAGCGTCTGTAACGTGTAATTTACTGACGTCTGTACCCGGCTCATGATACTACATGTGTTTTAAGGTTTGTTCCAACTCAAGAATTGACCGTACAATGATCGTCAGGATTCTGCGCAATAGACAAAAATGTGTTCCAACTGAAAATGTATCGTTTGAGAACGGTTTCGTTTTTGTTCCATCCTGCTTCGGGACCGTGAGTGGAACGGTTTTTGTGATCGTCATTTCGATCCCTGGTCTGGAGCAAGTACTGTTTGGACGGTTCTTGTACGGTCAAAGTTAAGACGTGCGCATAAGATCGATTACTAACAGTTTCGTGACCGTGAAATTACCGTACAAAAGTAAGCAGTTGGAACAAACCTTCAGTATCATGTACCCGCTTGATTTGAGCTCGGATATCATGGAAGACGAGTGCAGTATCGTATAAAAAAATTGAGACTGAAGAACATAGAGGAATGATGAAAATTGATTTATAAAATATTGGATAAATTCGCTTGATATTTGTGATTCCCGTAATTTATTTGGTGAGGCACTGCCTCACCTGCCTCATAGGACAAGCCGCCACTGACGTCAGCATTGAAATTATGTCATACCAATCATGTTCCGACTAAATTTCATCAAAAAACCAGACAACCTGAGACCATCTCTCATAGAATTGCCAACTCGCATACTAAGTACTTCAAAATTGATACGATTAGTCTTACCCCATGGTAGCTGACCACTGTTATACTAATCATCATGAACACCGTGCTGATCAATGTAGCAGTACCGAAAATTATTGGTGCGAAGTTTGAGGTTATATCGTTAACATTCAGTTTGGATCCACAGATGGTTCCAACGCTGCATACAGAGATGATAGCCCAAATAGCTATTCCTATATATTCGCTTGACACAATGTCGAACATCAACAGAATGGAGAAGAATGCTGGTATAGATGTTCCTGTAAAAAACAAAAAAAGATAAGATATTACAAAAATAATGAATGATATTAATCCATTGAAATCAACCAAAATTGAACTTATACTTCGGAGCTAATCTCGTCCACGTTCAAGGCAAAATGGAAGGAAGGGATATCAAACAGAGCACCTATGGATGGCCATTTCGTCCTTATTAGGACTTATCAGCACAGGATAGCTCTGAATGATAGAAGGTATTTCTTGGAACTTAAAGCGAAATGGCACCTTCTTTCAGGTATGATTATACCGAAGACAAGGACCTTGAACGAAGTAGCGAGATGTTCACCATTTTGTCGCATTGACCGAAACGTATTTGCAGTTTGCAATTTTTACATCCTGAATCCACGACGCGGAGCTAAGGGTCACAACAGTTGACACCATAGTAAATAATAAGCAGAGGTTTATGCGTAACACCGCTTTGATTAAAAAAATAATGAAAGCACAGAATAATATTAAGCGATTGAAATCAACCAATATTATACTCATAGTTCGGAGCTTATCTCGTCCTCGTTCAAGTAAAAATGCAAGGAAGTGATATCAAACAGAGCACCTATGGATGGCCATTTCGTCCTTATTAGGATTCATCAGCACAGGGTAGCTCTGAATGATACAAGGTATTTTCTGAAACTTATGTTCAAGAAATGAGCTCCGAAGTACCTATGAGTTTAATATTGGTTGATTTCAATCGATTAATTTATTCTCTGCTTTCATTATTTTTGTATTAATGGGGATGTTACGCGTTAAATATAATATAATTTTAATATAATTTATTGAACGATTTTAACATTTACAGAGTTAATACAAATTTTAATCAATACTTTATTCCACTTAACTCCCGGAGGAGTTGTTTTGTGCTTGATTTTGTACATTTTGCTGGTTCAGATATTCATGTGAAAGAATTTATCATATTATATTCCTTAATTCTGAGAAAAAATCAACAATAAAACAGATCCTCTACACCAATGTATTCTTGATGGTCAGAACAAGTATAAACGCCCCTTTCATCATTTTAGGTAGGTACTCAGGAAAAGGTCTTCATTTGATATTATTAGTTGTTCAGTTTTCTGGAGAAAAGTTTGAACATCTGCTTATAAGATATTATATTCATTTCATGTTATGTGAAAGAGATCATAGGAGAGATAAATATTGCTACCATTTTCGAACAGATTTCCTCATTAATAATATGAAGCCAATATTGGGGTTAGATGATTCGCCAATATCGGCAGTCTGAAGATACTTTTTAAACAAGATTGAAATGTGTTTTTTCGGTGTTTTTGGGATGGGATTATTCGTCAAATCAAGCAGGTTTCCTTATTATTGTCGAAGAATATGACGCCAATATTGGGGTTAGATGATTCCCCAATATCACAACAACGTCAAAAGATACTACAGGCACTTTTGATACAAGATTGGAATGAGTTTTTGGCCAATATTCTCAACAATTATTTGGCATATAAAAGACCTTTTTAATTAATATGGATGCTTTTCGAATTTCAATAGACGATTTCAGAAACCTAATTGATCATTACAGATATCAACAGAAATTGTTCTCTCCCTATACAGGGTGTATACTTCAAAAAGTTCAACAATTCGCCTGTGATTCGCAACATAAATGTATTATACACATGGTCGAAGTATTGATGGTAATTCTTCAATTAAACATTTTGTAATTTTACGAAATATTTCATTTTTTTGTGAAACTCCAGTTATCCCTGTAGCCTAATCGAATTTGATGAACTTTCTAAAGTAGACCCACCCCGCATTTCTTTACCAAATCATTGAACAAATAAGTTTCAGAAAAGCAGTGATGGCAAATTGGCAAACCATAAAACACCTAAAGCTACAGCTACTTTCAGGGCGTTACCTACCTAAAGTGTTGAATAGTTTTCTTGATTGCCCTATTGTAGTTCTCTCCTCATTGATGAGCAATTGTGCTATGCCAGAAATGGCAAAACTTAAGATCCATGTGATGAGATTGATCACTGCAAATATATTCTGAAAAAACAAGTTAATTGTAGATATATTGTACAACGAGTATATACGGAATGACATGCATTTCATACGAGTAGGAATTGGTTATTCCGTTCTAGTTTTACATTATATTTTTTTTTCGACTATTATAATATACCTACAATAGTAGTAGTTGAAGTGAAAAATAACAAATATGAGAAATGGACTATTATTCATTAATTTAAAAAAATAAAGGTACTAGGAAATGTGTTGAGCACTTACTACAATAATAGTGAAAATTATCTTCCTATTTGTTTAACGACAATATCGAATATATGTTGGTATAATTATCAAACAGTTATTTTTGTATTGAGTGCGTAAAATGAGTGTTTTTCATGGCACATGAGAGTGTCAATTTTTCGCCGAGACCGCAGGTCGAGGCCAAAAATTCACTCAAATGTGCCATGAAAACACGAATTTTATACGCACGAAATAAAAACAACATTTTTTGTACAACTGTGAATGTGAATTTACATCGTCTGAATATAATTATCAAAGATAATGCTTTCAATACAATAATTCTGTGCATCCAGATCCATTGATATTTTTGTGTAGTTACTCTAAAAACTTACTTTTTTCAACGGTGAAAAAGTGATCATTTTACGCATCCATAGTGATGAAGAAAAGTCAAGTTTTTTGACATTTGTACGAAAAACAACGCTGGAGCTGCAAGTGATTGCTGCAAACTTTAATACTCGTAGGAAATGTATGCCATGTACGATAGGGATCGAAAATGATTTGGAAAGAAAAAACCAGCTGATGACATTAATACTTACATTAGTAGCACGATAGTTAAATTTTATGACCATATACATCGGTAGATTCGATGACACGATGAAAAGCAACCAGCTAGCTCCTAATTGGGCTACAACTATAGCCCAGAAAGGCATTGAACACAATATTTGTCTCCATGGTGTCTTCACCTGAAATAGTGCAAGTTATTAATACAGTTGGAGGTCATCTACATTGAACGTTTTTTAGGATATCTAGCCATTTTTCAAATGAACTCACAAATGCGCAACAGATCCAGAATTTCCATTAAAATTTAAGACTTTTGAAATATATCGACTTGATTATATAAGCATATAACACTTCTATGCTGAAATTCAAAAGCATACAAGCAGGTATACAGAGTATGTATATTTTTTTTTCCAATTTGCTAAACAAAAGGCAAAAAAATCAGGTACAAAAATTTTTGAAACGAGATAAGTATTCCAGCATATTTTTGTGTCAGTAGAACTGATCAAGCGAAGTGCTAGATATCATAAAATCAAAGTGTATCAAGGATAACACCTGCTGGACGTGAGCCTTTCTGTGGGCTCAGAAGAGACCAATAAGAGGCAGCGGTCCAGCAATGGGAGTTCAATAACAGAAAAACCCTCTGGAGAAACAGTCCTGGACATACTCAGTCCAGAAAATGCGGAACGACCGCACCGCTGTTCCCCTGGGAACAAGCGTACAAAAAATACTGCGCTATATTTTCAAACTTTTTTTGAACCATTCATATTTTATGAAAATTTTTCGGAAAAATGTATTCCAATTTAATTGAAAATTTTACTACTGTTCTGAAATTTTTCCAACTGCTTTGAAAATTATCACTCTGATCAACGTCCCTGCATCAACTGCATTGAAATTTTCAAACTGTTTTGAAAATTTTTCCAACTGCTTTGACTATTTTTCCAAGTGTTTTGAAAATTTACCAATTGGTTTGAAAATTGCTTAAGTCTGTTGAACATTGGGGCGGGTCGTCCACCCATCCCCTCCCTTGGGCCCGTCCCTGAACGCCATTGACGACCTTCTTGGTCGCAGAAGGCTTACTTAGCCATAACGACCCCAGTTAAATAATAATAATAATGAACAATATGTAATCAATTTCATAAAAACTACGCATCAGAAATCGTCCACTGGTCCGATCTTTTGCACTCATTGAGATTTCCTTCGACGAACCCCACAGGGTAATTGTTCCTGACAGAGACCTATGGTCTTCATCAAACAGGCTTCTTAGTCCTGAAGGTCCACGTGGTTCACGGATGGCTCTGTCACAACAACAGGGTCTGGTGCCGGAATCGTGGGTCCTCACTCCTCACTTCAATCAGGCTATCCCTCTGGGGAAGGACTGTTCCATTGTGCAGGCTGAGCTATTTGCGGTTCTTGCCTGCGCACTAAAAATATTCGCAGGTGATACTCTGGCCAGCACATTTACATGTTGCGACATCAGGAACTCTGAAATCTCTATATGATGTTAGGGTTGACTCTCTTTTGGTAGAAGAATGCAGGAAAGCTCTGCGTGGCTGGGTTCTGATAACTTTTTGAAAGTAATCTGGTGTCCGGCTCATGCGGATATACCTGGTAACGTCAAGGCAGATGAGCTGGCTAGGCGGGGAGCCAGATTAGCATTTGTTGGTCCGGAGCTTGCGCTGCCAATCTGTCGCACATCTGTCAGAAGCTTCTTCAGGAGCTGGCTGAACAGGGAATTTTCCTCGGAATGGAGGGCGGGGGGGTGGGCCTGAGGTGGTCGAGGATTCTCATTGAGAGACCGTCCTCGCGACCTGAGCTCAATAGAATTCTGTTGCTGGAGAGGAAACAACTCGGTCTGGTGAATGGTGCATTGACTGGTCACCTGTTTAACAAACATTTGAAGAGAATGGGATTTACGAGCTGCTCCCTATGCCGGTGGTGCAGGAGCACTGATGAAACGGTTGAGCATATTTTGTTCAACTGTGGTAACCTAACTGAGTTAAGGTCAACACACCTAGAAAATCCAACACCTACTATTCCTATGGTGAGAGGGACCACTCCTGGCAGACTCGCGACATTTCTGTCTTTGTGTCTGAGGAGCTGAGTCTCTATACAACGATGTGGGTGAACAATGGGCCACTAGCCTCAGTTTGGCCAGAAAGGCACCGCGCGAAGAAGAAGAGAAGAAGAGGTTTCCTTATTTCTGGCTTACTTACCTTCTTATTGATTGCAACATGTCCTCGATTATAGACAATGTACTCTAATTCGCTATCAGTTATCCTTGGATATTGTTCAGGGGAATCTGCACCAAAAACAACCATCAGGACTACCCAGATGATAGATAAGAATCCTAACTGCAGATAAACGAAGGACCAACCGAGACCAGAACTTGGAAATAATTGTCCCGCGAAGAAAGAAATTGCGAGACCCAGAATTCCACCTGTAAAAATAATAAAATTACTTCCGAATCTTCAAAGATATGAGGTCATTTCAAGTAGTAATTCAAATACGAAGCAATTTTAGGTTCTTAATATTCACCCTTGAAAGTGAATGATCAATGTAGCATAAAAGTATCAGATTATTCTTAAATGGTCTTTTATAGCTGGTATCTTTAGATACTGTGAGATCACCAGTACCAGAGGTAACACTTTGACTGCCACAGCACTATCAGTTGTCAAAATTCTAGCCGAAAAGACAATTTGATATAATCATATTATAAAAAATGAAAACAGAGAATAATTTTAATCGATAAAATTAACCTCATACTTCAGGGTTAATTTCATCCTCGTTCAAATAAAAGCAGAATGCAAGAAAGTGGTATCAAACAGAGCATTCATGAATGATACCCAGGATATTCGAATTCAAATGATCGCTTTTCCGATATGAAAAATTTTCACTTTCTTGTATAACTTTTTCATAAGTTACCATACATAGAAACGAATCTGCACGTTAAAAAGCTGTGCATCACAAAACATATTGTTTTTTGAAATATATAAAGGGTTTTCTAATAAGAGGTGTTATTTTGATATTCAAAGAAAAATGCCATTTTTCAATATAAATGATCGGATGTTTATTTCATAATAAAGAAGAATCTATGCCGTTAATAGTGGAAAATAACATCACCACCACGACCACGCTCACAGGACCAAATCCTTTCAATGAAATTTCCATAACCAAATCGCAAAGTCGCTGTCCTATGTCCTCGATAGCCTCACGAATTCCATCTTTGAGGTCTTGAATCGACGCTGGGCTATTGGCGTAGACCTTCTCTTTCACGTGGCCTCAAAGGCAGAAGTCGCAAGGTGTTAAATCACAAGATCTCGGGGCCAATTGTGATCACCTGTTCGAGAGATAACACGGTCCGGAAACTTTTCCCGCAAATGATCAATGGCACTACGTTGTTGATGTCGGTCGGCTTGAGTTCTTGTGTTATCTGAACTTTATAAGCCTTAAGACCCAAATCTTTATGCAAGATACGGTGTAATGTGGTTTGTGGGATGCCTTATTCCAAAGAACGACGAGGAAGGGACAAACCTGGGTTTTCTTCAACACTTTCAGCTACAGCAGCAATATTCTCGGCTGTTCTTGAGCGACGTTCACGGGTTTTATTCTTCACATCACTAACTTGTCCCAACGGCTCGAATTTTTTCTGTATTCGGTCCGATAAGGTGCTTCACGACGACCCAAAAATGTTCGAGTTTTACGAACCGTCTCTGTCAAATTTTCACAATGCGTTCTTGAAGCATGTATCGTTCCGTTTTTATTAATGGCGTAGTTTTTACTTGTCAAAGGTCAAAAAATGACAGCTTCAAACGTGACATCTACCGAAATAGTGGGCTATTCAAAATAACACCTCATATTGGAAAACCCTTTATTTCACTCACTTGCATAAACTGCAGTTCCAAGAGTAGTCCTTTCCTTAACTGGAACCCATTTGCTGATGGCATCTGCAGGCATTGGAAAAAGAAGACCAGAGCAAAGACCTTGTATTGACCTGCATACCATGAGCCCATTCGGGCCAAATATTTTCGTCATAGTTGGAATATTCAAAGTCGCTGCGGAAATTATACTCATGAAAATAACCATGGGCCACTTGAATCCAAATCTCTTGCAAACAAATCCGCCAAGAGGAAGAGTGATGATAAAACCAAGCAGGTAACATTGGACAAGTAGAGACAATTTACTTTGTGTCACTTCGTCCATAAACTGAAAAAAAAAGATGTCCTTTGATTCTGTGGTTAATTTTCTCATCATCTCATTATGCTATACCTTCCATTTTTTGGGCAGAGAAATAATCCTTACAAGATTGGAGAAACTGATCACCAGGACCAATTTTCGGTTGATGTATAGATTGGAACAAGTGGTGACTTTAAATACATAGGACCTTTTTTCCTACCCAGTAGAATAAATCTTGTGTGGATCAACCTCTGCCTAAAAAATTAAAATTAAGGGACTAACCTGCCTTAATCTGTGTCTATACGATTTTGGAAGTAACCAAAGAAACTCTTTTTGATTAAATTGCATTCTATAGGGGGTATTCTTCAAAAATATATTCAGCAACGTTTCGAAGATTTTCATCTGCTCCATCAGGCCTCTATAAATTTAAGATCTACTAAAACATTTCGGACATAATTGCTAACATCGGTAATCAATTTTAAAAAATCATACAATATCTTCATACGAAGATATTGTATAATTTTTAAAATTGATGACCGATGTTAGCATTTAATTATGTTCGAAATATTTAAGTAGAACTTAAATTTATAGAGGCCTGATGAAGCAGATGAAAATCTTCGAAACGTTGCTGAATATATTTTTGAAATTCTAAAATATTTGTCCTTATTCCCACAAAGAATACCCCCTATAGAATTTAATCAAAAAGAATTTCTTTGGTTACTTCCGAAATCGTATAGACACAGATTAAGGCGGGTTAGGTATGCCCTTAATTTTAATAGAGGATAATCCACACAAGATTAGGAAACTTATTGCCAGAACCAATTTTACGTTAGTGTTCCATTTATTCTACTGGGTAGGAAAAAAGTCCTATTACAAGTCACCACTTGTTCCAATCTATACATTAACAGAAAATTGGTCCGGGTGATCAGTTTCTAAAATCTTGTAAGGATTATTTCATATGGAAGGTACAGTGATATCAATAACATAAACAAATATTTTATGGATTTATTTTTTCAGTTCCAGTTCATTTTCGGATTGTCTCTAGCTTTGCTTGCATTTATTGGCTTTTGTAAAATATTTCTTATAATTTCTGATGTGCCCTTCCTCGTTCAATGTTATTTTTGAGTACCTATGTTAAAGAAGTAGAGAATTTATTTTTTCAGTTCCAGTTTATTTACTGATTGTCTCTAGCTTTGCTTGGTTTTATTGGATTCTGTAAAATCTTTCTCATAATTTCTGGCGTGCCCTCTCATGTTCAGTGTTATCTTTGAGTACCTATATTTAAGAAGTAAAGAAGGCTTTAGCTTTAACGGAGAAAGATCTGCATACAAAGTTATGAAGCAGTTGTTTCACATTATTTTCTCGGCTCATGGAACCACACGTTTTACACTGACCCAAATTCTCTTCTCTTTCCATAATTTTTAGGAATAGAATACAGTGGAACTTCCCTATAACGAACGTCTGAATAACAAATTTCGTACAAGACATTGCACCTTGAATCCAAATTCCATGTTAAAAACACCCTCTAAAACGAAGCAAATTCCTTCTATAACGAAATATTCAGAGAACATCACTCTTTGAATGGGCATTGGTAAGAAGTTTAAGGGTGGGTTTTTTCCGAAAATTTTCCGGCCGTGATAAATCCCGACCTTGAACTAAATCATTACGGCGGGCAGAGATACTCTTCTGAAACAGTTTAAAATATACCCCTCCCTGGCTGTTTGGTCTCAATCTCACCATTACGCTAGTGTGAGAGTTGTGCGGAAATATCGAAAAGGAAGTGCTTAAGTTTGAATGATAAGCTTAAATATATCAGTGAAGGCGACCGTGACATTGTCGACTATAGAAAATAATTTTCTGTATACGAAATTTCTTTATAACGATTTTTTTTGTGGATTTGGATCTTTCGTTTAAGCGAAGTTCCACTGTATATAAAATTACTAAGAAAAAAGGAGAAGTCTTATTGTCAAATACAAATTGATCTGCAGTGCGCATGCGGTGACTCTACGACCCTGTTCTCGTGTAGGGTAATGATAGATCAACCTGGGTCAATGGTCGAGTTAATAGCACCGTACTTTCCGAACACGGGTTGGATGTTCGGGTTAGGTGAACGAACTCGACGGTTAGGGATCGAGTTAACCCCAGTAAGTATCCGAAAACGCCTAATGAACCACAAGCTCGTTGTGAAGTCCAAAAGCCGTCATATTCTTTCGGAATAACACATAAAAACTTTGAATTTTCTGCTTTCATATGAAAAAAAGCGAATGAATAAATATTGAAAATTAACAGAGATTTTTGATTTTTTAAAACGGACAGTTCAATAGCTAGGATAATTAAATTTTATCTATCTTTTTTTTCAAAAAGAAGCATATACTCACTTTTCGATCTCTCAATAGTCCATTCAAGGTTGCAGAGAGAGATACTTCGTTGCCAAAACTAATGATGTAGAACAAAATCTGAAGTAGAATTTGTACATGACGAACACCAAAAATTCCCACTGGAGCTGAAATACATAATTTATTATCCCACAAGGCAGAGAGAAAATGATAATATAAATTGGTTATTACTACAAATACAGGGTGGTCCAGATCGTAACCAAGAAATTTTAACCACTTATTCTACATCGAAAATAACCCTAGTTTTTCATAATATAAACCTATGTCAAGAAATGTTTTTTCTCCGAGATATGGGGTGTTAAGATTATAGAAAAAAAATGGTTTTTATTAATAACTTTCACACTGCTTGATATATTTTTATGAAATTTGAGACATAGGTTTTGAGCGTCAAAGAGCACTTTTTTTCGTTTTCTATTCTACCAGTGGCGTTCGTACTGCAGCGAGACTGAATATTTTCAGTTGAAAAAATGATACGCCACTGGTTTTTCTGCCGATAAAAATAACTATTCAAATCCTTATTTGATTTGGATCAAAGTCTGTCTCTAGACTTTTCGTTGTACGAGGCACCGTTTCCGGTTAAAAAAATAAAACACATTCTCATGCATGAAGAAATCGCCAAAATTTGATGAGATAGGTGGTGCATAATAATAATAAGACTACTTTTGTGAACGAAATTTTGTGCGATTTCTACATGAATGAGAATGTTTTTTATTTTTTTAACCGGAAACGGTGCCTCGTACAGCGAAAAGTCTAGAGACCGAATTTGCTCCAAATTGGATAAGGATTCAAATTGTAATTTTTATTGGCGGGAAAACCAGTGGCGTATCATTTTTTATCTGAAAATATTCAGTCTCGCTGCAGTACGGACGCCACTGGTAGAATAGAAAAGAATGATAGTATGCAAAAAGTGCTCTTTGACGCTCAAAACCTATGTCTAAAATTTTATAAAAATATATCAAGCAGTGTGAAAGTTATTAATAAAAACATGTTTTTTCTATAATTTTAACACGCCGTATCTCGGAGAGGAAACATTTCTCGACATATATTTATATGACAAACTAGGGCTTATTTTGATAAAGAATACGTGGTTAAAGTTTCTTGGTTACGATCTGGACTACCTTGTATAATATTGTATTCTGAACGGAAAGATACCTGAGCAGAAACAAAAGAAGAACTAAATGATCGAAAAACAGTTCTAGTGAAGGATAAAGTACACACAAACTATGTCTGCAGGAGCCTGTTGCTGTTCATGAAAATAATATATCGGGTGTTGAAAACAACACTTCAATAGTATGGCAGCTTATTCTAGAAATTGAAATAAGTAAAAAGTTATAAAAATGGGTCCGCAAAGAAGTCGTTTTAAAGATATGAAATAAATATTAACTACTAGCGCCACTGAATACGAAAAATTACAGAAGCTATTCGTTTCAATTTTGAATTGGACAGTTCTCATATGGAGCATCATCTCCAAGGATTAGACAATGCTCACGAAAGATGTTTCCGTTACGATAAAAAGTTCCAGAGAGTCGCAAAAAACATTTTTTTTAACCCTGTTTTTGGAGAAGATATAACAAATTGAAGTACTGCGCATATATTATGAAATACCCTGTATTATCTCACCTGGTGGATTTATCACTTCCCCTTGTTTCATGGTGAATAAAAGAGAGACGTTTTCTAAACTTTTGACCTACGAAAATATGTTATTTCAAAATTTAAATTAACGGTTACGATTGGAAAAATGAATGTAACATTTCCGAAGACTAATTATTCGATCTGCCTCACTACACAGAATGAAAATACTCGTAATTTATCTAGTCTAGTTGAATTCAGGAAATTAAAGAACCATAGTTTATCGTATCCGAAAATAACTGTATAAACAAACGAGTTTTTCCGTAATATCATCTTATCTTTTTTTGTTATCAATTTTTTTCAATATTTTTTATCCATTATTGCAGACCTCATTTGATAATCCGTATATAAGTTGAGGAAAAAATGTATTATAAATGTTCCTTCTGAATTATTGATATTCGAATGAAACGAATACATTTGCAATGTTATAAATTCTATGGACTACTACCTACGAACAATTTTCAAAGAGCTCAAAAAAAGCAGAGTTCGCAAAATTCAGTTGGAATACCACAAAACTTGTATAGTCGTTCAAAAGCTTGAATATTTATCGGATGGAAGAAAACTAATATATGCTTCTTTTCTAGTAACTTTTTCTGGAAGTTTCACCAGTACCAGTAGATATCACTTGACTGCCACAGCACTAGAAGTTGTCAGAATTCTGGCCGAAGAGACAATTTGATATTGTCATATTATAAACAATGTAAGCAGAAAATATCAAACTCATACTTCAGACTTAATTTCGTCCTCGTTCAAAGCAAAATGAAAAAAGGGTATCAAACATAGCATCCATGAATGATACCCAGGATATTCGAATTTGCTCTTCGCTCTTTCTGATATTCTAGACTCTCTTTCTTCTTTCTTTTTCACAAGTTAACTAATACATGCTTTTTTTCTAGTGATTTTTCTGGAAATTCTGAAAAAATTTTGTGCGTCATTATTTTGCTACTGAATGAAATCTCGCACATGAATATTTTCTACTCCGGATAATTTTCACAATATTTATGAGTTCGAAAAAATTTCCGGAAATAATTTGACCTATAGTGGTAATACTTGTGAAAATTCAGTCACTTAGAGGAAAAATGGTATTTGAATCGTTAATCAGAAAAGTCGACTCTTAGTGGCTCGTATGTTATATGCATCAAATCACTTTCCTATGGCTGTACTAACAAATTTTGACGTACTGATTTGAATTGGTATTGAACATTTCACTGCAAAATTTCAGCTAGAACGAATGAATAATTCAGGGAAAAAATTAAAATTGATTATGCGATCCTCTTGAAATTCTGCATGAACATTCAGTATAAAGCAAGGGCGTAGCCAGGGGGGGGTTTGGGGTTCAAACCCCCCCGAAATGTTCAGAGTTATATTTTGTTGCAATAATAATCTTTCATTGTGCACTTAAACCAACTTATCTCCGAAAATCTAGTTAAAATTATCAATTCATATCAGCAATACGGATGCTATTGAAGTTTCATTCCATTTCTAGAACATACTATCAAACAATTACTGATGAGATTTTCTAAACACCGAAAATTAATATCAGCCTTATCTGGTCTGCTACCCCCGAATTTTAACAGAGAATATGAATTTGAAGACGCATTATCGATGTATTCTTCACTACTCCCAGAAAAAAATAAAAACGTAATTAAAGCAGAATTTGAAAACGGGAAAATGTCAATGAACTCCAATTCAAAATCGGCATTATAATGCTTAGATGAGTGCAATCAGAATATGTATCCGAACATCTACATCCTACTACAAGTTTTAGCTACTATTCCAGTATCTACTGCTACTCTACTAGATTGAATGGAATGGCGCTTAGAATATTCATTATAGTGTGAAAATTGATGAAAATGAAGTGGTTGACCAATTCGCTAGGCAAAAAAGACGGATAGACTTTAACTGAAGGAATTCACCATAAAAAATATTGTTTGTGTTTTCTCACTGTTTCATTTTTAATACTTATTCATATGTTGTTGGCACTATTTTGGAGTAAAACGAAAAACTTCATTTAGTTTCAATGAAAGCACACATCTACACTAATTTCATATTGATTCATCCTGTAAGTATTGTTTGGGAAATAAATATTGTTTTTTAAGTTTTTGTTTGAGTGAATAAAAATTAAATCTGAAGCATATTTGAAAAATAGGTTTACCTAACCTAACCAGGAATATCTATGTTACGGCGGGCAGAGGAATCCTTCTGAAACAATTGTAAATACACCCCCGGCTGTTATTTTCAATCTAACCATTACTCTAGTGTGAAAATTGTGCGAGAATATCTTAAAAGAAGTGCTAAAGTTTGAATGATAATTCACGCTTCTTACTACAACCCAAGAGCAAGCAACACGCACCTGTTTCGTGGCAAGATCTAAATTTTATAAAGAATTTATCAAAATTCACTATAAAAATGGTGAAAATTTGGCAGAGACGGTTCGTAAAACTCGAACACTTTCGTTTCGTCGTGAAGCACCTTGTCGGACCAAAATGAAGAAATTGGTGGAAAAGTTCGAGCTGTTGGGACAATTTAGTGATGTGAAGAATAAAACCCGTGCACGTCGTTTCAGATTAGCCGAGAATATTGCTGTTGTATCGGAAAATGTTGAAGAAAACCCAGGTTTGTCCATTCCTCGTAGTTCTTTGGAATCAGTCATTCCACTTATGTCATTACACCTCTTATTGAAAAACCCTTCAGTATAATGATTAGAAAAAACATCAAGATTGCAATTTAGCAACTCATTTGGTTAAAGGAAGCGTTCATGAATCAAGACAAACGAAAATGCTGTTTCCAGCATTTTTGTGGATCTTAGAGCTTAGAGCGTGCTATAATTTTGCCCAAATGTCTGCTTGGGAGTTTGGGACTGGAGTGGTTAACGGGCCAGGTCGGTCCAGTAGTTTCGGAGTTATCGATATTTGAAATACATTATTATTTTTCAATATATCTGAAACCACAAATCCGACCAATTCGAAATTTGGTATTTTGAAGGAAAAAAAATGATGCGCAAACTTTTGCAAAATTTCGTGAGAAACGTGGTATTAATAATATTTAAAAAGTTTTTATTTGTTTCTCATTTGTAAACGTCAGTTTCCAAAAACACAATATTAATCAAGAAAGTTTATTTTTTCAAGTCACTAACTTGTAAACTGACAGTTAACTTGTAAAATTTTCACAAGTTAGTAGTATTATTTACATTGAGAGTTGTCAAGTACTTGCTTCTAATTTCATTCATCCCTCTAATTTCAGACTTCCTGGAACAAATGTATTTCTCAATAAACGTTCTCAAACTATTCGAAAACGATATTCGTACCTTGTTTTATTCGTATCTATTTGTTTTCCTTCTCAAAATTGCAAATATCCTAGAGGTTTTTTTGACCTGTAAACTCACTGACAGTTTCACGTACTCGCTTCTAATTTCATTCATTCTGCTAATTTCATCGTTGCTGGAACAAATATTTTTAGTAATAAACGTTATAAAAGTATTTAAAACGATATTCATGCCTTGTTTCATTTGGATCTGGCCTTTTTCGTCAGAAATGAGCAAATATTCTCGAAGGACTTCCCTCTCGTAAAGCCACTGACAGTTGTCATAATTTTCCGATGTCATAAATAATCCATTTTTTAGAAATGTCAAGCGAAAATTATTGAGATTTATCAAATCTTTTTACAAATGAGAACAAATAAAATATAAAACAATACACGCAAGGTAACGGGTTTAACTGGCTCAAGGAGGTAACTGACTCGCCTGCGGCTCGTCAATTATATCCTCCATTCGCCAGTAAAAACCCTCTTACCTTGCTAGTAATGTTATATACCTACTATTGTCTGTGCGTAGTAAACTTAAATTAGAGCACTAGAAAGATAGGTATGCCAGACAGGCTGACTGGGTCCAACCATAGACTCGAAAATTACAGATGGTAATGTCAATTTCTCAGTTATTGTGCTCTATTGTTAGTTGTGTGCTTTTTTTGAAGAATAGTTAATAAAAAGTAGTGATTTTTTATTCAAAACAATAAAGTTGGAGACTAGACAGGTGAGCATAAGCATTTATTCGATTACAGATTTCATTTCATTCGAATTGTTCTGTAATTTTCGAGTCTGTGGTTGGACCCAGCATGGCTGTCTGGTATACTCCCCTTTTCAGAGCCTTAGTAATGTTATATACTATTGTCTGTGCGTAGTAGTAAACTTAATTTTTCAGTGAAATCGACCGCGACATTGCCGACTATAGAAACAAATTTTCTGTGTGACGAAATTTCGTTATAAAGAATTTTTTTGCGTATTTAGCGCTTTCGTTATAGGGAAGTTCCACTGTATCTTACAAATACCAGCCCATCATCTTCACTGACAAATAACGGAAATGTTTTTTTCACCCTATTTGTTATTTCTAAAATCCCAGAAAGCGAATGACCACCAACATCAAAAGAGGACCAACGCGCGCCTAAACCATAACTGATGCACGTTTTTCCACCTTTTTGAGTTTCTAGTATCAAAAAGGCCGCCGTCTACGTAACAAAAGAATATCGGATAATTCACCCGTGAGGAAATCTTCAAATTTCTGACAGTTATCCCGAAATTATGAATTAGGTTATTATGCAGTTTACCTGTATGAGCTGTCAATACCTATTCAGAATAACACAAGGGAAGTCAAGAGCAGCTGTTTACGAGGAGGATAGATATTATATGCCGCTGTACTGAGGAATATTTTGGGGATAAAGCGTTTGTGAAGAACACCCACTTGTGTGTTGAGATTCTCGCGTCAGAATTTTGTGTAATGAGTTATTGTATTGGGAATATATATTCTTTTGAAATCAAGAGCTACATAATACAATACATAAAACAAAAATAACAATCCCTAACTGAGGTTGGTGCAAAACGGGGGGTACCATACTATTTTTTCGTATGATACCAGAGCTCAGGGAAAAACCCCAGTAGAAAAAACCCTGTCTCGCCGTTTCAACAAAAATAACACTTAAACAACTATTAGAATATTGATGGATTTCTTATTCATTTAGTCCAAACGAACGATAACCCTCTCCAGGATGCCTTCGGAATTCTGAATCTGAAACCAAAAAAATCAAAGCAGAAAAAAGGAACAGAAAAATGAAATGATTGAAACTCTATTAAATCGATTTAAAATTAACAACCCAATTCAAAAACGACTCGGTAATTTCATGTATAGCTCTCAAGCCATCCTGAAATTATGTATGGAACAATTATTTATCAGTGTTCAATTGTCTCCTCTGCTTCTCCGCATTCGCAACTAGGACTCTCAACTGAATCCCATTTAAAAAGCATACTACTGCAACGTCCATGACCTGTTCTTATACGATTAAGAACAGTCCATATTTTCCTTGGAAGATCAAATCCAGGAACTTTATTCGAGGGATCAGTTATTAAATTTTTGTTCTGTATATTACATGAGTTCCACTCGGATTGCCAAATTGCTTTATCACTTTCATTTGAGTTTAGAAAATGATTTGAGCAAAAAGGTTTACGTGATTTTAATCGAGGAATCTTATTATCTGAATATAGGAGAGTATTGATATGAATTTATCGAAGAATTAAATTTGTTCCAAATTTTCGAAGTAATGGCCTGCCTGCGGATATGTGGAGGAGCAATGTTTAAAGAACTGGTAACCATGGAGTTGGTGTTGATTTTATTGTTCCAGTATTGGGAATAAATAATGGCTATACAACAACATGTTAAGAAATCATTTAACTATAGAGGACGACTTATCAAATATCATAATCATAAAATAATACGATATTATTGACGAAATATTTCACCTTTTTTCATCAAAGTGATCATTTGTCACAAGACAGCGTCCCCAACATTTACGTTACCTACTTGTCAATATTTCTGGTCTTACGAAGAATTATTGAGAAAAATCCTGGCACCCGTCGATTTTTTATTTCGAAAGCAGATTATCCTATGCTTTTTTGAATTCTATTATTTCTCACCCCCTACATTTTTTTGGGTTATATTGTTTATTTTCTTGTCAGATTGATACGCAATGTTGTCAAAATTGCATAGAGTCACTGGTAGCACTCAAGCTCGTCGGACGAGGCCGGGTACATTCGGCAACGTTGACTTTATTTGACGTTATGACAGCAAATACGGCCAACTTCAGATAAATAAACAAACGCCCACTATGCGCTAAAACTTTCGTGAACGGACTATAGATGAAGCGGTTTTGTATTATGAGCCATTAGTTGATATTATCGTCGGATTTAGAGTACAATTTGATCGATTTGCGAAGAGAGCGAAGATCAATTCTGGATTTGAGAAATATCGTGAAGTGAAGAAAGGAAAGCCACGACAAAAACTGTTCCTGCTGATGAAACTCGAGTGAGACATATTGTTTTGGGGAGGAAAACTTCAGAGTAGGGGTTTATCTTGTCATAATTGACTATCTGACAAGAGAATTGAATGAACGTTAAAATTGCTACAAGGGTTCTGCTGCGAAGTTCTCCTTTTTCGATTAGTTCTGAAAAATTAGGAGTAGCTGTTACTAATCTCATCTCTAGATTTCCGGGCGATTTAGATGAAAAACTTCACGATGAATGTTTGCACTTCAAATCCTACTTAGCTCAGTTAAAACAACCTCCAAAAACTCTACACGAGATGAGTACCTTCATTAGAAGTGATAAAAGCTTAGTGCAAGTGTTTCCCTATATCGATATTACGATTAGAATGTTTTTATGTACTTACCTACTTTTGCAACGAACTGTTCAGCACAGAGGTGGTTTCCAGCACTGAAGCGAATTTTAATCTTATTTACGATCATACATGTCTCAAGACCGTTTGAATTCTCTGGTCGTTTTGTGCATTGAAGCTGAGTTGTTGAAAAAATTAGAAGTATTGTTGCAACAATTAGCGGAAAAGAAGGCGAGAGGAAAACCATTATTAGTTTGATGATGAAAACTGTCATTTTTATTATGGAATATACACTCTGAAACATTAGATTGTTTTATTTCCGGATAGAAAACTGTCTATATAAACTTCCGCGAAATTTGCTAATTTAATTTTTTTTAATTTTCTAAATTCTCTTTACTCAGAGGGGCGGCAATTTTTTTTTGGCCCAGAGAAGGAAAATAGTTTAATCCGGCCCTGTTTTCCCCATTCTGTAATATGTGTAATAGTGAAAGAATAATTGCGAATATATCTATCTATCTTATTCTTTCGAAATGTATTTTTCGAGGGTCCATGTCTCATCATTCCGAACTTCAAAAAACCTCATCTAGTTGTAATACAATTCCCTAATATGTTTGTTATCACACAGCTAATCCGAATACAAAAGCTAGGAAGGTCCGAACCGAATCTGAGATCCGGATCAGCGAGCAATCTCAACATCCATTTAAAATTCATTGTTATGTCCAGCGTAAGAGGATATTTATTTTCCTCTAATCTGGAATGAATAAAACGTATCAGATATCTGCCATAATTCAAGAACGTCCAGATATGGGGCCAATTGTCCATGAAATCAGATTTGCAGAATTTAGTGCAGCTCGGATTAGGGGTCTTTTTCGTGTCTTGTTTCGGACGTTCTGGCAAAAAATGGACATTTCGAGATGAATCCTTGAAAAATGCGGCTAGCATAATGTGCAGGAAATCATTTTTTATTCGGGAAGATTATTTTGGAACGGAGGCGTTTATCGGCATGTTTTATGTTGGATTTGGGCGAGTTATCGGAGTTTACATCTGATATTGTTGTGTTTTTTGCCCTCAAGGAGGTTTTCCGGTGGAGTTGAGTAGTGAATATAAACGACAGGATGTTTGCTGAGTTGTTTTGTATACCAGGATGAAGTGGCGTAACAATATTGGAGACTTGCGACCTACGGCAAATTCCTTGGATAATACCTACCTTTCGACTAAAAATCGATGGGTCGAAACTTCATTTCAATAAATTACCCAACTAAATTGGGTGTATTATCATGAATATGAATATATATGTAATGGTTGTTATTCTTGAAAGTATCAATAATATTATCAAACAAAGGTTGAAGATCAGCCACTGAATTTTCAATAGAAAGAATTGCCAAGTTATACGTAGTCTTATTATTACAAAGAGTTCCTTGGATAGGTTTATTAATATTGATATGATTGATATAAGATTCGAAAATATTTTTTCGATGCTAGATATTGTTTCTAGAGGTTTTCACTTCCAGTCTCCGAAACAGAAGTAATAAAAATTTTTTAATTAAAATGAAATAATAATAATAATTATAAAAGGAGAATTCAGGAATCCACATGTATTTTGTTGGATGAAGTAGATAATTTGGCTAATTGTTCTGTTGGAATAGGTCGTATTTGAATTGATTTATTGAAGAAAATGATACCAGGGGCCTATTGCACCAAAATACTTTGCAACTTTTCACTTTGCACTTTGCATTCTGACAGATTTGCAAAATTAATTATGTTGCACAAGATTTCTCTCAACATTGAAGTTCTGCGAAGTGCTTTTCACCATGCACTCGACTTTACAGATTGCACTTTGCAAATATGAATGCGTTTTCGTTCAACGTAAATGAAAGTGCAAAGTTAAAAGTGAAAAGTTGCAAAGTATTTGGTGCAATAGGCCCCAGGAAACTTCAAAGTTAAATGAATCAACATCTCTATGTGTTGACAACTTTCAATGTTTAGTTAGACTACAAACGAAATAAGATACAATTCCAAAGATAAGTTTGTCTGAAGAAGGAGTCTGATATAGATACTGAAACGTTAAGTTATCCTTTTTCGGCCGCAGTTTCGGTTCTGAGTAAAAAAGAAAAAAGAAACGAGACTTATACTACGAATTATACTACGCTAATGGCAAATAACCGCCGATTCTCGACACAGTCGGTATGGCACGACAACCGATGGACCGTCGTGACAAAAATCATGCATCGGCAGATATTTGTACCGACGTAGTACCGACGGTTTTTCGCCACACACATCGGTTTTTGGCGCTTTTGCCGAGACAGGATTCTATCTTTCTATAACCAAGTCTTATAAAAATCCGCTCAGACGTTAAATCGTGGATGAGGTAAACTTTTAAAACAATCGATTAAAAATCACTAACTTAATTAGTTTTCTGCCTACTGCCTACCCCTTAAGTACGATAGCATGAATATTAATAGCCCATATCCTTTTCTAGGTTACTATCTATTACCTAACTAAATTTCATCCAAATCCGTTCAGCCGTTTAGGCATGATACAGCAAAACTCCCAGCAAAAACCATAATAAAATCACTAAGTAACTCAATTCAGTTTTCTGCCTACTTCCTACCCCCTAAGTACGATGACGTGATCATTTTGATCTTATATCCATCTATTACCTTACTGAATTTCATCAAGATCTGTTCAGCCGTATAGACGTGAAAGAGCAAAAGTCTCAACAAAAACGACTAAAAATCACTAACTCAATTTAGTTATCTGCCTACTGCCTACCCCCTAAGAACGATGGCGTGATTATTTATAGCCTATGACCATTTCGAGGTTATGATCTATCACCATACCAAATTCATCAAAATCCGTTCAGCCGTTTAGGCGTGAAAGAGTAACAAGTAACAGACAGACAGACAGAGTTACTTTCGCATTTATAATATTAGTATGGATTAGCGTAGTATAGGTCTCGTTTCATCTTCGTGACGTGCTTATTCGCGAACGAGAGCGAATAACTGGTAGAATTCACCGAAATGTGTGGGCAAAACAGTTCCGCGGTATGATTCGGCGGTTCGAACAGAGGCGAAGAAAACGGATGAAAAATAACGATGTCTATGGCCGGCTTTAGACCTACACTTCAATACTTCACCATCATCCTTTCAACTTCTTCCTCAATTAGCCAGCGAACTGCGACATAAACGTCATACAGGAGCGAAATCGTTAAATTTATCATCCACTGCTGAACACCAGGACAATAAGTAACCTCATTGCCACATTGCCTCAACACAACGCCATTGATATCTCAATGAGCCAACGCCAACTCTCAGCGAGAGCTGACATATAATTTAATGGATCCTTTCTTACTTTGCCACCTATGGCTTCCGGTCTCTTGTGTCACGTCAACGCAATTCAGTCACGAAATTCAGGTCACAATACGTTATTTATATCCTTCCAGACCCTTAATTCGTTTTTGATACATTCTTTGGGGTCCTTTCAGCCTACAACTACCTTTCAGTAGGCTTTGAATTCCTTCCGTGATTAAGACTTAAATGTATATAAGGTATATCCGTGGGATTGAGGATGCTGCCAATGATGAATTCCTTTTTTTTTCAAGGGTATAAAGGAGGCATTACATACATACCCCTAATGCTAATAGAATGAGACTAATTTGCATCAGTCACTTGGTGTAAGAATAGTTAGGGTTCGAAGTTATGTTTGACTATTTGAGGTACCGGAAGTCATAGCATTATAGAAGATTTAATTAATTCATGTTGAATATATTCAAATGCGAAGTATTTTGTTTCGATTCAATGTTTCGAGCTGGTTAAAATAATTCAGAGTCAATCAATCAATGTTGCTTCTTGTACCAGGAAAACTCTTGAGACTGAGACTCCTTATTACTGACAGTTCTCAAAAAACCATCATCGATGACTTTGATCTCTGTTTATTGAATCTGTTGTCAAACAATTCATTCGATCTTTTTCAGCTGGCTCATTATTGGAGCCCAGTGGCCAGATTGTTTTAAGATCAACAGACGGTTGACTGATAGGGTTTTCGGTGATTGACATGAAAGCTGCTTCCTTTAAGTTTCAGTTTCTCTTCTTTGATATTATGAAAGCTTCATCTCTTAAAATCTTACGGTTTTCGTTGAAAGCATTTTGAAAAAGCTTTGACTTATCAGTATATTTTCTTGGTTTGTTGATTTCCACCGAAATCGAGTCATACACGTTATTTATATTCTTCCAGACCCTTGATTCGTTTTTGTTACATTCTTTGGGTCCATTTAGCCTAAAACTACCCCTCAGTAGTCAAAGCCTACCAAACCCACAATATTCTTGATATTGAGTTGGATGTATTTTCCCGCCGTAAAAAGTAGCCTGTGTCCGTGCCTAGGATCCTATCTTTATATTAACCAAGTCTTATGAAAATCCGTTCAGACGTTAAGGCGTGAATGAGGTAAACTTTTAAAACAAACGATTAAAATCACTAACTTAATTAGTTTTCTGCCTACAGCCTACGCCTTAAGTACAATAGCATGAATATTAATAGCCCATATCCTTTTCTAGGTTACTATCTATCACCTAACTAAATTTCATCAAAATCCGTTCAGCCGTTTAGGCATGATAAGCAAAACTCCTAGCAATAACCATAAAAAAGTCACTAACTCAATTCAGTTTTTTGCCTACTTCCTACCCCCTAAGTACAATGACGTGATCATTTTGATTTTATATCCGTTTTTAGGTAACCATCTATCACCTTACTAGATTTCATCAAAATCTGTTCAGCCGTTTAGACGTGAAAGAGCTAAAGTTCCAACAAAAACGACTAAAAATTACTAACTCAATTTAGTTATCTGCCTACTGTCTATCCCCAAAGAACGATGGCGTGATTATTTACAGCTTATGACCACTTCTAGGTTATCATCTATCACCATACCAAATTTCATCAAAATCCGTTCAGCCGTTTAGGCGTGAAAGAGTAACAGACAGACAGACAGACAGACAGAGTTACTTTCGCATTTATAATATTAGTATGGATTCTTGGAAATAGATAACTCGGAAAATCGGAAACTCATTTCTCTAAGTATAGAGTATCAGAGTATATGACTGCAAAATAAACATGTCCTATAATTAATTTTTGTGAATTATAACTGACATTCACAAATTTTATTTTGGGAGAGTTTCTTTCGTATCTTCATCATATCACTTTTTACACTAATAACTCAGAGATCCTCTATAGTCCGATATGGTCTAGTGGCTAGGATACCTGGCTTTCACCCAGGAGGCTCGGGTTCGATTCCCGGTATCGGAATAAACTTTTGGTTTTTATTGGATAATGAGGCATATCACTTATAAAAAAAATACCTTCGGTATTTTAAATAGTTCCGACACAATAAAGCTCCACATGCATCATTTCAAATGTCGATACATTTTTGTGTAGCTCTGGAAATAAATCTAACAGATAATTATTTTTCTTAATACTTAACATGACGTCTATTATTTCAATATAATAATAAATGCAATGGCATGTATAAACATCATCTCAAATGAGTTCTTTCTGTAGCTTCAATTATTCCACTTGAACACAATAAATAACTTCGAGATCTTGTATAGTCCGATATGGTCTAGTGGCTAGGATACCTAGCTTTCACCCAGGAGGCTCGGGTTCGATTCCCGTATCGGAATAACTTTTTAATTGATGCTTCACGTAAAGATTACTCATTTGTCGAGATACTCAATCCTTATTAGACAATAGACCTGACTAGATGACACAGAGATTAAGGGCCCCACTCACTTCGTTCTTCTCCGCCGTGTTTAACCGACGGTTAAAAACGTTGGAAGGAAGAACGTTGTCGGTAAAGTCCACCCACATCAGTTTTGTTTCGCGCACTTTCGCGGCAGTTAATCACGATGGAGCGTAAGTGTCTGTTAGCAGTGGCGGCGGCTGTTGCTGTAAAAGAAAAGTATTCCGCTGATTTTACTTTCCATAAACACGGAAATGACCTGTACACTTCAATAAATTCCAGCAATGAAGTTCATCGCCACCAGTCCTGTTGGCCACTGTCTCTGAAATATGCGCGACCGATTAAACTGTTTACGCCACACACCTCGTGTTTAACCGAACCGTTGGAACGTTAACGGACGAAAATCAGGCTGAAATTTTCAACGACGGGAAAGAACGCCGGTTTTAGCCCATATACACTTCGTTTTTGCGGCAGTTTTAACCGACCGTTTTTAACCGTCAGTTAAAAACGGCGGAGAAGAACGAAGTCAGTGGGGCCCTTCAGGTATAGTTCTCTATATAGTTTAATGACTCTGAATGCAGTGCCTGGTAGCAGGAATACCTAATTTTTTATCAGGAGACCCACCAGAACACCGTATCGAAAAACGAAAAACTGTTTGGTTTCTTGAGGGAATTGAAAATGAAATAATACTCACACAATAAATCCTACCAACAAAATTGATATCTTCTTTGTGCCTCTGTAGATAATAATAGTGAACACAGAAGTTATAAATATAAATAGTCCGATATGGTCTAGTGGCTAGGATACCTGGCTCTCACCCAGGAGGCTCGGGTTCGATTCCCGGTATCGGAAATATCTTTTGGTTATTGTTGGATTATAAGGCATATCCCTCGATATAATAAAAAGTTCAAACACAATGAAGCTACACATGCATCATTTCTAAAGTCGCATCCACACTATGCCGAACGACATCATTCGACACGTTCGATTCGACAATCGGTGTGGACGTGTCGAACGATAAACGGTTCGACTCAGTTGTGAGCGAGCCTTCAACAAGAACGTCTTCGTCACGGAGCCGGGACGCGGGAGAAATTCAGTTCAAATCCGAATCCGACGGCATGTGAATACGCAGCGCTTTTGGATGCAACTGAACCCCATTCGGTCCATTCGACAGTCGACACGTCCAGACTGAATTATTCGATTCGACTTCCTTTGATCGGGACCGCGCTCAGTCGGGTTGGAAGCGACATGATTCGATTCGACTTCTACAACGTCCACACTTATTCGACTTTGTCGAACGACACAAGTCGAATGATGTCGTTCGGCATAGTGTGGATGCGACTTAATGTTGATACGTTTTGAGTAGCACTGGAAAAGGATGCTAAGTACTTAACATGAAGTCTATTATTACAAAATGTATAAATGTTATGGCATGTATAAATATCATTTCAAATGAGTTCTTTATGTTGCTTCAATTATACAGGGTCTTTATAAATAATTGTAACAGCGCAGTAGGCTTTGTATTACTTTGCCGCTACAGAATACCAATCTCTAACCAATCAGAGCATAGCATGATCACAGAATTCTGTGGTTTGCATAGGAAGCGGCAAAATGAGAATAATTCAAAGCCAACTGAGCTGTTTCAATCATTTATAGAGACCCTGTATATTTTCAACATAAAAAATAACTTAGAGATCTTCTATAGTCCGATATGGTCTAGTGGCTAGGATACCTGGCTTTCACCCAGGAGGCTCGGGTTCGATTCCCGGTATCGGAAAACTATTTTGCTTTAGTTGGACATTACCTCAGATCAATAAAAAATTTTTATTGATCTGAGATACTCAATGAAACTGTTCTGTTAAATTAATGTTCTGAGACAGAACATTGAAAAAATATTAGACTGCATCGAAAAATAAGTGATTGCCTCTATATAACATTGTATACACAGCGTTACTTTTGTTTTCTCATACATTATATAACTCAGAGATGGTGTATAGTTCGATATGGTCTAGTGTCTAGCGGCTTTCGCCAAAAGGCTCGAGTTCGAATTTCCGGTATCGAAAAATTGGTTTATTTCTGGAGGATCTACGTAAGTTTGCCTCAAAAATTCGTATTTGAATTATTATTTTAGATTCATCATTCAGGGAACAATGATTCCAATCTTTCTGAGAGTTAATGGACTTATGTAACGATGCGAGGGACTTAGGGCGAGGATTCCTCGATGAAAACAAGCAGGGGTAGTTTGTATAAGTTCATATAAGTTTATATAAGTTTTTAATTTTGTTACTGCTTCTTAAAAACACACAGTCATAAAACTAAACATAATATGATTCATTGAGGAGATGTTAGTCACACAATTTTCTTTTATCCCATAACTTCATCATTAAGGGTTGAAAATATCAACCCCTTATGATTTTCCGTCAAAAATTGCTTCGTGGGATAGATTTTCGAAATAGTTATTTTTGTATCTAGTGCGCGAAATGCTACTTTGGTGATCGAGAATTGATTTTTTTAACGAGGCGCAGCCGAGTTAAAAAAAATAGTCAAGATCACCAAAGTATTTCGCGCATGAGATGCAAACAAAATTTTTTCTACAAACGCTTAGCTTAATATGAAAAAAATATTGAACTGGTTTGAACTGTTTTTCCAAATCAAGTAATTAGGTATTATAACTATGGGCAATATATTGCAATATGTTGAAAGCAACACTCAATGTTAAAGAAAACGTGGATTTCAAGAAATTTACCAAGTTAAAATATAAAAATCCCATATAGTTTACATGCAGTGTGCGAAGTAAGTATTTCGCACATTACTTCGCGCACGGTGTCATAGTAACAAAGGAAATGAAAAAAAGGGTCACTTCGCATATTCTTGCCAATGCGCGAACCTTGTCATTTTTTGACGTTTGTAGAAAAAATCTCTTATCGTTTCCCATCAATTCTGGAGAAAAAAGTTTCCTGCAAAACAAGCAGTTATGATCACTGTTCAATCCATTTCATTGTATGTTCCAAAGAATGAATATTCTAAGATATTGTTTATGCTCAAAATTGGTTTTGTCAATTATGCTTATTAATCGAAAGAATGTTCTATTTGTGAAGTTAGAATATTACGGATATAACCATCCGGAAATTAGTAATTAAACCTTCAGAAAGATTTATGGAACATCTTTATCCCCTGTCATAGACATACAATATCTTCAATATATTCATTCTATGGAACACTTATACGATGAAATGGAATGAGCAGTGATCATAACTGCTTGTAAGTTTTTATTTTTTTCGAGAAAAGTATCGACTGTATCGAAATTTTGCAACAGCCTTTTTTTTCCCCAAAATCGAATGGAAAACCATAAGATAATTTTATTTCTAGGAAATCTATCCCACAAAATTTTCGACTGTCAATAATGAAGTTATGACATCTAAAAATTGGTGTTAGTAACATCTACTTAGAGCTTCATATTATGTATAGTCTTATGACTGTGTGTGTTTCAGAATCCGTCAAAAAATGTAAAACTGCCAGCTCGTCATCGCTTTACAAAGGCTGTATCTGGGAAGGGGGGTCGAATGCCATATTTTATACATTCGCGAATGCGAATTCGTATGCAAATGTCTGCTACTGACATTCGCGAATGCAAATGCGAATGTATACTCCGTTCACGAAATGTTGAGCACATAGTAGGCGTTTCTGTATTTATCTGAAGTTGGGTTGGCAGTGTTTGCTGTCATGACGTGTAAAATAAATTCAATGATGCCGAATGTACCCGGCCTCGTCCGACGAGCTCGCTAGTTATCAGACAACTCTATGCAATATTGACAACATTGCGTATCAATCTGACAAGAAAATAAACATCATAACCTAAAATTTTAATATACACAGTGAAATATGTCAAATTATCATGGCCAACCGACGGCTCAACCTTTCGTGAATGGACAATAGAAGTGTTCAATAAGATAAATAATTTTTATTTTTTAGAAATAAGAATGTATAATGTTTGAGAGTTTAAACATTTCTTTTTTGTTTAGATTATATTTACAATTTAATGCAGAATAATATAGTTTTTAATTATTTATCATATTTTAGAGTTTTATTCAAGATGATGATTATTTAAACATTTAAAAGTTATATAAAGACTGATAAAAGTTTCATAGATTTGTTTTTGTTAGTTTCAATTGCACTCAATTTTGTGTTATAAGTTTTTTTCTGATATTCATATTCGCAAAACGTTCCCAGAAATTTTGCGGATGCGAATGCAAATAAGAATATTCGAAAATATGCGAATGCGAACGCGAATGCGAATATTCGTTACAACTCTAATATAAACTACCCCTGCTTATTTCCATCGGGGAATCATCTCCACATCGGAAAAATAATAAAAGAATTCAAATGTCGATAACTCCAAAAATACTGGAGCGAGTTGGCCCGTTAACGAACCGTGGCATTCGCAGCCTGAATAAAATTTCAGAACCCTTACTTAATCCATTCGAGAGTTATCGTGTTCAGGCTGGACGGCCAACCGAATAGTTTTCATTGACCTCGGATTCCTCATCAGTGAGTCAAACCGAGTCGTTTGAGACCATTTCCGGTCCAAAATTCGAAAAATACAGACACTTAAGCAGAATGATAGCAAGATGTACCCCTAGGAACAAGAGTGCAAAAACCCCAATTCAATTTTGAATATAGGTACTGAAAAATTGAATAATTATATTCACACCTTAAAAATTTCTAAATTGTGGGTATCATGTTCAAAGTGAGCCGCAGGCTGTAAGGCATCTGCATTATCTTTTTCCCAATAGAAACAAGCGCGTAAAAGCATTTCGCTTCACGCCAGGGCTTTTCTAGAATTTTCTCTCATTGTTTTAACTTCAATACGCTTCTTCATTTCATTCCGAACAAATCAAATGTCCTCACGAACATCACGTGGATCCGATTGCCTAGTCCCTTTGCCTGAATATCTGAACCTGATAAAATCTTCCTACTCGTTCCTATGCCATCCATCCGGATGGCTGGTTCTCGTTTTCCCATTAGGTGTACATTACAAGAGCACATTCAGCAAAGCTTAGAGATTCTTTGATAAACCTTCAAAGGAAGCATTATTAAGCCTCTAAGTACGTCACAATATGGTGTATCTGGTTACTTAAAAACTAATTCCACCTTGCAGACCTTGATCATATCCCTTTGTGACATCATTGGCTCTCATGGATGCTCTGAATCGTGATGGAGCGAAAGAATAAAAAGTAATTTACCTGATATTGGATTATTCTGAAGACGGTTCACTGGTGTTCTGTACCTGTGTGTATGTGATTTTTATGCCTCGTTTAGTTGAGTCCTTTAATCCGGAGACATGCTTGGTATAGATAGTAACATAGTTACGTGTTTTTAGTGGTATTGAATTTGAAAATTTTTAATTTAATTCTTAAATTCAATTTTATTTATTATTAACTGATCAAAAAAATAAAGAAGAAAGAAATAACGAAGAAATTAATCTTTGGGGGGGGGGGGGCTGCAGCCCCAAAGCCCCCCCCCTGGCTGCGCCAGTGGTGCAGACAAAAGTAACTTAGTGCTGATTCACAATGGACGTAACCATAATGAACACGTAAACGTACTTTCTCTGTAAACGTAAATGTGTTCAGAATGTACTTTGGGAGCAGTAGCAAATTATAGACGTTTTTTGTAGAGTAAGAAGATCTTTCTGTACCTTTATAATAATTGTTCTATGAATTTTTTGACAATTGATTACTGTGAAGTATTGTCATTAATTAAAAATGTATGAAGTATTAAGTCTGTTTTTATTGAAAAAAAAAGAAATTGAAGAGCAAAATTCTAAAAGAAGAAAAAAACGACGTTGGTGAGTTAGACCTACAAATCACAGAATGTGAACAAATTTCTATAATTAATGTTAGAATTACGGACTACCGTAAGCTCAACGTAAACGTAAAAATTACAGAGCCTATTGTGAACGGTTCCACATGATTTGCATTGGTTCAACTTTGCGTTTTTCGTTTACGTTTCGGGAGTTTTATGGTTACGTCCAATGGGAATCCAGCATTACTCATTATAAGTGTGTGAAAATTGTAGATTTTTAATCGAAGTACAGTTAATTATACTATAATTGGTCAGTTATGGAGAGGAATGAAAAATGATTAAATTATTGAAATGGCCAAAAAAATAGGGGTTGGTGATGAAAAAGTAAAATTTAGGGTTGAATGTATTTTTTTATAGCACATTACGAAAAAATAAAAAAAATTTCGTCCAAAAATAAAAAAAAATTAAGGGCGAACAACCATTATCACTTAGGGGTATGGAAAGTAGATATCAGCCGATTCTCAGACCTACTGAATAGGTACAGTTAATAACAATTTAATTGATCAGTCATCGAGAAGAATGAAAAATGGTTGAATTACTAAAATGGCTATGAAAAATAGGGGTTGGTGATAAAGAATAAATATTTAGGGTTGTATGTATTTTTTAATGCCACATTATAAAAAAAATTAAAACAAAATTTCGTCGAAAAATTAAAAAAAATTTGAAGGTGAACAACCATTATCGCTTAGGGGTATGTAAAATATATAGTAGCCGATTCTCAGACCTACTGAATACGCATCTGAAATTTGGTAAAGATCGGTAAACCCGTTTCGGAGGAGTAGGGATACTAACATTGTGACACGGAAATTTTTATATTAGATTTAATCAACTAGTTTACAAGCAATAATGAATTTTGTATCAATTCTAGATTGAAACACATTTTTCATTCACATAAGAGATACATTTTACATAGTATGAATATCTATGTTTTAGTATAGGTATTAGATGGTACATTACTCGTATTGCTGTGAATATTCCTTCCATATTCGAGTGCACATGACAATCATACATTTAAATAGGAGAAATCATTCATCAAAAGGGGTCATTATTGGTCAATTTCGTGTATTGAGTTTTTATTTTGAGGTCGATGGAACAGTATGTTTTCCGCACGTCGCAAATTATGACATTCCTGACAAAATTTCTCAAAGTATAAAAAAAGATTATCTTATTGTGAAGAAACATAATTTCCTCACTGTGAGAGTGAAAAACGCCACTGGTTGAAACATTTTTCGCTTCATATAAGTGCTCTCGATATTCTCAGCGTTTGTTCCAAGTTTCATTAGAATATCTGGGAATATAATAAGGTTATAGTGGTAAAACGGGGTTTCTCCAATTTCAACACCCTGTATCACATCTACATACCGAGATTTGTAGCAATCATAGCATAGGAGCCACAATATCAGGATATAATAAAATATTTGGCTCATACGATTGTATCTCGAATGTATGACATAACATTTTGCCATTTCATTCGAAATAGACACATTTACAGAAAAATGCAAGAAATAAAAAAATTTGAAAACGACCTGGGCTTCTCTATAAATGATAAATTTTGATTACTAAAATTAAACCAGGGGCCCAAAGAAAAGTTTCTCATTGGTGCACTATGCCAAAATAGGTAACAAATTGTTTGCTTAGTGTCACCATTCCATAGTTGTTATTTTTATTTCATTCAAATATTCATTTGATACATTTCATTATTATTATATTAACGAAAAGAAGAACAGATGTAATCAGAGACACGACGTTGTTGATGATCGGCCGGCTTGAGTTCTTATGTTAACTGAACTTTATAAGCCTTAAGACCCAAATTTTTATGCAAAATACGGTGTAATGACGTTCGTGGAATGCCTTATCCCAAAGAACGACGAGGAATGGACAAAGCTGGGTTTTCTTGAACACTTTCGGCTACAGCAGCAATATTCTCGGCTGTTCTTGAGCGACGTACACGGGTTTTATTCTTCACATCACTTAGTTGTACCAACAGCTTCGAATTTTTCCACCAATTTCTTTATTGTGGTCCGACAAGAAGCTTCACGAGGACCCAAAAATGTTCGAGTTTTACGAACCGTCTCTGCCAAATTTTCACCATTTTATAGTGTATTTTAATAATTTCAATGCGTTCTTGAAATGTGTATCGTTTCATTTTGATTAATGGCGTAATTTCTACTTGTCATATGTTAAAAAATGACAGCTTCAAACGTGACATCTACCGAAATAGTGGGCTACTCAAAATTACACCTCTTTTTGAAAACCCCGTTATTAACGAGAAGAAGAATAATTTCTGAAATATTTTATCCAGAAACAATTTCATGGCCCATTAATACACGAAATCCAGCAAGTCCATCAACATTCAGTTCACGATAGACAGCAACTGAGAGGGAAGAAGATGGAATGGATATAATAAGATCTAACAGCTTGTAGGTGCCTGCAACTAGTATAATAGTCATATTATGCGAAGTCTCATTGTAGTCGAATTTCCTGTACCACCCACTGCGTCTTGACATGACAAACGGCCTACTTAACATCTTCATCCAGTACACCCAGTTTTGCCAATATCCGACCAAAAGTCCCTAAACGCTGGAGAGGCTGGGACGCTTTAGGTTATGGTGAATTTACACAGATTTTACGGGTCATTATCTCCGTTAGTTTGAATATTTTTGTAGTTAAGGATTCTTTTGTTAGGGTTTATGTACCTTGAAAGATGTTTTGAACTCGTACAAATCATTATTAGAGCGTGAATTTCATGTATTATATGTTCGGTTTTTTTTAGGGGCGGAATAAGTGACAGTTGTCCTTATTTATACAGACTGTTACAAAGGGGTGCTAAGAAATTCAAGAAAAACAATGATTGGTGGTATATGAGTCTTACCCCTGTTCATCGGCTACAGACAGGACTTCAAGATTAAAAACATTTTCTTTCCTTTTTGAAAGTTTTCCACAGATAATGTTCTCTATGTCTAAATATTTACGCTATGTTTATAAGAGAGTTGCCTTGCTTGAGCAAAAGTAGAACACATATAATCCAAACTGACAACAGACATGAATAAAGAAAACACAAATGAAGAATCGAAAATAATAATTCAAATTTGAATATCCATCGCCTTAGTTCTATAACTTTATCAATTCAACTTTCCCATGATATTCAGATATCGATATTGGTTTTTGAAATATGAAAAAGTGTATATAGCAGTTTACAATATAAATCGATTTGATTGATGTCAACGACATATATGTCACAGTCTTATACATGTTCTTTTGAATTGAGAGCTAACAAAATACAATGCATGAAACAAAAAAGTCCCTAGCTGAGGTTGGTGCAAAACGGGGTACCATACTATTCTGGCATATGTTACCAGAGCACAGGGAAAAACCTCAGTAGAAAAAAACCTTGTCTCGTCGTTTTGACAAAATTGAAACTTAAAACTATCCGAATAAATACCTTCAATATTTAGATACAAAATACTTAATTCATGCTCTTGGGACAGAAGGATGTTTTAAACCAGGTCTGGCATTCCAAATGATGATTTTACGAATCTCCTGTTCTTCTAAGTCTTATGAATCAATTGAAGTGTTACCTTGATATTCAATATGGGTCTATTCGTTATTATATTCCTGGTAAAACTGATAATTTTACAGGAATAATAACTATGTTTCAAAATCTACCAATTCTTTTTTTCCCATATGTACATACATATACATTGCATACAATACAATACAACGCATTGGATGCTATTTACAGATAGAAAACTTTTATTATCCATATATCCATTTGAAAATAAAAAATTCAGGAATACAGAGTTAGTTAGTGGGGACAAGGGATCTCAAGTTGAATAAGGTTTAAAATGTCTCATAAGGATATTAGTTTCAGATTAGAATAGAAATTTGGAGAGAGGGAAAGAAAACCGGTATAAAAAACAGTTATTCTTTTGAATGATATACCTATTATACGTCTGTTCTCGTCTGCTAGGCCATAATAATATCTTTTAATCGAAAGTTAATAATGAGTTATTATTCACTGATTTGAAATGGTTCATAATTTTGTTCTAAAATTATATTCTTTGAATAGATATTTGTTCAGTATTCTAAAGTACTTCAAGTAACAAATATGGGTTAACCTTGTCAATCGAGGATCTTATCTACTTTTATTACCTCAATTAAGGCAATTTCTATCACAAAATATACAATAAATAATAAACAATGACAAGTTCTCCAAAATTTCTCATGTGTCAACTTGACTTCTTTCACACTTGTAATAGAAGAATCTTGTCAAGGTCGCCAAATGTTAAAATCTTCAAGAATATATTCAGTAGTCGTCGATAAAGTATAGTGTGCTACCCGCGTATAATGGCTGTTATTCGCTCAGTGATTTAGTCCATTCGCCGACGGCTCGTAGCTATCACTATACTATTATCATTGAGTTCAAAAATACCATTTTTAAACTCAATGCTATTATCTAGGACTATTGTGAAATCCGTTTATTGTACGTCTCTGTGCTCGGCCTTAATAACAGCCATTAATCACAGGGGAATAATGAGATTATAAATCACTGCTGTCAGATGCTTCATAGATTTAACTTTGATATTATTTTCTTTAAATTGGTATTACTTCAGTTTTCTAAAGTACTTCAACTAACAAATATGGGCATACTTATCCATCATGGGCCAAATCTACTTTCATTATATCAATTATAGTTATTTAATAAACTAGGTTATTAAAGACAGCGACTAATGGTCAAGATATTTTAAAGCGTGAGCGGAGCGAACGCTTTAATAGTTCGAGACCATTAGTCGCTCGATTAATAACCGAGTTTATTACAAGATTTTTCCGACGATCTCAATATGATTTGTGTATGAATTCTTGATTGAAATACATTTTCATTCTGCACAAGACATACATTTGTCAAAATGAAATTTCTATGTATCTATGTTCCAGTAGAGTTTTGACATTTCTCGTAGTGCTTCTGAATACTTTGTGAACGATTGCCATGAGGATTGCACATTAAAATAGCCAAAAATTGAGCATTAAAATGGGTCATTAATGATCAATTTCGTACACATTAAAATCACCTTTTATTTCGAGGTCGGCGGAAAAAGATTTTTTCATTACAAAATATACAATAACCAGTTCTCCAAATACTTCTCATGTGTCAACTTGACTTTTTCCACGCTTGCCATAAAAGGGTCTTGACGCGGTCGCCAAATGTTTAAATCTTCAAGAAATATACTCAATAGTAGTGGATAAAGTATAGTATGCTTTTCGTGTATAATGGCTGTTATTCGCTCGGTAATTTGGGCTACTCGCACTTTGTGAAGCAGACTGGTATTTCGAAATATTTTCTGCTTCCAGAAAAAAACAGGATACCACCCTTTACACAATCGCGCGTTCTGTTCCCTCATTGTGCCTCATTTTTACCCCATTTAACTCGAAACTTTGTTAAGACTCCATAATCGTTTTATTCTAGGCCAACTGCGAGTCATTAAAACCAAAAGTTGACCGCCCTTTCCGTGAAATTCTGCTTGTTGTGTCCGATCTCTTCATTGTTAAAGCAAAGACATCTTCTGGTGATTTGTGGCGGCCATAAACGCAGGCACGTGTTCCCTCTTTTATTTTTAAAACTTTTCGGGGTGCTGACGCAGTCGTTTGGCTCTAGTTTTAAAATAAATTGGTGGAATGTGTGTTTCTACCGAAACTTGAAAGAAAACAAGGTGTTGTTAAATTCACATATCTATAAAACGAATTAGGGGGGCACTAATACGTTGTATGTGTTGTTTGGAATTTAGGGTTTTTTGTTGACTTGTTCATTGTTCCTAGGAACATAGAATGTAGGGTTTCCTACCGCAAAAAATTAAATTTACCAAATGACACTTTTTTTCGATTTCGTAGAAATTAAGTTCTTGGAAACCAGTGGCGGATCGACGGTTTTCAGTGCTCTACACTCGAAAACTTTCGGGGCCCACCGCTGCATTTTGCTTTGAAATTGTAACGATGGGAACACCAATGAACTCGGCTTCCATCACTTATTTCTTTGCAGTTATTACGAGTAGAAACATATTTTGAAATTTGAAATCGAAGGTGGAAAAATTCTGCGAAATTTTTTTTTAGAAAAAAATGGAGTTCGATGACGGCAACAGCATTGTACAATTAAGTGGATTTTTCACACTCGTTCATAATAGAAAAAAAATATATTTGAAAATTGAAATGAAAATGTAAAATTATTATTGCCTTAATTATTAGCTGCTCAATGACGACAGTAACATTATATAATTTAGTGAGTTTCACATACGTTGATAATAGGGAAGAGATAACATAACATCTTTTGAAAATTGGAATTAAAATGTGAAATTATTATTTCTTTAATTCTCTCATCATAAATGAGTTGACATCACTAGCTGTAAGGATAATCAAATTTTATTTACGTTGTTTCAATATGATCGTTAAGGCCACCTTACAAGGTCAATATTATTGATTCAATATTATTTACGCAATATATGGTAAAAAACGGCAGCCCTCACACGATTCAATAATATTGTCCAATAAAGTGTCAGTTTCAATTGTGAAGTCAGGGAGGATGGATCTATCGTTTTTAATAGGATCTGCTTTGGTTCTGAATAAGAGGAAAAAAGGAGGCATAGAAAAGTGTGGTTGAAAAAATGGTTAAAAAAACGATCGAGTCATGAACATGGGGAATTGCTTCGAGAATTCAAAGGTGATTTCTGTTGGTAAAAAATTAGCAACCGCTCCATTGCTTGAGCTTTTTTGTCTCGGTCCATGTATTCCTCTGTCTTTATTTTCCATAGAACTGGCATGGACTAATATAACTAAAACAGTCATTATTGAAAATTATTACCACCTCAATGATTAACTACTATAATATAGTATGCGCCCAGATCTACGTTGTCGGTAGATTCGCCTTTTCGCCCAGATCGCGCCCGCGGCCCCCGCCAGCTCGATGTAAACAAACCACTATCATCTCTATACACATTATAATAAATTTTATTTCTTCATCTTTTTTATCTTGAGAACACTTTCGCTTCTTTTCACTATCAGTTTCCATCTCGAAAGGGGGGAAAACACAATTTAAACACCCTCTACGGCGTCTCCAGAATTACTGAATTTTATTGCACAATATTCTGTTTACCCCTCACACGGTGTCAATAATATTGACGGCGCCTCAATATATTGGCGGAATTGCAATAAATATCAAATCGATTTGATTCTTCTCATATTATTGCCATCAATATTATTGTTTCAATGCACTCCTTATACGTTCAATATATTGATCAATAACGGTATTGCTTCAATAATATTGACCGTGTAAGGTGGCCTTTAGAGCGAAAATTTCTGATTTTCCGTTATTAGATCTTGTTTTCAGAATCACAACAGACGGGATCCAATAAATTAGTCGCTAGGATCGAGTGAAAGTCTTTCTAGTCCACCATCAATCATAAAAATTCGTTATATACTTATTTCTCAGCTTCATTTTCATTCATACGAGTTTTTAGCGACATTCATATTCTTTTTCACTTGAAATCCGCTTGGTACTGCATAAAAATAGATGCCTTCTCTGGTTCTTGGCAAATATAAACCACTAGAAGAACCATAACTTCCAAGAAGGAGTAGGTGCACAATAGGTGAAAGTTGACAGTTATGAACCGATCCATAAAATATAAATAGTTTATTGGCATCGGAGTGGAGCAAATCCTGCAGTTACCTGGATTTAAATATGTCCTTTAGCATACATCTTTACTTGTTCGAAAGCAATCCAATGGGCTTGCAGTTATTTATCAAGAAATATTATTGTACTCCCCTTTCGTAAAAGATTTCAATAAATTTTTTGAATAATCAGTCTGGTTGAAGTTATTCCATATACAAACTGAGGCTGAGATTCATTAGCGATTTAATTGTATTAGAATTTGCTGACCAATTATAATAATATTGTAGGGAGCAGTTTACTCAACTACATATCATGTATATTTTTTTCCGTCGACATGAAGATAAAAACTCAGTTCGACGTATACGAAATTGATCGATAATAATCTTATTTGTTGCGTGGTTTCTCCTGTTTCAATTTGTTGATTTCATGGGCAACAGAATATAAAGTACTCAGAAGAAATAACAATGATGTAACTCTACTGAAATATGGTACTTTATATTATGCGAATGTATTTCTTATGCGGAATAAAAATCTATTTCAATCACTAAAAATCTTGTAATCAACTATTAGCTATTAATGGTCTAGAACTATTAACGCTCCCGGTCCGCTCATGCCTTGCAACACCACGCCCATTTATCGTGTCATAAATAAACCAGTTTATTAAATAACTATAATTATGTTAATCAATTTGAAAACTTTAACTTTAAGCTGAATTATGCATGTTTCATCGAAACAGTTTTTTCCTTAAATTTGGATCGGCTAAAATTTTTGAGAATTAGTATTTGGAATAGACAAATCTTTCATCTAATCATTTCACCCATTTGAAACAAACGAAAGAAAAAATAGACTTATGGAATGAAATACTTACTAGTAGTAAGGCGGAAGACGAGCTGCAACAACAAAATAAAGAAAGCAAAATCGCTGCGGGTTGAGTTTTTTTTTAATTATATTTACTCGAAATCACCGGAATTTCCATTATTATTTGTAGAATTGGAAAGTATTATTTGCCATAGACAAATTATCTGCACTTTCATATTCAAATATTGCCGTGTTAGATTATTTAAAAACTTCTGATATCTAGAAATAACTGGAAATGTCATCACAGCTAAAGCTTCCGGCATACAGAAAAGAAAAGAGGTCAAAAGCTTCTGACTTGATGTCAATGCTTTTCTCGAAATCTTTATCTCTGCATGCTGCAACGTTGGAACCCAAGTTCCAAATAAGAGTTGATTAAGTTGTTGTCAAACCTCAAATGCTACCTATTAGACGAGAGTTTTTGGAACACGTAAAAAGAATTCTAAAGGGCCGAACTTGCGGTGAGCTTTTGGCAAATTCAAAAGCCCACATATATCACCTTGTCAGGAATGGAAGCTTGATTGTTACTGGTCATACAGATGGCGACAGATAAAACCTGTCTGCATGTCTGTCTGACAGTGGGCTACTTTTGTGCGTTTTTATCAATTGTTGGTCATTAAATGAAGAGGATAAGGTGAGGTTGGGCAGGTAGGACCATACCGAAGAACAAAAGCTTGTGTTAGGTGCTGATTAGGGTCACAAGATTTACGAAAATCAGATATGGTGGTAAAATGATTTTGTAGTCATCAAACTGACTGGTCTTGTTGTGGAATCTGTTTTCATTTTGAGCAGCGAAAGACATTCCAGAGAAACTATATTCAACAAGAATGAACAGTTGTCAAGAGCATTCGCTTCAACGAAATGATCAACACAGTAACAAGTTTTTGTGAAAAATTAACATGATCACTAACTGACTTAATAACCCTGTGGATATCTAGGTTAGTATTAGATGATACCGAGAGCTAAAATCTAATATTTTTTTTCCCGTGTGTAATACACTATTTTTTTTGCGACAGAAAAAACGACCATTCAATAGTGAAAGACATAACTTTTCACGAAATTACGTTTTTCCCCGGAAAGAGTGAGTACCTTTTGCCGGATATACATATATACAGGGTGTCCCATTACTCGACGTCACCCGGAACCGGGTGAAAAGGCAAGTAATGCTGGTTATCAGAAAAATATAAAAAAAATCTAAGTTGCATGATTTTAAAATAATGCGCATTTAAAAAAACACGCAAAATTCCACACCCTGTGACAGTCTTTTCGCTCCTGTTGCCACAAATATCAACTTTTTCTAACTTTTTTCTTTGCTGTGTAACCTTGAATAATGCTTGTCCAAACTGTAATCAAAATTTTGATACCAGCTGATCTAGGTTTCATAAAAATAGGGCTTACTTCTCAGAAAAAAAATTCGAAATAAACAACTGCCTAGTTTCAACTGACTGTATTGAAAAAAAATGTACTACGTAGGTTTGGCATGTTTTTTCAAAAGTTGGCGCATTTGGTGAGGATTCTAAAATGGTATAATACTTGTTTAAATGTAGCTGTCGTAGTTCAAATTTATTTTCGATTGCCTTTTAATGCACTTTTTCGTTAACTGCTTCCCAGTAATAGAGTCCAATGGATTCAAGTCCGGTGAACGGGCCGGCCACGAGATTGGACCAGAAAGTCCGATCCATCTTCCGGGAAAAAATGTTATCAGAAAAAAAAAATTCCAGAGAAAATAATTTTTCCAGAAAAAATTTTTCCTGAGAAATTTCTCTGAATTTTTTTTTCTGGTAACATTTTTTCCCGGAAGATGGATCGGACGTTCTGGTCCAATCTCGTGGCCGGCCCGTTCACCGGACTTGAACCCATTGGACTCTATTACTGGGAAGCAGTTAACGAAAAAGTGTATTCAAAGGCAATCGAAAATAAATTTGAACTACGGCAGCTACAATTAAACAAGTATTATACCATTTTGGAATCCTCACTAAATGCGCCAACTTTTGAAAAAACATGCCAAACCTACGTAGTACATTTTTTTTTCAATACAGTCAGTTGAAACTAGGCAATTGTTTATTTCGAATTTTTTTTCCGAGAAGTAAGCCCTATTTTTATGAAACCTAGAGCAGCTGGTATCAAAATTTTGATAACAGTTTAGACAAGCATTATTCAAGGTTACACAGCAAAGAAAAAAGTTGGAAAAAGTTGATATTTGTGGCAACAGGAGCGAAAAGACTGTCACAGGGTGTGGAATTTTGCGTGTTTTTTTAAATGCGCATTATTTTAAAATCATGCAACTTAGAGTTTTTTTTATATTTTTCTGGCAATCAGCATTACTTGCCTTTTCACCCGGTTCCGGGTTGACGTCGAGTAATGGGACACCCTGTATAAACACTCACTTTTTTGACAGGGAAAAAAATGATTTAGTAAAAGTTATATTTTGTCAAGAGATATGAAATGTTAATTTTTTTCTCTGTCACAGAAAAAAAATTCTATTTGTCTCGAGCTTCTGAACAAGCCTAAATAAGACATATTATGTCTGCATTTGAAAATTAAGTAAGGTGCAGTTGCAGCGAAGGGGTTCAAGAAAAATATTTCATTTTTTTGCTTAGGGTTGCGTTTAATTCACAGTGAATGGGTACACGAGATTCAGCTTCAGTTACTGATTTGAAAGGTTTTAATTTTATTAAGGACTTTTGCCCAACATTGTATTTATTGATACTACCCCATTTCTCAATACATTTGAATTCTTCGAAAACTACCAAAATGCAAAAAATAGTACATATAAGAGTGTCCTTGTCAAAAGTGACCACTTATTGCTTGTTTCTGCGTAAAACCAGACCGTCACGCAGTTCATCGCGTTCTTTTGTTAACTATTCATGTCTATCAATACCAAAATTTGGTCAATTGATCTTTTTTCTCTAACCTCATGAAAAAGCTGTAATAAAGCATTTACAAATAGTGAACATTTTCGGTGGAATCAATTATGTGGTTCATAAATCTCTCACTAGTACTATGGACCAAATAATTCTTAGCCTTGTCTGCCTAATTGTAATTGAATACCATATCGAATCGTGGTATTTAGAGACGATCATTTGGTCTCGTGGTGTGTGAAGAAACTATTGTGATTATGGCCAGGCTATGGTTTTGTGTTGTCATTCTTCAACTTCTTTCTCGAAATGAACGATCGAAGTGACCTTGATTTTGTTGGTTAATTGTTGTAACTGCCCTAAGAATTTCACGGTTCTGTATTTCCATGAATTGGGATTATCTGCATCGGGACCAACTTGGAGCCATTTCACTGTTATGGAAGCAGCATCAGTGGAAAAATTTGAAAAATCAGAAGAAAAATTTCGGAGAAATCAATATTACAACTTATTTATACAATTATGTGACTTCAGACTTTATTGGGTTTAAATAATATTTAGTCATTTTTTGATATTAGATTAACTATCAGGAATTGTGAACGCAAATACTATAGTGACACAGCCATAAACTAAATTGATTTTTTACTCATCCAATTTACACTAATAATTATTACTAATAATGAAAACTGCACGTTATGAAGTACCATGTAAATGAAAATACGAATTCTATGCAATACCAACTTCAGAACAAAATTTATGTGTTAACTGCAGAAAAACCCTTGCAATTTATCTCATCGAATTGAAATGGTCTTTCTTGCACAACTGGTAAACATAAACATTTTTTTGATGAGGTGGAAAAAGGGCAACACCTAAACGTTCTGTGGGTTTTTTTTTAGTATTTTAGGTTCAACCTGAGATTAAATTCTTTGGGAACTAATTTTTCATAGAAAAATAAGAATTCATGCGTTTGAAAGTAGTGATTCCCAGTAAACATCCAGTAGCTCTGTAAAATTATAATTTATTCTAGTATGTAGGTGTGTCATAATGACAGTTGTAGTTGTTTTAAAAATATTTTCTGATTAAAAGACGAATTATAAATTCATCTTATTTTCTCAATTAATTTCATATTGTCGACTGTTAACTGGGAATCACATAAGCAACAGTCAATTGCATGCTCTAGCACTGAAGCAGAATATTATGCCTTGGGCGATGCTGTCAAAGAAGCAAAATTTATCAGAAATTTTTCTATGAATTGAAAATTATAGATTTCCTTGAACCTATTATAGTTTATAATGACAATCAGAGTACACATAGAATTATTAAAAATCAAAATTTCAGAAGAACTAAACACATTGATGTGCGATATCATTTTATTCAGGAAGCTATTGAAAGAAAGGAAATTGTTATCAAATATAAATCTTCTGATGAATTAGTTGCTGATCTTTTCACAAAACCTCTTGGAGGAAAAAACATAAAATTTTCGTTAATGAGTTATTAATAAGTTAATTAATTGTATTTTTCTTTATTTGTGAATTTGCATTGTAGTCGAATATTTAGGTATATCTATTGTTAGAATTATTATCAACATATTCGACTAAGGGGCAGTGTTAAAATTATAATTTATTCTAGTATGTAGGTGTGTCAATGACAGTTGTAGTTGTTTTAAAAATATTTTCTGATTAAAAGACGAATTATAAATTCATCTTATTTTCTCAATTAATTCATATTGGAACATCTGCTTTATCAGCTTCATCCCTTGACCTTATCAATAATATCAAGATCCTACATACACCTCTCTATACGTTATATCTTTCAAAATATCAGTAAGTCCTTTCAACCGTTCTCACTTCATCATAACATCCGAGTGCTACTTCTTCAATCTTCAGCCTCACTCTCAGCATGAATTTCGCACATGAAGAGTGGGCTCCCTGCTGCAAAGTTTTGATACGTGTGCAACGAACTGTAGTAGCATAAAAGGGCTGGGATAAACACGCTCGGTGACAGACCCTACATTAATCATAACACACGGACTTGGAGAGGGCCCCCAAATAGAGCCGTTCTCTATAAACTCATAGAGACCGAACCAGAGAGCTGAGTGGAAATCACAGCTGTTGCCTTCTGTGTGTGTGCCATTGTGTAGGTTCGCCCGCTCCTACATTACATGGGGAGATTTCGGATTTGTAATATACAGTTGGTATTGATTTATTGCCGCATTTCGGTATAATCAGGCCGGTCTTAAATGCTGTATGAAAAAGCCGGAGGGCTTGAAGCCATTGTTTGTACTTTGATTAAAACCCCATTCGGTGCATTGTGGGTAAATGCAGATATGGAATTTAGGGATTTCAACATCAAGTTTTCATAGAGGAAATTCTATAGTTTCCTGATGTACAGGGTGATCAGAACTGGTAATCCTTGAATTACAACTTTGCAACCCTAGAAGTTAGAGAAAAATGAATGGCACATTGTGGTCATCTTTTTTCGAGAAACTATGCCGTCAACCACATTGCTCTATCTTCTTTTGTTTTCGAGCTATACACCAAAATTGACATTTGGGTAATTTCAACTTCGGTCATTATTTCCGTTACTGTATGTGCTATAAACTTGAATCAAAACATTACACAGACACTTTTTTGATAGGAATCCAGTGGCTCAAATTGATTGTTGCTGAGTGTTTCCTTTCTGATGTATTACATGAACTTTTGTTTTTTCTTATGGATACAATAATTTAGTTTTGCTTAAAAATAATCATCTTTTTTTTTTAGTTTCAAAAATATATAACATGCCATATACCGCTCTTAGATCGGTGGCGCCGCTAAGGAGGGGGTGTTAAAGACTCGAACCAGGCCCACTCCTGAATTCTTATGACCCATGCAGAATTGTACTAATTCATTCATCACTACCTCCACTAAAAATCTGAGCCAATTTGCAAATATATAAGAGACTAGCAGACCCAACAGACGTTGTTCTGTATACACAAAAATTCATTCAATTCGATCGAGCCGTTTAGTTGCAGAGTAGATGAATAACCTGAATAACGACTTCAGCGCCATCTGTTGATCTGATGTGTGGTCATAAACATACGGGCATAGGCAATCCAAAATACATTCATACAAAACATCTCTCACACTTCGGTACCTTCTCCTAGCCGCCTTGTGCCTACCTCGGAGACATTTTGATGCGATTTCATCTTCAACCTGCCATATCTTTTGATGTATTCATCATGGCTGATTTTGCTACTCATATTTATTATCATTGAAGTTATAGTAGGTTACCTCAAATTTCTCGGGTGAAAAGTATAGCCTATGTTACTCAGGATAGTGTAGCATTCTGAGGGTGAAATAATTATTGAAATCTCTAGTAGCTTATGAGTAAACTCGTATCAAACCCCCAAACGCACAAACATACAAATCTGTCCTCTTTATAATATAGGTATAAGTATAATATTAGTAAAGATATAGATCAATTCTCTACAAACGCCCTATTGACCACTTTTTTCTATAACCTATCGTTCTGAAAATATCTCGAATAAAGTTGGGAGGAGATGAAAAATTACATTTTCTCCAACCATCAAAAAATGTTGACATTTTTGTACTCTTTCAGGTGCAAAAGTCATAGATTTTCTTACCGTACAAAAATTAACTCGTTACCTAGCAACACTTTTAATCCTAGGATTAAAAACGCTACGTTTAATCCTTGTACATGCATTTGAAGTCTACTTGACAATCACTGTCATGATTCTGTGTTCAAATTCATAACCAAATTATGAACGATTTTTCACTAAAACCAATTTTATTGTAATTTTGACTTGGTTGGAGAAAAATAGTATATATTATTCGGATTAAAAGTGCCTATTTTAACTCGCAATTTTGCATTAGCTCGGCTGCAACTGCAAATATTGCTCGTAAAAAAAAGATGCACTTTTAATCCTTATAATATAATATACTATTTTTCATCTTCTAATGAAAATAAATCGGTCTGTGCTCATTCGATCAGGACGATTGATACCTCATTTTATAGGTTAATTAATTCTCTACAAACGCTCTATTGACCACTTTTTTCTAAAACCTACCGTTTTGAGCAGAATCCGTACCAACTTAAGACACCGGGATCTGAATAAGATCAGTTTTCAGAATATGAAGAAAAAAATGAACAAAAAACTTTCCAAATTCACGAATTATAAATGACATTCATAGAAATTTCCTGAATATGATAAAAATATTTTCATTTATTCGAAGTTTTCAAATGAAACTTGAATAATTTATTCTCTATTAACAATACTCGTAAATACTTAGCACTAACATCCATATTTATACAACTTCATTGATATATTCCAGGATCAACAAACAAAGACATCGAAGAAATTTCATTTAAAATAGTTAGTTGATTGCATTTTCAATGAAACTTGCGATTAATTGCATTATTCCAATCATTCCTCGAGTTCTAACACTTCAATCCCGCAAATGCAATGGAAATTCTCCGCTGTGACGTCACATCTCGATGGGCGTCGCCATACCAGTGTTTGTGTATATCGTGCTCGGAGACGTAATTCGATTTTGGTGCGATTTCATCTTCAACCTGCCATATCTTTTGATGTATTCATCATAATTGAATGATGTAAAAGGCAATTTCGTTCTATATTAAATACTGGATATGAAGGACGTATTTAATTGGATAAAGATCAATAGCGTATTCATAAAAAAATACTCCCAAAAACTGCATAATTTTGAGAAACATTCGGATTCCTTTAAAAGGTGATACCGAGTAAACCTTGAAAGATAGATATATGCTATCGCGGACTTTTTTGTAGAACTATTGAAGAGGTACATTTCCGTCATACATTGTTTCCATGTACGTCTTACGGTTTTCGCAGCGCACCTGAATATAGCTGATTTTGGTACTCATATTTATTATCATTGAAGTTATAGTAGGTTTCCCCAATTTTCTCGGATGAAAAGTATAGCCTATGTTACTCAAGGATAATGTAGCATTCTAAGGGTAAAGAATTATTGAAATCGGTCCAGTAGCTTATGAGTGATGTCATATCAACGCCACAACACACAAACACACAAACATACAAATCTTTCCTCTTTATAATATTAGTATAGATTCGATTCAATGCTTATTCAAATATGAAATTTGTATTATTTGAAATTATCTTGAATAAATGTCCTTACCATTTTATGCTCATATCAGATGAGAACAGTAGGGCAGCAAATGGTGCACATTTTAGTCTGCATCTGAAATGTTAAATGAACCTTTGTCTTATGATTGAGAGTAAGTTGTTCAAAACTGAGATCAACTTACAGAAAGTTCTTTTCTAATGAATTTTGAATCATCCACGGAATACCCAAACACAACAACTGTTTACTAATAAATAAGGAAATACCTCGACAAATCAGAGTACGAAATATTTTATAGGTGAATTTATTTCAATATGTTCTACAAATCCATCAGTTCAATTGAATTTTGTATCTTCAAAACGGTTACAAAATTTTGTTACCTGATAAGTCATTAAATTCAAATAGCGAAAATAAAAGTTTTCCAAGAAATATTCTTCTTATTCAAAGGATGGGTAGCTTGATCCCTAGTAATGGTGAAAATATTCGAAGGACTTTCATAGTTTTGCTTTCAACTCTACGAACAATGCTAATTGCCAAGTCCTTAAGTAATCCTTAGATTTCTCATTGAAATGTCAATAACATCCTCTGCAGTATACCTGATGGTAATCAGAATTCTATGAAATTTGTCATTTTTCTCGTACATACAGAAATATTGATGAATTTTAAATAACAGGTGAGGATTTCATCAGATCTGATGATTGAAATTTGCCTGAATAGGTTCTTGAAATCACTAATAGAACCAAGATATTTTTTCATCCGCAAAAAACACTTTTTAATGATAAAAAACGAACACAGATATCATCTAAATCTCGCCCAAACCAGATTCAGTGAAAACGAGGTGGTTTATCGTTTCGGCCCAAAATTGGAAAAGTACAGAAATTTGACAAAACGATATAAATGTAGACGGGACTCCATAAAATTTTAGGAATGATGCAAGGGAACAAAGAAAAACCTCAGGAAAAGCTCTATCTGCCTGTCTGAGTATGGTGATTGTACTCTTCCCGATAACACTACAAAAAACTTATCTACTTATCGATCTAAGAAAAGAATAAGGTATTTAGGTATAACTATAGTATGAAGAAGATTCGTCATACAATGGTATAACCATTGTTTAAGGATTAAACCATGGTATAACCTTGAAAACTGAGTGAATCTGAGATATCGCACAACTGCTCTGGTATATAATGAACATTTTTACCACATAATTGAAGAAAAGGACTTTATGTCTTATTTCTAAATGTATCCGAGCTAATGGTATTCAAATTTGGAAGTGTCTCAAATCTTTGCTTATCTACAGGAGCTTAATGATCTGTAGAGTTTGTTGCACATTTATCCGGCTATTATGAAGATGTTGAAAAGGACTTAGTGATTTTTTGAAAGATATGGCCTAATGGTGTTTGTAGGATCTTGGGATTATTGACAAAGTCATTTATGAGATGAAGCTTCTGGATGGTTACTTAGCACCATTGTCAAATGATATTTTGTGTGTGTGTGTCGTTGAGAATGAAATGAGTCATTCGAGGAGGTTCTCAGTGAGTTAAACATTCTTTTTTCGATGGAAAATATTGAAGTAGGTATCTAATGCTTGTTTGCACCTTTGTATTCGAGTTCGCTTAATGAGTATCTTAATTCTCAATAGAAGTCAAGAAGTAATTCGTCTGGCACTAAAGTTTGAATATTAATTGAAATGATTTCATTATAAGCCATTGTGTTGATTGACTTGAATAATCTTCAACCCGTCTGCATAACTTCTAGACACGAGTATTATTGGCATTATTCGGGTAATTCAGATTCGAAATATCGTTTTGAAAGAAATATTATTTAAACAACTATTAACGAACTTTTATCTTAGCCATAAATCGCTGTCGAGGGCATTATCGATTGAGTATGAATTCTTAAATAGAATACGTTCTTGTTTTGCACGAGACATACAATAAACACGATATAAATTTTGCGCGTTAAAATATCATAAATTTAACATTTGAATGGGTCATTATTGTTCAATTTCATATACGTTAAACCTTCCTGTTATTTTGAGTTCGACGAAAAAGTTGGTAAGTATAATCGATAATTTTGTTCATCTGTAGAAGATTGTCACAGAGAGGTACGGTCATCCGTGGACCAGGCGTTAACACGATAACTTACGGAAAGAACGACTACAAAACTTGAAATTCTCACAGCAGTTTCAAGATTTGAATAGGAGAGTTGAATTTAAAAACGAAAAGTGTATTTTCCTTCTCCCAAGTCGACGAGACGCCCCTGATCCCTGATTGATTACATTCTGCGATGTTGACTTTGAAGATATCGGCGAAGAATGCCGCTCGAAGATTGTCGTTCAATGTGGAATTTTTCGGTTTCAGCCGAAGAGTTTTTTTATTTGGCTTGCTTATATGAAACAGGTGGAAGAGTTGATTGTAATATTTTTTGGTGGCTTGCTTCCGTTCGAGTATATTTTTAATTGATCTTCTATCTTTTAATTCAATTCATTGGTTTTTTTCTGATAATATCGATATTATTTCTGGAAAATTTATTGATAACTTTCTTTATTCGACACACCGCCAGTGTGTCCAATTTCTCTTTTCTTTTCTGCTCATTTCTATTTTCATATTCTCTTTGAGAGCCGCCAGAAAGTAAAATTATCTTTTCGCTGTTTGATATTGACTTAATAGCTTTTAAAATATTTTTATTCTTTGAAATTCTTTCTGAAAATAAATCTGTTGGATTAATTATAAGTTTTTTTAATTTGCGGAAAGTATTCTATTCAACCAGATTAATCATTTTTATGGTTTGTTGTTTCAAATTATATACCGTTAATTTCCATTCACATTTTTCTAAATTCACACAGAACATATTCATCTAATTTGTACGAAATTAATTCCTGATATTTTTTCTCCACGAATGTTCGAGATTCTGAAGAAGGTTCCAGAAACTCATGGGCAGTTTTTCCATAATACTCTTTTGAAATTGCATCCTGATTCGAACTTCGGACAATTAGAAAAGAAATGGTCGCTGAGACTGATATTATCACTCAAGCAACTACTATACATCAAATCAAATCTACCACTGACGAGCCTTTCCAAATTTCGCCAAACATAGAGATTGTCAATTCAAGCTAGTACTCCATTTGAGTAGCCAACCACGTGAGACAACCAAAATTTCTCTTAATTTAACTGGTATTTTTTCTCGAATTCTGTCTGGAGTGCTAATAATAAAAATCAAAGATGAGAGATTATTTCCCTCAATATATTACCATTATATATCTTATTTAAGTCCTCTTTTAATTTGGTTCACTTGAGTGAACCTGGCTGGCGCCATACAAAAATAAGTCAATATGAAACATAGGTACTTAGTGCCCACACCCTCAACTGAGCAGTGTAATTTCACATCACAAAAGAAGGAATAAGAAAACCAATTGCTCTCTGGTTATTCCAATTCAAATAATAGTTTTCCCAATATAAACAAGTCTGCAAAAGATTCTGACCTCATGTCAGGGATTTCGAGAATTTTTCATTTCGATGATTATAAAGAATCGAAAGTGTAATTTATTGTCAAAGATATTTTGTTGGCAGTTTTGTTTAGCGAAGTTCACTAGAATAAGAGTGTTCAAATTTGTAGAAAACCATCGCTTAATCTTATTGCCCAAGCTACTACAAACGAGTCAACATCAATTGGGTAGTCTGCCTAATGTTTGATGGGGATATATTATTTCGGGGGACTGAAAGACGAAAAATTTCATTTGGATAATTTATTATCCTATTGTAAAACTACAAATATTACACAAAACTACAACTGAAACATAACACCATTGTGTCGAAAAAATAACCAAACAATATTGTAACATAAACAAATTAAAACATTATAATAACTGTAGTAACGTTATCACATATACATATACATAACTGAAACATTATGAACAAGGTTGAAATAAATAATCTTTGGCAAAACGTCGAAGATTCATAATCTTCAATCATTTCCATTAGTACGTTGTTCGCCGTCACAAAGGCAATATTTCCAAAAATCGAATCCCATAATAACCAATGAGAAGGCACCGATTTCATTGTCCGTATTCTGTGATCAGCCTGCAAAAAAAAATAGAATTAATACCTTATTCAGAACGAATTAGGTGAAAAGTGAATAAAATAAGTTGACAAAAATTATGAAAATAATGATTTTAATATTATATTGAAATTGCATAAGAAATTCGAAAATTGAAAATAATCATCATCATACCAATGAAAAATTGATATCTTGAATTCTAATTTCAGTACTATCTCAAAATTTCCATGATATTTGAAAGAGGTTCGACTTTTTTGAAACCGAAAAGAAGATTTGATTCAAATGTAAAAAACTTCCAAACACAATTAAAATTGTTATAATTCAACTTACTTCTTTTTATATGATGGCCTGATGCCTCCATCGCAATCTTGACAGCTTCATCGTCAGTGACAAAATTTATAAACCATAGCTAACATAATCGACAATGGAATTTTTCTTCTGTCACTGTTGTCAATTATTCTAATGTCCTGACTAAGTCCACTTCCTTGATTGTTTCTTCGATAGTTGCAATGTGCAAACTTTTTAAATCATAACAAACCAAGTATGGACTATTTTTTTTGTCACTGTTGACAATAATTCTGGTCCTCCTGACTGGTTCTCTGTGACCTTGAAAGTCTCATTGACAGTTGCAATGTGCAAGTTTATATCTTATCAAACATAGTCGACACTAAAATTTTTCTTTTGTCACTGTTGACCTTGATAATTTTATTGATAGTTGCAATGTGCAAAGTTTATAAACCACAGCAAACATTAGCGACGATGAAGTTTCTCGTCTGTCACTGATTTGTATCTCTGAACTCGACTTCACGACCTTTGAAATCCACTATTTTCATTTTTATAGTGAGAATTTTGCTTTCTTCTCAGGTTGAACACATTGTCGTAAATTTCTTTCAATTGGTCATCTATGTTTATTCCAAGCTTAGCGTAGAATGGCGGTTGACCATGTATTTTTTTGATATTATCCCACACTCTTCCGAAAATATGGTGATGATACCACATATTTAACGTCGCTTTTCCACTTCTTTAAGCTCGTTCTCTTAATCTCTGCCTAGTACCTTGAAAAAGGCAAAAGCTGTGATGAACCTCATATTGAATACCGCTTTTTCACTTCTTCAAGCGTGTTTTGTTAATCTCTACCTACTACCTTGGAACAAGGCAAAAGCCGAGATGTCCTTATTTGGTTAATAAGGACGCCAAACTGCTGGTTTGGTAGTTTTCGAGGGTGTAGCTTTCAAAGTTGTTCTGGTCAATTCGCTGATACTGAAGTTAGTGCTCGAGCGATTATTGACATTTTTTGGTATTCCTGGTGCAGCAGGAATTCTGACGTTAGCCACTGGTTCGAATGATTCAGGACTGCTGGAACTAGCAGAAGAAGTAGGCGAAGACAATAAGCTAGAAGATGTTGAGCCGCTTCTATTATGGTGAGGAGACGTCATGGGGTAACTATGTTGTACTGGACTCGGCAAGGTCATTCGAAGATTCACTGGTGATATTGGAGGAGAATTCATCATAGCTCCATTGGACATTGATGGATAATGACCAACATGTAAAATAGTTGTAGGTGCATGATTTTGACGCATGAAAGGCGGCGATAGTTGTGGTACCACTGGAGAAGTCAACGGTGGCATCCCTGGATCTGAAATTAATGATTGAAAATTTTAATGTGGAGTTTGTTTGGAGTATTCGAATATTTTCTATTTCATACACGAGAAAAAATCGATACAAATTTTAATTCGGAGTTCGCAAGTGAAGTACTGTAACAGGATATCCCAATGGACATTTCCAGCTAAAATCATTTCAGAGATAATGCTATTATCCGTTTTTTGGTTCGAAGTCAGGTTTTCGAGAAAAAATATTGAAATCATGGAAATAAGCTTACAACTGCGAACGATTAGAATCAGGGGTTGAGTGTGACGTACGCGTCAGCATTCATTTCATTGGTAAAAGGTTGAATTACAGTTTACAACTATGCAAACTGGCTCCGTAGTTTTGAATCGTCATCTTCAAAGTCTCTTTCATACATTTGTATCGAATTTTACTGGTGATTTTATTTGAATTGTGAAACTTACATCCCACAAAAGGCTGAACTGGGGGTTGTTGAATATATCTAGTGGCATCAACATAAGGATAGGCATTGAATATATGTGGATTCATCATCATAGGGTTGAAAGGTCCTGACATCCAAGCCATTGGGTGACCAAATTGGGTATCTGAAAAAACAAAAATTATGGATGTTAAATTAACCGATCTCAATGAAAAGATTAAATAATCAATGGGTGAATCAATGAAATTATAGCATCGAATTGTGCGTGATTGGAGATGAAAAGTAGGTGTATTGTCTGTTAAAATATTTTAAACATCAAGCAATGTGAAATACCTAAGCCGTTTATGGCAGTCTTTGTGGATTTTCACCCATTTTTCTTAACAGGGTACCTAGCTATTTTTTGGACATTTAATAGCACAAATGAAAAACCGAGTAGGTTTCAGACCAATTCAATGTCGAATCCAGTTTGAATTTGATATCTCCAACCCTTTTCAAAAAATCAACACTTAAACTATCCAATTCAATGAATTGACATCCCCAAATTCTACGCTCCTAACTTGAACTCTTCAATCTTTTCCCGATTTTTCGAAAGCATTTTGAATAGCTTCAGCGTATAATAAATTTCAATTCAATACCAATACTCAATTTTGAAATTTAAAATAATATCGTAACCTTATTAAAGGAAGGGATGAAAATCCACTACGACACCCCAAAATTCGCACCTGAATTGAAATTTTCACTCTTTTTTTCAAATTTCACAGAACACTTAGGTTTAGCGCATACCAAATTTCAATTCAAAAGTAATGGTAAATTTTTGAACACTTGAAAAATAACTTCAGTTTTAACTTAGGTCAATCGGTAACGAAGCCGTTTCAGCACCATGTGCATATCATAATCGGCAGATAGAGTTCACGAAGGGTTGAGCGCATAGTAGGCGTTTGTTTATTTATCTGAAGTTGGCAGTATTTGCTGTCATAACGTAAAATAAAGTCAACGTTGCCGAATGTACCCGGCCTCGTACGATGAGTTTGCTAGTTATCAGAGAACTCTATGCAATATTGACAACGTTGCGTATCAAAATGACAACAAAATAAACAACATTACCTGAATTTCAATATCCACAGCGGAATATGTCAAATTTCCATGGCCAACCGACGACTAAACCTTTCGTGAACGGACTATAGTTGGAAAATTTTGTAGCAGTACTCTGAGCATTCAATTGATAACCCATATCTTTCTTAAGAAACGAAATCAAAGCAATTGATGAAAGTGTTAAATCTGGTAATAGCTGCGAAGAACATAATTAAATAATTATAGATATTGTGAAATTCATAATCTTGCTAAACCATATATATTGTATATCAACGGATGAAGCAATTGGAAATTTAAGAAAGGAAACGTAAATCAATTGATAGGTACTCAAAGAAACTAACTTGACATAAAAGATGTGAAATAAGAACTACCATTGTATAAATGGTTACACATACATATACAATGGTAGGTACTACTGTTGAAAATGTAAGAAATGAAACGTAAATCAATTGATAGGTACTCAAAGAAACTAACTTGACATAAAAGATAATAAGTAATACGTACTACATGAAAGATAATAAGTAATAAGAACTACCATTGTATAAATGGTTACACATACACATACAATAGTACTACTGTTAAAAATATATTCAAACTTACTTGCTTTGCTCCTAGGTTCCCTAGGTCCATCGACGGTGACCTTGATAGCCTTACTAATCGTCGCAACCTGATAAGGCTTTGACGCTATAGTGATGGTCAACATGAAAGTTTTCCCTCTCCCACTTCTGCCGATGAACCTGAGGTCAATGAACTTCGCAACCTGGTTTATCATGACAGCTGTCGAGTTCCTTATTTCCGGGCAGCAGTTATCCTCATTGCCGGCCGAAATGTACACCATGGTACCATCTTCCACTTCATTCAAACACACCACTGTAAAAGCTGCTGGTAAACTTTTATTCGATCTCCAATGACACGGTAAAGCACTGCACAAAATCGCGGGGTTCTCGGTTTCGACCAAATGTTTTTCTCCGCACATCGAGAAAATTTCTTCTTGGGTACAATACATCTTTACTGTGTAGAACTGTCTTCTTGAACGAAGGACACTTGTTACTGACACGAGAAGAGTCGGATAACTGACTTTCGAGCTGGTGTAATAGAGCCTTCACAATTTGTACCTGATGGTTCAACACCCCCACCTTTAAGAGGGTGGTCTTCAGACGGTTACCATTGGTCAAAACTGTAATTGAGTAGGTACGAAGAATTAACACTTGCTTCTTGAAAACCTCAGAACATCTGATGTTGATATTGAAATAATTAAAAAAATTAAATTGCTAAAATTCAGGGATTAAATATGAATTGCAACTATGAAGTACCTACAATGACAAGTTGCACTAAATTAGTTCGAGATGCTAAGTTCCGGTACTTCTACTCCCAACCCAACTAGAGCTATTTAGAGAATTAGCTTCCTATAACTTAATTTGAGTTTCGAAATCTCATGAATAACTAATTAACATTTATCTCATTCATGATTACTGTTTCTTAGTAAAACTCCGAAATAATACAATTCGCTGTAAAAGTGCTTTTATGCGACAATTAAGTTGGTATTTCATTAAATTGAAGTGAACGATATAAAAATTGTAAAGTACCAATTTTGAATATGTCCTTATAAAAATAGTCGGAAGGTACATTACGGTAATTTTAATTTGATATTCAGAAAATTTATGTTTTTAGTACCAAAAATTGAGCAATTTGATAAATATGTAATTTCAAACTATAAACATGAGAAACAGATGATCTAGCTCAATATTCGACCTTTTTGGGCATAAATAAGTATTATATCGGAAAACTGTTTCTTGAACAAAACCTAACCAATTCCAGAAATCTGTAGTCTTTCTGAAGTTATTTCCGTAAGCAAAAAAATTTCCATAACGATTGTGTTCATGAAAATCCCCACAGCACCAAAATCCCTTCAATATCAGATATATATCCAAAAAGGAATGACATAAATAATACTCAAATCAATAAAAATTAATTTTCAAATAACAAGAACATCATGAAAAAATAGTAAAGTAATTATATTGCTGGGTGGAAAAAATTGGCTGAAAAAATTTCATGTTTGTTATCATTCTTCATTGAGATTATTCAATTTAACCATGTTTTTTCCATTAATAACATAATGTTTCATGCTGGATGCTGGTCTTTGAATTTTGAACGAAAGCATACGGTCTGATATGACATTATATTATCATTATTAATAACCTGAGAGTGAACATTCAAAAGAATCAATTTTTGTGTACCACTACTGACAAGCTGAGTTAAACAAGAATAGTTTCGATATATACATTTTACCCTAATTAATCAAATATAAACCAAAAAAGATGATAAAAGTAAAAAAAATTAACATTTTGTTAATATAGGTATATTTCAACATTAGCCCCAATATTATCATCAAAATTTTGTGCATCAGTCACTCATTCATGTTGCCCTAACTCTTCTAAAGCTTCTGTTTCGAATACCTACATGTAAATGCCAACTGTAAATTAATCTGAAATTTTTCTACTAATTATTAACCAGAAAAATTAGATCTGGAATTTTTACTCAATTAAGGTTTTCTATGTTTACTTCATTGTGATAACAATTAATCGAATACCTAAAACATTGAGACAACGGTGTTAATTAACAAATCCAAGAAAAAATGAAAAGAAATATCGGAGAATAACACAAATGATTGAGTGAATAAACGTACAGCTGGAAAAAATTCAAGCAAATTCTGTGCTGTTTTTAAATCTTGTATTTGGGACATCCACAAATTTCCATAGTTCTTTTGAATAATTATAATTAATTAATAGTTAGTTATTCAATCAACTAGGTTATTAAAGACAGCCACTAATAGTCAAAATATAATAATGAGCGGAGTGAACGTGTAAATAGTTCCAGACCATTAGTAGCTCGGTTAATAACCGAGTTGATTCAAAGATTTTTCTGACGACCTCAATATGAATTGTGCATGAATTCTTGATTGAAATACATTCTCATTTTGCACAAGACATACATTTGAAATAATAGAATTTCTATGTATCTATGTTCCAGTACAGTTTGGACATTTCACTTTGTGAACGGTTGCCAAATGGTTTGCACATTAAAATAGCAGAAATTGAGCATTAAAATGCGCCATTAATGATCAATTTCAAACACACTGAAATCACCTTTTATTTTGAGATCGACGGAAAATATTATAACATATCAGCATTGAATCGACGTTGTAAATTTCAAGGTTTTAGATTCTTAGAATGTTATCGAGCTCAATGTATAATATAATATCTAACCTAATCGTTCGAGATCATTTTCTTCTTTCTGGGAATATAAGAAATAGATCTACGACGGCGCCATTTGAGAAATAACCGAAGAGTTATTTACCTTTACATTGTCCCCGCAGATTATTTAATTACTGTCCATTTTTAAATGCGCTAGTCAAACAATTTTGAGACAATGAGTTGATTTTGGTTTAGTGAATACATTCTCTACAATTCTTACAGGAGAAAATAGATACAAAATGCATTCAATTCATATTATCACTCATTAAATACTAACCTCAAATTTATTTCAATCATTATCGACTTGCAGTTTAAATGGTTTTTGGCGTTCGTGGCCATACAGTTCTTAGAAGGCATCTAGACACTATGATTTATTTATTGCAATGAGGTTTCGGCAAGACTATCTTATTTTTAATACATACCCACACATAAACAATATTTCTCTCATATCAAACAATAAACCATGTGCATTTCACAGTAGTAGGAAGAAATATGTAAACAAATCTCCGGCAAAATAATCGATTGAGTCAATTAAACGATGAAATTCGTTAATTAAAAAATTTATTTTCGAGTTTTTTAATCTTTGGTGAGTTAATACGAAAACAATCACCAGTTTCGAGTTTCAAGAAAACTTTTCTTACGCCATTTTTTACTGGATAAAACGAAATCTGTTTTTCTACTCTAACTTTAATAAAACCTTTCCTGGCTTGTTCCAGTTGTTCCACCGAATGATTTTTATTTCGTCATCAGGACACATCTTCTCTTTACAATTTTCGTTCATTAATAGTTATTTAATCAACTAGGTTATTAATGAAAGCGACTAATGGTCAAGATATTTTAATGCGTGAGCGTAGCGAACGCTTTAATAGTCCGAGACCATTAGTCGCTCCATTAAAACCGAGTTGATTACAAGATTTTTCCGACGATCTCAACATGAATTGTGTATAAATTCTTGATTGAAATACAATCTCATTTTGCACAAGACATACATTTGTCACAATGGAATTGAAATGTTTTTATGTTCCAGTAGAGCTTGGACATTTCTCGTAGTGCTTCTGATACTTTGTGTACGTTTGCCATGAGGATTGCACATTAAATATAGCATGAATTGAGCATTAAAATGGGACATTAATGTTCATTTCGTACACATTAAAATCACCTTTTATTTCGAGGACGGCGGAAAAATAGCTAAATGCTATGGCTTTAAAAGAAATATTCAACCTAAAATCCGAACGTAATGAAAACAACTGAAACTAAGTGAAAAGGGGAGTATTTGGAGAAGGTTGATATCCAAGTCCTGATTTGAAGTCAATTGGGCATGTTTGGGATGTTCTTGGGAGGAAAATTCGATCTCGCGTATGAACTCCTGAAAATTTGCAGCAGCTCTAATTGAAGAAAAGAATCGAATAGACTAAAACCGAAAGTGTTTTATGTTTTTCAATTAGTTTCCAGTTCATTTTTATTACGTTTGGATTATAGGTTGAATTTGTCAAAGTACTGTTATAGCCATAGCGAAATTGTGAAATTTTATGTTTTTCTGAAAACTCTGTATCTGTAAAATGTTCAAGAGACGATGTGTCTTGGTGATAAAATAAGGAATCACACGGTGGAATAACTGAAACACACCAGGGGTGGTTTCAAAGTTACAGTAAAAACACAGATGTCGTTTCACCCAGTATTAAATGACGTACGCCAAGTTTCCTTGAAATTCAAAAATGGTGATTGATTCCGTATAAACTTATCTACAATTGAAAAAGAAATTCTATCAAATCGGGCTTACAATAACATATTTATGTATCCATTATTTTGCCGGAGAGTGTATCTTGAGACTCAGATGACAAACATTAATATAATTAAACAGTTATTGAAAAAATTGAGAAAATCCCTGAACAGGTGCTTTTGAGTGCTCGTTCATTGGTGGAGCAATAATGCTATTACCACAAAACTTTTTGTGTAGGACTTCAGATTCATGCTGAGTATATAAATGCAAAATCTCAGCACGATCGGCATTATATTCTGAAAATTATTCGAAAAAATGAAATATGTATGTTTAAAACAATAATTAAAAAATTAATTCTTTGGTTCACATGATGCGATCAGCTTAAAATTTTTCATGAACTTTCAGTATAACAATCTCTATTCACTGAATTAATTTCATTTGAATTAGATATCTTGTTATGGGAGTAAAAAGATTTTTTTTCAATATTCTGCTTGAGGCTTATTATGAGCATCTTGAATGTGGCAGCCAAATTTCATTTCGACTGGTCCCGTTCGTCTGAGAAATAAAGGAAAAAAATTTCGAATGACCACATTTTAACACCCTGTACGATTTGGCTGGTTAAGAAACTCAACCGCGGTATTTGGAAACCGAACTCACTCTGAAAATCTCAAGTATTTAGGACAATCCCTTCGAAAGTTATCGTGCTTACGGCCAGACAGCCCCACGGACAGAATTGAATTGGATCATAGATTCTTTATCAGGGAGTCGAACCCTATCGCTAGATACGATTTTCGGCTCAAAATTCGAAAAATACAGATATTTGGCAAAAGAACGAGCGCTCAAAAAACAGGTTTCGTTTCAACCAGTATAATAAAAAAAATCTAATCAAATCTGACTCAAAATAACATATTTATGAATCAACAAACTTCATCATTTCATTAAGTGAATCGTTTATTATGCCGATGAGTGTATCTTGAATCTCAATTGACAACATTAATACAATCAAACAGTTATAAAAGAAATAATTAAACAAGCATTTTCATCCCTTATTCTGTGACCATTCCCCGAAGAAAACCACTCAGCAGTTCGAAACCTTAATCTTGGCAATGATCCGAACACAACAGCCGTTTCTTTGCTTATTTATGCCGGCGGACAATTTCTTCCGCCAAATAAAATAAGAATCAAAATAAAATAAAGGCAGGGGACATTGTCCAAAACTCTAATCCGAAACGGCTTCATGTGAAATGGCCAGAGATAAGGTCCGGTTTATACCCACACTAGAAAGCCCCACTGAATAGAAATTGGTGGAGTAGTAAACCATAGTCCCCGATAAAGATGGAATTTGGGGATGAATAACATTTAGACTGATCGGTGCTGGATAAGTCCTGGTCGGTCCTGGAAAGTCTAGGGGGTTGTGTGGGGGATAAGGGATGAAGTAAAGTCACGTACGTGAGTTACTCTTTTTTCGAGCTTCTTCCTGGAGTTTTTCCTATTCAGGGTGTCTGTAAACAAATGTGAGGGACTTTGGGAGATGATTCCTCGATGAAAATAAACAGGGGTAGTTCATATAATTTTATTTCGAAATCGACACCCTTCCAAGATTTTTTCACGTCAGTCATAAAACTATACATAATATGAAGCACTAATTTAATGTTACTCACACAGTTTTTTTAGATCTCATAACTTTATTATAAGGGGTTGAAAATAATAACCCCTATGATTTTCGTTCAAAAATTGTCAGATTTTCGAAAAATTTATTTTCTTATGGTTTACCATTCAATTCTGGAGAAAAAATTCCCTGCAAAATTTCGATACAATCGATACTTTTCTTGGAAAAAATTAAAACTTGCAAGCAGTTATGATCACTAATAATTCCATTTCATCGTATAAGTGTTCCGTAGAATGAATCTTTCAAGATATTGTAAGTCTATGACAGGAGATAAAAGCAAAAGCATTTTTACAACTGAGTAAATTATTTTATTATTGTATTTATTAGAAAAATCGAACTCTTCTGGAAATGCAAATTGTAGAAAGAATCATAAAACATTTTTCTTCTTTGAGCATAAGCAATATCCTATATTCATGCTTATATGTTATATATGTTTATATCCTGGCGGATTGTAGATATTCTGAAGATATCACAAAGGTATTCACCTCACAAAATTGCTAATATAGATTGAAATATAATCTGGGAGGATTCTGCATTTCTAAAAAACTTTTTAGGTTTTCACTCCCAGTCTGTGAATCAGAAATGATCAGAAAATTTTTTTAATTAAGATGAAATGCTCCTGCGAAAATTTTTCACTAATTTGTCAGGAGCAAATTGATATTGAAAAAATTGTTGCCTAACAGTAAAACTGAAAAAAAATATTATCGTTGATAATATCTAACAGTTTATTTTTATATTAATCTGAATCCATTATAACTGTGGTGTTTCCTTATCGGCAAGATATTCATATAATTTTTAAGGAATGAATGGCTTTTTTCTCATCATCATTCAGATTTTGATTCAATTTAAAATGTTTCTCTAATAAAATTTTGTTGAGAAATCTGAATTCATTTGCTTTTTTCGAGATTTTGAGCAGTCTTTTTCAATAGCTGTTATCATATTTAATATTGGTACATTTTTTGATATGGCAAAATTGAGTCCTTTGGATAATACTGATTTTTCACTGTCATCCAAATTTCGCGATAATAAATTGACAACCGTTTTGTTGATGAAGTTATTATACTGATTTTCGTAATGTCAATGTCAATTAGACGGCAAACGAAAAAAAACCATAGATTTATAATACTGACTAGATGGCGAACCTGTCAAAAATTTTGAAGCAAACGGCGGCCATTTGCAGTTTGGGGTGAATTTGAGAGTTGTCCATTTTTTATGAATTGAAATATAAAATTACCAATATTCCTTTATTTATTTTATTTCAACGAATTGAAATGATAGGATTATCAATATTGTTTAATAACAAATCACAAGAATCGAAAATATTTATAATTTTAATAGACGGAAATTTCAGAGTTCACAGAAAACTAATTTACAGGGTGTTTCCTAAACATGCGGCAAAAATTCAGGGGGTTGTTCCTTGCACTATTTTAAGCATGTTTTGTCCTTTGATGATTTTTGAAAAACCTCTTTGTTTCGAAGATACAGGGCGAACGACATTTTCATATTTTAAAATTAATAATAGTTTAAATAAAAATGCGTACCGCACTGTGTTACCAAGTAGGTACAATTTATTTTTAAATTTGTTTAAAACATTCCAATTACTAAAAACGGCCAGTTTTTGACTTAAAATTGATAAGTTCAGATGGTAAAGGAATACAGATTAAACACGGTTTTCATTTGAATTCGTTTTTTTGGCTAGAGGTGGTCATTTTCAACAGTTTTTGTAGGTTAAGTTAAATTTCATGTAATTTTTCATAATAAAATGTTATTATCTAAAATTTTGTTTCCCCTGTATCTTCGAAACAAAGAGGTTTTTCAAAAATCATCAAAGGACTAAATATTCTTAGAATAGTCCAAGGAACAATCCCCTGAATTTTTGCCGCATGTTTAGGAAACACCTTGTATAGAGTTCGTTTTTCATCACTTCTTTCAAAGGAACGTCTATGTTTCAATCAAAATTCGAGCATGGACCTATTATAAATCTATGAATTCGAGCACAGATGCATAAAATATAAAACATCAAAATTTGTGGTTCACCCCAAACTGCAAATGGCGGCCATTTGCCTCACTTTTTTTACTTGATAGTAAGGAAGTTCGACGTCCAGTTAGTATTAATGGAAAAAACACACAATTCCATAGATTTTACAAGTTTGTCTGAAGAAGGTGTCTGATATAAACACCAAAACTTTACATTATCCATTTCATTTATTTCCTTTTTTAGTTTTACTGTCAGGCAACAATTTTTTCAATACCAATTTGCTTCTGACAAATAAGTGCAAAGATTTTCGCAGGAGAATTTCATCTTAATTAAAATTTTTTTTCATTATTTCTGTTTCAGAGACTGGGAGTGAAAACCTGAAAAGTTAAAGAAAAATTGCTATTACCCAAGTAACAGCTTGAAGCTCTCATTTCTAAAAACGAAAACAGTGAGATACTTTGTTCAGACAGCTACGAAGCAAACAAGTTTCTTCTCGTTCATTTCAAAGGAAATGCTTCTGTGAAACAAATTCTAATGAAAACATAACCGATAATACAGTAGCAGCTTCCTGTTCGGCCACTTTTTGGCCAAATCAACAGCCTGATGCTCTTCGCCGAAAACGACCCAGATGTACCCTGCTTCCCATCCTATAAACTTTATTGTCCTGTGGACCCCAACAATTGCAGTAAAGGGCCTGTCGGTTGATTTCACTTGTTTTATATGGCACATAAAGGTGCCGACAACTATGCAGAGGACCGTTTTATAATGGGGAATCACCGTAAATGCACGTAGTGTCCGTACCCTGAGTAAATTTTTATCTCAACCCTGTGTACTTTGCGGCTAACTCAGGCTACCTGGTGCTATAAAAGAGAAATGTTTATTGTACTTCGAGGGAGAAAGTGCGTCAGAAAAATGGATTTTATATTTTTGAAATATGCACTCGAAATAAATATGACAGTGGACTGCATTTGGGTAAATCGCTTTCGACTGAAGTAGGGGTAGGCTCTTGGAAATAAGTAGAGTTGTTGACTTTACCTGTACGGTACAGGCCTACAGGATGTTTGGGTTACCGATGCTAGATTTCATATACAGACAGGATTTAGAACTATCACAGAGTTGAATCGCCATCGAAAATTTATTCTGATAGAACCACTTATGGACTGAATTATAGACGAACAAGTACCGGGTTTTTCACCATAATTTGACCCCCCCTTTAACTTTGTTACTAAAGGAGATACAAAAAAATATTTCGTATAAAAGTTTCACGAAATTAACTGAGGTTTTTTGATATGAGTCCAGAAACTGAAATATATACAGGTGGCCAACATATTGATGGCAACTTCATTTTTTCAAATGGAACACCCTGTATATTTTTACATGTTTGGCTAGCTCTTTTTCCCCTGATTTCGAATATGTAACATATGTTTGTCTATCTCTTTTATTCTGACAACCACGTAGTTTCAAATTTCAAGAACCACCTGCCAAGATCTGTAATCATTTTACAAGAGGCAGAGTGCGTTTACTGAAAATGCTCATTTTTGGAGTTATAATAACGTCAATGGGAAGATATACAGGGTGAACAACAGAAGAAAATGAATAAATTGCTCAAAATGACCACCTTCATCCAATACACATAGTTCATATAGTTGTTTCAAGTTGTTTAGACTATTTTTGATAGCATTATTATGGCTCTGATTCAAGTCAGTAATTAAAGCTTCAAAATTGTTTTCAATCATTACAATATTATCATATTATTGTGCGTTGACGGGATTAGTTTCGAATTATGGGTTTAATATTGGTTGATTTTATATCATTAATATTATTCTCCGCTTTCATTGTTTGTCATTAGTGCTGATGTAATTTTTTTCCTTCAGGGACGGCTATAAAAACTTGTCCAACGGTGTTAGATCAGGACTATTTGGTGGCCATAAAATGAGTGCGCCATTACCAATCCAAAGACCAAATTGGCCACTTAAAAATTCACGAACTTCCAAAACGCTATGCCAGATGGTTATTGAAATTTAAAATTCTGTGGTGCTCAGAATAAGAAAGATATACCAACAAATGTTACATATTCGAAATCAGGGGAGAAAAAGCTAATCAAATATGGAAAAATATACAGGGTGTTCCATTTGAAAAAATGAAGTTGCCATCAATATGTTGGTCACCCTGTATATATTTCAGTTTCTGGACTTATATCAAAAAACCTCAGTTGATTTCGTGAAACTTTTATATGGAAAATTTTTTTGTATCTCGTTCAGTAAGAAAGTTTAAGGGGGGGTCAAATTATAGTGAAAAACCCGGTACATGATTTTTGATACTTCAACATGTCGGAGATTGAAGTCTATAGCATTTCCAATTTTCATATCAATAAAAAACTACGGGTGGGAATTAAAATAACTTCAGATTGATTTTGCAGGTTGAGAAAACATCCTGTTCATACCGTTTTCAAAAATTCGCTACCTGCTTCAGATTCTAGCATAAATTCACATTTCTAGAGCGTCTTTATTTTTTTGCCACACGTTAAGTTTCCCTAGAGGAAATTTTTAAAGATGAACAATATCGTAATTTCGCTCCAAAGCAGTGAAAATATTCTGAACAGGATAGTAAAACTGTATCGTCCAATGATACAAAACTCTTCCTGAGTCCTGGAGTAGGTTTTTCAAATTAGAAATTTATTTTTAATCACTCATATTCATAAGTATAAAATCATTCAATCCTGAGAATATCTTTATACGTACCTACGTAAACCAAATAATCTACAACAACCAATGTAGAACAAACATTCAAAACATATCATGAAAGACAAAACTAAGGATTAACACAAAATTTACGTAGAATGTTCGAAATGATATCCACTTTTGAATAGATATTCATGACCTTTTATATCAAATTCTAATTGACCTTGATTGCTTGATTTTGCTTCAAAATTCTTTCAACTAGGTGTTTTCTAATTCTAATTTCAACCTTCTAAACTTTTGTTTCTAGATGTCCCTACACAAAATAACCTAAACTTTTCAAATCAGTCAATCTTTGTGGCCAAGCAATAGGGCCCCTAATACAATCTGATAATTTACATCCATGTTTTTTCATTCTTTGCCACAAAGATCTGAACCCTACAGATTATTTTGTGTGGGACATTTAAAAGTAAAATTTATAAGGTTGAAATTATAAGTAGAGATAAGAGAACAACCTAGTTGGAAGAATTTTCGAGGAATGTAAAATCAAGGTCAAATAGAAATTTGATGAAAAGGTCTAGAATATGTATCGAAAAAAAGGGAAATCATTTCGAACATTCTATGTAAATTTTGTGTTAATCCTTAGTTGTGCTTTGGATAATATGTTTCGAATGTTTATTCTATACTTACTAGCGACCCGCCCCGGCTTCGCACGGTACCGCCGCAAACGCTACGTCCCGCAATTTTTAAATCTGTAATATCTAATATTCACTTAAATCATACAGTGTAAAGGGCCATATAGATCTATATTAAATGAACAATGTATTCAAGGTATTAAATTGGTTAAGGATTAATGCTGTATTGGTTGAAATCGCTTCGAAAATTAGCCATTATTTGTCGTAAAAATTAAATGACAAAAAAAAGCTATTGTGGGTTATCCATAAGAGATCACGGACATGACGGACTTTTCTGTAGACCTCTTCAATGTGTACAATACTTAGTACATTATTTTGATAAAACTCGTAGGGTTCAGCCTGCGTTTGCAATGTAAGCGGAAAAAATGAAATTATTTACGACATAACATCAGAAACCTCAAAAATAACAGTACTTCTCCACTATTTAATGGATGTTATTATACATTATAAACATTCCTCTTGAATCACTCTATGTATTAAAAACGCATCAAAATCCGTTGCGTAGTTTCAAAGATTTAAGCTTACAAAGGGACATAGGGACAGAGAAAGCGACTTTGTTTTATACTTTGTAGTGATTCCCTAAATGATGGCGCCTACCGACCCTCTAAGTTAGAAAAGTGATCAAATACTAACTTGAAGTCTTAGTAACACTCAGTTAAAAAAAATCTAAATCATTTAAGTAGCTATGGCGTCATGCGCTTCTTGACACGATCACGCTAGATTCCGCGGGAATGAGGTATTTTCCCCACAGTAAAAAGTAGCCTGTGTCCGTGCCTAGGATCCTATCTTCATATTAACCAAGTCTTATAAAAATCCGTTTAGACGTGAAGGCGTGAATGAGGTAAACTTTTAAAACAAACGATTAAAAATCACTAACTTAATTAGTTTTCTCCCTCTACTGCCTACGCCTTAAGTACGATAGCATGAATATTAATAGCCCATATTCTTTTCTAGGTAGGTTACTATCTATCACCTAACTAAATTTCATCAAAGTCCGTTCAGCCGTTTAGGCATGATAGAGCAAAACTACCAGCAAAAACCATAAAAAAAATCACTAACTCAATTCAGTTTTCTGCCTACTTCCTACCCCCTAAGTACGATGACCTGATCATTTTGATCTTATATCCGTTTTTAGGTAACCATCTATTACCTTACTAAATTTCATCAAAATCTGTTCAGCCGTTTAGAAGTGAAAGAGCAAAAGTCCCAACAAAAACGACTAAAAATCACTAACTCAATTTAGTTATCTGCCTACTGCCTACCCCCTAAGAACGATGGCGTGATTATTTATAGACTATGACCATTTCTAGGTTATCATCTATCACCATACCAAATTTCATCAAAATACGTTCAGCCGTTAGGCTTGAAAGAGTAACAGACAGACAGACAGACAGACAGAGTTACTTTCGCATTTATAATATTAGTAATTAAGTAGTTATAGTAGTTATCTGTCTACTGCCTACCCCCTAAGAACGATGGCGTGATTATGTTAGCCTATGACCATTTCTAGGTTATCATCTATCACCATACCAAATTTCATCAAAATACGTTCAGCCGTTTAGGCGTGAAAGAGTAACAGACTAACAGACAGACAGAGTTACTTTCGCATTTATAATATTAGTATGGATTAGTTGTTGTAGATTATTTGGTTTACGCAGGTACGTATTAAGATATTTTTAGATTTAATGATTTTATACATCTGAATGTACTCCAGGACTCAGGAAGATCTCTGTATCATTGGAAGATATAGCTTCACTATTCAGTTCATAGTATCCTCACTGGCTTGGGGCAGAATTACGATATTGTTCATTTTTAGTAATTTTTTATGAATAAAAACGTTCTAGTAATGTGAATTTATGCTAGAATATGAAATAGGTAGCGAATTTTTGAAAACTGTATGTACAGGGTATTTTTTCAACCTGCAAAATCAATCTGAACAAAATTTCAATTCTTCCTTTGTAGTTTTGAAAAAGTATAGGAATAATTGAAAGAACACAATGATATTATTCTACACTGAAAATTTCATCAAGATTGATCAAGCCATACGAAAATAATGAATAAAAGAAAAATTGGTCTAATCGAACAAATCAATTTGGTGACAAGGAATCACCCCTAATTTTTTTCTCAACATCCATATAAACCTTGTTCAATCAAAACACTCAAAGTCGAATATATATTCAAAAACATAATTAACATTGAAGTTTTACATTCACCAACTCATAAAGGACGCCACATACCAACCGTTTAGAAAGAAAATCCCCAATCGGCGTCAACCGAAACGTCCAAACAACTGCAGCAAAGGGCGAGCCGAAAATCAGGACTCGTAAAATAAGGACTTTCCTGTAGGACTCGTCCATTTAGCGACGCGAAATAGGAAGTGTAAAGCCATTATACATAAGATGCTTAGGTACCTATTTGTCGAGATTCAGAAATATATTACGCTGACAGTTTGGGACGAGGTTGTATCAGTCGGTTTATTGAGCAAAACACTCCAAATTAAGAATCTTCAGAAAGGACCCCGCACATTTTGTATGAGAATTGGCTCCCGGTGGATTTGGCTGAAAATTTGATATGATGTTCTACTAATCCTTCTGATCAAATGTCTCTACAGTCACGAAGCTGAAAAATGCATACTTCTAGGAGTTTTTAGCGATTTTTTGTATCCATTATGGCTTACGTATTACCGTTCACACAGAAATGTTTGAGAATATTTCGTGATTATTGAAAGCAGTTTCTGTTCGAAATATTTTCAAACATTTCTGTGTGAACGGTAATACGTAAGCTATAATGGATACAAAAAATCGCTAAAAACTCCTAGAAGTATTCATTTTTCAGTTTCGTGACTGTGGAGACATTTGATCAGAAGGATTAGTAGAACATCATATCAAATTTTCAGCCAAATCCACCGGGACCCAATTCCCATAATACGTAAGCCATTATGGATACAAAAAATCACTAAAAACTCCTAGAAGTATGCATTTTTCAACTTCGTGACTGTTTAGACATTTGATCAGAAGGATTAGTAGAACATCATATCAAATTTTCAGCCAAATCCACCAGGAGCCAATTCCCATACAAAATGTGCGGGGTCCTTTCGATTTTCTGAAGCATTCGGCGGTTATATTCAAATAAATAGGAAATGACAAGGGCCCCAGATGGGAACCTTGAGGAACGTCCGATGTTCGTGGAAGAATGTCAATGTCTTTTGTACTTTTTGTTTTACGAACTGTTATTATACAAAACATTTATATTTAAAACAAAATAATGGTTTAAAATCCGAATAATCATAACAACATTAAAGTTCTATCTACAGTCTACACCAACGCATAAAGGACGCCACATACCAACCATTTAAAAAGAAAATCCCCAATCGGCGTCAACCGAAACTACCAAACAACTGCAGCAAAGGGCGACCCGAAAATCAGGACTCATAAAATAAGGACTTTCCTGTAGGACTCGTCCATTAGCGACGCGAAATAGGACGAGCAAAGCGTCGTCCTCCCATGTCGGACATTTTGGGATTCAGGGGACGGCAGGTACACCGGTCACGAGCGTAATTTGGCGTCGGAACGAAAGGGGAAATTGGCAACGTACAGTTTCCGCAACTTAATGAGAAGCATCGCCTCAGGACACTCGTCCTGGCCCATAATGGGGACGACGCTGCACCAGAAATAGTTATTCTTTTCGGAGGACGCCAATTTGAAACCTTGACGAGGTTTCGGACGATTGGGGCTCTTAATTTGGGTTTTGTGGAGATGCATGCATGCTCCATTCGCTTTTATGAAATTACTCAGTAGGCAGGGAATGAGTTTGTTCACTTTTGTGCTTTGACTTGACTTTTTGATATTTCTCCTATATGAAAAAATATAAATATAAGAATGACTAAATCTCATCAGGCGTTTGATTATTATTGAATTAGGGGCGTTATGGCTAGGTGAGCTTTCCAGGAACTACGACTATGTAGATCTTTTGTTTGTACTCTACTTATTCGTGGAAACCCAAGGAGGTCGTCCATGGCTTTGATATCACCGAGAACCTCTCTGGAAGCCTTGGCCGTTATCTCTTGGGTGTCTAGGTGAGTTTGGACACACGCACAGGTGTTCAGAAGTTTTTTGCTGACTTTTCCATACGGTGAAAATGATGTTTGTACCGACAGAGCCCTGCCAGCAGTCCCACCATCAGCCGAAGCTTCTTAGTTTGAGTAGGTGAAATCATCACGAATTTTTGGACAGAGTAAGTCCAAGGCTGTTTCTACAGAGGGTTCTTATTTAACTCCCTTTGCTGGGCTACAGCCTTGCTTTTCACTTTCTTCAACACAACAATGCCCTACACCTATGAAAGAATCATTTTGTTGCCTCTTACCCTGTTTATGTATCTCTAGTTGTCCAATGAAGTGTAGTTCGGGGAGTTAGCTCACAGAGGGAGTTTTGGTCAACTTCACTATTTGCTTCTTCTTTTTTATATATCCCCATCTTCGTCTACACTATTTAGCAACATTTGACTTTCTTAATTTGCGCGCAATGAATTCGTAGTAAAATTCAAATTGAATGTATGAATGGGCGCATATAAACCAAAGCTCCCTCTGTGAGCTAACTCCCCGAACTACACTTCATTGGACAACTAGAGTTACATAAACAAGGCTCTTACTAGTTGCTTTATGGTGTCACTGCATTCCCAGGTCAGCAGAGAAGTCGGACAATGCGATTTCGTCATCTCAGCGTAGCCTGGCTGTCTGTGGTGATGTGAACATACGCCACTTGAGGTTCATCTCAAGACACTCCTGAGTGCATATATAGACAGCCATTGTCTCCGTTTCTAAAAAAAGGTTTACTCCTCTATGGCTTGAGAGATTTAGTTTAGATTCATATATCTCAGTGCCCTTTTCTGACTATGATCCATCGGTAAACCATATTGATAGTTGGAATTAAAATTAAATCGTTTCGTGAAGTTTTGTGCTTTTAACTTTGCTGTACCAAATTTCTCCCATATCAAACAATATATAGACCATATGGAATTGATGGTCTTAGTCAAGAAACAAAATCTAAGAATACCATTCCTTCAGCTACGTTTAGACTGCTTAATTGAGCCTTCTTCATGCTACAATAGAGATAACACCTATAAAACAATACAATATACGATTGAAAATTTAATTTAATGATATGGACAAAACACAAGAGAACAAAAAAATTAATGAATAAAATGAAATAACAGATCGGCAAGAGAAAACAAAGACGAACATATATGACTCAACATCAGAATTTGAGCAGACAAATAAAATTATAAAAAAAACGAAAACTGACCAAAAAAATAGAAAAATGTAATTTTTCATGAAAGAAAATCGTCGATAACGTAAAAATAGGTGTATATATCAAAGACAAAAATCATTGATGTGCATAAAATCCACAGGGTTTTGGAAGGATACTAAGAGTTATCAATACAGACCATCCATACAAGAAATACTGACATCCCAGGCGGCTCCAAAAATTGAAACTAAGTTGGTAATAACTCATGCAGTAGGTAATTTTTGATTTGCGGAATTCAGGTTTGTGTTGGAAATGACACTGACAGGAAACAGTATTTTTAAAAGAAGCCTTACCTCGTCCTGACCCATAATGGAGACGACGCAGCAGCACCAGAAATACGTATACTTTCAGGAGTATGCCAATTGGAAACCTTGATGAGGTTACGGACCATTGGGGCTCTTAATTTGGGCTATGTGGAGATGCGAAATTCGGTTACATGCTTAGACCTTTGTCTAAGGTTACATGCATGCTCCATTTGGTTTCACGGAATTACTCAGTAGGCCAAGGAATTGATTTCTTGAGTATTGTGCTTTGAGTTTGGCATAACGAAATTTCCTCTATGATGTTCATACTATAAGCTGAAACAATCATTAAATTAAGTTATTATTAAATGAACAGAACAGCTTTCTGGCATCTTGAGAAGAAGAAGAGCGAAACTTATTATTGACATGTTCGTTGAAACGTAAGAAGTAAGGAGTCCATAAAATGTTTAAAACCACTTATTGGTTTGCGATTGGTTCTCAACTTCAAAGATGCTTCAACCTGTCCTAAGTTCTGCCTACCACTAAATAGCAGAACCTAGCATTCGTCAGTATTCAACCTTAGTAGGTGATTTTTGGCTGTCTGCAAATATCCGTTTGAATACTATCTCAGCTGAGCTAACGAGATCTGGCCCAAAAGGGAATAAAGATCATAATTGCTCATCGGCGTAGCAATGGATCACGGGACTTCCGAGGCGTTTCAATCATGAACAAAAGAGAACAACGAATGCATCCTTGAGGGTCCCCAATTTCAAGCTCTCAAGAAGACGAATGCCGCTTCTGAAACCACACGCCTCGATTTCCCACATAGTGAAGACTGGGCCATTTCTTCTCCTTCTTCAGATATCTTTCATCCAGTGTTTGATATAGGCCTCTTTCAAATCCTTTCATGCTTTCGCTGTTCTCATCCATTGTTTTCCGGCAACGGAGGCCATATCGTCTATCCTGTTTATCGAGGTCTCCAAAATGTCAGTCTGTAAAAACATTCCTCCACAATTTTTTTGTTGAGTGTGCTACCCATTGCCACCTCAGTTTCCATGCGTTCGGAATTCTGCTTCTCAAGCTTTCACCCAGCATAGTCATATTCATGACTCTTTGAGTTGCTCTCAGTTGTTCTGTCTTTTTGTTAATTATTACCACAGTTTACAGCACAAGTTTACACACCATAGGTTACCACCGGTGAAATACAGCTTCCTGGCGTTTTGAGCTTTATAGGTGAAATGAAATATTTCTGCTCTTAAAGATGAAACTGAGTTTGGCCAAATGTTGCCCTCGTGAGAAGTATTATTCCCTCAATTCCCAATATTTGATTTTCTTTTTCAAAGTTGATTATATGGCCTAAATATGTATATATTGTTTCACCTCTTCTATGCTTGTCTTATCCAGAATAATATCTTGCTGAGGCTCATTATTTTTATTTTGTCAAGATTAATTTTCTATCTTTTTTCATTCAGGTCATACAGCATTTGTTTCAGCTCACTATGTCGACTGCAAATCTTAGATGGTTCAGATGAGCTTCATCGGTTCTTAATCCTTTTCTATCCCAAGCTAGTTTTTTGATAACATTTTTCAAGAAAAGTGTGAAAATTTTAGGGGAGATTGCATCGCCCTATCTAACACTTTTGCGTGATTTCATATTCCTGAATATCACTTCATCGGATATCTATTTTCCTATTGAGAGCAGAGTACCTGTAGTCGATTCTAGCATCGTCTAGACTCTAGATTGTGAAAAGAGACCACTTCTCGACACTGTCGAAGGCTTTATGGCAATAGACAAAGGCCGTCTTTATGAAAAAGAAAAATTATTAGTTTTTTTAGAAATAACTGTTCATAGTTGGATAGAAGTTATCAACTAGAATTTTCTATTTTGTAAGATAAAAGAACTGTATAACCTTCCTAACTCCGGCTATAACACCCTCATCGCGATAGGGAAAATATCCAATAAGGGACCAAAATTGCCTTAGTTTGGGATTGTGATGTAATCGTGCCCTCTAATGCATCCAAGTGGTATTGAATATCTCGTAAAGTCCTTACAGGCTTCTTAATAGACACCCACGGCCATACAGTGTAGAACTTGTCCCCCAAGTCAGCACTTCCTTCTCCTACCCATTACTTCCCTTATGGACCTTGTGTAATCAGATCTAACGATTATACCGTCGAGCGTCTTTTCTCTCTACACGTTTGTAATCGTTACATTCGAAATTATTTCATTCGAGGTTGAATGCTTCGATTATTTCGATGTGTAACAAAAGAGTAATTTTCTTGAGTCAATTTGTAATTGTTATTTCCGAATGAGCATAGTCCGTTCACGAAAGTTTGAGCCGTCGGTTGGCCATGGCAATTTGTCATATTCCACTATGTATATTAAAATTTTAGGTTATGTTGTATATTTTCTTGTCAGATTGATACGCAATGTTGTCAATATAACATAAAGTTCTCTGATAACTTGGAAGCTCGTCGGACGAGGCCGGGTACATTCAGCAACATTGAATTTATTTTACGTTATGACAGAAAATACTGTCAACTTCAGATAAATAAAGAAACGCCTACTATGCCCTCAAACTGTCGTGAACGGACTATATATACTTGCACATAGCAGGGCTTTGTTCGTTATTCGATCACGATTAAGTATTTATATTAAATTTTCGAAATGTTGAGGACTTACTTAGGAAGTTCCGTATGAATTCAACAACCATAACACGAAATTCAAATTGGTATTTACATTTTATGATTTGTTATCTGTGTAAACTAGAGGAATAGAAGAATTGTGATTAGTTTTTAAAATTATTTCTAAAAAAATTTTAGGTTTGCACTCCCAGTCTCTGAAACAAAAATAATTAAAAAAATTTTAATTAAGATATCCACATGTATTTTGTTAGATGAAGTACATAATTTGGCCAATTGTTCTGATGAAATAGATCGTATTTGGATTTGTTTATTGAAGGAAGAAATGACAACAAAAAATTTCAAGATGAAATGAATCAACATCTCTATGTGTTGACAACTTTCAATGTCAATTAGACTGCAAATGAAAAAGACACAATTCCGAAGATTTTACAAGTTGTCTGAAGAAGGTGTCTGACATAGACATCGAAACGTTACATTATCCTTTTCATTTGTTTTCTTTTTTAGTTTTACTCTTAGGCAACAATTTTTTCAAAACTAATTTGCTCCTGACAAATGAGTGCAACGATTTTCGCAGGAGCACTTCATCTCAATTTAAAATTTTTAAAATTATTTCTGTTTCAGAGACTGGGAGTAAAAACCTTAAATTTTTTAGAAATGCAAAATCCTCCCAGATTATATTTCAATCGATATTTAAAATTACTCATTCTTTTTGTTTTTTAAAATTATTAGATTCAGATGAACTCGTCTATCGCATAACTCTAACTTCTCCCGTTCTCCCGTTCGAGTTATATGCCAAAATTGATATTTAGGTAATTTAAACTAGGGTCAATATTTCTGTTTCTGTTTGTGCTATAAAATTGAAACAAAAACATTATTGAAGTATTTTTTTATAGGATCCAATGGTTTAATCTAGTTTTGCTGGAGGATTTTCTTCCTCATTACATGAACTTCAGTTTTTTCTCGTGAAAACAATAATTCCTATTCGGAGAAAAACATGTTTTCTCGTTTCAACAATATAAAACATGTCATATATCGCCTTTATATCCGTGGTGACGCTAGGGGGGCAAGGGTTGTCCAAGACCCTCCTAAATTCGTGTACCCCAATGAAAATGGCCTTTAACAACAAAATTGTATCAATTCATTATCCCCACTGAAAATTCTTGACCACCTCTACACCCCCTAGCATCGTCACTGATCTAAGGGTGATGTAAGATATTTTTTCTGTGACGGGGAAAAAAAATTTTACATTTTATATCTCTTGACAGGTCACAAAATATACATTTTACAAAATGTCAAAAAGTGAGTGTCTATAGGTATATATCCGGGAAAAAAAAGTACTCACTCTTTTCCCGGGAAAAGAGTAATTTCGTGCAAAGTTATATTTCTTTCACTATTAAATGTCATTATTTCTGTCACACAAAAAAATTGTGTATTAAACTCGGGAAAATATTAGATTTAACTCTCTCTTTTGTCTCCCTCCTCTTCGCTTCAGGAGATAACATAACCTCGAGCTGAAATTCAATAATTTTTTCCCTTGTATAATAAAAAACTATTTTTATTTTCGAAACGGAAAAAGTGAATTTTTCTGAGTGGAATTAAATTATTGTTTCCATAAGAAAAATTAAAATTGATGCAATGATTCAGGAAGGAAACCCCCTAACAATAGTATTTTTATAATTCTTTTGTTTATACCACAACCGGTGATAATGACCAAAGTTGAAATTGCCATGTCAATTTTGCCTTATAACTCGAGAAGGGAAGTAATTTTGAAAAATAATATTAAAATACTACTGAAACAAAATTTGGATCGAGCTGATTGTCGAAATTCTAATGGGTTACGACTCTATTTCAGAGTTTTACTTGGGTTATACTCAATAACAGTATATCAAATTTACCAACTATTGCAAAGAGCTAACCATCAGTTCATTTTACTGACTCTTCTGCATTCTAATAATTTTTTAGTTATAATGCGTTTCTAACTGTACATACCTATGCTCAATAGGGAAGACAATAAATTAAAATTTAATCTGAGGACAACAAAATACAACAACAAAAAAAGGAACTAATTCCAATTGAACTGAATCCTCCAACAGCAGTTTTACATATATACTAGCTGATCCGGTAACCGTTTCTTGCCTTATAAATTATAAATAACCTAGATACCGACTGCAGCGCCACCTGTCGGGCTGATTTGTGAATCTAAACCATTCTCGAATCTCCACGAACACACACAAAAAATTTCATCAAATTGGTCCAGTCGTTTAGGAGGATCAGTCACATACACACGCACACAAGAAATATATATATTAAGATAGGAAAATCAAATATCTTCTAAAATCTACATTTTCTTTTCTTTCATCGTTCTAAGTTTAAAAACCTTCTGAGGAAAATCAATGTTGTAACAGCATCTTATTAGTTTGCTGATGGTTCATTATTGCTTTAATTGTGATGTTCACCAGATATTTCTGAGTTTCGAAAAACACTAGAAAACTAAACCTTCCAACCACTTGACCTACCATCTGTAGGGATTATTTTGAATCAGGATACTGAGTAAAATATATATTCCACAAACTCCTGAAGCAGTCTTCGGTACCGAACCAAGTTTTTCATAATACCTTATATTTTTTGCGGCAGTCGTTTCAGAACTGACATCATAAAAAATGGTACAATTTTATTATACCATTTTTACGATTTTTACCATTCGAACAAACCTTTTTATGACACTGTAAGCCCGGAAATATTTCGTTTGCGTACCATAAAAAACAGTTATGCAATTTCTGTACCCTTATTTAGTGCAATACAAAAATACCGAAAAAATCAATAAAAACCCGTAATAAAAAATGGGCTTCAGTTTTTTTGTCGGTACAAGTTTTTGCCCTTATAAAACGAGATAAAAAATAACCGTAAGGTGGACTCAGATATTTCAGTCCTTTGTTGAGCAGTCCAATAAAATAAAGAAAGCCGTTTTTTACGGTTTTTTTTGGGTTTCGTGGAAGCATTTCAACCACAAAAGCTTCTTGTCGGGAATGTAAAAAAAGACCGAAAAAACTGTTAGGTGAAAGTGAAGCAAAAGTTGAGTTTCTTTATTGCTCAAACAGATACCATCCGAAAATTTCACAACACTGACGTCACTAACTATCCTTGAGTACATTCATTACAATTAATAAAAGTTTCCACCGACCTCGTAATAGGAGGTGATTTTAATGAATACGAAATTGAACATTAATTACCCATATTAATGCTCAATTTAAATTAAATTTTCAAAGTGCAATCCTCATGGAAACCGTATACAAAGTATTCAGAAGCACTACGAGAAATGTCCAAACTCTACAGGAACATAGAAACATAGAAACTCCATTAAGTGAAATGTATGTCTTGTGCAAAATGAAAATGTATTTCAATCAAGAATTTATACACAATTCATGTTGAGATCGTCGGAAAAATCTTGTAATCACCTCGGTTATTAATGGTCTCGAAGTATTAAAACGCTTTTGCTCCGCTCACACGTTAAAATATCTTGACCATTAGTCGCTGTCTATAATAACCTAGTTCATTTAAATGAATAATAACAATCAATTCTTATTCAATACTCGAAGGAATTTTTGATTGCCCAATTTTATTTATTTACGTATTTGGTGCAAATCAGAGACGAAGAATAAGTTGAACAACAATATTGTCTATGTAACTGAACTGAAGAATTCAACCCATTTGGATTTATAGTTTTAAATACAGGGTGTTTCAGAATAACGTGATTAAAGGCTAAGGGGGATATCAACGCTTATTTTATGAAGAAAATTTCATATAAACATGGGTCAGACAGAATCGGCTTCGTTTCCGAAATACTGTATGTCGAAGCTAAAGAAATTTTTTGCTTTTTTTAAAATTAAAGAATTTTGACTATTGCTATTGAATTTGAATTTGTTATACACTAAATACTTTCCAAGTGCTCTGTGACGATTGAGAAAAGATTGAAAATTTGAAGACAGAGAAGATATTATTTCTGACAGTTTTCAAGAAATTCCCTCTTGAACATTGAAAAACATAAACGATTGATCGACATAATTTTTTTTAAGAATGAATTGATAATAATACTGTTCTTACAAAAATAGACGATGACGTGAAACCAAAAGATTGAAGAATTAATATTCGATAGTACCTGGTAGTCAATTTTGAGATATTGAAAAAAACGCACTTTTCTTGAAATCAGCTGAAAATTCTTCCTTTGGTGTTATTCTGATAACCTTGTATATTCGGAACTACTTGACCATTCAGCCAATTTCAGGGACATAGGTACTAGAGATGTTATGACCCAAAAATGTTAGTTTTAACCACCCAATCCTGAGTGTTATCGTTTTGTCCAAATGTCTGTGATTTTCGAATTTTGATCTCCGTAAGTGTGTAGTCCTACTTGGTTAGAATCTCAACCTGGTATTGAATTTTTTCATTTTGTTTTCACTTTGTCCGGTTTGATTTGTTTTATTATATGATGAGAAATTAGAGGAATTCATTCGTATGTTGATATTGGAAGAACGATAAATCAAATTTGAGAACTTGAGAGCTATAATGATTCCTTTCTATTCATTAATTAAACCTTAGGGTTGAGTTCATTGATGTTTACAACTTGGATCTTTTGGATTCACGTCAGGATTTTCTTCAAGTTTTCATTAGTAATTTATTTATTATTATTATTTATATTTTGGTGAAACTATAGCAATCTGTATTTTCAAACGAGTAATAATTATAAGCGTAAGTAAAAATTAGTGCATCATTACCAGTTTTCCCAAAACTATTACATAATTATACCAGACAATGGTATTCCATTGAGTACTAGGTGTAGTGTACATTACAAAATGGTAGGATCGCATTCAATTTTAATGATAATTGCCACTTTCTTCAAGTGGTTATTAGATAATATCCCACTAGAAGAAATCTATACCTTCTGAACTGTGAGGATAATCAAAATGTAATTGAGAGATGAGAGCCATGGAGTTGTTAACTACATATCATTGTCTGCAAATCTCTATAGGTATTAGTGGTAATGACATTCGCGGAAGTATATTATACTCAATTATTGATCAGGTTTCATAATGCCCCGAAACAATTTATTTTTCGAATTAACAAGAAGTAGGAATCATAATTATAAAACTAATTAATGGAATATCGGAACTCGGTTAAAATTCAACGGATTCACAGAACGAGATTGAAGAAAAGTATCTATAGTTGTTATGATTTTCTGGAATATCGTCAAGTCAATGTCGATCAATAGTTTATGTTATACTTTTTCATAAAACTGAGTAATTACCAGACGATGATTGGATTAGTGTCATATAATATAAGGGTTTTAAAGTGGAATTTATATTGATTACGATAAATGAAATTCCATTGTTGACTTTCTCATTTTTTAAATAGCCAACAAAATAACTTTTCACAACACTCAATTCTTTCCCAATATTTTTTGGATATTGTCATTCCTTTATCCCAGTTTTGTAGAAACCACTGAATTGAAAGTATCTTGAAATTCTGGATCTGGGCGACTTACATAAAGATGAATCATCCATCAGGTAGGGAATTTTGAAAATAGAACCCAAAACTGAGAACAACCCTGTATAATTTAAACCAAACCGTCGTTGTATTTCTGGAACTTTGAACTGTGGAGTAGGAACTGTTTAAAAAGGTTACATATTTTGTGAGACATCGATAAAACATTTCGGTAATAATGATGATAATAATTTTCGCTGGAAAACCTGAAAACGAAACAGAAAATTTGAAGAAAGCCCTGAGCAGGAGTTTTTGAGCGCTCGTTCTTTGGTGAAGCACGAGGTGAAGCAGTAAGACTATTACCTCAAATTTCATTTGCGATTTGAGATTGATACCAAATATATAAATGCAGAATCTCAGCACAATCGGAATTATATTCTAGAAATTATTCAAAAAATAAAATATGTTAAAGAAAAATTTTATTCTATGGTTCTGATGATGCGATCCTCTTGAATTTTCGCACGAACATTCAGTATATCAGTCTTGATTCACAAAATGAATTTCATTATAATCGGTTATCCTGTTATAGAAATATAAGGATTCTTCTTTTCAATATTCCTAGTGAATTTTCTATGGTTCTGTTGACACTATGGCCACGAAATTTTGCTTGAAAATGCAGTATAACAGTCTTCATTCACAAAAAAATTTCACTTGAATCGGATATTCTGTTATGGCAATATTATATCGGATATTTTTTCACGGAAATGTGAAGTTTCTTCTTTTCAATATTCCAATTAAATTTTCTATGGTTCTGTTTCCACTATGGCCACAAAATTTTGCATGAAGCTTATTATGAGCATTTTGCATGTGGCCGCAATATTTTATTTCAATGGGTCCGTATTGTCTGCGATATTGAGGAACAACAATTTTGAATGGCCATATTATATGGAACCTCCTGTACGATTTGGCTAGTTAACTAAATTACCCGCACCATTTGGGAACCAAACTCACAATAACTTTCGAAGCAATTGTCCTAGAGAATTGAAATTTTCAGGATGACTCCGGGTCCCAAATGGCTCGGTTGAGTTCGTTATCCAGCCAAATTATACAGGATGTTCCATAAATTATGGTCATTCAAAATTTTTATTCCTAATTATCTCACAGAAAACGAAACCAATCGAAATGAAATGTTACAACCAAATGCGAGAAGCTCTTAGTAAGCCTCATGCAAAATTTTGTGGACATAGTGTGAACAGAACCAAAGAAAATTCAAGTGGAATATTGAAAAAAAGAAACTTCATATTTCCATAACAGAATATCCGATTCGAGTGAAATTTATTTTGAGAATGTATATTATACTGACTGTTCATGCAAAATTTCAGGAGGACCGCATCATACAACCATAGAATTTGTTTTTTTATTTATTTTTTTACATATTTCATTTTCTGAATAATTTTCAGAATATAATTCCGATTGTAACGAGATTTACATTTGATATCAATCTCAAATCCCATATAAAATTTGGGGTAATAGTCTTATGGCTCCACCAAAGAACGAGCGCTCAAAAGCTCCTGCTCAGGGCTTTTCTAAAATCTTTTGTTTTGTTTTTTCTAAAAAACTTTATGAGTTTTCACTCCCAGTGTCAATCAGATTGCAAATGAAATAACACACAATACTGAAGATTTTACAAGTTTGTTTGAAGAAGGTGTCTAATATAGACACCGAAACGTTACATTGTCCTTTCTATTTATTTCCTTTTTCAGTTTTACTGTTGGGCAACAATTTTTTCAAGACCAATTTGGTCCTGACAAATAAGTGCAAAGATTCTCGCAGGAACACTTCATCTTGATTAATTTTTTAAAAATTATTTCTGTATCAGAGACTGGGAGTGAAAACCCATAAAGTTTTTTAGAAATGCAGAATCCTCTCAGAATATATTTCAGTCAATATCATTTCGTTTTGTTTTCAGGTTTTCTAGAGAATAGTTATTTTTGTATTAAGTGCGTAAAATGAGTGTTTTTTTCATGGCACATGAGAGTGTCAATTTTGGCCGAGACCGCAGGTCGAGGCCAAAAATTCACTCGAATGTGCCATGAAAACACGAATTTTATACGCACGAAATACAAACAACATTTTTTGTACAACTGTGAATGTGAATTTACATCGTCTGAAATACGTATAATCATTGAAGATAATGCTTTCAGTACAATGTTTAAATGAATCCAGTGATCTTTCTGTGTCGTAACTATAGAAACAGTTTGTTGATTGTTTGAATCTTTGACAGTATTTGCTCGTAGTTGTTTCAATTTCGAATTATTTTAAAGAAGATGAATGTTGAACATGATAGTGGTAGTGATACCCCCGCAGATATGGCTGAAGAAGCAAATATAATTATATCTTATATGTTACCAGCCAAGTCAAAGCTAATAATATGAGAAAACATATAACCAATTTCGAGAATGGCGCAACAAGAACAACGTAAAAAAGGTTTCTGAAAATGTGCTCACATGCTATTTCGAGGAAAAATAAAAATTTTTAAACCTTCCAAGTTATGGAGCTCAATGTTAAAAAAAACATCGAATGTCAAGGAAATATTGATATAAGAAATTTTTCAAAATTGGTCCCTTATTAAGAACAAAAGCGTCGGATACCGAGGAAAGAAATCTAAAGTGTTATGGAGGGATAATATCAATAAATTTCTCAGAGATGCTGATGACGAAACTAATTTACTTCATAAGGTACAGATACAATCATAATTTTGTGAAATTAGTTTGTACCTAATTAAAATATTCATTATTTTTAAGTTGTTCTAATTTTAGTTATCAGCAGTGAAAAAAGACTTTTTTTAACGGTGAAAAAAAGTAATATTTACGCATCCATAGTGATGAAGAAAAGTCAAGTTTTTTGACAGTTGTACAAAAAATTATTATTTTCATCATTGTATTCAATGAAAGCAGAGAATAATATTAATTGATGAAAATCAACCAGTATCAAACTCATACTTCGGAACTAATCCCATCAACGCACATTTTTTTTTCATTTTGTATTATTTTGTATTATTGTTTTCGTCTCATTTCCCTGATCACAATCCAGTCTGTGTCATCTGTAAATTCGACCTCGTTTTATTTCGGTTCGTTTAGGGATATCCACAGTTGTGCTTTTGGGATAAAACATATTTCACGGGATGATCACCACAAGCACTTGTCAGGTTGATACCGAGGGCAAATACGAATAAAATTATTAAAAACGCGCACAATGTTTTAATCTGATTATTTTTGCTGGCAAGCCTAATTTATTTGGCCGTTTTTAATTTGAATTTCATGGTTTTTTCATCTTGATGAATCGGTACGGTTGATGAGTAAAAATGCTGTAATTAATTGCTCTTTGGTCGAATTTTGTCGTTGCATGTATGAAAAAAAAAGCGGAAAAATAATTTGAAATTTCCCGAATTCAATATTAGTTTATTATGATATACCTATATTACATGTAGGGAATTTTGAAATTGCAGTACAATGTATAAGGGTTTTCAGTTTCGAATTACGAAAGGAACCGGGGTGTCCATTCTCGGGATAACTCGTTAGAAGAACGTATACGTTCGTGATATTTTGAACGTAAATGTTTGGAAATTGAAATAATTATATCCGTTCAAAATAAACGTACATTTCCTTCGGAACCAGTAGTTGACGATACGCTGAAGAATATCGGATATTATCATTACAATTTCCAAAAATCTTCGTTCAAAATATCACGAACGTATACGTTTTTCGAACCAGTTCATGAGAGTATACGTTCGTGAGCATGTAAAATCGAACGAAATGTTCGAAGTAAGTTAATTATTGAGCACAACGTCAATTACTTGTTCCGACGAAAGTTTACAATCATTTCGAATGGAAATACAGTGGAACTACCCTATAATGAACGTCTGTATAAAGAATTTGTCTTTATAACGAATTTCTAACAAAACATTGCACCATCAGATGCTTTCGAGCGCCCCTTCATTGATGGAGCAATAGGGCTTTCACCTCAAAGTTTTGGAGGGACTGAAGATTGATACTTAATATATGAATGCAAAATCTCGATAGGAATTATATTTTGGAAATTATTGAAAAAATGAAATATGAAAAAAATTGTTAACTAAATCTTTCAAAAGTATGTTCTGATTCCACAATCCTTTTGAAAATTTGCATGATCCTTCACCTCATTAATTTACGTCATTCAAATTCGATTTCATTTCAATCGAAATTTTTTTTTCGATATTACGATAGACTTTTCTATGGGTGTATTAGCGTAATTCCCACAAATATCTTAGACAGAACGAAACCAATAAAAATGAAATTTTGTGGCTATAATGTTAACAGAACCATAAAAAATTCAATCGCAATATTGAAAAAACTTATACAGGTGTCCCAAAACTCGACGTCAACCCGGAACCGAGTGAAAAGGCAAGTAATGCTGGTTGTCAGAAAAATATGAAAAAATATCTGAGTTGCAGATTTTAAAATAATGGGCATTTGAAAAAACACGCAAAATTCCACACCTTGTGACAGTCTTTTCGCTCCTGTTGTCATAAATATCAACTTTTTCCAACTTTTTTTTTGCTGTGTAACCTTGAATAATGCTTGTATAACTGTAATCAAAATTTTGATACCAGCTGCTCTAGGTTTCATAAAAATAGGGCTTACTTCTCAGAAAAAAAAATCAAAATAAAACATTGCCTAGTTTCAACTGACTGTATTGAAAAAAATGTACTACGTAAGTTTGGCATGTTTCGTCAAAAGTTGGCGCATTTAGATATCGATTGAAATATATTCTGGGAGGATTCTGCATTTCTTAGAAACTTTATAGGTTTTCACTCCAGTCTCTGAAACATAAATAAGGAGCACTTCACCTTAATCAAAAATTTTTTAATTATTTATGTTTCAGAGACTGGGAGTGAAAACCTATAAAGTTTCTAAGAAATTGGCGCATTTAGTAAGGATTCCAAATGGTATAATACTTAATGAATTAAAGCTGCCGTAGTTCAAATTTATTTTCGATTGCCTTTGAATACACTTTTTCGTTAACTGCTTCCCAGTAAAAAGTCCAATGGATTCAGGTCCGGTGAACGGGGCGGCCACGAGATTGGACCAGAACGTCCGATCCATCTTCCGGGAAAAAATGTTACCAGAAAAAAAATTTCAGAGAAAATAATTTTTCCAGAAAAAAATGTTCTGGAGAAATTTCTCTGGAAATTTTATTTCTGGTAATATTTTTTCCCGGAAGATGGATCGGACGTTCTGGTCCAATCTCGTGCCGCCCTGTTCACCGACCTGAATCCATTGGACTTTTTTACTGGGAAGCAGTTAACGAAAAAGTGTATTCAAAGGCAATCGAAAATAAATTTGAACTACGGCAGCTTCAATTCAACAAGTATTATACCATTTTGGAATCCTTACTAAATGCGCCAACTTTTGACGAAACATGCCAAACTTACGTAGTACATTTTTTTTTTCAATACAGTCAGTTGAACTAGGCCATTGTTTATTTTGAATTTTTGTTTCTGAGAAGTAAGCCCTATTTTATGAAAACCTAGAGCAGCTGTATCAAAATTTTGATAACAGTTTAGACAAGCATTATTCAAAGTTACACAGCAAAAAAAAAGTTGGAAAAAGTTGATATTTGTGACAACAGGAGCGAAAAGACTGTCGCAGGGTGTGGAATTTTGCGTGTTTCTTCAAATGCCCATTATTTTAAAATCATGCAACTTAGATATTTTTTTATATTTTTCTAACAACCAACATTACTTGGCTTTTCATCACCCGGTTCCGGATTGACGTCGAGTTTTGGGACATCCTGTATATTATCATAAAAAAATATCCAATTCAAGTAAAATTCATTTTGAGGGTGGAAATTGTAATACTAAATATTCATGCAAAGTTGGAAGAAGATCGTATGATTAGTATGATCACAGCCATAGAATTAAAATTTTTTCTTAATTATCTATTTCAACTTATAACTCAGAATTTATCCATTAGATCGAGCTCAAATTTTGCAGTTAAATGCTTAATATCAATTCGAAGCAAAACGCAAATATCTGTGGGAGTTACGTCAATGAAGCCATAGGAAAGTTTATCGTCATATCGAAAGAAATTCTAATAATCCTAATGAAAAACTTCCAATTGAAATGAAATCGAGTTTGAGGATGTTGAGTGTTGAAGTGAATCAAGCAAATTTCCAAAGGGATTATGAATCACTGAAATCAGAACCATCATTTTTATATTTTCAGTTATTGATTTTTTATATGTATTCAAATTTTGAATAATTTCCAGAATATAATTCTAATCGTTTTGAGATTTTACCTTTACATAAAGGGTTTTCCAATAGGAGGTGTTATTTTCATATTCATATAAAAATGCCATTTTCAATATGAATGATCGAATGTTTCTTTCACTATAAAGAAGAACCTATGCCGTTGATAGTGGAAAATAACATCAGGCAAATGACCACCACGACCACGCTTAGCCCCATTTCGCCACCAAGCCAGTCCAGTCCAGTCGAGTCAAGTCACTTCACAGGATTGAAACTATTAACTTCGTTTAAAACAAATGGAATGTGTGTCTAGTTTCATACTAGACCCTAGTGTGAAACTAGATTTCACATTCCATTTGTTTTAAACGATTTTAAACGAAGTTAATAGTTCCAATCCTGAAGTGACTTGACTCGACTGGACTGGACTGGCTTGGTGCGAAATGGGGCTTACAGGACAACATCCTTTTAATGAAATTTTCAATAACCAAATCGCAAAGTGGCTGCCCTATGTCCTCGATAGTCTAACGAATTCTATTGGCGTACACCTTCTCTTTCACGTGGCTCCAAAGGAAGAAGTCGCAAGGTGTTAAATCACAAGATCTCGGTAGCCAATTATATTCACCTATTCAGGAGATAACACGGTCCGGAAACTTTTCCCGCGAAAGATCAATGGTTTCGTTGCTTGTGTGGCACGTAGGCTTGAGTTCTTGTGTTAACTGAACTTTATAAGTCTTAAGACCCAAATATTTCTGCTAAATACAATGTAATGACGTTTGTGGAATGCCTAATTCCAAAGAACGACGAGAAATGGACAAACCTGGGTTTTCTTTAACACTTTCAGCTAGAGCAGCAATATTCTCGGCTATTCTTGAGAGACGTGAGCTCGACTTTCTCCACCAATTTCGTTATTGCGGTGCTTCACGACGACCCAAAAATTTTCGAGTTCTGCCAAAAATTCACCATTTTATAGTAAATTTTAATAATTTTAATGCGTTCTTGAAGCGTGTATCGTTCATTTTTATTAATGGCGTAGTTTCTACCTGTCAAATGTCAAAAAATGACAGCTTTAAACGTAACATCTTCCGAAATAGCGGGCTATTCAAAATAACACCTCTTATTGGAAAACCCTTTATTAAGTATCAATCTCAAGTCCAATACAAAATTTTGTTTTAACAGCCTCATTGATACACCTATGAACGAGCGCTCAAAAGCACTCAGGGTTTTTCTTAAATTTGTCAAATATTTTTCCTACCTTGAAAACTTGAAGTTTTGAAATTATAATTATTATAAATTAAGGCAGTGGGTTATTAGGACTAGTAGGACCTAATATGACACTTTTGATGTGATAACGTGTAGTTTACACACACCCTGTATACTGATTTCGTTAGTAGCCTACTTTCAAACAAATTTCTAAAATTCTGAAAATCGATGAACTGAATATAACAGTCGAACAGCACTCCCCAACTTGTCACCTACTCATAGAGATGGAAAACTAGAATTTAATAAAAATCCACCAGGTCCTATATTCAAAATTTTTTTGTAAGAGCCTCATTGATACACCAATGAAGGAGCGCTCTAAAGCACTGCTCAGGGCTTTTATTAAATTCGTCAAATATTTTTTCTACCTTGAAAATTTCAAGTTTTGAATATATAATTATTATAAACTAAGGGTAGTGGGTTATTAGGACTCGAAGGACATGATATCACACTTTTGAAGGGATAACGTGTAGTTTGCACACACCCTGTATACTGATTTCGTTAGTAGCCTACTTTCAAACAAATTTCTAAAATTCTGAAAATCGATGAACTGAATATATCCTATACAAAATTTTGTTATAACAGCCCATTGATCAACCAATGAACGAGCGCTCAAAAGCACCTGCTCAGGGCTTTTCTTATATTGTCAAATATTTTACCTACCTTGAAAAATTCAAGTTTTGAAATTATAATTATTGTAATTATGCTCAGTAGGTTCTTAGGACTAGAAGGAGCTAATATGACACTTTTGAAGGGAAACGTGTAGTTTACACACACCCTGTATACTGATTTAGTTAGTAGCCCACTTTCAACAAATTCCTAAAATTCTGAAAATCGATGAACTGAATATAAGAGTCACCTCCCTAACTTGTCATCTACTCATAGAGACGAAAAACCAGAATGGAATAAAAATCCATCATTCATATCGTTATATACCTTTGCCAATTTTGTGAATTCATTTCGTTTGTTCTCCTAGAGCCTTAATTTGTCATTAATTTTTCAGTGATATGATAAGAATCATTTCAGACCATTTGCATGACTTTAGCAAGCATCCAGTGGATTATTTTTTGAAGATTAACTGTAAGTTTATTCTGGTGACATTCAGAGCCTTTTTCCAAGTTTTTTCAATTTTTCGATTTATTATGTCACTGTTTTTTGTTTTTTGTATTTATTATTTTTGTTTGAAAACTGACTTAGAATCAACTGATTTTATATATACATATTTCAATTGTTTTAACTATTCCTTCTTTGTCTTTGTTTTACAGTAAGATTATTTCTTCAATTTAATTTTTGATGTTTTATATTTGGCTTTGCTGTCGTCTCTTCTATGAATTTTCTTTTTTTAGCTTCACTTTTGTGTTTTTACTCCTGAAGATGAGCTTCCTAAAGCTCGAAACATGTTGAGTCTTTAAAATCACATAAGTTTTTTATCTGGATAACGTGTAGTTCACTCACAACCCTGTATACTGATTTCGTTAGTAGCCTACTTTCAAACAAATTTCTGTAATCCTGAAAATCGATGAACTGAATATAACAGACGAACAGCCTCCCCAACTTGTCACCTACTCATAGAGATGGAAAACCAGAATTGAATAAAAATCCACCACTTCAATAAATTGGTTACTTTCCTTTGAATCCGCGTTATAATAAAAAACCTTTCCGCATGCACCGCGAGCGCATAAATAAAATTTCGACTCGTGGTTGGAATTTTAAAGATAGAATTTACATTTCCACTCCTTTGAAGCTGGATTTTAAAATAAGATAATACTCAGGACCCCGCTATCATTAACATTAAATCAATTAGCCGGTTCGGAGATTTCCGTTGTTATGTCTTCACTTAAAACTTGAGTAACTTTTAACCCCTCACGTTGGTAATAAATCTGGGGATATAAGTGGATCGAGCGGCTGTTAACAAATTAGCTACTTATCACTTGAAAGAGTTCACTTCCGCAGCGAATAGCGTGGGCGGCCCTGGAACAAATGAAGGGCGGCCGCTTTTCCATTTTCATAGCGATCTTGGATTCTTTCCTCTTCGTTTAATCCAATTAAAACTCCGACGACCGCAGAATTTTAAGTGGATCGTAGCGAGCTGTTGAGTCTTGTTCTAATTATAACGAAGATGAAAATTGGCTGCTCATGGTTTTTTCAGCAAATAAATCAACCTCTGATGGCGATTTATGAGTAGGAAACGTTCATTGAGATGTTATTTGGGCTATTTCCAGTGGCGGCTTGTGACAGAATAAAGTGATGAGGTACATCAAAAAAAATATTAATCTTATAAACTCTTTTTTTTAAATTGATCACACCGGCCGAAAAGAAACTGAGATTGAGCAGAGAATACTGAAAGGTAGAAGGGTCATTGGATGTTTGAACTCAATATTGTGGTCCAAAAACATATCGCGGGAGAAAAAACATCAGATATACAATTCCATCTTCGAGGGTATAGTGGTATACGGGTGTGAGACGTGGCAATTAACTAAGGGTGTAGAACGTCGACTTCTGGCCCTTGAGATGGATTTTTGGCGAAGATCTGCAGGAAAATCCAGAATGGAGAAAATAAGGAATGAAAGGATCAGAGATGTCATGCAAGTCGAGAGAACAATCATAGACGAAATCCAGAGAAGACAACTGATCTGGTACGGGCATGTAGAAAGGATGTGCGACGAGCGTCTACCAAAGATGATCTTGAAATGGACACCACCGAAAGAAGAAAGAAAGGAAGGCCCAAAATAACATGGTTTGAGGAATAGAAAAAGCTATGTCCGAACGAAACCTACATCCAGGGGATTGGCAAGATAGGAAGGCTTGGAGATTAGGAACCGGAAGGCGTAGGACGCTATAAACCCGGATATATATATATATATATATATTATTTAATGATAAGGGCCTATCGACTCTGGTTTCGGGAGTTAAAATGAAATACTCTTTATTCTTTGCCAAGCTTTCGCATTGTTTTTTAATGCTTCATCAGGGCTTCTACAAAGGACAAATACATGTAAGTAATATGTCTAAAAACTTTAAAATACAAAAAAACAACTCACTGAATGCGAGGTTTAACATAAATTCTTCCAAGCCATGAACCTTCGTTAAAACAATTTAAAACTTTTACTTTTCTTTGTCATGGAATTCTTTCTTCTTTAAAAACACACAAACGACATACAAAAACAATACAACTTTAAAATTTCTCAGGTGCCAATATTATTTAATCTAATCAAAAACCGTCAGCATAAATCTGTCATTAATAATTTTTGTTGGTTATGTCAATCCTATTTGGTCTACTTTCACTTTGATCTATTTTTTAATTTTTTATCGTAGTTTTCCTCACTCATCCAAGGGACCGTCGTAAAATCCATTCCATTTTATTCTCTCTAACAAATAACTGTATATCGAGCTCAAGTTGTTTGTGTCTGTCTTCTTGTTCATTGTTTCTTCCTCCTTGTTTATGTTTATCATCTCGTGGATTAATCTTTTATGATAGTTTCTCTCAGTTTTTAATATTTCAACATTTTCGAAGTTAATGTGGTGATCAAACTGGTGTGCATGGGTGGCCAATGCACATCTTTCTGGGTACTTTTTGATATCAGATTTATGAAGTGTCATTCTATTTTTCAGCCACTGTGAGGTCTGTCCAATGTAGCATTTTTCACAGCTTTCACAATTGATTTTGTAAACTACATTGCTTTGTAGTGGTGTCGGTATGGGATCTTTTATTTTTGTGTACAGCGACCTTATGGTTTTTGATTGTATACTGCAATTTTGATGTTTTCTCCCTTGAACACATTTTTCAATTTTCCTGTCAGGTTGGTAACATTAGGGTAGGATGCATAATGTGTCCTACTCGTTGACGTATTTAGTTCCTCTATCTGTTCAATTTGTGTCGTATTGTTTGCATACAGTAGCTTTTTAATCATGCTGTTAGGATATGCATTTTCTATAAGAATTTGGTGTAATTTTCTTATTCCTTCATCTATGAATGACCTGTGACATATTTTCGATATCCGTTTTTTCATTTGCTTTATTGAATTTATTTTAATATTTATATTGTGGTCTGAATGAAAATGAATGATTTTATCCGAGTGTGTGTTTTTTCTGTACCATTTTAACTTCACTTTGTTGTCCTGTCTATATGCTCTAGTATCCAGGAAGGGTACTGAATGTTGAGAATCTTCTGTTTCCAATGTAAATTGTATATCCACGCAAAGGAGTTGAAACATTCAAGGGTAAATTGGATTTGTTCTTTTGGTACCATCATCAATAAATCATCGACAAACTTCTTCAAGAGTAGAACAGCATAGGGCAATTTTGGTAAGATGGAATCCAACTGATGATCCATAACGTATTGTGCCAGAATAGGGGATAACTTTGAACCCATTGCGCATCCAAACACTTGTAAATAAAATTCTCCTTGGAACGTGCAATAATTATTTTCAAGGATGAAGGTAACTATTTCCATAAATAATTCCATGTCTATGTTAGTGTGTTGTTTTATACTATCCCACTTTAGCTTAAGAACTTCAATAATTTTACCTTTTTCCAAGTTTCCGAATAGGTTTACAACATGTATTTGTCCTTTGTAGAAGCCCTGATGAAGCATTAAAAAACAATGCGAAAGCTTGGCAAAGAATAAAGAGTATTTCATTTTAACTCCCGAAACCAGAGTCGATAGGCCCTTATCATTAAATAATCTATTAAAAAAGGCTCTTATTACTACAATTATATATATATATATATATATATATATAAACTCTTTTTTGTCAGCAGCATACTTATCATTATGAAAAATCTTTCGGTATTAATGCCCCAATGATTCTATAGCGTTTTATTGGGTGGTAATTGCCCTGAGATAAGTTTTTCAACTCGCTTCAACCAGTTTTTCACTAAACCCTATCGGAATATGTATTATTAACACTGCCAAAAAATAATTTGATTAGAGTTACACTGCCAGTAGGCCAGTAGTATTCTCATTTTGAAACCTCCGATTCGATTTTCCTACCACACCGATAGTCAAGATTTGGAATAGGTTGTATAACTCCTTCAATTGTACATATTTTATACTCATAGGAATGACTGAAAAACTGTTTCTGTTTTGTTGAAAACTCTGCAATATCACGAGTACTGCACAAACCCAATAAACCCAAACCAGAGTGAAATTTCACTATCTTCCGCTTCACGATTAACCCGAATAGGTGCAGTTTGCCGATGAAACGAAACGAAACGATCACGGATCAAGGGATCATGAGAAAAAATTAAAATCTCTGCTTGGCCTGTCATACAGAGTGATCGGTCCAATAGTTCAAAAGTTATTCAACTTTGAAATTTCAGCCATCAGATGAATATCACTCTGTATATTCCAAACGAAGGCCCTCAAACGATTAAAACGACTTGATGAGAGTCCTTCCTGATGTACTTGATTCACCCTGTAATACGATATGGCAAATCTAACGCCTTAAAACATACATAAAAGGTTTGTTGGTAAAATTCAGTATTTTCCAAACACAGTAGGTGGGTGGACCGGTTATCGATCTCTGTTCATTCCGGCAAAGTAAACATATTTTGTCCATAGAGTATGGTTCATTAGCTCCCCTAAGAACACCGACCTCTGTGTCGGCGAATAAAGTCCCTGTATAGATAACTATACGGGGTACCGTAAGGGTTAATCCAATCACGTTACTTCAACAAATAACCAAAATATTCTACTGTTAAGTTAGGGTAATCCCCTCAAAAGTTATTCAGCTCTTGTGATTAGGGCCAACGTCCTATGAAAGGATTATATTGGCATTCGCCTTTTGGCCAGAATAGACAAAGTGTTTCAGTGAATAGAGGAAGATTTCTGCCCTCAGGATAGGACAGAAATCTGCCTGGCATGGCATGGTGTCTCCAATTATATCGATCTATGGGATTACAGGGATTTTGGAGATGAATTAGTTGCAAAAGGTAAACAAGCGCTTAAAAAATTATATGGAGATGACTCGGATATTTCTGTAGTTACCAATAAGTGAGGAACACTGGTGATTGCACATGTTATTTTTTGAAGGTATACCGAATTTTATCGTACATAAAAGGGTGTAACATTGTCTTTCATAATATGTTATTAGCAAAGCGTAAAATCTTAATCTAAAATTCAACAATACATTGTACAGAACAAATACAAGAGGAGAGGTGAAAACATGCGCCAAGTGCATTTGAATTAAGGAAGAAAATTCAAACAGAAGGATTTCAAAAAAATTAAAGAAAAATCCTGGGCAGGTGCTTTTGAGCGCTCGTTCATTTGTGGAGCAATGATGCTAGTTAAAGAACTTGAGATTCATGCTATGCTAACTAAGTATATTAATGCAAAATCTCAGATGATCAGAATCATATTCAGGAAATATTGAAAAAAAGAAATATGTAAAATTTCAATAACTAAAAATTTTAAATCTAAGGTTCTGGTGATGCGATCCTCTTGAAATTTTTCAAGAACTTTCAGTATATCAATCTCCATTAAGAATTTCACCAGAATCGGATATCTTGTTATGAAAATACAAAGATTCTTCTTTTCAAAATTCCAATTGAATTTTTTATAGTTCTGTTGACAGTATGACCACAAAATTATGAGGTTTTATTAGCATCTAGTATTATTATATATTGCCGCAAAATTTCATTTCGATTGGTTTCGTTTTGTCTGAGATTAAGAACAAATTTTGAATGGCCATATTTAATGGAACACCCTGTACGTTTAGGTTTGTTAACTATCTCAACTGCGGAATTCGAGAACCGAACTCACTCGAAAATCTCAAGTCTCTTGGACAATCCCTTCGAAAGTTGAATTTGACCACGAATTCATCATCAGGAATTCTAACACTATCGTTTGAGACCATTTTCGGCCAAAAATTCGTTAATTACAGACATATCTTCAAAACAATAAAGCACGCTTTAAGTAGAAGCGCTCAAGGAGTTAGTAGCGTCCCCAGTCTTCGGGCTAGGGAAAGCAAAAAAATCAAATCAGAAATAATGAACTAGAGATAATGTAGGATGAAATAAAATTTATTTTCAAGAGTTTTTACGGGATACTTGTGTAGTTCAAGGGGGGGGGGGCAGCTGCTACCCCCTTGCCTTCCCCTGAGGACACCCATATGTAGTATAAAGAAACTACATGGTGAAAAGTTAACAACAACAAATACATTTTCTATATATATCGGCATTCGCCTTTTGGAAAGAATAGACGAAGTGTATGATGAATAGACGAAGATATTCGGCCCAGAGGACAGAAATCTTCCTGGCATGGCATGGTGTCTCCAATTATATCGATCTATGGGATTACAGGGATTTTGGAGATGAATTAGTTGCAAAAGGTAAACAAGCGCTTAAAAGGTTTTATATGGAGATGACTTGGATATTTCTGCAGTTACGTATAAGTGAGGAGCACTGGTGATTGCACATGTTATTTTTGGAAGGATTTCAAAAAAATTTAAGAAAAGCCCTGTGCAGGTGTTTTTGAGCGCTCGTTCATTGCTGGAGCAATGATGCTATATATAGAACTTGAGATTCATCATGCTATGCTAAGTAGGTATATAAATGCAATATCTCAGCACGATCAGAATCAGATTCAGGAAATTATTCAAAAAATGAAACATGTAAAATTTCAATAACTAAAACAATTAAATTCTAAGGTTCTGATGATGCGATCCTCTAGAAATTTTTCATGAACATTCAGTGTATCAATCTCCATTCACAAAATGAATTTCACTCGAATCGGATATCTTGTTATGGAAATACAAAGATTCTTCTTTTCAATATTCCAACTGAATTTTCTATGGTTCTGTTGACACTATGGCCACAAAATGAGGTTTATTATGAGCATCTAGAATATTGCCGCAAAATTTCATTTCGAGTGGTTTTGTTTTGTTCGTGATATTGAGGAACAATAATTTTGGCTTGTTAACAACCCCAATTGAGGCAATTCGAAACCTAATTCACTCGAAAATCTCAAGTCTCTTGGACGGCTCCATAGCAGAATTGATATTTGACCAAGAATTCGTCATCAGGAAGTCAAACCCTATTGTTGGAGGCCATTTTCGGCTAAAAATTCGTCAATTACAAATATTTCTACAAAACAAAATTGCACGCGTTTAAGGTTGACGCTCACTTGGACGAGACGAAGCGAAGAGTTGTTTTCCGCAGGCACGATTTGCACTGAATCAAATGAGTAGACGCTCACTTGGGAGGCGCGAAGCGAAGATCAGAATCGATTGATTCAGTGCAAATCGTGCCTGCGGAAAACAACTCTTCGCTTCGTCTCGTCTCGTCTCGTCCAAGTGAGCGTCAACCTTTAAGTAGAACGAGCGCTCAAAAATTCATTAGCGTCCCCAACCTTCGGGCTAGGGGGCTCGGTTATTTCTGAAGTTACGTATTAGTTACGAGCATCGGTGATTTCACATGTTGGTTTCGAAATATTTCAGAAAATAGAGTACAGAGAAACTATATAGTGGAAAACCAACAACAATAAATACATTTTTCATGAGAAAAATCAATATTATTGAAAAACGATGAATCAATATTTCGTTTCTTCCCTTTCTGTATTTATGTTCATTTAACGGAGGAGGTTTTTCTTTTCTGAGTGTGTGGAGAGTTGAGCAAAATGAACATTATGAAGTTTTTCAACATTTTTGTATTGTGTGTACTAGTAATACAGTGGAACTTCCCTATAACGAAAGGGCTAAATCTGCAGAAAAAATCGTTATAGAGAAATTTCGTTATACAGAAAATTTGTTTCTTCAATCGGCAATGTCGCAGTCGACTTCACTGATAAATTTTGGTTTATTATTCAAACTTAAGCATTTCCTTTTAGACATTTTCGCACAACTTTCACACTAGCGTATGGGTTAGATTGAAACCAATAAGCCAGGAGTTTATTTAAAACTGTTTCAGAAGGATCTCTCTGCCCGACGTAACGATTTAGTTTAAGGTCGGGATTTAATACGTAAATCACGGAAAAATTTCGGAAAAAACCCACCCTTATACCTTCTTACCAATACCCATTCAAAGAGTGATGTTCTTTGAATATTTCGTTATAGAGAAAATTTACTTCGTTTTAGAGAGTGTTTTTAACATGGAATTTGAATTCAAGGTGCCATGTCTTAAACGAAATTCGTTATACAGACGTTCGTTATAGGGAAGTTCCGATTGTATTTCTGAATGCCTATATACTTTTGCGCGTAAATCTTCAATTTATCCGATATTATTTATTTTGTTGTGAAATACATATTGAAATGGAAAATATTTTCTTGCGAAATACGGTTTAGGGGTGGCTGTTTCTACCCCTTGCAATTATTATAGGGGTCGGAGGAACATTACCAAACTTTTTCGTCGCATGAAATATTTGCTTGATTTAATTCTTGTTAGTATTTTGGTTTTCAAGAAAACATTGAAAATGGCTCTTCAGGTGTAATTTTTACTGGGCAGAGACTCTCAAAAAAAGTTGATAGGAAAACCAGCCTATTTTTGACCAGGATTCACCCCCTATAAATAAAAATAACAAATGTTTAACACGGAAATACCGAAAATACATTGCAAATGCAAATTGCTCGTTGAACCTAACTCATAGCTAATAATAACGAGATCAACCCTTCTTCTAATCCAAAACATCACCCCTTCTTCAAGAAACAACCCCGTCCACCCCCGAATTCATCAAAATCGCGAAGGGTTGAAGTTGAACTAACCAGTCCATTCAAATCTCCTATCGTCCTACACTAGCAGGGCATGCAGTACAACCCCCTTTTGTCTAGCACTTTTAAAGCAGGGGCGCGCGGGGGTAAAACGGCTCTGGCCGGCGTGGTTGCTCAGTGGGAACGTTGCGGCCTGGCCTGGGGCGAAGTCCACGCGCCCCAAACTCTCCCCGTTACTCTCACGGGGTGACTCATGCCCCGCACAATGCGTCCGATATACGTATTTTCAACCCTCCGGGAACTTGTGATTCTTTCGGCAGAGTTGCCGTTCGGATTTGCTGATGTAACATGATGACCGGATTATTTCCCCCGTATATGGATGAATATAGGGGTAGTCTGCGATACTTTTCGATTTAGTCATATGTTAGTTGGAAGGATTTCTAGAGAACTTTAACATTGCCAGGAAAATGTTCATAATAACGGAAATTGAAGGATATTTATACATGAATAGTTATTTAATCAACTAGGTTATTAAAGACAGCTACTAATGGTCAATGCGTGAGCGAAGCGAACGCGTTAATAGTTCGAGGCCATTAGTCGCTAGATTAATAACCGTGTTGATTACAAGATTTTTTTCGACGATTTTAGCATGAATAGTGTATAATTGTTGATTGGAATACATTCTCATTTTACACAAGACATACATTTGACAAAATGGAATTTCTATGTTTCTATGTTCCAGTAGAGTTTTGATATTTCTCGTAGTGCTTCTGAATAGTTGTGTACGGTTGCATGAGGATTGCACATTAAAATGGCTAAAAAATTGAGCATTGAAATGGGTCATTAATGCTCAATTTCGTACACATTGAAATCACCTTTTATTTCGAGGTCGGCGGAAATAGTTATTTAATCACTAGGTTATTAAAGACAGCGACTAATGGTCAAGATATTTTAATGCGTTATAAGTTCGAGACCATTAGTCGCTTGATTAATAACCGAATTGATTACAAGATTTTTCCGACGATCTCAATATGAATTTTGTATGAATTTTTGATTGAAATACTTTCTCATTTGGACAAGACTCACATTTGACATAACGAAATTTCTATGTATCTATGTTCCAGTAGAGTTTTGACATTTCTCTTAGTGCTTCTGAATACTTTGTGTACGGTTGCCATGAATTTGCACATTAAAATGGCTTAAAAATTGAGCGTTAAAATGGGTCATTAATGCTCCCATTTTCTTTCGAGGTCGGCGGAAAAAATTATTGTTTCAAAGGACTTTTGTGAAGGTCATTTGTGATAAGAAAAAATCAATTGAATTGAAAATTCATCAAGAAAGCCCAGAGTAGTATAAAGGGTTAAAAACACGATATTATTGGTGAATAAAATTTCAGGTTTTTTCAACCCTAAAATATACTAAGAAGGAGTTGATATAGTTAACCCCTAAAATATAAGTTCAATTTACCTGCTGACTTGTTCATCTTTAAAAGTTTTTTCGAAAATTTGAGCATTAATGATAAATTACAATAGCTTTTCGAAAAGATGAATTAACTCGAGGGTATTTTGCCTTAAGATCTGGTTGTTTCGCATATTTTAGTGTTTTCGTTAATTTTAAGAGATGTGTAACTTTAAACAAAATTTGGATCTTAATTTTCATCTCAGTATCAGCCAATAGATCTTTCAGATATAAATTCGAATTTATAATTCTATCTGAGTAATAAATTTTCAGATCTAAACTCGAATATTTTTTCTAAGAACAAACTGAGAAATTTTTTCTTTCAATACTTGATTTTATTGACGCTTATATACAGTAAAAATTTCAGTGATATCAATTGCATAGTTTCTGAACTATGGAAATTTTTGAAAAACATATTTTCCAAAAATTCTTCTTCTTTCTATATATGTCAGTCGACCGTCTCAGGCTCTTTCATGTTAAAATCATTTTCGATTAGGTACTCGATTATTTGCTAGAGTTTTTTTCTAGAAGTTCGAGTATTTTTTGTATGGTCGCGTTCTTAATGAAACGTTTACTTAAATATGTAATAGGGGCAAAGAAAACTATCACTTCTTATTGAGGATATCTGAAATTATTTTCAGTTTTGCTATTGCTATGAATTCTCGTCTTTAAAATAGTACTCATTCATTTTGTAGAAAAAACCCTGTCCATAAGTACATTCTTATTAATATATATTTCACAACCAACTTCTGGAAAAAAACTCTTTTCAGAAGAATTGTTTTTTGAGTACAAGTAAGATTGAAAATGTTTTGATTAATTTATCAGGTGTTCTCATGAATACACATTACAAAACAGTTATTTTTTATTTGATCTCATCCCTTTCAATTTTGCTTTACCCCTATTTACTGAGAAAAGGACTGAATTAGATACATCTGAAATGGTTTCGTCTTTCTGTTGTGTGGCATATATACAATTGAATTACTATAGAATAATTGACAGTTTTGAACGTCAAAAATGTTGTTTTGAAGAAGAATTAACGGAACTAATCGTATGTTCTCGGTGAGAAAGGATATAAGATAATCAAAATTCGTCCCATGAAGCAGTCAAAATAAAAGTGTTGTTTAACTAAAAACCCCTTTGTTAGGAAACTGAACAATTTATCACAAATTCGTATCAAGCTGTTTCCTTCCTAACAATGCAGAAGGCAGCACGACTTGAAAGTGAACCATGAAAAATCAATTATTTCAGTTTCAACAATAGTTGAAACGTGGACCATTAACCTACTCACAACAAATAACAATTAGGTACAGTCTTCAGAAATGAAAACATTAACCTACTTTTGAACAATATTTACTACGCAAACCTTAAATTGTGGCTTCTCCACTGGTTTTTGGTGAACGAAATTGAAAATTTACTTGAATTGAGTTGTGAACTAGCATAAAGCATAATTCAACAGAAGAAACATATTCTTGAAATTGAGAGACAAAATGAAATGAAAAAAAAAACATATTTCGAAAATATTTTATGATTGATTATAAAACTATATACTATTACATTCAAGTATGAAAAATAAAGCATTGAAAAACATGAATAAAAAAAATTAAGAAGCAAAGCATAGCAAAGGTAATGTTGAACATAATGCATAATGAAAAGATTTTGGTGGGCAATTTGAATAAGTACTTTGTCTATAAATAATCCATACTAATATTATAAATGCGAAAGTACCTCTGTCTGTCTGTCTGTTCTTTCACGCCTAAAACGGCTGAACCGGATTTTGATGAAATGAATGAAATTTGGTATGGTGATAGATGAAAACCTAGAAATGGTCATAGGCTATAAATAATCACGCCATCGTTCTAAGGGGGTAGGCAGTAGGCAGATAACTAAATTGAGTTAGTGATTTTTAGTCGTTTTTGTTGGGGACTTTTGCTCTTTCACGTCTAACGGCTGAACAGATTTTGATGAAATTTAGTAAGGTAATAGATGGTTACCTAAAAACAGATATAAGATCAAATGATCATGTCATCGTACTTAGGGGTTAGGAAAGTAGGCAGAAAACTGAATTGAGTTAGTGATTTTTTTATGGTTTTTGCTGGAAGTTTGGCTCTATCACGCCAAAACGGCTGAACGGATTTGATGATGAAATTAGTTAGGTGATAGATAGTAACCTAGAAAAGGATATGGGCTATTGATATTCATGCTATCGTACTTAAGGCGTAAGCAGTAGGCAAAAAAGTAATTTTTAATCTTTTGTTTTTAAAAGTTTACCTCATTCACGCCTTAACGTCTGAACGGATTTTTATAAGACTTATAAAGATAGGATCCTAGGCACGGACACGGGCTACTTTTTACGGCGGAAAAATACCTCATTCCGGCGAAAATCTAGCGTGATCGTGTCAAGAAGCGCATGACGCCATAGCTACTGAAATGATTTTGATGTTTTTTTTAACTGAGTGTTACTTCAAGTTAGTATTTAATCAATTTTCTAACTAAGAGGGTCGGTATAGGCGCCATAAATTAGGGAATTTATGATGAAATTCTGATGCATTCCATCACACTACTTAACTTATAGGGTAGGAAGGTACCAAAATTGAGAATACGTTTTACTTCGGGAAAATATCTCATTCCCACAGGAACCTATACACAGCTACCTATCTACAACATTAAAATACTGTCTAGAATCACATTACACCAAAATGATTGATCTGATTTGTATACGATTTTTTATTCAACTGACTGTTACATTACATACAGATAAAATCTCATTACCTACACCACAGAATTAATAAAGTACTACATAACTAGCTACGCTTATGTGGGCGAAGTCGCGGGTGTAAAAGCTAGTAGGTATGCTATAAGTTAATTGAATGTTAAATTTGTGAAATCCGATATTGTTGACCTTGATTCATTGATATTTATTTAAATTTTAAACTTTAATGAAGAAATAATTTCCAGTTCTCGTTCTACGTAAACGAGTGCTATATTTTGTTGCCCAAATGTGTTTAATTTTCAAATTTTGAGCCGAAAATTGTCCGAAACGATAGGGTTCGACTCCTGGATGACGAATTTGTGCTCAAATTTAATTCGGTTGTGAGCACGATAACCTTCGAAGGAAATGTCCTAGAGACAAGGTAGGTTGGTTTCGAATTGCAGCGGTTAAGTAAGTTAACCAGCCAAATCCTACAGGGTATTCCATAAAACATGGTCCCTCAAGAAATTTCACATTCCCATAACAAGATATCCGATTCGAGTGAAATTTATTTTGTCTATGAAGATTGATCTAGGTACTGAATGTTTATGCAGAATTTCAAGAGGAAAGTTTTTACATACTATTTCAGTTTTTGAATAATTTCCAGAATGTTCTTCCGATCGTACTGAGATTTTGCATTTATTGTTTATTTAGTATCAATATCAAGTACTATCCAAAATTTTGAAGTGATAGCCTCATTGCTTCACCAATGAACGAGCGCTCGAAAGAACCTGCTCTGGGCATTTCAAAATTTTTCATCTGATCTCAACTTTGATACTATATGTTAAATGTTAATGGGTTGAAAATTTTCGCTGATGTATTTCTTTGTGAATTGGTTGAAGGAATTGAAGTTTTACACTTGTGTCAATTGCATTAAGTTAAATAACTAGTTCATTAATCTCTGGAGTAATGAACGAGTTGATTACGAGATTTCTCCTTCGATCTCGAATTAATTCTTGATTAAAATAAATTTTTATTTGGCATTAGGAATACATTTGACACACCTAATATAAAGTTCTGGTACGTAGGGTTGTGACATTACTCCTATAGTGCTCCTGAATACTTTATGTTCGGTTGCCTATGAAAATTACACATCAAAATAGAATAAACCAAGCAATAACATTGGTCATTATTGATCTATTTCATATAGGTTAAAATGAGATTTGGTTTTGAGGTCGGGGAAAACATAATTTATTCCGTTCAAAGTGGAATAAGAATATTTTATTTCTTTTCTGTACCAAAGTTAAAAATTGATACCTAGCTAGATTGGTGGTTACAACACGAATTCAACTTCTGAGATGAAATTATTAGCTATATTTAAATTGAAAACAATGGAGGAACTAATAAATTCCCTAAGTAGGAAAAACACAAAAGCTAGAATTTCATTTGGCTCAAATGAACATGTATATTGTTGGAAATACAATACTTTAGTATTGCGAAAAAACTTGAATGAATTCGCTTAACTTCTGTTGTTGAAGTTATTGTTGGTTAACTTAATTGTAACGGGTTATCCATTTAGTGGTTTCAAAAGTATACGGCTGGAATTCGATATCTGTCAAACGAAGTTTTTAAAAAAAATTTTTTTGTTTAGTTGAAAGTCTGACATTTATGAAAATGGATCGCTTGACTATCGCACAAAGCATGAAAATTGTAAAAAACCTAATACAAAAATGGCGATTCTGCCACAGCCACATATCGTGCTTTAAGAGCAGATTTTGGTTTACATAATCGTCCAACTACGCAAGCAATTCGTAAAATGTGAAGAAATTTGAAGTGAAGAGACTGGATTGGTTACAGATATTGTAAGCCCTGTGCATCATCGTTTTGCTCGTACCACTGAAAATATCGCTACTCTAAGTGAAAGTGTTGCCGAAGACCCGAATCTGTCGATTCCTCGCCATTCTCAGGAATTAGGACTGTCTTAAGGCACATTAATGCGTATTTTGCATTAAGATCTACACCTACACCCAAATAAAATCCAGCTCACACAACAACTGAAGCCAGCCGACCTTTCACATCACATCGTGGATACGTCGAATGGGTGCTTGAACAACCGGCGGTGGACGGCGATATCAACTGGCCACCAAGATCATGCGAGTTGACACTGCTTGACTTTTTTTGTGGGGCTACGCGACGAAAGACCGTGTTTATGCAGATAAACCTTCAACTCTTGAGTAGTTAAAAACCAATATTCGTCAAGTTATGGCTGAGATACGGCCCAATATGTGTCAAAATGTGGTCGAAAATTACCTCAAAAGAATCGATGCTTGCAACAATTCGAGTGGTTGTCATTTAAATGATGAAGTGTTTCACACGAATGTCAACGTTCAAACTTCATAATAAAAAAGAAATATCATGATAAAAAATTTTTTTTTTCTACAAACGTCAAAAAAATGACAAGGTTCGCGCATTGGCAAGAATATGCGAAGTGACCCTTTTTTTCATTTTCCTTTGTTACTATGACACCGTGCGCGAAGTAGTGTGCGAAATACTTACTTCGCACACTGCATGTAAACTATATGGATTTTATATTTTAACTTGGTAAATTTCTTGAAATCCACGTTTTCTTTAACATGAGTGTGCTTTCAACATAGAATATATTGCCCATAGTTATAATACCTAATTACTTGATTTGGAAAAACAGTTCAAACCAGTTCAATATTTTTTTTCATATTAAGCTAAGCGTTTGTAGAAAAAATTTTATTTGCATCTCATGCGCGAAATACTTTGGTGATCTCGACTATTTTTTTAACTCGGCTGCGCCTCGTTAAAAAAATCAGTTCTCGATCACCAAAGTAGCATTTCGCGCACTAGATACAAAATAACTATTATGTGTTTTATTAACGTTTACTTTTGAAACCGCAAAATGGATAACCCTATAGTACTAGTTACTTGGCCGGAAAAAATTAAACTGATAGTTTGTAGAAGGCAGCATGCCTGAAAACCAAAAGTGAACCCATGAAACATCAATTGGGGCACAACAAAAGTTAAAACGTGGTACATTAACCCATACCCAACAAATACCAATTATGCACAGTCTTCAGAAATGAAAACGTTAACCTACTTTCAGACCAAGTTTACAACACAAACCATCCAGTATGCCCTGAATTTGGGTTTATGGTTGACCTAATGAAATAGAAATTTGCCTAGAACTGTCAACTAAGCGTGCACAGTCATAAATCTGGTCCGGTACCTACTCAATTGTAGGAACCTTCTGAAGTAACTCTGGGGTACTGTCGACATCTTTCTTAACTTTGTCGGGTACCGGCAAAATGGAATTGTCAAAGCGTTTTATTGCATTTTACGATTTAATTGCTCTCACTTACAGCTACTGGTTCCCAGAAAGAGCTTCCAAAAGTCCGAAAATTGGGTTAAAATAATTTTATGATGGATTGTCAGGGTGCGGCGACATTGTGAAATCTGCAAGTATTTGGGACGTTTGGGACTGCCGCACACCTTTGCAGATGATAAGGTTTATTGCCAATTTTCGGGTTACTTTGGCAGACCAGTTTTATGATTTTTCGGAAGCAAAAGCTTCTGCTTGACTGTAAATCTTTTAGTTTTGAATCATTTTGGAGGTTTCAACGGTACCACGAAATAATAATTCATCTGGCCTTGTTGACGCCAAACGTGTAACAGAAAATTATTTTTGGATTTATGTAGTTCAATTTCGGTGGAGCAGGTTTACTTATCCAATAGTCGAAGAATGGTTTTTCTCAATGAATTAGCAAATTGAGAAAATTTTGAAAACATAGATAGTTAAATATCAGACGCAATGGAACACGAAATAGAGTACGAGATCTTATAATAACTTCAAGATAATGAGAATGCACGATTGCCTTTGTTGGCTGTATCTCAGAACGATAGAATCCTAAAATAAGCCTTTTTAGAGATATATGATATGTCAGGAAAGAAACCCCTCAGAAAAAATTAAATTAAGCCACTGGATTCCTATCAAAATAGTGTCTATATACAATGGAACTGCCCTATAACTAAGATCTTTATAACGAATCCTCGAATCCAGAGTTCATGTTAGAAACACCCTCTAAAACGAAGTAAATTCTCTCTGAAACGAAATATTCAAAGAACATCACTCTTTGAATGGAATTGGTAAGAAGGTATAAGGGTGGGTTTTTTCCGAAAATTTTCCGGACGTACGTAATAAATCCCGACCTTAAACTAAATCATTACGGCGGGCAGAGAGATCCTTCTAAAACAGTTTTAAATACACCCTTGGTTGTTTAGTTTCCATCTAACCATTACGCTAGTGTGTAAGTGGGAGTGCTTAAGTTTGAATGATAAACCTAAATTTATCAGTGAAATCGACCGCGACATTGCCGACTATAGAAACAATTATTCTGTACAGCGAAATTTCTTTATGAAGATTTTTTTTGCTGATGCAGCACGAACGGAGATAATGACCAATCAAGAAATTCCCCAAAAGTCAATTTTGGCTTATAACTCGAAAACAAAAGACGATAGAGCAATGCGATTGAGTTTTTCGAAAAAGACCACCTAATGTACCATTTATTTTTCTCAATCCCATAGAGTTAAAAAAATTTAGTTCAGGGATCACAAATTCTAGCCACCCTGTACAATCAAGATATCTGTAGCATGTCAAAATTCATGATGAAGATGAATTTCGTACACTAGAAAAATTGATTTTGCCCAAATCTAACTAAAATGTCAATCTGAAGCTAGTGAAGTTGAATTAATCAGAGGATAACTGTTATCACAATGCTCATTTAAAAAAATCATACTACAATTTTACTTCTGGTATTGTTACTTTTTTAAGATGCAGAAAATTTATACTAGAAGGAATATACCTTTTAAAGAGTCAGACTCACAGCTACTGGTTCTCAGAAAAAGCTTCCAAAAGTCCGAAAATTGGGTTAAGATAATTTTATGATGGATTTTAAGGGTGCGGCGACATTGTGAAATCTGCAACTATTTGGGACGTTTGGGACTGCCGCACACCTTTGCAGATCAAAAGGTTTATTGCCAATTTTTGGGTTACTTTGGTAGACCAGTTTTATGATTTTTCGGAAGCAAAAGCTTCTGCTTGACTGTAAATCTTTCAGTTTGTATCATTTTGAAAGTTTCAACGGTACCACGAAATAATAATTCATCTGGTCGTGTTGACGCCAAACTTGTAACAGAAAATAATTTTAGGAATGAGTTGTATTTCAAAGACTATTTTAAGAATGTGTTTTTCAATGAATTAGCAAATTGGTTTTATTTGGAAAAAGTATGAGAACATCGATAGTTGAATATCAGCTGGAATTTAACAATTACTTGAATATAATAATAATAATAGTGACTGCTGAACATTTTTTTGTTGTTATTTTGGGGTATTTAGGACTGCCGCACACCTTCGCAAATGATAAGGTTTTTTGTCAATTTTCGGGTTTCTTCTTATGTTTTTTCGGAAGCAAAACCTTCTGCTCTAGTGTAAATCTTTTAATTATGTTTATGTATCATTCTGAAGTTTCCAACGTTGCCACGAAATAATTCAAAATTGTTGTTTCTCAATATCTCAGACAGAATAAAACCGACCGAAATGAAATTTTAGCCTCATGCAAGTTACTCATAAGAAGCCCCCTACGAAATTTTGTGGCATACTGTTAACAGATCCCAAAAAAATTCAATGGGAATATTGAAAATAAAAACCTTATATTTCCACATAAAATTATCTGATTCTAGTGAAATTAATTTTGAGAGTGGAGATTCTTACACTGAATGTTCATAAAAAGTTTTCAGAGGATTGCATAATCAGAACCATAGAATTTATTTTTTTAAATTATAATTTTTTTCGAATAATTCAGAATTTGTCAATACGATCTATCTAAAATTTCACAGTAAAATGTTCAATACCAACACACAGTACGCAAAAATTTATGGGAGTTGCGTCAATACAGCCTACGAAAAATACATAGAAAAAATTCTAATATTCCCATAAAAACTTTAGATTGAAATAAGAACGAGTTTGTGGAAGTTATGCAATTTCGAATGAATTTTCATACCTGATATTGACACTCGATAGGACGCAAAATACTCAATAAAAATACGTTTATGTAATATGCAAACCAAATGAAATGAAATGAACATTTCTATTGTAAGTTCAATAAAGGTGAAAACAATTGTTTTTCCATGAGTATTGTAAAATCCTTCCATTATACGTATCTGTGCTCAGCCTCCATAATACCCATTAATCACAAGGACATAATGAGACTATTATTCACTGCTATCAGATTCTTTATAGATTAAGCTTTGATATAATATTCTTTAAATTGGTATTTCTTCATTATTCTAAAGTAACTAACAAATATGGGCATACCTTGTCAATCGAGAGGCAAATATCTACTTTCATTTTATCAATTAAAGCTTTTTTTATTACAAAATATACAATGACCAGTTCTCCAAAAATTTCTCATGTGTCAACTGGCCTTTTTTCACGCTTGTCATAGAAAGGTCTTGTCGCGGTCGCCAAATGTTAAAATCTTAAAAAAAATATATTCAGTAGTCGTGGATAAAGTAAAGTATGCTACTCGCGTGTAATGGCTGTTATTCCCTTGGTGCATAATATACTATTATAGTATCTAACTCCGCTAGTAGTTAATTTGAAAACTGAGAATTTCCAAAACGGACCCATATTTCATTGAATTTTTTCACTTTTTTGAGGTTCCGAAAATGTTGACGTTTCTATTTGTCAACACCCGGTATAGCACGTTATCACCCTGTTTTCAGTAAAACTCCCTCATTACAAAATCGACCCAATAAAATTAGCGATCTAAAAATACACCCCGGCAATAATTCACCGTTTCCACCCCCGATTTTTCACAGAGATCACAGATTTTTTCAATGACCGATCCCGACAGATTCGTCCCCCTTTATCGAAAACATGTTCCGGATTCGGTTGACCCAGGAGGCCAGGATTAGATCCGGGAGGGCAGAGGGTGAGTAAGAGGGGTCGCGCGTTCGACCCCTCAATCATATCTTACCCTCTGATATCCTCTGACGTCCTTGATTATGCCACGACAGCCCCTCATCTCTGTTTGGCATGCATAACTTACACTACCGGAGCATTAGTTTCTCCTCTAAGCCTCTTATTATTTATCGAAAATTGAATATATTCAAGCAATGAAGTTTGCTGCCGAATGGGGTTGATAATGGCTCGTTTTTGGGGGAGCTAGCGATATAACTCGGATGTGAGTGTTGTTTGTTACATGTGCTAAATTCCACACCTATTTCTCGCAATATAACCACTTTCTCAAAATTTCGAACCGACATTGTTAGTGTGGATGAAATTTGCAAGAGAACCTTTGATTCAATTTCAGAAAAACTCATGAAACCGAACATTGCATTTGAAATCCATTGAGGTCTCACAGCAAGAAGTAAACTTGAGGTTCTGAGATTAGAGCTAGAGAGGGATACCTAACCTAGCTTTCTATCCTTCTGAATAATTCCAAAATCACTTCAGTTTTAAATGAAGTGATTTTGACAAATGAAACATGCCTTTTTCGGATGACAATTAACAAAACGATAAGGTTTGAAATCAGACTACCAAATAGTAATTTCGACGACAGTTTGGAAGGAAACTCTAGAAGTAATATGAATTATTCATTACGAGCAATGAAAACCGAGGATAATAATTCACTTTCTGCTATGTTTAGAAGTAAATTGTGAACTTACACTACCGGAGCATTAGTTTCTCCTCTAAGCCTCTTATTATTTATCGAAAATTGAATATATTCAAGCAATGAAGTTTGCTGCCGAATGGGGTTGATAATGGCTCGTTCTTGGGGGAGCTAGCGATATAACTCGGATGTGAGTGTTGTTGTTACTTGTGCTAAATTCCACACCTATTTCTCGCAATATAACCACTTTCTCATAATTTCGAACCGACATTGTTAGTGTGGATGAAATTTGCAAGAGAACCTTTGATTCAATTCAGAAAAACTCGTGAAACCGAACATTGCATTTGAAATCCATTGAGGTCTCACAGCAAGAAATAAACTTGAGGTTCTGAGATTAGAGCTAGAGAGTGATACCTAACCTAGCTTTCTATCCTTCTGAATAATTTCCAAAATCACTTCAGTTTTGAATGAAGTGATTTTGACAAATGAAACATGCCTTTTTCGGATGACAATTAACAAAACGATAAGGTTTGAAATCAGACTACCAAATAGTAATTTCGACGACAGTTTGGAAGGAAACTCTAGAAGTAATATGAATTATTCATTACGAGCAATGAAAGCCGAGGATAATAATTCACTTTCTGCTATGTTTAGAAGTAAATTGTGAACTTACACTACCGGAGCATTAGTTTCTCCTCTAAGCCTCTTATTATTTATCGAAAATTGAATATATTCAAGCAATGAAGTTTGCTGCCGAATGGGGTTGATAATGGCTCGTTTTTGGGGGAGCTAGCGATATAACTCGGATGTGAGTGTTGTTTGTTACTTGTGCTAAATTCCACACCTATTTCTCGCAATATAACCACTTTCTCATAATTTCGAACCGACATTGTTAGTGTGGATGAAATTTGCAAGAGAACCATTGATTCAATTTCAGAAAAACTCAAGAAACCGAACATTGCATTTGAAATCCATTGAGGTCTCACAGCAAGAAGTAAACTTCACTTGAGGTTCTAAGATTAGAGCTAGAGAGTGATACCTAGCTTTCTATCCGACTGAATAATTTCCGAAATCACTTCAGTTTTAAATGGAGTGATTTTGACAAATAGAACATGCGTTTTTCGGATGACAATTAACAAAACGATAAGGTTTGAAATCAGACTACCAAATAGTAATTTCGACGACAGTTTGGATTGTTTGGAAAGAAATTCTAAAAGTAATATGAATTATTCATTACGAGCAATGAAAACCGAGGATAATAATTCACTTTCTGCTATGTTTAGAAGTACATTGTGAACTTACACTACCAGAGCATTAGTTTCTCCTCTAAGCCTCTTATTATTTATCGAAAATTGAATATATTCAAGCAATGAAGTTTGCTGCCGAATGGGGTTGATAATGGCTCGTTTTTGGGGGAGCTAGCGATACAACTCGGATGTGAGTGTTGTTTGTTACTTGTGCTAAATTCCACACCTATTTCTCGCAATATAACCACTTTCTCATAATTTCGAACCGACATTGTTAGTGTGGATGAAATTTGCAAAAGAACCTTTGATTCAATTTCAGAAAAACTCATGAAACCGAACATTGCATTTGAAATCCATTGAGGTCTCACAGCAAGAAGTAAACTTCACTTGAGGTTCTAAGATTAGAGCTAGAGAGTGATACCTAGCTTTCTATCCGACTGAATAATTTCCGAAATCACTTCAATTTTGAATGGAGTGATTTTGACAAATAGAACATGCCTTTTTCGGATGACAATTAACAAAACGATAAGGTTTGAAATCAGACTAACAAATAGTAATTTTGACGACAGTTTGGAAGGAAACTCTAGAAGTAATATGAATTATTCATTACGAGCAATGAAAACGAGGATAATAATTCACTTTTTGCTATGTTTAGAAGTAAATTGTGAACTTACCTTACCGGAGCATTAGTTTCTCCTCTAAGCCTCTTATTATTTATCGAAAATTGAATATATTCAAGCAATGAAGTTTGCTGCCGAATGGGGTTGGTAATGGCTCGTTTTTGGGGGAGCTAGCGATATAACTCGGACGTGAGTGTTGTTTGTTACTGTGCTAAATTCCACACCTATTTCTCGCAATATAACCACTTTCCCATAATTTCGAACCGACATTGTTAGTGTGGAAGAAATTTGCAAGAGAACCATTGATTCAATTTCAGAAAAACTCATGAAACCGAACATTGCATTTGAAATCCATTGAGGTCTCACAGCAAGAAGTAAAATTCACTTGAGGTTCTAAGATTAGAGCTAGAGAATCATACCTAGCTTTCTATCCGACTGAATAATTTCCGAAATCACTTCAGTTTTGAATGGAGTGATTTCGACAAAAAGAACATGCCTTTTTCGGATGATAATTAACAAAACGATAAGGTTTGAAATCAGACAACCAAATAGTAATTTCGACTACAGTTTGGATTGTTTGGAAGGAAACTCTAAAAGTAATATGAATTATTCATTACGATCAATGAAAACCGAGGATAATAATTCACTTTCTGCTATGTTTAGAAGTAAATTGTGAACTTACACTACCGGAGCATTAGTTTCTCCTCTAAGCCTCTTATTATTTATCGAAAATTGAATATATTCAAGCAATGAAGTTTGCTGCCGAATGGGGTTGATAATGGCTCGTTTTTGAGGGGAGCTAGCGATATAACTCGGATGTGAGTGTTGTTTGTTACATGTGCTAAATTCCACACCTATTTCTCGCAATATAACCTCTTTCTCAAAATTTCGAACCGACATTGTTTGTATGGATGAAATTTGCAAGAGAACCATTGATTCAATTTCAGAAAAACTCATGAAACCGAACATTGCATTTGAAATCCATTGAGGTCTCACAGCAAGAAGTAAACTTCACTTTAGGTTCTAAGATTAGAGCTAGAGAATGATACCTAGCTTTCTATTCGACTGAATAATTTCCGAAATCACTTCAGTTGTGAATGGAGTGATTTTGACAAATAAAACATGCCTTTTTCGGATGACAATAAACAAAACGATAAGGTTTGAAATCAGACTACCAAGTAGTAATTTCGACGACAGTTTGGATTGTTTGGAAGGAAATTCTGAAAGTAATATGAATTATTCATTACGTGCAATGAAAACCGAGGATAATAATTCACTTTTTGCTATGTTTAGAAGTAAATTGTGAACTCACACTACCGGAGCATTAGTTTCTCCTCTAAGCCTCTTATTATTTATCGAAAATTGAATATATTCAAGCAATGAAGTTTGCTGCCGAATGGGGTTGATATGGCTCGTTTTTGGGGGAGCTAGCGATATAACTCGGATGTGAGTGTTGTTTGTTACATGTGCTAAATTCCACACATATTACTCGCAATTTAACCACTTTCTCAAAATTTCGAACCGACATGGTTAGTGTGGATGAAATTTGCAAGAGAACCTTTGATTCAATCTCAGAAAAACTCATGAAACCGAACATTGCATTTGAAATCCATTGAGGTCTCACAGCAAGAAGTAAACTTCACTTGAGGTTCTAAGATTAGAGGTAGAGAGTGATACCTAGCTTTCTATCCGACTGAATAATTTCCGAAATCACTTCAGTTTTGAATGGAGTGATTTTGACAAATAGAACATGCCTTTTTCGGATGATAATTAACAAAACGATCAGACTACCAAGTAGTAATTTCGACGACAGTTTGGATTGTTTGGAAGGAAATTCTCAAAGTAATATGAATTATTCATTACGAGTAATGAAAACCGAGGATAATAATTCACTTTCTGCTATGTTTAGAAGTAAATTGTGAACTTACACTACCGGAGCATTAGTTTCTCTCCTCTAGCCTCTTATTATTTATCGAAAATTGAATATATTCAAGCAATGAAGTTTGCTGCCGAATGGGGTTGATAATGGCTCGTTTTTGGGGGAGCTAGCGATATAACTCGGATGTGAGTGTTGTTTGTTACTTGTGCTAAATTCCACCCTATTTCTCGCATATAACCACTTCTCATAAATAATTTCGAACCGACATTTTAGTGTGGATGAAATTTGCAAGAGAACCTTTGATTCAATTCCAGAAAAACTCATGAAACCGAACATTGCATTTGAATCCATTGAGGTCTCACAGCAAGAAGTAAACTTCACTCTTGAGTTCTAATTAGAGCTAGAGAATGATACCTAGCTTTCTATCCGACTGAATAGTTTCCGAAATCACTTCAGTTTTGAATGGAGTGATTTTGACAAATAGAACATGCCTTTTTCGGATGACAATTAACAAAACGATAAAGTTTAAATCAGACTACCAAATAGTAAATTCGACGACAGTTTGGAAGGAAATTCTAAAAGTAATATGAATTATTCATTACGAGCAATGAAAACGAGGATAATAATTCACTTTTGCTATGTTTAGAAGTAAATTGTGAACTTACCTTACCGGAGCATTAGTTTCTCCTCTAAGCCTCTTATTATTTATCGAAAATTGAATATATTCAAGCAATGAAGTTTGCTGCCGAATGGGGTTGGTAATGGCTCGTTTTGGGGGAGCTAGCGATATAACTCGGACGTGAGTGTTGTTTGTTACTGTGCTAAATTCCACACCTATTTCTCGCAATATAACCACTTTCCCATAATTTCGAACCGACATTGTTAGTGTGGAAGAAATTTGCAAGAGAACCATTGATTCAATTTCAGAAAAACTCATGAAACCGAACATTGCATTTGAAATCCATTGAGGTCTCACAGCAAGAAGTAAAATTCACTTGAGGTTCTAAGATTAGAGCTAGAGAATCATACCTAGCTTTCTATCCGACTGAATAATTTCCGAAATCACTTCAGTTTTGAATGGAGTGATTTCGACAAAAAGAACATGCCTTTTTCGGATGATAATTAACAAAACGATAAGGTTTGAAATCAGACAACCAAATAGTAATTTCGACTACAGTTTGGATTGTTTGGAAGGAAACTCTAAAAGTAATATGAATTATTCATTACGAGCAATGAAAGCCGAGGATAATAATTCACTTTCTGCTATGTTTAGAAGTAAATTGTGAACTTACACTACCGGAGCATTAGTTTCTCCTCTAAGCCTCTTATTATTTATCGAAAATTGAATATATTCAAGCAATGAAGTTTGCTGCCGAATGGGGTTGATAATGGCTCGTTTTGGGGGAGCTAGCGATATAACTCGGATGTGAGTTTGTTTGTTGTACTTATGCTAAATTCCACACCTATTTCTCGCAATATAACCACTTCTCAAAATTTCGAAACGACATTGTTAGTGTGGATGAAATTTGCAAGAGAACCATTGATTCAATTTCAGAAAAACTCAAGAAACCGAACATTGCATTTGAAATCCACTGAGGTCTCACAGCAAGAAGTAAACTTCACTTGAGATTCTAAGATTAGAGCTAGAGAATGATACCTAGCTTTCTATCCGACGACTGAATAATTTCCAAAATCCCTTCAGTTTTGAATGAAGTGATTTTGACAAATAGAACATGCCTTTTTCGGATGAGAATTAACAAAACGATAAGGTTTGAAATCAGACTACCAAATAGTAATTTCGACGACAGTTTGGATTGTTTGGAAGGAAATTCTGAAGTAATATGAATTATTCATTACGAGCAATGAAAACCGAGGATAATAATTCACTTTCTGCTATGTTTAGAAGTAAATTGTGAACTCACACTACCGGAGCATTAGTTTCTCCTCTAAGCCTCTTATTATTTATCGAAAATTGAATATATTCAAGCAAAGAAGTTTGCTGCCGAATGGGGTTGATAATGGCTCGTTTTGGGGGAGCTAGCGATATAACTCGGATGTGAGTGTTGTTTGTTACTTGTGCTAATTCCACACCTATTTCTCGCAATATAACCACTTTCTCAAAATCTCGAACCGACATTGTTAAGTGGTGATGAAATTTCCAAGAGAACCATTGATTCAAATTCAGAAAAACTCATGAAACCGAACAATGCATTTGAAATCCATTGAGGTCTCACAGCAAGAAGTAAACTTCACTTGAGGTTTTAATATTAGAGCTAGAGAGTGATACCTAGCTTTCTATCCCACTGAATAATTTCCGAAATCACTTCAGTTTTAAATGGAGTGATTTTGACAAATAGAACATTCGTTTTTCGGATGACAATTAACAAAACGATAAGGTTTGAAATCAGACTACCGAATAGTAATTTCGACGACAGTTTGGAAGGAAACTCTAGAAGTAATATGAATTATTCATTACGAGCAATGAATGCCCAGGATAATAATTCACTTTCTGCTATGTTTAGAAGTAAATTGTGAACTTACACTACCGGAGCATTAGTTTCTCCTCTAAGCCTCTTATTATTTATCGAAAATTGAATATATTCAAGCAAAGAAGTTTGCTGCCGAATGGGGTTGATAATGGCTCGTTTTGGGGGAGCTAGCGATATAACTCGGATGTGAGTGTTGTTTGTTACTTGTGCTAAATTCCACACCTATTTCTCGCAATATAACCACTTTCTCAAAATCTCGAACCGACATTGTTAATGTGGATGAAATTTCCAAGAGAACCATTGATTCAAATTCAGAAAAACTCATGAAACCGAACAATGCATTTGAAATCCATTGAGGTCTCACAGCAAGAAGTAAACTTCACTTGAGGTTTTAATATTAGAGCTAGAGAGTGATACCTAGCTTTCTATCCCACTGAATAATTTCCGAAATCACTTCAGTTTTAAATGGAGTGATTTTGACAAATAGAACATTCGTTTTTCGGATGACAATTAACAAAACGATAAGGTTTGAAATCAGACTACCGAATAGTAATTTCGACGACAGTTTGGAAGGAAACTCTAGAAGTAATATGAATTATTCATTACGAGCAATGAATGCCCAGGATAATAATTCACTTTCTGCTATGTTTAGAAGTAAATTGTGAACTACACTACCGGAGCATTAGTTTCTCCTCTAAGCCTCTTATTATTTATCGAAAATTGAATATATTCAAGCAAAGAAGTTTGCTGCCGAATGGGGTTGATAATGGCTCGTTTTGGGGGAGCTAGCGATATAACTCGGATGTGAGTGTTGTTTGTTACTTGTGCTAAATTCCACACCTATTTCTCGCAATATAACCACTTTCTCAAAATCTCGAACCGACATTGTTAATGTGGATGAAATTTGCAAGAGAACCATTGATTCAAATTCAGAAAAACTCATGAAACCGAACAATGCATTTGAAATCCATTGAGGTCTCACAGCAAGAAGTAAACTTCACTTGAGGTTTTAATATTAGAGCTAGAGAGTGATACCTAGCTTTCTATCCCACTGAATAATTTCCGAAATCACTTCAGTTTTAAATGGAGTGATTTTGACAAATAGAACATTCGTTTTTCGGATGACAATTAACAAAACGATAAGGTTTGAAATCAGACTACCGAATAGTAATTTCGACGACAGTTTGGAAGGAAACTCTAGAAGTAATATGAATTATTCATTACGAGCAATGAATGCCCAGGATAATAATTCACTTTCTGCTATGTTTAGAAGTAAATTGTGAACTTACACTACCGGAGCATTAGTTTCTCCTCTAAGCCTCTTATTATTTATCGAAAATTGAATATATTCAAGCAATGAAGTTTGCTACCGAATGGGGTTGATAATGGCTCGTTTTTGGGGGAACTAGCGATATACAACTCGGATGTGAGTGTTGTTTGTTACATGTGCTAAATTCCACACATAGCACTCGCGATATAACCTTGTTCGAATGTTTGAAAGATTTGATAATAGTGTATTATGCAATGAGCGTGTCATGAAAGCTATTAATTACGAGTAAAGCTACGTAAAGGCTACGTGCCGTAAAAAGCAGCCTACAGACGATCAACTTAGTTGACGACTATGTTGTCAACTAGGTTGTAAACCATATTAAAGTGAAAATAACGGTTGTTAACCAAGTTGAAAACATCATTTCAGCGGTGGTTTTCGTCGAGTGAGCTAGTCGGCTGATTCGAAGGAATTAGAGTAAAAATGGAGAAGTATCTTTTATTATATGTTATTATAAACGATATATGCGACGATGAGGTGCAGCACACTCCTAAGAAGAGAAGAATTTGGACGAAGGAGTAGTTCCAAAATCGGTCTCAATTCTCCATTCCGGTTTAATGAAAGAACTTTTCGAATTTTGAGCCGCAAATTGTTTCAAACGATAGGATGACGAATCCGTGGTAAAACTCACGGTCCCTGGGCGTCCGGACGTAAACACTATAACTTTCGAAGGGATTGTCCTAAATAATTGGGATTTTCAGGGTGAATTTGGTTCTCAAATGCCACGGTTGAGTTTATTAACCAGCCAGATCGTAGAAGGTGTTCCATAAAATATGATCATTCAACATTTCTGTTCCTTAATATCTCAGACAAAACATAACCAATCGAAATCGAATTTCTCGGCCACATCCGAAATGCTCATAGTAAGCTTCACAAATGATCAATAACAGCTAACCAGATTTTTCGTTTTTCTGTATTCACTCATTTGAATTCTTAAAATCTATTTCAGTCAATAATTAGATACGTTCAGCATACTTATATGCCTTAAAAGCTTAATAATTACTTTCTATCAGATCTTATTTTTTATAACCATATACCTACATGTTCTGAATACTTGGTTTTATATTATTCATGAATAAAAGAAATTTAGATATACATTGTGAAAGTTCTGTTGTAGTTTATGTTTCCGAGAAAATGTTTGAACCAACTAATAGTATATTATGCAACGACCGTATAAGTATTGCTATTAATCACCGAGTGAATAACAGCCATTATACACAAGTAGCATACTATACTTTATCTACGACTACTGAATATATTTCTTGCAGATTTTAACATTTGGCGACCGCCACCAGACCCTTCTCTGACGTAGCGTAGAAAAAGTCAAGTTGACACATGAGAAATTTTTGGGGAACTGGTCAATGTATATTTCGTGACAAAAAATGCTTTAATTGATAAAATGAAAGTAGATTTGGCCCTCGATTGACAAGGTATACCCATATTTGTTAGTTGGAGTACTTTAGAATACTGAAGAATACCAATTCAAAGAATATTAGATCAAAGCTAAATCTATGAAACTGAATCTGACAGCAGTGATTAATATCTCATTATTCCCTTGTGATTATGGGCGAGCACAGAGACGTAAAAAGAACTGATTTTACAATAGTCGTGGATAAACTTTATTTAAACCAGTGAAATAGTCAGTAATATGATTAAAATGAATTCAAAAAAATTAACGAAGATCTATACTCCTATCACCTTTTTAGATTTGTCTTGTATTATAAAATGTTGACTTCTACAAAAGGAGTTGTTGCTTTCTCAAAATTTCGAACTGATATTGTGATTCAATTTCCGAAAAACTCATGAAAACGAACTTGGGATTTGAAATCCATTAAAGTCTCATAGCAAGAAGTAAACTGCACTTGCTGTTCTGTTCTGAGATTAGAGCTGAAGTGATACTACTAGCTTTCCATATGACTGAACAATTTCCGAAATCACTTCAGTTGTAAGTGAAGTGATTTTGACAAATAGAACATGACTTTTTCAGATGAAATCAACAAAACGATAAGGTTTGAAATCAGACTACCAAATAGTAATGACAACGATAGTTCGGAAGGAAATTCTCAAAAAATTTGAATTGTTCATTATTAGCAATGAAAACCGAGGATAATAATTCAATTTCTGTTATGTTCAGAAGTAAATTGTGAAATCTTATCAAAATGTTAGGTTATGTTATTGTTATGATGAACTGAAGTGATTTTGGAAATTAAACTCATTTTGTCAGAAATAAACATCAGTTGGAAGTGATGCGCATCAGTTCAAAATCACAACATTGTCAAATAGAACGCGCATCAGATATCGATTGAAATAAAATTTGGGAGGGTCCTGCATTTCTGAAAAACTTTTTAGGTTTTCACTTCCAATCTCTGAAACAGAAATAATTAAGAAAAATTCAATTAAGATGAAGTGCTCCTGCGAAAATCTTGGCACTTATTTGTCAGGAGCAAATTGGTTTTTGAAAAAATTGTTGCCTAAATGTAAAATAAAAAAAGGAAATAAATGAAAGGGATAATCTAACGTTTCGATGTCTATATCAGACACCTTCCTCGGACAAACTGGTATAAAATCTTCGGAATTGTGTGTTCTTCATTTGCAGTGATTGAACATTGAAAATCTAAAAAGTTTTTTAAAAATGATTCTGCATCAGTTTGGAAGTGACGCAGCTTCAAATAGAAAGGCCTATAATCCACGTTGTATCTCGAAGATGAACAAATAAAATAACTTCTTTTCTCAAAGCATCAGTCACGAGTCTCAGCCTCCCATTATAATTAAGACCTTTCATGAAAACGACCTTGGGTTCTGCTGGTCGCGTGGAGAATTTTTATAAGGGCTGTAAATTTAGAAAGTGGGTCGATTCTGAAGACCCAGCAATAATTTTTAAGAAGTAAGTCTTGACCATTATGTGGGTCATTTGGGTCCCTACTGTGAGGGAACACAATTATTTCTGAAAGTAAATATTTTATGTCTCTGGTGTTGACTGGCCACCTCATTGCTTGCTGCAGACATAAATCTGGTAAATATGTGTACAAGGACGTTCAACATCGATGCAGTTGAGATGTTTACAGTCCAGATTATAGGGGCTACTTTTTTTCGATGCCTATACAAAAGTTTATTATGTTTTTATTTGCCGAGAAGAATCTACTGTTGCTTTCTGAGTATTCATGTTGATGAGGTCCATAAATTAAGAAGAATGTTAGTATGAAGTGAAATTTTGTTTACAACCAAATAATCACAAACTGCTGTCTAAAGCTCTTTATTGTTGAAGGTGATGAAGATTTCCATGAACCACTTACATACTGATTTTCCTAATTTTGAGAGAAGCCCTAAGCAGGTGCTTTTAGTTCTTGTCGAGCGATAGGGCTATTACCTCAAAATTCTGTTTAGAACACGAGATTGATATTAATTATAGGGGCTCCTTTTTTTCGATGCCTATACAAAAGTTCATTATGTTTTTATTTGCCGAGAAGAATCTACTGTTACTTTCTATATATTAATGTTGATGAGGTCCATAAATTAAGAAGAATGTTAGTATGAAGTAAAATTTTGTTTACAACCAAATAATCACAAACTGTCGTCTAAAGCTCTTTATTGTTGAAGGTGATGAAGATTTCCATGAACCACTTACATACTGATTTTCCTAATTTTGAGAGAAGCCCTAAGCAGGTGCTTTTAGTTCTTGTCGAGCGATAGGGCTATTACCTCCAAATTATGCCATACGATAAATAAATAAATAATGTTTAGAACACGAGATTGATATTAATTATAGGGGCTCCTTTTTTTCGATGCCTATACAAAAGTTCGTTATGTTTTTATTTGCCGAGAAGAATCTACTGTTACTTTCTATATATTAATGTTGATGAGGTCCATAAATAAGAAGAATGTAAGTATGAAGTAAAATTTTGTTTACAACCAAATAATCACAAACTGTCGTCTAAAGCTCTTTATTGTTGAAGGTGATGAAGATTTCCATGAACCACTTACATACTGTTTTCCCTAATTTTGAGAGAAGCCTTGAGTAGGTGCTTTTAGTACTTGTCGAGAAATAAGGCTATTATCTCAAAATTCTGTTTAAAACACGAGATTGATATTAATTATGTGAATTCAAAATCTGAGCATGATCGGAATTATAGGTACCTACTACCTATTCTGTAAATTATTCAAAAAATTGAATATCTGCAATATCATAAACTTAAAATATCAAAATTCGATGGGTCTGATTTTCGTTTGAAACCAAATGTCTCAAAATTTGGCAAAACTATGGCAAACCTTTACACTAGGTTCAAGCGCGCAAAATTTCATGGTGAAGGTCCAATTTCCACTGCTGAAAATCATTGGAGTTTGTTTGATCCTGATTCCATTATTTTCATTCAATTGACCAACTCATATCCTAATCACCAACAGTCAAGATTCACCCTGTATAAGACAATTGCAACAAATCATTCTAAATCAATCAGAGACTCCTCGAAAAACAAGTGGTGAAATTCCCTCAGGATCAACGATCAACCCCTATAAATATAGTATAGAATCCGATGAGAAAGTGAAGAAAAATCGACCCCGAAAATTTCAAGTCCTCTCCAATGGCATTCCGAAACGTACGCTCATCCCCAGGAATCTGCCGTGACTATTTGTTTTCTGGAAACATTCAATTGTTTTACACAATAATAACCTGCAACTTTTTTTGTAAAATTTATTAGTTCAAAGAGGTTTTCAGTTGTGCACTTTGTTATGATTCCAGTTACCTGATGAAATTTGTCACCGAATGGAAGTCTACCATTACAGTTTTGTTAATTCACAACTTTCAACCCCTTCACGTAAAAAATTAGAATGTGCTTCGATTATTGCATCCAGAAATATGGTGGTCATTTCGAACATTTTATTTAACTTATTTTGTATAATGCACAATGATTCTCCAGGTTGTACTTCAACGCCGAAATAAATTTCCAATGTCACTACATTTTTTTCTTCACTAAAAGTGTTCGTAGGGGTTGATAGTGTTATGAATGAACAAAAATATAATAATTTCATCATCAGGTATCATCGTCTCAAAGTGAATGAGCCATGACAAAGTGCACATACTGAAAACCTATTTGAATTACACTACTGGAAAAAATTAAAGGATCAAAAAAAAATTCCAATTTTTTCGACCATTTTCAACATGCCGTAACTTTGGAGGAATGGTCGTACAGGGAATTTGAAAAAAGGAAATTGTAGCTCCAAGTGTCTCGTTTTCGGATTAGAACTTCAATAATTTTAAGTTTCAGTGGTTTTTGAGTAATGATAGAAAAATCAGCAACAAAAAAATTCTCGAAATTTTACCACTTTTTTTCTCTTGTCTACGAGCGTGGAAATTTTATTTTTGCATAATCGTTATAATGATGGGATACTTTGTTAATTCAGCTTCAATTTATTTTTTCATTGACCTCAATACGTCCACTTCTCGCCGAAATATCGGTCTTCAAATGGAAAATTTTGAGAATTTTTCTGTTGCTGATTTTTCTATCATTACTCGAAAACCACTGAAACTTGAAATTATCGAAGTTCTAATCCAAAAACAAGACACTTGGAGCTACAATTTCCTCTTTTTAAATTCCTTGTACGACCATTCCTCTCAAAGTAACGGCATGTCGAAAATTGCCGAAAAATTTGGAATTTTTTTTTGATCCTTTAATTTTTTCCAGTAGTGTAGATAATTAAAACAAAATTTCATGAAAATTTCTGCACGCCTGTTAAAAAGAAACAGAGACCTATTGAAAAAATTTAGAGGGTTAATGAGGATGACACAGGATGCCACAAAAATCCTTCGAAAATGAAAATTCGGTTAAAGTGAAACAAAAATTGACCTGTTGCTGGATTTTGTTGCCAAAGATACAAAGACCTATCCAAAAAATTTAGAGGGTTGATGGGGATGGCACAGGATGTAACAAAAATCTTTCAAAAATTCATAAAAATTCGGAAGAAGTGAAAAAAAGATTGACCTGTTTCAGGATTTGGTTGCCAAATATTTTTCTTCTGAAAATATGAATTTGTTCCATAATTTTGACGAGCACTGTATATAACCAAGAATTAATAAACCATTCTGGAGCCGATATTCTGATAACTTCGTTCGCCAGATTTATAAATCAACAAAAATTAAAATATTAAAAACTGACAAGTAAACAATTGCGGCGCCACCACGAAGCTCTCCTGGTATCACCAATCGTCAAGATTCAACCTGTATAAGTGTGCTATTAATTGCAACAAATCATTCTTCAACACCTAGAAATTCAATCAGACTTCGAATCAGTCGAAAAAAAGGGTCAAAATTCTCTCAGGATCAACCCCTATAAATATCCGATAGAAAGTGAAGAAAAATCGCCCTCGAAAATTTCAAGTCCTCTCCAATGGCATTCCGAAACGTGCGCTCATCCCCAGGAAGTTAGCCGGGACTATTTGTTTTCTGGAAACATTCAATTGTTTTACACAAAATAACCCCCAACAAACCAGAGGCGGTAATGAATGGAAACCGTTCTGGTCTAGCGGCTAGCCGGGGTATTGTTATTGAAGAGTTTCAAGGGGTTGAACATATAGAGGTCCGTTTTGCCCTTCTATTCTCCTCCACCTTTATATGCGACTAAAGTTTAAATGGATTCGGCTGAGGTTGGATCTTCCTTTTTAGGTTTGATTATATGCAGTTATGACAAGAATTGGAAAGAGCGTTGATATGAAAATTGGGGATTTCGTTTTTCCGTGTTGATATTAATAGTATATAACATTACTAGCAAGGTGAGAGGGTTTTTACTGGCGAATGGAGGATATAATTGACGAGCCGCTGGCGAGTCAGTTACCTCCTTGAGCCAGTAAAACCCGTTACCTTGCGTGTATTGTTTTATTTTTTATTTGTTTCTCATTTGTAGAAATGTTAGATATATTCCAAAAAAACTCAATAATTGCGTTAAATTTTTTGACATTTCTAAAAATTGGAATATTTATGATTATTTATGACATCGGAAAATTATGACAACTGTCAGTGACTGTACGAGAGAGGAAAGTCCTTCGAGAATATTGCTCATTTCTGACGAAGAAAAAGGCCGGAAGATCCAAATGAAACAAGGTATGAATATCGTTTTTTAATACTTTTATAACGTTTTATTATTACTAAAAATATTTGTTCCAGGAACGATGAAATTAGAAGGGTAAATGAAATTAAAAGCAACGTGGCAACTGTCAGTGAGTTTACAGGTCGAAAAACCTCTAGGATATTTGCAATTTTGAGAAGGAAAACGAATAGATACGAATAAAACAAGGTACGAATATCGTTTTTGAATAGTTTGAGAATGTTTATTGAGAAATACATTTGTTCCAGGAACTCTGAAATTAGAAGGATGAATGAAATTAGAAGCAAGTACTTGACAATTGTCAATGTAAATAATACTAGATACTAACTTGTAAAAATTTTGCAAGTTAAATGTCAGTTTTACAAGTTAGTGACTTGATAAAATAAACTTCCTTGATTAATAATATTTTTTGGAAACTGACGTTTGCAAATGAGAAACAAATAAAAGTTTTTTCAGAATATATCCGGGGTTATTGGAATATTATATTATCTGTGCTATTTTCATCCTTTGTGCTTCTTGTAATCGGCCAGCATTAGCATGCTATCGTCAGTAAAATACATAGGACTTGCAACTTTCCAAAAACCAACGTCACTCTTTTGAAATATTTGTCAAAAATTTGTTTTTTTTTCAGCTGAATCTTATCATTGAAAGCCAGATTGTTTTGAGATCAACTGATTTCATTTGATATTATGGAAGCGACACTCCACCTCATCCAAATCCTATGCTATGGTCTTGTTTCAAAGCATATTAAACAAGTTTTGACTTACCAGTATCTTCCTGTTCAGCCAATCTTTGATTCGAACATCTGAAGTACGTTTAGTTTCTCTAATATAGGTTCAACTACACTCAAAAGGTACTTCATATATGCAATTTTTGGTTATAATAGATTGAGTTAGCTTAGCCGGGGTATTGTTATTGAAGAGTTTCAAGGGGTTGAACATATAGAGGTCCGTTTTGCCCTTCTATTCTCCTCCACCTTTATATGCGACTAAAGTTTAAATGGATTCGGCTGAGGTTGGATCTTCCTTTCTAGGTTTGATTATATGCATTTAGGAATAGAATTGGGAATAGCGTTGATATGAAAATTGGGGTTTTCGTTTTTCCATGTTGGTATTGAAAGTTTTTTCAGAATATATCGGGGGTTATTGAAATATTATACTATTTGTGCTATTTTCATCCTTTGTGCTTCTTGTAATCGTCCAGCATTAGCATGCTATCGTCAGTAAAAGACATAAGACTTGCAACTTTCCGAAAACCAACTTTCGTCACTCTTTTTTAATATTTGTCAGAAATTTGTTTTTTTTTCAGCTGAATCTTATCATTGAAGGCCAGATATTGTTTTGAGATCAACTGACTTCATTTGATATTATGGAGGCGACACCCCACCTCATCCAAATCTTATGCTATGGTCTTGTTTCAAAGCATATTAAACAAGTTTTGACTTATCAGTATCTCCCTGTTGAGCCAATTTTTTATCATCTTTGATTCGAACATCTGAAGTACGTTTAGTTTCTCTAATATAGGTTCAACCACACTCAAAAGATACTTCATAATATGCAATTTTTGGTTATAAAGTAAAGTTAGGTTAGGCGGGGTGTTCTTATTGAAGAGTTTCAAGGGGTTGAACATATAGAGGTCCGTTTTGCCCTTCTATTCTCCTCCACCTTTATATGCGACTAAAGTTTAAATGGATTCGGCTGAGGTTGGATCTTCCTTTTTAGGTTTAATTAAATGCAGTTAGGAAAAAATTGGGAATAACGTTGATATGAAAATTGGGGTTTTCGTTTTTCCATGTTGGTATTAAAAGTTTTTTCAGAATATATCGGGGGTTATCGGAATATTATACTATTTGTGCTATTTTCATCCTTTGTGCTTCTTGTAATCGGCTAGCATTAGCATGCTATCGTCAGTAAAATACATAGGACTTGTAACTTTCCGAAAAGCTTCTTTTGTCAAAAATTTGAATCTGAATCTCATCATTGAAGGCCAGATTGTTTTGAGATCAACTGACGCTTGACAAATGGGATATTCGGTAATCAACATGAAAGCTGCTTCCTTCAATTTTCTACGTATCGGTATTTCTTCATTTGATATTATGGAGGCTACACCCCACCCCATCCAAATCCTATGGTCTTGTTTCAAAACATATTAAACAAGTTTTGACTTATCAGTATCTTCCAGTTGAGCCAATTTTTTATCATCTTTGATACGAACATTTGAAATACGTTTAGTAGTTTCTCCAATATAGGATCAACCACACTCAAAAGGTACTTCATATATGCAATTTTTGGTTATAATAGGTTGGATTAGGTTTGCCGGGGTATTGTTATTGAAGAATTTCAAGGGGTTTAACATATAGAGGTCCGTTTTGCCCTTCTATTCTCCACCACCTTTATATGCGACTAAAGTTTAAATGGATTCGGCTGAGGTTAGATCTTCCTTTTTAGGTTTAATTATATGCAGTTATGGAAAGATTTGGAAATAGCGTTGATATGAAAATTGGGGATTTCGTTTTTCCGTGTTGATATTGAAAGTTTTTTCAGAATATATCGGGGGTTATTGGAATATTATATTATTTGTGCTATTTTCATCCATTGTGCTTCTTGTAATCGGCCAGCATTAGCATGCTATCCTCAGTAAAATATACAATTCTAATAAAAATTATACTACGATGCATACCGAAGTTCAAGATAGGGGGTATTGCCTACACACTGCATGATGATGCATGTACAGATTGGTGATATTTCTGTATGTATATTGGTGTGGAAATATGAATCTCAATCATTAGGAGGTATTTGTTCCTAAGATGCAATGAAGTTCTTACTATTTGGGTAACGAACTCATTTCGACAAAAATGTAGATAGAAGAAATAGGTAGTTAAGTCGATTAATAAAATGATTTTTTCTGCAAATGCCCATTGGTCACTTCATAGATACAATATAATCTTCATTTTACTGGTACTAATATCAACTGCACGACATTGAGTTCGTTCACTTTTTAATCGCAAACTTGAAATCCTCAACTTAATATGAAAGTGTGCGAAGTATTGATTTTCATCCCTCACCGATGACAATACCGAATACAACACATATTGTTAATCAAATCACTTCATGCGATCATGTGGGGGAAATGGGAACATTAGGGGGTACACACTGGATTGGGGTGGTAGTGCAGTATTATGCTATCACAGGAAGGATAAAATTCGGTGTCGCGTTATAGGCCTTTACATAGACTCAGACAGTGAAGCTGCTTCTGTCAGATGCTGATAAACAGAGATGGAATAATGTAGTAAATTCAGTTTTTTATTTGGCAACCTTCAAGATGATAACTGTAAGACAGTACAATGTAAAGCTTGAATCGTGAGAAAAATATACAGGGCGTTTCATCATAAACTGAACAAGCATCTATATTCGTGTGAAGGACACCGGGAGAATAATTTTTTTCTTATACAAAGCAGAGTCGAGAAACAGCGTCATTTTTGAGCAAGATTCCAAGGAATGTGGTCAGTTATGTATAACACTAAAAATAACTGTTTTTGGTCAAATCCCAGTGTTTTTGGGTCCTCTATTCAGGAAAGTTGAGGAACTCTGAAAAATAATTTAAAAATGGCGGAAATTTTTTTTTGGTTGTCAAATTGAATTTTATTTTCTGAAAGAACACAATTTTCTAAGAATTTCTGTGAAAATTTTTTTTAAAACAAAATTTGTGTTCGATTTTTGAAAAGAAAATTTCAGAGAAATTCTTAGAAAATTGTACGATGTAGAGGTATAACATGGATGGAGATGATCTGAAATATTCGTGCTTACGAGTTTTATTATATCCTCTGGATTTTTCTTGGAGTATTTTTATGTGATGTGAGCTTGTTCATAGGGGATTAAACCGTGCTATCATTTTGCCCAAATGTCTGTATTCTTCTATTTTTCGACTGGGGGTGGTCTTAAACGACTCACTGATGAAAAATCTGTGGTCAATGAAAATTCTATCCGGCCCTGAACACGAAAACTCTCGAACGGATTGAGTTAGGATTCTGAAATTTAGAGAGCTGCTTCCGACTCTAAATGCCACAGTTAAGTTGGTTAACGAGCTAAATCGATTGAGCTATTCGGAGTTTTCACATTTGAAATTTTTCATTGTTTTCCCGATATTTTCGGAACCACAAATTTGATCAATTCGAAATTCCGTGTTTTGAAGCTGACGTGCAAACTTTCGTGAGGAATGAAATTTTATGAAATAAAAAAATATTCTGTCTGTGCGAGGTAAACCAGGAAATTCTGTTCGTTATAACTCTCGAACGAAACGAGTTATAGACTTCGCATTCTTACAAGGAACTTATATCGGGTGTCCCAAGGTGAGAGACCTTTTAGATCAATTGGTCGTGTTACGAAAAACACTATAGTTCGCTCAATATTTGAGATTGAAGTCAGAAATTAAGCAAGTCATTAGATATTGATCTGATCCATGTCACTGCTTTTGAATTATAGTTGTCAGTTATGCAGGATGGTCTAATCCTTTGACTGCCCCTATTCGAATTAACACCGCTTGTCTTCCTATAGTAGTAGTATAGTGGATATAAACGGAGCAATTTAAATCCCATGCTAGAAACATAAATCGAATCGATTCCAAACACAAAAATCTTCAATATTCAAACCAGGATATGTGTAGGACGAGCCAACCGAGAAGACCACTTGTCTAAACTGCACTACCTAAAAAAAATCAAAGACCGAATGTGTGTTACTAGAATCTAGTAGTAGACAAGAGTGCTCCAAAGTACAGCTTTCGAGTGGTGCATCGGTCTAATCCTTGGACTGCTCTTATTCGAAATAACACCGCTTGTTTTTTTATAGTAGTAGTATAGTGGATATAAACGTAGCAATTTAAATTCCATGCTAGAAACATAAATCGAATCGATTCAAAACACAAAAATCTTCAATATTCAAACCAGGATTTGTGTAGGACGAGCCAACCGAGAAGACCACTTGTCTAAACTGCACTACCTAAAAAAAATCAAAGACCGAATGTGTGTTACTAGAATCTAGTAGTACACAATAGTGCTCCAAAGTACAGCTTTCGAGTGGTGCATCGGTCTAATCCTTTGACTGCCCCTATTCGAAATTACACCGCTTGTCTTTCTATAGTAGTAGTATAGTGGATTTAAACGTAGCAATTTAAATTCCATGCTAGAAACATAAATCGAATCGATTCAAAACACAAAAATCTTCAATATTCAAACCAGGATTTGTGTAGGACGAGCCAACCGAGAAGACCACTTGTCTAAACTGCACTACTAAAAAAAATCAAAGACCGAATGTGTGTTACTAGAATCTAGTAGTAGACAAGAGTGCTCCAAAGTACAGCTTTCGAGTGGTGCATCGGTCTAATCCTGGACTGCTCTTATTCGAAATAACACCGCTTGTTTTTTATAGTAGTAGTATATAGTGGATATAAACGTAGCAATTTAAATTCCATGCTAGAAACATAAATCGAATCGATTCAAAACAAAAATCTTCAATATTCAAACCAGGATTTGTGTAGGACGACAACCGAGAAGACCACTTGTCTAAACTGCACTACCTAAAAAAAAAAATCAAAGCCGAATGTTGTTACTAGAATCTAGTAGTAGACAAGAGTGCCCCAAAGTACAGCGTTCGAGTGGTGTATCGGTCGAATCATTCGACTGCTCCTATTCGAAATTACACCGCTTGTCTTTCTATAGTAGAAGTATAGTGGATATAAACATAGCAATTCAAATTCCATGCTAGAAAATTAAAAACTCAACACCGTTGTTTGAAGAGACCCAAGCACAAATCGAATCGATTCAAAACACAAAAATCTTCAATATTCAAACCAGGATATGTGTAGGACGAGTCAACCGAGAAGACCACACGTCCAAACTGCACTACCTAAAAAAAATCAAAGACCGAATGTGTGTTACTGGAATCTCGTATCCAACGATGCATCATGTAGTAGACAAGAGTGCCCCAAAGTACAGCGTTCGAGTGGTGTATCGGTCGAATCATTCGACTCCCCCTATTCGAAATTGCTGCGGGAGGCACAAAGGGCTCAGCGGGCCGTGAAATTCGATGAAATGTGACGGCGTGCACATGTGACCACGCGAATGGACCAGCCAATCAACTATACTGATTTTCAGCAATGAAGCTCCACCGAAATTGGTTCGGTTTTTGCACTACCGGTGTGAAGCGGCTTTTTCGGACTTTTTGCATTTTTTCAGGGCGTATTCAATAGAGTATTTCATTCTTTTGGGGCATCCTCAAAGGGTGCGGAGCAATGAATATGTCAGCGTTGGGATATATTGGTATAGGTTGAGGTTACTCAAGAGATTTAATATTTTTATTGAAATATTATTTGCGCTATTCCATCATTTTTACCTCTTGTATTCAACGTGACTGCCGAGTTGCGCCAGCCTTCTTCCAAAAAACTTTTAAGACAATTAAGTTGATCTTTTTTGACCTGAATCTTATCATTGGAAACCAGATTGTTTTTAGATCAACAGACGGTTGTCTGATGGCATTTTCAGAAATTGACATGAAAGCTGCTTTCTTCAATCATTTATCGTTTTAGTTTTTGTATTTTGGAAAATGAAGGACCTCATTAGATAAAGTAGTATAGTTTAAAATGGGGTCACAGTTAACTGCGACGTTAAAGTCTATTGTGCCCCCTTACAGAGCTTCTCTTACCACACCCTTTACAGCAGCTCGCCTTCCTGATCTGATGAAATCCAATCTGTGTGAAGGCTTCAACGCTAGTTCCTCACTCTTATAAGTTTCTCACCATTTTCTCCTTAGACTCGCAATGGCAAAGCATTCTGTGACTAGGTTAATGGGGGTTTCTTTCTTCTCCCCAAAGAACCTACACTCGTCAGTGTAAGATAATCCCATCCTCAACAGGTGCTTCCTGAGGCGACGGGGTCCTGTAAGAAAGCCAGTGAAGAGGTGTAATTGTTTCTTACCAAGATTCAAATATCTTTTATTTTTTACTGTTTCAAAGTTCCTAAGGAACTTAGTGGAATAATCCATCTCTGGAGATTCCTCCAGAGTTTTTCCTTCTCGGCTTTTTTCTTCTCCAGAAACTCCTGGATTGAGTGCATGACGAAAAAACACCGCCAAACGACCTTTTTTCAATTGAATGTTATTCAATGTTGATGGATTTTGGTGGAATTTATCGGTGACCATCTTTGTTCGTTATTGCTTTTTCAAATCAGTCACTGAAATGATACCCATAGGTTATGTTTAATGAATACTCGTATAAATAAGGATAATATTGCATAGGTTAATAAGACCCAATAAATGAACAAGTATATCAAAGTAACTTTCAAAACAAATCGATTCGTCAAAACGAATGATTGAACTCTTTGAAGCAAAATCATTGCCGAATTCCTAAAAAAGCTCGAAATACGAATAAACCAACCTGTGGAACCGATCCGAAAGGATTCCGTACCTATTCATTCAATCCGAACATTCACTGCCAAACAAAAATTTTTATCATTTTCTTCTGGAATCTCAACCTTTCAGTGTATATCCCAACGCTGAAGAATTAATTGTTTTGCGCTCTTTGAGAATGCCCACAATGATAAAATACCAACTTTATCAAATATGCCTGTTAAAATGCATACATTCGGATAAAGTCGCTTTACACCAGTTGCAGAATCCAATTTAGGTAGAAATTGATTATTGAAAATCAGTATAGGGAGATATGCCGAGGTTCCAGGTTCTTGTGCCTGGACAGAGCAAGGGATCCTGCGTTTTGTGTTGCCTCTTAAAGTGAGACGACATTCATGGAAAACCAAGGAGATCGCCAATGGCATTGGCGAAACTGACAACCTTTTAGGAGCCTTGGACGTTACCTCTTAGGGTCCAGGACCGCTTTCCTCATATGAATTGTTCTTCAGCCAACCAGTTCTGGACACTTGCATACACATACAAAGTGTTCAGCTGCTCCTGCTTTGATTGCTTGAAAATCTCATCTGCGACTTTCCCATACAAATACACTACACATCATTTGTACCGACAGTGCCATGTCAGCAGTCCCACCATCACTCGCAGCTCAGCTCTTGACAGCTTCAGGAGCTTTCAGGTATTGGGAAAAGTAGAATTCGATAGGTGGCGCTCTGAAATGTCAATGTCAACTTAGCAACGAGTAAAACAAATCAGATGCCGTATAATCCCTTTCCATAAAATCTGCAGAGCCTGATCTAATCTGGAAGATGGTTGTACGATTTGATCGCCAAACAGTTCGTGGCCTTCTGAGCTTGTTTTATTCTGTGGTATGGTATGCATAGATAATTTCTTTTCCTGTGGCATACTGATGGTATTCCCCACTCATATATATTTTCTCTTGTTTTCATGAACATGAATCAAACAAGCATAAATGAATTGGCAGAATAAAGTAAAAAGTCAGTATGTCATAATTTTCAAAATATTATCTACAAGAAGTGGTGTTACTGATCCCTGCTAGCGTTCTTATAGTTATCTTCTGTTTAATGAAAATTGCGTTCGATTCAGGCTCATCACCCCAAGTTAGTATGCCATAAGATAAAGAGCTATGGAAAAGTGCAAAAGTAGATATCCCTCAAGACAACCTCATTGGTTAGTCGTTTCAATCTATTCATGAGGAATATAACTGGTGATGACTTTTTTGTGAGATTCTCTATATGGTTATTAAATTTAAAATTATTCTGAATTTGTATACCTAGGAATTTCGCAATTTCGATATTATGTGATCCTGATCTTCCTACCCTTTTCAAGATGTTTGTTTTTGCCACATTCAAATGGATACTGTTTGAATTAAACCAAGTCGCAGCTTTCCTTAGTGAGATCAACCGCATAATTAAAGACATAATCGCCAGGGATGTTATTTGTTAGGTCGTTAATAAATATTAATAAGTAATTATTAAGTAATCCTTCACGAATCTTAGTCGATACTCAATGCAGATAGAAAACAATTTTTATCCAAGAATCCCAGAACGATCCACTCCTTTCAAACAAAAATACGAAACCCGAACAAAAAAACGAAACCCCCCAAATCGATATTTCGCAATCTGTAAAATTAAATTGTACGTTATAGTTATAAGCGCACTAACACGATCCCGTACTTCACTGAAAACCCAACGTTTCTGACAAAAACGAATCCAAACGCATACACACAGAGAGAGAGCCGGACAGCAGACATTGCGGAATTACTACGTCCACCCAGAACAAAAACCGACGAAAAAGCGAGCAAAACGAATAAAAATCGATTCATTTGCAAACGGCCAAAGCCTCCCAATATTTACAGTCCTTGATTGGGCTGGTAGGCTAACTTGATTAGCGATTAGGGTGATTGTGACGGGAACTCAAAGGTATAATTGGCGCTGCCACTGCGGGGAGCCCTGGATTTTCATAAAGAGCTGTTTACCCTACGAGCTGGAGGTGGAAAGGACCGAGATGGGCAAAAATACGTGCAGCAATCGAGTACCGATCCCTGGCAGCGGCACGTAATCGAATGCCATGCTCTGTCGACTGCATATTGGGGCCTTGACGGCGATTTTGAGCCGTTTGCAGTTGACAAATACGGCGCCTTTTTGAGCCGGTTCACTTTATTAACTCGCTCCTGACCGCGAACACTGCCGAATTTCATGTACTGCGAATATTTTGTCACTTTTATTAATAACGGGGACTCTGTATGGAGGCCTTTTTAATTAAATTTCGAGCATTGCATTGTTGGAATCTTCTATTGCATTTTGCGTTTTCAGCAAGTATTTGTAATTTTGGAGTATATTCATTCGTTGCGAAGGTGTGATTTACGTTTGGTTCTCTATATGAGTATATGTAACAGCTTGCACCAATAGTTCGGAATTTTTTAAACTATACTTCCTTCAAACAATTCCTGATTGTCGAAAAAGTTGCTCTATGAAAATCCCCGTGTGTCCTTATTTCATATGGCTTCACTTCAGCTGTTTCGACTTTTCGATACGTAATATGTTAAATATAAGAATTTCAGGGTTTATAACCATGGGAATGGTGTTCCTCTTTGGTATTTCTTTATGGTCATGAACATGGTTACAAGTGTGGAAATACTCGATTAAGTAAGTGTACCTTGTATCATTACCAATTCCTTATTACTTTGTTGTCATTATCCTCTAACACTCTCAGAGCGTTTTTTACTTTCAGAATATCCTGATGCTCTCCAAAAAAGCGTCACAAGAAGTACCAACTATGATTTATTTTTGCAATCTTCAATCCTAGACCTTGATGAATGATTCTTTCTATTTTATAAGCCGCTCTCGAATATCTTGGGGTCAACAGATCAACATGATGTAAGGTGCTCAGTTTGCACCACAATGTGACACCTAGAAGTGTTCCGAAAGCACCTAGAAGATGGCTTGTCCTTCTCTTGCAGCCTCTGAGTCTTTTCGTAATTGAATGCCGTGCTCTGTCGACTGCATATTGGGGCCTTGACGGCGATTTTGAGCCGTTTGCAGTTGACAAATACGGCGCCTTTTTGAACCGGTTCACTTTATTAACTCGCTCCTGACCGCGAACACTGCCGAATTTCATGTACTGCGAATATTTTGTCACTTTTATTAATAACGGGGACTCTGTATGGAGGCCTTTTTAATTAAATTTCGAGGATTGCATTGTTGGAATCTTCTATTGCATTTTGCGTTTTCAGCAAGTATTTGTAATTTAAGAGTACCTATATTGATTCGTTGCAGAGGTGTGATTTAGGTTTGGTTTTCTATATGAGTATATGTAACAGCTTGCACCAATAGTTCGGAATTTTTTTGACCATACTTCCATCAAACAATTCCTGATTGTCGATGAAGTTGCTCTATGAAAATCCCTGTGTGTCCTTTCTTCATATGGCTTCACTTCAGCTGTTTCGACTTTTCGATACGTAAAATAAAAATATAAGAATTTCGGGGTTTATAACCATGGGTATGGTGTTCCTCTCTGGTATTTCTTTATGGTCATGAACATGGTTACAAGTGTGGAAATACTCGATTAAGTAAATGTACCTTGTATCATTACCAATTCCTTATAAATTTGTTGTCATTCTCAGAGCGTTTTTTACTTTCAGAATATTCTGATGCTTTCCAAAAAAGCGTCACAAGAAGTACCAACTATAATTTACTTTTGCAATCTTCAATCCTAGACCTTGATGAATGATTCTTTCTATTTTATAAGCCGCTCTCGAATATCTTGGGGCAACAGATCAACATGATGTAAGGTGCTCAGTTTGCACCACAATGTGACACCTAGAAGTGTTCCGAAAGCACCTAGAAGATGGCTTGTCCTTCTCTTGCAGCCTCTGAGTCTTTTCGTAATCGAATGTCGTGCTCTGTCGACTGCATATTGGGGCCTTGACGGCGATTTTGAGCCGTTTGCAGTTGACAAATACGGCGCCCTTTTGAGCCGGTTCACTTTATTAACTCGCTCCTGACCGCGAACACTGCCGAATTTCATGTACTGCGAATATTTTGTCACTTTTATTAATAACGGGGACTCTGTATGGAGGCCTTTTTAATTAAATTTCGAGGATTGCATTGTTGGAATCTTCTATTGCATTTTGCGTTTTCAGCAAGTATTTGTAATTTTGGAGTATATTGGTTCGTTGCGGAGGTGGTGTGATTTACGTTTGGTTCTCTATATGAATATACAGGTTTGGAAATTCACATCTGAAATATACGATATACAATGCATCAGACAGAGAATTCTTCCCTCCAGTTGCACAGATGAATAGTCGAGACAATCACTTGCTGTAACACACTGAATTCAGTTGTCTTACTTATTATTCTAGTCTTGTCTTTCTCTTATCGTTTAGAGGAGCGTAATTCTTTAGTATGGTAGGCAACAGTAAATACTTGAATCGAGTATTACGGGCAGCCTGACAAATCATAAGTTCTATTTGTGTAGTGCGGGTTCCCTACCATACTGCGATAAGAGAGAGACAAGACTAGATTATTGCAGTAAGACAGTTGAATTCATTCAGTTATCGCACTTGATTATCTCGCCTATTCATCTGTGCAACTGGAGGGAAGAATTCTCTGTCTGATGCCTTGTATATCGTATGTTTTCGATGTGAATTTCCAAATCGGTATGTAACAGCTTGAACTCAAAGAAGTCCTGCTTGCCAAAGCAGTCGCTCTATAAAAATTCATCTGTGTCTTCTTTTCATATGGCTCCACTTCAGCTGTTTCCACTTTTCGGTACATGATTTGTAAAGTATAAGAAGTTCAGGGTTTATATCCATGGGAATGGTGTCCTTCTTTGGTATTTCTATATGGTCATAACATGGGTACAAGTGTGGAAATACTCGATTAAGTAAGTGTACCTACCTTGTATCATTACCAATGTCCTATAACTTTGTTGCCATTTACCTGTAACATTCTCAAAGCGTTCTTTAATTTCAGAACATCCTGATGCTCTCAAAGAAAGTGCTATAAGAAGCACCAACTATAAGTAACTTTTGCAGCCTACAATCTCAGACCTTGTTGCCTGATTCTACTTATTTTATAAGCCGCTATCGAATATCTTGGGGTCAACAGATCAACATGATGTAAGGTGCTCAGTTTGCACCACAATGTGACACCTAGAAGTGTTCCGAAAGCACCTAGAAGATGGCTTGTCCTTCTCTTGCAGCCTCTGAGTCTTTTCGTAATCGAATGTCGTGCTCTTTCGACTGCATATTGGGGCCTTGACGGCGATTTTGAGCCGTTTGCAGTTGACAAATACGGCGCCTTTTTGAGCCGGTTCACTTTATTAACTCGCTCCTGACTGCGAACACTGCCGAATTTCATGTACTGCGAATATTTTGTCACTTTTATTAATAACGGGGACTCTGTATGGAGGCCTTTTTAATTAAATTTCGAGGATTGCATTGTTGGAATCTTCTATTGCATTTTGCGTTTTCGGCAAGTATTTGTAATTTTGGAGTATATTGATTCGTTGCGGAGGTGTGATTTACGTTTGGTTCTCTATATGCTTGAACTCAAAGAATTCCTGCTTGCCAAAGAAGGCGTTCTATAAAAATTCATCTGTGTCATCTTTTCGAATGGCTCCACTTCAGCTGTTTCCACTTTTCGATACGTAATTTGTAAAATATAAGAATTTCAAGATTTATATTCATGGGAATGGTGTTCCTCTTTGGTATTTCTATATGGTCATAAACATGGATACAAGTGTGGAAATACTCGGTTAAGTAAGTGCACCTTGTATCGTTACCAATTTTCTATAACTTTGTTGCCATTTACCTCTAACAATCTCAAAGCGTTCTTTACTTTACAATGTCCTGATGCTCACAAAGAAAGCGTTACAAGAAGCAACAACTATAAGTAACTTTTGCAGTCTTCAATCCTAGAACTATTTGCCTGATTCTTCTTATTTTATAAGCGGCTCTCGAATATCTTGGGGTCGATAGATCAACATGATGTAAGGTGCTCAGTTTCCATCACAATGAGACACCTAGGAATTTCGGAAGCACCTAGAATAGGGCTTGTCCTCGTATTGTGGCCTCTGAGTCTTTTCGTAATCGAATGCCGTGCTCTGTCGACTGAATATTGGGGCCTTGACGGCGATTTTGAGCCGTTTGCAGTTGACAAATACGGCGCCTTTTTGAGCCGGTTCACTTTATTAACTCGCTTCTGACCGCGAACACTGCCGAATTTCATGTACTGCGAATATTTTGTCACTTTTATTAATAACGGGGACTCTGTATGGAGGCCTTTTTAATTAAATTTCGAGGATTGCATTGTTGGAATCTTCTATTGCATTTTGCGTTTTCAGCAAGTATTTGTAATTTTGGAGTACTTATATTGATTCGTTGCAGAGGTGTGATTTAAGTTTGGTTCTCTATGAATATATGTAACAGCTCAAATTTTGTATTTGAAAAAGGCGGGAATAAGTGTTCTTCTCTTTTATTAGTAATTTCATATATTTTATTCCTTAGAATTATGGAAAGAGAAGAGATTTCGGCACAGTGTAAAATGTGTGATTTCATGAGCCAAGAAAATAATGTTCAAAAACTTCTTCATAAATTTGTATGCAGATCCTTCTGCATTAAAGCTAAACCCTTCTTTAATTCTTTAATATATGTAGGTACTAAAAGATAACATTGAACATGCGACGGCACACCAGAAATTATAAGAAAGATTTCACAGAAGCCAATAAAATCAAGCAAGCTAAAGACAATGAGTAAATAAACTGGAGCTGAAAAAATAAGTTATCTACTTCTTAACATAGGTATTCGGAAATAACATTAAAAATGGAATGGCACACCAGAAACTATAAGAAATATTTGATAAAAGCCAATGAATGCAAGCAAAGCTAGAGATAATCCGAAAATGAACTGGGACTGAAAAAATAAATCCATAAAATATTTGCTTATGTTATTGATATGTCCAACACTTCAAATCTTAAACCAGATGTGTTCGTAAAGTTAGAACCCGGTTTCGTGATCCTAGTAGATCCGTCACGTGACCCAATGGATCGAGTTAGTAACCCTGAGTAATTTTTCAGAAAACGCCTATATTAGGCCAGTACAAGGTGGCCGATATAGACTTGTAATGAAAAGAACAAGCAAAAAACTGATTTTTATATTAGAGAAACAATAACAATTGCCGCGTAACAATCACAAAAGCAAGCGAAAATATAAGAGATTTGTAATTTATCTGTCACCTTCATCTAGTCTGATAGCATCAAATTCTGAAGCGAAAACAATCTTCATTGTATTGGTGAATATAGAATTCCTCTTGGATCCACTAACTACAATAACTATATCTCCCATTCTTATGTATCCACTGAGTTTGCCAAAAGTTATACCTAACTGAACTCTAGCTTCTACCTCTGCATTCCATTCAGTACCAAACTTGGAGATGAATACTATAGGGATGATACCTCTATAAATTTGAAGCTGTTTTGCATTTTGTTCCAATTTAATAACAGCTATAATAGGACACCTCGGTCGAAATCTTGATATAATTTTGGCGCTCCTTCCTGTAGTGGTAACAATAACTATAGCTGCTGCGTTGCATTTGTAAGAAGATTCTACAACTGACATAGCTAGGGAATAAATGGGTTCTGATGACCAAACGAAGTTTTCTGTGAGTTCACTAAAGATTCTCCTCTGATGAGCGGCTGACTCGCCTTCTCTGCATATCTGATTCATCTGCCTTATAGTTTCGTAAAATAGATTATTATCTACGTCACATTGGGTCAAGACGAAACAATCAACTCCATCGTCTATGAAACTTACAATTTTAGTGATTTCAGCCTCAGACAGAGTGCCATATTCGGCAACCTCGAAGCTACACATGACCGGTTTTCTCATCTTGTTACTTTTAGCGATTAAAGACTTTTGAACTAAGAAAATGTTCTCCCTGGGCAGTTCACCTATGAGTTCGGTAGACCCAACGTATATATCATCAGCAGATTTGACGATATCGTCTTAATTTTCTATAGCTTGAGTGTTGCCGATCTTCGCTATCATAACATTTTCTTGTCTTCATCTTGAAGTTTTTCCTCCAGGAGCTTGATGTTTCTTTCGTCCACTATAGTGGTCATTATGACTGCGTCAACCTACATCTCTATGACGTATTAAATGTTTTTTATGTATTCATCACCTATGGGTTCGACTTCAAAGGGTGCATCGTTACATATTAGGCTAATAGTGAGTAGCCTATACGATATGGCCGATATAGACTTGTAATGAAAAGGACAAGCAAAAAACGATTGATAATACATTGATTCAATTGATTTTTTATTAAAGAAACGAAAACAATTGCCGCGTAACAATCACAAAAGCAAGCGAAAATATAAGAGATTTGTAATTTATCTGTCACCTTCATCTAGTCTGATAGCATCAAATTCTGAAGCGAAAACAATCTTCATTGTATTGGTGAATATAGAATTCCTCTTGGATCCACTAACCACAATAACTATATCGCCATTCTTATGTATCCACTGAGTTTGCCAAAAGTTATACCTAACTGAACTCTAGCTTCTACCTCTGCATTCCATTCAGTACCAAACTTTGATATGAAGACTATAGGGATGATACCTCTATAAATTTGGAGCTGTTTTGCATTTTGTTCCAATTTAATAACAGCTATAATAGGACATCTTGGTCGAAATCTTGATATAATTTTGGCGCTCCTTCCTGTAGTGGTAACAATAACTATAGCTGCTGCGTTGCATTTATAAGAAGACTCTACAACTGACATAGCTAAGGAATAAATGGGTTCTGATGACCAAACGAAGTTTTCTGTGAGTTCACTAAAGATTCTTCTCTGATGTGCGGCTGACTCGCCTTCTCTACATATCTGATTCATCTGCCTTATAGTTTCGTAAAATAGATTATTATCTACGTCACATTGGGTCAAGACGAAACAATCGACTCCATCGTCTATGAAACTTACGATTTTAGTGATTTCAGCTTCAGATAGAGTACCATATTCGGCAACTTCGAAGCTACACATGACCGGTTTTCCCATCTTGTTACTTTTAGCGATTAAAGACTTTTGAACTAAGAAAATCTTTTCCCTGGGAAGTTCACCTATAAGTTCGGCAGACCCAACGAATATACCATCAGCAGCTTTGACGATATCGTCGAAATTTTCTATAGCTTGGGTGTTGCCGATCTTCGCTATCACTAACATTTTCTTATCTTCATCTTGAAGTTTTTCCTTTAGGAGTTTGATGTTTCTTTCGTCCACTATAGTGGTCATTATGACTGCATCAACCTGCATCTCTATGGCGAATTCAATGTTTTTCATGTATTCATCACCTATAGGTTCGACTTCGATGGGTGCGTTCACCAGAGTGACCGAAACGTTGCTGTGCAGATCTCCAGTTTTATCTACTATACATTTAATCATTTCCTCTGCTACCTCTAAGGCTGATAGGGTTACTTTGCCGTTGTCCAGAAGCAGCTGGTCACCTGGATGAACTAGTGTACTTATTTTTTTGTAATCCACGTAAATGAGTTCTGGTGTGACTAAATTTTGGAATGAAGGGTCTGTGGTAATTTTCGTCTCATTTCCTCTTTCCAATCTGATGGGCTTGTTGTTGACGTTTTGCAAATGACCGGTTCTTATCTCTGTCCCTCTAAACTCTAATGCAATAGCTAATGGATATAATCTTCCCAACGTTTTACTGTAACGATCGCAGGTATGTCTCAATCTGTTGATTATTTCCGTGCATTTTGGTTTGGAGATTGTTAAGGGGATCCTGGCCATGCTCATACCGTTATGGAGTAATTCTTCTATTGCTTTTATTGTTATGTTCTCAGTTATGGTGAAAATCATTTGTGTGGTTCTATGCTTTGCTGCTACAGATTCCGGAGTGAGAAAACACAAGTGGTCCAAGTATGTTCGAGCGAAAGCTGCCTTTAGTTGTTGATTATGGATTTTGCCATCTATCGAAGTGTAAAAATCCACCATCCACGGCAACTTCGGACAGTATGTAACTTTTTGGGACATGATGTGCAATGATGAAAACTATATACGACTGATTTAAAGTTAAAATAAGGAATAATGTAAAACCGAGGACGTACGCTGAATTTTGTTGTCAGGAATTTGACATTTCATTTGATGAAGGTCTGTGGATATTTCACTGATTGCATTGAATAAAAGCTCACAATAACTTTCATATTACTTATTATATTATATGTTGCATTCGTTGGTGCATTCTGTTTCGTGGTAGTTGGCCGATATTAGTGAGCCAAAATAAAATTTTCTTGTGTTCATAGAGGGGTTCATTATGAGGTCATTCAAATGGGACAGAGGAAATATACAAAGTGGGTTTTGAGTAGGTATGCTATGTCGAATTGGATTACATTGAAATAATTTACAAGCTGCTACTGAGCTCAGTGTAATCGTGTTCACAAGCCAACAATCTGTAAAAAAGCTGCGGCTAAAATTGAAAGCTGGGGTACTTTAATCGCTAAATCGCTTGCCTTTTGTCTTATTGACGTATAAACAAACCGTGTGTAATCACAGTTGCTACTGAACAATCTGTGTGTTCTCATCTACTCGGTGGTTCCTGGTTCTTGAATTTGAAAACGTATTTGACATTTATTTTAGATCCTTGTCAACGATATAATCATAAACCTCACGGGGATCGCTATATTGTTGGCTATTAATCGAGTATACAGTTTTGTGTGTAATCGTCACATCAGTCTCACAAGCTTCTCTCACTGGCTTCTAAGTTCGCTCAGGAGCAGCTTGTAAAGTATCTCAATGTAATAGACCCATGAATTAGCTTGTAAGATTTAAAAGATTACAGAAAGAATTCTAGCGATCCACGTGAGGTTTATGTTTGTATCGTTGTCAAGAATCTAAAATAAACTACTGGAAAAAATTAAAGGATCAAAAAAAAATTCCAATTTTTTCGGCAATTTTCAACATACCGTAACTTTGGGAGAAATGGTCGTACAAGGAATTAAAAAAAGGAAATTGTAGCTCCAAGTGTCTTGTTTTTGGATTAGAACTTCAAAAATTTTAAGTTTCAGTGGTTTTCTAGCAATGATAGAAAAATCAGCAAATCCATTTGTCTTTGATTATCGATTTCTCAGCAACCAATGATCGCACAGAAAATTGAAGGAAGGTTTCAAGACCTTAAATGAACTCCCATTATTGAGCAACCATTGCTTATTCATAGGAATTTTTTTTATGTCGCATCAATATAAAAATTTATCAAAAAAAGGGCTTTTGGTGGTTTCTTGGAAAATCTACCGCTGGATCGAAAATGTTGAGGAAACCAATAATGTTAAGATTGACTTTCACAGTTCAATATGTTGATAAAAACCTTACGAAGAGCCAACGCAATCCAGCGAGCCGTTTTTTTGTTTGACTCGATTGAATTTTTGAAAAAAATAAGGATCACGTTTTTTGCTCTGAGAAGCTCATAATCTTTAAAAAAGGCAAAAAAAAATTTCTCGAGCTTTTTCCACATTTTAATTGCAGATAGTACATAAATTTCAAAAAAAGAAAAATAAAGTAAACTTACAAATAAAAGTTTTATTAATTCAATAACGGGTATTGCCACCCCTGTTTTCAATAACGGCTCTCAAACAAATGGATACTTTTCCATTTGAAGACCGATATCTCAGCGAGAAACGGACGTATTGAGGTCAATATAAAAATGAATTCAAGCTGAATTAACAAAGTATCTCATCATTATAACGATTATGCAAAAATAAAATTTCCACGCTCGTAGACAAGAAAAAAAAAGTGGTGAAATTTTGAGAATTTTCTTGTTGATTATTTTTCTATCATTACTCGAAAACCACTGAAACTTAAAATTTTTGAAGTTCTAATCCAAAAACAAGACACTTGGAGCTAAAATTTCCATTTTTTTAATTTCTTGTACGACCATTTCTCTCAAAGTTACGGCATGTTGAAAATTGCCGAAAAATTTGGAATTTTTTTTCTGATCCTTTAATTTTGAGAATCGAGTAATTCGAAAAGAATATATGCTCAGTTTATGAAATTTTCACGTATAAAGATGATGCATCTTCATACACAAAAATGACTTTATCCCTATAATAACATACCTAACATCGTGTCAGAATTGGTTATTACTTTAAATGCCACCGGAACAAAAATATTATTATTATTAATAAATCATTAAGAGCTGAGGCTTTGCCTTTGTAGCTCAGAATACAAATATTGAAAAAAATACAGGCAGTACAGTACAAATAGAAATCAGCAGAAGAAAGAAAGTAAAATAAGAACAGAGAAGCATGAAAAAAATTAAACAGTAACTACAAATATGAACACACACTTGTCAGACAGCGGCTTCATATGGTCAAGTATTTTATTAGTTGTTAAATTGATAACAAGTCGATAACAAGATTTTTCTGCCGTTCGCATTATGCATTGAGTATGAAGTCTCGACTGACATACATTCTTATTTTGCGCAAGACATACAATTGACATAATATAAATTTTTATGTAGTGACATTACTCATAATGCTTCTGAATACTCGATGCTCGGTTACCTAGGACACTGACCTATTAAAATAGCATTAAGTGAACATAAAAATGGGTCATTATTTTTAAATTTCGTATATACGTTCAACCTCCTGTTATTTTGAGGTCGACGGAAAAGATACTAGTCATTAAAAATTGGCCTTCAAAACAGATGGTAATTGCTTCTGAAAATAGTAGATATAATATTTTTCATATAAGACCAATTCTGCACCAGTGGCACATTGACTTTACGCATTAACCTCAAACACCCTGTGAGAATGAACATGTGTAAAAATATCATGCCCAAAGTATCCTAAAGGGTTTCCCAATAAGAACGCTCGATCTTTGGCAACAGCGCATTGCACGGTCGAAAGTCACACAAGCGTTATCTCTGCCAGGACTTTTCAGTAAGCCCTGACATTTAGTATGGAGCGGTATACAATTGAACAACGTGTCCAAATCGTGAAATTTTATTACCAAAACCAGTGTTCTGTTCGGCAAACATTCCGGGCACTTCGTCCAGTTTATGGTGTCCATGATCGTCCTACGGAATCCACAATTCGCCGTCTAATGCAGAAATTTTTTTTGTGGGGCTTTCTTAAATCTCGTGTTTTGCCGACAAACCACGGACTGTTGAGGCCCTTAAAGCCAACATCAGACGAGAAATTGCTGCGATTGAGCCACACTTGTGCAATCAGGTCATCGAAAACTGGACTCGCAGAATTCGGCTCACCAGGCAAAGCCGAGGCGGATATTTGACGGACATAATTTTCAAAACATAATGTCACGATATATGTTTTGAAATGAGTGATGAATTATATCCGTCTTATTTGAACTTTTTATTTTATTACACTTTAAAGATCGAGCGTTCTTATTGGGAAACCCTTTATATAAATATTCTTTCAAAAATATTGGTTAGTATTTCAGCCAAAAATGGGGCACACACTTTATTTCTTCCAGTCCATTGACTAGGATTAAAATTTCTCACGCTACTTACTGAATGAACTAAAAAGCCAAAAAGCCATCTACACACCACATAAGACCTTAAGCCCAGTCACAATGATCTAAAATAAATCAAAGGTCTCTCAGTGTTGACGGCATAATACTGTAAGGCGTTGCGAAAAAGAAAGAAAAACCTTTGAACTCGACAACAAATAGAAACTACACAAAACAAACATTAAGAAATTCAAAGAAGCGCAACGACGTTACTATGAGCAGAAATACAATTCTGGATTGAGATATCCATCCACCTGATGCATGAAAGAAACTTGCCTGTGCCTCTACCAGATTTGGATTCTTTTGAAGCTGCTTCTGTCCTCAAAAGTCGTAAAGGGCGTGTATCAATCGGACCGCAAAGGTAATGAGATTTATTACTAGAAATCTCCAAATATTTATTTAAACCTGACGTTATTGACAAAGCGAAATGTCGGCTTTTATTCTTTCGATATCATAATGGAATTTCTTTTCGAGATTTTTGTGAATGGACGTCTTGGATCTTCTCGGATAGATTTGTCAATGTTACTCGGACAGTTGAATGTCATCGGGTTTTCATTGAACGCGGTTGAAGAATATTCGAGGTAGGAAACGATGGAATTTTGCAGGAAATGGTGGTAAAGATATGGGTGGATTTTTTAATATCAGAATTCTGGTACGAAACAGGATCAAGATTGATCATATCCTGAATTTCCTAGGAGATATCAATTCAACTATAACTTCAAAAAAGATGGACTGTTTCTTCAAATGTTTATGGAATGCTTAGTTACTTGTTAGCATGGGCGCTCGCAGAAATTCCCAGAAAATTTTCTCAGAAGGGGACAAATGAAAATTATTGAAAAACGATTCGGAATAGAAAGTAATATTGAGTGATTTCTGCTGAAAAACAATGAGGTGATCAGAATCTCCGGGGTGCATTGCCCCCCCTGCGTGCGTTCATGTTTGTTGAGGCAAAATAGAAGATCATCTGAAAAATGTTCAGGGAAACAGTGTCATGAAATCAGCACATTTTAGCGCACTGTTCAACTTATCGAAACGATAATTTAAATTTGAACTTGAAAATCATTAGACATCGATTGAAATATAATCTGGGAGGATTTTGCATTTCTAAAAAACCTTTTAGGTTTTCACTCCCAGTCATTGAAAAAGAAATAATTATAAAATTTAATAAAGAAGAAGTGCTCCTGTGAAAATCTTTGCTCTTATTTGTCAGGAGCAAATTGGTTTTGAAAAAATTGTTGCCTAACAGTAAAACTAAAAAATGAGAAGGATGATGTAACGTTTCGGTGTCTATATCAGACACCTTCTTCAGACATCTTCGGAATTGTGTGTTTTTTTCATTTGTATTCTAATTGACATTCATTATCTTTTTTATTAATTTTTTTTCAGTTTTACTGTTAGGCCACACTTTTTTCAAAACCAATTTGCTCCTGACAAACAAGTGCTGAGATTTTCGCAGGAGCACTCCACCTCAATTAATTTTTTTATTTATTTCTGTTTCAAAGAAAGTAGAGGGGTGCGGGGCGTAGGGGGTGAGAAATATCAAATTTAAAAAAGCATAGGATAAATTGCTTTTGATATTAAAAATTACTTAATAATTCTGCGTACAAGAATTATTTAAGAGTTACGTTACTTTTTTGTCGCGCTGTAGATATGTTCAGAATATGCTTTGCAACTTTGTGATTTTTCTTTCTTGTTGTTTCTTGGTATAAAGGGTTTCCGATAAGAGGTGTTATTTTGAAAAGCCCGCTATTTCGGTAAATATCACGTTTGAAGCTGTCATTTTTTGACATTTTACAAGTAGAAACTACGCCATCAATAAAAATGGAACGATCTACGCTTCAAGAATGCATTGAAATTATCAAACTTCACTATAAAAATGGTGAACATTTGGCAGAGACGGTTCGTAAAGATATCGATTGAAATATATTCTGGGATGATTCTGCATTTCTGAAAATCTTTATAGGTTTTCACTCTCAGTCTCGGAAACAGAAATAATTGAAAAAATTTCAATGAAGATGAAGGGCTCCTTCGAAAATCTTTGCACTTTTTTGTCAGGACCAAATAGGTCTTGAAAAAATTGCTGCCAAACTGTAAAACTGAAAAAGGAAATAAATGAAAAGGACGATTTAACGTTTCGGTGTCTATATCAGACACCTTCTTCCGACAAACTTGTAAAATCTTCAGAACTGTGTCTGCACCTATAGAGTTTTTCAGAAACGGTTCGTAAAACTCGAAAATTTTTAGGTCGTCGTTAAGCACCTTGTCGGACCGCAATATTGTTGGAAAAATTCGTTGGGACAAGTTAGTGATGTGAAGGATAAAACCCGTGCATGTCGCTCAAGAACAGCCGCGAATATTGCTGCTGTAGCCGAAAGTGGAACAACAGTTATTGTCACTGGATTGCGCAATCGAGAGATGATAAATGAATTTTTGTGGCCGAAAGTGGAAAGTAAGTTGATCTGGACGAAGTTTACTCTCAACAAGACGGTGTTACGTGCCACACAAGCAACGAAACCATTGATCTTTTGCGGGAAAAGTTTCCGGACCGTGTTATCTTTTGCAGAGGTGATCACATTTGTCCACCAAGATCTTGTGATCTAACACCTTGCGACTTCTTCCTTTGGGGCCGCTTGAAAGAGAATGTATACACCAATAGCTCAGCGTCGATTCAAGACCTCAAAGATGGAATTCGATTTGTTCATGAAAAATTTCATTAAACGGATATGGTCCTGTAATCGTGGTCGTGTTGGTAATTTGTCTGATGTTATTTTCCACTATTAACGGCATAACTTCTTCTTTATAATGAAATAAACCTTCGATCATTTATATTGAAGATGAAGATTTTCCTTCGAATATCAAAATAACACCTCTCATTGGAAAACCCTTCATATAAATTTCCTTTTGTTTCAGAGAATCCATAATATATTATTACAGAATGAAGCGAAATGATGAACAAGTTGAACTTAATCACTCTCTGAAAATAATAATATGTTTCCGTATCGACCACTCAAAACGATTCTCAGAACACTCTGCCTGTTTTTTCGGTTAATAATTCCGCATTTTACCATGTGGCGTCAGCAACCTGAAAACAAGACATCTTTCATCAGCTACAGAACCAGCTTCCCGAATAAATGATATTGTTTAGCCACCCCTGTGAATGTTATTGTATTCAAACCCTCGTTACATAAAGCATTTCATTTTTCGCACATTATGCAGTACAAAAGGTCACATGTCAAGTTAACGTCTCAATTTGAAAGAAGCGTATCCAATTCTGGGACCCTCGCGAAATTTTTAAACCGTGCCAAATCACATTTGAGAATAGATATGAATAGTTATCATGTGCTAATTCGGATGGTAGCTTTGAAGGTTGGTATTCTCATGTGGGAATATGGTGCGTTTTGGAGCCGTCAGTGTCATAGTTGCTCGGTCGATCTTCAGAGGGGAACGAACTGCTACAGTTTCGCTCAAATGCTTCTCATGATTTCGTACGGAAAATGTTGGCAATTACTGATAAGTGATAATCTGAATCAGAGTTTTTGAGGGGTCGTTCTACTTAAACGAGTGCTTTATCGTTCTGTCCAAATGTTTGTAATTTTCGAATTTCGAGCCGAAAATGGTCTCAAACGATTGGGTTCGACTACTTGATAATGAATCCGTGGTCAAATTCAATTCTGTCAGAGGGGCCGTCCGGCAGTTAGCACGATAACTATCGAAGAGGTTGTCCTCGAGACTTGAGATTTGCCGCGATTTAGTTCGTTAACCAGATAAACCGTACCGATTATTCTATAAAATTTTTCCAGATTTTTGTTTCGCAAAATCTCAGACAAAACGGCCCAATCGGAATGAAATTTTGCAGCCACATGCTGGATGCTCAAGGCAAACCTTTTGCCCATAGTATCAACAGAACTATAGAAAATTCAATTGAAATATTGAAAAGCAGAATCTTTATATTTCCATAACAAGATACCCGATTCGAGTGAAATGTACTCTGTGAATGAGGATCAATATACTGAATCTGAATGTCCATGCAAAATTTCCAGAGGATAGCATCATGAGAACCATAGAATTTGATTTTTTTAGGTGTCTAGTTTTACCTTTTTCAGTTGTTGAATAATATCCAGAATATTATTTCGGTCGTGCTGAGATTTTGCATTTATCTATATATTTAGTATCAATCTTGAGTCCTTTACAAAATTTTGAGGTAATAGTCACATTGCTTCTCCAATGAAAGAGCGCTCAATTATAAGTTTCACTGGACCTCATCACCTCAATGAAGCAATTCGTGATTTAAGATATAATTCAATAAAAATTTGGTTGGGAATGACATTAGTCCCAAGGATTAATCATCAAAACTTAACTACGATTATGCTTTGATGCTGGAAAAGGATTGTTGCAGATCGTTCAACATTTATGATTTTCTGACCGAATTTCTTCAAAAGTCAAATCAATTTCAATTTCAAAAAAAGGGGAGGATCCCTCCGATCATAGTAGTTACCGACATATTAGTTAATTGAGCGTTCCCTCAAAATTTTGGAACGACTGATCCTTTTATGAATTGAACCGAAGTTAGATATATCTTTACAAAATTACCAAGGGGGTTTCAGAAAGAAATGAAATTACTGCGATCAGCATCATCACATTTATTGTATTGGAAAATATAGAAAATGCAGCATAAAATATTTTGGCTCACATTTTATTTTTATGAGAACAGTTGAACGAGACTAAAAACCATAGGTACTTAGGAAGCCAAGATACCAGAGCCAAAACTGCCGTAACTAGAGAAGACCTAATGAGCCAATAATTCTTGAGATTATCAAATTTGAATGATCATTTTCCTAAAACGAACAAGCTCGCCTAAGCTTTTGATTTCTCAAAATTTTTGTTCAGCAAACTTATTCAGCACAAAAGCTGTGAAAATTTGTATGTACCGTGAAATGGGGTAAATAGATAGTTTTTTCAAGTTTTCGAATGATATAAAAATATTAACTCATGAAGATTTGTAGCAGAATAAAAATTCTACATGATTTGTATATCCATTCAAAATAGAACGTCACGATCATGCAATCTTTATTTGATAAAACCAATCAAAAAAAATTATGATCACGTTAACAAAGCAACACGTAAACTGGGTGACCTTGATAGGGCAAAATTCTTTCGTCTTCTGCCAAGGAATATTAAAATAAGTTTTCAATTTCAAACTCAACCATTTTGGTGTAGACTTTTTTTGACCAAATCTGCACTGCAATGGGGTTGAATTGATAATTCATATTAGTTCAATGTCTTGTCTAAGCCAGCTCCATCAATTATTTAGGTTGATGCATTATACTTCACGTTGGTTAGATATATAGAATAAAATTTTTAAAACAGTCCTGAGCAGAAGCTTTGGAGCGCCTGTTCATTGGTGGAGCAATAAGACTATTACCTCAAATGTTTACACCAAATATATGAATGCATAATCTCAGCACAATATGAATTATATTCTTTGAATTATTCAGAAAATGAAAAATAAAAAAAAAATTCTATGGTTTTGATGATGCGATCCACTCGAGATATCGCATGAACATTCAGTATATCAATCTTCATTCACAAAAAAATTTCACTTGAGTCGGATATTTTGTAATGAAAAATATAAAGATTCTTCTTTTCAATATTCAAATTGAATTTTCTATGGTTCTGTTAACACTATGGCTACAAAATTTTGCATGAAAATTCAGTATACATATCAGTTTTCATTTACAAGAAAAAAATTCAGTCGAATCGGATATCGTGTTATGAAAATATGTACATATAAAGATTTATATTTTCAATATTTCAATTGAATTTTCTATGGTTCTGTTAACACTATAGACACTAAATTTTGGATTTACATTCACAAAATAAATTTCATTGAATTAGATATCTTTTTTTATGGAAAAATCAAGTTTCTTCTTTTCAATATTCCAATTTAATATCTATGGTATACGAGTAGGTATCAATCGACCAACTCAAATTCAAAGAACTATGCTCGAACAACCAAATGCAGAACTGCAAATTCGAAAATAAATGATTTTCTTTGAGAACGATAGGATGAAAACCCTATACTAACCTAATATTTCCCTAAATTTTCTTTTCTCCCTGATCGTCATCAAAATTTCACACTACAAATGCTCAGCGCAAACCCAGTACCTTAGCCGTCACACATCCGAAACCATTTATAATATCATTTGAAAAGCATCCATGCCCTCTTATATTATACCATTCCAAGCTATAAAATTCTTGTATTATACAGGACACCCTTAATACCTTGCACCATATTCATTCAAACTTTCAACCTTAAAAGAACCAATATGATATATGTTTTTCGGTGTCGAAACCTATTTTGAGAACACCGAATTTTTTCATGGTTGGCCAGTGTGGCATGTTTGTGATACTGCCTGGCCATTTTTTCGTAATTTTTCTAAACATATCAAAACGTTGACGTAAAAAGCGTGGGGTGTATTGTTACAAAAAAGGTAAGTCCAGGTGACTAGCACGAATCTGAATGGACTGGGGTAGAGCCAGCTTCTTACAGATTAAATGGTCTGTGATTAATACATTCATTCAATTTGTAGTGGCCGAAAAACAGCATTCATTTTGTTTGCTAACATATGTATGCGGTGCTACAAATTTCAAAAGAAAATTTGTTTCGCCAAGGGTTGGTTACGGTCTAATGACTCCAGTGGAATAGTGGACGATTTATATACAGAATGTCCTACGGAGAGTTTCAAATAATATCTCTCTCTATCATTGATCGTACTATGTAAGTACTTACAAATGTCCTAATATACTATTTCTGTTGACCTCGAACTAGAAGCTCAGTTTAACTTTTACGAAATTCATCAATAATGACCTACTGCAATACTTAAATTCTCCTATTTTAATGTGTAATCGTCATATGGGCAACCGAACATAAACCATCAGAAGAAGTACAAGTAATGTTACCACTCTCCTGAAACATAGAAATTCTTATTGCCCTTGTCGAATACATCTCTTGTTCAAAATATTCAATCAAGAATTTACACTCAATTCATAATGCGGTCGACGGAAGACTACCTATTAATGGTCTAGAAGTATTCATGCGCTCGCTCCCCTAGCGTCTTAAAATATATCATCAAGTAATTGCTGTCATTAAAAACTACACCCTTTGCAGTTGTAATTCAAAAAATCTAAGTTCAATTTCAGAAAAGGGAACTTATATTTCAGAAAAGTAATATGTAATTCAGGAAACAGAAATTGAATTTCAGATTGGGAAGTTGGAATTCAGAAAAACAAAGTTTTTTTTCCGAAACGGCCAATTGAATTTCAGAAAAAGGAAATTGTAATTCAGAACTTCAATTTCAGAAAATGTATTACAAAGGTAGAAGGCGGAAGACAAATCTATGAATTCTATTTCTAAATTACAATTTTTTGTTCTGAATTACCAGTTCCTTTTTCTGAATTACATATCACTATTCTGAATTTCAAATTATCGTTGCCGAATACATATAAACTTCTCATTCTAAATTCAAATGCCCCGTTATCTGAATTAAATTCACTATTCTGAATTACAAATTCCTTCATCTGAAATTCAATTTGCTTTTCTGAATTACATTTTACGCTTTCTGAATTACAATATATTTTTAAATATGTAAATGTAATTTTGACGAAAATAAAATTTTTGGATCGTTGTATTTACCTTGAAACAATGTCACAGTGGACTTCACTGACAAATTAAAGTTTATCATTCAAACTTAAGCACTTGCTTTTAGACATTTTCGCACAACTTTTCACACTAGCGTAATAGTTAGATTGAAACCAAACAGCCAGGGGTGTATTTAATATAGTTTCAGTAGAATCTCTCTGGCCGTCTCGATGATTAAGTTTAAGTCGGGATTTATTACGTATGTCTTGCAAAATTTCGAAAAAAAACACCATCTTATCTGTACATATTTGTCTCGTTTTATATCTATTTTATTTTCGTCAAAGTTATATTTACATAGTTGAAAATATAAAACGAGACAAATTTGTACAGATAAGACACAAATGTGTCTTATCTCTACAGAAAATTCTATTAATTCGGCAACATCATCTGTCAGTGTTTAGTTTCTTGATGCGATGTGTTTACATTTTCATTTCGATTTGACGTTCATAAACTGAATTATTTTACTGATTTGGTGGCAGTTTATTGTTGTTCAAGGCTATTTCGGCTCCTGCCCAGGGCTTTTCTTAATTTTTTATTAAAAATTGCACATTTCTGATCATAAGAAATTAAGACGGGCGAAAAGTCACCAATAGGTAACTATTACGCACTGATAACATTATGCAACAAGGATGGAAATGGGCACCACGTTAAAGAGCATACTTGTCACCATCTGAAATTTTAATCTTTTTATGGAGGCGGTTTAGTTCAAAAGGAACATAATAAATATTGGTCAGAAATTTGTGGCGGTTTATCTATAGCTTATTTAAATATTATTGCAAGTACCTTTTCAGGTTTTGCCGATTTTTATGAGCGGTAACTTAGAGAGTCATAAAATTCCTCAACCCTGATGGTTGAAATGAATAGGGTTGGGGATGGGGTATACCTTTCCTATGCAAATTTTTATCAGAGCAAGAGTGGTAAACCTCAAAACTTCTGGAAGGAGTCATTTCAGTGACAATTTATTGCCACTGTATAGTTGGCTAGGTAGAAACCTTGCTCGAAATTTGAGGTAGATTTAAAGAGATTTTGGGTATGGCTGACCACTTATTTTGAGAAGTTCAGCTCGGTTCATGGCTTTGGCCACAATTTAACAATATAGGTAATGTTGGTTTATTACTGGAGTTAAGTGATATTGCGGCAGAGTAAGGACCTGACCGTTTTGTGCATTTCACTTAATATAAAATAAATTTTTGGTACCTGTCAGGACTACACAAAAATTCGGTTACCAACAGAAAATCAAAAAAATACCCCGAAATGTATCTCCGCCTCAACAAATCCAAAAACAAAAATCGAACAAAGCCCTGAAGCCGTTAAATTATCAGTTGATTTTACATACCAACTTGTTTTTATCGAAAATATAGACTATCTTTGAAAAAAAGTGAAAGAAATTTAAGTAGAATAAAACACATCAAAAAAGGCAGAGATAAATGGAAGAAACATAATTTACTGTTGATCTGAGGTCGGGAAGGTGTAGTCCTAAAGAAAAAAATTGAATGGAAAAGCTGTAGGTTATGAAAAGACCTTTGTATTCACACTTTTTCACATAACATCAAAACTCATGTGTAAAATGAAGAAAAACCAAATGCTTGTTTTTTTATTTTTCAATTGAAATATTTATCGATATTTCGTGAAAACTTAAGTACCTTGACATGTCCCGAAAATACTGTAATTAAATCAAAATAAGTATTAATTTCACCTATTATTGACTTGAAATCGAAAAAGCGCCCTGATTTTCATATAAATATACCTAAATGATATATCGAAATAAAATCATTTCTGAAGAAGTGTGAAACTTCCGTCTCTGAAATTGCAGTAATGTATACCTACCTATGTTTTCTATTCAATATAAAAAAATGTCAAGTTACCTAAATCTTACAGGTTTTTATATTGAAAAACGCCAATATTTTGATGTGAGCATTTCAAATGAAAATAAGGGTGCTTTTCCAACATCAAGTCAATATAAGGTGATCGAATCAATACTTTGAATCAAAACAAATACAGTATGTTCGGGACATATAAAGCGAGTAATTATAAGTACAAAAATTATAGGTCCTTTTAAGTACCAACTCTGTCATAGCCATAGCCCTTGCCTTTCCCTTCAAAACTCATTTCCTACCACAATCTGCAAAATTGAATTTTTTGAAAGCCCGTTCTACTTGTCTGTAATTTTCGTTTTTTGAGCCGACTATGGTCTCACGAAAGATGTTTAGATGCCCTGATGACGAATTCGTGGTCTAATTCCATTCTGTCCTTGTTCTGTCCGTCCGTAATCACAATAACTTTCGAAGGGATTTCCCAGAGACAATCGGAATAAAATGTTACGGCCAAATGCAAGATGCACATTACAAGCCTCATGCCAATTTTGTGGATATAGTGTGAACAGACCTTGGAAAATTCATTGGAATGTAATGTATGTATAGCTTTATTCGATTGCCGAATATACAAACACAAAAAGATAAACTATTATCTACTATCGGAACCATTAATTTGTGGCTGTTATTGTCTTCTGTGGCTGCGCATTGTGGCTGAACAGGCCAATTCTTGAAGATATATTTCTTCCACACTCCACACACTGGTAGTTCTCTCTAGAGAGATTTCGACGTGGCCTGTTTGTTTGGTCATCGTTGAACAGGGAAACGGTCCTTCTCCATGCGGCGCGATCTTGTGCAGTTTCTTACCAATTGTCGTTAATATTAAGAGCCTTTAAGTCCGAGTGCAGCACATCTTTGTAGCGCTTCAACTGTCCTCTTGCTTACGTCGACCGCTCTCCAACTCTCCATATAGGACGCATTTTTGAATATTGACAAAAAGAAACTCTTTATTTCCACAAAAAATATCCCATTGGACTGAATTTTATTGTGAATGGAAATCGATATTCTGAATGTTCATCTTAAATTTCGTGACTATAGTTTCAACAGAACCATAGAAAATTCAATTGGAATATTGAAAGAAGAATCTTTATATTTCCTTAACAGAATATCCGATTCGAATGAAATTTATTCATAATGTAAACTACTGTACTGAGTCATCAGAACCATAGAATTTAATTTATGTTTTCATTTATTTTTAATATATTTCTTCTTCCCCGTCCAAAAGCAAGATCTTTAGAGCAGCAATTCATTTTACAAGACAATAAAATTCGGAAATGCACTGACACGGACGAATTCATAACTGAATACACTGAAGGGAGTGCAGCACTAGCACTGACAGCAACGTTGTCGTCAAGTCACGAAATGTGTGAATCGACCTTTTATCAACGCTCCAAATTAGGCATCACATAATAGAAAAGATGAAAAATTAAGTTTTATTCGGATTTCTTTTCCTTTCCCATCGTCGGATATAGGTTGAATGGTTAGACGAAAAACCAGTGCTTTATTAATGGTTCATAATTATTTCACTAGATATCTTCGTAATATCCACAGATAAGTTCAGTAATTTGTACAAAAATATCTAAAAACTATCCTGCTATCACACTTGCAGTATCATATAATTTATTAAATTCTTCAATATCTAACACAATATTTACAATAATATACATACGACCTATTATTTACATATCTACAACGAATAATATATCAGATTATCTACAAATTTATATACATATATTGCAACAATCTTGGTTTTCGATATTTTGATACCGAATCAAAAAACGTATACACATCGAAAATTATTATTCTAGTACGGTCTCCAAACATTTTTTTTCGTGGTTATCGTAGGGGAAGTTTGCAACTTGGTACTACTAGGGGATTTTGAGTTTATAAGTTGTCTAACCGAACGAGAAGTTGGTGCTTTCAATTCATTCCTGGTAACTTCCTTATCTTGAACAGTCGAATCAGGGTGTTGTATTTCCTGAAGAAGAACATTGGCAGGCTTGATTGGCACAAATGCCGATTTTACAACATCAATATCCTCATCATCAGAGAGTTCAGAGTTTGACTGGTCCATTGTAGAATGGATTGTTCTTTCTTGTGGTACGTTGGAAGGCTGAGGACTCACGCTCAAAGTGCTGGACATTGGTGATAGCCTTAGCGAAAGCTGTTCCATTGGTGACGGTGGTACTGATCTGAATTGGAGAGGATCTAGGTTTAGTCTTGGAACATCTTGGAATAAGGGTAGCCCGTTTTGTAGAAGAAGGTTCAGGCATTACTAATTCTGGCACCCTTTACATGTTTTGATTAAAATTGAACCGATCGAATTTCTAGTTTTGAAAATATCTAAAGAAAATTCAAGTATTCACTCCTTACTGGTATGGTAATTTTTGGACCGATTCGACCCATCATTATTTTGACCAACAATCGACAGATTTGAATTTTCTGGACGATAATTCGACGTTCTAAATATGTACCACATAAAAAAGAGATAGGAAGTGACTTTTATTTAGGTTACTTTTTTTCATTTTGGGATTTAGGTTGGATCAACAAAAAATCAGTGCTTTATTAATGATTCATAATTTATTTCACTAGATATCGTCGTAATATCCACAGATAAAGTTCAGTAATTTGTACAAAAATATCTAAAAACTATCCTGCTATCACAATTGCAGTATCATATAATTTATTAAATTTCTTCAAATATCTAACACAATATTTACAATAATGTACAATACGACCTATTATTTACATATCTACAACGAATAATATATCAGAATATCTACAAATTTATATACATATATTGCAACAAAATCTTGGTTTTCGATATTTTGATACCGAATCGAAAAACGTATACACATCGAAAATTGTTATTCTAGTACGGTCTCCAAACATTTTTTTTCGTAGTTATCGTAGGGGAAGTTTGCAACTTGGTACTACTAGGGGATTTCGAGTTTATAAGTTGTCTAACCGACCGAGAAGTTGGTGCTTTTAATTCATTCCTGGTAACCTCCTTATCTTGAACAGTCGAATCAGGGTGTTGTATTTCCTGAAGAAGAACATTAGCAGGTTTGATTGGCACAAATGCCGATTTTACAACATCGATATCTTCATCGTCGGAGAGTTCAGAGTTTGACTGGTCCATTGTAGAATGGATTGTTCTTTCTTGTGGTACGTTGGAAGGCTGAGGACTCACGCTCAAAGTGCTGGACATTGGTGATAGCCTTAGTGAAAGCTGTTCCATTGGTGACGGTGGTACTGATCTGAATTGGAGAGGATCCAAGTTCAGTCTTGGAACGTCTTGGAATGATGGTAGCCCGTTTGGTGGAAGAAGGTGACCATGTGGCAAACTTGGAGGTGGAGCTACGTGTGGTATAAAAACGTCACTGGTTGGTGGTAGGGATGAAGATAGAGGAGAACCTGGAAAAGAAGTAAAATTTAGAATATTTGATTATGGAGGATGAAGTCTTAACATTATACCATCGATTTTGAATAAACGAGAATAAACAGCATTTCCTCTAATTCACTGAGTTTTCATTGAAATGAAATATAGTGTAACTTTCCTATAACGAACGTCTGTATAACGAATTTCTCTGTATAACGAATTTCGTAAAAGACATTGCACCTTGAATCCAAATTTCACGTTTAAAAACACCCCTCTACAACAAACTATATTCTCTCTATAACGAAATATTCAAAGAACATCACTTCTTGAATGGGTATTGGTAAGAAGGTATAAGGGTGGGTTTTTCCGAAGATTTTCCGGACGTACGTAACAAATCCTGACCTTAAACTAAATCAATACGGCGGGCAGAGTGATCCTTCCGAAACAGTTTTAAATACACCCCTAGCTGTTTCAATCTAATCATTACGCTAGTGTGAATGTTGTGCATAAATGTCTAAAAGGAGTTTGATTGATAAACTAAAATTCATCAGTGAAGTCGGCCGCGACATGGCCGACTATAGAAAAACAATTTTCTGTAAAACGAAATTTCTTTATAACGAAATTATGGATCTATAGACAGTTATGTGAACATCTAGGACCAAAAACATCATTGCTAGGATAGCCAGACCGCCCAGACCTGGGACCTATTGTACCAAATACTTTGCAACTTTTCACTTTACACTCTTCACTTTTCAAATGAATTACGTTGCATAAAACGTATTAAAATTGAAAAGAGCAATGTGAAAAGTCCAAGTGCAGAGTGAAAAGCACTTCGCAGAAGTTAATGTTGGCAGAAATGATGTGTGCAACATAATTAATTAACTGAAATTTGGATGATTTCATTTGATTTCTGGAATTTGTTCAGCTACGCTCACCGATAAGTTCAAGTCAGATGAATATACCTAATATCATCTTTCAACAAAATTCGTTCATTTATATAGTGCGAGTTGCTTCAAGAAAAATAAACAACTTTTCCATCGACTCGAAATAAAAGTGGGTTTAACGTATGGAAAATTCAACAATAATACCCCATTTTAATGTTCAATTTATACCATTTTTAAGTGCAATTGTCATGGACAACCGAACACAAAATATTCAGACTCAATACAGGTAATGTGTCATAGAGTGGCATGGACATATTATGTCAATTGCATTTCTCTTACAAAATAAAAAGTATTTCAATCCAGAATTCATACTCGAATCATAAATCTTGTAATCAAGTTTATTAATTTAGCGATTAATGTTCTTGAACTATTAACGCGTTAAAGCTATAAAATCTCTCGACCATTAATAGCTGTCATTAATAAACTAGTTGATTGAATAACTATGTAGTCGATTGCCACGCCTAAAATCTACAAAGAGCATGTATGTATCAAGAGAAAAATAAGATTAAAATTCGGAGAGAAGATCTAAATTGAAAAATTTTTTTGATGCAACATGATCAATTATTGAAATTTCAGCCCAAAAATACTTATTAATAATTCTTTAACAACTAAGTTATTAAAGACGGCGACTAATGGTCAAGATAGTTCCGAGTTCGAGACCATTTGTCGCTTGATTGATAACCGAGTTGATTACAAGATTTTTCCGACGATCTCAACATGAATTGTGTATAAATTCTTGATTGAAATACATTCTTATTTCCACAAGACATATATTTGATACAATATAATATCTATGTTTCTATGTTCCAGTAGAGTTTTGACTTTTCTCGTAGTGCTTCTGAACACTTCGTGTACGGTTGCCATAAGGATTGCACATTAAAATATAGCATAAATTGAGCAATAGAAATGGGTCATTAATGTTCAATTTCGTACGTATTAAAATCGCCTTTTATTTCGAGGTCGGCAGAAAAGTCTTTAAATTAAACTCGGTAAAGTCATTCATCATAAATTCATTCTGATTATTAACACAATATTCAGTGAATTGTCATAATAAATTAATTGGAAACAATGTGCCCTCACTTCAAGATCTCTACGTTACCATTTACCAACTGATGTGAAAAACTACAATAGTATATAACATTACTAGCAAGGTAAGAGGGTTTTTACTGGCGAATGGAGGATATAATTGACGAGCCGCAGGCGAGTCAGTTACCTCCTTGAGCCAGTAAAACCGTTACCTTGCGTGTATTGTTTTATATTTTATTTGTTTCTCGTTGTAAAAAGGTGGGATTAATTCCAAAAAAATCTCAATAATTTGTCGCAAATGTCGTAAGCTATTTATGATTATTTATGACATCGGAAAATTATGACAACTGTCAGTGGCTTTACGAGAGGGAAGTCCTTCGAGAATATTGCTGATTTCTGACGAAAAAGGCCAGATCCAAATGAAACAAGGTATGCATATCGTTTTTTAATACTTTCATAACATTTATTACTAAAAATATTTGTTCCAGGAACGATGAAATTAGAAGGATAAATGAAATTAGAAGCAAGTACGTGAAAAGGAAAGTGAATCGGTACGAATATAACAAGGTACGAATATCGTTTTTGAATAATTGAGAACGTTATTGAGAAATACATTTGTTCCAGGAACTCTGAGATTAGAAGAATAAATTAAATTAGAAGCAAGTACTTGACAACTTTCAATGTAAATAATACTACTAACTTGTAAAAGTTTTACAAGTTAACTGTCAATTTTACAAGTTAGTGACTTGAAAAAATAAACTTCCTTGATTAATATTGTGTTTTTGGAATCTGACGTTTACAAATGAGAAACAAATAAACACTTTTTCAATTCGACGAATTAAACGAGTCAGAACGAACAAACAGCTGACGTTCAGAAATGACTAGAATGCGAATGATTAACGATTAGGGCAAAGCTTACCTTTAACTAACGATGGGTGAACGTTTGGCTGTTGAATATTTGATCTTCTGAAGTAATCGGGCCAAGCATATGTCATATAGGCGGCGTCCAACCACCCAGGATTAAGGAAAAAGGGGTTGAAAGAACCCGGCATTCCAGGCAGGCCATATCCGTATTGATAATCTGGAAAAAAATGGAAAATTTAGTGGTATTTTTTTTTTCAAGTTGAAACTTAATTACTCAGTTTCAGATTATTTGATTTCTTTCAAATATAGACGGTTAGTTGATTATCTGTTGGTGAAACTCGAAAAAAAATTTGTCAATTTAAATCAAAGAGAATGAAATCATTCCAACAAAATATTTCAGGACGAAAAATTAAGTGCTTAGTGGTCCAAAATCGTGGTTATTATTCAATTAGAGATTGAACATTTGATCAGTTTCCTACACGGTGTTCTCGAATTGATACGAAAGATTTAAGGGGGTGATTCTCAGATCACCGGAATTGCTTTGATTCCGAGATGAAGGGTGTCAAAGTTTGAAGTTTAAAAAACTGACTTGAAAAGTGTTAAGCTTCTGAGATATCCTAAACTAACAATTATTTTTAAATTCTTCCTTCAATTCGTGATCAAAAATCTTTTTTAATTTTTTTCGTAAGGGCTGTGAAAAAATGGAAAATCTAGACGTAGTAGCATTTCTATTTACATAATGTGTTGAAGTAATGACAAATACGCATTGAGATTTTTTATTTTCTTACATAAAAACGGCGGCAAACGGAAAAAAGCAGAAAAAGTTGTCACAGAACGACGAAAAATTGAAAAATAATTGTTAGTTTAAATATCTCAATGGCGTACATATTTCTTGAATTCAACAACGTTTATCTTGGAAACAATGCATTGAGAGGCCTAGATTTATGGGAACTTCTTTTCATAAAATGATCTGAGAAATTACCCCCTCAAATATTTCGCATTAATTCAGAAGTACCTTGTATAGGTATGTACCTACTCTGAAACTTTTTTATAATTATTATTATAAGAAATTTATGATCAGTTATGGAAAATATCAATTAAAAAATGAATGGAAAATAATTTTATGTTAGAATTATTTCATATTCCGCAAATAAAACATGGGTACATAATACGAATACATATTCGAATTATTCTTGAAATACTGCAAAATTAACGATCTTCCATGATATTCTTCCAAATTTCAAAGTAAACCAGACCTCCATACAACTTTATTGCAATCTAAACACCCAAAATATATTTATTAATAACACGAAAAAGCAGTAAACACCTCGAAAATATGAGACCCAGTCTGCCCCCCAAAACAATACAAACAATTAATAAGATAATATAAACCTGGATGCCAGGTTTGACTGCGACTTTAATTCGACACTAAATACGCCAAATGTGAAGCACATGTCCAATAAACCTGATTTAAAAGCTCTGCGTTCGATAACGACAGACCATAAAATTTTTAATGACGGTTTGCTGGCCCAGACTGCCGCCATCGCGTTACGTTTTTGTTTATAAGGTTGTATTTGTTTATTAAACACAGAAAATTTAAGTTCCATTTTATTGAATGGGAGAATTTTCGTTGTTTATTTTAGTTTTTTCGTTTGGGAGTTTCAACCACTTGTATACTCTACTTTAACTCCTTCTGTTGCCATAAACTATTTTTGTCAGTTGCATCAATTTTTTTATAGACATAACTTCTACTTACTTGACTTCGTCCTGGGTTCTCTGGGACCATCCACGGTAACTTTGATGGCTTTGGTGTAAGTTGCGATTTGATAAGGCGCAGAAGATATCGTAATAATCAAGGTAAAAGATTTTCCGCGGCCACTCCTGCCAACGAACCTGAGATCGTTGAACTTGGCCACTTGGTTTTTCATAACCGCCGTACAGTTCCTAAGTTCCGCACAAAAATTCTCATCATTTCCTGCCCGTAAACTAACAACAGTCCCGTCTTGAACATCGTCCAAAGCCACAACTTTGAAAGCTATAGGTAAACTTTTATTCGACCTCCAATGTGTGGGAAGAGCACTGCACAAAATAGCAGGACTTCCTGTCGGTATCAGCTCTCCATGGTACTCCTGCAGAGTGTCTTGTAAGGAAGAGTACATTTCAGTCATGCTTGGCGCGTGTTGGTTGCCCGGCAGATGCATGGGTGTCCCAAAAAAACCAAAAATACACGAAGTCACTAACGCGAACGGATATGTTTACGATTCCGAGCTCACTGCACTGCTGCTGCGACCGTTTTAAAAACTGGTGTGGCACATTTCAAAGTCGCTGTCGGACTGGTGAAAGTTTTTCGTTGAGTGCCAAATATTAGCACCCCCGCCTCTTTGAAGAGGGTAGTTTTTATAGAACGAACGTAAATAGGTAGCGGCACGAAAGAGAGGGATGTGATTTGTCGCCTTATAATAGACGATAGAGAGAGACGGGGACAGCCCTAGCTAGACCCAACTTTTATAAAATTGTGAAGGGAGATGTTTGTATTTTAAAAGTTGGTGAGGGAAAAGGACGCGCGGCGTCTTGTCAACCGAAGGAAAGAGAAAAAATATCGCTCATGAATGGTGGAAAGTGAGAAACATGCACTCGGGACCACGTTTGACAAAGATCAAAGTATCGTTTACATTTGCTGAAGTGAGATATACGATTTGATACATTGAATGAGTGTGAATGCAGGGCGGGATTAGGATATATTCGTCGCGGAATACAAGGAAAATACTAGTTTTTCTGTCTGATTTACAACTGAATTTATATAGATGGAAAAATGCATTTATCAATTCAGGGAATTCTCCCTAAGAATTTTCATTCGAAAAGAGTTTGTTTTGAAGATACAATTTGTTAAAGTTCTATTTTTTTCATGAGTTTTCTTACTGTATCTAAACTTCACAAGATATTTAACTGAAATTTGGCATGAATATCATTGACTATGTGATATGCCAATTTCGATAGAAAATTAACAGGGTGATATTTTTCCTGGAACATTAGGTACCCCTTGTCTTCCTTTTTTCTAACGAACAAGTGTTAATTTAAAAATTTTGTTGATATGATAAAATTTATGGTCTCTTGTAGTTTTTTCATATTCTCTACCGATTTTAAGAAAAAAAATTTAGAACGATTCTCTCAAAATCATAAGAAAAATACATATTGTCACGAAAAATCCAGTTGTGATGAAAAAATTCTATAGTAGTTTTTATGGTATTTTCCTGGCCTGTAGCAATGATTCATAAAGATTCGATCAACTCGTAAAATCATTACAAAAAATGTATTCAAACTTCAACACCCTGTATCTCGCAAACAAATGAGAACTCCATTGGTTTGTTAGATAACACTTTTGCACAATTTCCAAGGACGGATACTTCAATAATAATTGTCTACGATCTACCTTCAGTGGCTTTATTTAATGAACAATTTTTTCACTTTTCCTTGAAATTCTTAATCCGTATAAGAAGATTTATTCCAGATCAATGAAGAACAAAGATATCAATTGAATGAATTTGCGGATCAAAAAATATAGAAAGCAAATTTTTTTTGTTTTCAAATTTGACGAGAGAAAGATACGTTCTTTTTCAGGGGAACTGAAGCGAGATGAAAATAGCCTCATAATAAACTGAGATCAATAAGAATGTTTTCAAGACATGAGTCACATCCACCTCCTGGATATAAGCGACGGTACACAAACGATATACAGTTCATCAGACAGAGATTTCTTCAACTCAGTTGAACAGATGTATATTCGAGAGATTCACTTGCTGTAATTGATTGAAGCTCATTGTCTGATCGCAATAATGTAGTGTTGTCTCTCTCTTATCGTTAGAAGAGACTCAATTCAAACAGTAAGGTAGGAAACCGCAAGTACCCGAATCGAGTATCATGGGCAGCCTGACAAATTAAATAACAGCAGGTTCTGTACCATATTGCCTCTCTCAGCATAAAGAAAGAGACAACACTACAGTATTACAATCGGACAACGGGATTCAATCAGTTACAGCATGAGAATTTCTCGATTATATATCTGTTGAACTGACGGAGAAATTCTCTGTCTGATGCATTGTACATCGTATGTTTCCAGTGTCAATTTCGAAATTTATATAACCAAATTTAGTTTGGAATGAGAAATAATTGAAATAAAAAAATAATATTGAAAAAAAACTACTACCCATAATAAAGCCACACTACTGTAGGTACTCACTCTCGAATGTGCCGGTTTGTTAATTATGTTATTTATGTTTTCCATACATTGAAATGAATACCCATATTAAGGATAATGTTTTTAAGCAGCAGGAGAGAAATATAAACATAGAGATATCTTCCTCATTTTGACTCTGTATACATCTGGCAATCTGGCAGGGCCTATCTATGTTCTTTATTTCTTTGATAAATTTTGGAACTAACTAAAAGCAGTAATTCTGTTTTCATAGCGGAAAAAGTGAATCGAAAGTAGAACATGTTTGGAACTTTGGGGGCCCATAACCTCTTGATTTCTCCCTTATTATTAGGGATGACAAAATGAATACTTTAAAACCAAAATCAGACCAATGTTTGCTTGGTCTGGAAATTCAAATAATGTTTTTATTGTTAATTTGAAATTTGGATCCAATATTTCATTCTTGATGTTGAATATTTTAACTTTTAGGACATCTGCAAACCTTAAGACTCTTCCCTAATCCACCCCTGCACAACAGTTTAATAAAACGAGCGAGACCTGAAATTGGGATTAACAAGTAGCCGAGAGAGAGGAGAGCAAAGGACAGAAAGTCTGGGATCTATGAGCTACCAACAGAGACGGAAAAAATCCACCGATCTGGCTTCAGAGAGAGATGCAATATGGCCAATCCCAGACGCGGTTTTTGAGGCCTCGACGTGGTTAGTCCCTCCCCTAACATGCCACACACCAAGCCACCCCCTCAAAAATCCCACCCCTGAAATGTTGCTTTCAGCTGTTTTACCGAGTGACGCTTACTTGTTTTCGTTGCGAGGGTTGGAGAGTTGAAGATTTGGAGTAAAGTTTCGGGAGGTTTGGAGACGATTCGGGAGGTGATTTGGAGTTGCATTCTGTTGTTTTGGATTTGTTTATTTATATCTAGGGGTTGGGAATGCAATTGTAGGGTTTGTAGGTATAATGTACCATATGAGACGATGGTTTCATGTGGTGTGAGTTTTAAATAAAAATTCGGAGTTCGTTGGAGCGAAATACATTTGGGGTTACTCAGGGATGATTTTAGGTCCAATATTTTTGTGTTCCGATGAGGAAATTTCGCGTTGGCTCATCGTTTTGTAAATCCATTGCATTTTCATCTCGTAAATGTTTAATTCACGAAAGAAAATATGGAAATGAATAAGGCTTTTCAGTCATAGTTTTTTCATAAGATAAATGGTCATCGAAAAAGGGGTAACAATAAATATTGGTGTAAGTATTCCAAGGTCATATACTAGGGTTGAACATTCCGAAAAAATATGGTCTTGTTCTTCAGCCCATCATAGGTACAGGAAAAATGAAAAAAACAATTAAATATTGTTTTTTATCAATTTTGAAATTCACGAGAGAAAATTTTTCGCGAAATTTAAACCAAACACCCATCCTAATTTCCATCCCGTATACCTACACTCACTTTTTTTGACAGGGAAAAAAGTCATTACGTAAAAAGTTATATTTTTTTTTGTGACGGGAAAAAATTTTTACATTTTATATCTCTTGCAGGTCACAGAATATAACTTCTTAAGAAATAACTTTTTTCCCTGTCAAAAAAATTAGTGTCCGGGAAGAACTACTCAATTTTTTCCCGGGAAAAGCATTATTCGAAAATCAGTTTTGAGTTTGTAAAACGGTGAGACAGGTTTTTTTTACACTGAGGTTTGTCCTGGAGCTCTTGTATCATGGGCAAAGGGTATGTTACCCTGTTTGGCCTGTTTAGCACTTATACAATTTTTTGTTCTATGTATTATATTATGTTAGCTTTTGATTAAAAAAAATATAAGATCTTGAATTTCATGTCATTACATTCTTCATTATATCGACAAAATGAATATTTCGGTAGCGCAAACGTTACCTTAGACCTAACTAGAGACCGTATTATGTGCAACATAAAAACGTTGTTATATGCATGAAAATGCTTGAATAATGCACGAAAATAGGCGAAATATGCACAAAATATGCAGAATATGCATATCAATTAATGAAATTTTGGAACTCAAGAAAAATGAAGAGCGCAATTCTTATTTCAAAATCAGCATATCAACAATAACAATACGGTATCAAAATTTGATTTAATGTTTCTGTTAACGTTTACAATTAAATATTGTTCCAAATGTTCAATTGTTAAATTTCGTTTTCGATCATTTCGAATATTTTTGTATGTGGAAAAGGTTCCCTCCACATCTACGAAAGTAACTGGGAAAATTTGAACCTTGGCAATGTTATCCCTTATAGTTTCAGGTTAAACTTCTGCCGTCCTTTCTATAAGAGACAAATCTTCGAATGCTGGATTTCCTTTCAATATCCTTTCAAACTTTTGTTGAATTTAATTTGAAACTGCCATTGGGAACGTAGAGTTCATTTGGATTTTATTTGGATACTTTCGTAAAGCGGGGCTACTAATACTGCGTTCCGTAATGCGATAAAATTGATTTGCGAATCTGACAAAAGTCACAAATATTAGTCTTATTACTCAATAGACCTCATATTTTGTGGAATCAGCACTTTCATCGGCTCTCGGAACACAGGGAGGAAAACATGTACTGAAAATATGCAACATAACTGGAGCTCGGCTGAAATATATAAATACCACTGAAGATGTCTTAAATGTACAAATGCATATAATGCGGTGTTTACTTATAACACTATAATTCTTTCAGTTCACTTCGAATTCCGTTCATTGAACAGTATCGAATATTTCGAAAATATATTGTGTTATTTTTATATTCAATGGTAATTTTGCAGAAGGTGTTTTACTGTTATAAAGCAGTTAGATATAGGTATTTGAACTTGTTCGCGAAATTCAATTTTAGAAACTATTCAAAATATATAATTTCCTCTGATGGCTGGCGGGCTGAATTCCATTCCATTATTGAGAAGACTGGCAACTTGGAGTCTGGACAGAATTCCGTTTGAAAATTAACCTATTTCATCTTAATGTGTTCGCCACGATGTCTAAGTACCGTTTTACGAACGGGTAGAAACGGAGACTCATAAGATTTCCACCATAAACGAGCACGCAACAGCTCCTGGTGCCGTATTCTCGAGAAGTGATTTCGAAAACGTATATATACGAACTTCATTGCGCGAGTCCTTGTTTTACCTGCAAAAATGCACCGTGCAATGAAGTTCGTATAGGTACGTTTTGGACTATCACTTGTCGAGAATACGGCACCTGACCACATGTCGATGCATTTCCATATTTCGAATTCAACTAAATACTTACTGGGCGTCACTGGAACTGTTACATTCAGAAGAAATAACTTGGGGAGAACACAATTTTTGTAAACAAAATGAACTCATTTAAATATCCTGTGGTAACTAACGATAGGTAGATACTGAGTTTGCAAATACAAAGCTTTTTTGTCATTTTGTTTGTGAAGAATGCTCAAATATTATTGAAAACGCGCGTCGTTTAAGATCACTCTTTACCTTAAATTCGAAAGTTATGAAAAAAATAATTTTTTTTTTGGAAATTTCCACACCCTGTAGCTCCGTAACAAAGCTTTCACAGACCCAAGGTTATATAAACTTTTTTTTAATTGAAATTGATTTCTCTCGCCCACACTTAAGAAGAAGAATTAAAGAAAATAAAAGATTTATTCTTCAAAATAATCAGTAACTGGTTTTCCGATCACTGTATTACTTCCAACCATTTCATAGATTTTAGTACAATCAAATTGTTACATAAAGGTGAGAAAGGAAAACGTTTAGATCTCTTAGAATTTTAGAAATTTCCTCAGCACAAAAATAAATCTCCCTATTGTAAATTATCAATTAGATTTCTGTTTGTCTCCGGTTTCAAAAAATGACTGAATGTATTTTATTCAGTTTTGAGAATGGGCTAGCACCCGAACATACATGTCAACTGACTGTGATAATTTAATAAAAGTGTTCTAATTTTTTTTTTATCATCAACCTTTTTTTTATCTGTTACTTGATATATTGTGTTCGACTGAATGTATTTTATTCAGTTTTGAGAATGGGCTAGCACCCGAAACATGCATGTCAACTGACTGTGATATTTTAATAAAAATGTGAAACGTATTGTCAAGGTTTTAATTTGTTTTTATCATCAACTTTTTTTAATTTACATGTAGATTCGATTAACTCCCTCAAGTTATGACATACTATTATGTAACACACTGTGTATTACTGAAAGAAGTTCACCAATAATAAAATTTACTAAAAATGTCAGAATTCAGCTCGAAAGACGTTTTCTTCTCTCAAACTCCTCCGGTCCAAAACCATCAGCATCCCACCAAACCGGGTTGTTTTTTAATCTCCCGATAGGAAATCTCAAATCAACCTAAGTGTTGTTCAATCTTCTTAATGAGTGCCACCTCCCTTAATTGAGTAAACAAGGGTCTTCGGATTGTAGCAATGAAAGAAAGCGCGGGTTAAAACAAAAGACAGCGAAACACTCGAACCGGAAAGATTTAACACTTTATTGTTTCCACCCCTCGCTTTGTTCGTTTCCGGGTAAAAATACGAACGCAGCCTGATAATTATTCGACGCTTTCTGCTGTCGAAGAATGGGGGTGTTCCATTAGTTTCAGTTTTCAATTCTGGAGTGAATGGTTCGCCAGTTACGGCCTATTCTTTCTTCTTGGGGACAGCGACAGTTATTTCCGACGTTAAATATGAAGGAAATATTAGAAATGTATTCATTCGTGACATTAGAAGTGGTATTGAGCAAAATACAACTCTATGCGACCCTAGCGGCGTTACGTAGAACTATCCCGAAACGAGTATTCCAAAACGAGGGACGGGATATATGACACTCGATTTTTGTGCCTAAGAAATGAGAATGCCTGAAGAAATGAGATTTGTATTGTGTGTTCATTATAATATTTGTCTAGTTAGTTGGTTTTTAATCTGATTTGAAGATGACTAAAGAAAATACAGTGAAGAACACTAATTGTTGCTGTGATATGGATGAAGCTCTAAAGAGTTCTTTCACAGGTCACTATTTTATAGGATTGTGTTTAAAAAAATAATATTTTATCAGTTGATCACCAGTTTGCACTAGAGAAAGCATTTCAGACGTTTAGTGCAGTCAAAATCAAGAAAACAAAGAGATTAGCCAGTTTCAGGATTCATATTTGTACTTAAAGGAGGAAATATAGTACATTATTGGATGTATTTCCATTCACTCGTTAAAGAAAACAGATGAAGATTACTCGTTAATTGACAAAATTGTTGTGATAACTTAAGTTTTTATGAATATATGCCCTGAAATCATATCACTTGGCTAAAACTTATCTGGATGTTCTTTCAAGTTGCAGATATCTTTTGTTTTTTATATGAGACAAGTAGAAGGTAACTGCTATATTCACTATTTTATAAAAAAATAGCATACACATAATTACTTAATCTGTATTGTAAATCAATTATCATTTCTTATTAGATAATTAAGGTTTGTTTATACCAGGGAATAAAATTTGTTGGTTGTATTGAATGATAAATGCTTCACTTACGACAAAATATTAATGAATTTCTGATTTGTATTCAATAAAAAAATAGTTTTTGATGTGTGAATAATTGAAATTAAGTTGTTTATTTTCATAAGTCTTTCATTTCTGTAATTAAAATCATCATCATGGAATCAACGGCTTTCATTTCAATAACAAATATTGTCATTTTTTCGTTCTATATATTGAAGAATTAAAATAATAAAATTGATTCACTGCAGCAGGATTACTGTTTTACTAAATAACTAATCTATCAGGATACATTTTATTTTGAAATGAGCCAAGTTAGATGGTTAAATATCTTCCTTCTGCAAGTTGACAAGGGTGAATGCCCAAAAATGATATTTTTCTACATATCGTCCTCGATGTATATGATATGAACTTAATAAATCATTTCATAGTTCCATTTTCACGATTGTTCATCAAAAGACTAAATAAATCAACTGAAACACTTAAGAAACACCAGAATCTCTCTTGTTTTTGCTTTGACGTGCACGAAACAATACTCGTTCGGGAACAGCTGAGCGGCGATTGCATTAGCGCCGCGTCGGTAAATTATTTATCCCTTAGATTATTTACACCAAGATGGAGCAATCCCTTACTAGATGAACTGAATGTTTTGTTCCCATAATAAACACTGTTTGTTTACAAACAAAGTGTGTTGTCGTAAATAGAAGTCAGTGGCGTGGATCTAAAAATTTGTTAAGAATAGAAATAAATCCTTCAAAGGTTATCGAATCTTTAATTATTATTTCATTGGATGCATAATTAATGTCATTATTTTTATGAATTTTGTTGACCTTCCCGATGTTTTCATCTTATTCTAAATCATTGTTATACGCAGAATTTTTATAGTGCGGGCATATTTTCGATTCGAAAAAAAATTCAATATGAAAAGAGATTTGAAATAGCAAATATGATATTCAAATATTGTTGTTCTGGTTTTAATAATTACAAATACCTATACAATTGAATGTTATATCATTATCAATGATCTTATTAACAATCCTATTATATCGAATACATCTATTCAGGTCACTTTTCAGTAAGGCTGCATGGTACGTTATTACCATACAAGACGATGCTGTATCTAAATTTGGATTTTATTTTAACACAGCTTGATATCTTGTTCTGAGTTGAGTCCAGATTTTTATTGGGGACCACCATGTTATTACAAATGGAGCTCATTTGACTGCAAAGGTTTGAAATTTAAGGATATTACACCTGAATACTATGTTAAATTGAATAACAAAAATAACAATAAATTTATTGATCCAGTTCGACATGAAAATGTATTAGATAGGTCAGTTTTACATCAAGTGTGAAGTATAATCATATCAGATCTCATTAATGCTGTAATAGGCCTTACTTACTTACTGAAACCTTGTCCATCCATTACCTGCACCTTTGAAGGCAAATGATAGTATGAATGTATAGTTTTGTTCCACTATATAAGATAGATGATTGGAATTTTGTTAGTTTTGCAATGGAATGGACGGGGCATCAGTATTTAAAGTGGAATAGCAATTGAAACTTGAAAGCCTGCATAATCAGGATTGATTATCAAGCAAGGATGTATTAATAACTTCCATAAAAAATAACATGTAACATAAAATAAATGATTTTTACAATAATGATTTGAAGAAATACGATAGGTAACTAAAATATACTGATAATCGATTCTTCAGAAATGTTTATAATAAAATAACTAAGAATCTACTACTGCTATTGTCCTTGGTAATTGAATCCAACAGGATCGAAAAGTACACGATCAAAAAAGAGTGTTTTATACACCCTGATCACCCTAAAACTTAAAACTAACAATTGTAAAGATAAAAAAAAACTTATTGATTCTGATACAAAATCAGATGTGTGAGCATGCTTCTTACTCGATTCACCACTTGATCGCTCATTTTTCTTGTCTCGTGGTGAATTCTTATAGTGAAATATCTTTTCAATATCAGTTTTATCAAAGGCAATTCATGACTTTCTAGAAACCCTTCATCAAATACATGATTGCCAAATGCATTTAAAACATCATCTGGTAAACAGACAATACAATTATGAATCAACTTATTGATTAAATTTTCAGATTTTGTACTCAAAATATTAGGGTTGTTAGAAATCATATATCTTATTGTTTTTTCTGCTTGTGTGCATATCTTAATGACAAATTTGGATGCCTTGAATAAATTGCCATACGTTTTTCTTTTCTGTAGAAATGAATATGTTTCACAAGTCTCCAACATATCAAGACATTTTGAGCAAGTGATACATTTTTTCAATGACTTGACAACGAATCCTGCTATATAAATTAAAACATCCTGTATATATGAAGATAATTGCCATCCTGAAAGCCAAAGTAATCATGATCATTTAACGCTGCACACAAATTTTTATACTCTTCAGTCTCCTCCAAGTCCTCCTTATGATCATTTATTGTTATTTTTTTATATGACGAAACATGAAGAATTGATGTATTGTCCAAATTAACAACATTTCCAGAATCAGCACCTCTCACTTCCCTTGCTATCAACAACTTTTTATATGCTGACTGAAATTGTCTGGCTGTGGGATTGTTGTTGTATCCATTCAGACTCCTGATAGCACCAAAAAATACCTCCAGATGGTCTTGAGAGAACTTATAGGTCAATAAAAAGTCTAATTTTTTTGACACCACATACATTCTAAATATTTCCTCAAGACTCTCCATACATATTAAAAACCCTAGAAACCCTGTTTTCCTTCTTGAAGATAATACTGGTGTTCCATTCAGAGTCAGTTCCATGAAGTATTCTTTTGCTTCAGAAAACCTTTCCACGTATAAATCAATGTTTTCGAAAGACAATGCCCTCTTATGTATATGGAGAGAAGAGAATTTTTTTCTTGAGTTCAAGATGTCAAATAAATCATTAACTAAGAGACAGAAATTGGCAGTCTCTTCAGCACCTTTAAAATTTGTCAATTTCAAATCAAACTCAAGGAATTTAAGAGCATCCGACACACTCCTGCTGAATGTCTGCGCAGCAATCTTCACTCTCATTTTTTCTTTCACAAAATGTAAATGACGTTTTCTTATCTTCGTTGCTGCATTCAATCCTTCTATGTCTTGAAGATTCACAAGTTCTTCAAGATAGGTCCATTTGATTAATTTATCATTTTTTGTTTTCAAAATCTTACTGTCTCCTAAACAATTTCTCAAGAGTTTGAGCATGTGACAAGGGTCAAGAAAAATTAATACCTTCTCTTTGGTGACTGGATGTTCGAAGTGAGTCTTCAATGATTGAGGATTCGAAAAATCAGCACCCAAATGACTCGCCATATTCAAATTCGAAGCTGCTCCATCAAAAGTAACAGAAGTTATTCTCAAATTTACTTCATTCAAAAACTCCAGACAGTTAATTACCAAATTGGCTCTTCTCTGCTTGATAATCCATCTATCAAAAAATAGCCTACTGGAATTTTCCAGTGACCATTGATGCAGGTAACTAAAAACACAAGTGCTTCCTTAGCTTCTGGTAAAGTATCCACTTCAGGTTTTTCTCCAAAACTTATTGATCCATAAAATTTACCAGCAATGAATTCGATTTTTTTTCTAATAGCCATCTCGTCAATCACCAGATTGCAATAAATTTGTTCTCCCGCAGACTGCTGCACTTTGTTCTTCAATGCACTGAGGGCTTCAGTTGTGAAGCCAGGAGTTCCATCAATGGTCTGATACCACTTAGAATAGTCTTTGGGTGTGGAAGTGAATTATTGAATTTTCCCTAACAAATTATAGGCCCTAGGCGAGTAAAAATGTAATGATAGGGCAAATGCTCGTAGAGAAGGTGTAAATTTCTGATTTTTTGATCCCCTTATGAGTCTATTTACCATATCTCTACTAGGACCTGGTAACGATGCCTGAAATATTGAAAATAATTACATTCCACACATATATGCAAAGCTGAATCTTACTTACCTCTATATAATCTTGAGCATTATCGGATATAAGGTTCATTTCCCTCAAATTATTCAGTAGTCCTGAAATATCTGAAATTTCTGTTGCAGTCTTCTGTTCTTCATCCTCAATGCTTTCAGTCTCTTTTCTGTTCTGCAATTTTTCGTTTAGCAAGGGAGAAGGCAAATTTTCCTTGTTTTGGTGTCCTGAAATCTTCATCCGTTACATCACCAACAAAACATTTCTTTTTCTTGGCCTTGGTACAGAACTTTTAGCTTCAGAACTGAAATAAGATAATGAAGGTTTTATATAATGAACCAGAATATATTTTCAATATTGAAATATAAATTAAGTAAAACTTACGTAGTTGGATGTGCTACTGTTAATACTTCCGAGGATACCAAGTTGCTTGACGATTCTGAAGCTGTCATAGTACCGGACAATTCTGAAACTGTCAAAGCACCAGAGGATTCTGTATCGGTCAAAAAAGCAGATAAATCTGAAGCGGTTAATGTATCAGATAAATCTGAAGCAGTCAATGTAGCAGATAAATCTGAAGTAGTCAGTGTAGCAGACAAATCACTAGCTGTTGAAGTTCTGGATAGTTCAGAATTACTCAGTTTTGAGGATTCCCTGACACTACCTAGCTTATTAGTATCTAATGGTTCTGGAGTCACAGGCCTTTCATCTGGAGATGTGCTACTGGAACTGAAATTAGAAATATTATATTTAGAGAATGCAAATATTAGTGTCCTCCACAATAATTAATAAATTGATAACTGTATTTTGCGGGATAAGGACAAACTCTCAAAAGATCTTAAAGTATATTCAGCAACGTTTCGCAAACTCTCGTTGCTTCATCAGGCCTAAAAATATTATGAAAATGTCATACAAAACATTTACAGTGAAAATACAAATAAATACCTCTATACTATAAATAAGACATTCAGATGTAAAAACTTTAAAATATATATATTTAGATGTTCATATTATCCAAATCAAATTTGAATAAAACACCCTCATAATATTCAATAGACTTACCAATGAATCGATGACGAAATCCTGGACGGAATAGCTTCAGTTTTCAAAAATCTTTTTGCTGATTTATATAGGAAGTCTTCATCAGAAAAATGGTCAGAACAAACATATACCTCCTTCGCTAATTTTGTATTTCCCAAATTTAATTGATCCATCCATAATTCCGTCTGGCATTATCACTAGGCATTCTATTAAAAGAAAATGCTTTTAAAATAACTTTACAATATGCTTATATTGAGAGCTAGGTACTCCTAGCTACGCCTATGGTAAATTATATTTGTTGTGTTTACTTACCGATGTATGGATCGCCCGCAGTCTTTACTGGTGCTTTTTTTACATATCACACAGGAATTAACCATTTTTCAGCTTAATACAGCAAATAATTATTGTACAACCTCGTTTTCACTACAAAAATCACTTGGTTAACTCAAAACGATAAGTTTGAACTTGTTCCACCTAAGCATCAGCTGTCAAAGAAGGCGGCCATAATGAAATTCATTCGCACGTCCAGGTCACGTGGTAGAAAGCCACCAATAGGGAGCTGCGGGAATGTGTTTTGATTTTGACGAAAATAATAAACATATTGCTATCTTATTTCGGCCACGTTTTCTCTCTCACTATGCTCTATCTTGGTGTGTAAATAATCTAAGATTTATCCCAATAGTGAGGATTAAAACTTCGTGAACTTAATTTGGCACCTGTATACATGTAATATATCAAATGGTCTTTGCCAACATGAAAGACTTGCAACGAATAATTCATGGACAATTCGATTTTGTTTTTTGTCCTTTCCTTTGTCATCTCAATATTGCTTCTGAATAACATAACAACGAAAACAGAAAAAACCACGGAAAGTATAAATTTATAAAAATTATCACTAATGTTGCCTGAAATTTACAATCAAACTGCAAACTTTTGCTTGAAATTTGTTCGATTTCCGAAAAAAGCTGCTTTAAATTTTTAAACCAGAAGAGTTAATCAAACCAGGTCTGTCTATTTCAGATTTTTGAAAATCTCAAATATTTACGGAGCTGGCAACAAAGGCGCTCTTCTCCTTGAGTGATTAACTGAAAAATAACTTCACTTCACAATGAACTGACCAATAGGAATGCAGAATTACTGATTTTACATCAGTTTGGAAATGATATATAGCGTCAAATAGTAGTTTATAGTTATAGTTATAGTTTAAAATAAAGTTATAGTTCACTGCAACCTCAAGGTCTATTGTGTCCCCTTACATAGCCGTTCTGACCACACCTTTCACAGCTCGCTTTCCAGTCCAGAGATCTGATTGATCCAATATCTGTGAAGGCTTCAATGAGACTAGTTCCTCACTCTTACAAGTTTCTCGCCCAAGGCATTCTCTCCTGACTAGGTTAATGGGGGTTTCTCCCCCCCACAGAACCTACACTCGTCAGTGTCCGATAATCCCATCCTCAACAGGTGCTTCCTGAGGCGACAGTGTCCTGTAAGAAAGCCAGTGAGGAGTGTTTCTTCTTACCAAGATCCAAATATCTTTGGATCTTGCTGCTTCAACGTTTTTCCTCTCGGCTTTCTCCTTCTCCAGAACGCCTTCTCATAGGTACATTTACCTTTACCACAGAAGGTTCTGGGCCAATGAGTGACATTCGTGCGCCCTCTTTGACAGTGTATTAGCCTATTCGTTTCCTTTTATTCCCGAATGACCGGGAACCCAGGTTAAAAAGACCTCATTTTTTTTGCCCACCTCATTGAGTTTGTTCCGGTAATCCCAGATCATCAGTGTCCATGACGTAGGAGTTCAGTGATTCAATAGCAGCTTGACTATCTGAGTTTTTGGCTATACGCACTTTTGATAGTTTCTTTTTAGATTTATATCTAGACATCTTTCAATAGCTAAGATTTCCACTTGAAAGACACTTATACAGGAGGCTAGCGACAGTGCACACTTCGTCTTGTCTGTATATTATTTTACGGTATTTTCTTTGAGGTTATAGTCGGTGTATTCCCGTTTCCATTCCTCTATTTTACTTGGCAATGTCCTGAAGTTTTCTCAGTGCTTACTTTCTTGATCATAACATCACTAGGGAGGTTCGCAGTATGTAGTTGTTCAGAGAAGACCAGATTCTCTGAGAGTTAAATGTAAAGTCCAGAGCCGGACCGTGGGCATTTGCCACGGGGCGCAAACGACCTAGGGGCGCAAAATGTGAAATAACAATTTTTGTTATCGTTTTCTATTCATTTTGTTGATTGAGATTCTGTTCATTACCTTTTCGAAATACGGGAGATAGTACAGTTATAGTAGTATATTTGTGGCTTAAAAGAACCCCTAGCGGAAAAAATTTTAGGGTAGTTTTGATATCTTCCTTTTTTTTATGTTTTTTGGGGTGCTTAATCCAAATCTGAGGTTTGCTAACAATATTTCGTGACAGTACATAGAAAAAAAATACAAAAAAGGTGAAAAACCTCATTCTTGATCAGTTTGTTGCTTATTACTCAGAAACTATCAATTTTTCATGAAAAACCTCCTACAAATTGTACTACCACAGCTTGTTCTGGGACAACCCCTTCTGGCTCAAATTATAGTTGAAAATGAGGTATTTTCTATGACTCAATAAATGAAAAAAAATTAATTCTATGACACAGGGTGTTGCATAAAATAAAACCATTCAAAATTTTTGTTTCCCAATATTTCAGACAAAACGAAACTAATCGAAATGAAATATTGCGGCGAAATGCAAGATCCTCATAATGAGCCTTATGCAAAATTGTGTGACCATAGTGTGAACGGAACCATAGAAAATTGGAATAGTTGAAAGAAGAATCTTTACATTTCCATAACAAGATATCCGATTAGGGTGAATTTTTTTTTGTGAATCGTCAATATACTGAATGTTTATGCAAAATTTCAAGAGGATCGCATTATCAGAACCATAGAATTGAATTTTTTTCATTTAGTGAGTCATAGAAAATACCTCATTTTCAACTATAATTTGAGCTAGAACGGGTTGTCGCAGAAGAAGCTATGGTAGTACAATTTGTAGGAAATTTTCATTCATTTTGTATGAGAAGGTTTTTCACGAAAAGTTGATAGTTTCCGAGTAATGAGCAAAAAACTGACCAAGAATGAGATTTTTATTCTTGTTTTGTTTTTTTTTCTATGCTTCGTCACGAAATTTTGTTAGCAAACCTCAAAGTCAGATTCAGCACCCCAAAAACATAAAAAAATAAAGAAATCAAAACTACCCCAAAACTTTCCAGCTAAAAGCACAATTCGACTGGATTAAGATTATTGTGAATAAAACAGTTCTTCAAAATATAATCAATGAATGTCAATTATGTAAAACATGTAGTTATTGAAAAATGAATTTCTTCAAGGGCATTTTGAAAGTTTGCCACAGGCGCTAGAATCCTAGTTCCGGCTCTGGTAAAGTCCTATAATAATAGATAGATGCAAACAGCTGTATTCCACCTCAAAATCGAATTCAATTTCGAATTAATAATAAAAAAATTTGGTGATACACAAACGTAACTGGTCAAACTACAGTAATACCTTGACTTGTTTTTTTAACTAAACTGAACTCGAAAGCTTTCCATTCAACTGTAGTTTTCATTCCTTTCCTCATTTCATTGGTTCCGTTCAAGTCACCAATCTGAAAAATCCCAGCATATCGGATACTCCCAATAACAACCCAATTTTTCCGATCCGTCTTCCCGGTTATTAATCCCCTAAAGATCCCATCTAGATCATAATTGATCCAGCATCTCCCCCAATTCCTGATTTATCCCGCGCGTCAGATCGCAGTGACGGCGCACGTCATCTTCTCATAGGGGCAGAAATAACTACGTCACGTGTTCCAAAAATTGACATCGTTACGATGTAAAATTAGAACAACATGGGGGCGATGTGTGTGAATTGTTACAGTCATTAACATACGTGATTTATGTACAAATAAATGAGCTAAATGAACGATCGGATGCGTTTGATAAGCACGCGGACCGACCCCAAATGGGGGTGGTAGGAGCCGATAATCAATCAAACTCTGCAAAACGATATCGAAATGTTCGATTTTTCAGCCGTGAACTGGGGGGTTATTTTATTTCAGGCAACTGCTTGGGATCGGAGTTTGATATACAGTGGAACGAACTTCCCTATATAACGTAAACGCTAACTCCGCAAAAAAATTCGTTATAAAGAAATTTAGTTATACAGAATATTTGTTGCTATAGTCGGCAATGTAGCGGTCGACTTCACATGATAAATATATATTTATATATTTAAGTTTATCATTCAAACTTAATCACTTCCTTTAAGACATTTTCTCCCAACTTTCACACTAGGGTAATGAAACCAAACAGCCAGGGGTGTATTTAATAGATCTCTCTGCCCACCGTATGATTTAGTTTAAGGTCGGGATTTGTTACGTACTCTCGGAAAAGTTCGGAAAAAACACAACCCTTATACCTTCTTACCAATACCCATTTAAAGAGTGATTTCTTTGAATATTTCGTTATAGAGAGAATTAACTTCATTTTACAGGGTTTTTTTAACATGGAATTCAGATTCAAGGTGCAATGTCTTGTACGAAATTCGTTGTACAGAGAAATTAGTTATACAGGCGTTCGTTATAAAGAAGTTCCATTTTCAATTTAAAATGTACTACACTACAAATAATTTACCCTTACTTTCAACTGGAAAACGCATCGAAAGGAAAGGGTACAAAAGGTAACGTTGCATTTGAAGAATGCTTAGCCTTCAAGTGTTTATAACCTAAGATAACGAAACTAAAGACTACTTTATGCCATATTTACAAAAAACGTAATCCACAATAAGTGACAAAAATTTTCATTAATTTAACTGTTGAAACACAAGACAAGAATAAAGAGTGTAATAAATCGTTGAAAAGAATGAAAACAGACTAACTGCAATATCGTTAAAATAAATTTTCGAAAACTTGATTAATGTATCTTTCTAGCTATGATTTGGGAAGTCGGGTGCACCCTGCATTAGATGTTTTTCCCAAGCATGTCTTTTGCAATAAATACGTTTTTTATTTTCGATGGAATTTCAACATATCCCTCCTCAACAGTTCTTGTTTTCCCACCATCTTGATTGAGGATTCCAAGAAATGGTGAAACAACTTTTGGTAGTTTAAAATGTGTCTCCAAAGTTCAACAAAATCGATATTTTCAATGTCCCCCATAGTAATTGCAAACAACCGTACAATTTTTTCAGTTTCTACTGAAATTTTCTTTATATGAATATTCTTTTGGGTCATGGCTTCCCAAAATTCCAGTATAGCATTTGTATTTCACAAAATTTCGACTTCATGTAGGGTTGAAAAATAATGAACTCATGTTAGACAGATACATTTAGATATACCCACGTGACTCCTCTTGATAAATCATAAGTAGGTATTTCTCAAAATTCGAATATAAGGGAAGAACTCAAAGCAACAGTCCCCATCATCTACCTAGCAAGAAAAAAACACAATATTCTTGCAAGGAAATTTGTATGACAACCTTTCCAAAATAAACAATGAACCTAACACTCATGATATACGTAGCAAGAAACAAACAAAATATTCATATGATGCGCTAAAGGCTCGACTAAATTACTAACGTAGGGCGAACAATCCATAAGCCGAAGCCATTAGACTAAATTAATTCACATTGATTAAAACCATCTTGAAGTCATTCAACAAGATCAGCGCCTCTATCTGCTGATATAGTGGCAGAGCTTCTCCTGAAGCAGTGACCAGAATATAAAGAAGGATTTGAAAGTCCAAGAAATTGTGGCTGCAAAACGTGTCAATTTCTAAAGAACTTTTAGTAGGTACATTTATAATAAGAAATATGCGAACTGCCCTGATTAATTTTGAGTGTTTCTCAGAAGAAAACAACAGTCCCCTTTGTTATTGAACGTACAATGTTGGTTGTCGATGATACAGTTAACATCTTCATAATAAACTTTTCCAAAAAAACCAACAAACATTACACTCATGATGCCTGGCCTACTAAGGCAAAAAACATAATCTTACGAAGCTCTGACCCAAACCCATTATCGCAAGATAATTCACATTGATTAAAACTTCTTGAAGTCATTCACCAACATCAGCCTCTCTCACTAACGAGGCATTGTTTAAAACTTCCACCACGCTCCGCCCAAAAGCTCAAATGCATATTATATAACATAATCCCAACGATATACCTCTAACAGGTATACTCAGGTCTCCTCTCCAGACAAGAATGTTTCATCATGTAGATCCGGGAATTGTGTATGTATGAGAATAAAAGTTGCACAGACACTCTGATTGTGACAAGCAATGAATAACGAGATCAAGTCAATGTCTAACATTTTATGACATCCTTGTCCAAATAACCAATAAATATAACACTAATGATATAGCTTACAAGAAAAAGACATATTCTCAGGACGCTAAGCAAAACTTATTGCATGATAATTCACATTGATTAAAACCATCTTGAAGTCATTCAACAACCTCAGCGCCATATCAGCTAATGAAGTGTCAGAGCTTCTTCTGAAGCATTGGCCAGAGAGGTATAAAAGAAGGATTTGAAAGTCCAAGAAATTGTGCAATAACTTTTAGTAGGCTGGCAAAACGTGTGAATTCCTTAAGAACTTTTGGTAAACACATTTATAATAAGAAAAATGCGAACTGCCCTGATTAATTTTGAGTGTTTCTCAAAAGGAAACACAGTCTTTATTGTTATTGAACGTACTATTTTAGTCGTCGACGATACAGTTAAGTTGACATATCTATGGTCGATGCAATCGAGAGTTGAACAGAAGGTGTTTGTGTGATAAACAATGAATAACGAGGTTGAGTAAATGCCTAACATCTTCATAACAACCTTTCCCAAAAAAAACAACAAACATATAACACTCATGATACCTAGTAAGGCAAAAAACATAATCTTGCGAAGCTCTGAACCGAACCCATTATCGCAAGATAATTCACATTGATTAAAACCATCTTGAAGTCATTCACCAACATCAGCTCTCTCACTAACGAGGCATTGTTTAAAACTTCCACCACGCTCCGCCCAAAAGCTCAAATGCATATTATATAACATAATCCCATCAATATACCTCACGAGGTATACTCAGGTCTCCTCTCCAGACAAGAAATGTTTCATGTAGATCCGGGAATTGTGTATGTATGAGAATAAAAGTTGCACAGACACTCTGATTGTGACAAGCAATGAATAACGAGATCAAGTCAATGTCTAACATTTTTATGACATCCTTGTCGAAATAACCAATAAATATAATACTAATGATATAGCTTACAAGAAAAAGACATATTCTCAGGACGCTAAGCAAAACTTATAGCATGATAATTCACATTGATTAAAACCATCTTGAAGTCATTCAACAACCTCAGCGCCATATCAGCTAATGAAGTGGCAGAGCTTCTTCTGAAGCAGTGGCCAGAGTATAAAAGAAGGATTTGAAAGTCCAAGAAATTGTGCGATAACTTTTAGTAGGCTGCAAAACGTGTGAATTCCTTAAGAACTTTTGGTAAACACATTTATAATAAGAATATGCGAACTGCCCTGATTAATTTTGAGTGTTTCTCAAAAGGAAACAACAGTCTTTATTGTTATTGAACGTACTATTTTAGTCGTCGACGATACAGTTAAGTTGACATATCTATGGTCGATGCAATCGAGAGTTGAACAGAAGGTGTTTGTGTGATAAACAATGAATAACGAGGTTGAGTAAATGCCTAACATCTTCATAACAACTTTCCCAAAAAAACAACAAACATTTAACACTCATGATACCTAGTAAGGCAAAAAACATAATCTTGCGAAGCTCTGAACCGAACCCATTAAAGCAAGATAATTCACATTGATTAAAACCTTCTTGAAGTCATTCACCAACATCAGCCTCTCTCACTAACGAGGCATTGTTTAAAACTTCCACCACGCTCCGCCCAAAAGCTCAAATGCATATTATATAACATAATCCCATCAATATACCTCACGAGGTATACTCAGGTCTCCTCTCCAGACAAGGAATATTTCATGCAGATCCGGGACTTGTGTATAAGATCTGTTAAGTTTCAGTCTCCAGAGGGATCAGACACTGTTGGATAATTAATTCATGTTTCCAGCCAAGTTGGAGGAGCTTTCGATCATCCAAACTAAACAACTAATTCCTAAGACGCGATTTCCGACCCCTGTCTATCTGTTGCTCCAGTGATTTAAACATAATGCCCTCTCATCTTGCCGCTATATCGATGTCTTGGAGATGACTGTATCCATTAATATTGGTTCATTGTTTATAACAAGGTGAAATGTGTGTGAAGTTGGCCCAGCACTTCTTGATTTTCGAAAAAAATTTTTGTTGTGCTGAATTGTGCTAGGTTTGTACTGCTTTGTGCTGATAATTTTTTTCTTAATTCCAAGTGGTTTTCGAGATATTTCCAAAACCGAAAAAATGAGCCAGCCCAGCACTTTTCGAAAAATGGGATTTAAACGATTGATAAAAATTGTGCTACACATGTACTGGGTTGTGCCGTTCAAATTTTCTCGAAAGTCCCTCTAATTTCAGGAAAAATCGATATTCAAGAAAAAAGATAGCCCAGATCTTTCGTTTTTTTTCTCACAAACGAATGAAAAAATTTGTGCTACATTTGTGCTGCTTTGTGCCGTAAATATTTTCACGAAAAACATTCGCATTTTGTTGTGGTGAATTGTGCTAGGTTTGTGCTGCTGCAATTTTTCTTTTATTTCATTCGGTTTTTGGGATATTCAACAAAATGTTAAGTACGAATAAGCCTAGCATTTTGCAAGAAATCAGTTCCACCGGTTGAAATGGATTATGATATAAATGTGTAAGTGGGTGTTGAGTTGGGGCTTTCAAATCTGAATTGTAAGGATATTCAAGTTAACAAAAAAAAATATTTCAGAAATTATATTTTTTCTCTCCGAAAATGTAGAAAAAATGTGGTGTGTAGGTATATCGTGACTCGTGTCAATATTCAATATTCAGAAAACACTTCGAATTTTTTCGTCGAATGTTGGAAATTGAATAAATCAATATACTGTAGGAAAATCGGTACACATGGTGACATAACATTGACGACTTTGTAATTCGTGCAACTGTGGAATTTCGATAGATGTCTGAACTTACTCTGTTGCCTTGATTATTCGAATTTCATGACAATATTGTCGATAAAATAAGCTCAGGAGATTTTTGAATGATTTGATTATGTTTTCTCGTGAAAATTCAATTGACTATGGATCGTCGACGGGATATCGTTTAATTTATTCGCGCCTCTTAGATGAAAATATGATCGCATATAATTTTTTGGAGGAAAAATTGTTTCTTTACTTTAATGCATTCAAAAACCTGAAGGAAAATGAAACATTGTTACCGCACCTGTATTAGTATACATAAGTAATATAATATATAGTTAAATTTCCTAATTAGGGTATTTTTTTATTTCCATGAAATTTAGAGAAAATTCAATAATCTTCTTGAAAAACTTCGAAATATAAAATTATCCCCAAAATAATAAACCATAAAGAAATTAATTTTAATGAAAACAAAAACAAAAATATGATATTTCATGTACATAACGGATAATGCTCGGTAGGTTCGTACCAAACATTTCGTTTAATATCTCAAAAACCGATTGAAATAAAAGGAAAAGTTAAGCGGCACAAAGTAGCACAAACCTAGCACAATTCAGCACAACAAGAATTTTTCGAAAATCAAAAAGTGCTGAGCCAACTTCACACACACTGTTGCCAGGTATATTGGTTTTTCCTCCACCCTACTGATTTCTCTTATTTTCCCACATATAAGAATAGAGTACAATAAATAAAAAAAAAAACGTCGAAAAAAATGAAAGTGTTAGGCTAACATTTTTCTAATTTCTTTATTTTTTTGGTGAATTATCGGGATATTTGTGAAAATAACACAACTTTGCCTAAGAGTAGCGCAACGTTTTGAGCATGTTTCCTTCGAAAAAAAACAAAAGTCTGGGATGACTTTTTTTATTTTCCTAGTTTGCAGGAAAACTCGAGTGTTTTTCGTGAAAATATTTACGGCACAAAGCAGCACAAATGTAGCACAAATTTTTTCATTCGTTTGTGAGAAAAAAATCGGCTATCTTTTTCCTTGAATTTCGATTTTTCAGGAAATGAGAGGGACTTTCAAGAAAATTCGAACGGCACAACTCAGCATATGTGTAGCACAATTTTCATCAATTATTTCCCATTTTTCGAAAAGTGCTGGGCTGGCTCATTTTTTCGGTTTTAGAAATATCTCGAAAACCACTTGAAAAAAAATATTATCGGCACAAAGCAGCACAAACCTAGCACAATTCAGCACAGCAACAATTTTTTCGAAAATCAAAAATGTGCTGGGCCAACTTCACACACATCAAGGTGAACGCTAGAAATTTCCAGGAAGAGAATGAGATCTTGTTCTTGTTTAGAGTATGTTAAAAACTTAGAAAAGATATTCAATAAAAAGGGATTTTTGGTAATTTGGAGAATATTGATAGCTGTTAATGAATAATTCACAAACTCAGAGTAAAAAGTAAACCTAGAGATGCCTTCGCGCATTTGTTGACGCAGCCAAGTCAAATCTATTTATGCACGCGAACAACATTCCGGCGTTGCGAACTTGTGCCGTATCTTTATTCCGTATTGGTATAATTCGTCTATCGCTCTCCTAATCTGATACGAATGGCTAGCGTCTTTCACAGACAATTCTGTCAGTTTGGCAACATCATCTGTTAGTGTTTAGTTTCTCGATGTATCGTGTTTAGGTACATTTAAATTTCTATTTGACGTTCACGAACTGAAGCATTTTAATGATTTGGTGGTAGGTTATTGTTGTTTTAAGGTATTCCGGTAATTATAGCTGTGGTGAAATTACGAAAGATGTCGTGTTATATTCAGAAATTGTATGAATGAAAATCTTGCCTATTATGTATTTTGGTAAAGTTTAAAAGTATAAATAATAAATATAAATATTGCTCCAGAGTTTTGAACATATTGCCTTTTCATCTTCCTGCTACATCGATCTCTTGAAGATGACTGTATACTTTGTGAGAGGAGTCGTGTAAATTAAAATGTTCTTTTTCCTTTCCATCCGTTTTGCTTCTTCTAGTCAACGTTTTGGCCAGCATTCTCCAGTTGTCGTAGGGGAGAGGCAGGCAAGATGGCATACAATCTTTTGAAAATCGATATCTCTTATGAGGAAAAAAAAATAGAGCACAGCATTAGTTGAATCTCTAGTCAATCGAGTTAGCTATCAATTTTTGAAGAAAGATATAAATAAAAAAATTATAGACAAAAAAAATCGCGATAATCTGTAACATCCGAAAAACCATTTTGCCTCACAGTGTCGGGCAAGATGGCATATCATATAATATGATGTATTTTGTAGTGAAAAAACAAAATTCCAATAAATAACATATCATACAAAAAAAGAAATTTATTTATATTCACATAAACAAAAAAAAATCATATTCATACTCGTATAATAAAAAAAAGGTACATTGAATGTTTTACTAGCAAGGGCCTATTCCATTTGTTTTTTCTTACTGCTTCCAAGCTCTTAACATATTATTCTCATCCCACTCTCCTCTGTTGATTTTCCTTCGATAATTGAAGACCATCTGAAAAAATATTTTATTGTTAATAAAAAGTACCATGCCATTTTACCCAACCTCTATGTATGTCAACTTGCCCTAACCACGTGTCAAAAAAACGAATATTAAATCAACGTTTACATTTACTTACAGTAATATAGACGAGAAGAGAGAGCTTACGTCGAAGTTGAACACGCTCATACCACTTTTTCACGACTAAGTCATCAACTACCGTAACAGATCCCTTGAAACAACGTTCGTACACTGTTGCCAACTAATTCGAACATTTGCACTGAGTTCTAGGATTCCACTCGTAGTGGATTCTTCAGTAAATATGGTATGCCATTTGGCCCTACTATGCCATCTGCCTGCCTTTCCCCTAAGGAAAGAACACTTCTGACTCTTAACTTTCAGGAAAACAACTTTCGTCACCCTTTGAAAATGTTTGTCATTTTTGACAGTTCTCAGAAAACATCATGGATGACTTTGATCTATTCATGATTTATGCAACTGTGGAACAATTCAGTTGGTTTTTAAAGCTAGGTCTTATTTTTGGAGACCAGCTGTTTTTCAGATTTGCAGATTGATGACTGATTGGGTTTTTGCTTATTGACATCAAAGCACCTTATTCCTTCAATTTTCGACTTTTCAGTTTTTCTTCTTGTTACTTCACGGAAGCTTCGCCCCGTAAATTCTTATGGTTTCAATCGAAGCATATTGGTCAATCTCCAACTTATCAGTATCTCCTAATTGAGCTAGTTTTGACGTTCTTTTATTGGACATTAACAACAACAACTTGATTTTCATTGTCAGGTTTCACTTTAGTTTGATTAGCCCTGATAATATCTTGAGGATTGAGTGGTGTTCTCACGTTTCACTTATTTTCAGCCTTTTCTATTTCTTGGTATAGCCATTTTGCGTGTAAATTTCAGATATATTTTCAATGTCCTTAATGTTATCTTCTTAAAGGGAGAATGTTTCTGATTTTCAATTGAATAGACTTTCGGTAACTTCTGATTCGGTGACTTGATTAGAATTCTAACACTGTACAATAATTATTCGAATCAAAGAACGTGAAAAATTTGCTGAACTGGGGGATATCGATGGGAGAAAGCTTATTTAAAATTTCTGTTGAATTCAAAACAATCAGGGCTCTGATAATCCAGCTTAAAAAAATCAAATTAATTCAATTTAATTGATTCAAACAAAAATAGAAGTAAGCGATTATTGTTCTCAGAGAATTATCAAAATGGACAAACATTTCCACAGAGCGACGGAAGTTGCTTTTCAGAAAGTAACAAGTTTTAAGTGTCATATGTCAAGAAAAAACTATTCGTGAAATTTCCTAATCGATTCCAAAATCAATAAATCAATCCCAAATCATCGACTGGAGACCATAATATGGTCTCCATATATAAGAGGACAAAACAGAACTTTCATTTTCGAAGTGTAAAATCCTATTTATCCAAGAAAACATGATCACTTCTAAAAATAAAGCCATTGCTTGAACTCTCCCGACCCTCACTTTGACAAGACATAATCCAGTGTAATTTTACAAATCCTTGTTTATTCAGAAACACAGCCAAAGGCAGCGTTCAGATACATAAATTCTACCTGTACCAAGTACACAAATAAAGAATGACATCTTTTCTCGTCATCTTCTTTCGACTCTCATCTTTGTTTCAAGTAACTTGGGTCTCGTTCAAACATAGAAACCATAGAGTAATACGATTACCAGTAGCTCCTAGATCTTCTCTGTTTACCTTCCTTTATACTCATGAGATCACAAGAAAAAAACCGTGCAACCAAAACTTAGGTAACAGCCTCTTGAGATTAGAACGATTTATCCGATGTTATTCTTTCTTGTGACTCTCAGGATGCACAATGGCATTTCTGGGGACACTCGAGATGTAAAGAATACAGGAAACATAGAAATGCAACCGTCGGTCGTTGTGCAGACAGAGTCAAGCGGAAAAATCAAAGGGGCTGTTCTTATTTCTTATTTATACAATTGATCGACCATGTGCGAAAGTGGATGGTCGTATTTTATTAGAAGACGTGTGCCTCTGGGCTAAATGAACCGTGGGTTCGTCGACAAAAGTTCTAGTTTGTCGACTGTGCGACATTTATTTATTTCTTGATTCATGAAGGGGGCACCCAAAAAATGGTATTATCATAACGGAGCAGTATTTCTTGATGAATTGGTAGATGAGGAATGTATTAGTTCTTTTTCTGTATTTTATATGTTGGAGTGGTGCGCTTGCTTTCTTTTGGACGTGTTTCAATTATGTTCGACCATGAGAACGACCTGATGACGAGAGAAGGTAGACTTAAAATTATTGCCAAGGCTTATGTGTGATCAGAATATCATGGCTAAGTTTGTTATCGGACAATTCTTTTCCAAAACATGGAAACACAGAAAAATTAAATTGAAACTTTAACTGTATAGCTTCTTCCCAAAGAAAAATATTCGTTTTTTGATTCGGTAATAGAAAATTGGACGAAAATATATCATTCCAATAGATTGGGTGTTCCATGACGAGCCACCCGGTATAATTCTTATCCCATAGTGATAGGACAAATTTTCCGAAACAAATCGAATGATTTTGAGGCTTTAAGCAGAAACCCTCTAAGATGGGTCGCTTCAACCCTTCAAAATTGATGAGGGAAGAGGGGTTGTTGGATACTTCATCTGAAACATCTTGAAACCCATCTCAAAACGGTGTATGAAGAACGTAGTCTTGATGAACCGTTTTCGACAAACATATTTTTTTTACCACGAATGAGCCACTTTGAATATGGTAATGGGGGTGATTACCCCCCCCCCCATGAATATCGAAAACCTAAAGAAAAGTTACGCAACGCGGTGCACATATTTTCATTTGTTTGTTTTTTTTATACTAATATTACTTTACTACTATTTTTTTATTATATTATTCCTCCTAAATATTTTGAAACATTTTTTTCAAGTTTTGAACCTGATTTATCGATCTTGAATCATTACTGACCCCCCATGAAAAAGACTAATGGTCAAGACATTGACCTAATAATGAATGGAGAATATATTTTTGATTGAAATACATACTCATTTGCAGAAGACATATATTTGACATCATGAAATTTCTTTGTTTCTATGTTCCAGTAGAGTTTTGACATTTCTTTTAGTGCTTCTGAATACTTTCTTTACGGTTGCCATGAGAATAGCATAAATTAAATATTGAAATGGGTCATTATTGTTCAAGTGTGGAAAGTGATACTTTTCGAACGCGACTGCAGTTGGCCCGAACGACGTAGTTCGGGCAAGCAGTCAAGGGCGGGAAAGATACTTTACGCGTGAATTAAGTACAATATTTTTTCTACGACCGCACAAAGATTCAAAAAGCACAATGAAAATATATATTTTATTCCAACATACAAAACATTCCATGAATATCCACTATTTATTATTGATATCAATGTTGAAAACACAATTTTTTGCATTCTGCAAATGCGTCAGAATAGCCGGTCCAGAGACTTTAGTTTGTGGTAACTGGCTGAGAGTAACACTCGTAGATTGCAAAGTGCATGAATATGACGGAGACGGCATCGGTTGCAAGTTGTCAGTACATGAAAGAATTTTATTGGAGATGGTTTTCTTCTGTCCTACGTAGTCCGCCAAATAACTCTCAGCAACAGCAGTTGAATTCTAGCCTCCAAAACTTTTTATGTTGGTTATCCATTCGCCTGAATATGTTGAAAACGATAAATTGACATATTTTACTTTCCCGCACTAGTGCGGGAAAGCGAGTTTTCCCGCACTATAACGGGAAAGTGACACTTTCTAAACTGAAATGAGTGCCGGAAAGTGGGAAAAAACGCACGGTCGTAGAGAAAATAACTTTTCTGATCCATTTTAATTCGTAGCTTCCATTTCATAGAGTGAATGGAATATTTTAATGTATCTGCAGACAAATATTTTGCATTTGTTTGGTAAAACATTGGCATGGGTGTATATAGAAATCAAGACTATAGAATATTCAAAATTTTCAAGAAAAATGTATGTCCACACCATATCCGCTGCTTTCATATTCAAGGAAATCATAAACAAAAATAATAAATTATCTTACAACATAAAGGGCATTCATACTGGCCAGTAAATAAAGACCCAATAACATACAGAGTTTCCGAAATCTACCCAATGTTCTAGATTCTCCCAAACCCATATACGTTCCCGAATCCGTGACGGAAAATTCGATTCCCATTTTAGCGTTTGCGGCGTTCATTTCATCCAGGAAAGTAGTAGGAAGTGGTGGGAAACCTACTTGGGATGCATCGGGCTATATAACGAACTACACTATTATTCGCAGATCAAGTAACAATGATAACAATGTGATTGTTTTACGCCAGAAGTTCCCAAAATGTTCCCCTTGGGACTTCTAGGAGAATTGGCATCACTGAAAAGTGGTCCTATTTTTGATTCTTCGGACGATTATTGTTTGATTTTTGTGAGCTGATAGAATCCAATTATCGTTCCTGAAATTTTGGAATTCTTGGAATTAAACAATTTGATTTGACTCCCTGATGAATAATTCGCGATTGAAGATATTCAAGTCCAACCTACAGGAAGATTGCTTGCAAACCGAAATTTTCAAGAACACTCCTAAAAATCACTCGTTACTTTCAATACGGGGGTGATCCTGAACTCTCTTAGAACTCAATAAGAAATAGCTGCACTCCTTCACAGGGTTCCTCACAGTTTTCGGACTTTATTATGAAATGCCTAATAGGTATTTTTCTTATACGGTGTGTTTGCTCATGACTAAGCGATAATTTAAGGGCATCAAATATACCTAATATTATCGACAAAAACACCCACATTAAGAAGTCTACCCCCTCAGTTTTGGAGTAGCCCCTATTTTAAATTTACTTCCTTATTTTCGTTGACCCTTCCAGATGATATCGATTTCTTTGGACAAAAAGGTCCTACAGATGTGAAAAAAATGTTTTTTGAAAGACGATACCGTAAAACGGGATACTTTGTGACAGTTTTTGAGGTTTTCACACATTTTTAAACACTCTTGAGCAGATAAAAGGTGAAAAAAATACACAGTAAATATCTGTCCTTTCGGTACACAATGAGAATATAATATTGTTGAAAAAATTATTTTGATATAGTCTTTTTCGAATTTGAAATTGTCACAATTTTACCCCGTGCTTCGGGGTAACATTGTGACAAAGCATTATTCGAATAAGAGCACAATAATAACCCTGCCTTTTGAGTATAAAATTACTAAAAATTAAGAAAAAGTATGTGCTCATATTTTTTGGATAAAAAAAATATGAATTAACTTCAACTTTCATTGAAAACAAAAATTAATATTCTGAACAAGAACGAAAACATGTAATGGGCCGAAATAAGAGTTAACATTAAGATTGAATGAGAGTAGGCATAAAACTTCACACTCACAAATTTTACAACTGCAAAATTTTCCTGGGATTACAAAATTTCTAAGTGATCAGGTAAGCCTTGTTATAAAAATTTTTCCCTTTTTTTTTCTTTTCCTTTAAAATTCGTTTTAGTTATTGTCAGTAGTCAATCACGCAAAAATCCTCAACTTGTGGCAAAATGGAATTCTTTATTATTCGTTGCTCTTAAGAAGCTTTTACTGCTTTTAAATTTTCTGCAGCCTTTTTTTAAATATCTTCTACCAGCTTTTTCAGCAACATGGGATTTCTGTAAGATCTGGCTCCCAAGCGTCTCTTATATGTTTGAGGCAATCTGGCAAGATTTTGGTCGCAGTCTACATGCAAAAAATTAAAAAAAAATCATATGTAATTATTTGGAAAACGTAGTGACATGTCACAATGTTACCCCATGCTGCGAACTTTCTTTTGTTTTCTTCGAAAAAAAGATATTAAAATCAATGATTCTTGTCTATAATTTCGAATATAATATGATAACTACAGGAACAAATGAACCTATTTACTATTTTAACTGACAATATTTCAGATTTGGCTGTGCAGACGAAAGTTTCCGGCTTTTGAAAAAATCGACAGAATCGGTATGCTCTTCTCATGGCAGTCTACAAGTTACTAGAGAGGCCTACCACACTAATGAAGATATATTTGATTGGGCTGAGATATGTGCTGTCGCCGGGCGACAGAAAAAATTCTCTATGTGCGCGAAACTTGGAAAATAGGGCAGTTTGTTTCGATTTGCGTATTGTCACAAAGTTACCCACTAGTCACAAAGTATCCCCAATTTACTACTACAATCTTTCATTAAAGTAGAACAGTATGAAAACATTCAACTTGAAAATGCCATAAAAAATTCTTCAATAAAATTTAGTAAAAAAATTACTGATATTCTTAGTAAATCTGCAATAGTACAAGAACTAGCACATTGAAGTATATTTTTTTCTATGATTTAACACGCAAGGATAAGAGCTACAGAACAACACCTACATCATTTCTGTAAGTTATACAATTTGAGAGTTAGTGCTGTTCGAATATGTCCACTACGCGAGCGCCCCAAACTTTTTTTGGTTGCTACAGGTCGTTATGAGGGACACTGCCTGTCTACAAAGCAGAGGCGGCCATTTTGAGCAATTTTTATGATTAATTTGTTTGTTTGATCTTTAAAATTTATCAACAGTAAAAACACAAGAGCTTTTTTTTTTATCGGATAAATTTCTCTTTGCAACGAAGCAGTTTTGCTAATCACTAATTTTACGAGAAAAACTGACATGATAAAATCGCGACACCGAAGGTGGAGCGATTTTATTTGATGTCAGTTTTTCGAGCAAATTTAGTGATTAGCAAAACTGCTTCGTTGCAAAGAGAAATTTATCCGATAAAAAAAAAGCTCGAGTGTTTTTTGGCAAGATAAATAACGACAGAATATATGGATGAACAACAACAATAATTAAAACGATTCATCTTTTGGGTTCTTATATCAACAAAGTTAAATAATTACCACACCGATTCAAAATGAAAGCACTATACTATGTTCAAAATTCAAAAATCTGACAGACTAATTGACATATTGAGGAAGAGAAGTTTTTATCCGATAAAAAGGATGCACCTTTTTTATCGATGTCAAAGTGACAATAACATTTCCAGGTCTATGATATTTAATATTGAAGTTAATTTATCAACAGTAAAAACACAAGAGCTTTTTTTTTATCGGATAAATTTCTCTTTGCAACGAAACAGTTTTGCTAATCACTAATTTTACGAGAAAAACTGACATGATAAAATCGCGACACCGAAGGTGGAGCGATTTTATCTGATGTCAGTTTTTCGAGCAAATTTAGTGATTGGCAAAACTTTGAGTTGAAGAGAAATTTATCTGATAAAAGAGAAGCTCGAGTGTTTTTTGGCAAGATAAATTAACGACAGAATATATGGATGAACAACTTCACCAAAACGATTCATCTTTTGGGTTCTTATATCAACAAAGTTAAATAATTACCACACCGATTCAAAATGAAAGCACTATATGTTCAAAATTCAAAAATCGGACAAACTAATTGACATATTGAGGAGAGAAGTTTTTATCCGATAAAAAAGGATGCACCTTTTTTATCGATGTCAAAGTGACAATAACATTTCCAGGTCTATGATATTTAATATTGAAGTTAATTTATCGAAAGGACAGTACTGAGTCTTATTTTATATTATCGATTTTCACTAGAGTCGTGTTCGAACCTTAGTAAACCAATTTGCGGCCAATAGTTGTCTTTTTTTATGTCACTACAGATCCACAAAAAAGAAACAGGTAATGGTCGCGATATCGCATCCTCCTTTTCTCTGATTAGTGACACTTTCAGGCGGTTATTGCTATTTGTCACACTTTTTTCACAGTTTTCATCCAATCGAAAAATGTTGTTCATCAAATTCCAACTAGCAGCGACCATGCTCAACTTTCCTACCCTTACCCAGCTTCACCATCCCCAAAGATGTTTGGGACCACTTCACAGGCATTACCAACCCCAGCTGACTCAAGGATGTTCCCTGATAAATGCGAAGATAAGGTACCAGTTTAGTGTAACAATGCGGCCGGCGAGGTAGAGAGCGGCCTTGTCGTCCCCCATTGCTCGCGAGATTGCCGCCACCGTGGCCGAAGTCGCGGGGGAATTGATTCATTTCGGTATACCAGCACTTTATATCGCAAATGCCGCATCCTGCCACCGCCGTTAGAGGCTTCGGTTTCCTTTCTTTGACGATGGTATTTATCGGAAGATCTCGATATCCGGAAGGATTCGATGAATGGGAAATGGGTTTGGTCTGGTGTTGGTAGATCAGTCGTGTATGCTGGTGGTTGGTCTAGGTTTGGAAAGGGAGGAAAGTTGTTGCGTGGGAAGCTGGTATAGAATAGTAACTGGAACAATAAAATCAGCACCAACATCATGGTTACCAGTTCATTAAAACATTGCTCCTCCACATATCCGCAGGCAGGCCCTAACTTAGAAAATTTGGAATAAATTTAATTCTTCTACAAGATCATATCAAATACTTTCCTATATTCCAGATATGTAATAAGGCTCTACAATCGAAATCACGTAAACCATTTTGGTCCAATTATTTTCTGACCACGAATGAAAGCGATAAATCAATTTGGCAATGTAAGTGGAACACATGTTATATTCAAAACAAAGATTTAATAACTGATCCAATAAAGTTCCTGGATTTGATCTTCCAAGGAAAATTTGGATTGTTCTTAATCATTTAAAAACAGGCCATGACCGTTGTAACAGCATGCTTTTCAAGTTTAATTCAATTGAGAGTCCTAGTACGAATGCGGAGAAGCAGAGGAGACTATAGAACATCTGATAAATAATTGTCCGATATTTAAATTTCAGGATGGCTTTAGGGCTATATATGAAGTAACAGAGTCGTTTTTGAATTGGGTTGTTAATTTTAAATAGATTGATATAGTTTCAATAATTTTATTTTTTCTGTTCCTTTTTCTGCTTCGATTTTTCGTTTCAGATTCAGAATTCCGAAGGCATCTTGGAGAGGTTTATCGGTTGAACTATATAAAGAAGAAATCCATCAGTATTCGAATAATTTTTAAGTGTTATCTTTGTTGGAACGTCGGGACAGGTTTTTTCTACTGGGGTATATCCCTGAGCTCTGGTATCATACGAAAAAATAGTATGGTACCCCTTTTGCAATAACTTCAGTAAGGGATTTTTGTTTTTGTTTTTTGTAAGTATTGTATTATGTTATCTAATGAATTCTAAAGATTATAATATAAATATATCAAAGTTTTCGAAATAATAATTACTTCAAAATACACACATAAACTCAACCCCCAAATTCTTGGAATATTATTATTGAGGCAATTGAAGGTTGAAGAGCATTATCCAGTTTTAGCCTAACATTAATCGAAAAGGTTAACACACGAATTGAAGAAATTACATAACTTTCAGAGATGACTTGATTCGTGAGACGTCTAGGCGTATTGGTCAGTTGATTGAAAGAAGAGGTGATGATACGTTCTATTGCGTATGTAATCTCTTGTGGGATAACCATAAAAAATCAGAAAAATCCAGATTAGGTATTTCTCATTTTTTCTATTTTGTCTCATCCTGCCTCATTTTATGAACATCAATAATAATAAAATAAAACTAAATAAAGTTAAATATAGGACACATATCTTGCTCTACGTAATGCAAATATAGACGTGATAAAGTTGGCATCGACAAAAATACTTTACAAACTTCCAAATATTCCAAAGCTGCAGATTGTTCATTACATTATACAGTAGAACTTCCCTATAACGAATTTCTCTCTATAACGAATTTCGTACAAGACATTTCACCTTGAATCCAAATTCCATGTTAAAAACACCCTCTAAAGTATATTCTCTCTATAACGAAATATTCGAAGATTATCACTCTTTGAATGGGTATTGGGAAGAAGGTATAAGGGTGGGTTTTTCCTGAAATTTTTCCGGGTGTGCGTAATAAATCCCGACCTTGAACTGAATCATTACGGCGGGCAGAGAGATCCTCTCGAAACAGTTTAAAATACAGCCCTGGCTGTTTAGTTTCCATCTAACATTCTAACCATTACGCTAGTGTGAAAAGTTGTGCTAAAATGTCTGAAAGCAAGTGTTCAAGTTTGAATGATAAACCTAAATTCATCAGTGAAGTCGACCGCCACATTGGCGACCACAAAAACAAATTTTCTGTTTAACGAAATTTCTTCATAACAAATTTTTTCTTAGGATTTAGGGCTTTCGTTACTTATACAGAAGTTCCACTGTAATTCATCGAATAAACACTCCAATCAGGCCACACTTCAGTGCTTCCCATCAGATTGACCCAAAAACGAAACACAAAAAGACCCCCACAAAGAAAACAAAGAAGAGACAGTATATACCTAAAATAAAAATCCCTTGCGCCCCCAGCCGAAGAGATCGACTCGATAACCGATAACCATAAAACTGTCGCGATCTTACTCGTTTCCGGTAAAACCATGGTAAGGACACACTAAAACAGTGCATCGTCTGCGAAAATCTGCTCATATATCGTCGGGCCAATCTTGATCCCGGCTTTTGGCTTACCAGAAATCGCGCCTGGAATTGTTTCCTTAACGTATGGCTCACCCGATACCAATTGCGGATATATATGGTGTTCTATTTAACGGTGCGAGGGTGGTTTTTCTATTGATCTTCTCCGACGGCTATGGAAATTCAGCGTTTCAAATTAGACAAGAAACAGGATTCTGTTCCTTAATAATAATGCTAATACAAAATGGATCAATGCGTAAAGGCAAGTGAAAATACCAAAATTAAAAAAAACTTGTACATAGGTGCTTTTGTGAGTTTTGTTCATTGGTTGAAGCTTGAGGGCTTGAGATTGATCCATATTAGAATGCAAAATCACTATTGGAATCATAGTCTATTGAAAAATTAATTATGTAAAAAAGCGATAGCTCAAAACATCATAATTCTATTGTTCTGATTTCACAACATATTTGAAAATTTGCATGATCATTCACCTCGGCAATATACAGGGTGTCCAGGCGATCGACATCAAGAAATTATTTTTAGATTCTCAGAACTGTGACCTGTGGCAATCCAAAATGCCCCATGTATATCATGCGATTTTTTGTAGTTCTCGAGTTATGATTTTTTTAGTGTTTTTTCAATGTATTTGCCATGATTTAAGTTTTTGGCCATTTTCCATACTCATATTGATACAAACCATACAATGTTATACATTTTTGAAATCAGAAAAAAGCTTTCAGAAAATGGCACAAAAATCTAGTTTTCCCATTAAAAAAAACATAACTTTGTGTCATTGCTTCGTAATAAGAAATGGTGCAAAAAAGGCGAGCACGCCACTGGATTCTACGTATAAAAGTGCTTGCATAATGTTTCATCTTCAGAGCTCTATCATCAGTATTAGCGGAGATATTAATTTTTTTCGATATCGACACTTTTCCAATTTTCGCTTATAACTCGAAAACAAAAGAAGGTAGCCAAAATTGAATACAGTAGAACTCCAATTATCCGAATTAATGGGGACCGGGACCCATTCGGATAATCAAATATTCGGATAATCGGAGTTTTTAAAAAAAATTGCCATTGGAGAGAAAAAAAGCTACGTTTGATATTGCACTATTTTTTTATTGAATTAAATGAAATAAACATGATATTTTCACATGTTTTAAATATAAATAAAATGTACTAATGTACAAGTTTAGAAATAAAAATCATTGTTTTTCAAACATCTCCGTCAATTAAGCTGTTTTTTGGACAATTTTTTTTCTTAAAGTGATTCGGATAATCGGCGATTCGGATAGTCGGAGTTCGGATAATTGGAGTTCTACTGTACTACTCTTTTTAGTTTCTCAGAAAAAGAGATCGAGAAGTGGGTATCAGATTTTGTCTATCTCCTCTGGTTTAAAAGTTGTAGTGCTAAAACATCGAAATATGCCCACCCTGTACACGGACGGCCCCTCGAACAGAATTTAATTTGACCACAGATTCGTCATCTGTGTGCCATCCTCAAGTTTGAGACCATTTTCGGCTCAAAATTCGAAAATCGCAGATATTTGGGCAAAACGATATAGCACTGATTCGAGTAGAACAAGCGCTCAAAAATATGAAGCTATAGCTTCATATATAGAATAAAGTATTCGATGGAAATCCACAAATTTCAAACATATCCAAAGTATGAACGAATAACGTTTCATATTGTACTGAAAATTTGTTAAAGCCTTATCTCAAAATAATATAAATTCAGGATTAACTTTTATTTCACGGGATATTTCTCGGATATCATTGATATCAATAATTTTTTTTAACATAAAAACCAGGAAATTTTCAGAGGAATTTCTATGGAAGTAGATAGATAGATAGATAGATAGTAGATTTATTAAATTCAAAAGTTATTGTATACATACAATAAAATTGATTATCGTCAAATTCATTAATTATTACAAAAAGTGAAATATTCGGACAATGAATATGGTTCACACTCTATAACTAGTTCATGCAGGGTTTTCTTGAAAATTTTTACATTTCTCATCATTCTAAATTTACTAGGAAGACAATTGTACAATTTCATTCCAAGATAAAGTGGAGATTTTCAGTTATTGCCAGAGAATGATGTGGATAAAAAAAGGTTTCTTTTCTTCTTGTCAAATTAACATTTCTGTGGACTTCAAAATAATGGGGATGAAGATACATGAAGACAAGAACTTTATATATAAATAAACCATAAACTGTTAATAAGTTGTTTTGCTTGAAATGTCCTCTACACGATTCCCTATAATTTAACCCCAATAATGTTCTCAACATAGACTTCTGTCTTAAAAACACTAATTCAGACAGCGAACTACCTCCCCAGAAAATTATGCTATAACTTATTAAAGACTGAAAGTTCGCAAAATATACCATCTTCAAAGTTTGAAAGTCCATTCTAGTTTTTAGAACACACACTGAATATATCACCGAGTTTAGCCTCTTTACAAGATTGTCTATGTGAAAGTTCCACTTTAAGTGGTTATCTAGATGAACACCCAGAAATTTTGCACTTGTGGACACAGTTACACAATCTTTAACAACCTGAGGTACACTAACAGTAGATCTATCAGTACTGAAGACCATACACTCACTCTTTGCAACATTCAGGACAAGACGATTCTTCGTGCACCATTTATTAACATCATCCAGAATTGTCTGAACCATCTCCAAGGTGAACCCAAAAGATGGGGATCTCAAGATAACATTAGCGTCGTCAGCAGTAGTATTGTCGATATATCAACAAAATCCCAACAATGCCACATTACGAAACCCTCTATATAGGGGTTTTAACCGTGCTAGACCAATAATTCTATATCGATCCCTCTCTGGTAAAGTTCGGAAATGCACCGGAAATGCTCTCATGAAATATATTCGATGAAATTGTCTAGGGATTACCCGTAAAAACGCACTTTTTCATTTTTTGTGAAATGCAAATTGGTATGAATGTTTTAATATATTGGTAGCAGTAAATACATTGCAGCATAAGGTCCGTGTTTTTCTCTTTATCGTTTAACAGGGAGGGAAACAAAAATACGTAATTTTCATAAAATAACGAATTTTCTTTCTGTTCAACATATTATATCGGTAATATTTTGACTCTACATAATGAGCGTAGATAAAATTAGGTGAGTATGCAAAGGTTCTATCCTCCAGTTTGTTGTCAAGAAAAGAAGAAAATATTTCAGATCAAATAACTGCAAATATATTTATTATTTTGATAGTTTTCGATCTGCAATTCACATCCAATGTGTTATGTCATAGTACACAAGAAAATAAATAATGAATGAATAAAAAACGTGTTCATGATTTCTATAGGTTTATTTAAAACACGATCACTTCCGAAAGAAAACACCAAGGTTTGACTAGGATTGTCGGATTCATAAAAGAAAAGATTGGATTGAAACCACTAGCTTCCAGAATATTCAAATTGAATTATCGTTATTCAAAAATGAGTGTCCAAGCATCTGATTTTACGTCAGAAATTCCTTCATTTTTGAGCGTTGTACCTAAACGAGTTCTATATCATTTTGCCCAAAGATCTGTTATTTTCGAATTTTTAGCCGAAAATAGTCTCAAACGATAAGGTTCGACTCTCTGATGAAGAATCCGCGGTCAAATTCAATTCTTCTGTCTATCTATCTGTCTATCTGTCCGTTAAACTCAAAACAAAACCAATCGAGATGAAATGCAGCCACATGCAAGATGCTCATAATAAACCTCATGCAGAATTTTGTGGCCATAGTGTACACAAAATCATAAAAAATTAATATTGAAAAGAAGAAACTTCATATCTCCATAAAAAGATATCAGATTTGAGTGAAATTTTGTGAATGAAGATTGATATACTGAATGTTCATGCAACGTTAACCAGTGTCGATAATTCTGAAAACAAGAAAGAATTACTTACAGTGAAATGAACTATATTGAAAAAGGCAGAAATACAAACATAATTTACAATCAATTTTTGAACGCTCTTTCTATTCTAACGAGTGCTATATCGTTTTGCCAAAAGGTCTTTAATTTTCGGATTATGATCCCGAAAATGGTTTCAGATGATAGGGTTTGAGTCCCTGAATACGCGATTGAGTTCATTAAACAGACAAATCGTACAGGGTGTTCCATAAAATATGGTCATTCAAATTTTTGTTCCTCAATATCTCAGACAAAACAAAACCAATCGAAATGAAATTTTGTGGCCACATGCAAAATGCTCCTATAATAAACCTCATGCAAAATTTTGTGGCCATAGTGTAAGCGGAACCATAGAAAATTCAACTGAAATATTGAAAGAGAAAACTTCATATATCTATGATATATCCGATTCGAGTGAAATTCATTTTGTGAATGAAGATTGATTGAAGTGTTCTTGACAAATTGCAAGAGGATCGCATCATCAGAACCACAGAATTCAATTTTTGCACCTATCAAGTTCTTATATATTTTAGTTTATGAATAATTTTCAGAATAATCTTCCTGATATTTTGCATTCATAAAATTATTTAGGATCAATCTCAAGTGCTATACAAAATTTCGAGTTAATAGCCTCATATCGGCTTGAAATGGAAAAAGTAATCTAATTTTCATTCGAAAATTCCCACGACAAAATATCAGCATTTGTGCATTTTAAACTATATTTTCTGCAGCCAGCTTTGAAAATGGTTTCATTTTCACAAGGGCGGATATAGCTTTTTTTCATGGGGGGGGTAGTAATGATTCAAGATCGATAAATCAGGTTCAAAACTTGAAAAAAATTTAATCAAAATATTAGGAGGAATAATATAATAAGAAAAAAATAGTAGTGAAGTAATAGTAGTAAAAAAAAATAAACAAATGAAAATATTTGCACCACGTTGCGTAACTTTTTCAAAGGTTTTCGATATTCATGGGGGGGGGGTAATTACCCCCATTACCCCCCCCCCCCGTAAATCCGCCCTTGCATTTTCAGCTGTAGCTTTAGATTTTCTGAAAACAGGTATCTACCATGGTAAAATATATTTTTATACTATGAGGTAGATATACCACCCTTGATAAAATGAATAGATTGATTCTCAGGATATTTAAAATCCAAACGGCAATACTTGTTTTATGTATTTCAATTTTGGTTGTGCTAGTTTTGAATGTTTAGTTTTTCAATATCGTGAAGATACTTCAAGCAGACAAATTTTGTGTTTTCTACTGATGTTCTTCCGTCCACGTTTTCTGTAAATAAACTGAAGGGTGACTTAATATTTTTATTATTCGATGTCTCTAGTCAAACTATATTTATGACCTAAAAGTTGTTCGGACCGCCAAATAAAAAGGCGGTTAGAAGAATGGTAAAGAAAAATATTCGACAGTTCAAACAGTGGTACATGTGCTTCCGTCTGTGAGATATCCGCAATAAAATATCCTTTTTAGGGTAAAATTTTTCGAGGGTTAACCACAAGGAAACCGACAGGGTCACTTTATAGTGTTTTACTGCATACTTCACAGTAGTACCATGAAACCAGGTATGAAAAAATTTCGAACGGATTATATTTACAATGTCATAAACCTGAATATTTCAAGAATATTACTTAGGCAGTACTGCCGAATTGAAATTGATATTTGGTTTTGGACTGGTTTGGTCGACAGTGCTGGCTGATATCAATGCTTTGTTGTGGTACCTCTAAGAAATATGGTATAGAAACGGCCAAAAGACTTCTGGAAAATGCTTTCTCAAAGATAATGACCAAATCCTGGATGGTTGCCGAAAATAATAATTTACGTAACAAGCCCGGAAAATAGGGTTTTTTGGACGAGTAGACAAAATTCCATACATACTTTTTTTCGGCAACCGTGAAGAAATACCATAGAATTGATGAATTATTTCGAATTGCTTGACAGAAAGGTCAATTTTTGACAGCTATTTTTATATGGACTGTCAGCCGTTATTCCGTTGCTATAGGGTGATCAACTGCATTAATTAAAATTATATTTACTTCAGGGAAGTTCTACTTTTCAAGGGAAAAAGCGGTTGCCAAAAAAGATTTTTTTCAATGTCTTAAATGATTTGTGCAATATTTTTTTATTTCTGCTAAAACTACTATCCAGAAAAGCTCTGGAAGCAACAGTTCAATACCCGTTGTAACGGAAATTCAAAAAATGGAAATAAATTCCGTAGTAATAATATTTTCATCATCGGTGATGCAGACCAATAAGAGTTTCCATATGAATATTTGAAAGGAAAAATAATATGAAAAATCGATACTGTTCCGTGTATAATATCGCTGTAATGTGTGAACATATTATGCAGTATCCCTAAATCGTGTACAAAAATTCAAATTAAATTAGTATTCCAGGAAAAAAATTTGATTTTCTATTCGAGAGTTTTACATTCGGCTGAAATGTATAATAGTATATTATACAAACGAGCGTAGAATAATAGCCATTATACTGAATATATTTCTTGAAGATTTTAACATTTGGTGATCGCGACAAGACCCTTCTATGACAAGAGTGGAAAGAGTCAAGTTGACACATGAGAAATTTTCGTAGAACTGGTCATTGTATATTCTGTAATAAAAAAGCTTTAATTTATATTGTGAAGGTAGATTTAGCCCTCGACTGACAGGGTATGCTCATATGTTAGGTGGAGTACTTTAGAATACTGAAGAAATACCGATTTCAGAAATATTATATCAAAGCTAAATCCATGAAGCATCTGACAGTAGTGAATTATAATTTCATTATTCCCTTGTGATTAATGGATTATTGAGGCCAAACACAGAGACGTACAATGGACGGATAAACATATTATTCGAATAGTTCTTGATCTATTATTCTATCCAGGGCCTACTTGATCATTTCGAAAATGAAAAGAAAGAAATGATTCATTTCTAAAACATGATAATTATTATCGTAACATCCTAAGTTCACTACGGATCAAATTACACATTATTCGAAATGTCATATTAAGGTGACAGTTCGATTGATTCAAACTCTCTTTCAAAATTGTTAGAAGTTAATATCGTTGGTATTAACCGAATTATTTCGAATAAAGCTATTGGCTTCATTTATAAATTAATTTTCTCACAAATATTGGAACAACTTTGAAAATATATATATATTATAAGTTTTATAATGCGTTGAATTCACAAATGGACAGAATGGGATACTCAGAATCTGATTTCACGTCAAGGCTTTCTTCAATTATTGAATTTCAACAATTTCAATCAACCATGTTCATTTCAGTTGTATTGTATACAAAATAATAAAAGTCAGAAGCCTTGTACGCCCTTTTATACTGGTAAAACGATAATTTAAATTTAAATATCCTGAAAACTATTGATCTCATTCTATTCCTGTATGAATGCAACTTTCCTGATCAAAATTTGAATTATACTTGAGACGTTAAAATCTGGAAGTTGTTTTCTTTAGTTAATAAACCTTGTAGTCAACTTGAAAATGGAATAAAGGAAATCATAAAGATCTGTAAACAATATATCAGATGAGTGAACACGAGCTACGACAAGACGTTGAATATACTTTTCTGTCGATTTTGAAATAAATAGTTATTTTTGTATCTAGTGCGCGAAATGCTACTTTGGTGATCGAGAACTGAAAAAAAATAGTCGAGATCACCAAAGTATTTCGCGCATGAGATGCAAACAAAATTTTTTCTACAAACGCTTAGCTTAATATGAAAAAAAAAATATTGAACTGGTTTTAACTGTTTTTCCAAATCAAGTAATTAGGTATTATAACTATGGGTAATATATTCTATGTTGAAAGCAACACTCAATGTTAAAGAAAACGTGGATTTCAAGAAATTCACCAAGTTAAAATATAAAAATCCCATATAGTTTACATGCAGTGTGCGAAGTAAATATTCGCACACTACTTCGCGCACGGTGTCATAGTAACGAAGGAAAATGAAAAAAAGGGTCACTTCGCATATTCTTGCCAATGCGCGAACCTTGTCATTTTTTGACGTTTGTAGAAAAAGGTTATATTTATGTGTACGAAAGTGATCATTAATGACCTACGTAAATGCTACATTTTGCTATTTTAATGTCTAATCCTCAAGGCAACCGTTCACAAAGTACCTATTTAGAAGCACTACGAGAAATGTCAAAACTCTGCTGGAACATAGATTCATAGAAATTTTATTATGTCGAATGTGAGTCTAGTGCAAAATGAGAATGTATTTCAATCAACAATTCATACACAATTCATATTGACATCGTCGGAAAAATCATGTAATCAACTAGGTTATTAATCGAGCGACTAATATTCTCGAACTATTAACCCGTTCGCTCCGCTTATGCATTAAAATATCTCGACCATTAGGCGCAGTCTTTAATAACCTTGTTGATTAAATGACTATTTCCGCCGACCTCGAAATAAAAGGTGATTTTGATGTATACGAAATTGAGCATTAATGACGCATCAATTTTTTATCCATTTCAATGAGCAATCTTCATGGCAACCGTACACAAAGTATTCAGAAACACTACCAGAAATGTCAAAACTCTACTGGATCATAGAAACATAAAAATTTATATTTGTCAAATGAATGTCTTGTGCAAAATATGAATGTTTTCCAATCAAGTATTTATACAGAATTCATATTGAGATCGGCGTAAAAATCTTGTAATCAACTCGGTTATTAATCTGGCGACTAATGGTCTCGAACTATCAGAGCGTTCGCTCCGCTCACGCTTTAAAATATCTTTACCATTAGTCGCTGTCTTTAATAACCTAGTTGATTAAATAACTATTCTGATTTGATTTTCGTAGTACATTAAAATGGTTCTTTCGAATTTGAAATCATGAGTAATCTTTGAAAATTAGGTGTCCAATTTATTTGGAACAAGAAATCAGACTTTTATCTAGTCGTCGCGATATGAATACGTTTGAAAGAAGTTCAGATATGGTAAGAAAATATGTTATTTCGAACAGGAAATATAAAATTTAGAACGTTCCTGGTAGATTTCCAAAATCCTTCTTGATATTCGACCCATCAAAGTACAATCCTTGTTATACCGACTTCACTTTCTATTTGTAGACCTTTCTTGAGTTATGACAAAATATAATACACAGAAAAGGTTTTGAGGTTTGGAGAAATTTTATTATAGAAAGTACACCGCAAATTGGTAGCTGTAAAATGAAAGATATATACCCCTAACTGTAAAACGGTCGTAGTAGCGTCGTACCTCAAGGGTACATCTACTGGTTTTATTGAAGAAGCGCCGCATTTGGGTCGCTTCGGCATTTCTCAAACAGTTTTATTGCAACAGATATTCAGTCCAGGTTTGCTCAATGGAAGATGAGTCGGAAAAATAGAAGAACAACTGTTAACAATTGGGTACAATACTCGCCTATTACCAAAACTAAACGGCTTGCGGCAAATGGGTTTCAATTCGACGTGCTACTGTGGGTTCGACCATCGAAAGGTGCCCATACATGTCCCGTTTTCGAAACAGTAATGTTTTGAATTTTGATGCTACACTGCGTATAGAACTTGCGCTGATGAAATGAAATTTTTCAAAGTATTTTGACTTTGGACGATTTATAAAAGGTTTTCCAACAAGAGTTGTTACTTTGATATTCAAAGAAAAATGCCATTTTTTAATATAAATGATCGGATGTTTATTTCAATATAAAGAAGAAGCTATGCCGTTAATAGTGGAAAATAACATCAGGCAAATGACTACCACGGCCACGCTTACAGGACCATATCCTTTAAATGAAATTTTCCATAACCAAATCGCAAAGTGACTACCCTATGTCTTCGATAGCCTAACGAATTCCATCTTTGAGGCCTTAACTCGACGCTGGGCTATTGGCGTAGACTTTTCTCTTTCACGGTGTTAAATCACAAGATCTCGGTGACCAATTGTGATTACCTCTTCGAGAGATAACACGGTCCGGAAACTTTTTCCGCAAAAGATCAATTTTTTCGTTGCTTGTGTGGCACGTAGTGCCGTCTTATTGGAAGTAAACGTTGTCCAGATCAATACTATCCAATTTCGGCCATAAAAAATCATTAATCATCTCTCGATAGCGCAAACAACACTTTCTGCTACAGCAGCAATGTTCTCGGCTGTTCTTGAGCGACGTGCACGGGTTTTATTCTTCACATCACTAACTTGTCCCAACAGATCGAATTTTTCCACTAAATCCTCACTTTCACCATTGAAAAAATATTGTGTCCTCTGTAAGAAATGACTACAACTTCACAAAAAAATATTTTGTTGTGTTCAACATACCTACCAATAATGAATTGAGTTTGATAACTGAAAAACTTATAATATGTATGTATTTCAATACTAGTATATTCGTTCAAATCACTCAACGGTAAATAGATCATACGAAACTATTCTTCAAAAGTTATTATTCAGTGGTGAATAAAATATTAATAAGAAGTGTTGCAGTAATATTTTATGATTATTAGCGAAGAATCATTGTATAACTTAGTACAGGAACTTACCTATAGCGAACGTCTGTATAACGAATTTCGTTCACGACATTGCACCTTGAATCAAAATTCCTTGTTAAAAACACCCTTTAAAACGAGGTAAATTCTCTAACGAAATATTCTTAGAAGAAAAACATCACATGGGTATTAGTGAAAAGGTGTAGGTATCCATAATTATGCCGGACGTTGGTAAGAAATGACAGTGTTACTCTGGATGATATTTTAAAAGTGTCAAATGCGGTGTTGGAGGCACTACGATAGCAGCCTTGATTTAGAGGGGCATCCCGTCGAAAAACTCAGACAAAAATTACAAGCTATTTGCTCAAAAATTGTGAATAGATATGTATTGTATACGTACCGGCATAAATGCCTATTAGCTATTAGAATAGTATATAACATTACTAGCAAGGTAAGAGGGTTTTTACTGGCGAATGGAGGATATAATTGACGAGCCGCAGGCGAGTCAGTTACCTCCTTGAGCCAGTAAAACCCGTTACCTTGCGTGTATTGTTTTATATTTTATTTGTTTCTCGTTTGTAAAAATTTGAGATAAATTCCAAAAAAATCTCAATAATTTGTCGCAAATGTCGTAAGCTATTTATGATTATTTATGACATCGGAAAATTATGACAACTGTCAGTGGCTTTACGAGAGGGAAGTCCTTCGAGAATATTTGCTAATTCTTTTTTTTAATACTTTATAACGTTTATTACTAAAATATTTGTTCCAGGAACGATGAAATTAGAAGGATAAATGAAATTAGAAGCAAGTACGTGAAAATGAAAGCGAATAGATACGAATAAAACAAGGCACGAATATCGTTGTTGAATAGTTTGAGAACGTTTATTGAGAAATGCATTCGTTCCAGGAACTCTGAGATTAGAAGAATAAATTAAATTAGAAGCAAGTACTTGACAACTTCCAATGTAAATAATACTACTAACTTGTAAAAGTTTTACAAGTTAACTGTCGATTTTACAAGTTAGTGTCAGTTGCAGGAACGTCCATTAAAATTTAAAGGTCCATTAAACTCTTAATCCTCCATTATTACAAGGAACTAATGGAGGATTAAGGGTTTAATGGACCTTTAAATTTTAATGGACGTTCCTGCAACTGAGCATCAGTGACTTGAAAAAATAAACTTTCTTGATTAATATTGTGTTTTTGAAAACTGACGTTTACAAATGAGAAACAAATAACATTTACACACCTTTTTGATTATGTACATGTATTAAAAATAAAAAAATGCTTGTTTCGACACTTGACACTATGGAGTAAACATTTCTGTATAACGAAATCTCTGTGTAAAGATTTTTTTTTCAGATTTAGCGATTTCGTTATAGGAAAGTTCCACATAAGTTTACAGAATAAAAGGAATTAGTCCGAGAGCTGGCACGAATTTTTGGGCAGGTATTTGAGGCAAGCTGAAAACTTGTCAGATGCCTCTCCTATTATATCCCAACTCGGGATTGCAGATCTGGCTGGTGAGTAGCGGGGCTAAATCAACCCCTACATTTTTAATGGCCTGGCAGGTAGAAAGCCCTACCGAAATGATCTGTCTTTTTGGGAATCTTATTTTTTAGTTATAAGTAACACTCCATTAAAATTTCAAGCTGCCAAATAATTAATCGGGGTTTTAACATTGCCAGACGCGTGCAAAAATATTTTGCAAAAAATTATAGAAAATGTTTTTGAGGCAGCTTGAAATTTTAATGGAGTGTTACTTATAACTAAAAAATAAGATTCCCAAAAAGACAGATCATTTCGGTAGGGCTTTCTACCTGCCAGGCCATTAAAAATGTAGGGGTTGATTTAGCCCCGCTACTCACCAGCCAGATCTGCAATCCCGAGTTGGGATATAATAGGAGAGGCATCTGACAAGTTTTCAGCTTGCCTCAAATACCTGCCCAAAAATTCGTGCCAGCTCTCCTACTAAATGTAATTAATTGATACCTGCTACCCTACAAACCACGCTACTGTACTCAACTTTGGAATGATGTTGTTTGTGAAAAACCATGATTTTCACATGTCTTGCAAAAAATAAAGTATTTCGGCATTTATCTAGAGTGAACGAAAGGCACATCAAAATGTAGAATCACGAAAACTGGCACAAATATCTTGATAACCAATTTTATTTTCATGTTTATAAACAGCAGACAGCAGCGGGGACGATGAACATAGCGATATTTTCCTCATTTTGGCCTCTGTTCACATCTGAGAGGACCTATCTATGTTTTTTATGGATGAGGCCTCTAAAACACACAATGCGCTCTCTTGTGTGGAGACCTTTAAAAAGATCCTTCCAACCAATACAGATCGGACCGATGCAAATAAAAATCGGATTCAATAAGTAAAATCAGCAAACATGCACCATTCAGAACCACGGCAGTGGAAAACGTTCTAATATTTACTTTGACTTAATTTATTTCGGGATATGGTTCTCAAATATTTGCAGTTGGAGGGATAATATTCCATTGAAGAATTTGTTCTTGAAACCATGACGGTATTATTTCTTTATCATGGTGGACCACCATGGTTTGAGTCCATGTGAATGATTTTTAAATTTTCTTATTTGGGGGTTATTAGTACGGTTATGTGCCTTTGAAAGATTCTTTTTGGATGTGCTTTTCTTTTGTGTGCAATGCGTAATGAAGCATAATCATGACATAACTGAAGGCATATGGATGTTTGATATTTTTCACATAACAGGTGTGCATATGCAGCGTTCCAAAAAAGTAACGTAACTCGTGAACAATTCCTGTACGAAGAATTATTTGAATAAATCCTCCGTGAGAGGTGATTTAGCTACTGATAATTATTACTGCGGAAAATTCACGAATCCATGGATTTGTAATCTCGAAAGCAGGTCTCCCTATGCTTGTTTGAATTTGAAAATTTTCACCCCCTACGCACCATACCTTCCTTAGGGGTTTAGAAATATAAAATTGTTTTTTTGACATTTAAAATCGACGGGTGCAAGTATTTGCCTCAATAATTCATCGGGGCAGAATAATAGCAAATGTTATGCATTCTTAGTGCGAGTCCACAACGGCGCACCGACCCTAGCCCATTGCACCGCGATGCCGATATTTGAAGTTTGTTACGAAGTAAATACGTCATTTGATGACATCGCGGTGCGATGGGCTAGAGTCAGTGCGCCTTTGTGGACTCGCACTTGGAAACAAGCGCGCAAAAGCTGAGCTAACTCTAAGTATATTAATAGTCCGATATGGTCTAGTGGCTAGGATACCTGGCTTTCACCCAGGAGGCTCGGGTTCGATTCCCGGTATCGGAAATAACTTTTGGTTATTGTTAGATTATGAGGCACTTCTAATAGTATATTATTCAATGAGCGGTAATGCAGGTCAAAACACACGCAGATGAATTTTGCACCACGAGCCGTTAGGCGAGTGGTGTAATTCATCAAGGTGTTGTTTGAGCATTACCGCGAATTGAATACTATACTTTATCCACGACTTCTTCAGTAAAATTCGAATTAATCTGCATTTAAAAAAATTTGAACAGTTGTCAAAAGCGTTGACAACATTTCGTCCAACCGTCAAACCTCTGTACTCTGTGGTCGGGAATCAAATCAGAGTCTCTAACTAATCTAACCAAGTAATTTCGCGGGTGTTATGTGCGGGTGTTATTATAACACACGCTTTTCGGTTCATAGACATGTTATGACTACCATTACACATAGAAATTAGTTTAATGGAGTGGATAAAATAAATTACCTTCGATGTAGTAAATAGTTCCGACACAATGAAGCTCCACATGCATCATTTCAAATGTCTATACATTTTTGTGTAGCTCTGGAAATAAATGTAACAGATAATTATTTTTCTTAATACTTAACATGACGTCTATTATTTCAACATAATATATAAATGCAATGGCATGTAAAAACATCATCTCTAATGAGTTCTTTCTGTAGCTTCAATTATTCCACTTAAACACAATAAATAACTTAGAGATTCTATATAGTCCGATATGGTCTAGTGGCTAGGATACCTGGCTTTCACCCAGGAGGCTCGGGTTCGATTCCCGGTATCGGAAATAACTTTTGGTTGTTGTTGGATTACGAGGAATATCACTTCACTAAAATACCTTCGATATAATAAATAGTTCATACACAATGAAGCTCCACATGCATCATTTCAAATGTCGATACATTTATGTGTATCTCTGGACATAGATGTAACGGATACTCATTTTGCTAAGTACAACATGAAGTCTAATATTTCAAAATGTATAATGTAATGGCATGCATAAACATCATTTCAAATGAGTTCGTTCTGTAGCTTCAAGGATATTATGAAGAAAATAAATAACTTAGAGATCTCTATAGTCCGATATGGTCTAGTGGCTAGGATACCTGGCTTTCACCCAGGAGGCTCGGGTTCGATTCCCGGTATCGGAAATAACTTTTGGTTGTTGTTGGATTACGAGGAATATCACTTCAAAAAAATACCTTCGATATAATAAATAGTTCATACACAATGAAGCTCCACATGCATCATTTCAAATGTTGATACATTTATGTGTATCTCTGGACATAGATGTAACGGATACTCATTTTGCTTAGTACAACATGAAGTCTATTATTTCAAAATGTATAAATGTAATGGCATGCATAAACATCATTTCAAATGAGTTCTTTCTGTAGCTTCAATTGTATTATTTGAAGAAAATAAATAACTTAGAGATCTTCTATAGTCCGATATGGTCTAGTGGCTAGGATACCTGGCTTTCACCCAGGAGGCTCGGGTTCGATTCCCGGTATCGGAAATAACTTTTGGTTGTTGTTGGATTACGAGGAATATTACTTCAAAAAAATACCTTCGATATAATAAATAGTTCATACACAATGAAGCTCCACATGCATCGTTTCAAATGTCGATACGTTTTTGTGTATCTCTGGACATAGATGTAACGGATACTCATTTTGCTTAGTACAACATGAAGTCTATTATTTCAAAATGTATAAATGTAATGGCATGCATAAACATCATTTCAAATGAGTTCTTTCTGTAGCTTCAATTGTATTATTTGAAGAAAATAAATAACTTAGAGATCTTCTATAGTCCGATATGGTCTAGTGGCTAGGATACCTGGCTTTCACCCAGGAGGCTCGGGTTCGATTCCCGGTATCGGAAAACTATTTTGTTAATGCTGGGTATGAGGTATATTCTCAAATTGGCTTAGAAAAAACATTCGATATAAATAGTTCTGACATAATAAAGCAATGAATGCATCATTTCAAACATAGAGAACGTTATTGTGCCCTCTAAATGTTGCAAGGGCCCCACTCACTTCGTTCTTCTCCGCCGTTTTTAACCGACGGTTAAAAACGTTGGGAGGAAGAACGCGTGTTGTCGGTAAAGTCCACCCACTTCAGTTTTCTTTCGCGGCAGTTTATCACGATGGAGCGTAAGTGTCTGTTAACAGTGGCGGCGGCTGTTGCTGTAAAAGAAAAGTATTCCGCTGATTTTACTTTCCATGAACACGGAAATGACCTGTACACTTCAATAAATTCCAACAAAAAGTCCCGGTTCCACTTGCCGAAGATCCGACATTGTTTTCGAACAGTTAAGACTCAGCAGTAAACAATTAAAACAGTTATGTTTATCGCCACCAGACCTGTTCGCCACAGTCTCTGAAATATGCGCGACCGACTTAACTGTTTACTCCACACACCTCGTGTTTACCCGAAGCGTTGGAACGTTAACGGACGAAAATCAGGCCTCGTCTGAAATTTGCAACGACGGGTAAGTGCGCCGTTTTTAGCCCATACACTTCGTTTTTGAGCCAGTTTTACCCGACCGTTTTTAACCGTCGGTTAAAAACGGCGGAGAAGAACGAAGTGAGTGGGGCCCTTTAGAAATAGATTAATCGAAAAATTATTTTATATTTAATGGGTCTTCGGCAAGTTAAGCTTTCATTAACAAACATCTCATAGGAATTATTCCTATATCGTTGCATAATTTATCTTTTCAACATAATAACTCAGAGATCGTGTATAGTCAAATATAGTCTAATGGCTATAGTCCGTTCACGAAAGGTTGAGCCGTCGGTGGCCATGATAATTTGACATATTCCACCGTGTATATTAAAATTTTAGGTTATGATGTTTATTTTCTTGTCAGATTGATACGCAATGTTATCAACATTGCATAGAGTTGTATGATAACTCATAAGCTCGTCGGACGAGGCCGGGTACATTCGGCAACATTGAATTTATTTTACGTTATGACAGTAAATACTGCCAACTTCAGATAAATGAAGAAACGCCTACTATGTGCTCAAACTTTCGTGAACGGAGTATAGAATACCTGGCTTCCACCCAATTAACCCACAATCAAAATACGCGCTACCTTACCAACTTCTCGTTTTCTCTCGTTTCTCTGACGTTTTGTACCCATATTCGGAAATTCACTTACGTCATAATCCAATTGGCCATACAAGAATCCAGGCATGGTGTTGATCAGAAGGTAGATATTATCGTTATACACCTTCAAATCACAAGGATATATCATTTTTTCGTCGTCTCTCTGGACAAGGGGTGTTAATGTTCCAATATGCTCGAGCGTTTGGTTCAAGAGACCAAGGAACTCTGGTCTTCTCATCCAAGGCAAATACTGAGGTTTGACTACCAATTCAGTATGATTTTGATATTGATGGGAAATTGAAAGAAAAGATCAAGCATCTCGAGAATAGCTTTTCAGAAAATTTTCGAATGAATGATCTCATCCCTTTAAACCTTCTGAATGAATCAAACAAATTAAAATTGGATACCCTGAAAATATAGTCATATCCTTAAGAATATTTTGAACTTTTCCTGTGACCGTGACCCAAACTGAAAGGTTTTTTTAGTTATTTTTCAAAAATTGATCTTATCAATGAATCAGAAGTTAGAACCTACATGCAATTTTTTTTTCTCTCAGCACATATGGAATTACACTCTGGGGTACATAATATGTTCACGTGAATGACTTACTTAATGATTTGTCAAACGAAAGCTATCCGAAGAATAACCACTATGAAGCATAGAGCTCCAAATAGTTTAAATTTCATCAGTTGAATATTAATGCACAAAAATTACTTTCAAAGTGTTCCCTCGAATAAAACGTTTTGCAAAACTCAAATAGAATAATAACGTTCTTCGATTAATACGGGAGATGAGTGTTGTGGCTGTTGAACATACAATTTTGAATATTTCATAATTTATAGCATCATTCTGTTGTTTCAGTTTGAGAGGTTTATCGAAACAATAACAAAAAAAAGGAATTATATTTAATATTATGGCAAAATTGTAACATATCACTGAGAAAATTAGCTCATATAGCTTCCTCTCGAAGCATAGCTTCCATTATGTAGGTAGTTTCCACTTTTTGTACCGCTACTTCCATGCCTATTTCCACTAGAACTACCTGCACTTGAACTACTCGAGCCATAGCTGCCAGATCCAGAATCACAACGTGTTCCTCTAATCGCTTCTCTGACGTTTTGTACCCATATTCGGAAATTCACCACGTCATAATCCAATTGGCCATACAAGAAACCAGGCATGGTGTTGGTCAGAAGGTAGATGTTGTCGTTATACACTTTCAAATCGAAAGTATATATTTTTTGATTGATAGGAAAGTATGAATTATTCTGATGTTATGACATTAGTATTTTGAATGTTTCATTTAGAGCATCAAAGTTGAAATTTTGTTGTTTCAGGTTGAGAGGGTGATTGAAACAATAGCGAAAAAATCGAATTATATTTAATATTATGGCAAAATTTTAATATATCACTGAAAATATTAGCCCATATAACTTCCTCTCGAAGCATAGCTTCCATTATGTACGTAATTTCCACTTTTTGAACCGCTACTTCCATGCCTATTTCCACTAGAACTACCTCCACTTGAACTACTTGAGCCGTAGCTGCCAGATCTAGAATCGCAACGTGTTCCTCTAATCGCTTCTCTGACGTTTTGTACCCATATTCGGAAATTCACCACGTCATAATCCAATTGGCCATATAAAAAACAAGGCATGGTGCTGGTCAGAAGGTAGATGTTGTCGTTTACACTTTCAAATCGCAAGGATATATTATTTGATTGATAGGAAAGTATGAATCATTCTGATGTTATGACATAAGTGTTTCTGATATTGAACATATTTTGAATGTTGCAATCAGAGCATCAAAGTTGAAATTTTCTTGTTTTAGATTGAGAGGGTGATTGAAACAATAGCGAAAAAAAACGAATTATATTTAATGTTATGGCAAAATTTTAATATATCACTGAAAATATCAGCCCATATAACTTCCTCTCGAAGCATAGCTTCCATTATGTACGTAATTTCCACTTTTTGAACCGCTACTTCCATGCCTATTTCCACTAGAACTACCTCCACTTGAACTACTCGAGCCATAGCTGCCAGATCCAGAATCGCAACGTGTTCCTCTAATCGCTTCTCTGACGTTTTGTACCCATATTCGGAAATTCACCACGTCATAATCCAATTGGCCATACAAGAAACCAGGCATGGTGTTGGTCAGAAGGTAAATGTTGTCGTTATATACTTTCAAATCGCAAGGATATATCATTTGATTGACAGGAAAGTATGAAGTATTCTGATGTTATGACATAGGTGTTTCCGATGTTGAATATATTTTGAATGTTTCATTTAAAGCATCAACCATGAAATTTTGTTGTTCAGGTTGGGAGGGTGATTGAAACAATATTGAAAAAATCGAATTTATTTAATATTATGGCAAAACTGTAATATATCACTGAAAATATTAGACCATATAACTTCCTCTCGAAGCATAGCTTCCTGTATGAATGTAATTTCCACTTTTTGAACCACTACTACCATGCCTATTTCCACTAGAACTACCTCCAATTGAACTACTCGAGCCGTAGCTGCCAGATCCAGACTCACAACGTGTTCCTCTAATCGCTTCTCTGACGTTTTGTACCCAAATTCTGAAGTTCACCAGGTCATAATCCAATTGGCCATACAAGAAACCAGCCATGGTGTTGGTCAGAAGGTAAATGTTGTCGTTATACACTTTCAAATCGCAAGGATATATTATTTTTAATTGATAGGAAAGTATGAATTATTCTGATGTGATGACATTAGTGTTTCCGATATTCAACATATTTTGAATGTTTCAATTAGAGCTTCAAAGTTGAAATTTTCTTGTTTTAGATTGAGAGGGTGATTGAAACAATAACGAAAAAATCGAATTATATTTAATATTATGGCAAAATTTTAATATATCACTGAAAATATTAGCCCATATAACTTCCTCTCGAAGCATAGCTTCCATTATGTACGTAATTTCCACTTTTTGAACCGCTACTTCCATGCCTATTTCCACTAGAACTACCTCCACTTGAACTACTTGAGCCGTAGCTGCCAGATCCAGAATCGCAACGTGTTCCTCTAATTGCTTCTCTGACGTTTTGTACCCATATTCTGAAGTTCACCACGTCATAATCCAGTTGGCCATACAAGAAACCAGGCATGGTGTTGGTCAGAAGGTAGATGTTGTCGTTATACACTTTCAAATCACAAGGATATATCATTTTTTCGTCGTCTCTCTGGACGATGGAAATGTCAGTCAAAGGGGTGTTAATGTTCCAACATGCTAGAGCGTTTTGGTTGACGAGACCAAGGAGGAGAACTCCTGTCTTCTCATCCAAGGCAGATGCTGAGGTTTGACTTCCTTCTCCACGGTCACCGACATTCTGAAAGAAAAAAAACTAATGAGAAAAACTCGGAAGACTGTAGAGACTTCTCTACATAAATATATGTAGACTGAACAAAATGATTAACCTGGATTTCGCTAGTAGTAGTACGGGGTGATCTGGCGATTTACGTCAATAAATTATTGTGAAATTACCTGTTTTGGGTAAGGAAATGAAGAGCAATGAAAAAACTAAGAATTACTGTTTACTTCAATAATTTTTCAAAATCTATGTCAATTGCTTGAAACTACTCGAAATTTCTTATGTTATTTTTCATCCCGCTTCTGAAAGTTTTCACTCAATTCTCTTAAGTTGGTGGTTTCCTTCGCGTACACCAGCTCTTTGAAAAATCTCAGGTAGGTTCAGTTTCCAAATACCGCGATTAAGTTCGTTAACCGTATTCTCGACAAGTGATCTTTCAAGGCGTATACGAACTTCATTGAGCGGTGTGCATTTTAGAAGGTAAAAGAGGGACTCGCGCAATGAAGTTCGTATACGCTTTGAAAGATCACTTGTTCAGAATACGGGGCTAGCCAAAGCGTACAGGGTATCTCAGACAAAACGAAACCAATCGAGAAGAAATTTTGTGGCCACATGCACTTTGCTCATAATAAGCCTCATGAAAAATTTTGTGGCCATAGTGTTAACAGAACAATACAAAATTCAATTGGAATAGTGAAGACAAGAATGTTAATATTTCCATAACAATTAAGACATCCGATTCAAGTGATATAGTGAAAAGAAGAATCACTTTATCCATACTAATATTATAAATGCGGAAGTAACTCTGTCTGTCTGTTACTCTTTCACGCCTAAACGGCTGAACGGATTTTGATGAAATTTGGTATGGTGATAGATGATAGCCTAGAAATGGTCATAGCCTACAAATACTCACGCCATAGTTCTTAGGAGGTAGGCAGTAAAAAAAATTGAGTTAAATTGAGTTAGTGATTTTTAGTCGTTTTTGTTGGGACTTTTGCTCTTTCACGTCTAAACGGCTGAACAGATTTTGATGAGATTTAGTAAGGTAATAGATGGTTACCTAAAAAAGGATATAAGATCAAATGATCACGTCATCGTACTTAGGGGGTAGGAAGTAGGCGGAAAACTGAATTGAGTTAGTGATTTTTTTATGGTTTTTGCTGGGAGTTTTGCTCTATCATGCCTAAACGGCTGAACGGATTTTAATGAAATTTAGTTAGGTGATAGATAGTCACCTAGAAAAGGATATGGGCTATTAATATTCATGCTATTGTACTTAAGACATAGGCAGTAGGCAGAAAACTAATTGAGTTAAGGATTTTTTAATCGTTTATTTTAAAGTTTACCTTATTCACGCCTTAATGTCTGAACGGATTTTTATGAGACTTGGCTAATATAAAGATAGGATCCTAGGCACGGACACAGGCTACTTTTTACGGCGGGAAAATACCTCATTCCCACGAAAATCTAGCGTGATCGTGTCAAGAAGCGCATGACGCCATAGCTGCTGCAATGATTTTGATGTTTTTTTTAACTGAGTGTTACTAAGACTTCAAGTTAGTATTTGATCACTTTCCTAACTTAGAGGGTCGGTAGACGCCATAATTTAGTACTTCCTACGCAGACGATGTTGCGGATGTCACACTGTCTAACATCGGGGGTTGGCAGGTAGGTAGTTAGTAGTATTCTAAACCGATTTACATTATTTACTTTTCATATTTACTAAGGAAACATTCGGAGCTATCCATTATGTAGCTTAGGTTGCTTTTGAACAATTTTGATGTGAAGTTGAGGACTGGAACACGATAGTAGGAAATTGTTGCAGGGGGACTTACAGCCGGGAGAAAACAAAAAAACTTATGCGGACGAAGTCGCGGGTAAAAGCTAGTTTATACATATAGCAAGATATCCGATTCAAGTGAAATTTATTTTGTGAATGAAGATTGATATACTTGATATCACTCACTTCAAAATCTTCACCATGATAAGATCTGGTAGCCGCAGTCTCATTCCTCAGTATATCCGTTGAAACCCTGTATATATGACTTCCTGCCATGGAATGGAAATACAGATCTCTACGACCATTACTTGACGGACTCAGAGCAGTACTGAAAACACCATCGTTCCATTGGAAGGTATGTCCAGCAATCCTGAATTCACCCCTTAGAGGTTCCAAATAAAAGTAGTTATGGGTTACCCTCCAAGACCTGTTCGCCCTGTAACTATAGACAACTAAACCATAGCCGCCTACGTCTGGAATATAGGCATGAGCGTTGTTGCAATTGTTTGGTTCAGTTTCTACCACGACATGGGCGAATAGAGATGCTGGTCTAAGATCAGCTTCTGGGAAGGTGTATTGTCTTATTACTCTGTCTGTACGGAGATCCATGATGACCAATTTGGGCGATTGCACTTGGATGGGGGCATCTGAAAAAAATAATTGGGTTGGAGAACTTTCGAAAAATTGATTCTTTGAAGGTTTTTCATGTTGTGAAAATCAAAATTTTCAAATGGTCAACTTAAAGTGTTAACCTACCAAAAATATCTTTTCAGGTAAGTTCACAGGTTTTTTCGAAATATATTTTCCCTTCAAATCATAAACTTGACCTTCTTCACCTAGAAATTATAAAAATGAACCTTTTACAGATCAGACATACACTGCGCAAAAAAGTTAACGCATATTATGGAAATATCAAATGTATTCTACAACTGAAGGTGTTCTCAATGAGAATTACATATTTTTATCAGAATTATGCATGCATATGTTATCCACTTTCAAAGTTTTTCTTCACTACAGATGTTTTTTTCCAGCAGGAATAAAAAAGATGAGATTATCAAATTTTGAAAGTATTGGCTCCATTCTGAAACCAGTTGTTCTCGATCAATTCTAGTGATCTATAGTTTTTCTTTCGTTTGATTTTCTACACTCGATCGTTATGCAACGCGGAACTCGCAATTTGACTCAAGAGGAATGTGCTCAAGCGGTAGTTTTGCGAGAAGAAGGGTGGACATTCACAAGAATTGCAGAAAGGTTTGGAGTTTTCCATACAAGTGTGTCCAGAATGTTGCAGCGATTCAGAAAGACAGGTATGAATGTCCGAAGACCAGGACAGAATAGACCACGGATAACAACTGCTATTCAAGAACGTTACTTGAGAGTTTCTTCGTTGAGACAACGGTTTGCAAATTGCAACCGCTCGCCTCCTTCAAAATCAGCTTGAGAAAACTCATGGAGTGCACTCAGGCAATAAGAAATCGCTTCAGAAAAATGATTTAAGGCCTCTGGGTGCGGCAAGAGGTCCAGCTCTTACCCCAACCGATCTAAGGGGGCGTTTGGATTTTACGAGAGAGCATATCCATTGGGAAAAGGCTGATTGGGAAAGAGATGAGTCTAGATTCTGCCTCTACCATTGTGATCGACGTTCCTTGTATACAGACGTCCACATGAAAGATATGCTCAGTGCAATTTCCTGAATACTATTGGTTTCGGGAAAGGATCGATTATGGTATGGGGTGGGATATCTTTGACTGCTCGCACAGACCTAGTGGTCGTTGGTAATGGAGCTATGAATGCTGATACTTGATAGGTATATAAGGAACATTCTTGAAGAGCATGTAGTGCCATTTGCCCCATACATTGGTGATATGGACGATAATGATAGACCCCATCGTGCGCGCATCGTTCAGGGGTACATTGAAGAGGTTGAAGTCTCTCGAATGGAATGGCCAGCAAGAAGTCCAGATCTCAATCCGATTGAACAGCTTTGGGACAACCTCAATAGAAAGCTGAGAAGTTCAGAAAATCATCCAGCTACTCTTAATGACTTAGGAATCCAACTCAGAGAAATCTGAGAAGGATTAGATCAGAACATTTTAAGATCACTCTTTTGAGTATGAACCGTCGTGGCCGAACTGTAATTAACGCAAGGGGTGGAAATACCAAGTTTTAAATCACTTATCAGCATTCCAGTATTTTGAAAATTGTTTACTTCTCTTCCTCACATAAGATTCGGTGAAATCCTTAATTTTTCTTCCATTTAATGTGTCTTGTTTGGTTCGAAACCTTACCGAGAGAACATAAAAAATAAGTTATAAAGTCAATGTAGAGTTGACTTTCATTAAAATTGAGATTTTCAGAATGTGCGGTAATTTTTTTGCGCAGTGTATTTAATCCATTAGATTTCATTGGGAGTGATGCATAAGTATTCAAGAAGAAATATTTTTCTCAGAAAAACATGGAAATAAAAATAATAATGATAATAAGAGCTTCAACATAAATCCACAATTTGTAATGGAGGAAATACCTACCTGGAATTTCTAGTCTTCCTGTGTCAACAAACCACAGTCGATCACAAGAATCCACAGCTACTCTGTATACTGAAACGAAGTGATTCCTGTCAGCTGAGCTGAGTGATGAACTGTCAAAATTGGAAGAATTGTAGTTTTCCGGTAGGGCGTTCATTTCCCAGTTTGGATATGGTATCAACGGAGTATTGTGCTTGTTCTGTGAGTTTAGACTGACGTAGTTCAAACTTGATGGTACTCCGTGTCGTCGTCGTGGTACTGTAATGAACAGTTTGTCACCCCATACTCCAGCTCCCATAGGGATGTTGTTTTCTGAAAAAAAAAATTGAATATTTATTTTCAATCCGAATTAATTTGAAGGGTGTTTCAAATTGGGCAGTTTTTTAAGAATGAATATAACACATACAGTGGAACTTCCCTATAACGAAAGTCTGATGTATAACGAATTTCTCTGCATAACGAATTTTGTACAAGACATTGCACCTTGAATCCGAATTCCATGTTAAGAACACTCTCTGAAACGAAGTAAATTCTCTCTATAACGAAATATTCAGAGAACATCACTCTTTGAATGGGCATTGGTAAGAAAGGGTTGGTTTTTTCCGAAATTTTTCCGGACGTACGTAATAAATCCTGACCTCAAACTAAATATAACTGCGTGAAGAGTTTCAATCTAATCATTACGCTCGTTCTGCGAAAATGTCTAAAAGGAAGTGCTTAAGTTTGAATGATAAACTTGAATTTATCAGTGAAGTCGACCGCGACATTGCCGACTATAGAAACAAATTTTCTGTATAACGAAATTTCTCTATAACGATTTTTTTTGCGGATTTAGCGCTTTCGTTATAGGGAAGTTCCACTGTAATTCGCATTCATTTTCAAAACAATTTTATTGGTACTTGAAGTATCCGTTATGAAATTTATGTACGGAAAACAATATCTTCCAGATGGCCTCCTCTTGCATCTCTATAGACGTCCTTTTTCTTATTTTTTAGTCACACTTCGAAATTACTAATGATCTATCTCACTTATGACACAAATAATTTCATCCTTTAGTTCAGAATCGACTGCGGATTCTTGTAGATCTGGCTCTTCTCATAACCCCAAAAAAATAATCCAACGGTGTCAAATCACATGATCTTGGTGGCCAATTAACATCACCGTTTCTGTAGATTATTCGTCTAGGAAATTAAATTTTAATAGCTTCAGTTCCTATATCATCCGTTCATATATTGTTGAGCGCAAAGTAGGCGTTTGTTTATTCATCTGAGATTGGCAGTATTTCCTGTCATAACGATGAACAAAGTCAACATTGCCGAATGTAACCGACCTCGTCCGACGAGCTTCCGAGTTATCAGAGAACTCTATGTTATATTGACAATATTGCGAATCAAGCTGACAGGAAAATAAATAACATAACCTAAAATTTTACTAAACACAGTGGAATATGCCAAATTTTCATGGCCAACCGATGGCTCAAACTTTCGTGAACGGACTATATGTGCTATTTAAACCTTATATGCCTTGAGAGCTGAATCTTAATGTAAAATACTATACGCCATGATGTGGACCCACTAAGTAGAACTTGTTGTGAACGTCGTGTCTATTGGACATTTCAGGGTATTCAGCAACACTTTCATCACGAACTAATTCAATATATGAGTTCTTCATGAAACATTTAATCAAAAACATAATGCAATAAACGTTGACGTTCATATCTCTGGGGTATTGCCCTTAAATTGAACCTCTTAAAAATAAATTATACCCTTTCAATATATTGAAAGAAAGTTCACAAAAGTTTATCGGAATAATTGAATTGTTACTCCTACATCAAAAGTGATTTTTTCTGACTAAAAGTCGCGTTTGATGAAAATATTGGTTACTTCCTTAATTTAGTGATTACTCTTCATTATCTACGTGGTAATTTTCGTTTTAAATGGTGCATTTTCATGATTTTATTGATGTTAATTACTTAATCGATCATCCCGTTTTTTCACTCAAAATCTTCATTTCAGTTAAATATGTCAAGGCTCTCTAGAACTTGCGATGAAAAAAATATTTTTCTTTTATTTCGAGATGTCTCTAAATAATTCTCACTCTTGGAGAATTTTTTTTAAGGATGATTCCTTGTCAAAAATATAATGGATGCTCCGTATCCACTTTTTTTTATTTCCTATATTTGCTTAGTTGTTGAAGCCCTCTTAATTTAGTTCCGGAAAACCAGTTTTTAATTTTTTCCATAAACTTGAACTGACAAGATTAAACTTGAACCCCCTTCACACCGAATTACAGAAAGAAAGAAATGTATTGAGCTGTTACTCATGATGAACGCCTTTTGCTTTGCCATTTTTTTTATTTTTCAAACCACGCTTAAAATCTCTCGCTGAAACCCTTGTGCCTGCTATAAATAAATGTGAACGTTGTTCATTCTCAGAAGCTTTTTTGTCTCTACGAATAGATCATTCCGACATAAATATATCAGAGATTCTGTATAGTCCGATATGGTCTAGTGGCTAGGATACCTGGCTTTCACCCAGGAGGCTCGGGTTCGATTCCCGGTATCGGAAATAATTTTTGGTTATTACATGATTATGAGGTAAATCACTTTCTAAATATCTTTGTTAGTGACAAACAAAAGCTCTGCATACATCATGTCAAACATAAATATCGTTTTTGAGTAGCTCTGGAAATAGATTAGATTGAAAATTATTTTGCTTTGTACTGAACTTGAAGTTAATTACTCCAAAAAAACATTTTATATAATTTGTGCTTAAAAAGTTGAGCTGGCATGTATTAACATAATTTTTGTGTTTCTTCAAATTTATCATTAGCACATAAGTAACTCAGAGATCAACTATAGTCCGATATGGTCTAGTGGCTAGGATACCTGGCTTTCACCCAGGAGGCTCGGGTTCGATTCCCGGTATCGGAAAAAGTTTTTGGTTATTACTGGATTACGAGGTATATCACTTTCTAAATACCTTCGTTATTAATAGTTCTGACACACAGAAGCTCTGCATACATCATGTCGAACATAAATATCGTTTTTGAGTAGCTCTGGAAATAGATTAGACTGAAAATTATTTTGCTTTGTACTGAACTTGAAGTTAATTACTCCAAAAAAACATTTTATATAATTTGTGCTTAAAAAGTTGAGCTGGCATGTATTAACATTTTTGTGTTTCTTCAAATTTATCATTTGTGCATAAGTAACTCAGAGATCTTCTATAGTCCGATATGGTCTAGTGGCTAGGATACCTGGCTTTCACCCAGGAGGCTCGGGTTCGATTCCCGGTATCGGAATAATGTTTTAATTAATGCTACACGTGGATATTACTCATTTGTCGAGATAATTAATCTTTATTAGACAATTAACCTGACTATGACTTATAGATTAGGTATAGTTCTCTATATGGATTAATGACCCTGAATGCAGTGCCTGGTAGCTGGAATACCTGATTTTTCATCAAGAGGCTCAACATAGCACCAGTATCGAAAAGCTATTCTGTTTCTTGGGGGAAATTGAAAATTAAATTGTCACACAATAACTCTCTTTGGCATTGTAGATAATGATTCTGAACAAAGATGTTACGAATATGTAGAGTCCGATATGGTCTAGTGGCTAGGATACCTGGCTCTCACCCAGGAGGCTCGGGTTCGATTCCCGGTATCGGAATATTTTTTGTGTTTTGCTATAGATACCTACATACAACAAGAATTCCTTCTCCATACAATGATGTGAAATATTGTACACATTCAATATGTCAAAATTTTCAGAAGTGTACTGGGTGAATCTTCAAGTTATAAAAGCAATTTTTTTAGGACTGGTAATTTATCCCAGTTGGTATTCGTCAGACGATTTGGCGACGAATGGTTGAAAATCTGAAGAACTCACGATTTTGAATTAATCTGTGTTGTTACGAATGAGATCAATTTCGTTCATCCATTAAAAACTTTAAAAGTTACCATTCAATTCTCTACTTTAGCTGATTTGGAATTTCTTTATTTTTTATTAACATTATAAAAAATCTTAGATGCGCTTTCAACAATCAACAATTAGTAATCAGGTGATACCTAATTTGAGAAATTATATAAGTTATATTTATATTATAAACCGTAGATAATGCAAATTCTCCTGTTTCTATTCAATTTCGCCGTGCCGACCGTGAACATGATAACCCCCACAAAGAACAACTTCAAAACATAAAATTTTCAAGGTTAGTTCAAAATTTGAACAAGTGAAATGAATTCAGAAATGAAGAGGATTAAATCAAAATCCAGATATTCAAATTTGAGTGATAGTTTTTCAATGTGAACAAACGTAAAAAACTTCTGAATGGAATATCTATCACAATGAAATAGTTATTTTCGCGGAAAGTGATATTTTCCCGCACGAAACTGCCGTTACCCAAACGACGCGAAGCGGAGTTTGGGTAAGCAGTTGAGTGCGGAAAAAACACTTTCCGCACGAGTTAGGAACAATATTTTTTCTACAAGCGCTTATACGAGATCGATTTCAACACACAGATCAAATGTGAATTGATCATTCTAAATACACATAATATAATGACAAAATATTAATTCTTATTCACATGCCGTTTCCATAGTAACGTCGTCGGTGGCATAGAGATATATCATTATTCAGTTTATTCTTAAGAAAAAGCGTGCGAGAAAAAACCCTTGCTAATCCATTACCACACGCATTTGCGTGCGGTAATGGAATAGCAGGGGTTTTTCCCACACTGTTTGGCAATGTGACTCTTTACGAATTGAAATACGTGCGGGAAAGAGAATGAAAGTGCACGGCGCTTGTAGAAAAATTGGTTTAGTTTTTGAAAATATTCTTCAACTTTTTTCACATTTTTACGCATTGAATACGAATTATAGACCAAGAACTAATAGAAATAATAGAATATTATGCTACTATCGCAGTTATCCATCAAATTTAATACTCGAAAAAAATATTTTTGCGTCAAAGCTAGAAGGTTCAATTTTTTGCAGGTGATTGATAATTCATATGTGCACTTTATATTTCAGCCAAAAGCTTCTGAAAAATTCCAGTTTCAAAAATCTTTTTCGGCTATTCTAACCAACAATTTGGGTGATGAGAAAAATTTAGTGTTCCATTTGAAGCCTGAAAGGCTTTTAGTTTCTATCTCAAAACAGGTAATTTCACTACTAGCAATTCTGACGAATGTTAACATTTTTCATTGGTGTTGAGATCAAAATGATTGTATAGATTGCACGAGCTACATTTTGTACATTTAAGTTTCAGAAATCTTTTTTGGATACTCTTACTACATTTTGGTTAATGACAAAAATTTAGTGTTTCATTTGATGCCTGAAAGGCATGGTTGAAATGTATCATCTTGCATATCCGTAATACTCACGATAAATATAATTCTCTCTCAACTGACTGCTGGATTGACCACCAGACGAAACATGACTTTGTCCACGGTTTCCTCCCTGACCATTATTTTGATTCTGATGTTGATAAGGCTTCAACGTGGGCTTCCTATCACCAGACGTACTGGGTCTAAAGCCCGAACCAGGCCTAGCTGCAGAATTATACCCAGGTGCCGAGTCTGGAAAATAAAGTTCCTGCTGCTGCTGGTACTGCGACTGAGGCCTTTTTTGACCAGAGGAGTACCCGTACCGGTCTTCAACCTCAACATCCCGGGTTCTTCTGTTGGTTCCCCAATCGTAATCGATCCTGGTCCATGTGAACTCTTCCCTCAGGTTGTTGACGGCAAGCACTGTGGTTATGGCGACAGCCGCGAATAAACAAAGCGTGGGTAATTTGGTTTTCATGGTCGTCGAGTAGCGCGATCGCGTCTTTAGAGATGACACACACGACTAAGAAGTTGTTTTGATAAAACTTTGTTTTATATCTTGCCCGTCTTGGACGCATGGGCGACTCGTTTCAAGAAACATCCAGTGGCGGCTTGTGACAGAATAAAGTGATGAGGCACATAAAAAAAAAATATTAATCTTATAAACTCTTTTTTGTCAGCTGCATACTTATCATTATGAAAAAATCCTTCGGTATTAATGCTCCAATGATTCTATAGCGTTTTATTGGGTGGTAATTGCCCTGAGATAAGTTTTTCAACTCGCTTCAACCAGTTTTTCACTAAACCCTATCGGAAAATGTATTATTAACACTGCCAAAAAATAATTTGATTACACTGCCAGTAGGCCAGTAGTACTCTCATTTTGAAACCTCCGATTCGATTTTCCTACCGCACCGATAGTCAAGATTTGGAATAGGTTGTATAACTTCTTCAATTGTACATATTTTATACTCATAAGAGTAGGAATGACTCAAAAACTGTTTCTGTTTTATTGAAAACTCTGCAATATCACGAGTACTGCACAACCCAGTAAACCCAAACCAGAGTGAAATTTCACTATCTTCCGCTTCACGATTAACCCGAATATGTGCAGTTTGCCGATGAAACGAAACGAAACGATCACGGATCAAGGGTAGATAGTCCGGTCAATCCAGACCAAAAAATTAGGGTGAAGTTACATAAAATCCTAACAAGCTGAAAATCGGTAAAATTGTTCGAAACATAATAATAAATAATATATGAAAGTTCCCAATCATTTCCGTGGATGGACAAAAATTTATTCAAGTTCAAAGGTCGAAAAATGAGTTTTTCGCAATTTTCAGCAAAACGGTGAGTTTCATCAAAAAGTAATTCAAAAAAATGTAGATGTTAAAATTATCTTCAAAAAATGTATCTATACTTTTTTTCCTACGAGGCACCGTTTCTGAGATAAAACGCTTCAAATGTTCTAAAAGTTGTTACTGAGGCTAGCCTCAAATTCACCCTAGAAGCCGCAATAGATAAACTACGAAGGGGAGGTTCATGATCTCGTCACGTCGATGTGAATAACGCGCTAGACAAGGAAGCGCGTGAGGCAAGCCTCACCTCACCGTTTACGCCTTGAAGAGGAAGTGAGATGAATGTACAAAAATCGTACCTAAACACCTGTAACATGTAACGTTACGGTCCGATTTTTGTGCATTCATCGTAACGTCAGTAACGTGTAATGTTACAGACGTCTGTAGCTGTACCCGGCTTGAGATTGAGCTCGGATATTATGGAAGACGAGTACAGTATCGTACAAAAAATTGAGACTGAAGAACATAAGGGGATGATGAAATTGATTAATAAAATATTGGATTAATTCGCTTGATATTATTTGTGATTTCCGTAATTTATTTGGTGCCTCACTGCCTCATCTGCCTCATAGGACAAGCCGCCACTGGAAACATCTTATCGCGTTTGTTACAATTTTTATGTTGACGGGTATTCCGGACAATTGAATGATATGTATATTTTTTCAAGGAAAGTTTTGGGTTCAAATGATTAGTAGTTATTGGGTTTGGTTGTTGTTATTTCTTGAAGGTATAAACAGTTTCATTTATTAAATGATAGGATTTGAATTCCCTATGCTATCATAATTCGCGTTCGATCGAGTTGTTTCGAGAAAGATAGCAATTATCTCGATTCATTATTTTTCTGAATAATGAGATAATAACGGGAAGTACGAAATGAATTTGAGAAATTTCAATGGGGAATGAAAATCCTAGATTCTGCGAAATATAAAAAAAAATCATTCCTACTATTCTCTATAAAATCCATTATTGGAGTTGAGAACTTAAATGCTATTTCTCTCACCAAAATTCATATAAAGGGTGGGGAAAATTCGTTGTCTACTGAAGAGATCTCGGGAACTATAGCAGCTAGAAGAAAACTGATAACACACGGGCACTTTTTTCCTGAATAACGCGAATGTGAAAACAGTTCCAGTCTATCTTTCATAGATTTTGAGTTATAAATGAAAATTGAGAAATTGTCATTTTCAATCATGCTGAATAACTCGTTTGTTCGAACTCGGATTCGAAATCTGTTGTTACATTCGACAGGCACTTTTTTGATGGTAATTCAATTATAATATGATTGATTTTTTCAGTTTATCCATTTTCGAGAAATGAGTAGGATTTTCGATTTTTCAAATGTTAACTAGAGTCCAAAGTTCCATCATCTGGTTACAAATTTTTTGCTGATCAAAAATGTATCACATGTCAATATTCACATGAATATCGTATAGGAAAAAAATAAAATACTCTTTGAGCTTTTGAGTTCACTGTGGAATTATAAGTAGGCTGTCGTTACAATAGCAACCGTCCATTCATTTTCATAAAAGTAACCCATTAGGGATAAAAACAGTTCGACTTTTTCTTATTTCAAGAAAAACGATTACAAATGCATAAATTCAACTGTCGCTATGGTAACGCCAGCCTACTCATAATTCCACAGTGAACTGAAAAGCCCTAAAAGAATATTTTATTTTTTTCTCATGTGATATTCCGGTGAATATTGACATGTAATACTCTTTCGAAATCAGCAAAAATTTTGTAATCAGATGATGTAACTTTCGACTATAGTATACATTTGAAAAATCGAAAATCTTACTTATTTCCCGAAAATGACTAGACTGAAAAAATCAAGCGTATTTATTAGAGTTACCCTCACGAAAATGCCTTTAGAATGTAACAACGGATTTCGAACCTAGTTCAAACAAGCGAGTTATTCAGTATCATTGAAAATGACAATTTCTCAGTTTTCACTCTTAACTCAAAATGAAAGGTCGGAACTGTTTTCATACCCGAATTATTCTGGGAAAAAGAGCTCGAAAATGTGTTATCAGTTTTCTTCTAGCTGCTGTAGTTCCCGAGATCCCTTCAGTAGACAACGAATTTTGCCCACCCTGTAGGGTACATCGACAATCAGAAAAAACGGGTCACTTTATTCTAACTGTGAAAAGAAAATTTTTTTAAGGAAATCAATCTGAAAAGGTAGATGAAGAGAGTATTACAAAAAATGGAACTCTTTGTTTGATTTGTATGAAAATAAAACATATTTTTTGGAGAACTACTCAAGCTTTGAGAATGTATTCCAAGTCAGTAGCAACATTTGTGCCCTAGACCTAGACAGTCCAAATATATTCGCATGTTCGTGATGAGCATTCGAATATTCTGTAAAACCATACTTCTGACCTGTCTCACCATAGATTTTCAATAAACTTTCGAAATCCTACCTCGTTCAACTAATTCAAATATACTTTTTTACTATTCCAGCAGTATGTGAGGTTGCATTGTCTTGCATACAAATTTCCTGTTCTTCTAGAAATGGTATATGAAGTACCTATGAGAATTTCCATGTACCTTTTTTCACTTTCTAAAGATACATTCAAGAAAAGCAATCCTGCACGTCTAGCATCAAAGTAAAGTACCTGGGTCCACTGAGCTTCGAAGCTCAAAAATTATAGACATTTGGACCAAACAATATAGCACTCGTAGTAGAACGAACTCTCGAAAATAGATAATCGCTATGATTTTCTGGCGTCTCTCAATTCTAAAATGTTTTTTTTTTTTCGGAAATCACTGAAAAGGACCATCTACGTGGGACTTAAACTTCCCTGATTCTAAAAATAAACAGAATTATGAAAGAGAAAAATTAGAAAAACCCTGAACAGGAGCTTTTGAGCGCTCGTTCATTGGTAGGGTAATTTGGACCCGAACATATCCTGAAAATTTCAAGTCTCTAGGACAATCCCTTCAAAAGTTATTGTGCTAAGGAAAGGCTGAACGGCCCCACGGACAGAATATTTGACCACGAATTCGTCATCAGGGAGTTTTGCCCTATCGTTGGAGACCATTTTCGGTTCAAAATTCGAAAATTACAGACATTATGGCAAAACGATATAGCACTCGTTTAAGAAGAACGAGCGCTCAAAAAACTAAAAAAAAATGGAGTTACAGAATAAGGTTGATATGAAGAAAAAGCATTGAAAATGTGTGGTTGACAACAATAATGAAAATAGCACTTTTAAACCTAAAAGTAACCCAAGTTCATTCATAGGTTTCAATACGGAAAGCAAAATATCGTTCAAAATATTTACAAAACTGCTATTCAAACATCCAATGAATCTTATTGAAATTCCCCAAGTTTCGGTTGTTTACTTTTGTTGCGGAGGTTATTATTCTTCAGAATACCTTCTATAGCTATAGTATAAACACACATACGCATGAAAAATCAATTACGATTCGAAAAAAATCAATATTTGCGAATCAATCATATTGAGTGAGATATCCTTCAATTATGAGTTTGCTTTTCTTATTAGTAGGAAGTTCTTCGTACCAACGAATTCCTCATAAATACTAACAATGATGGTGTTTTACCAATTATCCGACAATAATAGGAAAAAGCCGTATTTTTACATAGCTTGCGGTCATATAACCTTTTATATCTTTTCATTTTTCGAGCCGGATATCTTTACGATTATTGAGATATAAAAAATAAGTATTAACATTTTTTTATGCTAGGTAAATCATCTTATTGCTGAAGCCTCGCATGAATGGGGTATTTAAGCTCAAATTATGCATTATACCTATGATATTTTGGGGAACATGTATTCAATTCATCACTGGTAAATACAAAAACTAGTCAGAGTCTTTCAAATCCACTTTTTTTCAGAGGCACCCCTGCTTTGTTATTGCATTTGGCCTTTCGGTGTGTACTTTCAACCTACTTATTATATTATGACATTTAAACCGTTAATGGTATGGTACGTTTCCTCAAAATTGTTCATGACTGACAGAAGAACAATGTTGTTATCATCTAGAATGATTTGGAGTCATCGGTTCAGTTTATCAAACTTATTATGATTGTGTTCCAGTGACCTGTATAACATTAATGTTATGATTTCTATTTTGATGACTGTTGAATTAAAAACAGGTGGATGTAAATAAATCCTTATCAATCGCTCGATTCTAATATTTGCTTTTTTTTCTGATCGAATCAATAATGAGCAATATCGCCTTAGTTACCATATGTCATAACACACTCATATATCCCAAGGGAAATATGAAACGTCAAGTCTTATTGTCCCAAGGGAAATATGAAACGTCAAGTCATATTTTACTCAAAATAGTATATTATGCAACCTTATACATAAGAAAAAAGTCATTTGGTGCTATCAAAAATTCTTGATCTGCTCCCGGGACAACACTGCTGATTTTTTGGGAACGGATCCTTTATTTTTGTTTTTAACAAATACTTCCTTCCACTTCATCGAATAATTTGACATTAGTTTCTTCCTTCAAATGCAGCATGGATCTTAACATAGATAATTTTGGCCATAACGTGTTTGGTGAATATTCCTGCAACAGGAGATCGAATGAATTAATCATGCATTGAAAAGAACAAGAATCAGAGCAACATACCAAATCTTCAAAATATGCTAGCAAAATATTTTCGCTGACACAGTCCACCAAACTTTTTCTTTTCCACTCCCGAAAGCCTTCATACTCTTTACTATGAGCAGCTTTAGATTTGGCCGGAATAAAAAATTCACGGGCTTTCGCCGCTTGAGTTTTGACGTAGTTCGACATTATTTCAATGATTTTATTTCTGACAAGACGTCAAAATAAAACCAGTCAACCATTATTCTCACAAACACGGCCCATAGCAACGTTAAAAATCCAATTGAATCAATAATTTACAATATAATATTAATTTTTCCATTTCAAGAATGATATCGTATCGATCAGAAAAAAACTATTGATTACAACACGGGAAATATGAATACATTTCCCACGGTTGCCTCATACATCCCTCGGGCTTCGCCCTCGGGATGTAACTAGGACAACCTCGGGAAATATACTATTCATATTTCCCTAGTTGTAATAATAGCTATATTGAACTTTGCTTATAAAATGACAACTGGGATACGTAAGTATAAACTCTAAGAAATTTTTGAACACCAGCCAACACCCGCTGACACCAGCCGTATTTCCTCAGAGGTCCTGATTTTTTGGTGTTATTTCGCACTTTCTAAAATAACACCGACGTTCAAAAATTTTCTGGTGTGTTTCATGATTTCAAAGGAGTTGCTCTTTTCATATAAATAAATCAACTTTAACACTGAAGCGAGTGTGATTTTCATTCGGTTCTTTGCGACTTTGCACTTGTTTGGTGTTAAATCACACTAGAGCGGTGTGATCTCAAATGATCATCCAGTGGTTTTGACACTGACTCAGTATTTTTCACAATTTATTAGTGTGAAATAATATACGAGTTAGATCGGTTTCGGTGTGAAATCGCACCGTTTCAGTCTTAATTTGCACTAGCTTAGTGAGGTTGCAATAACCTGTTCGGTGCTATTCAGCACTGACTTAGTTGAGATGAGAAATGACAAATTTATATCTGAAATTAAGAAATGCAATTCAGCGATTTGAATATCAGATATTCAATACATAGGTTCTTTAGAAGCTAAAATAATGCATCATGAACCATAAATTATTAATTATTATGTAGCTAAGTACTTACTCCTATGTTAATCTTTTGTTCTTGCAATTGTTATTCATTAAAAATCTTTAGTGTATTTGTTTGCTGTGCAGGTTTTAAAACAATTCAATTTTCATTCACAATGAAAGATTAAAACAATATTTGTTGCCAAAACAAAAAACTTTTCCTGTTGATAAAATATATGTCTTTACACTGATAAATATATAATGAACAGATAGATAAGTACCTGATGGTAGACCAAGTGAGGGGTTGACAGTAAAAGTATCTCCCAAAAATACTCTAAGGAAAGGATCTTCAACTAGCTTGAAAAAGATCAGATTTTGTCCTCGAATCATCAGGCAAAATGAACTTTTCTCTATATCCAAAACAAATTTTCACGCATTTCACTTTCTTCATCTCAATCAATTTCACACTTTCGATTCATCATCACAAAGGCACATACAAGAAACAGAAATAGATAAGAAGGTGAAACCATTGGCAAGTCCTGATTTGACTATGCTGAGGACTCTTTGTAGAGCCGCCATATTGCTATTAACATTGTTGCCAAAGTATTCGATTGGAATAATCAGTTCATCAGACACCATGGTTCTAACTGTGTGACCGCTCATAATTTGGCAATATCTGGCAACCATGTAAAATACTGAACCAAACTAAAGTAAACGAATGGGATTTCATATTTTTGTGCTTATTTTGATTCAGTTGGTGTAAATTTTGAAACATGATTGGCCCGAAAAACACTTCTAGGTGCTTTTTTTGTTTCTACAAGCTTCAGAAGTAACACCTGATCATTTCTGTGAAATTATTATTTGAAACTTCCAACATGCAGTGTATATTTTCACCCAAGAGATGATTTTCTGATTTATGGAGCAATTGTTTGTAAGATTGGTGTTAAAGCTTGATAAACACAATGTGTTTTCAAATATTTTTCTATTAATTCTTGATTTTGTTTCTGTTTGTGATAATGTGTTTCATGAATCACACCACTTAACACTATATTCTCATAATTTCGATAAAAATGATAAAATTGTGATATAAAAAAGGAAAAATATGCTTGATAGTTTAGTATTAGCATTTACACCGGGATTTTTTTTAGAGTGTAACATCCTATTTCAAGTACTTCATAATTTAAATATTTAATCTTTAATCAGAGGTCCGTAGATACTGAGAGTTATGTGATCTCAGTGTTTGAGCACTGGTTCTACTTAAACGAGTGCTACATTACACACATTTCGGTGCAACGGTCGTTGTAGCCAAATGTCTGATATTTTCGAATTTTGAGCCAAAAATGGTCACAAACGATAGGATTCGACACCCTGTTGAAGAGTCCGTGGTCAAAGTCCATTCTGTCCGTGAGTTCGGGTACCAAATGGCTCAGTTAAGTTCGTTAACCAGCTCAATCGTACAGGGTATTCCACAAAATATGTCCATTCAAAATTTTTGTTCCCCAATATCTCAGACAAAACGATAGCAATCTAAAAGAAATGTTTCAGCCACATGCAAGATGCTCATAATAAACCTCATGCAAACTTTCGTGGACATAGTGTACACAGACCCAAGAAAATTCAATAGGAATATTGAACAGAAGAAACTTCAAATTTCCATAACAAGAAATCCGATTCGGGTGAAATTTATTTTGTGAATGAAGATTGATATACTAAATGTTAATGAAAAATGTTGTGACCATAGTGTTAACGGAACTATGTAAAATTCAATTGGAATATTGAAAAGAACAATCTCTATATTTCCACAACAGGATATGCGATTGAATTGAATTTTTTTTCTGAATGAAGATTGATATACCCATTCATGCAAAATTTTGTCGCCCTAGTGTTAGCAGAATCATAGAAAATTCAATTGGAATATTGAAAAGAAGAATCAATATAATTCCAGAACCAGAACAGGATATCCGATTCGAGTGAGAGTTATTTTACGAATCAAGACTAATATACTGAATGCTCACGAAATTCATGTTTTCAAGAGGATCGAATCATCAGAACCATAGAATTGGATATTTTCAATTATTCTTTTTCACATATTTCATTTTTTGAATAATTTTCAGAATATTATTCCGATTGTGGTGAAATTCTGCATTTATATTTTTAGTATCAATCTCAAGACACATATAAAATTTTGAGTTAATAACATTTCTGCTCTACCAATGAACGAGCGCTCAAGAGCTCATATTTAGGACTTTTCTCAAATTTCTTCTACTTGGGTTTTTCCTTGAGCTCTGGTTTCATACGTACAAAAGTGTTACCCTGTTTTGCACTTACCTCATCTAGGGATTTTTTTGTTATTCTTAAAGTATTGTAAGAGATCTTAGTTCAATAAATGTGTTATTTTCAATCTTGAGAAAGATCCAAAACTAGGAACGAAACGTCGACCGTTTTAAAAAGATTATCCTTGCCCTTGTCCTGAAGCCGACATTAATAGGTATCATTTGAATTCATAAACTAGGACACGAACAAAATTATGGTATTTAATTATACAGGGTGACTGGTGACGTAAGGGACAACGGCTAACTGGAGATAGAGGACCTCAAACTGAATGAGTATTGGGGGTTTAAATGTCCCATAAGGCTATTAGTTTCAGAGATACAGGGTGTTTTTTGCAAAAGTGCTAAAACTATAAACTGCCATATCTTCGTCAATATGGCAAATTTTTCGCTGATATTTGGCAAGCTTGTTAATATACATATTCTCCATCAGATCGACAAGAAAAAATTCCCAAAAATTGCAGGTCCGTATTCAAAAATTTCAATTTCCGTGTCAGGTGAGAAATATCACTCGGTATATGAAATAAAAAAAATTAAATTGGGAAATGGAATCTGCAAAAAACACTGAGTAAAAATCTGTTTTTAGTTTGAATGGCACAAATTTTTTAAAGTTTTTACGATAGTTGAAAGTCGAATATTACAATTTTTTCATATTGAATTCAAGAAACACACTATTCCTGAAAGAAAAAAACACTGAATTTGAGATGCTTAAATAATCCTGACGCATTTTGAATATTCTTTCACATCTGAAATACTTTTTCATTAAATTTTCTATCAATATTATAATAAAAACTCAAAAAACAATACAAACACAAAAAGATTAACAGTAGCACATATGGTTCATAAAAAAATCAAATAAACAAATGCCTGATATGCGAGAGCCATTCCCCTCAAACACTTATTGGCTCTTTTGAACAATTGAAGTACGTTTCATATCCACAAGATGAAAAATTACTCTTGATAGAACAGTAACACTAGATTTCAGCTCGAGAAAAGTTGGACTTTCTTCTCAGAACGCCTGAACAATAATCCATCTGATACTTATTCTTTCAACAAAATTTATTCTTCTATTAAATAATGCAATGATTCATGAGAAAACAACTAAGCAAATGCTCGAAATCAGAGCAATTTGCTTCAACGCATTTATTGGCTCTCTTGAACTCTAATGATTTCTTTCTCTTTTGAGATGAGGATTATTCTGAGACCAAATATTATATCCGTTCATTTTGCGCAATCCAAAAATAAGTATCATCTACATATTCTTCATTTGCGAATATTGAAGGCATTTTTCAGTAGATAAACAAACGACACAATTCACAATCAATGAATGTATGAATATAAACGTCATTTTTTGAAATAAGCCTACTCTGTGTAGTAGGATGTATTTTATTTATAATGAATAATAAACCTGTTATTCTAGAAAACCACTTGTTTCCCTAATATTCTGTTTGCATTAAAGAAATTCATATGCTCCTCAAAAGAAGATGAAGTTGCTACACCTAAGTACATATCAGAGGAAAATAAGTCCTCAAAATTCATACATTATTTCATTGAAGAATAAATTTTGTTGAAAACATAAGTACCAGATGGATTATTGTTCAGGGGTTCTGAGAAAAAGTCAAACTTTTCTCGAGATGAAATCCAGTGTTTCTGTTCTATCAAGAGTATAATTTTTCATCTTGTGGATATGAAAAGTACTTCAATTGTTCAAAAGAGTCATTAAGTGTGTGAGGGGAATGGCTCTCGCATATCGAGCATTTGTTTATTTGATTTTTGTATGAATCATATGTGCTACTGTTCCTCTCTTTGTATATCTATTGTTTTTTTAATTTTTCCTATAATATTGATAAAAAATAATAAAACAGGAGTTCAAGATGTGAAGGAATATTCAAAATGCGTCAGGATTATTTAAGCATCTCAAATTCAGTGTTTTTTCTATCAGGAATAGTATGTTTCTTGAATTCAATATGAATAAATTGTAATATTCGACTTTCAACATATCATAAAAACTATAAAAATTTGTGCCATTCAAACTAACAACAGATTTTTACTCAGTGTTTCTTGAAGATTCCAATTTTCCAATTCAAATTTTTTTATCTCATATACCGAGTGATATTTCTAACCTGACACGGAAATTGAAATTTTTGACTACGGACCTGAATTTTTAGGAATTTTTCTTCTCGATCTGATGGAGAATATGTATAGTAACAAGCTTTCCAAATATCAGCGGAAAATTTGCCATATTGACGAAGATATGGGAGTTTATAGTTTTAGCATTTTTTCAAAATACACCCTGTATCTCTGAAACTAATAGCCTTGTGGGACATTTAAACCCCCAATCCTCATTCAGTTTGAGGTCCTCTATCTCCAGTTAGCCGTTGTCCCTTACGTCACCAGTCACCCTGTATAATTATAAGCTTTTGATTCAAAAGAATATTCTTTCGAATCAAGTCATGAATCCGGCTCGAAGAAGCTCTAGTTTATTTGCTTCGAGACGGGTAAATTCCCAAACTAGTTTCGTTATTTTTAAAATTTTATACTGGTTTCCAAGAATTCCGAACTTGACCGCTGAAATCCCGCAAAACAAAGAACAGGTCATCACGAAACGTGAATCGTATTTACGGCTATCGATAATCACCATAATTTTCTCATTAAGCCCACAAACCAGTTATCGAATTATGCAATTGTGTTTCCCACAGTTTGATGTTTTCCGATTTGCGAATGAATGTGGCACGCACACACCAGGATTTTCCGAAATTTATAAAAAACTCGGAATTACTGGAATTTAAATGGAACAAGGTTGAGGCTGACTCTTAAAGGTCGACAGCGGTAGAAAAAAACATTGCCCTGATATCAGGACAATTAGGTACTGAGATTGAATTCATAGACTAACTAAACGGAGAATAGATGAGACACTAGTAGAACAAGCTTCAACGCCATCTGTTTTTGTACAACATTACTAATTCGTGAAAAAAGCTCAATTGAAAAAGGAATCTGTATCGTAAAGCTGCCGCAAAAAGAATTCTGTAGTGCACCTTTTGAATAGGTAGGTACACCCATATACAAGAGGCAAAAAGTTTTTTGAAATTCAATTTCCAAAAGGAAATCAGAAATGGATTCGTGCAAGTTATCGATGAGTGAGGAAATTTATTTTCATGAAAATAATACCTGCAACGAACTTTCATCTGATTTTCTTTTGGAATCGAGAAATGAGGATCAATAATCAAATTCTGGATAGAATAAAAATTTATTAACTGAAATAGGTATCATCAATTGAAAATACAGATTTATTTCATGTATATCTAATCAATAAACTAATAATTGCATTGAAAACATTCTCAAAAACTAACAATATTGAATTCAATAATACAAAATATGAATATTTACCCACTAAACTTATTCAATACATGAAAAACTTTTTTGAAAACTATCTTAATTCTTATAGGTAACAGAATATATATAATATATATTTTATAAATACCTTCTTGCATCTCGATTTTCACATCCAATAACACAGCACGTCTTCACTCTTGCAGGCATATCGAAATTTATTATATTTCAAAAAGAACGTGTCAAACTACTCCTTGTGTCAGTTGACAATTCAAAGGTTTTTTGATAATAATGATTTTACATACTTACTATTTTCTCGATAGGATTTCCATGAATGCACCGACATCTAACTATCAAATTGAAAATATTTTTTTCGTGTATAGTCTCATACTCCGACAGATGGCGCGGAATATATGAGTGGCTCATCTAATTTTTTAGTTTGTCTATGAATATGAGTTGAAAGTTTGATGCTTACAGAGACAATTTCACGTTTCTAAGCTCCGCTGCACAAAAATCCTTGTTTTCAGCAAAGAAACTTGCGATCATCAGGGAATCAATAATAGTAAGTTAGTCGGTTGAATGCAGAACTGTACTGAGTTCGAATTTTTTTTTCAGGAGACATGTTTTTTTGAATAAGTCGAAAGCTGATTGAAAATATATACAAATTTTTTCATTTTGAACTTCAACTTGAAAATCCTGATTGTTTTGTGATGGTCAAAATTTGCCCAAAAAGAAATTTCCGAAAAATTGGGACATAATATAGCTTTGTGTGGTTATATACTAATTCTGCATATGAAACTATTTTATGTCCACTAAACTATGTCATTATGGTATGGATCAGAACTATGCTATGTCCACTTAATCGCTATATTGAACTATCACGTGCGTTTATATGAAATTGAAAAAGTGGGGTAAGATTCTGCATCAGATGGAGAGTAGTATCAAGCATCTTTTTAGGCCATGAACCGATTTTCTGGAAAAATATACTTGGGAACTTGGGATAGTTCTGCATTCAACCGACTATATACATGGTCTTTATAAATGATTGTAACAGCACAGTTGGCTTTGGATTACTTTGCTGCTACAGAATACCAATTTCTTACCAATCAGAGCATAGCATGATCACAGAAATCTGTGGTTAGCATGGGAAGCGGCAAAATGACAATAATCCAAAGTCAACTACGCTGTTACATTTATTTATTGAGACGCTGTACAATGACGCAAAATCTGAATTAATCGAACTTCCAGCAGAGCATGAGTTTCTGTTGTTTCGTAATCATATCTATTGATGATTTAAAACATTTTTACTGACAAATTCCAGACTACCATCTATCACCCAACCCATCCAAATCCGCTCCCAACCTACTCGAAACCAATTACACATTGACGAAAATTAAAACCGAACAACCCCAAAAAACAAAGTGGTCTATGGATATCCAAGCTGCCAACCCAAGTTAGGTCGATTTTCCGGTCGAACGACGCAGTGGCCACATTGTGTACTATTCTGTAACGACAATATAATTGCATGTAAATAAATGAACCTGGATGAGTGATAATGACTCGTTACACATGGGCCCGTCCGGAAACAAAAGTCCCTCGACTACCAGCGCTTAAAAGCTACTTCCGGCCAGGTAATGGCCTGAGAATAACGTCGTTCGTGCAGCGACCGGCGTTGTTCTTGGTTTTCCATGAATTGTAACACACCAAACATTTGAATGGTTACATTTCGTAACATAAAGGGTTTTCTAATAATAATAATAATAATATATTGCTATCAATTTTACATGGTTCGTCAATACAATACAATATTAAAATTGAAAACTGAAAAATTCCTCCACTGAATAAAATCCATTTGCAACCAAGATCCGATTGATAATCTTCCTGAAAGCTGATTCAGGTAAACTTCTCAAATCATCAGGAAGCCGGTTGAACATTTTAGCACTCCAGTAATAAGTGGCAGAAATCTGCGTGTTTTTCCTTCTATGCAAAGGAGTTCTCAGATCATCTCTATGGCGCGTGTTGAACATGTGATGAGTGCCATTTTTTTTGAAGTTGGTGTTATTACGATGCATGTATAGTAGACACTCTCTGATGAAAAGAGATGGAAAGGTGAGTATCCCAATTTTTTTAAAAACGGCTCTACATGAATCTCTGCTGCCCATTTCATGCATGATACGCATCGTCTTCTTTTGAAATACGAAAACTCTCACAGCATCTGACGCATTTCCCCACAGTAAAATACCATATAGTAGGACACTCTGAAAATTAGCAAAGTATGCTGTTCTGCATATCTCGTAAGTTCCACATTTCCTCAGCTCACGCAATAAATATAGAGATTTAGCGAGTTTCTCACAAATATATTCTATGTGTGCAGTCCAATTCAATCTATTGTCCAGAACCACACCCAAGAATTTGGCACTGGCTTGGCTCTGTTTACTACCATATTCCAACTTCACAGTTTTATCCGGATTCAGTTTGAGTGAATTTGCAGCAAACCATGTTTTCACCTCTTCCATAGCTAGTGGGGTACACCATACTCCACTGCATGCTAATGAGAGGTGTTGTGTTGAATAGCCCGTTATTTCGGTAGATGTCATGTTTGAAGCTGTCATTTTTGACATTTGACAAGTAAAATTACGCCATTAATAAAAATGGAACGATACACGCTTCAAGAACGCATTGAAATTATTTGAATTCACTATAAAAATTTTGAAAAATAAGCAGAGTCCGTTCGTCAAACTCGAACATTTTTGGGTCGCCGTGAAGCATCTTGTCGAACCGCAATAAAGAAATTGGTCGAAAAATGCGAGATGCTAGGACAAGTTAGGTTGTGAAAAATAAAACCCGTTCACGTCGCTCAAGAACAGCCAAGAATATTGCTGCTGTAGCCACACTAGCAACGAAACCATTAATCTTTTGCGGGAAAAGTTTCCGGACCGTGTTATCTCTCGAAGAAGTGATCACAATTGGCAACCAAGATGACCTAACACCTTGCGACTACTTTCTTTGGGGCCACGTGAAAGAGAAGTCTACGCCAATAGCTCAGTGTCGATTTAAAACCTCAAAGATGGAATTCGTGAGGCTATCGAGGACATAGGGCAGCCATTTTGCGATTTGGTTATGGAAAATTTCATTAAAAGGATATGGTCCGGTGAGCGTGGTCGTGGTGGTCATTTGCCTGATGTTATTTTCCACTATTAACGGCATAGCTTCTTATTTATACTGAAATAAACATCCGATCATTTATATTGAAAAATTGCATTTTTCTTTGAATATCAAAATAACATCTCTTTTTGAAAAACCCATAAAAGTTTGAGCCGTAGGTTGGCCATGACAATTTGGCATATTCCACTGTGTATAAAAATTTTAGGTTATGTTGTTTATTTTCTTGTCAGATTGATATACAATGTTGTCAGTATTACAAGAAAGATGTATAAAAAGCAGATTTTTCACAATGTCAATTTCCATCTGAAAATTGACAAATTGATAACGCAATTCAGACTAAGTTCTAAATACCTAACGACAAAAGATGATGAAGTTTCACACTACAGATTTACTACTTCATTTGAATGAAAATATCATTATTTGAACAGTGGAAACTAATGGCATCTTGAAAGTATTCGAGAATAATCAGTTTCTTTACTCAATAGAAGTGCGAATGAACAGAATCCAGTCAAATGAAGAAAAAGTTCTGAAACAAACATTATGTGACAAACATAAACAATGTATGCTCAAAACGAATAAAAATATAGTTGGAGTAATAAATGAAGATAACTCGCAGTGGCGCAGCCAGGATTTTATTTTGGGGGGGGCTGAACTGAAAAATTTTTGATGATACAATGAATAACGAAAGTTGCAAAAGAATAAAGAAGAAAGATAACGAAGAAATTAATCTTTGGCCAATGATAACTCGTACTTATTTAGAGAGTTTAAAGTTCCCTTCCGTTCCAAGATACAGCCTTATGGCCCCCACTCACTTCGTTCTTCTCCGCCGTTTTTACCCGACGGTTGAAAACGGTGTCGGGTAAAACTGCCGCAAAAAAACAGTGTATGGGCTAAAAACGGCGCACTTACCCGACGTAGCAGACTTTACCGACTCTTGACGTTTTTAAACCGTCGGGTAAAAACGGCGGAGAAGAACGAAGTGAGTGGGGCCCTTAGGAATGCGATGACGAGTTGACAGTTTTTAATTTTTTTATTTTTCACTTGTATATTATATGTTTATTTTACCTTAGAAACGGTTGCTATAAATACACTCATTATGCCCGTGGGCATTTTAGCGGGCATTATGGATCATAACGCCCGCTCACAACGAAAACAGTAATGACATTCACTTAATAAAATGATGACAGCAATAACGAACTTCAAAATATTAACAATGCCATGGTTACTACTGAAAGTTAAATGGAAAAAAAATCATAGGAGCAATCGAATTTTATTGTAATTATGTAAATGATATATTCGTGAAAAACAAAATCTTGTATGCACCACGAGCGTTATTAGATCCTAACGCCCATCGGGCAACATTCATCCCTCGGGCCAAAGGCCCTCGAGCCGAATGTTTCCCTCCGGGCGTTAGGATCCATATAACGCACTTGGTACAAATAACTATTATTACGGCTTCTTAAAAACGCTGAGCCATAAAACTATACATAATATGATTTATATAAGTAGATGGTACTTTTCTTTACTTTACTTTATTATTGGGGGTTGAAAATAACAACCCCTTATGTCCTTATGATTTTCCTTTAAAAATGAATAATTTTCGTGGGAAAGATTTTCAAAAAATAAGATTTTCTTATGGTTTCCCATTCAATTCTGAAGAAAAAAAGTCTCCTGCAAAATTTAGATACAGTCGATTCTTTTCTCAACAATAATAAAATCTCACAAGCAATTATTATAATCACTGTTAATTACATTTCATCGTATGTTTCATAAAATGAATATTATAAAATATTTTTTATGCTCAAAATTGTTTTGCAAATTATGCTTATTAATCGAACAAAAGTTTTACTTGTGAAATTAAAATATTAAAGGTATAAAGATTCTTCCGGAAATCAGTAATTAAACTAATTAAAGATTTATCGAACATCTACATCTCTTGTCATGGAGGTACAATGTCTTAGAATATTCCGAGGATATTCATTCGGAATGAAATGAACAGTGATCATAACTGCTTGTAAGTTTTTATTTTTTCCGAATATCGATTGAATTAAAATTTGCAGTAGACTCTTGTCGAGAATTGAATGAAAAACAATGAGAGAATTTTATTTTTCGAAAATCTATCCCACGAAAACAACTTTTGAACGAAAATTATAAGCGCTTGTTATTTTCAACACCTAATAATAAAGTTATGAGATCTAAAAAATTGTGTGAGTAACATCTACCTAGTGTTTTGTATTAGGTATAGTTTTATTTAAGAAGCCTTAAAAAAAATTAAAACTGTCATCTCATCATCGCCTTCAAAAGGCTGTATCTTGGAAGGGGAGTCGATTTCGAAAAAAATTCATATGAACTTCCCCTGCTTATTTTCATAGAGGAATCATCTCCTAAAGTGCCTCGCATTTATTTACAGACATCCTGTATTTAGTATCAATCTGAACTCCTTTGCAGCATTTTGAGATAAGAGCCTTATTGCTCAAAAGCACATGCTTAGGGCCTTTTAAAATTTTTTAGGTCCTCCAAAGGCGAATTGCTCCATTTTTCAGTAGAGGAAAGCACTAATCCTATGTTGAATTTAACTGCTACAGTCGGAGCTGCTGTTTTTATAATTGTATGTAAAACTGTAACACCACGTCTCAAGTGTAACACAAATGTTACAATTGCAACACCTGGAACATCACTGTTGACGACCTAGAGAACGCTGCTGCTAGTCGTTATCCTTTTTCGCTCGATTCACGCCTTCTGTTTCGGTTTTCCCCTCGGAACTTTTTGACACGTATTGGTTTAATTGAAAGCCGAAAGGGCTCAATTTGGGCAATTTGTCCGTTATTAGAACGGCGATGGTGTTATGAATTTGATGGCGGCGTGAAGCCTGTACTTTTATAGGGAATTACTTTGGAGGGTTTGGAGTGATTTTTTCAAGGCTTTTGTATGCTTAGAATTTTTAGACGACAGGAGTTTTAAATGACTCGATGAGACTTACTGATGAAGAAAATAAGATTAAAAGTAACAATATCCATCATCTAGTTGTAGAACCTCAACATTTGAAAGAAATGAGCTAGAAATCTGAAATTTTATTTTTGGGACAGCTCACTGGAATGATAACAACAATGAGAACAACTTTAAAAATGTCACAAAATGATGTTCTACTTTTTATATATCGCTTAAAGCTCTATCATGGTGCTTGACATTTTTAGGTAGGGGAAAGTCGGGGAATCCCAGCCAGCGAGGTATTACCGGTCAGGCGGTTCACCGTATTGGCGAATCCAAAAATCTAGAAGCCCTCTGGTGGCTAATTCCCGAACCTACTTTGTCAGTACTGTTTTACTGTTTAGTTTGGTTGTCTCGATTTACGAAGTGTTTTTTATCATTATTTGGAGTATTTATATTGTGGTTATTAATACAAGTGAGGTATTTATTGACCGTGAATGAATATTTCGTAGAAGCTTTATTAGGATATCCTGGTCTTAGGAAATGTAGGACACTTTTATTTTAATCCAAGCTTTCGGTAAATTTTATTACCTTTTTCAAGGATCTATAAAAATAATTTACATCATTATTATATAAGGCTAAATTACAATTTACTTACAAATACTGTGATTAAACTCCTTAATATAGTTATAATTTTAAAGGACATGCAATTAAATAGTTATTACACTCCAGAAGTGATTTTTCTAAAAATATTTTACATACATCAAATTTGACAATAAACTTCAGTTCACAAATTATTAAATTTCTTTTCTTCATCAATAGAGAAATCGCGAAAAGATGAAAATGATTTTTTTGATATTTCAATTAAATAAGAATATATATTATTAAGGTTGCTCATATCTTGTTTGGTGTTCATGGTGTTATCAGAGATGGATATTGCCAACATTTCAAGGAACAGTCTTTTGTTGTAATGAGCTTCTTTAAACAGCAATTTCGTATTTGAATAATTCATGTTATCCTAAGACCAGGATATCCTAATAAAGCTTCTACAAAAAATTGTGGTTATTGTTATATTGTACTGGATTTTGCAGCAGAAATGTTGAGTCAGGAAAAATATCCGAAAAGGTATTTATATTAGTGCTTTCAAATGAATATATAGAGATTTAAGTTGAAAGATTCTGTTTGGAGCTAAGTTTTTCAGTTCACGATTCAGAAATGCAATTTCATAGTTTTTAATTACTGGGTTGTGCATTAATTCATTAATAAATCAACAATAACCTAGAATTTTTTATAATAAACATTTTTTTCAGTTACATCTTAGTGCAACATGAGTGAACAACTTCTAATCGTAAAAGAACAGTGCATAACTGTAACTGTTGTTTTTCAATTGTTTATCGACAAAAAGCAAGAATAGGACTAAGGACTATACATTTTCACAGGTTTCCTTAGAAGAATGCAGCATCAGTTCATATCACTAATGCCTTTGATGTACTGGAATAAGTTGATACAAGAAAGGTCTGGATAAACAATTGTTGACCAACCTCATATATCATGGGGTTTCCCAGTTAGTAAAGCATTAGTTTGAAGGCAAGGTGCCATTATTTTTATGGAGCAAAAAACACCATTATTAATTTTTTCATCCATTATGCCTGTAGAATCACACTTTTTATACACTTTATTTGATAGCGTTGAAATAAAATACTATTTAACTTAACTCTTTGTATTTACTTTCCCAGTCAAACTATATATACGAATGATACATCTGTTTTATTCTGTCAATACCTGTATTCTCTTTCCGATCCAGTTAATATATTATTATAGTCATCTCTCAACTTCAAGACTCTATACCTCGTTCAACTACATCGGGATCTGAATACGTTTTAGCAATCCATACACTACATCTCTTCCTTTCAACAATTAGAAAATTGTTAATTGACAGAGGGTTTCCCAAACTACTTTCAGTATCATTATGGTATTAGCAGCAGTTATTTATCGCATTATATGAATTTCTTTTTAGCGGCTATAGTAATTGACTATAACGAAGAGGTATTTTCCTTTTGATAAAGGACCAATAACTACAATGCCCACCAATATTAGGTGCTTACAATTGAGGACTTGTTCACCTTCTATTATGCATCTTTTATTGGGTGCAGCCCCAAATAATTGAAAACGGTATTCAAGCTCAAATAGTGCACCATTGTTTCTGTTGAATTATTGTCTATTTCGCCAAGGATTGGACTGAAGGAACCAATTTTTCACCTTAATTTTATAACTTTATACAACATTAACCACAATCCACTAATTTACTTTCAATAAGTCAAATAAATATATAGATTTTCAAGAAAATCGTAGAAAAACCTCCATCTCGCTATACCTACTTATCTTGAAAATAGTACTGACAAACGTCAAAGTTTGTTTACAGTTCGCAGCGCCATCAACGTAAATTGGATTCGCCAATATTGGCAACCACAGAACTTGTATTTCTATTGTAGATTTCATATTAAAAGACAATGAACACATTTATATATGTTTGGAACATTTAATGTAGAGCTCTGCCATTTTGTGAGCGAAAAAAGTTTCCTTTGTTATTGATTATATGGATCAGACATCTTCAAATGTATGTACCTATACTAATGCTTATTCAGTTAAATTGAGTTTTGTGCCTATTATAATTTCGATGTTTTTATTAAAATCGTCACTACCGTTTTCCTTCTAACCTCAACGAGAAGTTTTTGCCAAACGAAACCAAAATGGCTTACATATAGGGTATTACCGAACTACCTAAGGGGAGAATTTCCGAAAAATTCAAGAAAATAGAGCATCAAAATAAAATGAATAGGGTTATATTAGTTTTCATAGATACTACGCAATCGTATAAGAAAACAACGAAAGCGTCTTGGACCAAGGAACAGTCAGAAGCTGCTCTAAATGATAGTACGAACGGGTTATCTAAGAGACTGGCGATTACAAAATTTACATTGTTCTTTTTTCATGAAAATAATCTCTGTTCCATCATGTTCTAATAACAATACGGCAAAGTTTAAAAAAAATATTGTAAATAACATTCTCTGAGCATGTCTTCCATGCCTTTCAAAGAAGCATTAGAATTAATTAATCGAAAAGAATACAAATACTAAAAACGCGAAAAGAAATGTTTCTGATGAAAACATTGCAATTTTTGAATAAAGGAAAAAAATATCAACACACTCGAATAATTATGACAATATTTATAATATGATAATTATGAGGAAGTATAAGAAAATGAAGAAATATCTAGTGAAGGAAAACGATGATTTCGACAAGCACGTCACATATTTCTGTTGTGTGCGGAGAATTTGGAAAAAATGGAAAAGTAAGGTTTATATTTGGGGCCAATGGACATTCGAAGCCTGCTTCAATACAACGAAAGAAAATAAATTTATATGCGATATTTATTCGTAAATGATGGCCGCGGTATTACCCCTTGTGTGCGGGAAATCCCGGACATCGCAGCCTTTCATTTGTGATTTTTTTTTAATTTGAAGGCTTGTCCTTCAAAGTTGTTCACAACTCAAATGCGTCAAGCTTATTGTTCTCTTCAATTTTTTTTCTATTGGCCCCTCAAACACTTTGACCATGATTTCATTATCAAATATCCTACTCTGGGATAACAGCGTTTCTGTTTTCGGAGTATTTGTTGCAAAGGAGAATTATTAGATTGATTTTTAATTCGAAACCTGGTTTATCATGCCGGCCATTATTTGTGTTTGATCAAATATAACCTATTCCTTTTATTTATTTTGAAATGTGTCTTGTTTATGCTATCATGAATATGGAACAAGAAATTCTGACTTTGAATTTTTGCCTAAGCATACACATAAATTCGAATGATTCTTCTTTATATGAGACCATCAAATCATACAATCATGTACCATGCTCTGTAAAGTCTCTGAATGTACCTATTTAAAAATTAAAAGTTCCAAAAGATACATTCAACTTTGTCCAATGTAGGTCTATTCGAAAAAAAACCTATATACAATAATGTGCATGAGCTTCCTTCTCTTGTCATCTTCTCAGCCCATAACCTCTTAGTTCAAGTAGTTCATCAGTCCGTGATTGGAACAAGGTAACTCCAAAATAAGAGGACAAACCACCGAATCAAAGCCCATAACCTCATCAGGCTTCGCACTTCCTGCAGTCATATTCATTACCAAGTTCCTATTAGCATTCTACTCTTCGGCATCGATTTGCAGATGGAGATATAACTCGACTTGCAAGGGTGAACACGGCAGGACAGCTCGGACACAGAGGTCAATATTGACATTTTCGTAATGAACGGATTTCTCGTTCCGACTACCTTCACATCCAAATGTCAAATAGTCTGATAGTTGTAAGGAGAACAAACAATTAAATGTTAACATTTGTACCCGAGGGGGCTGATACATATTTGGTGAATTCTAGCCCTTTCGTTCGTAGTCTTGGATGCTCCCTGGAGGATTCTTGATTGATTAAATAATCGAATCGTATTGAGGCAATCGGATGTTTGATTATAGATTCATTTGATTGGAATGGGAATAGTGAAGATTTTTTAATTGAATTTGAGCATACACAGTTTGTGTATTTTCGCTTTTAATTGATCAGTCTAGCACAAGCTTGAACGGAAAAAATTTAAGGGAGTTCTATCGTGAAGTCGGACGTTTTTGCGTCATTCTGAAGAAATTAAAATTTAATTTAAAATCCCGAAAACTTTTCAGAAATCGGAAAATACAGTGGAACTTTACCATAACGAAAGCGAAAATATCGTTATAAAGAAATTTCGTTACACAGAAAAAAAATTTCTGAAGTCAGCAATGTCGCGGTCGACTTCACTGATAAATTTAAGTTTATTATTGAAACTTTAGCACTTCCTTTTGGACATTTTCGCACAACTTTCACACCAGCGTGATGGTTAGATTGAAACCAAACAGCCAGGAATTAATTTAAAACGGTTTCAGAAGGATCTCTCTGCCCGCCGTAACGATTAAGTTTACGGTCGGGATTTATTACGTACGTCCAGAAAAATTCAAAAAAACCCTACCCTTATAACTTCTTACCAATACCCATTCAAAGAGTGATGTTTTTCGAATATTCCGTTATAGAGAGAATTTACTTCGTTTTATAGGGTGTTTTTAACAAGGAATTTGGATTCAAGATACAATGTCTTGTAGGAAATTCGTTATACAGACGTTCGTTATAGGAAAGTTCCACTGTATATTTTTCGATGACTTCTCCGGTCAATTAAATTATCCTGTGATAATATTTTGAATTCAATACTCACTGGTTAATATGATTCAAGAAATTGTCAACGTAACATAATTTGTTGGATCTATAAGAAACTTCAAGTGTCTAGGATAAGACAAATACAATTCACAATGCATGTTTGAAATCAAACTCTTATACTGAACAGCTAAACTAAAGAACCAAAAAAATACTTATCTACCGAATAGAAAAAAATTGATGAAAGCATGTCTTCCTCCTCTCTTTTGAATTGATGTACCTAAGCCTTATGCGAAATTGTGTGACCATAATGTGAACAGAACCATAGAAAATTTATTTGGAATATTGATAAGACGAATCTTTATATTTCCAAAACAAGATGTACGATTCGAGTTTTCGTAAATCGAAACTGATAGGTATACTGAATGTTCATGCAAAATTTCAAGAGGATCACAAATAATAAATTTGAGCCAGAACCGGTGTCACAAAACAAGCTGTGGTAGTAAAATTTGTAGAAAATTGTATGTACTTTCATTTTGTATGAGAAGGTTTTTCACGAAAAGTCCATAGTTTTCGAGTAATATGCAAAAAACTGACCAAGAATGAGATTTTTATTTTTTTGTATTCTTTTATGTTGTGTCAAGAAATTTCGTTAGCAAACCGCATATTCGGATTCAGCACCCCAAAAAACATAAAAATGGAAGATATCAAAACTACCCCAAAACTTTTCCGTTAGGGGTTCTTTTGAGCATAAATAAGCACAAATATACTGTAGGTACTAATACCTAAATATAAGAAATATATTAATTTGTAGGATCTCGTAAGATTTCCATCTACAGAATATGACACAATGGACGCATTCGCTACAGAATTAGAAAAACATCTTTTTTCGAACGATTCTACGCCCGCTTGATCTCGTAAACTATATATTATGCAAATAGATAGGTTTTTCGTTCCGATTACTTTTTAATTACCAGATACGTATGGCCAGTCAGCTGGTCGGCAACGAGCGCAACTTGAAACCCAATTAAGTTTTATTAAATGGTAATAAATGATGGTCTATCTGTATATTTAACCCTTTGCCAACACCATGTGGTTCGTTGGTTTCATTGCACGAACCGTAAACGATTTTTCAGGTCGGTTAGCGGCCTGCCTTTGCCCAACTTTAAAGAGGAAGGGACTCTAATTTGTATAATTTTGGTTCTAGAGAGCTTGACAAGCTCGCTCTTTCGTTTTGGACATTATTAAATCCCTGATACTCGTTATACATATACAGGGGGTTTCTTAGTGATATGCTGATATTTAAGAGCACGATTCTTGGAGCCATTTTAAAAAGCGATTTTATGAACATTAGGTATATCTCTCAAAGTAAGAAATAAATATAGAGATGCCCTACGCTTGAATAGTACTGCATTGTAATGAACAAAGCATAAAAGTGAGATGGGAAGCATTTCACTATCGCACTAGGGTGAAGTAAACAATAGGTTAGATTTTCATTTCTATAATTCCTATAATTACATTTTTGTAATTTTGCAACAGCTATAAGTACCGGAATCGCCTTAAGCAACAATAAATTTCCACCAAATCAGTAAAAGCTAATTCCGCTTATGAACGTCAAATCGAAATGAAAATATAAACACAGTAAAAACAATAAATAAAAATAACCTATAGGTACATGAGAGGTAATTCGCATAAATACACAAATTGATTTTTTGATTTTATCCAAAAGTTATGAAAATTGTTATCATAAATCAATAACTTTTTTTGATATTGACATTCGAGTGAACTCACTTTTTATGTATTACAATATTATTATTATTTTCGGTTCGAGTAACAATTCCACGAAAATTATATTTATGCATAAAAATTTTCTAGAGTAATAGGTCCATACGATAGGACCTCTATAGCTACGTAAATAAGATCCAGAAACATTACAGAAATTCCTGACCGTAGTACCATTTTCAAATACAAAAGTTGTTTTTCGGACCAGTGGAAACAAAATTTCTTACAGCTAATGAAATAGTTTAACTCTGAAGCCCGTTTCCCATTCGCAAGGTAAATGAGATCACTAGCATACTTTTTCAAGAAAATACTTCACTCAACTCATTTTATTGAAGTAACTGTATTCACTTCGCTAGTAATTTGAGAGGATAGTTCGATCTGCAAATTGGCCGAATCACAAAAGAGAGACCAGGTACTAGGTAGATGTACTATCCTCTACCATGGTGGAAGAAAATTTTCACCACTCCTCTACTAAAACCGGGCAAGATTCTGTTCACTTTGGTAATTTGGTATAAACCAGAAGAGTACAGTGAAATTGTGGAAGTGGGGATGATAATGTACTGATTGTAGACTGTACAATTCCACATGTGATATTCACTCGACTGTACCGTGCACTATCTTAAGAACTCTACTGTCACTAGCACAATCTGTTTACATCATGCTAGTAAGGAAATAAGATAATACTCCCTCTCTTGAAAATATAATTCGTACTGATGCGTAGCCGAATACTTTTCTAGAACTGGGCAAGTATCTGTTTACATTTGTATAGTCAACCAGTAGAGTAGAGTAAATTGTGAAGGTGGGGATGGGCTGTTAGAGTGTTCTATTCTAAACTAGCGAATCATTCTACTCTACAGTGCACTATCTCATGTACTCTATTATCACTAGCACAATCTGTACACATTTTGCTAGTATACAAGCTCTAAAAAGTACACTAAACTAATGGACGATTACGTCTCTGTAACCACCCTCAAGCAAAAAATCAAATCCGCACCCAAAGGCTTTCCAAGTTGAAAAAAACCCACCCCGTCTAAGTATAAAAATACTATCAAGTAGCCTTTTTCTACCATAATCTTTTATTTGAACATATTCCTCAGGGAGACCATGGATATGAACCGGCGAGTTCAAAGGAGATCGAAAGATATTAGAGATTTAATTAAAGGAAAATCAAGTCTGAATATTGAAAAGTTGTACTGAATTGGCAAATGTAGCTTGAAAACACTATAATAGGCCATCCTGGATAGATAATATAATGGTGTTCTTCTCAATTTCACTCATTCGAAATCATTCCTTAATTTCCATTGAATGAATGGAAAAAGATGATTCTTCAAATACTATAGTAGTCAAGTCAAGTAGTAGTTGAATGACATTCAAAAATTAATGTAGGCTTTACAACCTCCAATCCAAAAGGTATTCAACTTTAAAAGATGCACCAAACTAATGGACGATCAGATCACTGCAACCACCCTCAAGCTCAAGCAAAAAATCAAATCCGCACCCAAAGGCTTTCCAAGTTGAAAAAAAACCCACCCCGTCCAAGTATTAAAACACTATCGAGCAGCCTTTTCCTACGGTAATCTTTCATTCGAACATATTCCCGAGGGAGACTCTGGATATGCACCGGCGAGTCCAAAAGAGATCGAAAGCTATTAGAGATTTAGTTAAAGAAAAAGTTAGTTTGAATATATAAGAGTTGTACTGAATTGGCAAATGTAGCTTGAAAACACTATAGTAGGCCATCCTGGAAAGATAATATAGCGGTGTTCTTCTCAATTTCACTCATTCTAAATATTTCCTCAATGTCCATTGCCCGAGTGGAAAAATATCTCCAATCTTCAAACCATACTTAGAAGTGGATGAATGTTAAAGAATCTTGGATTAACTTTATACATTTCAATTTGGATAATATAGAAGCAAAAAATGGTTCAATAAAAATCTAGACATTCGAGGAATCATATAGACTGTTCTAAACAACCTGTTTAATCTCAAATCCTATATTGAGCTCTCACAGGTCTACCAAACTAATGAAGAAATAGATCCCCGCAACCACTGTCAAGCAAAAAATCAAATACGCACCCAAAGGCTTTCCAAGTTGAAAAAAAAAACCCACCAAGTCTAAATATTGAAACATATTCCCGAGGGAGACTATGGATCTGCACCTTGGATGACTTTATACACTTAAATTTGGATATTATAATCGCAGAAAATGGTTCAATGGAAACCTAGACATTCAAAAATTAACGTAGGCTTTTCAACCCCCAATCAGCTTTAAAAGATGCACCAAACTAATGAACGATCAAGTCTCTGCAACCACCCTCAAGCAAAAAATCAAACCCGCGTAAAAGGCTTTCCAATTTGAAAAAAAACGCATCTATGTATTGAAACACTATCGAGCAGCTTTGTTCATTCGAACATAGTCCTCAAGGAGACTATGGATATGCACCTGCAAGTTTAAAAGAGATAGAAGGCTTTCAGACATTTACTTGAAAGAAAAGTAAGTTCGCATACTTAAAAAACGTACTGAATTGGCAAATGTGGCTTGAAAACAATTTAGTTTGCCATCCTGGATAAATAATATATATTTTTTTTTATACGCATCTCTCGGGAAAAGACTGAGCTTATAGCGCCCTTTCAAGCGCCCCGAGATGAATTTAGAAGAAATCGGTTTGTGCGTGTCATAAACTGTCTATAAAAATTTTCAACAAACTGCCATCCAAAATGAAGGAATTGAACAGAAGAAAACTTAAGAGTGAACTAAAGAGTGTTCTATTGAATAAAGCATACTACACAATAAATGAATACATGAATGATAAATTTTAGATATATGAAATATGTTGTCTGGCCTAAATTATTTATTTATTTGTTGTTTGTCTGACTTATGTTAGCGTTTTTATATATTTTTAATTTGTATATATTTATGTGTCCCTTTTTGGACTAAATTTCACATGACTCCCCATGGAACATTTGATGGGTTAAAAAGTTTATTCATCATTGTGTTTGTAATTACTCTGAATGAATAAATGAATTATTATTATTATTATTATTATTATAAACTGCTGTAAGTTGTAACCAAGGGGGAATACATCTTGAGGTAGGGTATTCCATAGCCTTGCAGTTCGGTAAAGAAAAGCCTTCTGATACACCGATGTCCTAGCTGTAGAAAGATGCACGGCAAACTGGTGACTATTATCGGCTAGCCTTGTTTGTCGATCAAATTGAGTCCCTGGTGGAATTATGGAGGCAATGACAGCAGAACACCTTCCGTGGTAGTATCTGTAAAAAAGGCATAAGTCTCCAACCTTCCTACGGTGATCGAGACTATGAAGATTGGCAGTTAACGTTGGATCATCTATTAGGCGCACTGCTCTTTTTTGAATGGAATCAGTAGGAGTAACGAGTGTTTAGGAGCTGAACCCCAAGCATGAGAGCAATATTCCATAGCTGGATGTACTTGAGCCTTGTAAAGTAATAAAAGCTGCTTTGAAGTGAATAATTTCCTCGCACGAATAGATAGCTAAGCTTCTGTGCAGCTGACTTGGCAACTGAGCTGACGTGCTCATGCCAGGTTGCATTTGGACTGATATTGACCCCTAGAAGCTTAAGTCCATTAGTTGGTTTTATTGTTTTATTGTCCATTATTAGTTGGGGTGCGACTGTCGATGCTTTTCTTGTGAGCACAGTAGCCTGGTTCTTAGAGGCATTGAATTCAACCAGATTGTCAGAACCCCATTCTAGAATAACTTCTAGATCTTTGTTGATTGTCACAGCTTGAGCGATTCTTTGGGAACTGGATGTTGACGCTGATACAGGCTATAGTGGTGTTTGTCTAAATTTCACTAATTCCGAATCTTTCCTCAATTCACATTGGACGAATGAAAAAATATGAATTTTCAAATCATACTGAGTAGTGAATGAATGTTTTAGATTCTTGGATAACTTTATACATTTCAATTTGGATATTATAGCAGCAGTAAATGGTTCAATGTAAACCTAGATATTCGAAAATTAACATAGGCCTTTTCACCTCCAATCCTAAAGGTATTCAGTCTTAAAAGATGCACCAAACTAATGGACTCTGCAACCACCCTCAAGCAAAAAATCAAATCCGCACCCAAAGGCTTTCCAAGTTGAAAAAAAACCCACCCCGTCCAAGTATTAAAACACTATCGAGCAGCCTTTTCCTACGGTAATCTTTCATTCGAACATATTCCCGAGGGAGACTCTGGATATGCACCGGCGAGTTCAAAAGAGATCGAAAGCTATTAGGGATTTAATTACAGGAGAGGAAAGTTCGCATAATAGCATAATACAGAAAGCACGAGAGTGAGCCAGACTGTGCCCTGAAATGCATGCAGAAAGCACATATCAGGGATGGCAAATGGCTGGGAGTCGGAGGGTGGATCACAGGGGTCTGCAATGGCCCCTGTGGTGGGTAACTGGCCAGCCTGCCCTCATTAGCGTGTAAAACTCGGGTTAGGTACAGTTTTATCATGCGTTCACTGCTGAACCGAGGTCGCCGCCAACGAGTTGCCAAGATTTATACTACACACATGGATGTGTGCGGCAACGAACACCCCGACGACCAGACGATTTTCCGAAGGGGTGGGGGTGGTGGAAAAGTCGATAGATGCTGGGGGTTCGTCATTTGCGACTACTGAAATATCTGGAAAATATTTTCCTTGATTTTGTGGTGAATCTGTACATGCTGTCATATCTTGTAGAGTGAAATTGTGTGAGAATATATCAGTTACACACAGACTTCATGATTATATTCAACTATAGAATTATTTACAACACAAGAACCTGTTGAAGTAGCTCAAAAGTTATTGAAAAATAACGAAAAATCCTGCTTTTTCTTCGATTGTACAGAAAATGAAGTTAAGAAGATAATATTATCAATGAAATCTAAAAAAAACGACGGATATTTACGATGTCAGTACTGAAATTTTGAAAAGTATGTGTGGAGAAATTGCCAACCCAATATCTTTAATGGTGAATAAATGTTTCAGAGAAGGTTACTTTCCGGATGAACTCAAAATTGCTAAAGTAATCCCAGTATATAAAGGAAAGGGTGACAAGAAGAGCTTTGATAGTTACAGGCCCATATCAATACTACCTGTCTGTCAAAATTTTCGAGTCCATTATAAAGAATAGAATGTTGAAATGGTTGCAAAAGCACAAATTATTGAATGTGAATCAACATGGATTCAGAAAGGACGCAGTACCACTACAGCCCTCATGAATGCTATGAACGATATTATAGACGGAATGGATAATGGCGAATATATGCAGATGCTCAACTTCGACTTGAGCAAAGCGTTTGATTCAGTCTCTCATGCAATTTTGCTCAAGAAACTTTATGCTCATGCGTTTAGAGGAACTGTTTTCAGATTGCTGGAGTCCTATTCAAAAAATAGGTCACAAAGGTATTTTGGAATGGTGTCACGTCTACAGAGCATGCAGTGGAGTATGGTGTAATCCAGGGATCCATTCTTGGGCCGATACTTTTTATCATTTACATCAATGACATCATAATCAAACATTGTGACTGTTTGTGCTTGTACTGTGATGATGCATCCATCATTGTGAAATCGAAAAATAAAGATGAACTTTCCCACAGAACAGAACTTGCTATGGAAGAGGTGAAAACATGGTTTGCTGCAAATTCACTCAAACTAAATCCGGAATAAAACTGTGAAGTTGGAATATGGTAGTAAACAGAGCCAAGCCAGTGCCAAATCTTGGGTGTGGTTCTGACAATAGATTGAATTGGACTGCACACATAGATTATATTTGTGAGAAACTAGCTAAATCTCTATATTTATTGCTTGAGCTGAGGAAATGTGGAACTTACGAGATGTGCAGAACAGCATACTTTGCTAATTTTCAGAGTGTCCTACTATATGTATTTACTGTGGGGAAATGCGTCAGATGCTGTGAGAGTTTTCGTATTTCAAAAGAAGGCGATGCGTATCATGCATGAAATGGGCAGCAGAGATTCATGTAGAGCTGTTTTTAAAAAATACTCACCTTTCCATCTCTTTTCATCAGAGAGTGTCTACTATACATGCATCGTAATAATATAATAATATAATATGTTCAACACGCGCCATAGAGATGATCTGAGAACTCCTTTGCATAGAAGGAAAAACACGCAGATTTCTGCCACTTATTACTGGAGTGCTAAAATGTTCAACCGGCTTCCTGATGATTTGAGAAGTTTACCTGAACCAGCTTTCAGGAAGATTATCAATCGGATCTTGGTTGCAAATGGATTTTATTCAGTGGAGGAATTTTTCAGTTTTCAATTTAAATTGTTGTGTTGACGAACCATGTAAAATTGATGGCAATATATTATTATTATTATTTATTATTATACAGGGTGTATCAGAATAACCCTATCAGATGCCCAAGGGAGATTTTCAGCTTAATTTTTTTCAATATTTCAGAACTAAATATGGCTATTGAATTGAAAATTAGTCCACGCAGAACCCATTCAAAGTTTTCTGTAATAATTCAGAGTAAAACGAAAATTTCACGTGAGGGGCGTGAAATTGGAAAAGTGTCAATTTATTTTGTTAGAAAAATTGTTGAATAAACCTGTCATTTATATGTAAAAGTGTATTTCTTTCAAACGGTCAGATTAGAGATATCAATTTAGAGCAGTTTTAATTCGTGTTATCTAATGTATAAAAATAGCTGCCTGCTAAAAAACGGTTGAAATTCACTAGGATACACCGAAATATTCCAACGTTGCTTTGATATTTCATCTTCTTTTCCAAAATTGTTACAGATTATTATGAATAGCATATATACAGGGTGATTTTTTTAAGTGTTTCATTAGACGTTTTCTAGGAAGGAATTGTAATACAGATTCAAGATTTTGGATTTTCGTTTTAGAGTACATGAACTTTAATTGTAAAATATTTTCAAGAGGAATCTACTTCCGGTTTCACCGGAAACGAATGTAACTTCGTTATTTCAAATGCAACACCCTGTATATTTATACATATTCGAATTCTTCGTTCAATTCTACACTGATTTGATGTATGATATGTGCAACCACTCAAGCGGTTCTTGAATTATAGCCTGATTATCAAATTTTTTGAAAAAAAGGTTATCACAAATTAGTGTCCATATCTTCAAAATACCTCATTACAAGAATTTCTTTTTGCGAAAGTGGAACAAAAGAAAGTACGCTGATCTGTTTCTTGTATAACTTATGAGGAAATATTATACAGGGTGTCTAAAAAGGGCCTCAAAGTGCGCCTCAATAAAACTATGAAATCTCACTTTTTTCAAATGGCAACCCTATAATTTTGTAATTCCAATCGATTGCTCGTCAAAAACCAGTTATAGTGTCCCGAACGTTCATGCTCTAAAATCAGTATTTTGGCCGTTATTCAATGAAATTCGAATTTCACGATTAAAGACAGGTTTCGCACAGTTTGTAAGCTTGCATTTTTGAAGTAGGCTATGTTAGGAACTGTCATTCTTACTTTTTCTTACAGATCAAGCACTCAGCATAACATGCAATAATAATTTCACTGGAATGATATATCAAGGGTATGTTATTTGCGGCAAATGTAACAAATTCGTAGAACAGGTAATTAGAAATTCAACGAACGAAATTCACATTTACTGACTTTAACGGAATCAAAGTTCAGGAGGTATCAAAACAATTTTTTCCGTACTGGAAGCCTTAGCCCTAAACGGACACGAGTGAATACAGTTATAGATAATGAATGATCTGTTACTGTATTCACACGATTCAGTTTAGGTTAATGCTTCCACTACGAGAGAAAATTGTTTTGATACTTCCTGAACTTCGATTTTGTTAAAGGTGGTAAATGTGGATTCTTTCGTTAAAAATTCTGACTGCCGTTTCTAATATTTTGTTACATTCACCATAAATGAAGACATATTCAATACATCACTGTTACTGTAATTCATATTTTGCATAGTGCCCGATGGATCAAAAAAGTATAAATGACAGTTCTCTGAAATGCGTTATAAATCAACAGACACAGCCTTCTTGAAAATTTCTATCCTAATAAATGCATGGTTAGACTAAGAAACCTTGATTCAATCCTGAAATTCGAATTTTATTCAATAATGGCAAAACAACTGATTTTAGAGGCATGGAACGTTCGGGACACTATAACTGGTTTTTGACGAGCAATCGATTGGAATTACAAAATTATAGGGTTGCCATTTGAAAAAAGTGAGATTTCATAGTTTTATTGAGGCTCACTTTGAGGCCCTTTTTCAGACACCCTGTATAATATTTCCTCATAAGTTATAGAAGAAACAGCATCAGCGTACTTTATTTTGTTCCACTTTCGCAAAAAGAAATTCTTGTAATGAGGGATTTTGAAGATGTGGACCATAATTGTGACAACCTTTTTTTCAAAAATTTGATAATCAGGCTATAATTCAAGAACCGCTTGAGTGGTTGCACATATCATACATCAAATCAGTGTAGAATTGAACGAAGAATTCGAATATGTATAATATACAGGGTGTTGCATTTGAAATAATGAAGTTACATTCGTTTCCGGTGAAACCGGAAGTAGATTCCTCTTGAAAATATTTTACAATTAAAGTTCATGTACTCTAAAACGAAACTCCAAAATCTTGAATCTGTATTACAATTCCTTTCTCGAAAACGTCTAATGAAACACTTAAAAAAATCACCCTGTATATATATAATCGATAATCCCTTTTACCATGTAATATATAATTTTTAAATATAAAAAAACTATGTTTTTGAACATTCAACTTTTTTTTTCAAAATTAGCTGGAAAATCTTTCCTTGGCGTTTGATTACGATATTCTGAAACACCCTGTATATTTATACTTTACAAATATATGGCTCTGCAAGCTTATATCAAACAATATAGTATGTGTATTCCACAGTTTTAGCATTTTTGCATATGGTAGAAGAACATAAATAAAAATGAAATATCAGTGAAAAATGCTATTTCCTTGTTTAGAAGTATTGCTTCTATGATTGAATTTGTTTGTTGAAGAATAAGCTGAATTATTTCTCTATACCGAAAGGCTCTTCTTCAATGAAACAAATAACCCTTTTTTCATCAATTGTGTCATCACCATACATTTTTGCGTATGACACAAATGTTCAGAGAAAAAACCTCTGTCTCCCTGGTATGAGTGTAGTCAATGGAAAAAAAGAGGTTCATTCAAAACAAAAATTTAAAAATACATATCGAAAGGCATTCTACTCCATAATAACGTCATCTGAAGATCTATCAAATCAAATCCTAAATTTTTCATTACTACACTATGACGTTTTGATGCGATTTGACAAATCAAATTGATCCAAAATGGAAGGGCGTGATTCCAAGGCGAAAAATAATAGAGAAAAATTCAGAAACAAATCTTGAAACTACCTGCTGCCATTCCTTTTTATTCCGATCAGGTTTTATTATCCTCTTCATATAAATCCAATTCTTCTTCAAATCCATTAAATTTCATTAAATATTCATTCTACTTTTCATTTTTTCCGAATGTTTCAAGAAAAATTTTTCCTTTTCCATTTCCAGAATTCACAACTTTCCCCTATCTCCAATATTTTCCACTATTCCTTCATCTCCAGAATGTCTGCCAAAGTTTTCCGTTTCTAAAATGAAAGTCCTTCCATTTTATCGAATTTTCACAGTGAGTTTACCTCAAAATCATTTATCTACATCTTCTCACGTTGTCGCATCCATCACTTACTGATTATAAGGCGAATAAAACATTTTCCATATAAAAAACTGAAGTGATTCTAATGTCTAAACATTTTTCGAGTTATAAGAAGCTCATCTTCAGAAGGAAAAAACATTAAAGTGAAGCTAAAAACAGAATACTCATGCAGAAACGACAGCAAAGGCAAATATAGAACATTGAATTAAATACATAATCTAACTTAAAACAACAAAAACAAACTTAACCTAACTTGAAATCAGTTGATGTTAGTCAGTTTTCAAAAAAAATACAAAAACAGTGACATATATAATCGAAAAATTGAAAAAATTAAAAAAAAAGAGAATGTCACCAGATAATTTTTTCATTTGCTACATTTGCTATGTCACTGTTTTTTTGTATTTTTTTAAAAACTGTTCCAAAATAAACTGATTTTATATCTTTTTTAATTTTTTCAACTTTTCTTTCCTTGTCTTTGTTTTTTTAAAGTTCGGTAATGAATTAATAATAATTTATACAACAAGTGAGTTAAATGAATGTTTATTCATGAGAAGAACGTTTAACCCACTCGCCCTACGGGCTCGTGGGTTAATTTCTTCGTGTGAATAAACTTTTTCAACTCACGTGTCGTATACAAAATTTTATCCCATTTTGATGAAAATTCAAATAATGAATACTTTTTAGCGGAAATATTAGGTATAATTCAAATTCATAACGAGATTTCCCTTCGATCGATGGTTGCTAGGCACTATGTAATTAATTGTTTGCAAGTGTCAATGAAAATTATAGAACATTCAAAGAATTTTTGTTTCAAAAAAATGTTGAGCGGCGACGACGAGGTTGTAGTTCCTGAGTGCATTATACAAGAAGCAAATGAGGCAGCAGAAGCAGTAATTCCATTAAAATCAAAAATATTGTATGAAAAGCAATATACGGCATTTTGTGCCTGGAGAAATAATAAAAAAGCCAAAGGTGTCAACGAAAAAATAATTTTGGTGTATATTTCCGAAAAATCCAAGAAAGTTAAGTCAGCGTCTTTATGGTCCTACTATTCGCAACTTAAGAAAATGTTGGCTCTGAAAGAAAAAATAGACATCGGCAGATTTCACCAAGTCACTCCCTTTTTGAAGCAACATTCCAGGGGATACGTAGCAAAGAAGTCGAAGGTATTCACAAGAGAGTTTTGGGTGCATTGTGTGTGGAAAGAATTATTTCCAGAAAGTGAGTGGTGAACATTTTATTCCACTAGTGAAATAAAAATTTTTAATTCACTCAGTGGATAAACGTCAACTTACCCTTGTTACCATGAGTTGAATAATGTCGTCTTTAAACGTCAAAATGGAATAAAATTAATTATTAATGCTTTATATTTGACATGCTGTCGTTTTCTCTCATGAGTTTTCTGTTTTAAGCTTCACTTTCATGTTTTTTCCTCTTGAAGATGAGCTTCTTATAGCTCGAAACACATTCGAGACATAAAATCACTTGAGTGTTTATCTGGAAAAGTGTTTTATTCATCTTATAATTAACTGTCCAGATATAAGGATATACCTTCTTTTTAAAACAACAATTTAGCAATTTCATCAAAATAGTTTATTTCTTCGTCGTATTCAACTTATCAAATAATCTTATTCTGAAGGAATTCATTTTCCTACTCCTATATTTCTCACCTGTTATCAAAGTTCCATAAGGCGAATCAGCAAGTGTTAAATCCTTATTCTCCACCGAGAGTGGCCCCAAAATGCAATTAATTCAGATAAGAATTTCCCCATCGAAGCAGTATAAATGGATTAAGGAGGTTTCCAACTAACAGACCCCAGGGCGCCTAGAGATAGGCGAAGGTACTGGCAGCTATATGTCAGCGTTACCAATCGCAATTCATATTCCCCTAGGTGTCAGGGCTACCACTCTAGCCGCTTCTCATTAAAACACTGTCCAGGCTGCAATTAGTTTTAGGACCTACAAATTGCGTTATTCATCTTTGCCATCCTGTAGTTAAATTACTTATGCTCGAGTGAGCCATTCGACGCTCTTGTTCTGAGAATTCTGTACCTATTTTATATGAGTGTGAGTAACTTACGTTTGGAGATGAAGGTGTTTAGGAAAATGGGGTGATATTAAATATAATTATTCAAGGTGTTTTCATTCAAGATTATAAAGGGTGTCCCAAATTTAACGCAAGATTGAATTTGCCGCCATTTGTGCAGTGAAGTGTTGGCAACCCTGAAAAAAAAGCAATTTGACAGCTAACAGTATAGGGTTATTAAAAATGGAGCGTTACACGATAGAACAACGTGTCTTCATTATTAAAGAATATTCAAAAATAGTGAAAACTTGGCGGCTGCAGTTCGAAAATTTCATACAAAATATGGTCGAAATAGTGTTTTAACTTCGTCAACTGTGAAGAGATTAATTGAAAAATTCATGGAGACTGGATCCGTTGGAGACGCCAAACACACTGGTCGTCCAAAAACAAGCCGTTCAAATGTGAATGTCGAAGCAGTGCGTGAGCGTGTTGCTGACAATCCAGGAACCTCTATTCGACGTCGTGGACAAGAATTGCAAATTTCAAGAACCTCTCTACAGCGTATACTCACCAAAGATCTGTGTCTTCATGCTTACAAAATTCAATTAAGACAACAATTGAAGCCTAATGACCATGGACAGAGAAGAGAGTTCGTTGAATGGATTATTGAACATCAACAAATGGACCCTGATTTTTCGAGCAAAATCATCCTAAGCGATGAAGCACATTTTCATCTTGATGGCTTTGTCAATCGCCAAAATTGCGGCATTTGGGATTCGGAGAACCCACATGTGATTGTCGAAAAACAAATGCATCCACAACGCGTGACTGTATGGTGTGGATTTTGGGCTGGAGGTATAATTGGCCATATTTTTTTGAAAATGATGCTGGTCAAGCAGTGACTGTTACTGGTGCTCGATATCGCGACATGATTACACAGTTCTTTCTGCCAAAATTGGATGATATTGATGTGTCCAATTTGTGGTTTCAACAAGACGATGCCACCTGTCATACAGCCCGTGAACAATTCAATTACTGCATGAGACATTTCCAGGTCGTGTACTCTCTCGTTTCGGTGATCAAATTGGCCTCCTAGATCGTGTTATTTGACACCATTAGACTTCTTTTTATGGGGTTATTTGAAATCACAAGTCTATGTCAACAAGCCCACAACCACCCGTGCATTAAAGGAGGAGATTCAACGCTGCATCAACACGAAATTCAGCCACATTTATGCAGAATGGTCATGGAAAATTTCAACAAAAGAGTGCGCATGTGCATGCAAAGCCGTGGAGGCCATTTGTCCGATGTGTTATTCCATACATAACCCTATCCTATGTACTTTACGAGTCAATAAAAATATAACTATCAAAAGACTAAAAACGGCGTTTTCTATTTAATTCAAATCTTGCGTTAATCTTGGGACACCCTGTATTATACCAATGCCAAGCGTTGCATTAATTGTTTTTTTATATTCTTTTCGAATATCTATTTATGGTGATGAACAGCAACTCACAAAGAGTCCTTGACAGGAAATATATGAATATTTCATAAAATTTTTCAACGAAGTCTATAATTAGATACTAATGTTTCACGGGATTACAACGATTTATTGTTGATTTAACCCAAGCGTTAATGATATCAGGTGTACCGAAATTTACCCTCTAGCGGCTAGAGGGTAAAATTTCGGTACACCGAATAAGCCAGAGTCTAGCTTATTCGGATTTTCTTGATTCAGAAATGGCGTTTGGTCGAGAAGTGTAGAAAAGCTATTAGGTAACATATTTCTCTATCAAGCATTTGCATCTAATGAGTAGTGTATTACATCGGAAAGAAGATTGTAGATTATACGTAGGTTTTTAAGAGGATAACATTCCACGACGATCTTCTATTCTGAAGAGTTTCCAATAAGAGGTGTTCTTTTGATATTCAAAGAAAAATGCCATTTTTCAATATAAATGATCGGATGTTTATTTCATTATAAAGAAGAAGCTATGCAGTTAATAGTGAAAAATAACATCAGGCAAATGACCACCGCGACCACGCTTACAGGACCATATCCTTTTAATGAAATTTTTCAAAACCAAATCGCGAAGTGGTTGCCCATGTCTTCGATAGCCTCACGAATTCCATCTTTGAGGTCTTGAATCGACGCTGGGCTATTAGCGTAGACCTTTTTTTTCACGTGGACCCAAAGGAAGAAGTCGCAAGCTGTTACATCAAGATCTCGGTGGCCAATTGTGATCACCTCTTCGTACGGTCCGGAAACTTTTCCTGCCAAAGATCAATGATTTCCTTGCTTGTAGCGTCGTCTTGTTGAAAGTAAACGTTGTCAAGATCAATACTATCCAATTTCGGCCATGAAAAATCATTAATCATCTCTCGATAGCGCAATCCATTCACCGTAACTGTTGCTCCAGCCTTATTTTCGAACAAGTAAGGTCCAATGACTCCTCCGGACCAAAACCGCACCAAACAGTCACACGTTGAGGATAGAAAGGCTTTTCAACAATAACTCTTGGGTTTTCCGATCCCCAGAAAAACAATTTTGCTTGTTGACGAAGCCACCGAGGTGGAAATGGGACTCATCACTCAAAATGATTTTTCGATGGAATTTTCATGCATTTCAACGAACCAATCAGCAAAAACACGACGTTGTTGATGATCGGCCGGTTTGAGTTCTTGTATTAACTGAACTTTATAAGCCTTAAGACCCAAATATTTATGCAAAATACGGTGTAATGATGTTTGTGGAATGCCTAATTCCAAAGAAAGACGAGGAATGGGCAAATCTGGGTTTTCTACACCACCTTCGGCTGCAGTAGCAATATTCTCGTCAGTTCTTGAGCGACGTGCACGTGTTTTATTCTTCACATCACTAACTTGTCCCCACAGCTCGAATTTTTCCACCAATTTTTTATTGCGGTCCGACAAGGTGCTTTCCGACGACCCAAAAATGTTGGAGTTTTACGAACCGTCTCTGCCAAATTTTCACCATTTTTATAGTGAATTTTAATAATTTCAATGCGTTCTTGGAGCGTGTATCGTTCCATTTTTATTAATGGCGTAGTTTTCCACTTGTCAAATATCAAAAATTACATCTACTGAAATAGCGTGCTATTCAAAATAACACCTCGTATTGGAAAACCCTTTACCTTCTCCTTATTCTCCTCATGCTTCTCTGCCCTGCTTAGCAAACTAGACTACAGCCCTATGTAGTCTTATTGGAAAGAATGAATTATTTTAGAAACATTTTCATGGTTTCCGGTGAATTATTGATTTTACAAGGAATATATTAAGAATTGGGTGAAATTAAATATTAAGGTGAATTGATCAAACTGTCTGTGACAATATTCAATCATTCATTAACAAATCATTTTCCATTGTAAACAATATTATACAGGAAAAAATATTCAGAACACAAGCTCATAATTCATTCTGATCATATATGAAATCTACTTTTAAGTTCAAATCTTCAACATTCCGTTATTTGGATTTGTTTTTTCGGTTCTTCTCATTTTTCTGTTCGATATCGAAAATCGTATTTGGCGATCCCCTATCAATGCATTTTCCGAATTTTTTCAATTGATTTCTCATTTTTATATTCCAGTTTCATGCCTAACTGTTGAATAATAAAAACGGTTTGGAGTGTTTGGACCAACAACAAATCCCCAGCTTTCGACATGATTTTCTGTTATTTTGGTTGAAGCCTGCGTTTTCCAGTCGATCCGATGTCCAGTATTGATGCGGTTTATTTTAATTCCGTCGATGTGGGTTGACGGGTCAAATTGAAAATGGCCATAATTTCCTACTTTATGATTCATAGGATGAAATGATTTGTTTTTATGTCTGCTTGTGTCGAATGTAGAGGGCCGAAACAGGTCCCTGACGTTCGGTCAGCTTTTGTGCATGGAACGCCGTATTCGACGAAATTTCATAAAATTGCAATGATTATTATCGTTGGCAATTGCTTCGTTCTATTGGAAACAAGTTAATTTTCAGTTATTGAAATGAGTGGTTTTCGGTTCTGATCGCTCGATTGTTTTCTATATGATTTATAATTTATGTGATCTCAGTTATTCATTTGGGGTTTCATGCACAGCAACAATGGTTAGTGATTGATATTTTGATTCAGCTACATCTATAGTCAGTTCACGAAAGTTTATACCGTCGGTTGGCCATGGAAATTTGTCATATCCACTGTGTATATTAAAATTTTAGGTTTTGTGGTTTATTTTCTTATCAGATTGATACGCAATGTTGTCATTATTGCATATACTTAACCTGGCTTACACGGTCAATATTATTGAAGCAATATTATTGACGGCAATACATTTTATTCTATTTATTGTTTCAATGCACTCCTTTACGTTCAGTATATTGATCAATATTCGTTATTGCTTCAATATTATTGACGTGTAAGGTGGCCTTTAGAGTTCTCTGATAACTGGCAAGCTCGTCGGACTTTGACTTTTTTATGACAGCAAATACTGCCACATTCAGATAAATAAACAAATGCCTTCTATGCGCTCAAACTTTCGTGAACGGACTATAGTGATTGTGCTATGGTTAGGTCAGTCTAACGATCTATCACGATCTGCTCTTCAATAGGGCTGCTGGGAGCTTCAATTGAACAATCGATTGACAATTTTGAAAGTGATTGGTTTTATTATTCTTTATATTTTCACTATTTTAGATTTGATTACCAGTATATGATTTTATATTGAACCTAACTGGCTATTTACCTAGAGTAACTCCTAGCAGACATCTGGAAAAGAGTCGATCAGCTGTTTTGCTGGACTGGTCTATAACATTAAATTGATTAAATTGAACCTTATTTGTCATGCAAGGTTATGGTATACTCGGTTTATGTATGAAAAATTCGAAGAAAGCTTTGACTGAAATCAGATGCTTTCGAAAATCTCAAGATTCATATCCAGGATATTCGCACCAAGATAAGAAAACTCAACCAACTAGGCTATTGGTTTGATTCTTGAATTGGTAAGTATTAGCCTTTTAATACATTTGTTGATATCGTTGACTTGATCAGGAAAGTTGATTTCATTAATGAATTATTTTAAATCAGCAACTCTCAGGATGTTCGAATTTGAATGATCGCGTTCTAAAATAGGCTTCTGACTCGTATTATCTTATTGCATATAGAATTCCATCAAAATGTTGCCAACAATTTAAACGTCATTGACAATTGTCACAGATATATTGTTTGTATAGTCCGTTCGCGAAAGTTTGAGCGCTCAGTAAGCGTTTGGTTATTTATCTGAAGTTGGCAGTATTTGCTGTCATAACGATGAACAAAATCAACGTTGCCGAATGTACCCGGTCTCGTCCGACGAGCTTGCGAGTTATCAGAGAACTCTATGTTATATTGACAACATTGCGTTTCAATCTGACAAGAAAATAAACAACATAACCCAAAAATTTTGGTATACACAGTGGAATAAACCAAATTGTCATGGCCAACCGACTGCTCAAACTTTCGTGAACGGACTATATGTATCGAACTGTCACCTGAAATACCAGTTTTGGTAGATTCAAGTACTAATGAACCTGTAGAATTTATGAATATGTTTTTAATTTATTCATGTTATGTGTATTATTATGCTTTGAATGGAAATTAATACATACCTCAATCAGAAATTTGAGTAAATTGAATCTTTCTGACCGAGAGTAGCAGTTTCAAAAAACCACGAATATTCTTTCTTTCCAACAAGCTGGAGGGTAGAATTTTTGTACACCTGATTTTTTCGATGATGTTCATCTTCATCTTCATCCTTTTCCACGTATGGCACAAGAACACAAAGATAATAATCTGAAGGAAAAAATTTATCTGTAATTTGGATTAGATTTACCCAGAGAATAAAATGAACAATTTAAATATCACATATACACCCCTTAGGTACCTGACTGCTATTTCATCTGTTGTCTTCGAAATTTCTTCGAAAGTCGAAAAAAGATGCTCTTTAAACTGAGGGTTTAATGAACTAGGAGGTTTAGTTCTTCAACCTTTCTTTCCCCAGAACCTCATTTTTCACTCTATACTCAACGGAAACATAATATTGAGCTATAATCGCCCATAAAATTAAAAAGTGGTGTTCAGACCTAAATATCACCTTGAATTTCGAAATAATAATGAAAAACTTGACCGCATATGTCAAAATTATTCCCATAATTATTAAGAATCAGATAAGAAAAATTGTCCGCAATTTTTTTGTAGTTAAAATCGATCGTTTATAACTACCAAAAATATTTAAAAATGCAGCGAGCGTTTATTGGTTCATTGAGGTAATTACCCCAAAACTCTGTATAGGACTTGAGATTGCTACCAAATATGTAATTGCAAAATTTCAGCATGAACGGAATAATATTTTGGAAAATACTCAAAAACTGAAATATGTAAAAACTCGACACATGAAAAATTTTATTCAATTATATTCAATTTTCCATGAATATTCAGTTTATAAATTTCCATTCACGAAATAAATATCACTTGAATCGAATAACTTGTTATTGAAATATAGGGATCCTTCTTCTCAATATTCCCATTGAATTTCTTATGGTTCAGATAATGCGATTCTCATGAACATTCAGTATATTATTCTTCATTTACAGAAGGAGGCCCCATAGGCATTTGTTACGGAACACTATTTTTGGCTCGTTAACGAACTTAACTGTGAACGTTGGGAACTAAAATAACCATGAAAAACTCAAGTTTTTAGGACAATCTTTTCGAAAGTAATCGTCCTAACGATAACGGTCGGACAGACCCAAGGACAGAATTAAAGACCACGGATTCGTCATCAGGGAGTCGACCCCTATCGTTTGAGTCCATTTCAGGCTCAAAACTCCAAAAGTACAGACATTTAGGACAAACGAAATAGCACTCGTTTGAGTAGACGCTCAAAAGTAAATCATAAATCAAAAAGAGTTGATATAAATGATGGCCCTACCATCCAAAGCAACAAAAGCATAAACAACATTCAATTTTATACCAACAGAAGCTGAGAAACAATCGAGGACCCTAGGAGGACAAAGCCACCTTTCTTTCACTCACGACATCAATAGCTTCCTATCAACAACAAACATCTCTATAAATACATAACGACAGGCCACGGGTATGCTTATCGAAGTTCATCAATGACCAACATAATGCCCCTAATTTGATTACTTCTGTTTACAACCCTCCACAATCGAACAGTTGAAAGCAGAGGTTCACGTCATGATGATGATCTTGACTTACAATACGGTAAGCGAGGTAGAAGAGAGTACAAGGATAATTGGCCAACAAAAGCATAAAGAGATGCCGGCGTTAGAGCCATGATCAGTAGCCATGCCGACAATGGGGTAATGAAGACGGTATCTAACTCCAGATCTGTTCCCATGAGGTGAAAATGATTTCCATTAGATGTATCTATGTTAGTATCAAAAGATGGGCATCTGAATGGGGTATGGGATCTACCTTTTGAAAATGAGAGCTTTGAAATCGGTGGACTGGCGAGGATATCTTAATAAATTTTCCTTCCATTTGGTAACCCTTATTGGAAAACATATCTGTTCATATGATAATATTATACCTAAAATTGAAAGTTGCCTTGAGATTCTTGATGATGGAACAATTGCTGAAATACTATTTGGGGCTATCCTTGTCGTTTTTGGACCTTGTAAGTTTCGACAAACATTTGCCAGCCGTCGTTAGGAAGACACTTAAAACTTGCAACTTTGGTCACCCTTAGAAAATGTTTGTCATTTTTGACGGTTCTCAAGAAACAATCTCCGATTATCTTGATCTAATTATTTTTAGAGTCCTGATTATTTGGAAAACCGACTGATGGGATTTTCAGTAATTGCGTTGAAGCTGCTTGCTTTCATTTCATACGTTTCAGTTTTTCCTCTTCTTATATTATGGGAACTTCACTCAATAAAATCCTAAGGTTTCACTCAAAGCATGTTGGAGAAGCTCTGACTTATCAGTATCTCTCTGTTGAGCTAATTTTTTGTATTCTCTGCTTCGAACATTCATAAGACGTTTAGTTTCTCCAATTTAGGTTCTATCACACACACACGGTACTTCATGTATGCAATTCCTAGTAAATTGATTTTCATTATCAGGTTTTATTTTAGTCAGATCAGCCCTGATAGTTTCTAGAAATATTTATCAAAGTTCATCAATGACCAACATAATACCCTTAATTTGATTACTTCTGTTTACAACCCTCCACAATCGAACAGTTGAAAGCAGAGGTTCACGTCATGATGATGATCTTGACTTACAATACGGTAAGCGAGGTAGAAGAGAGTACAAGGATAATTGGCCAACAAAAGCATAAAGAGATGCCGGCGTTAGAGCCATGATCAGTAGCAATGCCGACAATGGGGTAATGAAGACGGTATCTAACTTCAGATCTGTTCCCATGAGGTGAAAATGATGTCCATTAGATGTATCTATGTTAGTATCAAAAAAAGGGCATATGAATGGGGTATGGGATCTACCTTTTGAAAACGAGAGCTTTAAAATCGGTGGACTGGCGAGGATATCTTAATAAGTTTCATTCCATTTGGTTACCCTTATTGGAAAACATATCTATTCATATGAAAATATTCCTAAGATTGAAGGTTGACGTGAGATTCTTGATGATGGAACAATTACTGAAATACTATTTGGGGCTATCCTGATTGTTTTTGGACTTTGTATTCAAAGTTTGGCAAGCATCCTCCAGCCGTCGTTAGGAAAACTCTTAAAACTTGCAACTTCCAGAACAGCAACTCTGGTCACCCTTAGAAAATGTTTGTCATTTTTGACAGTTTTCGAGAAACAATCTCCGATTATTTTGAATTTTGATCTTATTATTATTAGAGTCCTGATTGTTTGGAGATCAACAGACGTTCGACTGATGGGATTTTCAGTAATTGCGTGAAAGCTGCTTCCTTTCATTTCATACGTTTCAGTTTTTATTTTTTTGGTTTTATCGAAACTTCACTCAATAAAATCCTATGGTCTTATAATATAAGTTTTATTATATCATAAAAATAAAATACTTCAATTCAGCTTTTATTTATTAATACAAAACAGTTCGTCAATTACATTTCGACTTTATTGGTTGAGTACGATATTGTTGTACACCCCTGATGTAGTCAAAACGTAATTGACGAACAAAATGTTGTTCACTTAATAAATATAAGCTGAAATAAAGTGCCTAATTTTTATTATACAATGAAAATTATATCGTTATATCTCTGAGTGAAATTTATGTGGATTATCACGATACTAGTGTAAAAATAGATGTTGAAATACATAAAATTCTGTGAATTTAATCATGAAATCTACATAAAAAATCATGAATTTTCAAATGGAAAATTCACGTTTCTAGTGTAATTTCACTATGTAGGAATGTAAAATTACAGCACTTCACGTTGGCTATAGAATGCCAATGTAAAGTGCTGTAATTTTAAAATGGAATTTCTAGCTGTGAAGAATTTCAAATATGAGGTTATTAGAAATTAAAACGAAACTCTTCATTTACAGAAGCTGCATTGACCGACTTGGAAAAATTGAATGGCCTATAAGATTCTCCGACTTGACGCCATTAGATTACATTCCCTGGGAATGTCTCTAAAACAAAGTTTATCAAAACATGTCGGCTCATATTGTAGATCTAAATGAATGAATAAGAGTGGAAACAAATTACATTTTCTGCATTCACTCTAAGATAGCACCAATGAGGTATTAATGTTTTTTTTTCGGTTTTCAAAAGTTTCGTATTATTTCCTTAGAACCACGTAAGTAAAATAAAAAACTATTATGGTGGGATTACATCAATCGCGAAGTTTTCAATAAGCCCAGACAACATATTTTTGCATTTAGAAAAAAATAGGATGGGGTTGTAACTGAAGGGTTGAAGAAAAATATTTCATCAAATTTCAAAAAAAGCTTTTATTTCAAATCAATTATTTCAGTTTTTTTAAGTCGCTGAATCGAGAACAATTAATTTCCTTAATAACTTTCGACTAACCTTGTATATTCACTTGAGACATTGCAATTTTCTTTTACTAGAAAAGTTCAACATAAATGAATTTTCGTATGTAAGATTCAATCGATATTTCATCTGAATTCCCGAGATATTGAAAATTTCAAAAACATTTTTCTTTGGTGGTGTGACGAAAATCACGAAACATCGGAAAACCCCCGAATAAATACAATTGTAACCTGATCGTTAGTAAGAATATTTTGGAAAACATTCTTGAAATAAGCATATAACTTTCGAACTATTGCACCTCGCGCAGTTTTGGCTCATAAAGGAACTCATTCTAGTGATATATTTAACAGGTTCAAAAGCTATAACTTTCAATATCTACACCCAAATTCCAACGCTAATTTAAATTGTCCTAAATAAACAAACACAAAAATTTGTTGTGATAATTTTCATAATTTCAAACAAGGGCTATTATTATTATCATAATATCATTTACATAATATTATCGTCAGTTGTAATTTTTATAAAAGCCATTATAACTCCATTTGGATCTGTCCCATATCAAATTAGGCACAGAACGTATCTATAGGTGAAAGAATCAAGGTCAATCTAATTTTAAAGCATCAAGAAGATAACTTGTTTATAGAGCGTTTGGAAAAAACAAAAAATATTGCCGTATTTTTCCATCAATTCACAATATCATGCCTAAAACCTGTCCCGCCATCTAAAAGAGAATGGACGAACTAGCAGTATAGAAACGAATCAATAACTCACTTCTCAACGCGAACTCTTTCAACGAATTCTTTAAATTAGCTGAACTCGTCGAATTTTTTAACCCTTTCGCTATCTGTTGGCGTTCCGTTGAAGTTCACTTGAATTGGTGGGCGCAACGCACAACATGTGGTCTATTCAGCATGTGGGAGTAGGCATTATTTAGTAGATCGCATGCAGAGTAGTTTGAGTTTTTCGCGCTTCGCTTTCTTTCTGGTTGCAAATTTTTTCCTCAGCTGCCTGTGATTTTTGAATTTTCAACCGGTACCTTCAAGCAACTTTAAACACAATAACTTTTATGGGTTTATTAGAAACTTTATAGGTTTTCACTCCCAGTCTCTGAAACATAAATAATTAAAAATGTTTGATTAAGGTGAAGTGCTCCTGCGAAAATCTTTGCACTTGTTTGTCAGGAGCAAATTGGTCTTGAAAAAAATTGAGCCTAACAGTAAAACTGAAAAATTAAACAAATTAAAAGGATATTGTAACGTTTCGGTGGCTATATCAGACACCTTCTTCAGACAAAATCTAAAATTCTTCAGAATTGTGTATTTTCTCATTTGTAATCTGATTGACATTGATAGTTGTCAATCTATAGAGATATTGATTTATTTGATTTTGAAATTTCCTGATGTCACTTCCTTCCTCAATAAATCAATCCAAATACGATCTATTCCAACAAAACAATTGGCCAAATTATTTACTTCATCTAACAAAATACATGTAGATTCCTAATTTTCCTTTTATAATTATCAGGTTCCGTCATGAGGATCTTTGTGTGGTCCCAGTTCATCATATGATCTCCGCTATTTGAACATATATGATCAGCAATTTGTGATCTTGTGATGTCTCTATTTTTGATGTTATTCTTATTTTCCCGTTTTCTTATTTCTAAACGTCTTGATGTCTCCCCTGTATAAGATTTTCCACATATACAGGGAATATTGTGAACACAATTTTTGGATTTTTGTGTCTCATTCATTGGTTTTGTTCTAGTTAGAATGGATCTCAAATCATTTTGTGTTTTGAAAACAGTTCTTATGTTGATTTTGAAACCAATTCTTCTTATTTTCTCTGATAGGCCAGGAATATAAGGAATGACGTTCAACAAATTTGGTTGTTCTTGACGGTTTTCTGTTTGTACCTGATCATCATTAGAATTTCGATTAGATATTTTTCGTTCTAAATTTGAAATTGTTCTTTCTATAAAATTTGGTGGGTATTGATTATCTAGTAGGAACTCTTTAATGAAAGAAATTTCATTATCTCTAATTTCAGGTGTAGATGAAATTAAAAAGGCCCTATCATAAAGTGTTTTTATAATACCTGTTTTTACATTTAATTGATGATTGGAATAAAAATTCAGGTATCTATTAGTGTGTGTTTGTTTCCGAAATACACTTGTTTCATAATGATCTATAAATTTTCTTATTAGAACATCTAGAAAAGAAATTTGATTATTGTGTTCTAATTCCATCATAAATTTAATGGTTGGTTCTTTATTATTGATATTATAATCAAAAAACTTATTTAATTCCCCTCTACCGTGTTGCCAAATTACAAAAATTACATCTACATATCGCCACCAAGTCTTTGGTTTCAGTGAATATGTTTCTACATATTTTCTTCGAAATATTCCATGAATATATTGCTCATAATAGGAGATAAAGGAGAACCCATGGCCATTCCGAATTTCTGTTTATAGAAAACATCGTCTAATTGAAAATATGTTGAATTTAGGCAAACATCTAACATTTCTATTATATTATCAGCAGTTAATTTAGTATTATCATAAATAGTTGTTTCATCTAACAATTTTCTTCTCACTATTTCAAGTGTTTTACTCACTGGAACGTTTGGAAATAGATTAACAACATCGAAGCTTACCAGAATATCAGTTTGATTCAAATTTGATGTTTAAGTTTCTAATAAATGCAGAATCCTCCCAGAATATATTCAATCGATAACTTTTATGGGAATGATTGAATTTGGAATTGGTTTTAACTCTTAGAAATCTGTTACCGAATCAGAAGAGTTTGTTCAAGGCCAATTGATATTTTTTCATTTTGAGTTGGAAAAAGTCATTGATGAATGATTTGAATCACTGATAAAGAATCCGAGGTCAAAGCTCATTCCGTCCGGCCGTCCAGTCGTGATAAGTTCGGACATAATGAAAGGGAGACTAGAATTTTCCAATTGAGGTCTGAATATCTTGGCGTAAATTGTCCAAATGGGTCAAAGATGCGAAAATGTCATTTCATCCTGGAAAAAGTACAGATATATTTTGCCGAAAGATGCAAAATTTTTCTTATATGTAGTTCTTTATCTGTAATTTGCATCTTATGCGTTATAAAGGTTGTTCCAATAACAGGTGTTATTTTGATATTCGAAGACAAATACCCTTTTTCAATATATTATAAAGGAGATGCTATGCCGTAAATAGTGGAAAATAACATCAGGCAAATGACCACCACCACCACCACGATTACAGGACCAAATCTTTTTAATGAAATTTTCCATAACCGAACTGCAAAGTGGCTGCCATATGCCCTTGATAGCCTCACGAATTCCATATTTGAGGTATTGAATTGACGCTGGGCTATCGACGTAGACCTTCTCTTTGTGTGGCTCCAAAATTATGGGTGCCCAGCTCATTAAGTAAGAGTGAGAAATCACCTGAATGCAAAATACCCTCAAAGGTGAATAGGCCGGCCTGGCCCTATTTCATGGCCCCCGAGATCACCGGACTTACACCCCCTGGATTTTTTTATTGGGGGTACCTAAAAGATCTAGTCTACACCAAGCCAATATCTTCGATTGAGGAGTTACGGGCTCGTATCCAAAATGCAGCGGCTCAAATTAATACGTCGCATTAAAAGTGCGTTCATTAAAAGGTGTAGAGCGTGTATAATGGCGCAAGGACGTCAATTTGAACACTTATTATGAATAAATGTTCGATATGAATAATGAACTCATTGTTTTATTTTGCATTCTTCATTCATTTTAAATGAATAGTAATTTGGTAATAGTATTGAAGTTCTTTGAAAGATTCATACTTTTGCTATTGAAAAATAACCATAAGGTTAAACAAATCAGAATAGCTAGGTATAATCATACATTAACATTAACACATGAGTTCAGAAAAACGATTACAACAAAAACAGTTTTTCGAAACTTTTAGACTATTTGGTAATCAAGTAGTTACGAGAATAAAAAACAACAGAATACCTAGGCTTATGATACCTTTTTGGAATCTGCAATAACTGAGCAAGTTTTTGAGATGATGTCTACCAGGGGCGTCCTACATTTTTTTACACTGTAGCTCATCAAACTTGAAGGAAATTTCATTTTGTTTCAAATTTTTCTTTGTAATTCACGAGTTTCTAACTTTTTACACTAGTTTGATGAATTTAAGTCTTTGTTTCCGATAGCTGAACTATCTCATGTGAAATTAAAAAAAACCATATCGAAATACCTCTTCATTTGTATAAATGGCACTAGAAAAACTAATCGCACTTGGAAATTTTCTAAAAATACGAAAATCATGAATATCTCCGAAACCGTGGAATTTTCATTGAGGTCAAAATTTGGAATAAGTTAGACCACGACAGTGTCTATCTATAGCTGCAGGCTTATCCATTGTTTTCGGGACACCCAGTATAGATTTGTTGAACGTCATTCTTTATATTCCTGGCCTTTCAAAAACAATAAGAAGAATTGATTCCAAATTCAACATAAGAACTGTTTTCAGAACACAAAATGATTTGAGATCGATTCTAACCAGAACGAAACCAATGAATAAGACACAAAAATCAAAAGATTGTGTTTACAGTATATTCCCTGTGTATGTTGAAAATCTTATACAGGAGAGACATCAAGACTTTTAGAAATAAGAAAAAGGGAACATTAGAACAACACCAAAATTAGAGAAATTACCAGATTACAAATCGCTGATCTTGTATTTTCAGAAAGCGGAGATCATTTGATGAACTGGAACAACACAAAGATCCTAATGACGGAACCTGATAATTATAAAAGGAAAGTTAAGGAATCTACATGTATTTTGTTAGATGAAGTAGATAATTTGGCTAATGGTTCTGTTGGGATAGATCGTTTTTGGATTGATTTATTGAAGAAAGAAATGACATCAGGAAATTTCAATTAGACTGTAAATGAAAAAATAAACAATTCCGAAGATTTTACAAGTTTGTTTGAAGAAGGTGTCTGATATAGACACCTAAACCTAACATTATTCTTTTCATTTATTCCTCTTTTATTTTTACTTTTAGGCAACAATTCTTCAAAATCAATTTGCTCCTGAATAATTAGTGCAAAGATTTTCGCAGGAGCACTTCATCTCAATTAAATTTTTTTATTATTTCTCTTTCAGAGACTACTTATAAAGTTTTTTAGAAATTCAGAATATTTCAATCGATATACATAAATATTGTTTTCTACTAGGGGGTAACTTTGTCGACATAAAAACACAAATAAATATCGAACACTCACAATGCTTCACTCAACAGTCTCCGAACTCCCAAGACTCTTCTTCTCCCTCACCTATATTTGTTATCTCAGGGATCCAAGAAACACATCGAAATTCTTAATTCCATCATCGATACCGCCATCTAGTTAATTCTTTCTGTTACTTCCGATCTATACATCTGTTTTTGGAATAATCGCCGGCTGATGGTCATCTAGTTTACACAGCCTACTACGACCTGAATAATGGAGAGGAACGTGACACATTTGCGTTAATTTTTAACACGTGCCCCGGTGTTGTTTGAGATAGATTCGGAAAACGTATCACCGGGGTGTCAAACGTAAATTAAATATACTAATACTAAATATATACAAATTGGGGATCGACACATTCCACTTGGGGAGCTGTAGGATAGATAGGGATTTGAGAAGTCGCTATGTGGTAGGTATTGTGGGTGGGGTCGCCAATGAGGGTATTTTTGGACTATTGATTTAATAAAAGACGACGAGGAAAAACGAGTCCCAAAATTCTGAACGACCCAAGTCATGCCGGCGAAATCCTTTTAACAGAGATGACTAGTATTACGGTCAAAGTACCAAACTGAAAAAATTAGGTAATTATCATGAGTATTCGCCTAAGAGACCTCTCAATATAAAAATATTTCAGCTGGATTAACACACCACTATAAGGACAGGCAATAACACTATTACCTCGAAATTTTACATGGGACTTGAGATTGATACCAAATATATGAATGCATAATCTCAGCACAATCGGAATTTTATTCTCGAAGTTACTCAGAAAATGAAATATGTGAAAAATAAATATTTAAAATTTATTATGGGATTCTTTTGAAATTTTGCAGGCACATTCAGTGCTTCAGTCTTCATTCACAAAATGAATTTCACTGGAATCGGATATCCTCTTATGGATATATATAGATTCTTCGTTTCAATATTTCAATTGAATTTTCAATGGTTCTGTTAACACTATAACCACACAATTTTGCATGAACATTCGGTATATCAATCTTCAATCATGAAAAAATTTCTCTCGAATCGGATATCTTTTCATGGACATATAAAGTTTCTTCTTTTCACTATCTCAATTGACATTTCCATGGTCCTGTATATATTATGGCAACGAAATTTTGCATGGGGCTTATAGGGAACATCTTGCATGTGGCCGCAACATTTTATCTTGATGGTTTCGTTTTTTCTGAGATACTGAGGAACAAAAAAAAATTTTTTATGAAACACCATGTACGATTTGGCGGGTTAACGAACTCAACTGAGGTATTTGGGATCTGAACTCAACCTGAAAATCTCAAGTCTCTAGGAAAATCCCTCGAAAGTTATCGTGCTAACGGCCAGACGGACGGCCAGTACCACGAACATAATTGGATTTGACCACGGATTTTTCATCAGGGAGTCGAACCTCGAAAATTACAGACATTTGAGAAAACGATATAGCACTCGTTTAAGTATCACGAGCGCTCAAAAACGGGTAAGGTAAGGCTGCTTACCGAACTTCTTACAATTGATCGTATCGTGAGATAAAACCCAGGAAAAATAAGTGAGGAAAACTACGAGATATGTTGTAGGTTATGTGAATCGGCCACACAAACTAACGAGCACATATTATGCCTATTTAGGTAATGTATTGTTGCGAAATGCAAACCAGAAACACTTTACTGTGTGACATGGTATCAACACCAGCCAACATCATATCGATGTCTTATGAGAATAATCCACTTCTAATATTCTGTTCACCTGAAAAAAAAAGCAAGATAAGAGAGAGAATATAGTGTTATAAATATCACTTCGGTATATTCGAACAAAGTTGCGTACAACCAGGAAGCTTTTCAAGGTATAGCTCTCCGAATTACGAATTTCGTTTAGTATAATAACATTCATGAATAAGTCAAACTATAAACTTAGGGACTTAGGAGGCCCCTTTAATTCGGAAGTGAAAAGTTTGTCTACAATTCACATTCATAACAAGAAATATAGCCCCCAACTGTTCACTTCTTTTCAGCCTGAATTTGTATTGGAGTGACCATAACTATAAACAATAATTAAAACTGAATCCATAATTATGCATTCATTGAATGTAAAAATATGTATTTTGCTTCAAAAATTTAGGCTGATTCGTAGTTATACTCGTACTTATTCTCAATAAACTAATAACCCAAGAGGTAATAAATATATTCTGGATTATTGGTCCTTTTTGTCGATATTTTCTCATAAACATAAGGCTCTAGTTATAGATCAAGAACTATCAGAATAGTATATTTGCACTTTTTGAGCAAATGTACCTACCATTTCCAATTAAAAAATCAACAAATATACAAGGTTCCATATGGGCATACCAGAATTGCAGTAATGAATGTCGAGCAGTATCGAATTTTCATATCAATATTTTAGTCAACACAATATCAAAAAATCAGAATTTCAATTCATTAGGGTTACCTATATATTTTTACCATGTACATTTCTTGAAAGTTTCATATCTCTAGCTAGCCGTTCGAAACTAAATGTTTTCGGACCATTTTAAACTATTGTTTTGATTTGGTCACATTCTGTCAAAAATATGGCTTTTGCCCTAGAAACAAGTGCGCAGAAAATGAATGTGAAGTGAAATTATATTAAAATACTTGTTTTTCACTCACTCAGACTATCTTCAGAAACCTTTGCAAAGTGAATTATTGTGTCTCAGATATTTTTTTGTCGTCACTTCACCTATAGTCCATTCACGAAAGTTTAAGCCGACAGTTGGCATTGGATTTTTGGCATATTCCACTGATTGATACGCAATGTTGTCAATATTGCATAGAGTTCTCTGATAACTCGCAAGCTCGTCTGATGAGGCCGGGTACATTCGGCAACGTTGACTTTATTTTACGTTATGACAGCAAATACTGCCAACTTCAGATAAATAAACAAACGCCTACTATGCGCTCAAACTTTCGCGAACGGACTATAGTTTAACTTCGCCACAACCATTCATTTATTTCATTTCCATTCATAGTAAGTATAATGTCACCGAAATCTTCATTTCCTGAATATACTTGAAACATCTGGAACAAATGTCTTTCATCTCTCATCAGGATGTCCAAAATATCGGTTAACCATTGTTTGTGCCGAGAATGGTCAAGTCAAATTGTGTTGTACAATTCAGTTCACATATTTTCACACGACAGTTTCCGGCAATCAGGGTGGTTCAAGAAATTAAGTATCGTATTTCACCACATTAATTCATGAAGACAAATATTTTTGGCCACCTTGGTGGTCACTCAACGACATATACAGGGTGATTCATTAGACGTTTTCGAGGAAGGAATTGTAATACAGATTCGAGATTTTGGATTTTCGTTTTAGAGTACATGAACTTTAATTGTAAAATATTTTCAAGAGGAATCTACTTCCGGTTTCAGCGGAAACGAATGCAACTTCGTTATTTCAAATGCAACACACTGTATATTTTATACATATTCGAATTCTTCGTTCAATTCTACACTGGTTTGATGTATGATATGTTCAACCACTCAAGCGGTTCTTGAATTATATCCTGATTATCAAATTTTTTGAAAAAAAGGTTGTCACAAATTAGTGTCTATATCTTCAAAATCCCTCATTACAAGAATTTCTTTTGCGAAAGTGGAACAAAAGAAAGTACGCTGATACTGTTTCTTGTATAACTTATGAGGAAATATTATACAGGGTGTCTGAAAAAGGGCCCCAAAGTGAGCCTCAATAAAACTATGAAATCTCACTTTTTTCAAATGGCAATCCTATAATTTTGTAATTTCAATCGATTGCTCGTCAAAAACCAGTTATGGTGTCCCGAACATTTCATGCCTCTAAAATCAGTAATTTTGCGTTATTCAATAAAATTCGATTTCACGATTAAAGACAGGTTTCGCACAGTTTGTAAGCTTGCTTTTTTGAAGTAGGCTATGTTAGGAACTGTCATTCTTACTTTTTCTTATAACAGATTAAGCACTTAGCAAAACATACAATAATAATTTCACTGGAATGATATATCAAGGGTATGTTCTTTATTTGCGGCAAATGTAACAAATTCTTAGAAAAGGTAATTAGAAATTCAACGACCGAAATTCACATTTACTGATTTTAATGAAATCAAAGTTCAGGAGGTATCAGAACAATTTTCTCCGTACTGGAAGCCTTAAACGGACTCGAGTGAATACAGTAATAGATAATGAATGATCTCTTAGTTTAAAACTATCACAAAAATTTTATTCACAACAGTAAACTAATACTACAATAACAATGTGGATTTCTTTCGTTAAAAGTTCTGACTGTCCTTTCTAATATTTTGTTACATTAACCATAATGAAGAACATACTCAATACATCACTGTTACTGTAATTCATATTTTACATAGTGCCCGATTAATCAAAAAAGTATAAATGACAGTTCTCTAAAATGCATTATAAATCAACAGACATAGCCTTCTTGAAAACTTCTATCCTTATAAATCTATGGTTAGACAAAGAAACCTTGATTCAATCCTGAAATTCGAATTTTATTCAACAACGGCAAAACTACTGATTTTAGAGGCATGAAATGTTCGGGACACCCTAACTGGTTTTTGACGAGCCATAGATTGGAATTACAAAATTATAGGCTTGCCATTTGAAAAAAGTGAGATTTTATAGTTTAATTGAGGCTCACTTTGGGGCCCTTTTTCAGACATCCTGTATAATATTTCCTCATAAGTAATACAAGAAACAGTATCAGCGTACATTCCTTTGTTTCACTTTCGCAAAAAGAAATTCTTGTAATGAGGTATTTTGAAGATATGGACACTAATTTGTGACAACCTTTTTTTCGAAAAATTTGATAATCAGGCTGTAATTCAGGAACCGCTTGAGTGGTTGCACATATCATACATCAAATCAGTGTAGAATTGAACGAAGAATTCGAATATGTATAGATATACAGGGTGTTGCATTTGAAATAAAGAAGTTACATTCGTTTCCGATGTAACCGGAAGTAGATTCCTCTTGAAAATATTTTACAATTAAAGTTCATGTACTCTAAAACGAAAATCCAAAATCTTGAATCTGTATTACAATTCCTTCCTCGGAAACGTCTAATGAAACACTTAAAAAAATCACCCTGTATGTATTAGGCATTTCGAGAGTAAAGGAAGTGCAAGATGTATAAAGAGTGTCTACTTTTGAAGTGGACAAACTTCAAGAGCAGATTATACGAGTGATTTGCAATAAAATAATAAATGTCATATAACATAATATGGTTGTAATGTTGACGGTTATTCTTCAATTTAACATTTCATGATTTCCCGAAATATTTCGAGTTTTTTCTCTAGAATGATCATCATTCAGGTTTATTGGTGGTCTCATCAAATTTGACTACATATTCAGATGAAGCAATAAATTTGCTACAATATAAGAGAACTTTTATTGCGGGAGATGAATATCACGAAACTGAAGTTGACAAAATTAGCCCTAATCTTCCAATGGTTTTTTCGATGAAACGTTGATCATCATGCACACGTTTTCTTTTCTGTAAAAAACACCTCATTTAGTGTACTTTCGAATGACATATCATCCTTTGTTTTAGCTGCTCATCCTCCGCCATAATATCATGGCTAACAACGAAAAAGTCTAAAAATTTCGAACTTACATTTGCTCTATTTTGAAGCTTTTCGTTATTGAATTTTAATGTAATTTTATGGAAATCATCAATTCAGACTTCCATTTTTTAGGTGGTGCCAGAATAATTTAGGTGAGTGGAGTGGGGGCCATAGGATATAATGGACTTATAAGGCCACTTTCACGAAATCAGGTTGATTAATTTACGAAATAACCAAGTATGGTAGTGATAAGACCGATATGCGACTATTGTCTCACTTTTCCAAGAAATGCTTCAGAAACGCTATGAACTTTGCAGAGTTGTAGGTTCAGTACGAAAACGATGTGTCAAATTCATTGAAGAAGGGTGTTCATTTTTCGTTATTATTTGATTGAAGATAAATTGATGATTTTTATAAAACTACTGTTGATATTTCATTCGAAAGTACACTAAACGAGGTATTTCACTAAGAGAAAGCGTGTGCATACTAATTAATATTTCATCGAAAAAACCAGTGAAAAAATAGGACTGATTTTGTTCAGAATCGTAATAGTCTTTTCCTTACCACGTTATATTTTATTTCAATTGGTTTCGTTTTGTCTGAGATATCAAGGAATAAAAATTTTGAATGACCATATTTTATGGAAAACCCTATACGGTTTGGCTGGTTAACGAACCTAACCGAGGCACTTGGGACCCGAACTCATCCTGAAAATTTTGAGTGGGTGACTGTTACAATTCCTTCTAAAGTTATCGTGCTAACGAATGGCCGGACGGCCCCACGGATAGAATTGAATTTGACTACGAATTCGTCATCAGGGAGTCTAACAATATCGTTTGAGACCATTTTCGGCTCAAAATTCGAAAATTATAGGGATTTGGGCAAAACGATGTAACACTCGTTTAAGTTGAACGAGGTTAAATAGTACTTATTATTTTTTTGTGCAACAACTACCCTAGAAACATCAGAACATTTTCCCAAAGCGAAATATTGTATGAGAAAGATGACTATGAACCATCATTTCAGTATCATCATAGAAAGTAATCACAATTCCTCTCTCTGAATTACCACAATTTAAAAACAATAATAAAAAATGGCCAGAAAAAATCAATTCATTCCTAACGACGCAGTAACATGATACTTACCGGATCACCTCAACCTAATTTTCCGCAAATCATCCATTTTTCTTTGAGGCCAGCCCCCAAACAGATGGGGTAACTCTCACCCTGTTCACCGTACTCCACCGTGATATATCTTCGTTATTCTGTTATTCAGAAAGTATAATGAATGACTTTGGGTAACTTGATACGTGCAAAACACCGACATGAGTCTGGTATCTTTTCGACCACCCATTAAATTGCCGGAAACTGGTTCGAGTGAAAGCGGAAGTCGGTCCACCCCGAGCTTAAACTGTAGGATTATAAGAATACAAATGATGTCAGCGAACTTTTGACACCTTATCGGGTTGCCTGAATTTGGGGCTGATGGATTTTGTGATTGTTTGAAGCGTGGGCGGACGAGAAAAAGGCATATAAGGTTTTCATGCGTATGCAAAATTATGTTTTTAATATAAGGTTATAGAAAAAGCTTTTTATTTTATTTACTCGTAATTTGCTGTGTACGAACTAATGGTGGTTTTCTACTTTAATCTGTAAGCCAATCTGAAACTTTTCATAGGCATACAGGAAAATTGCACTTCTAGACCTTTTTAAGGGATCTGTAGCTTACATAAATCGATAAATATTTACGAGTCCCGACGGGTGATCGGAAGCATTATCGAATGACATATTGTGAGGTTACGTTGAATGGTTTGTTTATTTTAGCACGAATAAGAAATTCATGATGAATAAAAATAATGAGGCTTTGTTTATTGGATTATTATCGGAAGAAAATCATAACAGGTAATACATTGTTCAATAATATACAGACCCGAAAGTCATTCTTTTTTAAAGTAGAAACTTTGTGAGAATTGGAAGGAAGAGGTTGCGTGATCAAATGAATCCATTTGAAACGCCGGATGCCCAGAAAATGTTCAGACTAAAGAAATGCCGAATGCTCACTTTGTGAACATGTTCAGATTGAAGAATCAGTGTACTAAAAGCTTAATAAATGCTTTATAGCAATTTTAAACCAAGAAATTTTTCTCTTTCCTGTTTTCAATTCATTATATGAAAAAAACAAACACAAAATACATTCAGATAAAAGTATTTTCAAATTCAAATCAATCAAACCAAAACCATGAGTGAAAGCTTTCGAAGCACTTTTGTGCTCGTGAGCACTGTGCTCGCGAGCACTATATTGAACCAGTGCTTAGTGCTTGGTTCTTCTCGAATTTTTTGAAAGGGCTTAATGCTTATTAATGCGAAAAAGTGCCCCAAGCACTTTTAGGAATTACTAAGCACTAAACACTTCATGGACTTGTCAGAACATGAGAAGGACGCACTTTCGCGTGATTGGAATAGATAGGCAAAGAACTAAATATTATTTTTTTTCGGTCAACTTCTATGGATACCTTAACTGTTTCATGATTTTTTTGCATTACAAACTTTGGTGTTAAAAAAACGATCTCTCTGTATGTTATGGACTTTTTGGAACAAGTCTTTTTGTTCTCATTATTTTGACACGTAGAACAAATTGTTATGCTTCGTCATAAGAAACATTCCCATCTAATTTGCTCTCAAGACTTTATTGTCTCAATGAATTTTCGAATTTTATTATCTGTTTCGAGAACTTATGATATTGTACAATTTTTTTTTGATATTACGGCATGGTAATCTTATGTTTCTCTGTACCTAACTTCGAAATTTTAAATCGAAAATAATTTTTCCGCCAACCTCGAAATAAAAGGTCATTTTAATGTGTACGAAATTGATCATTAATGACCCATTTTAATGCTCAATTTTTTGGCTGTTTTAATGTGCAATCCTCATGGCAACCGTTCACAAAGTATTCAGAAGCACTACGACAAATGTCAAACTCTACTGGAACATAGATACATAGAAATTTCATTATGACAAATGTATGTCTTGTGCAAAATGAAAATGTATTTCAATCAAGAATTCATACACAAATCATATTGAGATCGTCGGAAAAATCTTGTAATAAACTCGGTTATTAATCGAGCGACTAATGGTCTCGAACTATTAAAGCGTTCGCTCCGCTCTCGCTTTAAAATATCTTGACCATTAGTCGCTGTCTTTAATAACCTAGTTTATTAAATAACTATTTCCGCCGACCTCAAAATAAAAGGCGATTTTAATGTGTACTAAATTGAGCATTAATGACCCATTTTAATGCTCAATTTTTTAAGCCATTTTAATGTGCAATCCTCATGGCAACCGTACACAAAGTATTCAGAAGCACTACGAGAAATGTCAGAACTCTACTGGAACATGGAAATTCTATTCTGTTAAATGTATGTCTTGTGCAAAATGAAAATGTATTTATATCAAGAATTTTTACACTATTCATGTTGAGATCGTCGGAAAAATCTTGTTATCAACACGGTTATTAATCTAGCGACTAATTGTCCCGAACTATTAACGCGTTCGTCCCGCTCACGCATTAAAATATCTTGACCATTAGTCGCTGTCTTCAATAACCTAGTTGATTGAATAACTATTAAAGGAAAAAGTTGGACTCGCTGAGAAATTTTCAATTTCAATTATACCCAGTCCGAGATAACACTAGAAAGAAAAAATCAAGACATCGAAAATCAAAATTAAAATTCCAAACAAAGATACATTTGGATGGAAAATACAAAATTTCATTTTGAATGATGCTTAGTGCTCGGTGCTCGTGTAAACAGCTTTGATTCGCACACTCGTGTAAGATCGATTCCGTCTGCGCTTGTATTATGAACAACTCCTTCTGGATCCTGTGTATCAGAAAACCGCGATTGACAAAATAACCTGTCATCGAGAGCTATAATTAATGAAATATGCAGAATAGAACCAACGGCTGCGTTCGAAGTTTATTATGAGCTTAATTAAAATCTTCCCCTACACGAAAATCTCTCATCGACACACATTCATTAAATATTTGCAGAAAGGAATGGTTCCTACGAAATTAATATGGCAAATTATGAAATCTGTGCCCGAAATTTCGTATGTAATAAAGGCAGCGTTTGAATCTAGAATTTACATGTGATAAGGGCCAGACCAGTGTGAAGGGTGGGTCTGAACGGCCACTGTCCGAGGGTGAATATATGAAGGAAGGGTTGGAAAGATGAACAGTGGCGTGCGCTAGCTTAGATTTCTTCGATACCTACCTACATTTGATTTCGTCAGAACTAGAAAAAAAGGTGAAGGTCTTGTTGAATATAACGCGTTCAGAATGTTGCTTCACCAATTTTTTTCCTTATTAGTAATTCCCATATTATTACTGACAGTGCAACAAAATAGAATGTATAAGAATAGAATTAGATTTTATGGAATTCCCTGACGTTGACTTCGAAGCGTACCGGGTTTTTCACTATAATTTGACCCCCCCTTTAACTTTGTTACTGAAGGAGATACAAAAAAATGTTTCGTATAAAAGTTTCACGAAATCAACTGAGGTTTTTTGATATTAGTCCAGAAACTGAAATATATACAGGGTGGCCAACATATTGATGGCAACTTCATTTTTTCAAATGGAACACCCTGTATATTTGTCCATGTTTGGCTAGCTCTTTTTCTCCTGATTTCAAATATGTAACACATGTTGGTCTATCTCTTTTATTCTGAGAACCACAGAGTTTCAAATTTAAGAAACACCTGCCAAAATCTGTAATTATTTTACAAGTGGCAGAGTGCGTTTACTGAAAATGTTCATTTTTGGAGTTATAATAACGTCTATGGGAAGATATACAGGGTGAACAACATTGAATACACTATATTTTTTCAAATAGGACACCTGTCCTGTATATTTTTCCTTTTTTGATAGGCTATTTCCTCCTGATCTCGAAAATAAATGCGTATGTGGATGTGTCTCTTCAATTTCTAGAGTTTCAAAGTTTTGAAATTATGACACCGAATAAAAAATATGTGAAATACCTATGAAATTCTTTATATCCAAACAAGTATTATTTTAGTTAGTATGGTAAGAATAACATCAACTAAAGTAATTGCTTCTGATTCAAGTCAGAAATTAAAGCTTCAAAATTTGTTTCTAATCATTGCAATATTATCATTATTCTTTGTGCGTTGACGGGATTAGTTCAGAATTATGGGTTAATATTGGTTGATTTTATATCATTAATATTATTCTCCACTTTCATTGATTGTTATTATTGCTGAAGTAAATTTTTCCTTCAGGAACGGCTATAAAAACTTGTCCAACGGTGTCAAATCGGGACTATTTGGTGGCCATAAAATGAGTGCGCCATTACCAATCCAAACATCAATTGGCCACTTAAATATTCACGAACTTCCAAAACGCTATGCCGGATGGTTATTGAAATTTGAAACTCTTTGGTGCTCAGAATAAGATAGATAGACCAATATATGTTACATATTCGAACTCAGGGGAAAAAGAGCTAACCAAATATGGAAAAATATACAGGGTGTTCCATTTGAAAAAATGGAGTTGCTATCAATATGTTGGTCACCCTGTATATATTTCAGTTTCTGGACTCATATCAAAAAACCTCAGTTTATTTCGTCAAACTTTTATGAAAAACTTTTTTTTGTATCTGCTTCAGTAACAAAGTTAAAGGGGGGGTCAAATTATAGTGAAAAACCCGGTACACCCACATGTTCATATTGGAAAAATGACAATTCCACATTGTGTAGACTTATTGATCTAATTCTTTTATAAATTTCACATTTCTTTTCATGTCTCAGAACCACCCTGTTAACTTGGAGTTTTAAAGTCTAAATTTTCAGAATAGTTTTAGGATTTGAACAAAATTTGGATACATAAATGATTAATCGAAACCAATAGTTCCAAGGTTATCCGAATTCGAATATTTTTTCTAAGAGATGAAAAAATGTGCCAAACCTTCAGACCTCGATGAAGTTCACAATACAAAGTAGTAACATCATGGGAGCATCGCAATGGGGGGAGAGGCATTGTAGTGTTGAAGGAAATGAAAAAGTCCTAAATATTCCAGTTTTAACTCTTTATTTTATTACAAAGTTGAAGTAATTATAAGTTTCACTAGAAATATACTTAATGATCTAAAAGTGCAGTGGCACAGCCGCGATTGTATTTAGAGGACAGAAGGAGTTGGTGTCAATAAAAAGTTTTTCCAATAAGAGGTGTTACTTTGATATTCAAAGAAAAATACTATTTTTCAACATAAATGATCGGATGTTTATTTCATCATAAAGAAGAAGCTATGTCGTTAATAGTGGAAAATATCATCAGGCAAATGACCACCACGACTACGCTTACAGGAACATATCCTTTTAATGAAATTTTGCATAACCAAATCGGAAAGTGTCCAAACAGTTCGAATTTTTCATCCAATTTCTTTATTGCGACCCGACACGGTGCTTCACGTCGACCGAAAATGTTTGAGTTTTACGAAATGTCTCTCTGGACTTTTCACCATTTTTATAGTTAATTTAAATAATTTCAATGCGTTCTTGAAGCGTGTATCGTTCTATTTTTATTAATGGCGTAGTCTCTACTTGTCAAATGTCAAAAAACGACAGCTTCAAACGTGATCTATACCAAAATAGCGGGCTATTCAAAATAACACCTCTTATTGAAGAACCTTTTATGATGATAACTTAAAAACTTACTAACGTTGATAGGGATATTTTATCGAAAAATTCAATAGGTTTTCCAGAATTTAAATTTTTTTTACATTTTAAAAATATGCAAGAATATTTTCAGTATCCTTCATTACCTTTACTACACCCGTTTACCCCTTTCTACAGGGTGTTTCAAAAAAAGGTATTCCCCTGTCTAGGGTAGATAGAAAACCGAAAAATAATTGGGGTTTGTTCGGTAAAAAAATTTCGTAGCCGTATTCAAGATAGAGGGCGCTATTTACACGGTTCGTACCACGTTGTTATGAACATAACTTTTCCAATATTAGATTTATTGAGCAAAATTCCAAGTGAACTTCAACATCATTTAATTTTATACCAAAAAGGTACTCTTGAAACTCGATAATGTGTACCATTTGCGAAATAATTTTGTTTCAAAATTACTTCAATGACCTCAAAGCCGACTCCCACCGTTACAGGTATCAGGTGTTGCCTCATAATTTTCAAATCTAAATATTTCGAAAACGATACACATTATCGAGTTTTTCAAGAGTACCTTTTTGGTGTAAAATTGAATGATGTTTAAGTACACTTCAAATTTTGATCAGTAAATCTAATATTTAAAAAGTTATGTTCAATACTAGTTGGTACGATCCGTGTAAAAATACAGATGGCTCTACGAAAATTTTTTACTGAACAAAACCCAATTATTTTTCGTTTTCTTTCTATTCTAGAGAGGGATCACAATTTTTGAAACACCCTGTGAATGATAATATGATATATGTTGATTAATTCACGCCTAAGGCGTTATATCAATTATTTGGAAAAATTTTCGAAAAACATTATATATCTAAAATTATAAGTTTTTGCAACTGAAGACAAATCCGCAAAAATTTGAAGATTAGTTCATACCCTTTGTGACAAAACTGAAAGATAATACTGTCGTTGACATTAAAATACCACAAGCTGGGAGCCTCTAATCTCTCTCTCTTCAATTTGGGAAACGATAATTCGAATTCGACTTTACTCAATACTCAATTCTGATTCCAACATTCCTAATCAAGTCTCAAACGAATCCTAACAGTTATTAAAGCTTTTGCGACCAACATTGCTATATGTTTTTTCTGTTGACTGTTTAGGCCGTTATTGTGCTGTAGAGTTGTCTACGGTTGGTCACCCTTCTCTTAAGAATTCCTAATTTGGTTTTCCACCATTCAGAATTGCCAGTATCTTCAACAGCAGAATGAAAACAATTTCCTCTATATACGCCACTGGCCTGAAGGGGTTGAAAATTGTTCTGAGAGCGGCGCGAACGGACCTTGTTAGTGAAATTTAGCTGGACGGCCGTAATTCAAGTTGAACTATGCACAGGACGATGAAACATACAAAAGGAAGACGCCGAAAAGACAGGAAGGGGAGAGCAGTCCAAAAATTTATATGGAGCGCAAAATACCCTTGCTTTCGTAAATTATCCCTCAAAGTAAAAACGAAGGGTTCCCGTATAAAGATTTGTAGATATGCGCTCTTTGAAATTGGTGCGGCGTTTTGTACATACGTTTGGAAGATATATGTTTCCTACCGAATTTTTTGGCAGAGGATGGCTTACATTTAGGAAACTTTGTTTCTATAAATCCACTGTTGACCTGAATGAACCTTTACGCTTGCTCGAAATTCCTTCGTTTCCTCGAAATATTGTAACTCGATTGTACTTGCGAGCACAGTGCTTACGAGCACATAAGTGTTTCGAGTGCTTTTGCGAGCACTAAGCATGTGGAACTGTTTTTTCTATTTTGAAGGTACTCATTAGACTTTCTTCTTAATTTCCGTCTAGAGGAAGAAAACCTGATTTGTATTTGTAAGAGTTGTGGTGCCACTAGACAAGCAAGCATAAGAAAACCTGTCCTTTCTTCAGCATGAATACTGTACGAATAGAGACACTTTATTATTAAATTTAAGATCAGTCGTATGTCAAATTTCCAAGTCGATATTCTTCATAATTCACTCCAAATAATGTGATGGTATTCCAAGTTTAGATTTACAGACATCGCAAAAAAATATTCTTTGTGATCCCATAGCACAGAATTTTTACAATACTCGATGTATTATGCGATTTTTGTGTGAGGAAATATATGTAGTTAGAAGACCGACAGGGGCAGGTGAAGTTCATAAGCTGTAGAGAAAGCAATTCATCTAAGAAAACAATACCCTGCAGGTTGGGGGTTGAGGCATCGGGCTAGCTCCTCGATACTCATAAAAATGTTTAAATGTTGATGAACCCAATAGGAGCCTAGGAAATAGCACTGGACACAACAATGAACAATAAAAGACACTAGCAAATGGGTATCGGACAACGTCTTAGGATATTTAAAACCGAATAAATAATAATAATAGATCACTCACAAATTTAATAGTTGCTAATAACAGGCCAGACATAATCCTAGTGAAGAAAAAAGAGAAGAGAGCAATACTTATAGACGTAGCCATTCCGAACAACAACAATCTTCGTCAAAAATATGCTGAAAAAATATAGAAATATCGAGAGCTAGAACTTCTGATTAAAAAGCAGTGGGGAATGTCTAGTACCAGAACCATTCCCATCCTCATATCAACCACAGGAATTATTCCTAAGAGCCTCAAGTCCAACCTCAAGGAGCTAGATTTGGATGAAAACCTTTTCAAAGTAATGCAAAAAGCAGTACTTCTTGGTACTGCTAGAACGGTAAGGAAGTTTGTAGGTCACGATGGACACCAGGAACAACCATGGAGGAAAACATTGCAAAACCAACTACCACAACATCAACCGAGAGATCCAGGAGCAAGCAACGAAGGACGAACAACCCAGGACCCAGGAGAAGAAGAACATCGAAGACCTCAGAGCTCAATCTCCCTAATACTTGCTATCCGGGATGAGTCAAATTTCCCCTTAGTAGGGAGTGTGATAGCCGATCGCTAGGGGGTGTGAAAAATCGCACCCTTTCTACGCTAATAGGCTCAAGTCGATAGATCACTCTAGTATTTACCGTATCTGCTACTATTGTATGCAACCTATTTTCAGTTCCTGAGTCATAGGTACCTACTTTCCACCGAAATAATCCCTTTTTACTGCTGAACACTCACCATAATGGAATACTTGGTGATTGGAGACCGTCGTGCTTTTTGCCTGTTTTTAAGCGCTAGTTCTACTTAAACGAGTGCTATATCGTTTTGCCCAAATGTTTGTAATATTCAAATTATGAGCCAAAAACGGTCTCAAACGATAGGGTTTGACTCCCTGATGACGAATCTACGGTCAAATTTAATTCTGTCCGTGGGGCCGTCAGGATGTTCTTCTTCTTCTTTTTCTCTGTGCGCTACCTTTCCGGCCGAACTGAGGCCTAGTGGCCCATTGTTCACCCGCATCGTTCTATAGAGACTCAGCTCCTCAGACACGAAGACAGAAATGTCGCGAGTCTGCCAGGAGTGGTCCCTCTCACCATAGAGATAGAAGGTGTTGGATTTCCTAGGTGTGTTGACCTTAACTCATTAAGGTTTCCCACAGTTGAACAAAATATGCTCAACCGTTTCATCAGTACCCCTGCACCACCGGCATAGGGAGCAGCTCGTCAATCCCATTCTCTTCAAATTCTTGTTAAACAGGTGACCAGTCAATGCACCAGTCACCAGACCGAGTTGTTTCCTCTCCAGCAACAAGCCTATTGACCTCAGATCGCGAGGACGGTCTCTCAATGAGAATCCTCGACCACCTCAGGCCCACCCCTGCGCTCCATTCCGAGAAAATTCCCTGTTCAGCTAGTTCCTGAAGAAACTTCTGACAGATGTGCGACAGATTGGCAGCGCAGGCTCCGGACCAACAAATGCTAATCCGGCTCCCCGCCTAGCCAGTTCGTCTGCCTTAACGTTACCAGGTATATCCGCGTGAGCCGGACACCAGATTACTTTCAAAAAGTTATCAGCGCCCAGCCCACGCTGAGCTTTCCTGCATTCTTCTACCAAAAGAGAATCAACTCTAACATCGGATAGAGATTTCAGAGTTCCCTGGCTGTCGCAACATATGTAAATGTGCTGGCCAGAGTATCCCATTCGAATATTTTCTAGTGCGCATGCAAGAACCGCAAATAGCTCAGCCTGCACAATGGAACAGTCCTTCCCCAGAGGGATAGCCTGATTGAAGTGAGGACCCACGATTCCGGCACCAGACCCTGTGACAGAGCCATCAGTGAACCAGGTGGGACCCTCTGGACTAAGAAGCCTGTTTGATGAAGACCAAAGGTCTCTGTCAGAAACAATTACCCTGTAGGGTTCGTCGAAGTAGAACTTAGTGCCCGCGCGGTCACCTCTCAGGTCAGGATGTTAGCACGGTAACTTTCGAAGGTATACTATTTATTTTTCGAAAATTTAAACAAAACAACAAAAAAACTTTGAACGAAAATCATAGGGGTTTGTTAATTTCAACCAATAATGATAATGTTAAGAGACCTAAAAACTTTGTGTGAGTAATACCTACTTGATGATTTCTTCAAAACTAGATTAAGATTCAATCATGAAGGGCTTCAAAATAGAGCAAATTTAGGTTCCGAATATTTAGACTTTTTCTTTGACCTACTGTTCATCTGATCTACCGGTTAAATTGATCTACCGTTCGTCTGATCTACCTATTAAATTGATCTTTGGAAAGGGGTAGATCGTTGGCCTCACACTCCTCTTCTTTCCACAGAAATAACCCCTACGTTCCGCTGGACGCCCACCATAATGGAATCCTTAATGATCACGAGTCCGTCCTTCAATCTCGTCCTGCTCATCAATTTGATCTACTGCTCATTCAGCGAATTCAGCGAAACGAAAAACTTCGATTTATGCCCCGTGATATCAAGTGAATAAATTAACGGTCCAATTCCAATAGACATCAACCCTTTCGGCCTGCCTGGTCGGCTTTCGCCTTTGTAGCCGCCATCGTCCAAGCAGTCGCGGTCGCCCGATTCTCCGGGCTTAACCCCTGTTGGTATTAAACTAACGACCATCGGACGGGGTGGACAATGCAGTAAAAATGCAGCTTCCGAGTCTTATTCCCCCTTGGTTTAAGAACGCTCGGAGCTAAGAATCATTTCATTTTTCTGTTTTTTTTTCTGCTTCGATTTTTTCGTTTCAGATCAAGAATTCCGAAGGCATCTTGGAGAGGGTTATCGGTAGGACTCAGTAAAGAAGGAATCCTTCAATATTCCACTAGTTTTATTTTCGTTAGGACGGCGAGACAGGGTTTTTTCTACTGTGGTTTTTCTCAGAGCTCTGGTATTATAGGAAAAAATAGTATGGTATCCCGTTTTGCACTAACCTCAGTTAGGGATTTTTGTTTTATGTATTGTATTATTTCTTCTTCTTGTTCCTTATCTTATGTTAATCCTGATGAGGCTTGTAAATTCCACTGTAATCCTTTATGGACGTAGACACCCATGAGTCTTTCCAGCGTTTGGTAGGTCTGCCGATGGGTCTTTTGGTATTTGGGATTCCGTCTCGGGCGATCTTATCTATTCTTCCTGTGTTCATTCTGCTGACGGGGTTGTTCACTATCGTCGTCGTGCTCTTCCCGATTTGACAATGTCCTGGATTTGGCATTTTTCTGAAATGGCTGTGTTCCTCTTCCTGTCCCTTAGCGTATATCCAGATATGGTTCTTAGTATCTTCATTTCAGTTGTTCTGAGGATGGACTTAGTTCTTTTGTTGTCCGCTCTGGTTTCTATGGCCTATGTCATGATAGGCCGGACACAAGTTTTGTAGATCCTGGGTTTTGAATGTTTACTCATATATTTGTTGTTGAATATGACGTCACGAAGTACGCCTGCCACTCTACATGCTTTATTTGCTTGCTCACGAACTTCGTATGTTCTATCTTGGTTTGAAGATATCTGCACGCCGAGATAGCTGAATGTCATCACTTCATTGGTTGGTCTGCGACGATTGTATTATTTGTGCTCTTGATTTTAAAAAAATATAATATACTAACGGATGTTCTGACGACCACTTTATGATGTTCCCATTTATAAAAATGGACGTCTTCAAAATTTTACAGGACGTCTTTGAAACGTCGAAGATAGATCAAAACCTTTCTCTCGAATTCAAGTCTACAATTTTTCACTCCTGAATAAGCAGGGAGGCAGGCAGCACATATTTCAGTAATTATCATTCTGAAAAAGACAGTCATACTGGTAACGGTACGATACAATCAGTTTTCAGTTTCATACCCTCCACTCATTCCTACAGAAATAACCCCTACGTTCGGCTGGATGCCCACTATAATGGAATCCTTGCTAATCACCGAATTCTCCTTCAATCTATGCTCATCAATTTGATCTACAGCTCATTCTCCGTATTCAGCGAAACGAAAAACTTCGATTTATGCCCCGTGATATCAAGTGAATAAATTAACGGTCCAATTCCAATAGACATCAACCCTTTCGGCCTGGTCGGCTTTCGCCTTTGTAGCCGCCATCGTCCAAGCAGTCGCGGTCGCCCGATTCTCCGGGCTTAACCCCTGTTGGTAATTAAACTAACGACCATCGGACGGGGTGGACAATGCAGTAAAAATGCAGCTTCCGAGTCTTATTCCCCCTTGATTTAAGAACGCAATTAACCGACGCTCGGACCTAAGCCGAAGAATTGATAATGCCTGCCCTTTCCTAAATAGCAGACGGTGCCGGACTCGGCAAGGGACAGCGTGGATCGTCTGGAATGAAGGATCTAAGGGAGGAATGTAAACTTATGGATTGGGGTTTAGTTTTGGCGGTGCTGTGTTGTGGATTGGAATTGTTTTGTTATCAGGAACGATTCAAAATTTTGTTTGATTTCGTTTATATCACAAAAACTTATTAAAATCAATTCATTATTGATCAGCATATCCAAATAGTACACACGTTTCATCTGATATTGTGGTCTTCGTTCATAGGATGTTAGACTGGTTTGGACTTTTCGGTTTCTCCCAGTTGAGCCAATCGCTCTGGTGTTCTTTGATTTTAATCTTCAGGGGGCTTCCTTAATATCAAAGGAAGAAAAATGGAAAGAGAGGAAATTGAAGGAAGCAGCCTTCATGACTTTAACTGCAAACCCGATCAGTGAGCCCTCTATTGAAATACCTAAAAGATGTTTGGGGACCAATAATATGTTCTGAATTGAAGAGGATGAACTCGAATCAGGAAAGTACAAACCTAATTTAACTACTACACATATCATTTTAGTTGAGAAATCATGTCCGTGACCTCTAACACAAAATTTGTGAAAATTCAATTTTCTGACAGCTAATTTCAGAAGTTGGTCGCAATCATTTGCCGAATGTTAAGTTCGATTTGCGATTACCCAGAGGACGGCTGGGAAATGCTTGCCAAAACGTTCGATAGTTCATTGAATTCCTGCTGAAAGTCTTCGTCGACAACATTTTTCGTTCAAAAATGAATTTTGCTGTATTTTTCCTCTGCATTGTTATAGAATAAGTATTGAGAAATGATGTCATAATTCAGGGCTGGATAGGACACCCAAAATTTCCTAGAAGAAAGCAATAAATTACTTCCTCCTTTCACATACTTTAGTCTCACGTGCCGATAGACTTTTCAAACACGACAAAGCCGAGTCGTGGGCAACTCCAGGGAACTGTGCATTGACATTCTTTATGATTAAATTTACATAAAGTATCTGGAAAAATGATCTAATCAAATATAAGAAAAAATATGAAATAATACTCACAACTTGTAATGTTCATACTGTGATAACCCTTTCTATTGATGCATTTTTCATATCCTCATTATTTGAAGGAAATTTTCATATCGAGGTAATCGATTTGTTGATATAAGGTCCTTATTTTAGGTGTTACTCTTCTCAATTCTCATAACTAGTAGGCTCATTACTGGATTGAAGTCCTGACCAACTATAGTCTAATAGATTTCATACGCGAAAAATGGTAGTAGACTTGTGAAGTAGATTCATCAAAAATTTCTCTTAAGTTTTCAATCAAATCAGAAACAGCCTGTTTATCTGATCGAATATTTTGATAAACTTCTTTAGTGTCCCTGGTATGTCGGTTTTGCGATCTAAGAATTCTCCTTGAAATTTGATGTTCTGTAGTACGCCAATTTAATTTTCATTGCAACATACTTTAATATTTTCGAAACCTCTGAAAAATTTAAATGAAATAATAGTTTTTATGTCGTCTTCAAAATTTTTTTGGACCTGGGCAAGATTATTATCTGTGTGGGTAAGTACTCATTCGACCTTGCTAAGATAACAATACGGATAGCAAGGTTATGGCTGAATTGACAGATTATGTGAAACCTTGAAACCTAACATAATGATTTTGGGGGGGGCATTCCCTGTTGCAGAATGGTGAAGGCGCCGGTTCTTTGAGTACTTGATCTTTGAGCAAATTTCATTTATAAGATTGGGGCGCCCAGATTGCATTTTTATTTGAAGATTGTGTGTCCGATTGGTAGTGTGGTTCATTAAAATAATTTTTATTAATGGAATTCGCTTATTGTTTATGTGGCTATATTATATAATTACAGTTTTATACTGGGTTGCTATCCAAAGAACCGAGAAAAATTGACATATATAAAATCATAATTCGACACCATGAAATCAGCGGATATCATAGCGAAAAAAATTTTCATAACAATAATAATGAAAATTCAACCACATTACATTATCATTCAAGACATGTTAATTCGTACAGAAGAACACAGACTTTTTTACTTTCGAATAATGTAAAGAATCGAAGTATCAAAACAATAGAATAAATATAATACAAATTTTAATTATGATTACAAATAATTATAACATTTGTATGAAACGTTTCTTAGAATACCAGAAAACAATGGGACGTGTTTTGATTAAATATATTTCCGGACAAAGAGCGGATAGCAGATATAATGTAGAAAAAAAATGTGACAGATAATTGTAAAAAATATAAACTTTTTATGAATCAAAAATTTCAGTTTGAGTTAACTTTCACGAATTGATGATATCGAAGGGTTAAAAGTATGCAAACTTTAAAATTTAACCTTGCATCATCAGAACCATAGAATTCGTTTTTTTCTAAATTTTTTCGACTTATTTCAAGTTTGTTTGAATTATTTTTAGAATATAATTCCGATTGTGCTGATGAGATTGGGTTAAAAATGAGTTTGCAAAATGAAAAAGCTGATGTATAAGTACAATCAATCATTAAATAACTTCTCCGTCGATCTCAAAATAAAAGGTGATTTTAATATGTACGAAATTGATCATTAATGACCCAATTTAATGCCCAATTTATGCTATTTTAATGTGCAATCTTCATTGCAACCTTACACAAAGTATTCAGAAGCACCACGAAAAATGTCAAAACTCTACTGGAACAGATACATAAAAATTTTATTATATCAAATGTAAGTCCCTGCAGAATGAGAATGTATTTCAATCAAGAAATCATGCACAATTCATATTGAGATCGTCGGAAAAATCTTGTAATCGACTCGGTTATTAATCGAGCGACTAATGGTCTCGAACTATTAACTTGACCATTAGTCGCTGTCTGTAATAACCTAGTTGATTAAATAACTATTTCCGCCGACCTCAAAATGAAGGGTAATTTTAATGTGTACGGAATTGAACATTTATGACCAATTTTAATGTAAAATTTATGCTATATTTCAATGTGCCATCCTTCGACAAATGTCAAAACTTTACTGTAATATAGAAACATAGAAATTCCATTATGTCAGATGTATTTCTTGTGCAGAATGAGATATTTCAATGAAGAATTTATATACAATTCATGTTGAGATCGTCGGAAAAATCTTGTATCAACTAGCGACTAATGGTCTCGAACTATTGAGGGGTTCGCTTCGCACACGCGTTAAAATATCTTGACTATTATTCGCTTTATTTGATAACCTAGTTGATTAAATAACTATTAATCGACTCGTCAGTTCAAATATTTCATATATTCTGAAGGCAGATCTCAGGGTAAGTATTCCGCTGTTCGCCCCAATTATCTTTATGACATTATATTTCAACCTATACCGAAATAGAAATTCCACATAATATTCAAGCCACAAATTCATATATTCTATTTATGTAGTTGTACAGGCATTTGTGGCTTCAATTACATAGTCAACATAATTTACATATGTAATTCAAATTGTGGAAACCATATTTTGACATTATTTCATTAATTACTAATGAATTCATCAATTGTACACTTATGATGAAATTACAATAATTATTAGGATCTCTGCAAAAATTCGCATGCTTCAAATGTAATTAGAAAAGGGGGTTACAATATTACAGAATTATATTCAATAAAATGTAATGGTCCTGTGATAATTTGATTAGTTTATTAGTTGCCTTTCATTGGATTCAAACAGACGGTTATTTGTAGTACAATTTCTGGGAAATCGTTTGGTAGGAAGGTTAACATATTGATTTGTGAAAGAAAAAGCTGCAACTTGTGAAAGTAGGTTTGGAGCGTTATTGTCATCAAATAATTGTATTTTTCGTTATAAAATTCGAACAATGGAATATTTTATCTTTTTGGATGGAAATATAGTTTTTACAGCTAATGTGGGAATATTCATGAAATTAAATACAGAGTGATACACTTCTATATGGCATTTAGCTATCTGCATGAGGAGCGCATATTTGATTTCAAGTTGACCATTCAGGCTTTATAACATTCTGCATCATTTCTCTCTAGATGATAATCCATCAGTTTTTGACGTACTTCGTTAGTTATGAAACCATAACGAAAAACACTACTGGAAAAATTTAAAGGGTCAAAAAAAATTCCAAATTTTTCGGCAATTTTCGACATGCCGTAACTTTGAGAGGAATGGTCGTACAAGGATTTTGAAAAAAGGAAATTGTAGCTCCAAGTGTCTAGTTTCTGGATTATAACTTCAAAAATTTTAAGTTTCAGTGGTTTTCGAGAAATGATAGAAAATCAGCAACAGAAAAATTCTCGAAATTTTACCACTTTCTTGTCTACGAGCGTGGAAATTTTATTTTTGCATAATCGTTATAATGATAGGATACTTTGTTAATTCAGCTTTAATTTATTGTTTTATTGACCTCAATACGTCTACTTCTCGCCGAGATATCGGTCTTCAAATGGAAAAGGATCCATGTTTTATCCGTTATTAAATTAATAAAAATTTTATTTTATTTTTCTTTTTGTGAAATTTATGTACTATCTGCAATTAAAATGTGTAAAAAGCTCGAGAAAATTCTTTTTTGAAGATTATGAGCTTCTCAGAGCAAAAAACGTGATCCTTATTTTTTTCAAAAATTCAATCGAGTCAAACAAAAAAACGGCTGGCTGGATTGAGTTGACTCTTCGTAAGGATTTTATCAACATATTGAGCTGTGAAAGTCACACTTAACATTATTGGTTTCCTCATTATTTTCGATTCAGCAGTAGATTTTCCAAGAAACCACCAAAAGCCCTTTTTTTGTTAAATTTTTATATTGATGCGACAAGAAAAAAATTTCTATGAATAAGCAATGGTTGTTCATTAATCGAAGTTCATTTAAGGTCTCGAAACTGACCTTCAATTTTCTGTGCGATCATTGGTTGCTGAGAAATCGATAATCAAAGACAAATGAATCCTTTTCCATTTGAAGACCGATATCTCGGCGAGAAGTGGACGTATTGAGGTCAATGAAAAAATGAATTGAAGCTGAATTAACAAAGTATCCCATCATTATAACGATTATGCAAAAATAAAATTTCCACGCTCGTAGACAAGAAAGTGGTAAAATTTCGAGAATTTTTTTGTTGCTGATTTTTCTATCATTACTCGAAAACAACTGAAAATTAAAATTTTTGAAGTACAAATCCAAAAACTAGACACTTGGAGCTACAATTTCCTTTTTTAAATTTCTTGTACGACCATTCCTCTCAAAGTTACGGCATGTTGAAAATTGCCGAAAAATTTGGAATTTTTTTTGATCTTTAATTTTTTCCTGTAGTGTATAATTCACTATGTTCGCTAGAAAATAATAATACGGAAGTGGAACATTCTAGTGAACATTTTAAATATGTAAGTAAAGAATAATAATGAACCATAAAGATTAACGAATATCAACCTCATACTTCAGATCTAGTTTCGTCAACGTTCAAAGAACCTACGAAGAGGTAAATCTTTCAGAGCATCCTAAGACAGCTGTTCCTCTCTATTGCAGCTCATCAGTGCGGAGCTGAAAATGAGTACCTAGGTTATTTATTTCGCCATGACCGAAATCAATTGGTAGCTGTTGAGATGTTGAAATAGTTTATTCTCTGAAAGCTTCAAATATTTTGCAGCTTTCAGGTAGGTTACCAAAATGAAAAATGACCAACTGATGTCATTCCACAGTAATCCAGTACAATTTTTTTAGGATAGGTACGGGGTACGTACAGAAATACTCAGTTGCTTAGTATTTTTAGATGATTTTCCCGAAAACAGTTGAATTTAGAACATATTATGATTACGAGTGCCTTTTTCGTTTTAGTGGTTCATTCAAATGGCAATCCCATTTCATTTTTCCTTGAAAACTTTCCCTAATAAAAAATCCGTATAAAACATAGCTTATAATGATCTGAAAATGCCTACAATAGCTGTTTTCTGTACGATAAAATTTTCCGTAGATATTCGAAAAAAGATCTTTTCAATTTCAATACCCTTTATTTCAAAAACGGTGCATTTCAGAGGATAATTTAATTGAATCTTCTGGTTATATTCTTAGAGGTGCTAAAGTATCCTGAGATTTGTCGCAATCATTCACTCACATCCTGAATTTACCACTTATTCTTTCCATAGTGAATTCAATCAGCGCTAAAAGGTTATTGGATTATTGGGATGAATATTACCAAATTTTTAGTGAATTAAGTGGTGAAATAATATGGCTATGGAAATGTAGACATAGTATCATACGATCTTTTGGTTTGATATGTTTTTTTTTTAATCCCAATCCAATATTGAATGAAGTTACAGCAACTAATGAATTATGCTTTTTCCAGATTGTCATTTGGAGAAAAACATGATGGCTGCAGTAAAAACTCAGAAAACCATTTCATTTGGAAACTATAATTTTCAGATGAAAATATACAAATAATTCATATCCAAAAATGCCCGTTTCAATATACCGTAAAACGGGGATACTTTGTGACAGTGTTTTAGGTTTTCACACATTTTTAAACACTTCTTGAGCAGATAAAAGGTGAAAAAAATACACAGTAAAATCTGTCCTTTCGGTACACATGATAATATAATACCTATTGTTGAAAAAATTATTTTGATATAGTCGTTTTCGAATTTGAAATTGTCACAATTTTACCCCGTGCTTCGGGGTAACATTGTGACAAAGCATTATTCGAATCAGAGCACAATAATACCCCTGCCTTTTGAGTATAAAATTACTACAAATCAAAAAAAAGTATGTGCTCATATTTTTTGGATAAAAAAAACATGAATTAACTTCAACTTTCATTGAAAACAAAAATTAATATTCTGAACAAGAACGAAAACATGTAATGGGCTAAAATAAGAGTTAATATTAAGATTGAATGAGAGTAGGCATAAAACTACACACTCACAAATTTTACAAACTCCAAAATTTTCCTGGGATCACAAAATTTCTAAGTGATCAGGTAAGCCTTGTAATGAAAATCTTTCCCTTTTTTTCTCTTTTCCTTCAAAATTTGTTTTAGTTATTGCCAGTAGTCAATCACGCAAAAATCCTCAACTTGTGGCAAAATGGAATTCTTTATTATTCGTTGCTCTTAAAGAGCTTATACTGCTGTAAAATTTTCTGCACCTTTTTTTATTTTCTTGTACCAGCTTCTTCAGCAACATGGGATTTCTGTAAGCTCTTGCTCCCAAGCGTCTCTTATATGTTTGAGGCATTCTGGCAAGATTTGGTCGCAGTCTACATGCAAAAAATTTTAAAAAATCATATGTAATTATTTGGAAAACGTTGTGACATGTCACAATGTTACCCCATGCTGCGAACTTTTTTTGTTTTCTTTGAAAAAAAGATATTAAAATAAATGATTCTTGACTATAATTTCGAATATAATATGATAACTACAGGAGCAAATGAACCCATTTACGATTTTAACTGACCATATTTCAGATTTGGCTGTGAAGACGAAAGTTTCCGGCTTTTGAAAAAATCGACAGAATCGGTATGCTCTTCTCATGGCAGTCTACAAGTTACTAGAGAGGCCTACCACACTTATGAAGATATATTTTATTGGGCTGAGGAATGTGCTGTCGCCCGGCGACAGAAAAAATTCTCTATGCGCGCGAAACTTGGAAAATATTGGGCAGTTTGTTTCGATTTGCGTATTGTCACAAAGTTACCCACTAGTCACAAAGTATCCCCAATTTACGGTACCTAATCTCCAAATTCAGTTCAAATCATCCATAAAAGCAACCTTTCAAACAAGCTTCATTAATTCAGACTTTTCCAGAAGCAACAGGCCAATAAACCAGCATCATCATAATCACGATCGAATCGATACACAATCAAATTATGCCCCAAAATGATCATCGCGATAGTCAGCCATCCCGTCGACCTAATTGCGGCCGTTGATCCAAATTTCCCGGCCAAAATTTCCACGGTACAACAGCCAAAGAGATTCGGGTTAGCCAAGCAACCACGCCGGCAAAGACAAAACATATGACAATCGCGGTGAGGCCAAGTAAAAGGAGTTTCCCCCTATCTCGTTTTACCATACGTGACGCCTGCGTACCGCAAACAATCTCTCTTCCAACACACCGAAACCTGAAAACCGCGCTGGGAGTTTTCTCTGTCGCTCTCGTGGAAAATGGTGTATTTTCGTCCTTTATTACACCGAGGCCCAACCTGCTGTGACCGCAAAACTGCCTTCTCTCTTGCGTGCGGTCGCCACTCGACTCTGCCATCTTTCTCGAACATGTACCCCTTTATGTTAGCTTCTGTTTTAATCTGAAATTGTGCCATCCCTTTTCAGGGTCCAGAAAGAGAGGTGCACCTCTCTCGCTTCACTCCCCTGATAGTAAAGGGTTATCAGAAGCGCCACAATCTCTAATCACCGACGTGCTTTCCCAGCGATGGCTCTTCCAAACCTCAACGCGCTATGCCGGAAAAGTTCGGACGTATGTCCCCGCATGTGTTTTTGATAGTTAATCACCAACTTACTGTTTTAAATAGCGGTTCGTGTGGATTTCGTGCTAGAATGAAACGGAAGATGCGGGGCCGAGCCCACAGCGGGTTTCTAACGTCATATATACACTGGTATGTTTACTGCATGAAACTTCGTGTTTCTACAAAACGTTTAGTACTAAAACCTTGCTCGCCAAACGGTGATTTAGAGGGAGCACTTCAGTGGCTTTCCCAACCGCCAAATTTAAGGATCTCCCGCTGCTTCTTCACTCCGTCACCTATAATTAAATCAGTAGTGCGACTTCTTTGAAACGCGTGTGGTGAATCTAAATCTACCACAACACTTCTTGAACCCGATTCTTCAACTCAACAATCTTATACCAGTTTATGATCTAAAAAGTGCCGGCAAACTGCTGTCAACTTGAGAAGACACCTGAGCGCGTGGACAGTAGCGCGAGTGTGTGTGGTGTGTAACGTCTGGTTACTATTTTTTCCACCCCTCCCTCTGGAAAAAGTTCCATTCAGAAAAAAGAGTCGTCGCTACGTCATGTGTTGCTTGGCAACACGTATATCGTTGCGTGTGAAAGTTGTGTTATGATTTTTTGATTTCGCGAACTGATTTGTTGTCTAATTGATGAATAAGGGTTGCGGGGGTTGTGAAGTTTGATTGGAAGTGAGTTAACGACTGGTGTTGTAAGGAGGAGAAGAGTTTGGGATGGTTCAAGTTGCAGTTTTTCTGGATTAACGTGTGAGTATGTGAAAATTATTGCCTTTGATGAAATGCGGTTTTTTCATAGTCTTGGATCATACATTTTATTATGTGTCATTGATTATGTATAAGATTATTTTTTTGTGTATTATTATTATTCTTATATTATTATTATATTTGTAATTGATGATTGAGTTGGTCTGAAAATGTTTCGAAGTACATCAAATTAAGGAAAAAGACATCACACATCTTTTCATATGATCATGGTTCATTGAAAATTGATAAAGGTGATAATGAAAGGGAAATACAGAACCTCAGCCTAACACAACATTTATTTCATTGTTAGCATAAAGTAACATAATCTTGGACCAAATGACATTTCAGAAAAATCTATTCATTAATCGATTGAAACATCAAACTTGAAATTTCGAATTCAAATGGATTTTTGATTGATGAAATCCAATACAATTTTTGAAATTGTTATGAAATATGTCATTATCTCAGTCATCTCCACAAATTTGAATATATATTTGGTATATTCTAGAACGACTGTGACAGATAATTTATATTGAGAACAGTAATAGGAATGATGACAAAGTCGATGGTTCGAAAATATTCATTTTCATTCTGGAAAAGATATAAACATTTTGGTTTTCGAAGACCTATTTCATATATATCGACAAATTAACCACATGAACGCTAGGCTCTGAAAGCAGCCTATTCTTCGACTTCAATTATCAGTTAACATTTAAAATTTACAAAATTTCATTGAATTATTGTGTATATTATTGTTGAATTATATTGAAAATATAAGAAGAAATACACCGAAACTTTCTTCGCCGTAAAGTGTCTCATATAAATTTGAATACATCTTTTGTATTTCTGACAAAATATACACTCATTAAAACATATTATTCAATGTTGTTATCTATTATTATGACGTATTTTTTGTTTTATTTAAATAGAGCTTCATAACATTTTTCGCATATCTTGCATATTTTTTAAAAAAATCAACCTTGAATTGTCACAAAGGCAAAAACCCAAGATGAAATAATAAGTGATATAAAAAAAATGAAAAATCTAAACAGGTTCTCCAAATAGTAATTTTTTATAGCATTATATCTGCAAGTTACTTGACGTCTCCAATAGATTTTTATACAGTTGCATTTTAACATCACTATAAACTCAAATTTTGGTAAAATAATGGAAACTTTCGACCAAGTATGTCGAAATGACATAAAAAGCAATAATATTAAGTTTCAAAAAAAGTATATGACTCTTCTCAATCATTGGAAATGGTGAGTTTGAGCAAATATCGAATATGGAAATATATTGATGAGGTATGTGTTAAATTTACTACATAGTAATATTTCTATAGAAATGTTTGTTCACTTTAATAGAAACCTGTGAGGAATGGTTTAATGAATGAATCGTCCCCTCTCTTCAAAAGACCTTGAAGTCTGTTGGTCTGAAAGGGTGTCTCGATTTGATTAGCTCGCCAGCCATAAAGGGATACAATTGTCCTTGCAACTAAATAGTTTTCCAATAAGAGGTGTTATTGTGATATTCCAAGAAAATTGCCTTGCCAGTTTCAATATAAATCATTGGATGTTTATTTCATAATAAAGAAGAAGCTTTGCCGTTACTAGTGGAAAATAACATCAGGCAAATGACTACCACGACCACGCTTACAGGACCATATCTTTTCAAAGAAATTTTCCATAACCAAATCGCAAAGTGGTTGCCCCATGTCCTCAATAACCTCACGAATTCCATCTTTGAAGTCTTGAATCGACTCTGGGCGTCGCAAGGTGTTAAATCACAAGATCTCGGTGGCCAATTGTGATCACCTCTTCGAGAGATAACACGATCCGAAAACTTTTCTCGCAAAAGATCAATGGTTTCTTTGCCGGCTTAAGTTCTTATGTTAACTGAACTTTATAAGCTTTAAGACCCAAATCTTAATGCAAAATGCGGTGTAATGCCGTTTGTGGAATGCCTAATTCCAAAGAACGACGAGGAATGGCTAGAGCAGCAATATTCTCGGCTGTTCTTGAACGACGTACACGGGTTTTATTCTTCCCATCACTAACTTGTCCCAACAGCTCGAATTTTTCCACCAATTTCTTTATTGCGGTCCAACAAGGTGCTTCAGGACGACCCAAGAATGTTCGAGTTTTACGAACCGTCTCTGCCAAATGTTCACAATTTTTATAGTGAATTTTAATAAGTTCAATGCGTTCTTGGAGCGTGTATCGTTCCATTTCTATTAATGGCGTAGTTTCTACTTGTCAAATGTCAAAAAATGACAGCTTCAAACGTGACATCTACCGAAATAGCGGGTTATTCAAAATGACACCCCTTGTTGGAAAACCCTTAAGTAACTTTTAAAAATGCTACATAGTAATAATTCTGCAGAAATGTTTGTTCACTCGTATAGAAACCTGTGAGGAATGGTTTAATGAATGAATCGTCCCCTCACTCCCCTCTCTTTAGAAGACCTTGAAGTCTGTTGGTCTAAAAGGCTGTCTCGCATAAGCCTCCTACGTCACGAGACTGCTTTTTAAAAATCTTCAACCTCAAATGAATTTTAATTAAATTTCCTAGAAATTTAACCTGAATGTAGTGAGATGCTCAGTTTTTTTCATGGCCTTCACTTCAGTCTTGAACTGATTAACAGCATGCAACTAAAATAGGGAATTTTACCCTACTACACCTTGATGGAATGTTTACCGCCAAGTCCCCATCCAACACGTATGTCATTGTTCCATTGTTCAAACTTGCCGTCGGCTAATCAAGATCTAATTTGTGTGTTAACTCAAGATCGATTAGGTTCCATTGCGGATTGACATCCTCACCAATACAAGCAATCTTCGTCGGATCATGTTATGTCCTGATGAGATTTACATTCCTATGTATTCGTCTGCCGTAGACCTATCATGACTCTCAGGAGGCTAAAGCCATATCTGTCCGATGTATGGCCATTGTAATTGTAAATGAAATGAGTAGGAACTCGGGGAAATTTGGATATTTGTTTTCGAATTTTGAGTAAGCGTTTTTGAATATTCGAAAAAGTTATTCCTGAATTTATAATCGTTCAATAATAAGAATAAAGTGTTTTCTCTTCCAATTGAATCTAATGTATATTTCATCTTGAAAGTTTCCGGAAAACACACCAAACCTATTGAAATTAAAGGGTTTTCCAATAAAAGGTGTTTTTTGATATTCAAAGAAAAATGCCATTTTTCAATACGAATGATCGGATGTTTATTTCATTATAAAGAAGGAGCTATGCCGTTAATAGTGGAAAATAAAAACAGGCAAATGACCACCACGACCACGCTTACAGGACCATATCATTTTAATAAAATTTTCCATAACCAAACCGCAAAGTGGAAACCTTATGTCCTCGATAGCCTCACGAATTCCATCTTTGAGGTCTTGAATCGACGCTGGGCTATTGGCGTAGACCCTTCTGTCATGTGGCCCCAAAGGAAGAAGTCGCAAAGTGTTAAATCACAAGATCTCTAAATGGCCAATTGTGATCACCTCTTCGAGAGATAACACGGTCCGACAACTTTTCCCTCGAAGGATTAATGGATTCGTTGCTTGTGTTACTCGTAGCGCCGTCTCGTTGAAATTTAACGTTGTCTAGATAATACTATCCATAAAAAAATCATTAAGCATCTCTCGATTGCGCAATCCATTCACCGTAACTGTTGCTACCGCCTTATTTTCGAAAAAGTAAGGTCCAATAACTCCTCCGGATAATAAACAGCACAAAACATCCACACGTTGAGGATAGGGAGGCTTTTCAACAATAACTCTTGGGTTTTCCGAGCCCCAGGTAGGAAAGTTTTGTTTGTTGACGAAGTCACCGAGGTTGAAATGGGCCTCATCACTCAAGATGATTTTTCGATGGAATTCATTTTCATGCATTTCAACGATCCAATCCGCAAAAACACGAAGTTGTTGATGATCGGCCGGCTTGAGTTCTGTATTAACTGAACTTTATAAGCCTTACGACCCCAAATCATTATGCAAAGTACGGTGTAATGACGTTTGTGGAATGTCTTATTCCAAAGAATGACGAGGAATGGACAAACCTATGTTTTCTTCAATACTTTCGGCTACAACAGTAATATTCTCGGCTGTTCTTGAGCGACGTGCACGAGTTTTATTCTTCACATCACTAACTTGTACCAAAAGCTCGAATGTTTCCACCAATTTATTTATTGCGGTCGACAAGTTGCTTCACGGCCACCCAAAAACAAGTCTTACGAACCGTCTCTGCCAAATGTTCACAATTTTTATAGTGAATTTCAATAATTTCAATGCGTTCTTGAAGCGTGTATCGCTCCATTTCTATTAATGGCGTAGTTTCTGCTTGTCAAATGTCCAAAAATGACAGCTTCAAACGTGACATCTACCGAAATAGCGGGCTATTCAAAATAACACCTCCCTTTACTTGTTATATTTTTGATCTCGAATAAGGAAATTATAACAAAACATTAGCACAATAATTTTCGAAGGGATTGTCCTAGAGACTTGGGATTTTTAGGGTGAGTTCGGTTCCAAAATGGCTCGGTTAAGTTTGTTTATCAGCCAAATCGTACAGGGTGTTCTATAAAATATGACTATTCAAAATTGTTGTTCCTCAATATCTCAGACAAAACAAAACCCATCGAAATGAAATGTTGCGTCCATATGCAAGATGCTTATAATAAGCTTCCTGCAAAATTTTGTGGCCATAGTATTAACAGAACCAAAGAAAATTGAATTTGAATATTGAAAAGAAGAATGTTTTTTATGTCCATAACAGGATATCCGATTCAAGTGCAATAGTTTTTGTGAATTAAGACTGTTATACTGAATTTTCATGCAAAATTTTGTGGCCATAGTGTCAACAGAACAATAGAAAATTCAATGGAAATATTGAGAAGAAGAATATCTATAGTATACCCTCATTGCTTCACCAATGAACGAGCGCTCAGAAGCTCCTGCTCAGGACTTTTCTAGAAATTTCCAGTAATAACACACTTTCGTCTGAGAAGGATTAAATGTATTATAGAAAAGCATTCATACTAAATATGAAGATAACTCCTTCGAAGGATAATTACATAATTCAAAACTCTGAAAAATGTTACATCTAGATTACTCAAGGGGAACAACAACAATATCAGGAGTTTCATTAATTATACTTCATGAGTTACGTCCTTGTAATCAGAAGCCAATATAGGGTGTTCATGATTTATCTCAATCAATCAATGCATCTCATTTCCAACAATCAAAACGAAACTTGTTGACCAAAATTCTTTTTTTTCAGATATTTTCTTAGTGGTGCCACCAAACATCTCAACATGTCTGTGAAAAAACTTCAGGCTGTACTCGATGTGGTGAAGAGAAGGTGATGCAACCTAGGATAAAAATTGAAATATTCATTATTTCGATTTGGTGCTCGAATTGGTGAAAAATGCATCTAACCTCAAATTCTCAATCTGTCAGTGGGGCAGCATCATCGCCAGAAGGTAAGATCTTGTTCGATTTCATAAATATCCTGAAATAGTCAAAGTTTCCTAAACTAAAAAAGACAATTCTAAAGTCAAATGTACCTACATTCGGACAAAACTGTGGCACGCTAAGAATAAGCGCTGAAACTCTTGGGATCACATTTAGGTTAACTCTTTTTTGCTCTGTCAGGGGTCCTTGCTGACCTGGCAGTACCGTAACACCATAAAGCAACTGGCATGAGGCCATGAAGTGACTCTTCTATAGGTGAACTTGCCAATATTGCATTATGGTTAACACTTGATTGACTTGAGCGTTTTTGTGGACTAGAAAAAGACCAATTAAAGGCAAGGTTCCAGTAATGGGAGTAACAAGAGAAATACCCCTCTGGAGAAAAAATCCTAGACATAATCAAGTCAAAAAACTCGTGATGAAGTAACCTTCCAATAACATAAACCTCCTGAAGCTGTCACGAGCTGTACTGTTGGTGTCACTGCTGACAGGGCACTGTCATTTCTAACATCTTTTGTACTGCATGGAAAAGTCTGCAGATATGATTTGCAGACTTTGTGGATCAGAAGCCGAAACAGCTGAACACATGGTATTCAAGTGTCCAGAGCTGGTCTTAGATCAATTCATCTGGAAAAGCCTGTCCTGGACACCCAAGAGACAACGCTTAAGGCTGCTAAGGAGTTTGTCAGTGTTATAACCACCATAGTTCAATAATAATGATAATATTAACTGAAGATGCGCACAAAAGCTGTTAACACCTACGCTTGCTCAGTTCTCACCTACTTTTTCCGAATCATGAAGTGGAGTAATACAGATCTCGATCGTCTCCAACGGAAAATGAGAACACAGTGTACAAAAGCCAACAAGCATCAACCTAAATGCTGTGTTGAAAGAAAAACGATTCCAAGAACTCAAGGCGGGCAAGGCTTTGTGGACATAAAGAAAATGGCGGCTGAACAGATGAACAAGTTAAGAAATTACTTTGTAGACCAGTCAAACACATTGGACTTAAATAAGATACTGATTGGAGCAGATGGTTCAACACACCTACTACTAAGCGAGCAATCTCATGAAAACACCACACAGACGGATAGAGATAAAATTCAAAGATGGAGAGAAAAGCCCCTACATGTAAGACACCTGAACGAGGTCACCCAGGAACATGTCGACATTCCTGCGTCGAACTACTGGCTGACTTCTGGAAGATTGTTTCCTGGAGTCTGCCAAATGTTTGCTGGAAATGAATATAAGATTCGACATGATGCAGTTTGTAAGATACTCCATCAGGAACTCGCCATCCAACTGAAGATGCTGCAATCCGAACCAATTCCATATTATAAGTATCAGCCTGAAGTTATACTGGAGAACCACCGTTACAGGCTATACTGGGATCGCACAGTACTTACCAATTTAAACAGTTGCTAATAACAGGCCAGACATAATTCTAGTGAAGAAAAAAGAGAAGAAAGCAATACTCATAGATGTAGCCATCCCAAATAACAACAATCTACGTCAAAAATATGCTGAAAAAATATCGAAATATCGAGAGCTTGAACTTCAGATCAAAAGGCAGTGGGGAATGTCCAGTACCAGAACCATTCCGATTCTCATATCAACCACAGGAATTATTCCTAAGAGCCTCAAGTCCAACCTCAAGGAGCTAGATTTGGATGAAAACCTTTTTAAAGTAATGCAAAAAGCAGTACTTCTTGGTACTGCTAGAACGGTAAGGAAGTTTGTAGGTCACGATGGACACCAGGAACAACCATGGAGGGAAGCATTGCAGAGCCAACAACCACGACGTCAACCGAGAGATCCAGGACCAGGCAACGAGGGACGAACAACCCAGGACCCAGGAGAGGAAGAACACCGAAGACCTCAGAGCTCAATCCCCCTGATACTTGCTATCCGGGATGAGTGAATGTTCCCCTTAGTAGGGAGTGTGATAGCCGATCGCTAGTGGGTATGAAAAATCATACCCTTTCTACGCTAATAGGCTCAAGTCGATAATAATAACATGCGTCTTAGAAGTTTTTTCCATTTTTAATCAGCTTGTTTTCTCGATATATTCCTCAATAAAAAATGAACTTCTCGACTAAATATGTGATATAATTTGACTTCTTTTTCATTTCCAGGCACAGTTCTACTAAATGACACCTACACCAAAATGACGTCGGACATACTTGCCGAAAGAACACTGAACGACTTCCTGTCAGAGCATCCAGGAGAATTGATCAGAACTGGAAGTCCTCTTTTCGTCTGTACCGTCCTGCCTCCCCATTGGAGGTCGAACAAGACTCTGCCAGTGGCGTTCAAAGTGGTCGCGTTAGGGGACGTGGGGGATGGTACCGTAGTGACAGTTCGGGCGGGGAACGATGAGAATTATTGTGCGGAACTGAGGAACTGTACGGCTGTTATGAAGAATCAGGTTGCCAAGTTTAATGATTTGAGGTTCGTTGGAAGGAGTGGTAGAGGTGAGTTTGAGTATTTTTTATTAATGTAGAGTAGAAAATATTGAAAGTAGTATCGAATGAAATTTCAATGTTGATAATTTTTGGGATTAAATACGTCTTAAAATTTTCTTCCAAGTCTCAGTGAATATAGATCAGAGTTGATTTGGACGAGGGGCTGTTCATTTATGACTTCGGTTGTTTGTGACCCATTGGAATGAGCCGGTGCCTTAAAGAACACTAATACGAAAGGTCTAGAGAAGTTGAATCGGACGAAATCTTAGTATACAGCATCGAGATATAATAGAGAAGGGACTCTATGACATACAATTGAGTAAGGAAAAATAGTACCACTGGGCGGGGCTAAGTCGGGGACCAATATAGCGGAGAGTTCAGGGTTGAATCAAGTTGCCAGTTTTTTCCGTTTACAAATTTCACCCAAAAAATACGACGTGTTGGGTCCCTTAAGAACCCTGTTCAAATAAGGTTAATTGAAAATCAAATGAACAATTTTTCTTCAGGGATAATATACACATACCTATAAAAAGATATCAGATTACCAAGACAGACTAGCAAAAATTTCGAATGCGGATCTGTTCAGTACTCATCCCTACCTGTGATATGTTTTTCCTCTAATTTTCTTCTTATCTGTCCCTTCTCTGCTTGAAGAAAGCCTTGCAGTGCACGATTTAATTGTATATTATTAAGCAGAAAAATCACAATTTAAATAGAAACAGGCGCAAGAATCACAATTCCTCCAGAAAATTCAACGATTGTGAAATTTGACGTTAGGTGTTAGTAATATGGCGCATCTGTTACCGCGTTTATTTCAATGATGGCAACTCTATAATGTCCTATCTGTATGGAATTTTTGATTAAGTAGTTCAGAATGTTTTAAACTCATCAAAAGAATAAAGTGGAATGAAGTTTATGAACTGGACAAATCAGATGTATAATATGAAATAGAAAAAAAAAACGAAAAAAGATTAGCAAGTGAAAAATAAAATTAATTCAAAAACGGTATAGAAGAAGTTATACCAGAAGTAAAAACAGAAATGAAATAATTCAAATTATCAGTTACATACTGCTTTTGACAAAGAAAAAAACACTTCAAAGAAGGTTTTTAAACTTTCAACAAAAATTCAATCGTTTTGATTTGTTATCCTTTTCATTGTCTAATAGCAGACAGGGGAACGAAATTGACTGAATAGACCCATGAATGGTAGGAAAACCAGTTTGATACTTCTTGATTGGGTAGTTCAAAACGTTTTCAACTAAGTCAAGAAAACAAGTGAAATGAAGTTTATTGAATAGATAAATCAGATGATGTATAAAGGATACCAAGTGAAAAACCAAACAAAAAAGGATTAGTAAGTAAAGAAATACAATTTATTCGAAAACGTTATAACAAAGTTATACCCGAGGAACAAATAAAAATGAAATAATTCAAATTACCAGTTACTTACTGCTTTTGTCCAACAACGAAACACTTCAAAGAATATTTTCAAACGTTTAACAGAAATCGTTTCGATTTGTTATCCTTTCCATTGTGTAATCGCAGACAGAGGAACGCATTAAACTTGTGAAAAACAAATTAAAAAATTGCCTCTACGAAAACACAACCGACTGCTTTTCCATCCGCAACTAATGAACATTCATCAATCGCCCTCAGTAGGAATTAAGCGGAGAAAAACTTTTCAAATATACTTTAATCGTGGTGTAAAAATAAAGTTGATTGAATAAACCCAGAAACGGTAAGAAAACAAGTTTGATACTTCGCGGAATTTTTGATTAAGTAGTTCAGAACGTTTCAAACTCATCAAAAGAATAATGTTAAATGAAGTTCATAAATTGGACAAATCAGATGAATAATATGAACTAGTAAAAAACAAAATGAAAAAAGATTAGCAAGTGAAAATATTATTCATTGAAAAACGCTATAATAAATTTATACCAGGGGTATAAACAGAAATGAAATACATAATTCAAATTATCAGTTGCTTAATGCTTTTATCGAACAACAAAAAACTTCAAAGAAGGTTTTCAAACGTTTAACATAAATCGTTTTCATTTGTTATACTTTTCATCGTGTAATCGCAGACAGGAGAACGCATTAAACATATGAAAAACAAATTAAAAATTGCCTCTACGAAAACACAACCGACCGTTTTTCCATCCGCAACTAATGAACGTTCATCACGCATTTCTTTCTAGAATTTTGTCTCTTCGTCAAAAATAATATTTTCCAGACTCGCTAAGTAAATAACTTTTACATATTTGAACCAAGAATGTGCGATGATAGCTAATTATGAATATAAAATAAAGTTGATTGAATAGACCCAGAAATGGTAATAGACCAGTTGGATTCTTCGCCGACTTTTTGATTAAGTAGTTCAAAACATTTTCAACTCATTAAAAGAAGTTTATAAATTAGGCAAATCAGACGAATAATATAAAATAGTGAAAAACCAAACGAAAAACGATTAGCAAGTAGAGAATACAATTCATTCAAAAACGTTATAATAAAGTTATACCCTAAAAACAAATAGAAATAATATAATTTAAATTATCAGTTACTTACTGTTTGTCAAACAACAAAACAAAGAAGGTTTTCGAACGTTTAACAGATATTCAATCGTTTTGATTTGTTATCCTTTTCATTGTGTAATCGCAGACAAAGGAACGCATTAAACTTGTGAAAAACAAATTAAAAAATCCTCTACGAAAACACAACCGACCGCTTTTCCATCCGCAACTAATGAACATTCATCAAATCGCCCTCAGTAGGAATTAAGCGGAGAAAACTTATCAAATATACTTTAATCGTGGTGTAAAAATGAAGTTGATTGAATAGACCCAGAAACGGTAAGAAAACAAGTTTGATACTTCGCCGAATTTTTGATTAAGTAGTTCAGAACGTTACAAACTCATCAAAAGAATAATGTTAAATGAAGTTCATAAATTGGACAAATCAGATGAATAATATGAACTAGTAGAAAACAAAATAAAAAATGATTAGCAAATGAAAATATTATTCATTGAAAAACGCTATAATAAATTTATACCAGGGGTATAAACAGAAATGAAATACATAATTCAAATTATCAGTTGCTTACTGCTTTTATCAAACAACAAAAAACTTCAAAGAAGGTTTTCAAACGTTTAACAGAAATCGTTTTGATTTGTTATACTTTTCATCGCGTAATCACTGACAGGAGAACGCATTAAACATATGAAAAACAAATTAAAAATTGCCTCTACGAAAACACAAGCGACCGTTCTTCCATCCGCAACTAATGAACGTTCATCACGCATTTCTTTCTAGAATTTTGTCTCTTCGTCAAAAATAATATTTTCCAGACTCGCTACGTAAATAACTTTTACATATTTGAACCAAGAATGTGCGATGATAGCTAATTATGAATATGAAATAAAGTTGATTGAATAGACCCAGAAATGGTAATAAAACCAGTTGGATTCTTCGCCTACTTTTTGATTAAGTAGCTCAAAACATTTTCAACTCATTAAAAGAAGTTTATAAATTAGTCAAATCAGACGAATAATATAAAATAGTGAAAAACCAAACGAAAAACGATTAGCAAGTAGAGAATACAATTCATTCAAAAACGTTATGATAAAGTTATACCCTAAAAACAAATAGAAATAATATAATTTAAATTATCAGTTACTTACTGCTTTTGTCAAACAACAAAACAAAGAAGGTTTTCGAACGTTTAACAGAAATTCAATCGTTTTGATTTGTTATCCTTTTCATTGTGTAATCGCAGACAAAGGAACGCATTAAACTTGTGAAAAACAAATTAAAAAATTGCCTCTACGAAAACACAACCGACCGCTTTTCCATCCGCAACTAATGAACATTCATCAAATCGCCCTCAGTAGGAATTAAGCGGAGAAAAACTTTTCAAATAAACGCTAATCGTTAGGGAAAAATATTGTACGCAAAACGTTCGAAAATAGTTATTTGGACATGAGTCTTTTCTTACTAGAGTTTTGTGTCTATTCATCTAAAATAAAAATTTTCCGGATTTACGTAAATAATTATTACATACTTGAACCAAGAATTTGTGATGATAATTCTGAATACTAAATAAAGTTTCATATACCCAGAAAAGGTAAGAAAACAAGTTGGATACTTCGCTGCATTCTTGATGAAGTAGTTCTAACCGTTTTAAACTCATTAAAAGAATAAAGTGAACTGAAGTCTATAAATTGGACAAATCAGATGAGAAATATAAAATAGAAAAAAAAACGAAAAAAGATTAGCAAGAAAAATGCACCAGACTCACCAAACAGTATTCTTCGACCAATCTTCTGGAGAGTACTCTCGGACGGGGTCGGTGATCTTCAATTCTTCAATAATAGTGTCTCTTTCACAAAATAATAACGTAGTTCTCTTAAAATAGCGAAACACAAGGTTTTATCTCAAAATAAGAGAAAATATAGAATAGCGGAAAATACAGTTTAGAAAATTATCGGTAGCGATAAGGAACAGTCGGAGGTTGTTCTTAGACTCTCACATATTGTTCAAATTTGTTGAATTGCGCACGCACAGTAGATATCAGTATGGATAACTAAGAATCCATAGGCTGTCCAGTGCAAATACTATTAGAAAGGAATTGAATTGAAAACTATTGAATTTAGAAACAAAAAAATAGATATTACTACAACAAATATAAGATACCTAGTGAAAAACCAAACAAAGAACGATTAGCAAGTAAAGAAATACAATTTATCCAAGAACGTTATAATAAGGTTATACCCGAGAAACATATAAAAATGAAATACCTAATTCAAATTACCAGTTACTTACTGCTTTCGTCAAAGAACAAAACACTTCAAAGAAGGTTTTCAAACGTTTAACAAAAATTCAATCGTTTTGATTTGTTATCCTTTTCATTGTGTAATCGCAGACAGAGGAACGCATTAAACTTGTGAAAAACAAATTAAAAAATTGCCTCTACGAAAACACAACCGACCGCTTTTCCATCCGCAACTAATAAACATTCATCAAATCGCCCTCAGTAGGAATTAAGCGGAGAAAAACTTTTCAAATATACTCTAATCGTGGTGTAAAAATAAAGTTGATTGAATAGACCCAGAATCGGTGAAAAAACAAGTTTGATACTTGTGATACGCCGAATTTTGATTAAGTAGTTCAGAATGTTTCAAACTCATCAAAAGAATATGAACTAGTGAAAAACAAAATGAAAAAAGATTAGCAAGTGAAAATATTATTCATTGAAAAACGCTATAATAAATTTATACCAGGGGTATAAACAGAAATGAAATACATAATTCAAATTATCAGTTGCTTACTGCTTTTATCAAACAATAAAAAACTTCAAAGAAGGTTTGAAAACGTTTAACAGAAATCGTTTTGATTTGTTATAATTTTCATCGTGTAATCGCAGACAGGAGAACGCATAAAACATATGAAAAACAAATTAAAAAATTGCCTCTACGAAAACACAACCGACCGTTTTTCCATCCGCAACTAATGAACGTTCATCACGCACATCTTTCTAGAATTTGTCTCTTCGTCAAAAATAATATTTTCCAGACTCGCTACGTAAATAAATTTTACATATTTGAACCAAGAATGTGCGATGATAGCTAATTATGAATATGAAAAAAGTTGATTGAATAGACCCAAAAATGGTAATAAAACCAGTTGGATTCTTCGCCGACTTTTTGATTAAGTAGTTCAAAACATTTTCAACTCATTAAAAGAAGTTTATAAATTAGGCAAATCAGACGAATAATATAAAATAGTGATAAACCAAACGAAAACCGATTAGCAAGTAGAGAATACAATTCATTCAAAAACGTTATAATAAAGTTATACCCTAAAAACAAATAGAAATAATATAGTTCAAATTATCACTTACTAACTGCTTTTGTCAAACAACAAAACAAAGAAGGTTTTCGAACGTTTAACAGAAATTCAATCGTTTTGATTTGTTATCCTTTTCATTGTGTAATCGCAGACAAAGGAACGCATTAAACTTGTGAAAAACAAATTAAAAAATTGCCTCTACGAAAACACAACCGACCGCTTTTCCATCCGCAACTAATGAACATTCATCAAATCGCCCTCAGTAGGAATTAAGCGGAGAAAAACTTTTCAAATATACTCTAATCGTGGGGGAAAACCGGCACGCCATTACGCAAACAGCTTCGCGAAAAAACGAAAGAGCAAATGTTTTTTCACGCTAATCCTGAGCTTTTCAACTTTTATATATATATATATTGTACGAATTGAATCCGATCGGTTTTTATTCATGAGTCGGAAAATGAAAAGGGAGAAGGGTTCGCCAGACAAACAGCTCATTTCGCGGAGGATTAACTTTCATAATCTGTTGACAGTTTTCCGCGATAAGTTTGTTCGGTTTTCCACGGCGAATCTGAGTTAATATTCGGTCGGAAGTTTTTCCGGTTTTCTCTCTTTCTCCTTTAGGGGATGCCTTTTCGAAGTTATGCGTCTCAGTTAACGGGGTAAGTTTCAAGTTTATGATATAAGGAAGGGGATAATCGTAATGTTTGATCATTGGTATTTTCAGTGGTAAAGGGTTTTCCAATAAGAGGTGTTATTTTGAATAGTCCGCTATTTCGGTAGATGTCACGTTTGAAGTTTTTTTGACAAGTAGAAACTACGCCATTAATAAAAATGAAAAAATGGAAGCAAGCCCTGAGCAGGAGCTTCTGAGCGCTCGTTCTCTGGTGGAGCAATAGGACTATCATCTCAAAATTCTGTATATGACTTGAAATTGATACTTTATATATAAACAATTAAAAAAATTCAATTCTATGGTCACACTTGAAAATTAAAATAATTAAATTTTATGGTTCTGATGATGCGATCCTCTTGAAATTTGGCATGAACATTCAGTATATCAATCTTTATACCAGGAATAAATTTCACTCAATTCAGATATCTTGTTATGAAAATATAATTTTTTTTTCAATATTCAAATTGAATTTCTATAGTTCGGATGATGCGATGATCTTCAAATTTTGCACAAACATTCAAATATAAATCTCAATTCCAAAAATAAATTTCATTTGATTCGGATATCTTGTTATGGAAATATAAAGAGTCTTTCCTTTAATATTCCAATTGGAATTTCTATGGTTCTGATCATGCTATCCTCTTGAAATTTTGCATGAACAATCAGTGTGTCAGTCTTCAATCACAGAATGAATTTCAGTTAAATCGGAAGGTTCGTTATGGAAATAAAAAAATTCTTCTTTCAATATTCCAATTGAATTTTCTATGGTTCTGTTAACACTATGGCAACAAAATTTAGCAAGAGGCTTACTATGAACATCTGGCACGTTGCTGCAATATTTCATTCCGTTTGCCCTCGTTTTGTGTGAAATATTGAGTAACAAAAATTTGAATGGCCACTTTTATGGAACACCCTGTACGATTTTTCTGGTTAACGAACTTAACCGAGCTATTTGGGAGCTGAACATACCCTGAAAATTTCAAGTCTCTAGGACAATCCGTTCGAGAGTTATTGTGCTCACGGACGGACGGCCGGCCCTACAGAATTTGATTTGACCTCATATTTTCCATCAGGGAGTCGAACCCTATCGTTTGAGACCATTTTCGGCTCAAAATTCGAAAATTACAGACATTTGGGCAAAACGATATAGCACTCGTCTAAGTAGAACGAGCGCTCAAAAATGGAGCGATACACGCTTCAAGAACGCATTGAATTTATTTGAAGTCACTATAAAAATGGTGAAAACTTGGCAGAGACGGTTCGTGAAACTGGTCGTCGTGAATCACCTTGTCAGACCGCAATAAAGAAATTGGTGGAAAAATTCGAGCTGTTGGGTCACGTTAGTGATGTCGTCATTACACCGTATTTTGCATAAAGATTTGAGCCTTAAGGCTTATAAAGTTCAGTTACACAAGAACTCAAGCCGGCCGATCATCAACAACGAAACCATTGATCTTTTGCGAGAAAAGTTTTCGGACCGTGTTATCTCTCGAAGAGGTGATCACAATTGGCCAACGAGATCTTGCGATTTAACACCTTGCGATTTCTTCCTTTGGGGCCACGTGAAAGAAAAGGTCTACGCCAATAGCCCAGCGTCGATTCAAGACCTCAAATATGGAATTAGTGAGGCTATCGAGGACATAGGGTAGCCACTTTACGATTTGGTTATGGAAAACTTCATTGAAAGGATAAAGTCCTGTAAGCGTGGTCATGGTGGTCATTTGCCTGATGTAATTTTCCAGTTTTAACGGCATAGCTTCTTCTTTATAATGAAATAAACAGCCGATCATTCATATTGAAGGTATTTTTTTTCTGAATATCAAAATAACACCTCCTATTGGAAAACCCTTGATCAAAAAAATCAGAATAATAATCACTTATTTGTCGGTTCCAAGCCATTTCAATTTTTTTGATGTTGTTTATGGACCACATCTGGACAAGAATTTGAGAAGTTTCAGGTTTGAGGTTTATATATCCTGTGAGAAAGTTTGAGCCGGTAATCCATATAGGTTCTGGATACTTAGTTGAGTTTGGAGCAGCAGCGAGAGCTTCACTCTGCAGTTTGTTCCATTCTGTTGTAGGACATGTTGTAGAACACAACTCAGCGAGTATCAGAGGTATTGAGCTCAGTAGTAGTCGGTATCTTCTTCTTCTGGGTGCTCGGTCGTTCGTACTTCGTTGCTTGGTCTTGGATTCCTCGGTTGATGTCATGGTAGTCGGTCTTGTAATGTTTTTATGGTTGTTCATGGCGTCCATCGTAAATACAAGCTTCCTCACCGTTTTAACAGTACTGACAAGTACTGCGTAGCTTTGTGAAGGTTTTCATCCAGATCTAGCTCTTCCAGGTTGAATTTTAGACTGATGTTGATGATTACTGTGGTCGATATGACAATAGGAATATATTTAGTACTGAACATTCCACACTGCCATTTGATCTGAAATGATTCTAGAATATTATTATGTATGGCTTGATGTGAAGTCAGAAGAAGAAGGTTCTCCAGACAAACAGCTTATTTCGCGGAGGATTAACTTTCATAATCTGTTGACAGTTTTCCGCGATAAGTTTGTTCGGTTTTCCACGGCGAATCTGAGTTAATATTCGGTCGGAAGTTTTTACGCGTGACTCTCGTCTTTTCCGGTGTTCTCTCTTTCTCTTCTGGGGAATGCCTTTCCGGAGTTTTGCGTCTTATTTAACGGGGTAAGTTCCAAGTATGTAAGTTGAGTGAGGGGTTAATCGGGATGTTTGATAATTGGTATTTTAAGAAGTATTTTATGGGGATCCAATCTGGGAATAAATCTCATACTGAGAAATTCAAAGAAGCACTCACTTGTGAATAGAAGCTTTTGACCGCTTGTGATATTGAGAAAATAGAAATTCGAATTCGACGGCAGGCTGTAAACACCATAGGAAGAAATCAAGGAAGCCCTGACGAGAAATCAGAAGCATTTGCGCACAAAAACAAAATATTTCACATGTCTTGAGAGCTATCAGTTTCATTATAATCATTTATGATTTTAACTTTTCTATTCAAATCTTTAAATTACCCTTAAATTGTCACAGTTTGGAAAATATTGCCCTATTTGGGGCTCTTCAGTATGGAGGAGCTCCGTCTATAGGCATTTTAGGTTCCTTATTTGAAGAAATGTTGCCTATCTCTGAAAAAAAACAGAAACAAAACGCCATCTCCTGGGATTCTTACGAATACCTACCTCCGATGCATGAACCTTGAACGAAGTAGCGAGATGTTTATCCGTTTTTCATACAAACTGGTGGTAGTCTAACTATGTATGTGGATCTAACCTTCAGTCGATGAAGTGGAAACGCTCTTTTAATCGTCATAAACCAGACGTTGTTATAATATTACAAAATGAAAATTCATGCTCTGTTTGATATTACCATCCTGCATGTTCCTTGTGCGTTGACGAGATTAGTTCCGAAGTATGGGTTAAATTTTGGTTGATTTCAAATCAATTGATATTATTCTCTGCTTTCATTGTTTATACTATGCCTGCGTTACTTTTAAACGTATGAATTTTCATTTCGTATTACGGTTAATCAAACTTGAGCAATTGTCAAATTGCCAGATTAAATCTTGTCAATTGACAGATTAGAAAGTTTCAATTGACAGATTATAATCTGTCAATTGCCAGAAAAAATCTGCCAATTGACAGATGTAATTTGTCAATGGACAAATCAAATCTGTCAATTGACAGATTTTTTTTCCATCGCAGTTGTACTAATACGCCGTTGCAAAAACCAACTGGTATCAAAGCGGCCAATAATCAGGGTTCAGGGCTCTCGAACGAGGCCGTCCGACGGCCGGCGTCCATTTCACGGTCCACGCGCCCCCGCAGAATCGAATTATCCACGAGCCCGCTTTTTTCCCATGAAAAATGCGCTGCACTTGATGTGTTTAACCCCGCCATTAGGGTTTGTGTGATACCTCAAACATACCACCGCGATATCGGCCCATCCGGGACGGTTTTTTCGGTTGGATTTTGCGAATCTGGTGGCCGGGGCGAACTGCTGACGATTGGTATTCCTGCTGATTCGATTAAACGAGGATGTTTAATAAAGTTGTTCCTTCTTTTTCCGACAAATCATATCTGTGTAAGAACAACATTAACAACAAAAGTGGTGTTATAGTTTTATGAAGCACTAATACACTCTAGTTAAGCACTAAATAGCGGAAAACCCGGATAGATGCCCCACTTTTTGTAATTTCCCCATATTTTTGAAAATATTGATTTTAGACGTGTAATTTCTATGAGTGTAGGAAGCCCCATTATTTGATTTGAAATACTCAGATTTCTCTGATATTGCAATCCCAAATTCCACAAAAATTTGATTTTTGTAGAACCTTTTTTTTGAGGATAGATGCCTTCAAGTATGGATAGTTGCCCCACCATGAAAATACTGGAAGGGATAGATGCCCTTCATACTGTGTGAACCAAAAACCCAACTAAATACAATGAGATTTTCTATGCCTAAAACAGCAACTTTATCTACACAACATGGATCGAATTAGCAACAATTGTGCATTTTTAACTGAATTTCAAAAGCATATATCAAACGAAAAGTTGCATTCTTCATATTTACATAAAGCACTATTCCACTCATTCATAATAAATTAACGAAATAATAAGTCTCAACAAAAATGATCAGGAATCAAGTTTAAAATCAAGATAACACAATGAATCGAAAATCTGCTCAGAAGATAAGGTTTCAGTTTAGATGTCCTAAGGGGCAACTATCCTTTTCGATAGGGATAGACGCCCATGATTTTTTTAATAAATTAAGAAGAAAACAAAAAATATTTGTACTCAAATGTACACTCAATGAAACACTGTATTGACGTAATAAAAAAAAATTACTGAATTTATTATCACTTCAAAAGTTATACAGCGCAAATACCTACCTCTAAAACTTTGGCATGTTTGTGAAGTTCGCTGCTGAGATAATCGCCCACACTAGCGACAGACGGCTTCACTTTACAATAACCCTTGCAAAACTAAGGTCCAGGGTGACTGTAGTAGCTACTTATAAAATTAATTTTTTGATAAGTATTTCGGAAATTTTGGTATTTTGAAAATGGAGCATCTATCCAACTGGGGCATCTATCCGGGTTTTACCCTATTTGTCAAAGTTTCAGAATTAGTGCTTCCAACTTTTCGCTAACTTCAAGCTTGGTGGAAATCAACACTCAATTACTGTGAAACTTAAAATTATATCACAGCCGTTTTAAAAGCCACTTATTAAGCACTAATTAATGAAACAAAATTTTTGAAGAAGCTCAAATATGTTGGTGCTGACCGTGAAGTCAATAAATTAGTAAATAAATAATCTCTAATATTATAAAAATGGGTTAGTTTTTTCTTTGGTTCCAAGAGCACCAATAAGCACTAATTGAGTACTAAACATGGGTATATTGATTTCATGGTAATTTTATATTTTTGGTGCTGAGCGCCAGAGTACAAGAAACTATAATTGTCAATTTTTCATAAACTATGGTGGTGTTGAAAGAGGCTGATGAAGCACTGATAGGCACTTATTAAACACTAAATATTGGACATAGTTTCAGAATTACAGTAGAACCCCTCTAATCCGCCCTCGGCTGGTCCGTCACTCCGGTTAGTCCGACCAGGCGCCGTCCTAACGTTTCTTTCCGACTTTTACCATTGTATAATCCTTATACAATACTTTTACTAAGTTTATAAGCTCTGTTTCTTTATTATTCTTTCATTACTTTTATTCATTACTTATTAAGTATCTACTTCTTGATTTGTACAGTTGAAACAATGTTTACAAACATTTTCTAAGATCAAAGATCACTTATTTCACTGTAAAACATGTCTGAATATGTTTAATGTAATAAATATTGGATTTTTGGATAATCCGACTTTTTTGCGTTCCGACCATACCCCCAGTCCCGTAGGTGACGGATTAGAGGGTTCTACTGTAGTGCTTAAAACTTTTCGCTAATTTTACGGTCCCTCGCTCGCCAGAAAATTAAATTTTTCTTACAAGTCATAAATTCGATTAGAAACATGATTTTCATTAATTCATGTACAGAACATGTGGAAATAATCAAAATTTCTTAATCAATTCACTTTGGATCGACATGACCACCTTTCACTCTGACTATTGCCTTGAGACGGCCAAAAAACGAAGCGCAAATTGCTCGAACGTAACCTGCCGGTATTTAGCAACTCACGGACAATGGCTTTCTACAGCGACTCGAAGCTCTTCTTCTTCTTCGCGCGGCGCCTTCCGGCTGAGGCCTAGTGGCCAGTTCACCCGCATCGAAGCTGGTATATTTTTAGTTCGAACCTTGCTTTCTAAAATGGCTCACGAATAATAATCCAGTGGATTCACGTCTAACTGTAGACGATATGGAGTTCAAAACGTTTTCAAACCATTCTTGGTTCACTCGCACTTGAGAGCCAGTGCAGAATCTTGTTGGAACGTCTATGGTCTATAACCGAAATTTTTTTCTACCCATGGCTTCAAAGATGCCTCCAGAATAGTTTCCTGAGATTATGTCGATTTAACTTTGACTCCAGGCTCAATGAAAATGATTAGGGAGCGCCTATTCGCGGTTGCAGAGGTCCAAACCATCATTGGTGGATAGTGCTAGTTTGTGGTAGCCAACCGATGATTCAGATTATCATCTGAATAGCAAATCAGGTCAACTCTATCGTTCTGGAGTTTACAAATTGCTGAAGTGGAAAAAAAATTTCGTCAGAAAACACGATTTTACAACATTACAATGGGAGAAAAAAGGATCTCGAAAACCCCCATATGCACCTGGTATATATTAGGAGTTCTGATTCTGAGGTACAGGGTGTTTTTCAAATTAGAATGAAAAATAGAACCAGTGTATCTCCTGAACAAAATCACCGATTTATCAAAATTTCGGAATGGAGATAGCTTGCATGATTTTTTAGAAAACTGTTATAAGATATCATTCGATTGGAAGGTCGGTATCACATAAATACGGAGAGTATAAACAGTTTGGAACAACACCATGTATAATGAAATTCACGATTACTTTGAAATCTGCGTAAGCTGTAATCCATTTAGTCAATTCGTTCAATATTATCTTATGGCACCATCCAGGTTACCGCGAGGACTGATTTTTTCCCCAAAAGTAACAATGATTTGTTTCTCGTACACATATTTCATATTTTATTTATCTCGTAACGTAGTGAATTTCATCAATTCAATCAATTAAAGTTGAGTTTTCATTTCACTTCAATTATTCATGTTATTTTCAATGAAGGGCGATTTTGGAACTAATACTTTTCGGACCTTGGGGTTCAAAAAGTATCGATTCCCGAAATCGCCCTGTATCTCTTGAACGGAAACAGTTATGCAAAATCTGATTCGAAAAAAAAATTGGCTGTCTCACCCAAAATGGGATGCACTGCACATGTTTTTCAAAAAGTAAGATGTCCTCTTGGAAATTCCATATTATTAATGTTAATTCAATTTAAAAATAATATTATAATATTTTTGTTATTATCCTAATTTATTTCCTGAGGATTTTTATCATTTTGGTTACATGAATCAAATGACATAAGGCTCACTTTTATCTATAGATCAAAAATCTCGAATTTCACATTCCTGAGTAGAAAAGGACAAAACCATAAATCCGCGTATTCCAAAACCACATTCTAACATCAGCGGCAATCCGCAAAAACCGTGGATCACGTAACCTAACGCCGCGATCGACAACGCAATTGCGCTGATTCAATCCCAATTTTCCAGTTTTTCCATTTTCCGCAGTCCGCTCGGCACGGGGAGACCGCTACGCGAAATAGAAGCCGCTTTTTTCGAGCGTAAATCAGGCTTAATGTCAACTTACCGCGGCACTGGTCGCCGTGGTCAGAGGAATAAATTCGAAAGTGTACATAATCGATTGAGTTTCGCGACCCTGTTTGACTTCTGGCCAATCAAGCACTGTTTGGAATCGAGTTTCACTCCGTGCCACACACGGTAGTTTATTTTGGATGCTGATTTTCAATCTCGAACGGGGAATTTTCTAGTGAATTTGGGGTTTTATGTTTGAACTGATGTGTACGTTACTATAGAATTGACTTCTTCACTATTTCATATCATTTTCATGCGTTGTTAAACATGGAATAATGGATCTATTTCGATTAGAATACAGGATAGACCTGCTGAAATACTGGGTGGACAACTAAGGAATTCCGATTTAAAAGAGAAGTGAAACAAAAACTATCGAGTCAATTTTAATTTTTTTTTCTACAAATGATGCTCAGCTCTTTGAGAATTCATTTTTGAAAAATTACACTGTCCAAATGTTAACCGTTTTTCTACTGACACTCTTCGAGTCGAACCCCCAAATTCAGAAAAAAAACGTCGCAAAGTTTCTGAACCGATGGCTTGAATTTCCTGGCGGATATTTTCCTTCAAGGCAATAAGAGTGCGGGGATTTTTACGGTAGACTACACTTTTGAGGTATCTCATAAGTAAAAGTGGCAACAGGTAAAGTCCGATCTTCTGGGGGGGTATGGAAGGTCTCCACGCCGAGAAATCAAGCGCCTGAGTAACAGGTAAAGACCGATTTGAAGTGTGACAAGTGGCCTCGTCTTGCTGGAACCAAGTGTCCCGATTGTATCCATCAAAGTCCTGAAGAGCTGGTTTAAAAATTGTTTAACATGTCTACATAACGATCAGAATCCACTATTACTGCTTGGTCGCGGCCATCTTCGAAAAAGTACGGGCCAATAATGCCTTGTGCGTGTATTGCACACCGAACTGTAACCTTCAGACTATGCAATTGAGTTTCATGTTTCTCTTAGGGGTTTACTGAAGATCAATACTGGCAATTTTGTCGGTTTACATAGCCGTTGAGATGAAAATGGGCTTCATAAGAACGAAAGCTCCTGACTTGTCCAGAGAACCATGGCGACTGAATTTCCATGAACCCAACCGTCGCTCAAGACCAAACCCACTTTCTTTGTTATTCAAAATAATTTTAGAGCGCTTTCAAATCGAAATTCCTTAGTTGACCACCCAGTATTACTGTGTTGGTTTTTCTAGTAATATGTTCAAAACTAGCCTGGAAATGCAAAATATAACTCAATGCAGCTAGCCAAACAAACAGGTCATCCTAGCATAGGTAGTGGTCATACTGCAGTGCAGCGCCACGAAATGGCAGATAAACTGGCAAGAGTAACTCCTCTCATTGGACCAGAGCCATTCTGCTGTTTTCTAGGCAAACATCAAAAGATGTTAGTTAAGGAATAGGAACTAAAGAGGAAATTAGATTCTGCAAATGGCCGCAGAAACAGGCTGAATCATTTCTCTCTCACTAAACAAGATCAAAAAAGACATTTCATTCAGTAAGAATTGTAGGCAATGGCGGGTAAACTTGCAACACCTGCTTCGCAATTTTTCAGCAATCTTTATAGTCTAAGAGCCCGTGAACCCCAGACCTTCGTTACTTTATAAAAGCTGAAAACTTGTCTACGCATGCTCCCAACACAGGTAAGAACGATGGACCATTATGAAGTTTGGGTTAGCCTGGCTTTGGCAGGTAAACGGTATTAAAGGGGTGTAAAACACTGATCTAATTTCGTCAAATAATAAAGTGTGATTTTTTGATATTACCTTCAGGATATCATTAAAAATCACGTCATCAATTGCCAGACAGTTACTATAGTGGCAACCCCTTGCCAGACACCCTTAATCTTCATTAAATTCTTTGTAATTCTACTTACGTTATAGTATAAAAGCTGATTTTCATATATAATACTTGGGTAATAATTAGATAATGTCATATTGTAACGGATTTATTTATGCAAATTGTTAGCCTCATTAACAAGAATCCCGTGACAAAAAAAGTGACCAGCTAGCTCAGACAAACAAACAAAATAAATCAATGTGGTTCTTTTCTCCTCGAAATATGCAAGAAATTTTACTTAGGGCGCCAGGTAATTTATTGCCTAGTCACCTTTATACCGAATTACCAAATAAATAGACTTTATCAACGAAACCAACAGTATAATAATTTTCGTGGAGGCAGGAGGGTAGAAAAAAATATGAAGTTAAACTCAATTTTGCTATATATCTAAATTTCCAATCAATTTATTGTATTATATACCTGAACCTCAAATATACTCAACTTTTTACATGAATATTATATATTACTTTTTTTTATCCTTTCTAACAGTGTTATTATTAACTAAATTCTATACTAATCAAAATTGGCAAACAGATTACATACAAATATATCCTACTAACCAATAGTAGGTAGGTAAGTACTCACAAAATGTCTTTTTATAAATTCTTGGAGTGGACTTGATCAGCATACAGATAACGAAATAAATCCATCCAGCATCCAATTCATCCAATTGAATATAAGCGAGTACATGCAACTAAGCATACAAAAAAAAACCCTGCAACAACAAATATGTCCTGTCGAGCCTCCTTCATTAATATCAATAATTCAAACTCACCCTGGTTATTATTGGGGTTTATTAAAAGTGACTTCAATTCAATCCTCTATACAGAGATTTCAAAAACCTTGAAATAATCGAGACAAGTTATCCAATCCCAAAATGGTAAGTTTCAAAAACAACCAACAAATTAACTTTCTCTCGAGCCACTTGATTGACAATAAATCATAAAATGAAATGAAAAATATTGAAGGAGAATCGACAGAAACACATATGCGACACATGGGTAACCACGATTTCGTTCGAGCTCTGATATATTTTAATGGTCATATGGCGCTAAATTTAAAAATTTAATTTCTACCGAAATTCACACGTAACAATATGTCTCGCGCTCGCACCTGCAGCTAAACTACAAGCTTGTCTGGCAAAGGGTTGGCACTATCAAAAGTGTCTGGCTAATGAGGAAACATTATCTAATTATAACCCAAGTATTATATATAAAAATTAACTTTTATACTATTACGTAAGTAGAATTACATATAATTTAATGAACATTAAGGGTGTCTGGCAAGGGGTTGAAACTATAGTAAGTGTCTGGCAATTAATGACGTGATTTTTAATGATATTCTGAAGGTAATATCAAAAAATCACACTTTATTATTTGACGAAATTAGATCAGTGTTTTACACCCTTTTAATACTGTTTACCTGCCAAAGCCAGGGTAACCCAAACTTCATAATGGTCCATCGTTCGTACCTGTGTTGGGAGCATGCGTAGACAAGTTTTCAGCTTTTATAAAATAACGAAGGTCTGGGGTTCACGGGCTCCTGCTCTATTAGGGAAATGCTTCCTTGGTTCATGTTCACTGGCACCAGAGCAACTAATGAACGTAACACCCAGTAAAGAAGTATGATTCATTTAAACCTTGCTGCCTGAATGATTATCAGCGCGAGGTTTCGAAAGAGATCTTAAGGTCAAGACGCTTCGAGATCTTCTTCTTCAATTATTTCTCCAGACTCTAATACACGGCATCCAATGACCAATGTGGATGAGTTGCTTTCTGAAGTATCATGCATGGATTTTTTTAACTCTAGAAGAAAAAGTTTTGACTGTTGACGAAGCCACAGATATTTTACTGAATCATTAAAATTCCTTAAAGTAATCAAAAAGAGAAAAAACCGTTATCATTATTATGGCCTACATGGAGATTGGCAAATTTAACGGAACGACATCTTCTTCGTCAGTTACACAATATATCCGATCTCAGGGTGCGCTTACATGCGGGACGCCAACTTGGCTTGGCCATGGCTAACCGTGACCGGTTCACCGCAGCTTCTATCCGACGGAGAGGGTCACCACAGAGCCGTCCATTCTTGCGTGTAGCCGATACGTTCGTTTCTGGTACGCGAGATTCTAATGAGGAGGGAATGCCTTTGATTGTCTTGAGTTGGGAAATTTCAGTGGTGTTCAGGTTATTTCAGTGTGTCGAAGTCATAGAGATAGGATAGTATAGAGTTGCCATCTATCATTTAAATGAATGTGGTATCAATGAACGCCATATTACTACCACCTAACGTCAATTTGACAATCGTTGAATTTTCGGGAGGAATTGTGATTCTTGCGCCTGTTTCTAGTTAAGTTGTGATTTTTTCTGCTTAATAATATACAATGAACTGGTATCGTGCACTGTAGGGCTTTCTTCAAGCAGAGACAGATAAGAAGAAAATTAGAGGAAAAACATATTACAGGTAGGGATGAGTACTGTCAGAAGAACAGATCCGCATTCGAAATTTTTGCTTGTCCGTCTTGGTAATCTGATATCTTTTTATATGTGTATATTATCGCCTAAAGAAAAATTGTTTATTCAATTGCCCTTTTTTGAACAGGATTCCTAAAGACCAAACCGTCGTTTTTTTGGGTGAAAGTAAACAGAAAAAACTGGCAACTTAATTCAACCCTGAACTTTCCGCCATATTGGTCCCCGACTTAACCCCGCCAAGTGGTACTATTTTTCTTAACTCAATTGTATGTCATAGCGTCTCTTCTCTATTATATCTCGATGATCGAAGTTGTGTGTATTGGACAAAAAGTTCGGGTTTCTACACATGGTGTTATGCGTTGGAGTTTGAATAACGGGAGTGTTCTTTAAGAAAGATGATTATTTATTAATAAGCTGCTTTCAGCGATATTCATGTACAGAAAAGCTTCCTCATGTGATCCAAAAAATCGTGGAATTTAGGGGACACCATGCTGATGATGTATCCGTGATCTGCAGCGGTACTACTGCAGATGAATGTTGAATAAAATCAAAGGAAAGCCTGGAGAAACTGTATAAATAGTTTCAACATTACGATATGGTTATGGACACTGTCCCTTCGTGATCACGTGAGAAATGAAGACTTAAGGTCAATCCACACATTTCCGTGACGTGACGGCGACATTGCTGTCAGTGCGGCCCTCTTTTCAGTGTAATCCGTTATAAATTTTTCACTATCCATACAGCAACATACGATGTCGTCTATGTCAGTGTTTTCCGACCATTGTTGGTTCCACTCTTTGGTCTTTTCCAGTTTGAATCTGTCATCTGACGTGAATGTTATTGTCTTGCAAAATGAATTGCTGCTCTTGAGATCTTGCTTTTGGACGAGGAAGAAAAAAGAAACGAAGACATCGGGTCACTGCATCGGACATTCTGAATATGCCTTTGCTTCAACTAGACACTTGTATTCTCTGATATACCGATGTGGAAATTCACATCGAGAACATACGATATACACAGGATCAGACAGAGAATTCTTCCCTACAGTTGCACAATGAATAGGCGAGATAATGAAGTGCGATAACTGAATGAATTCAACTGTCTTACTGCGATAATCTAGTCTCGTCTCTCTCTTATCGCAGTATGGTAGGGAACCCGAACTACACGTATAGAATTTTTAATTTGTCAGGCTGCCCGTAATACTCGATTCAAGTATTTACTGTTGCCTACCATACTAAAGAATTACGCTCCTCTAAACGATAAGAGAGAGACAAGACTAGAATAAAGAAGTAAACAACTGAACTCAGTGTGTTACAGCAAGTGATTGTCTCTACTATTCATCTGGGCAACTGGACGGAAGAATTCTCTGTCTGATGCATTGTATATCGTATGTTTCAGATGTGAATTTCCAAACCTGTATATGTTCAATGAATGTCACTCTACGGTACGTCACATCACTGAAATGTGTGGATCCACCTTTACTGGGGAGAACAGGAGAACGGATGTTTTCTATCAAATAGCTGCTCAAGTTGAACTGGGCTAGCCATGTGACCCGTATGGTAGACAATGGACCAAGAGGCTCCTCGAGTGGAGACCAAGGTTCGACAAAAGAAACAGGGGAAGAGCTTCAGCGCAATGGGTGGGTGATAACAAAGGAATACCATAAACTGTGTTCAGAGCTCTCAAAATAAAGGACAGTGGGCAGAAAAGATTATTATTATACACCAAAGTTGATTGTATCGAGATTCAAATCGAAGAGATGCTTTGTCATGCGGTCCAAAAGCTCGTGGAATTGAGCAGACATCATGCTGATGATGTATGTGTGATCTACAGCAGTACCACAGCAGATGAATGTCGAACAAAATTGAAGGAAGACCTGGCGAAACTGGATAAATCGAGACTGACGAATGGAGAAATTGTTAAATCGATCTTCGTCGTCGATCCAACAATGTATCCGATCTCAGGGTGCGCTTACATGCGGGATGCGGGACGCCAACTTGACTTGGCCATGGCTCACCGTGACCGGTTCACCGCAGCTTCTATCCGACGGAGAGGGTCACCACATAGCCGTCCATTCTTGCGTGTAGCCGATGCGTTCATTTCTGGTACGCGAGCGTTTAATGAGGAGAGAATGTTGCTAGTAGGTGTCTTTGATTGTCTGGATTCTTGAGTTGGGAAGTTTTCGTGGTGTTTCGGTTATTTCAGTGTGTCGAAGTTGAGCGTATTGGTGAGGAAGTTAGATTTTCTGCACATGGTGTGATGCACTCCAACTCCACTCATAAGTTGTTCACTAAGATATTGACTAATAAAATCTCCAGCCAGATAAACATATCTGAGGAACAACAAGGATTCAGATGCAACAGGTCAACGGTGGACGCGAAATCAATCGAGTTCAACAAATCCATGTTCACATGCTTTCTCGACTTAACAAAGACCTTCGACAGACTCCACGATGTTCTAGAAACCCTACAAGCTAAGAATCTATGTAAAACATATACATATAACACATAATTAAACATTTTAATACCGACAAAACTACCAGGATAAAAACACAATGTTGTCTGAAGAAACAAGTCAATAACAGGCAGAAAGCAGACAAAACAGGACATAGTACTATTATAAAGTGAAAGAAGAAGAATATATATATATTCTTTTGAATTGAGAGCTAACAAAATACAATACATGAAACAAAAAGTCCCTAGCTGAGGTTGGTGCAAAACGGGGTACCATACTATTCTGTCGTATGATACCAGAGCACAGGGAAAAACCTCAGTAGAAAAAAACCTGCCTCGCCGTTTTTACAAAATTGAAACTTAACACTATTCGAATAAATACCTTCAATATTCAGATACAAATACATAGTTCTTGCTCTTGGGCCAGGAGGGTGTTTTAAACCAGGTCTGGCGTTCCAAGTGATGATTTTCAAATCTTTTCTGTTCTTTTAAGACCGCTACAGGACCCTACTGAAGGGTAATCATCTCCTATAGATTTAAATAGTGGTATTTTATCCAAAATATCGAATTTAATTTCGAAATAATGATAAAAAACGTATGACAAAACTCATGTCAAAATGACATATATATGAAGAATAAGAAGGTGTGATGCAATGAGTAATTTTATGGGGAAAGATGATGATATACTACTCAGAAAAACAATTTCTTTTGGAAATGAAGTGATATCATAATGTTGTTCTATAGCTTTCAATAAAGTTTTGAGGAACAAACTCTCTTTACGGAAATCAGCAGCCGAATATAGAGTTAATGCACAAATTCTACATAACCGTATCAAAAAAATACGCGAAACAAAATACATATATTGGTAGCAAAAATTGTGTATTCGAATCGGAATTTGCCTGTATGAAAGTGCCCCGCATGTGGGGTACATTCATACGTTTTTAATTTTTTTCATCTTTTCCTTTTAAGTCGTAGGCCCATCGCGAAGAAAATTGAAAATAGAAATAACACCTAATAACCGAACACGACCATAACACCCAAACAGTTAACCTTTACGACACAGAAGAGGTTAACCTCATTGGGTTTCGAACCCGCAGCACCACCCCGTACCTATCGCGGTCTGTTATGCAGACCATCCTAGGCCTCGAGTTGGTTGCGTGAGCCTGCAACAGCTACTCTGCGGTGCGCCCTTCTTACCTATAAAAGTGCGATGTGGAAAAGACAGGTTGATTAACGGTAGCTATCGCCTGATGGCCTAGACTAGCGTCAACTTTGACGGGGACGCAGTTTAGGCTGTCACTTCCGCGGTTTTCGCGTGTTTAGGGTGTATGAGGATTGGGAATTATGATATGTTCGGGGTGGTTCATGAAAACTAATGTTTATTGAGTATCGGTTGGATATTTGAGTTTTGCTTGCTCGTACCAGGAAACAGCTAGCTCATAGTAGAGAGTTGAAGTGCGCGCAGCACGTAAGCCCGAACGTGGACGTAGACGTGAGAAATATAACGTTTACGTCTTGGAGTAAAAATAGAGTTGAAGTGCTGCCATACGTACGTACGGCAGACCATTAGAGACTAAAGCTAACCTATTATTTTTTTGTTGTATTCTGACAGAAAGTTTCTGATATTAGCGATTCAGATTGTCTGTTTCCTATAAACAAATTGATGATGTGAACATATATTTGTAGGATTACTTCATTACATTCGAATTTCAGAATGAATAATAATGAAATAACTTGAGTTCTTGCCGAAAGCAGGAATTTTAGAGGAAATCATCACAAATGAGTTACTTGTATGTAAATATCACTCTCATTTGAAAGGAAAATGCCACATTTGTAACTTATCGAAATAATATATTAGTTCTTGGTACTTATATGCAATCTCGTAACAGAAGTATTGCATTGAAAAAAATTCAACACTTCTCAGAAACATGCAAAATCACAGTTTATAAATAATAAGGAAGATATTAAGTAAAAAGTTAATTAATCGTGTTCTCAAAACAAAGTTTCAGCTACTAGATTGTTTTTAAAATTTTTAAGGTTAGAAGCATTTCATCTCAAAATTCCAGCATTCGCCCTTCATCGGTCGGATTCGTTCAACTTTCGGTTACGTACGTACGTACTACGTACGTACGTAACAGAACGCTAGTTTACGTCGCACGTAAAGCCGGCCCAAGCGTGAACGTAAGAAACTGACGAGTGCGCATCAGCACATGTCAATTGTAACGTTTACGTCTACGTCCTTGGCAGCACTTCAACTCTCTAGTGAAATACTGAATCGTTACGAATATTAAAAACGAAAAATTTTGTGAGTGTAGATCGATGTTTGTTACGGCTAACCCTTTACTGCATGAATTTTTATTTTGCTATGAAAAAATTAATTTCCGAAGAATTTGATCTCAAGTTGAACTCAAAAATACTCAAAAAATCCTATACTCGAAATTTTTGAATTTATTTCGAAAAAACTGGTTTGGGCCACATATGGAACATCTTGCAACAAGAAAATATTAAGGCATATCAAAAAAATGTATTCATTATGAAAACAAGGGACGCAGTATCTTGTCAGATACAATGGTATTTGGTATTTGAAACAAATTATATGAGTTTTCCCTGAGCAGCCTGGGGATTTGAATCTCATGCGACCTGTTTCCAGCCAGTGCAGTAAATCATCAAGATAATCCTTTCACACTTCTTCTTGGGGGATTTTTTTTGTTGATTCTTTTCTCTGCTTATTTTCATACATGTGTTGCACTTGGTCTTTCCCTGTTCTGTCTAGTTGGTTTTCCGGCTGTACAAAGAGCATTTGCTATGGCTATCTTTGTATCTAGAAGAGCGTATGGTTCATTAGACAGATACCGATGCGAGTATTACCTACTGCTGCATGTGTTTCATCTTCTTCTGATAAATTATATTATTCATTGTCGAAGTCAAGAGTCCATACAACTTTCATTTTCCATAAAATAGCTTTGAATCCATATCTAGGATAAATATGCAATGTAATTTCAGATTCTGGCACTGCATGATGTTCCACATATGGGACAAACTGTTTTGTTATTCTTTATATAAATTTTTGGAGATCAAAATTATGGGAACTTGCCTAAATAGGTTCTTGAAATCACTAATACAACCAAGATATTTTGTCCCCTACAAAAAACATTTTTTAATGATGAAAAAACGACCACAGATATCATCGAACTCTCGCCCAAATCAGATTCAGTAAGAATGGACAAATGAAAGCCTATTGTAGGCTTTTTACTTAGTTCAGCATCTCTGCGTGTATCATACTGCTTCTTATAAATGTATTTTTTTTTGGGTTTGTGCCATATATGGCTGAATGGATTTTGATGAAACTTTACAATAATATAGCTTGGGTAACAGATTGGCTATAAATAAAGATGTTGAGTGAATTGTCGAAAATATGACGATAATTTTCAAGTACATATTGTAAAAACTATAGTGATTGACACCTTTAGTGCATGGATACATTCAGTAGGCGAATTCGGTTCATAATTTTACTGCAACACTATGGTTATTATTACTGAACTATAGTTGAATGTTGATATTTTGGTATTACCTTCAATTAAAAGACAGGTTGATTAACGGTAGCTATCGCCTGATGGCCTAGACTAGCGTCAACTTTGACGGAGACGCAGTTTAGGCTGTCACTTCCGCGGTTTGGGAAATTATGATATGTTCGGGGTGGAAAAAATACGTTGGTGGTAGTTTGGGCGAATATTTTATTGAATATCGGTTGGATATTTGAGTTTTGCTTGCTCGTACCAGGAAACAGCTAGCTCAATACCAAAATGCCGATTCGTTACGAATATTATAAACGCGAAATTTTGTGAGTATGGATCGATGTTTGTTACGCCTAAAACTACTGAATGGATTTTGATGAAACTATACAATAATATAGCTTTTGCATCTGATTAACACATGAGCTACAATTAATAAAGATGTTGAGTGAATTGTCGAAGATATGACGATAATTTTCGAGTAAATAGGTAGACAAAAATCTACAGTCTGTGAGCTAATCTGGCGTGCGCTGCCAAAAACTCTCAAATTTCTTATACATGATGCGGCAGCATAACTTCCTTTTTTTAAAACTTAATAAAACGCATTATATGAATCAGAAAATTTTTATTCGTTTTTTATAGTATAGGCACATACATAAAGTTTTGTTTTACCCAGTTTTGAAGATAAAATCAGGTAGGTGTCGTCCCCCATTTTCCATACACTGAGTAAACCGATTTCAAGCGTTTGTCATGACCCCAGCCAGTATAGCAGGCGTTATGTTGGCAATTTCTTCCTGGATGTTGTTCTTCAAATCTTGTAGTGTCCTTGGACGGTTCACATAAACACGAGATTTCAAAAAACCCCATAGAAAAACGTCACAAGGGGTCAAATCGGGAGAGCGGGCCGGCCACTCCAAATCACCCCTATTGAGATAAGGCGCTCTGGGAAGTGTTCCCTCAAAACAGCCATCTATGCTCTTGAAGTGTGTGACTTTTTTCTATGGGTTTTTTTGAAATCTTTGTTTATGTGAACCGTCCAAGGACCCTACAAGATTTGAAGAACAACATCCAGGAAGAAATTGCCAAATAACGCCTGCTATACTGTTTGGAGTCATGACAAACGCCAGAAATCGGTTTACTCAGTGTATGGAGAATGGGGGACGTCACCTACCTGATTTTATCTTCAAAACTGGTAAAACAAAACTTTATGTATGTGCCTATATTATAAAGAACGAATAGAAATTTTCTGATTCATACAATGCCTTTTTTTAAGTTTTGAAAAAAGGCAGTTATGCTGCCGCACCCTGTATGTAATAGGCCTTTTCGGAAACATACTATGGTTAACTCGATCCCTAACCTTCGCGTTCGTTTACCTAACCCAAACACCCAAGCCGTGTTCGGAAAGTACGGTGCTATTAACTCGATCACTGGCTCAGTGATGATGACTCGTTTCTTAGTTATTTCATATATTCTATTCCTTAAAATTCTGAAAAGAGAAAATAATTTGGTTCAATGTAAAATGTGTGTTTCTATGAGCCAAGAAAATAAAGTAAAACAGCTTCTTCATAACTTTGTATAGGTACAGATCTTTCTGCGCTTGAGTTAAAGCCTTCTTTACTTGTTTTCAAAGATAACATGGGGGCACACCAGAAATTATAAGATAGATTTCACAAAAGGCAATAAATGCAAGTAAAGCTAGAGACAATCCGAATATAAACTGGGACTGAAAAACCCAAATTCTTCACTTCTTGAACAAAGGTATTTCAAAATAACATCAAACATGGAAGGGACACCAGAAATTATAAGAAACATTTCACAAAAGCCAATCAATGCAAATAAAGCTTGAGACAATCCGAAAATAGACTGGACTGAAAAAATAAATCCATAAAATATTTGGTTATGTTATTGATACGTCTGACACTTCAAATCCTGAACCTGATGTTCGTAAACTTAGAACCCGCCTAATATATGATGGAAATTAACTTGAAAATGCCTACTGATATGCGAAAAATGTAGCCTTTTGGTCAGCTACAGGAGATGATATTGAATTTTTTGTTTTCAGGGAAAAGTTTCACTCTTACAATCATGATCTCTTCAACACCTCCCCAAGTAGCCACCTATAATAAAGCAATCAAAGTTACTGTCGATGGTCCGAGAGAACCTAGATCCAAAACAAGTGAGTATGTCAAACCATAATTCTCTATAGTGAATAAGTCATTTAATTGGAAATGTCCTGCTAATTTGATAGAATGTGAAAGGGGTGTAAAGATGGCATTTTAAAATTTATCAACTAGTAAACCCATCAAGTAACCGAAGCATATCTTTAGAGATCAAAGTTAATTTAAGGAAGTATACAGAATTTTTGGAACCGAATCTAACAAAGTAGTTGAAGATACTCAGAGTAACTTATCTTGTATCTAGAAAAATTTTGGAGTCATTTTGTCAGCTCTTATCTCAAAAACAAATTGAAGAAATGGCAAAATAACAGCCCCAACAACATTTCTGTAAAATTCAACGTTTTGTTCAATTCTTTAAGCTATCTCGATTATTTGACGTTTTCGAGTTTTTCCACTCCCCAACTAAAAATTTTCATAAATACTATTTAATTCATGAAGACTTACGAACTTCAGCTACCAATTAGAAGTTATGTGATTTTACCCCTAATTGGATATCAATTAGGCAAATAATATAAAAGCTTGATGACTGCAACCTTTTTAAGCGCTCGTTCTACTTGAACGAGTGCTATATCGTTTTGCCCAAATTTCTGTAGTTTTCGAATTTTGAGCTGAAAATGGTCTCGAACGATAGTCGTACTTAATGATGATGAATTCGTGGTCATATTCAATTTTGTCCGTGGGGCCGTTCGTCCGTCCATCTGACCGTTAGTACGAGAACTTTCGAAGAAATTCTCCTAATGACATGGGATTTTTAGGATGGGTTACGTACCTCAATGACTCGGTTAGGTACGCTAATCAAACAAAACGTACATATAAATATACCTAAAATATGGTCATTCGAAATTTTGTTCTTCAATATGTCAGACAAAACGAAAACATTCGAAATGAAATTTTGTGGCCAAATGCAAGATGCTCATAATAAGCCTATTGCAAAATTTGAGGCCATGATGTAAACAGAACCATAGAAAATTCAATTGGAATATTGAAAAGAAAAAACTTTACATTTTCATAACAAGACTAGCTGACCCGGCAAACGTTGTTTTGCCATATAAATAATTTCCTAATAAAAAAATAGAGGTGACTAGCCCTAACATTTAGGGGGATGAAAAATAGATGTTGGCCGATTCCCATAGATACCGGATAAGCACAAAAAATTTCATCAAAATCGGTCAAGCCGTTTCGGAGGAGTATGGCAACGAAAACTGTGACACGAGAATTTTATATACAGGCTGTTCCTAAATTGAACGTACAAACGAAAAGGGAAGATTCCTTAAGTGAGTTTAAAAAAAAAATCCCATGAACATGGGGTCGCAAACGTTTCGTTTTCGAGATACAGAGTGCTGAAGTTTGAAATTTTTTCAAGTTTTTTTCTCATAGTATCTACACTTCACAAGATATTCAACTGAATTTGGCATAGATATTACATTCGAGAGTTCTCACCACGTGACATGGCAATTTCGATAGAAGATCTACAGGGTGATATTTTTTCTGGAACACTGCCACCTGTTCTTCTGCAGAACTTTTTTTGGTGAGCAACTGTTAATTTGAAAAAATGTAAAAAGAAGCTTTGTTCTTGTACTAAACTTTTCGGTCTCCTGTAGTTTTGTCGTATCTACCAACGATTTCGAGAAAAAAATTTTTGAACGATTCTCTCGAAATCCTCCTGAAAATCCAAATTATGTTGGGAAGGCCACTTTGTAAGCTGTGGTGAATGAATTCAGTGTCAGTTTTTATGGAAATTTTCCTGATCCGTAGCGATGATTCATAAAGATTAGATGAACTCGTATAATCAACACATGTTTTTGATTAAAATTTTAACACCCTGTATCTCGAAAACGAAACGTTTGCGACCCCATGTTTATGGGACTTTTTTCTTAAACTCACTTGAGGAATCTCCCCTTTTCGTTTGTACGTTCAATTTAGGAACACCCTGTATTAGATATTCAATTCGAGTGCAATTCGTTTTGTGAATGAAGAATGACATACTCAAATGTTCATGCCAAATTTCAAGAAGATCACATTATAAGAACCGTAGAAAATTCAATTGGAATATTGAAAAAAAGAATCTCTATATTTCTATAGCAAGATATCCGATTCAAGTGAAATTTTTTTGTGGGGTGAATATCGATATGCTGAATGTTTACGCAAAAATTTCAAGAGGATCACAATGATTCTTTTAGTGTCAAGTTTCTACTTATTTAAGTTTTCTGCATACCCAGAGGATTATATGAATGGTTTGATCAGTTGGTTCCATCTACTTTGTGTTTATAATTAGGGAGATTTTTGATTCTTAGCTTCAATTTTATTCATCCGAAAAATCGAGAAAAAAAGATGAAAATGCTTGCGAGCTGATGAATTTCCACTTCACATAACTTCCTTTTATGTTGGCTGCGACTGGTGTGATGTTTAGTAAAGGGTTTTCCAATAAGAGTGTTATTTTGATACTCAAAGTCGCAAGGTGTTGAACCACAAGATCTCGGTGGCCAATTGTGATCCCCTCTTCAAAAGATAACATGGTCCAAGACTTTTCTCGCAAAAGATCAATGGTTTCGTTGCTTGTGTGGCACGTAGCGCCATCTTGTTGAAGTGAACGTTGTCCAGATCAATACTATCCAATTTCGGACAGAAAAATCATTAATCATCTTTTGATAGCGCAATATATTTACCGTTACACTTTCGGCTTCAGCAGCAATATTCTCGACTGTTCTTGAGTGACGTGCACGGGTTTTATTCTTCACATCACTAACTTGTATCAACAGCTCGAATTTTTTCATCAATTTCTTTATTGCGTTCCGACGAGGTGCCTCACGATGACCCAAAAATGTTCGAGTTTAACGAACCGTCTCTGCTGAATTTTCACCATTTTTATAGTGATTTTAATGGATTCAATGCGTTCTTGAAGCATGTATTGTTTCATTTTTATTAATGGCGTAGTTTCTACTTGTCAAATGTCAAAAAGTGACAGCTTTAAACGTAACATCTACCGAATTAAGCTGTTATTCAAAATAACAACTCTCATTGGAAAATCGTTTATGATGAATTTTGTGAATCTTACTCTCTTTGTCCTGATGGAGAGTAATCGCAATTTTATACATTTGTAGCACTCAAGGAATAAATATAAAAACGCTTTAGGACTGATTAATAACGCTAACAATAACAATAACAACAACTTCATTTCAAATAATGTTGATCGCTACATAATTCAATGCATATACACACAACAATAAATGAAATGACGTCACACAGTAAACAAATATGTACATTAGACTAAAGTGCACCTTACACGGTCAATATTATTGAAGCAATATCGTTATTGATCAATATATTGAACGTATAAGGAGTGCATTGAAACAATAATATTGATGTCAATAATATTGAGAAGAATCAAATCGATTTGATATTTATTGCAGTTCCGCCAATATATTGAGGCGCCGTCAATATTATTGACACCGTGTGAGGGGTAAACAGAATATTGTGCAATGAAATTTCAGTAATTCTGGAGACGCCGTAGAGGGTGTTTGCTTAAATTGTGTTTTTCCTCCCTTTCGAGATGGAAACTGATAGTGAAAAGAAGCGAAAGTACGAGACGAAAAATTCAAATCTTCAAAGCTGGTTCCAGTTGCTAGAAATCTCAATGTGACTGCAAGTCGATCCGCCGGTGAAATAGCCTTCCTCACAATCGTATCTTGTTTTATTATAAATGGTGAAACGGGTGCAACAAGTTGTTGAAGAAGTTGTCAATCCATTCTTGAATTTTTTTTCTCTGCCTCCTTTTTTTCCTCTTATTCAGACCAAGCAGATCCTATTTAAAACAATAGATCCATCCTCCTGACTACACAATTGAAACTGACACTTTATTGGACAATATTATTGAATCGTGTGAGGGCTGCCGTTTTTTACCATATATTGCGTCAATAATATTGAATCAATAATATTGACCGTGTAAGGTAGCCCTAACTGTGCACCAAAATATTCTGCCAAGTTATATGGCTCCAAGTTTGTCAGCAAAGAATACAGTTCTTTTCTGAATTTTTGGAGATTACATTTTATTCTATTAGGCAGTTTATTAAATATTCTTATACACATATATGATGGGTTGTTCTCTGTCAATGTTAGTCTATGTATAGGATAATTTATATCCAATGATCTAGACGAGTATTTTTGAGTTAATTGAAATTATTCTATTTTTAAATAAGAATATTAAACAATCATTCAAATATAGGCCACTTACAGTTAAAGGACCTTTTTGTTTGAATACTTCCCCTACAACTTTCTCTGTGTTTCATTTTATACATAATCCTTATTATTCTCTTTGAATTATGACATTGTTTCTAAGTTTTCTCTACGTCCCCAAAAAATTATGCCGTATCTTAATCTGGACTCAAAGTCTCAAAATTAGCATGATACAGTATTTTAAGTGATTTTACTCCAACATACCTAGAGGTTACTCGCATAGCATAGCATATTCCAATGAATAATGATATTCGTTCTCAGGTCATTATACAAAACGAAGATACCCTCGATTTCCCAACCGGAAGCTGTTGAGAAAATTTAGATCACATCCAATGTCTTTAAGACCTAATAACTGAGCGGTGAAACCTTTGAAACAGATACTTGACTCTAAACCGGGTGTGATCAAGCCGGGTCTCGCGGCACTTCAATGAGCCTTCAAGCGGGATATAAAATCTGGGAATGCGCGGCATCATTCCTCCAAACCTTTGAGTGAACTTTATTGCCTTTATTTTCACTTTAGTTTTATGAGAGACTTCATTTCAGTCTCGGGATCTGTTTACTTTGTGTACATTTGTTCGTCTTGTGTGGTCATGTGTCATGTTGCTGCTGCTTTATTCACTTATACCATAGAGATAGAATAGTATAGAGTTGCTATCAATAAAATGAAAGTGGTATCAGACACTACCTTACTAGAACACAAGGCTATGAAACAGAAAGAGTGACGTCACCATAGGTAGTCCATTCGTATTTATTTACGCAATGTCATTTCCACAAAATTATTCATCAATTTAGATTTCATTTTCCAACAGAAAGGAAAAATCATGTTTTTCTGAGTAGGTAGGGTCGTTGTTAATACAAGTACCAATTTCGTGGTTATTTTCGATATTTATTGAGGAAAAAGAAATATGATGGATAGTGAGAATAGTATTTTTCTTAGTATAACTAACAATATCGAGTCCCCATCATCACATTCCAGTTCTTTTGCTTTGATATTATTAAATAGTACAATAACGCTAAGTCTTCAGACACATACACTTTTATTTTAACAACTGGAATTTCTGATGACTAGTCCAAATAAAAAAATACAGGTTTTTTTCTCCTTTGTTTTTATCCAGCCTTTTGGAGCAAAAACTTTTGTAACAGCCTCAGTTGAAGTTGCAAATGACACTGCTGAATCATATTCTGAACAGGATTTGATGCAATGGCTTTCTCAAGATCTCGACATTTCACTTTAGATCGCTTGGATTGAGGAGATACTCTGGTATGAACATCTGATCTGCTTAGGTAGGTCGGACAACCTGGTCATTTCGTTGGTATCGCTCCTAAAACGAATTGTAAAAGATAAATAGAAGGCCAGCTGATTAATAACATTTTTCAACCTATTTTTAACCTGGGAAACTTCAATGGAATTTCGACTTTTTGACTTGTAACTTCATGTGTGTAACTTCTAAATCTTTCTATAAATTCTGTTTGGAAATGTAGTTCGCTCACCTAGAAATAAGTAACTTCTGAGTTTCAGGCAAAACAGTTGAATTTTCAATAATTAATAACTTACTGCTGTTACTGGGAACGAAATCTTCCCTTTCAATTGCTTTGAACCAAGTTCATTTAAGTTGCTCGTCTTTGGGAAATCCAAAGACTGCTACTTTTGGCCCTCCTGCTAATTGCCCCTGCACTTTGGAACAGAGCAATGAAATGGCATTTCATCTGGAAAAAATAACGAGATTAGCATTAAACGAACCGGAGCTAAAATCAAAATAACATCGAACATGAGAAGCAAAATTTTAATGAAGTAGAAGTAAAACAAATAATTTAGTGAAAGAATATATAAAGGCCTTACCTGTTAAGAATTGATGTTACACCAAAACAAATAGAATTTCAAGCAATAAACTCCGAAAAATACCCATAATTCTGGCAAAAACGTGAACAGACATCAACTGTCACCTACAAATGATTGACTACTCAAACACTTCACTCCCCTATCGCTGTCATTCTGTTTCATGGCCTTGTGTTCTAGTAAGGTAGTGTATCAGATCGTTCATATTACTGCTATACGTCGAATTTTGACAATCATTGAATTTTTTTCTGAAATAGTGATTTTTTGTACCTTTTTCAAGTTACATTGAGATTTCTTGTGCTTAATAAACAATAATAAAATGGTATCGTGTGCTGTATGGCTTTCTTCAAGCAGAGAAGGAACAGATAAGAAGAAAATTAGAGGAAAATCATATCACAGGTAGGGATGAGTCTGAACAGATCCGCATTCGAAATTTTTGCTAGTCTTGATAATCTGATATCTTTCTATATGTGTATATTATCGCCTGAAGAAAAACTGTTTTTTTGATATTCAATTGACCTTATTTGAACAGGATTCCTAAAGACCCAACACGTCGTATTTTTTGGGTGAAATTCGTGAACAGAAAAAACTGGCAACTTAATTCAACCCTGAACTTTCAGCCATATTGGTCGCCAACTAAGCCCTGCCCAGTGGTTCCATTTTTCCTTACACAATTGTATGTCATAGCGTCTCTTCTCTATTCTATCTCTATAACTTATACCTATCACTTCCAATGAACCTTTCTGAAGAATTAACGAGATATAATATTACAGTTTTGTGGAAATCTCAAATTTATTTTACAACTGAAAGTGTTTTCAATGATAATTATTTTTATCAGAATTATGCATGAACATGTTATCCACTATCAATATTTTTCTTCAATACAGATGTTTTTTCCAGCAGGAATAAAAAAAGATGGGATTATCAGATTTTGAATGTATTGGTTCTATTCTGAAATCAGTTGTTCTCGATCAATTCTAGTGATCAATAGTTTTTTTTCTTTCGTTTGATTTTCTACACTCGATCGCTATGCAACACGAAACACGCGACCCAAAAGAAATGTGCCCAAGCAGTAGTTTTGCCAGAAGATGAGTGGACATACACAAGAATTGTAGAAAGGTTTGCAGTTTCCCATACAAGTGTGTCCAGAATGTTGCAGCGATTCAGGAAGACAGGTATGAATGTCCGAAGACCTGGACAGGATAGACCACTGGCCACAACTGCCATTCAAGAACATTACTTAAGAGTTTCTTCGTTGAGACAACGGTTTGCAACCTGTCGCCTCCTTCAAAATCAGCTTGAACAAACTCATGGGGTGCAAATTAGCTCTCAGACAATAAGCCTCAGAAAATATGATTTAAGGCCTCGTGTCGCGGCAAGAGGCCCATCTTTTACCCTAGCCCATCAAAGGGCGCGTTTTGGATTTTGCGAGAGAGCATATCCATTGGGAAGAGGCTGATTGGGAAAGAGTTCTCTTCACAGATGAGTCTAGATTCTGCCTCTACCATTGTGATCGACGTTCCCTTGTATACAGACGTCCACATGAATGATATGCTCAGTGCAATTTCCTGAATACTACTGGTTTCGCGAAAGAATCGATTATGGTATGGGTTGGAATATCTTTGACTGCTCGAACAGACCTAGTGGTCGTTGATAATGGAGCTATGAATGCTGATAGGTATATAAGGAACATTCTTGAAGAGCATGTAGTGCCATTTGCCCCATACCTTGGTGAAAATTTCATTTTTATGGACGGTTAGCCAGACCTCATCGTGCTGGCATCGTTCAGGAGTACCTTGAAGAGGTTGAAGTCTCTCGAATGGAATGGCCAGCAAGAAGTCCAGATCTCTGTTCGATTGAAAAGGTTTGGGATAACCTCAATAGAAGGCTGAGAGGTTCAGGAAGTCATTCAGCTACTCTTAATGACATCGGAATCCAATTCAGAGAAATCTAAAAAGGATTAATCTGAACATTTTAAGATCACTCATTTTGAGCATGAACCGTCGTTGCTGAGCTGTAATTAACGCAAGGGGTGGAAACACTAAGTATGAAATCAATTTTCAGCATTCCAGTATTCTGTAAATTGTTTATTTCTCTTCTTTCACATAAGATTCGGTAAAATTCTGAATTTTTCTTTCATTTAATGTCTTGTTTCGTTCGAAACCTTCCCGAGAGAACATAAAAAATAAGTTATAAAGTCAACGTAGAGTAACCTTCCATTAAAATTAAGATTTTCAAAATGTGCGTAAATTTTTTTGCGTGGTGTATTATTTGGGTATCAATAACTTTTAAAGTATGTCAATGACTATCAAATATGTAACTTTGACGAAATTGGTGTCTTCTCGAATATTCAATCGATATTTATTGAGAGTTTGAAGCAACATCCAACTAGTTCTGTAATAAAAACCATAGTGTCACAGGACAAGAATTTGCCTTCTGAAAGTATCCATGCATTGAAATACCCATTAGTAGACATTCAATTCATCCATCTCATATTACGTAATGACTAATGAGTAAGTATTAGAACGTTTCAAACCGAACACTATACGCAGCAACTATTCATCATAACCTATTCTCCTCTACCAACAGACTCACCGGAACAAATGGACGCAAAAAACCCTCTAACGTGGATGCATATTCATCAGTGGGAAATTTCCCTAAATTCACAAAAGCCCTTGAACAGAATTAATGAATTGGATTGGCTGATTAATTAATTACTACTAGCTCATCTGGCATCGCTCTCCCGGATCCTTTCCCGCTCGTTCTGGCGAGAACAGTCGATCTACATCAATTGCAGAATAGCTGAACACGCAGAATTTGATCTATTATCTTTCTAGTGTAAAATCATTAGCTGCCGACTGGATAGATCGGTCCATAGGGTGAAACTCGTTGCGTTCTCGTAATTGAATTCTGAAGTAGAATGATGGAGGAATTGAAGATGAAGATGCTTGAGAGCTAATGAATATTCCACTTCTACATACCTTGTTCCTTTTATCTAGGCTGAATGACTGGCTGCTAATTTCTTCGATTGTTTTGAGTTTTCGGCGAATTCTAAAGGTTGTATGCATTTTTAGGTGGAATGGTGTGATGTTCAATATTGAATAGATTTTAAATTTTGACTTTCTCTGACTTGATGCAGAGTAGTTTCAATTTTATTCATTTGAAACATAGAACGCTTGAAAGTTGATGAATATTCTACTTCTACATGTCTTCTTCCTTTGCTCCTTCTTTTTTGGGTTTTCTGCAACTGGTGTGAGAGCTTCAATACTGAGGAGATATTCAATTCTTTTTTTATTTATCTTAATGCAGAATATTCTCAATTTTAGCCATTCTAAACACCTGAGGGATAGAAGATGAAAGCGCTTTGAAGCTGATGAATATTCCACCATTATCTTTATCTATTATCTTTCTACTGTGAAATCATTAGCTGCCGACTGGAAAGATCGGTCCATAGGGTGAAAATCGTTGCATTCTCGTAATTGAATTCTGAAGTAGAGTGATGAAGGAATTGAAGATGAAGATGCTTAAGAGCTATAATGAATATTCCACTCCTACATACCTTCGTCATTTTATTGGGTGGAATGAGTGGAAACTGGCTGCTCGGGTGCCCTGCAACTTGTGTGATGTTTTTAATATGGGCATTTCTATTGCTTTCCAGATTTGTCCTAATGCAATGTAATTTCTTTGCATCAAGGAATAGAAGATGAAAAGGCTTGAGAGCTATAAAAAATATTTCTACATACCCTTTTCCTTTTTCTTGGCTGCTTTGCAACTGTGTGTGAGTTTAATTTTATGGGAATCTTTGGGTCCTGCTTTCTCTGTATTAATGCAGAGTAGTATAAGTTTTGATCAGTAGAAACACCGGGAAATAGAAGATGACAATGCTTGAGAGCTGATGAATTCCACTTTTACATTCTTTCTTCCTTTTATGTTGGCTGCTCTGCGACTGGTGTGATGTTTGATGTTATGGAAAATTGAATTTTTACTTTACTGCCTTGATGTTGTTCATTGAAATACTCGAGAAATAAAAGATTAAAATGCCTATTTGCTGACGAATATTCTACTTTCACATATCTTCTTCGTTTTATGTGTGCGACTGGTGCTGGGTTTAATATTATGGAGATTTTTAATTCTTTTTTTTCATCTTTATGCAGAGTAATTTCAATTTTAGTCTTTTGAAATATTCCAGGAAAAGAAGATGATAGGGATTGAGATATGATGAATATTACACGTGAACAAACCTTCTTTTTTATCTTGGCTGCTCTGCGACTGGTGTGATGGTCAATCTAAGGGCGATTTTCAATTTTACTTTTTCCGTCTACATACAGAATAATTCGAATCTTATTCATTTGAAACGCTAAAGAACTAGAAGATGCGAATGTTCGAGATCTGATTAATATTCCACTATAACCTACCTTTTTTATCTTGGCGATTAAGCTGTAGTAGTATGTGAATATGTCTTATACTTTTTGAGGTAGCGTGTTTACAATCAAAAGTAAAATCGTAAGATATCCATGATTCTCGAAAGATAATTTGAAGAGAATTTTTTTGGGTAAATATCGAATTTAGGTTACCAGCAGATATCGACCAAATTTGTCATTGTATTCATTGAGTCTTTCTGAACAATATTAGTGTAACCAACAGGTCGCGGTCTGTCCTAGTTTAGAAAATATGTAATCCCAAAGTTCCAAAAATGATCCATCTTCACGTCGCTTCTTTCACTATAAAACCATAAATTCACTGCTCAAATTTAATCTTTAATTCACCTTCGACCTTTCAAATGACTATTTGATTAGATTCATTTCAGGTATATCAATAATTAATGCAGAAATATCGAAATTCTAGAGGTACCACATATCCACAAATTCTAAGGAAAGCCCGCCCTTCGTCATGGTAAGTTTGGCACCACTGCTCCGTCCTTCGGCGAGTGACATATCAAATGATGGCGGGATTTACGGGAGGGCTTCGTAACATATTCGCGCGAATGAATCTGCGGCAGTGCCAAATCTACTATTAAAAACGGCGGGCTTTTCTTAGAATTTTAGGATATGTGGTGCCTCTAGAATTTCGATGTTTCTGCATTAATTATTGAATATACCTGAAATGAAACTAATCGAATATTCATTTAAATGTTCGAAGGTAATTTATGGACTAATTAGAGCAGTGAATTTGAGTTTTAGCAGTTAAAAAAGTGACTTGACGATTTAACATTTTTGGATTTTTGCGGATCTATATTTTCTAACTTAAGACAGACCGCTACCTGTTGGTATCACTAATGTTGTTCAAGAAGATTCAATGAATACAATGACACCAAAATCTGGTCGATATCTGCTGATCACCGAAATTCGAATATTTACCTTTTTTAATAGATTTATGATTTCTGATCAACCCAACTCTTGGCTGCTTTTCAAATATATACGAATGAGTTACTGTGCTGAATAATTGTTAACCATTTAACGTTATACCAGATACGTCGAACGTTAACTCAGTCCGTATTAACGATTGCGGCCCAAGATTAAATCGAGCTCCCAAAAAACAACCCCTGAAACGGGTAAAAACTCGTTAGGACCTCCGAAACAGATTTCCAGTTAATGAAATTAGCACGTAAAAAATAAAAGTCCCTAGTCCTGAAGGAGATTGCCCGCCATCGCCAGGCCGACGACTAACGGCAGGAACAAGTGTCTGGATTCTCACCCTAATCTAATACATGTCAGCAGGAAAATGTCCAGCTGTCGCAGGAGTTTGGCCCCCCCTGTCCTGCCACGTTTGTCACCTCCTGCTGATACCAACTGCTACAGACGTTAATTAATATATACTCCGGCGTAGGAAATAATTACATTTCCTGCAAAACCGTTCTGCCTCTGCTGTAATTATTTTACATGGTTGATTATGTGTCAGTACTGCGTTCTGAAATTTTAATGTTGTTCCGGTAAAACAATACGAGTTTACCTAATTGTGTTGTTCGACCAGCTAGGCCTCCATTTACAGGTGAAGGGTGCAGAGATTGAAAATTCGTTTGGATCGATAACCATAGGGGTGGTAGTTAATTGTTGTGGGATATTGTTCTTACCATCCATTTATTCAGTTGAATTTCTTTCATCGATGTTTGATGAAAATTGGACGATTCAAACCATGTATCTTTAGAGGGTATCCGCTGAAGATGTTTCCACTTTCTTTAACGGTTCGTAACTCCGTTGAAGTAGCAGTGAGATTATGAAGAGTAGGCGGCTGATTTCAGGGGAAATCAGCCGCCTACTTGGTAGGGACCAACTAAGTAAAACTCGCGGTAGAGTTTGAAAGATTCATCAAGTGAACATCAGTCAAAATGTGGACAATAAATGTTAATAAGAAATAAATGGGAACTGTTTATACAGGATGTCCCAAAAATACCACGCGAAAGTGACACTGGAGATAGATTGGCATTAGGTCTATCAGATAGCATCAACATCACCTCAGTAAGAGTCCGCTGGTTTTCGAGATATCGCCACTTTGGCAACAAAAAAATGAAAGAGAAAGTGAGATAAAAGAGAAAGAAGAGCAAAAATAATGGTTGTTTGAAACGGTAGCAAGGAAAGAATATCAAGCAACATGTAATTTGGCAACAGGTGATACTTGTGCATTTTTCATAATTTTTAATTATTTCGGCTTAAACACATCTCTCGCGACAAAATTATAATTTCTAAGGTATTGAATTAAAAAAATTGGTAGTGTTGTATCATTTTGAAAAGTGCAGGAAATGGACCAGTTTTTACGATTATTCGTCATTCAGTCTGATATAATTTTTTTTCACATCAGTCAGTCAAACTTAAGTTAACGTTTTAACTTCGTCATAAAATACAACAAGTTAGACATTTTTTTAAGGATTTTGTTCTAGTTCTCGGTGAAGTTATCACTTCATTGTTTAAAGAAACTATTCAGGGTAGCCTAGGTTAAAAAAACATGTGTTTGAAGACCGAAAATTGGAGATTTTCAAAAAATTACCAAAGTGGTGATATCGAAAACCAGCGGACTTTTACTGAGGTCATGTTGATGCTATCTGAAAGACCTAATGCCAATCTATCTCCAGTGTCACTTTCGCGTGGTATTTTTGGGACACCCTGCATATTCATTGTGACGACACACAGCTTTCGTCATGAGCCGCCTTCCGGAGTTGCTGCAATCAGCAAAATTCGCATATTATGTGCCTAGAAATGGTACCTATATTGAATAAATGAGGTTAAACATTGCTTCCTGGTAATCTTCTATAGGATTCTGAGTCTTGATCTTTAGACTCGATTTCTACTGGGTATTACATAATTTTTAATTTATATAAAACAGGTGCAAGGATTTAAAAATCGTTTGGATCGATAACCATAGAGGTGATAGTTAATTGTTGTGGGATATTGTGCTTACCATTCATTTATTTATTTGAATTTCTTTTATCGATGTTTGATGAAAATCGACGATTTTGTACCCATTTGAATGACCGATTGGAAAAATATTTGAAAGGGTAGTTTTATTCTATACAGGGTGTCTCAATCAAGTCTCAATAGAGTGGCCACCCTCAATAACTCAAAACCATGTATCTTTAGAGGGCATCCTCTAAAAACTTTTCTACTTTCTTCAACGGTTCGTAACTCCGTTGAAGTAGCAGTGAGATAATGGAGAGTAGGGGGTTGTAATAAATCCCCTACAAACCAAGTGAAACTCGCGGTGGAGTTTGAAAGATTTATTAAGTGTACATCACAGCAAATATGAACAACAAATGTTAATAAGAAATAAATGGCAACAGTTTATATATTAATTATGACGACACACAGCTTTTGTCCTCGGCCCCTTTTCGGAATTGCTGTAGTCTGCAAAATTCGCATATTATTTGCCCTAGAAATGGTACCTATATTGAAAAATGAGGTCGGAGTAACCTTCCAGATTAACAAATTTCTCCATAATACACCGGTTGATATCTTAATTTTTTTTTATTAATACAAGGTGTCTGAAAAAATGCGAGGGAGATGATTCCTCGATGAAATTAAAAAGAGGTTATTCATATAAATTTTTTTTTGAAATCGACACCCCTTCCAAGATACAGCCTTTGGAAGGCGATGACAAGTTGACAGTTTTTAATTTTTTCACGGCTTACTAAAACATAAAACTATACATAATATGAAGCACTGAGTAAATATTACTCAACAAATTTTTTAGATTTCAGAACTTTATTATAAGGGGTTGAAAATAACAACCCCTATAATTTTCGTTCAGAAATTGTTTTCGTGAGATAGATTTTCGAAAAATGAAATTCTACCATGGTTTTTCTATTCAATTATGTCTTCTGCAAAATTTTAATAGAGTCAATAATTTTCTCGGAAAATTAAAACTTACAAGCAGTTATGATCACTGTTAATTCTATTTCATAGTAAGTGTTCCATAGAATAAATATTCTAAAATATTGTATATCTATGACAGGAGGTAAAGATGTTCTATAAATTTTTCTGAAGGTTTACTTACTAATTGTCGGAAAAAAATTATATCCGTTATATTTATATTTCACAAATAGAACTTTCTTTCGATTAATAAGCGTAATTGATAAAACCAATTTTGAGCATTAATAATATCTTAGAATACTTATTCCATAGAACATACGATGAAATGGGATGAACACTGATCATAACTGCTTGTAAGTTTTTATTCTTCCAAAAAAAGTATCGACTGTATCGAAATTTTTGCAGCAGACTTTTTTTCCCAGAATTGAATGAGAAACCATAAGATAATTTCATTTTTCGAAAATCCATCCTACGAAAACAATTTTTGTAGGAAAGTCACAAGGGGTTTTTATTTTCAACCCCTAATAATAAAGATATGGGATCAGAAAAAATAGGTTAGTAACATCTACTTAATGAATTATAGTATTTAAGTTTGATGACTCAGTGTTTCTTAGGACTCTCAAAAAAACTGTCAACTCGTCATCGCCTTCCAAAGGCTGTGCTGTATCTTGGAAAGGACGTCGGTTTCGAAAAAAATATACCCCTGCTTATTTTCATTGGGAAATTATCTCCCTAAGTCCCTCGCATTTGTTTACAGACACCCTATATATTATTAATCGAAATCCGTCGACAGGCTAGATCAAACTAATTATTTTCTATATAAGATTTTCACCAGCTTTGGTAGTTTCCCAGAGTCTAACTTCAGAATATAGAAGGAAGTGAACTCCCAAGTTGGATAACTCTGTTGAAGGTTGTGGTTTTCGAATGCTCTTTCCTTGAACCAAACTGCCGTGTTTCTATGATTTACAGTGCATACAACTTTACGGCAGGATATTAAACGCGTTTACTGAGCTTGCTGTTTTTATTTTCAGTTATTATTCAGGAGGAACAAAGCAAATATCACGGGGATTTCGAATTATCTAAACAAACATAACGAAAAATATTAATTAATTTATTTTTACTAAAAGAAAAAAAATTGATAATTTCAATAGCAATTAATTCAATGTTGTGACTTTTTTTCGTTTGTAAATTTCGAAAAAGAAAGCATCATTAAATTTTTTTCTTGGAATTGAATTATGCAGAACTATTTAACTTTTTTCAAATAACATTATGCTACTTCCACACTAACAAAAACCTATAGGGTATTTGAAGTTCTTATCATTTGATTGGTATTTTCGATATTCTGGTGCTTATCTTCATTTAAATCTTACTGAAGTGTTTTTTCCAGGACAACAGCAACAGTTCCATTTTGCCTTCGGTCAAAGACCATTTCCATTCGCTACATCGGACCCTTTATCAACGTTCAGAATGCCACCTATTGGAAATTGTAATAGTAAGTAATTCAAATATTTTGTCGTATAAACATTATTTTTTCATCTTAATATAAGCGAAAATGTTTGTATAATTCATTAATTTGATTATTTGAAGTTTGTTATTTCGAAAATGTTTTACTATCGAGAAAAAATTCACGAGTAGGAAATTTCTGATCAGAGTAGATGTAACCATACAGCCATCCGTTCACGAAAGTTTGAGCGCATAGGAGGCGTTTGTTCATTTACCTGAAGTTGGCAGTATTCACTGTCGTAACGTAAAATAAAGTCAACGTTGCCGAATATACCCGGCCTCGTCCGACGAGCTTGCGAGTTATCAGAGAACTTCATGCAATATTAACAACATTGCGTATCAATCTGACAAGAAAATAAACAACATAACCTAAAATTTCAAAATACACAGTGGTATATGTAAAATTTCCATGGCCAATCGATGGCTCAAACTTTCGTGAACGGACTATAGTAATAGCAATAATATAATATATCAACAAGAATGAGTGGCACCTCATCACAGAATTGCTCACAGGTCACTGTCGCCACAGAAAACAACTGGTAAGACTTTAGTGTGAAGTTAAAATGACGAGTTGTGATTCTGTTAAATAAGGAGGAACCCCAGAATATTTTGTAACGATATACAGAGTGCCTGTTGTTTTCTCGATGAAAATAAGCAGGGGTAGTTCAGATAAATTTTTTTTCGAAAACGACCTCCCTTCCAAGATACAGCCTTTGAAAGGCAATGACGAGTTGACAGTTTCTGTTTTTTTTGGGAGTCATAAAAATTTTCATAACATGATAAATTAATTAGATGTTACTCACACAATTTTTTAATCCCATAACTTTATTATTAGGGGTTGAAAAAAACAATCCATTATGATTTTCCTTCAAAAATTGTTGTGTGCGATAGGTTTTCGAAAAATGAAATTTTCTTATGGTTTCTTATTCAATTCTAGAAAAAAAGGCACTTGCAAAATTTCGAAACAGTGGATACTGTTCATTTCATTTCATCTTTTGTTCCATGGAATGAATATTCTAAGATATTATTTATGCTCGAAATTGGTTTGTCATTTATGCTTTTTAATCGAAATAAAGTACTATTTGTGGAATTGAAAAACCACGGATATAATTTTCTTCCGGAAGTTAGTATACATATAAACCTTCAGAAAGATTTATAGAACATCTGTATCTCCTGTCATAAACATACAATATCTTAGCTTAGAATATTCATTGTATGGAACGCATACGATGAAATGGAGTGAACAGTGATCATAACTGCTTCTGAGAAAAGTATCGACTGTATCGACATTTTGCAGGAGTTTTTTTCCTCTAGAATTGAATGGGAAACCATAAAAAAATTTTATTTTTCGAAAATCTACCCCACGGAAACAAACTCATATGTGTTCGATTCAAAGCTAATATGGGATTGGCAAAGGAAAAAGTGGAAGTGCAAGAGCAACAAGATATCTTTAGTTCACGTTCCTGGTCACTCAGAAAACAGAGACAGCACAAACGACACTTATTTTTGATGAGGAAAAAACTGAAAGAGAAGTACCCTGAAGAAATCTTTCAGGAAAGAATCATTGCAAAAAGTATTTTCGCAGCTTCAAATCTGCAAGGTCAACAAGTACTTGGATCTCAGTGAAAGTAATTTACGCCACCTCAGCACTCAGCAGCTTTCTAACAGGATATTGTCGCCTTATGATGCATAATATAATGAGAATTAGTTTTAAAAAACTGATGATTATTGATTCTGTAGGAGACGGTAGGAAACTCCTGTACACTTAATTTAAGAATGTTTAGCAATTGCCCGCTTTGAACAAAAAAATCATAGGAGAAACGCGTATTTAGGTCTGTGAAGGCTTTTCAGATACTGGAGTTCCTTGAAGCTCTGGTTCTGTAGGAGGTAACAGTGGATTGTATTCGCCTCAACATTCCACAAGCTTCAATACACCCTATATATGCGGTCTTTATGAATGATTGTATCTTAGGTTGTTTTGGAAATTTTTTATCTTATCGTTTTTTATGCAAAGTATAGGTACAAATTTCTAATTTAAGTCACATTATTCAATTTCTTTCGGAATTACCAGCCTTAACTCATAGTATCCTCTTTTTAAATTGAAGTTTTCATCCGATTATAAACATTTATAATAGTCCAAAGCCAACTGCGCTGTGTTAATCATTTATAAAGACCCTGTACTTTTCACCACCAATTTCTATAGGTTAATCCGTTGAACGGCAACGATGAATTTCATGAGCCGTATAACACTCAAATCCAGAACATTATCTACCTTATTAAGCGTCTTGAATTGAAACTGCTTCATCTGGCTGCCCCCAGCTTTCAACAGAAGAATAATGAATGAGTTTTTGTGTTCATTTGAGAGACGATTCCTGCCGGGGCAGTAAAAATGGTTATACCAAATAAAAAACTGTTCGAATGTTTTCACGCAGTGATACTTGCAATCCAAAACTGTATAGATTGAAACCTGCAAAGGAACTATCAATTATCATGGATGTGACATAGTGATCCATTCTACTACCAGTCAAACTGATATTATACACCAAACTCTTATGTGTTCGATTCATAGCTGATATAGGATTTCCAGCGGAAAAAAATGAAGTATGCAAGAGTGACAAAATATCTTTAGTCCACGTTCCTGGTCACTCATTAAACAAAGGAGATGAAGGAGCTAACACAATGGCCGCAGAGACAGCAAAAATGACACTTACTGGCCCAGAACCTTCTGTGGTGAAGGCAAATGCATCTGTAAGAAAGAGTTTCTTATGAGGAAGGAACTGAAAGAGAAGAAGCCTGGAGAAATCTTTGGAGAAAAAATCGTTGCAAAAAGTGCTTTCGGAGCTTCAGAACCGCAAGGTCCAAAAAGTATTCGGATTCAGTAAGGTTAAGTTATGTCTCCTCAGTGACACTCTAACAGGACATTGTCGTCTTATGTCGTATAATGAAAATTAGTTTTACAAACATGACGAGTATTGATTCTATGGGAAAGAAAAGGAAACTCCTGTTCACTAAATTACAAAATGCATCGTCATTGCCTGCCTTGAACAAAAAAATCATAGGAGAAAAGCTCATTTACGTCTGTGAAAGTTCTCTGAGATACTAGAGTTTCTTGAAGTTCTGGGGCCTATTGCACCAAAAATTTTGCAACTCTCCACTTTGCACTTTCTATTCTGAGAAATTCGGAAAGTGAAAATTAATTATGTTGCACAACATTTTTGCAACATTTATATTCTGGCAAGTGCTTTCAACTTTGCTCGGGACTTCTCATATTGCACTTTGCAATTATGAATGCGTTTCGTGCAACGTAATACATTTGAAAAGTGAAAAGTGCAGAAAAAAAGTTACAAAGTATTTGGTGCAATAGGCTCCTGGTTCTATAGGAGAGATGTAACGAAGTTGCGCAAACAGAACTGATGGGGGTATAATACACCTTGAGGTAACAGTGGATTGTATTTGCCTCAACATTTTGCACCCTATATACTTTTCACCACCAAATTTCTATAGGTTAATCCGTTGAACGGCAACGATGAATTTCATGAGCCGTATAACACTCAAATCCCGAACATTATCTACCTTATTAAGCGTCTTGAATTGAAACTGCTTCATCTGGCTGCCCCCAGCTTTCAACAGAAGAATAATGAATGAGTTTTTGTGTTCATTCGAGAGACGATTCCCACCGGGGCAGTAAAAAGGGTTAGGCCAAATTAAGTACCAAGATTTAGCGAGGTTCGCTGTCTATTAGAATGTAAGAAGTGAAAGGAAAGTGAATAATCTTGGTGGATTACTTCTAACTTCATTAATGCGGGCACAAACGGAATAAATATGCCAAGAAAAAACTTGGGAAAGGAAGGGAGGGTTTTCGCAGCGGCCTCTTATTCTACATGAGTTTGGAAACGTTGAAAATGTTGATTAAGTGAATTGTTCCAGCTCGGAGATGTGCAGAATTAGATTTACTAGCCTCGATTCTGAGTAGATTGATTTTTTTGTTTCACATATGAAATAGCGTCAAAATTTAGTCTACTGCGAACGAAAACATTGAAAAAGACCATGATTGGTGTGGCAGTTACGAAAGTCTTACATTTTCTAGTTATACAGATTTGGAAATTCACATCTGAAACATACGATATACAATGCATCAGACAGAGAATTCTTCCGTCTAGTTGCACAGATGAATAGTCGGGATCATCACGTGCTGTAACTGAATGAATTCCGTTGACTTATTGCAATAACCTAGAGGGCTAACTTCCCAAGATTTTGGAGATCCTCGGTTTAGGTCCACGTGGAGGGCTTTTTATCCAAATGATTCACAAAACATATTGCACCTAGACGGCATAACATACATTTCCTCACATGTAGCTCAAGTAATACCATTACAGGCCAGCCTTTGCTGTTTTTGTCGATCATGCTAAAGAGAAATAAAAGTACAATAAAGCGTACTACCGCTGTGTAAAATTACATCACCATTTTCGGTTTCATGTCCCATGACTTACCAAAGAGTCTTTTACAGGCAGACATGGCCGCCGTGGTTCTGCAATTACAGTAGATTGCCAAATTATTAGGGACACTCCTAGTTTTCTGTAATTTCCAAGTTTAAATTGATTTTATGGGCAAATAATAGATGTTAGGTATTGTAACTTCTTCATTATTTATTGGAGGTTCTTACTAAAACAGAGAAACACATATTTCATAGTCACACGTAATTATTTCTCCATAAAATAGGATGACGAATGGTCAACTAAAAAAATCTAATATTTGATAAAGCCGCCTTTGGCTGCAATTAAGGCTTCCAGACGTCGGGGCATGCTCTCAATGCAAATTTTTGCATTGTGCTGTATATTGGGGCTGTGAAGCCATACCTTTATAGGCGTTTCAATCAGTTGCCGCTTGGTGGTGATAACTTCTTTGATAACCTCACGTTTCGTGAGTTCCCAAAGGTTTTCAATGGGCCAGGGCAAAAACTTCACATTCTTGGCGGCCAGAAATGCTGTTACACTCCTGGCTTTATGGCAAGGTGTCAAGTCGTGCATAAACACGTATTCCTCATCATCAGGAAACCATTATTCCACCTGTGGTAAGAGCCGACTTTCAAGCACTCGCCTGTTCTGGTCCTGCCTCATGGTCCCTTCAAAGATGTAGAGACGTCCCATTCCCTTGGCTGAGATCACAGACCATACCGTGATGCTAACAAGGTGTTTAACCCTCTCTACAAGGCGGACGAATGAGCTCTTATCAACTAAAATTTGAAAAGTCGACTCATCAGACAAGCATTCCTGTAAAATATTATTATTACTCCTGAAACACTATTGAGGAATACCACAAATCAATTTAAATCATAATCACTCGACTCTAACTGTCCGTAACTGTCATATTTCGGTGTTGTCTGGCCCATTGCAATAGACAATCAATTTTGGTCGTTAAGCAGTTTCACCCGGACTGTTTTGTAGAGAGGGTTAAACACCATAGATAACAGGTTAAACACCCTGTTGGCATCACGGTGTGGTCTGTGATCTCAGCCAAGGGTAAGGGACGTCTCTACATCTTCTAAGGGACCATAAGGCAGGACCAGAACAGGCGAGTGCTTGAAAGTCGGCTCTTACCACAGGTGGAATAATGGTTTCCTGCTGATGAGGAATACGTGTTTAAGCACGACTTGGCACCGTGCCATAAAGCCAGGAGCGTAACAGCATTTCTGGCAGCCAAGAATGTGAAGGTTTTGCCCTGGCCCATTGAAAACCTTTGGGAACTCACGAAACGTGAGGTTACCAAAGAAGTTATCACCACCAAGCGGCAACTGATTGAAACGCCTATTAAGGAGTGGCATCACTGCCCCAATATACAGCACAACGCAAGAATTGCATTGAGAGCATGCCCCGACGGCCCGACATCTGGAAGCCTTAATTGCAGCCAAAGGCGGCTTCGCCAAATATTGGATTTTTTCAGTTAACCATTCGTCATCATATTTTATGGAAAAATAATTACATGTGACTATGAAACATATGTTTTTCTGTCTTAGTAAAACCTCCGATAAATAAAGGAGGAGTTACAATACCTAACATCAATTATTTGCTCATAAAATTAATATAAACCTAAAAACTACAGAAAAATAGTAGTGTCCGTAATAATTTGGCAACCTACTGTAGTACAGGGTCTTTATAAATGATTGTAATAGCGCAGTTGGCTTTGAATAATTCTTTGCCGCTACAGAATAACAAAGTAGGTTCACCCTTACCAATCAGAGCATAGCATGATCACACAATTCTGTAGTTTGCATAGCGGCAAAATGAGAACAATAAAGCCAACTGCTCTGTTACAATCATTTATGGAGACCCTGTATTATCCACGTGTTTCATCTCAACTTTATTATTTATAATCTTTCATATGAGACGAAACTTGATATTCTGAAAGAGTTGTGGAGCAATCTAACACAACACTTAAATAACTTCAAAACCAGGTTCCGAAAATAATTCAGAGAATTACAGAATAACCATCTGAAGAAACAGCCCTGAACTTTCTCAGAAACCTCATGAATCTCCACGTGCTGAGCTTCGGGTGATGTTGGGACTGCTGGCAGAACACTGTCGCTCCAGAAATGATTTGTAACGAATGAGAAAACCAGCAACTGTTTCTGGACACCTAAGAGGTAACGACAAGTTACAATTCTAAAGAGGTTGTCGGTTTTATCAACGCCATTTACGACCTCCTTGTGTTTCAATAAATGAGTAGGACCTCAGTTCAAATAATAATAATAATAAACAGAATTCAGGAAATAGTATCGAACGCATTCACGATTTGAAACGAGTACCACTCAACCTCATCATAGAATTTCTAAACCAATCACTCAAAACCAGCAATAACGTCCATCCGACACATCAGTGAAACTCCAAACTTATCAAACGGGATTGAAATGAAAGGTATTTGGCCTGGATCACGACATTCATATCATGCCATAAAGAACATAAGGGACGAGAGCACGTATAGAAAGAAAGTAAAAAATATGTTTCCATGAAAAACAAGCCCTTCGATAAGAAATTGATTTGAGGTCGTTTAATCCAATCATCCCAAACTCATACAGAAGACAGAGTTTTCTCTAGATATTTTTTATGTTCTGGCTTCATGAAAAGCATTCGAATGCTTTTCTGGTGAAATCTCTCGACTCAATTAATATTAATATATAATATAATAATAGGAGCTAATTAATGAAACAAAAATGTTGAAGAAACTCAAAAATGTTGGTGCGGACCGTGAAGCCAGCACCAATCTAAATAATCTCTGATATTATAAAAACGGCTAATTTTTTTCCTTTGGTTCCAAAAGCAGCAATAAGCACTAAGTAATCACTAAATATTGGTATATTAATTTCATGGTTTTTAAAAAGTTTTGGTACTGAGCGTGAAGTTAGCACCAGAAACTATAATTGTCAATTTCTCAAAAACTTTAGTGGTGCTGAAAGAGGATGATGAAGTACTAATAGGCACTAATTAAGAACTGAATATTGGACATAGTTTCAGAATTGGTGGTTCCAACTTCTCGCTAACTCCACGGGCCCTACGACCTCCTTGGGTTGCGATAAATGAGTTAGACCTCAGTTCAAATAATAATAATAATAAACAGAATTCAGGAAATTGTATCGAACGCATTCAGGATTCGAAACGAGTACCACTCAACCTAACCATAGAATTTCTAAATCAATCACTCAAAACCAGCAATAACATCCATCCGACACATCGGTGAAACTCCAAACTTATCAACGGGATTGAAATGAAAGGTATTTAGCCTGGATCACGACATTCATATCATGCCATAAAGGACGTAAGAGACGCCAGCACGTATAGAAAGGAAGTTTTTTTCGGTTATTTTTTAATATTTTGTCATCATCAAAAACGATTTCGAATGCTCTTCTGGTAAAATCTCTCGACTCTATCTTGTCGACCCACATGGCTGCCATGGCTCTGGAAAGGGAATTATTGATGTGTTTCTTCTGATCCTTATCCTGATTCTTTTGATGAGATAGGACGGGAAAGACGAAGCTGAACTTGGTATTCTAAAAAATTTGAAAATTTACCTCACGAAGCATTGCAAAAACTCAAAATCCATGAAAAAACCTTCCAAACAGAATTCAGGGATTAGCAAAACAAACTTTTGGCCTATGGAAAAACAGCCCTGGACTCACTTATTCCTGAAAATTCGTGATTGTTTCACCTACTTATACCAGAAAGCTCATGAAGCTGTCACATGCTGAGCTTTGGGTGATGATTGGACTGCTAGCAGAGCACGGTCACTCCAAATATGATTTGTAGCGAATGAGGAGATCACCAACTGTTTCTGGAGACCCAAGAGGTAACGACAAGAATCCTGAAGAGGTTGTCGGTTTTACCAGCGCCATTCACGACCTCATTGGGTTTCAATGAATGAGTAGGACCTCAGTTCAAATAACAATTATAATAAACAGAATTCAGGAAGTTGTATCGAACGCATTCACGATTTGAAACGAGTACCACTCAACCTAACCATAGAATTTCTAAACCAATCACTCAAAACCAGCAATAACGTCCATCCGACACATCGGTGAAACTCTATACTTATCAACCGGGATTGAAATGAAAGATATTTAGCCTGGATCACGACATTCATATCATGCCATAAAGAACATAAGGGACGAGAGCACGTATAGAAAGAAGTAAAAATGTGTTTTAATGAAAAACAAGCCCTTTGATAAGAATATTGATTTGAGGTCGTTTAAATCCAATCATCCCACATTCATACAGGAGACGGAGTTTTTTTCGGTTATTTTTCAATATTTTGTCATCATCAAAAACGATTTCGAATGCTCTTCTGGTAAAATCTCTCGGCTTTATCTTGCCGACCCTCATGGCCGCCAAGGCTCTGGAAAGGGAATTATCGATGTGTTTCTTCTGATCCTTATCCTGATTCTTTTGATGAGATAGGACGGAAAAGACGAAGCTGAACTTGGTATTCTAAAAAATTTGAAAATTTACCTTACGAAGCATTGCAAAAACTGTGACAGAATTCAGGGATTAGCAAAATGAAGTTTTGGCCTATGGAAAAACAGCCCTGGACTCACTTATTTCTGAAAATTCGTGATTGTTTCACCTACTTATACCAGAAAGCTCATGAAGCTGTCACATGCTGAGCTTTGGGTGATGATTGGACAGCTAGCAGAGCACGGTCACTCCAAATATGATTTGTAGCGAATGAGGAGATCACCAACTGTTTCTGGACACCCAAGAGGTAACGACAAGCATCCTGAAGAGGTTGTCGGTTTTACCAGCGCCATTCACGACCTCGTTGGGTTTCAATGAATGAGTAGGACCTCAGTTCAAATAACAATTATAATAAACAGAATTCAGGAAGTTGTATCGAACGCATTCACGATTTGAGTACCACTCAGCCTCACCATAGAATTCCTAAACCAATCACTCAAAACCAGCAATAACGTCCATCCGACACATCGGTGAAACTCCATACTTATCAAACGGGATTGAAATGAAAGGTATTTAGCCTGGATCACGACATTCATATCGTGCCATAAAGAACATAAGGGACGAGAGCACGTATAGAGGTTCGCCTGTAATTACTTGCAATGACCCAATCGTAAATTCCAGTCGGCCAGAAGTAATAAATAGGCATGTTAACTGAAGTAGTGCTCCACTATCGGCGTCGAGTGTACTTTGTTCATGTCGGTAATGCAGTTGATGATACTATCGACCCGCACGCCCACGCATCGCCCCAGTGGCGGATTAAAATAAATGGGGGCCTCGAACACAAGAGAAATCTGGGGCCCCTATTGAAAATACAATAATACAACATAATTATATTGGTAATTATTATAATTGATAGTTTAAATACGGGTTACAGTTCACTGCAACCTCAAGGTATATTGTGCCCCTTTACTGTTCCGACCACATCTTTCACAGCACGCCTTCCAGTTCGAGTGATCTCATGAAATACTATATCTGTGAAGGCTTCAACGAGGCTGGTTCCTCACTCTTACAAGTTTCTAGCCAAAGGCATTCTCTCCTTAGGCTCGCAATTGCCAACCATTCCGTCAATAGGTGAATGGGAGTTTTTCTTCCTCTCCACAGAACCTACGCTCGTCAGTGTCTGACAATCCCACCCTCAACAGGTGCTTCCTAAGGCGACAGTGTTCTGTAAGAAAGCCAGTGAGGAGGTGTAATTGATTCCTAACAAGATGCAGATATCTTTTGGATTTTGCTGTTTCAAAGTTCCAAAAGAACTTAGTGAAATGATCCATCCCTGGGAGATTCCGTCAGAGTTTTCATTCTCGGCTTTTTCCTTCTCCAGAAACTCCTTCTTATAGGTACATTTACATATACCACAGAAGTTTTCTGGGCCAATGAGTGACATTCGTGCGCCTTCTTTGGCAAGTGTATTGGCCTCTTCGTTTTCTTTGATTCCCGAATGGCCGGACACCCAGGTTTAAAAGACCCTATTTTTCTTGCCTACCTCATTGAGTTTGTTCCGACACTCCCAGATCATCTTTAAGTCGATGACATAGGAGCTCAGTGCTGTAATAGCAGCTTGACTATCTGAGTGTATGTCTATATTGCACTTCTGATAGTTTATTTCCAGACTTATACCTATCTATACTAGACACCTTTCAATAGCTAAGATTTCCACATGAAAGACGCTAATACTGGAGCCTAGCGACAGTGCACACTTGGTACTTGGTCGGTATATCCCAGCGCCAGCTACTGTAGAGGTTTTCTAACCATTACTGTATACCATTTTACGGTATTTTCTCTGAAGTTATAGTCGGTGTATTCCCGTTCCTATTCCTCTCTTTTACTCAACAATGTCTTGAAGTTTTTATCAGTGCTCACTTTCTTGATCATAATATAACCAGGGAGGTTCGCAGATGAGATGTAGTTGGTCAGAGAGGACCAGACTCTCCGATTCTTTATTTGGTAAATACAATATATTACTTGCAATACCCTCACAAAATTAATGTAATTAGCTGACAAACAGCTGTAAATGCAAAAGGATCTACGTCAGTAAAACCGTAAGCCCGACATTTAAATATATTTACTAAAATAATCAGATATCAGATATCCTACTTTCCACAGTTCATACAAATATAAACCAGGAACACATTTGGAGGGACCAAGTAATCCCATATCATACTGAAATAATTCACTTATTAAATTAATTGCAGGGTACCAAGCGCGAGAAAAATCTGGGGCCCACATAAAGAATACAGTATACGACAAATCCTATGTGAAAGTTAATCTTTCAATTGAATATTAATGTGTGAGGCCAATTTTCATTTGTACCTATACCTATGTCTTTACCTACAGTAAACTATAAACAGTCGACACAAAATCAATGATCGAAATGAACTTATTCGAATAACTGAAAATATATAAATCGCATCTTTCACTTTATACCACACAATTTTGCATGAGGCTTGTTATAAGCATCTTGCATGTGGCCGCAAAATTTCATTTCCATTGGTTCGATTTTGCCTGAGATATTGAGGAACAAAAATTTTGAATGGCCATACTTTATGGAACTGTACTATTTGGCTGGTTAACAAACTCAACCGAGACATTTGCGAACCGAACTCACCCTGAAAATCTCAAGTCTCTAGGACAATCCCTTCGAAAGTTATCGTGCTGACGGTGGCCCCACGGACATAATTAAATTTGACAACAGATTAGTCATCAGGCAGTCAAAGCCTATAGTTCGGCTCAAAATTCGAAAATTACAGACATTTGGGCAAAACGTTTGAGTAGAACGAGCGCTCACAAATTGAATTTATACTTGCTGAGTCCATCTATGGATCTATGGAATGAATCCCGTTCAGTAGGGGTCTGTAGCGGTCTTCGAAGATCCGAAAAATCATCGCTTGGATTATCAAACTTGGTTCGAAACACCCTTTTGGTAAAAGGGCAAAGAATTGAAGTTACTTTATTTCAAGTTTTGATCTGGTGAAAATGGCGAGTCAAGGTGAGTGGTTGAAACGTCTAGAGCTGTGTTGGAACTGAAAGGGTCTTCATGGCTCTCTGCAAAATATTCGTTGTCATCACACCAACGAAATTGTTTCAAATTTTCTTCACGAATCATAGAAATTGCACTCCTCCTGATCCTGCAGATGGAGAGTGAGTTGCTGAAGTTTCTGGATCTGTGTTGGAGCTGTCAGGGAGCTGTGTTGGAGCTGTCTGGTGAAATATCCAGCTTGCGATCATTCTGACCTGAAACACAACGTCTTGAACTCGTACGTAGTAAAATGAAGGTGATAACGGGATCTGTGCAGAGAAGTTGGAGTTTGACAACTCCAGATAGCTCACCAGACAGCTCCAACACAGCTCATCTGACAGTTCCAGACACTTCGACCACTTACCTTCCATGTCCAGGATCAGGTGGAATGCAACTTTTATGATTCGTGGAGAAATTATGATAACATTTTTTTTGGTTCGATGAAATCTCTCTGAGATGAGGGCCCTAAGCTCAGAGTAAGAACTAAACATAGAGATGCCCCTACGCGTGAAGAGTACCGCATTGTAACCAACCAAGCATTAGAGTGAAATGGAAGGCATTTCGCAGTCACACTTGGCTAAGGAAACAATTGGTTAGATTTGAATTTCTCCAATTGCTGAATATAATACAACATTTTCGTAATTTTGCCCTAGCTATAATTAACGGAATAGTCTTGAGGCTTGAGCAATAATAAACTACCACCAGATCATTGAAATAATTCAGTTCATGAACGTGAAATCGAAATGAAAATGAAAACACATGGCATCAAGAAACTGAACACCAACAGACAATGTTGCCAAACTGACAGAATTATCTGTAACAGACGCAAGCCGTTAGTATCAGTGTAGGGAAGCGGTAAACAAATTACCCCAATACGGAATAAACATACGGCACGATTTCGCAACGCCGGAAGTTTGTTCAGGCGTATAAACAGATTCTACTTGGCTGCATAACAAAAGCGTGAAGGTTTACTTTTTACTCTGAGGCCCTAAGCGTGCGTTTAATGCGCTTCTGCAATGATCCGCCACTGCATCGTCCAGCGCTGTCAAACCGCCCGTTATCTGTCCGTTTTTTACGGAATCTATCGGACCTATGTTTCGTCCATATGTTATTAAATCCGTGCACGCCGCAAAAACAAATTAATTGCTTTTTACTTCGCTTTTAAACGTTTCGTTGTTCGGCTGGAATTGGCAACAAATTTGTGGATGAAGTGGACGGTGGGATGAGACTAATTCCGTTGATGGAATCGTCCAATCTCCGGATGATAGATTGAAAAAAATATCGGAATGTTTCGATATATGAGGATGAATTAAGGATCGACGTGAACGGCGATGGTCTCTTTGCGGAGGGTCGGGTAGTGTTCTGTCCTATCGGGAAATTACTATGATATACAGGGTGTTTTCAGAGGTGGTTGAAATTTTCCAGTGGCAGAGAAATGTCACAACTGAATGATCTGATACTGCTCGCTATGTTTATCAGAAAGAGTAGAACATAGAGATGAGGTAGTGTAGAGTTGCCATCATTGAAATAAACGTGGTATCAGATGCGCCATATTACTACCACCTAAGGTCAAGTTTGACAATCATTGAATTTTCTGGAGGAATTGTGATTTTTGCGCCTGTTTCTAGTTGAATTGTGATTTTTCTGCTTAAGAATATACAATAAAATGGTATCGTGCACTCTGAGGCTTTCTTCAAGCAGAAAAGAGACAGATAAGAAGAAAATTAGATGAAAAACATATCACAGGTAGGGATGAGTACTGAACAGATCCGCATTCGAAATTTTTGCTAGTCTGTCTTGGTAATCTGATATCTTTTTTATGTGTATATTATCGCCTGAAGAAAAATTGTGTATTTGATATTCAATTGACGTTTTGAATAGGATTCCTAAAGACCCAACACGTCATATTTTTGGGGTGGAATTTGTAAACAGAAAAACTGGCAACTTAATTCAACCCTGAACTTTCCGCCATATTGGTTTCTGACTTAGTCTCGCCCAGTGGTACTATTTTTCCTTTCTCAATTGTATGTCATAGCTTCTCTTCTCTATTATATCTCGATGACATCGAATGACTGAAAAATTTAAGAAAGCCCTGAGCAGTGCTTTTGAACGCTTGTTCATTGGTGAAGCGATGAGGCTATTACCTCAGAATTTTGTATAAGACTTGAATTCGATACTGAATAAATAAATGCATAATCTCAGGACGATCGAAATAATACTCTGGAAATTAATCAAAAACTGATATATGTTGAGACGTGACAATTAAAAACTTTAAATCCTATGGTCCTGAAGATGCGATCCCCTTGAATTTTGCATGAACATCCAGTATATCAAATTTCATTCACAAAATGAATTTAACTTGAATCAGATATCTTTTTATGGAAATATGAGGATTTTCCATTCAATATTTCAATTGAATTTTTTCGTTCTGTTAACACTGTTGCCCCAAAATTTGGCCGCTAAATTTCATTCCGATTAGTTTCATTTTGTTTGAGTTATTCAGAAACAAATTTTTTTAACGGCTATTTTTTATGAAACACCCTGTACGATTTCGATGGTTAACGAACTCAACCGCGGTACTTGTGAACTGAACTCACCCTGAAAATCTCAAGTATCTTGGACAATCCATTCGAAAGTTATCGTGCTCACGGCCGGGCAGAATACATTTACAGACATTTGAACAAAACGATATAGCACTCATTTGAGTAGAACAAGCGCTCGAAAATGCATAGTAAAAAACCAAACCACTTCGTACCTGCCACATAAGTTTCAAAAATAAATATGTATATACTTTTGAAATATGTCTTTATGAAATTTCTCGTATATCAGACGATAAAGCAGGTATTTCTCACACTATCACCAGTGGAGAAGGTGAACGGAACAACATACATTCCTGAGTACAATGCGAAAGCACTGAGAAAGAACCTCAGTGAAATCAGGTTGCAGAAACACTCAAGCATCTTGTATTGGCTATAGCAATGAAACCCGGCCTATAATTCACAGTAGATAGGCCACAGGTGTTTAAGCTCACTTTTGGTGCTTTTCACATGAGAACTAAGCATTGAAAAAAAACCTCAGTAAAATCAGGTCTCCGTGTATAGTTTAGTGATTGCATATATTTAAAATTCCTCTGATATTAGAAAAAAGCTGCTCTCAGGTCAGGAGGGTACATTAAAATAATTCAGGCTCTCCTAGTGATGATCTTTCAGAACCTCCAAATGTTCAAGAAACTCTCTAGAGATCCCTTCAACTGTGTGATCATCTCTAATAGATTTGCACAGTGCCTTTTGGACTGAGTATCGAATAAAATTTCGGAAAAAGTTTATGTCAAAATGGCTAAAAACAATCTATCAACAATATCTTCAAGATAGCTTAAAAATTTTCTCTTCTTTTCAGATATGACACAATTTGGTCTCACGACTTCAAATTCTCACTGGGGTTATGGAGCAGCAGGTGCATATTCACCATACTTTACTCCGAGCACGCTGGGATCCTGTGCAGCGCCAACAGCTTCACAATTCAACGCACCAGCGCTTGGCTTCTCTGGAACTACACCTGAACAATCGTCAACTCAAGATGCCTTCGGCAGTAGCTCGGCAGCAACAACATGTAAGTATTGCATTCAAATAACATTATCATTGTCATTTTCATTATAATAATTCACTTTCTTGAGGGATATCATATTGTTAGTTGACTTTTTAACAGTTCTAATGTGTTCTGTGAATAAAGATTATTATTATTTTCATTGTGAACCAGAATTTGGTATTTAAATATTACTACTTCGCTTCATTGAAGCTTGGCAGAAGCTACTAAGCTTTTGCAAGTTTATTTTGTTCTCCGTGGGCTTTATTGTCGTGTGCCAGTTTGAAGACGTTACCGCAAATTTTTGACTCATCTTCTGATTAAAGTTTTTTTTTCTAGTCTAGCGTCGAATTCAGTAGTTATGATAGGAGAGTTCTGGCTCAAATTTTGAACATAACGACGAAATCGTGAAAAGCAGTAATGGGCGACGGGTTTAGTTTTTTGTACTACGATCAGAAAGGTTGTTTTAATTGATTATTTTCAAAAAGATTAATCTCTCGTTTCAGTAGGCATCAGAAGAGTAGGGTAGGTTAATTTACGCGAACACTAGTTATTGGGATATGATGTTATTGTGTGACATAAAAAAAGTCTAAGTTTCTGAAGTGTCAACTTCTTGGTCATGAGATATGACCTATTCAATGTTTGATATGATGATGAAAATTTGAGATTTAATCCTCGAGATGTATTTCCTTCATATTCAACTTTTTCATTTCAGTACTACCAGATTCGACGGCGTCCGATCTAGACCAGCACCTAGGATTAGTCTCCCAAAACCACAACCACGTTCAGAGCCATTCATCTTCATTGTTGGTACCAAGATATTCAACGACACACACAGATTTCACACTCTCCGGTCCAAGATCCATATCAGACAATTCCAGTGCAGCTGAAAGTCCTGTCCAAGACGACCTCCTACCCTCCCACAGCACTCTTGGAAGTAATCATCTCAACAGTTCCAACGTACAACTTCACCAAAACATGTCGTCTAGTTCTTACTCGAGTTCGAATTGTAATAATTCCATCTATCCTGTCCTCCCTGCTAGTCTTTTATATTCTCAGTTGTATTCTGCTGCAAACCAAAGCCATAACTTTCATTCCTTCCACTCTCACACTAGCCAAAGTCATCACAACGATATCCAGAGTGTTATGGACCAATTATCGACCAATCAGAGGCAGATGAATGGTAGCACAGATCTCCTATTGGCCAACAACGTGACTTGCGCAGCAGCGGCAGCTCGTCAGGATGATGCTCATCCAAGAGGGCTTAGCACGGGGACTCAACGCGGACCTGCGCAGAATAGTGAATCGGTAGTTTGGAGACCTTATTGAGTGAGATTTATGCTGTTGATATTGAAAAGATATGTGATTATTTGTGCAATATTAGATAGACTCTTCCAATAATTTATCGGTTTTCGGTATGATGGACAATGATCACTTGGAGATCGGCAATTTTTGATTGATTTAAATTTTAATTATGTTATGTTATTGTTTGTGTTTGTATAGAAGCACAAAATGGAGATATTCTGGTTGTTACTGTAAGTATAAGAATATGCGTGATTGCATAAAATATCATGAAAAAAGATTATTGACTTTCAATTATTTGAAAATGATGAGTTTCTGTAAAATTTGTCGACAAGGAAGTGTGATAAGCTAGAGTCGCAGGTTGAAAAAGTTCGAAGTAAAATGAAAAAAAAAAAGTTAAAAAGGAATTAATAATTTATGTTGACTTTACGCTAGCTTTTTTCAAATTGAAGTTTTCTTACCTGCACCTATACATATGGCATACAGTTAGCTAGTCATGAGAAGTTCGTCACACTGACTGTACATACAAAAGGGAGAGAAATAGGGTAGGTAATATTTCTTCAAATTGATAGTCAAGAATATTTGTTTCAATTATTGACGATATTTCATAGTTACTCATATCCAGGATTATTTATATGTGAATCAGGATTCATTCTGTCTCTCAAACCTGTGTCAGTTTTACACAGAGGTGTTTTTGTCGAGTAAATTGTTGTGATAATATTGAAGATGTCTGTGTTCACTTCGTCTCTCACCTTTCATCTCATTTCTGGATTTTCCCCTCTAACAGGTCTTTGCTCCAGATAGATATCTTGATTTCTACACCCAGTATAGCATTCCGGATTTTTCGCAAGCTTATCTCTACTAGATGTGGAAATGGGTGATTTTCCAACTTTTTTCACAAAAAAATTTTCAACTAGCTTTTTACCCGCCACTGTCACACAAACTCAACCAGAATATTCCGGGAACCGAATATATTACACGGCAGCTTTTATAACGTTATAGAGTAACAAGAGAAAATTATTTCACAAAATTGAAAGACATAACTCCAATTGAAAAAAGGTTAGTCCGCGATATTGCCGACTATAGAAAAAAATTTTCTGTATACAACGAAATTTCTTTGTAACGTTTTTTTTGCGGATTTAGCGCCTTTCTTTAAAGGGAAGTTCTATGTATTTCAAACCTTTCGAACAATCCTAACAACAAAACTAGCTACACTCCAGTCGACATTCTCTGTATAAAGTTAATTTGTTATGTAAATTAACAACGATAATAAAGTATATACTCTAAGAAATTCTGAGCATTTCATTTCCCAATTTCCAAACTTTTCCCCTCGGCGGTATGTACCCAGAAATACTTGAAATGATTCCGTTTGAAATGCGGAGAATTCTAGAAGTGGCGAGGTAGGAGGATGGAAAAAGGAAGGCCAAACCTTTCAGCAAATAATGTTCTCAAACTTTTCGACGACTGGACGAACTTTTTGCGGTGAAAGGCATGAAGAGACAGCTCGAATCAAAGCGAAAATGTAGGCGTAAAAGAAGATTCCAAGGTAGGTATCTATCTGATTTTGAATACGGTCGGTTCATGCATCAAAAGGAAATATTGGGAAAGTGTTCAGGGCTGATTTAAATTGAAAAGGCCGGTTAAATGTTTGAGAATATTTCAGACAGATTAGAAGTTGGGGAAATAGCGTTTCGTATAGTTTACAGGGTGTTCCCAAATTGAAGGTACAAAGACGATTAAGTTAATGACAAAAAGTTCTAGAAACATTGGACCCAAAATGATTAGTTTTCTGGGTTTCGGGCATTAGATAAAGAATTTCTCTTCAGTTTTTATTTTAAAATTTTTACACTACTCTAGATATTCAACGGAAATTTGGCATGAATAATTCGATTGAGAGTTCATACACTGTGGAAGGCCAATTCCGATTGCTAATCTACAATGTGATATTTTGTTTGGCACTGTTCCCAGTTTGCCGCCAGAACTTTAGTTTCGGTTAGTAACTGTTCGAGACAATATTATTTGTATATGCTATCGATTCCAAAGAAAAATGTAGAACGATTCCTTTGAAATCCTCAGAAGGATCCTAATCTCCATGAGATTCTGATAGTGTTTTGAAGTTATCACATTTTTTGTGAAGATTTGTCGAATCTTCATAAATTATGGCATCAGATCGAGAAAAACTGAAACAACTATCAATAATGAATTAATTTATTCACCACAGCTTACTACAACTAGATATTCATGACAGTTTCTGATGAGGATTTCGAGAGCATCGTTTTTTCTCGAAATCGATAGCAAATACTACAAAACTACGAGAGGCAATAAAGTTCCGAATATCAACGAAGCTTTCTTTATGTTCTTCAAATCAATAATAATGATAATAATCAGTGGGGAATGTCCAGTACAAGAACAATTCCTATTCTCATATCAACCACAGGAATTATCCCTAATAGTCTTGAGTCCAATCTCAAGGGGCTACATTCTGATGAAAACATTGCGAAACTGACTACCAGGACACCAACCAAGGAATCCAGGACTAAGCAACGAAGGATGAACAACCTAGGACCCAGGAAAAGAAGAGCACCGAAGACCTCAGAGCTCAATCCCCCTGATACTTGCTATCCGGGACGAGTGAATGTTCGCCTTAATAGGGAGTGTGATAGCCGATCGCTAGGCGATGTCAGAAATCATACCCTTTCTACAAGTTGATCGTCTTTATTTCGTAGTAAAAGAGAACATAATATAGAAATCCACAAATGCAGGTGGCATTAGGATCCAGAGCCGAAATGCAGGACGGAGTTAAGTCATAGAGACTACTCTTTAACTCAAACCCTCAATCGACTCACAACAAAAATCAAAAAACAAAGTGCAATATACAACATTAGTGGAGAACAACAGAAAAGTGTACAAACACTGAAATTCACTGAAATAAAAACAATAAATGGTTAACATATTCTCTCTTCAATCACTACTTACAATACTGACTAGTCGGTTCCTGAACTCAGAATAAGGTACACTTGAGAGGTCGTTGCCAATCGAATTCAGGAATTTCTTAGCCCTATAAGTGAAGCATTTGAATATTTAGCTGTTCGGTGTCGAAGAATAGCATATAATATTAACGTCATGTATGGAGGATCTGAGAATCGTTCTTCTGCAAAGTTCTGTATTGAGTTATATTTCAGTAATTTGAATAAAAAATATTCAAAGTGAAGAGATACTTTCCTTCATATAAAACCAATCAAGTTCCATCATCGTGTGTGAAACATCGTCATATTTTCTAAAGTCATACGTTCTATACCAACTGAATCCTTCTCTTAGATTTCCTCATTTAAGACAATAAACCTGCCCAATGCCGCAATACATGATTTCCATACTAGAACCACTTCATGATACGTTTTGCAATTTGTGTAATGTGAACTGAAACGATTTTTTTATGCAACAACCATGTTCAAAACAAAGTATAATCAGATCGAACTTGGCGACTAATGATATTGAATGTCGAATATAATGTAGTTTGAGAAAAAACAATGTCGTCTACCATTTCTTCAAAAGTATTCAACGCAAAATCCAAACGGACGCCACTGGTGGAAAAAGTGAAATTGGTATATCACAAGATGTAACTCGATGCAGTGAAATCGTGTACCAAATTTCATAGAAATATCTGCAGTAGCATTATCAAAGTTATGAAAAATTTAAGAAAGGCTTGACATGAAGTCAAATTCTTTTGCGCGCTTGTTCATGTTCGGAAAACGTCTATTCGTCATTCCAATAAATTATCAATTCAACTTTTTTATAGATGTCTCAAACCTACCCTGAAAATTAGAAGCTGCCACTGGAAGTTATCGTGTTTTGATATAAACCTCTATAGTCTAAGAGCCCGTGAACCCCAGACCTTCGTTAATTTATAAAAGCTAAAAACTTGTCTACGCATGCTCCCAACACAGGTAAGAACGATGTACCACTATGAAGTTTGAGTCACCCTGGCTTTGGCAGGTAAACGGTATTAAAGGGGTGTAAAATACTGATCTTAATTGGTCAAATAATGAAGTGTGATTTTTTGGTATTACCTTCCGAATATTTCAAAAAATCACGTCATTAATTGCCAGACACTTAATATCGTGTCAACCCCTTGCCAGACATCCTTAATATTTATTAAATTATATGTAATTCTACTTACGTTATAGTATGAAAGCTGATTTTTATATATAATACTTAGGTAATAATTAGGTAATGTTTTCTCATTAGCCAGACATTTTTGATAGTTCTAACCCTTTGCTAGACAAGCATGTAGTTTAGCTGCAGGTGCGAGCGCGAGACAGTATATATAAGTGGGTGCTAGTAAGACGGCATGATGATGATGCAAATATTTTTTTGGTGCAGATTAATATAACTAATCATTTAAGTGAATCACAAAAACATCTGAAAAAAAGACATTCGATGCTACAACTAAGTTAAATTGTTCACAATGCTTGTCTGGCAAAGGGTTGGAACTATCAAAAATGTCTGGCTAATGAGAAAACATTATCTAATTACTACCCAAGTATTATATATAGAAACCAGCTTTTATACTATATATAACGTAAGTAAAATTACATATAGTTTAATGATTATTAAGGGTGTCTGGCAAGGGGTTGCCATGATATTAAGTGTCTGGCAATTAATGACGAATTTTTTTATGATATTCTGAAGGTAATACCAAAAAATCACACTTTATTATTTGACGAATTTAGATCCGTATTTTACACCCCTTTAATACCGTTTACCTGCCAAAGCCAGGGTGACCCAAACTTCATAATGGTCCATCGTTCGTACCTGTGTTGGGAGCATGCGTAGACAATTTTTCAGCTTTTATAAAATAACAAAGGTCTGGGGTTCACGGGCTCTTGCTCTACTACGATTTCAACATAAAAGTTGATATCATAAATGAATGGAATGAAACCAATAGCTTCTTGGATATTCGACTCCAAATTGTTATTTCTTTTCCAATCGCTTTGCTCTATTAACGAAATATTCCGATCTTGCACCTGTCGTTAAATTTTGAGTAGCCTATGCAGCTTACTTCAATCAAATGTTTGACTGTTTAGAAACAGACAGCAGGCAAAATTATTTTTGATCTCAGATTTTTCATAAGTAAGCAAACCTGTCACAATTTGAAATGTGCAAACAATTTCTAAGGATTCTCCTAGGATCCAGCACGCATAACTTTATGTTACAAACAGTGTGAATGATAATTCCCGCTTCCTACTATTGTTTATACGGGGTCTTTATGAATGATTGTAACATCGTAGGCTCTGGAAATTTTTTATCTTATCTTTTCTTACAAATTCTCTTCAAATTTATAATTTCAGTCACATTATTCAATTTCCTTCGGAATTACCAGCCTATAATCACAATATCGTTTTTTTATTTATGTGTACATCCAATATAAAAATCTATAGTAGTCCAAAGCCAACTACGCTGATATAATCATTTATAGAGACCCAGTATTTCCGAAATGATAACGACATCTGTAGATGAACTAATAAAATGAAGATATTTTAGAGAAATAAGTTTTCTGACGAATTCAAAAGATTTCTGAAACTGTCGTTAGCAACTTTGTTCTTTTTTATTCCTCCTGGCACCTTTTCTGTATCATCCTACAACCAATTGTGAATATTTGAGTAATTTCGAAGCCATGTTCAATGAAATTATTTTCCATTTTTATTGTATTCAAACAGGAATTTTATAATGATTAATTTTCCTATGAACAATTTCCGTCAACATCGAACTGACAATACCATCAACAGAAACGTCAATCGAAATTAATAGAACGCCCCGACATCAGCAGAATATCGGAGACAAATCCCGGAAAGTGGGCATAGTAATGTAATTGCCATGCCAGATTTTACAACCCCAGTTGGTCTCTATACGGTACACCTGCCACCGCTAATTAGTAGGCTATAATGGCCATCCGAATGTCGATTAAACCTAATATACTGCCATTACGGGGTCGCATGTATTCTCTACAATGGTTACTATAAGCCATATATCAAGGTGCACTATTTATGACTTCATAATAACGCCGCACTAGGCTCAAACTACAGCATGAGATAAAACATGACAAAGTGTTGATGCGAGCAGTGTTGCCATCACGCTGCACACCGAATACAATATTTTGTAAATATTGGATGGAACGATTTCGGAAGCGTTCATATGTGCAGACTGGAATAATTGATGGCTATTCGAAGAATATTTACATATTAAATTCTAAAACATTGAAAGAATATGGTGTGAGTTTCATGAATTGTTTGCAATCGAATAATCAATCATTATTCAATGTGTTATATAACATAAAAAGATTAAATTTTGTCAGAAGACTAACATATTAACAAGGATGATACTTTTGTGAATGTCGATTTAATCTAACATACTGCCACTACGGGGTCGCATGTATTCTCTACAATGGTTACTATAAGCCATATATCAACGTGCACTATGTATGACTTCATAATAACGCCGCACTAGGATCAAACTACAGCATGAGATAAAACATGACAAAGTGTTGATGCGAGCAGTGTTGCCATCACGATGCACACCGAATACATTATTTTGTAAATATTGGATGGAACGATTTCGGGAGCGTTTAAATGTGCAAACTTGAATAATTGATGGCTATCCGAAGAATATTACATATTGAATTGCATAAAATGAAAAGTACCTATATGGTGTGAGTTTCATAAAATGTTTGCAATCGAATAATTAACAAACATTCGATGTGTAATGAAACATACAATTATTAGATTTTTTCAGTAGACAAACATATAAACAAGACGTAACCTAACCTAACATATTAACAGGAATGGTTTTTTTGTGAATGTCGATTGAAACTGATATACTGCCACTACGGGGTCGCATGTATTCTCTACAATGGTTTCTATAAGCCATATATCAACGTGCACTATTTATGACTTCATAATAACGCCGCACTAGGATCAAACTACAGCATGAGATAAAACATGACAAAGTGTTGATGCGAGCAGTGTTGCCATCACGATGCACAAAGAATACATAATTTTGTAAATATTGGATGGAACGATTTCGGAAGCGTTCATATGTGCAGACTGGAATAATAATTGATAGCTATTCGAAGAATATTTACATATTAAATTCTAAAACATTAAAAGAATATGGTGTGAGTTTCATGAATTGTTTGCAATCGAATAATCAATCATTATTCAATGTGTTATATAACATAAGAAGATTAAATTTTGTCAGTAGACTAACATATTAACAAGGGTGATACTTTTGTGAATGTCGATTAAACCTAATTACTGCCACTACGGGGTCGCATGTATTCTCTACGATGGTTACTATAAGCCATATATCAACGTGCACTATTTATGACTTCATAATAACGCCGCACTGAGCTCAAACTACAGCATGAGATAAAACATGACAAAGTGTTGATGCGAGCAGTGTTGCCATCACGATGCACACCGAATACATTATTTTGTAAATATTGGATGGAACGATTTCGAAAGCGTTCATATGTGCAGACTTGAATAATTGATTGCTATTCGAAGAATATTTACATATTAAATTCCAAATCATTAAAAGAATTATGGTGTGAGTTTCATGAATTGTTTGCAATCGAATAATCAATCATTATTCAATGTGTTATATGACATAAGAAGATTAAATTTTGTCAGTAGACTAACATATTAACAAGGATGATACTTTTGTGAATGTCGATTAAACCTAAATACATACTGCAACTACGGGGTCGCATGTATTCTCTACAATGGTAACTATAATTCATATATCAACGTGCACTATTTATGACTTCATAATAACGCCGCACTGAGCTCAAACTACAGCATGAGATAAAACATGACAAAGTGTTGATGCGAGCAGTGTTGCCATCACGATGCACACCGAATACATTATTTTGTAAATATTGGATGGAACGATTTCGAAAGCGTTCATATGTGCAGACTTGAATAATTGATTGCTATTCGAAGAATATTTACATATTAAATTCCAAAACATTAAAAGAATATGGTGTGAGTTTCATGAATTGTTTGCAATCGAATAATCAATCATTATTCAATGTGTTATATAACATAAGAAGATTAAATTTTGTCAGTAGACTAACATATTAACAAGGATGATACTTTTGTGAATGTCGATTAAACCTAAATACTGCCACTACGGGGTCGCATGTATTCTCTACAATGGTTACTATAAGCCATATATCAACGTGCACTATTTATGACTTCATAATAACGCCGCACTAGGCTCAAACTACAGCATGAGATAAAACATGACAAAGTGTTGATGCGAGCAGTGTTGCCATCACGCTGCACACCGAATACATTATTTTGTAAATATTGGATGGAACGATTTCGGAAGCGTTCATATGTGCAGACTGGAATAATTGATGGCTATTCGAAGAATATTTACATATTAAATTCTAAAACATTAAAAGAATATGGTGTGAGTTTCATGAATTGTTTGCAATCGAATAATCAATCATTATTCAATGTTATACAGGGTCTTATAAATGATTGTAACAGCGCAGTTGGCTTTGGATAGCAGAATACCAATCTCTAACCAATCAGAGCAACCATGATCACAGAATTCTGTGGTTTGCATAATCCCAAGCCAACTGCGCTGTTACAATCATTTATAGAGACCCTGTGTATAACATAAGAAGATTAAATTTTGTCAGTAGACTAACATATTAACAAGGACGATACTTTTGTGAATGTCGATTAAACCTAATATACTGCCACTACGGGGTCGCATGTATTCTCTACAATGGTTACTATAAGCCATATATCAACGTGCACTATTTATGACTTCATAATAACGCCGCACTAGGCTCAAACTACAGCATGAGATAAAACATGACAAAGTGTTGATGCGAGCAGTGTTGCCATCACGATGCACACCGAATACATTATTTTGTAAATATTGGATGGAACGATTTCGGAAGCGTTCATATGTGCAGACTTGAATAATTGATGGCTATTCGAAGAATATTTACATATTGAATTCTATAACATGAAAAGTATAAGGTGTGAGATTGATCTTGAAAAATCATTAAATTCACACGCAAGTTTTTGGGTTAAGACTGTCAGATGCTTCACGGATTCAGACATAATGTTATATTGTTAACACTGACATTTCTTCAGAGTTTTCGAGTTCCCTTACTAACAAATATGGGCGGAAATACCTTTTCAATAGGAAGCAAAGCAAATCTACTTTGAATATTATCAACTTTCATTACAAAATGTACAATGACAAGTTCATAAAAAAAATTTCTAATATTTCAACTTGACTTTTTCCACTCTAGTAATAGAAGTTTTATATCACGACCGCCAAATGTTAATAACTTAAAAAAAAATACAGTAGTCGCGGTTAAAGTATAGCATTCTACTCGTTTATAATCGCTATTATTTACTCGCTGAATAAGGTCGTTCGCCTGTGGCTCGAAGCTTAAGCTTCACACTGTGTATAATAGCCATCATTAGGTATACGCTCGTTGCATGATTTACTGAAGGGGTTTTCCAATAACAGGTGTTATTTTGATATTCAAAGAAAAATGCCATATTTAAATATAAATGTCGGATGTTTATTTCATTATAAAGAAGAAGCTATGCCGTTAATAGTGGAAAATAACATCAGGCAAATGACCACCACGACCACGCTTACAGGACCATATATTCTTAATGAAATTTTCCATAACCAAATCGCAAAGTGGCTGTCCTCGATAGCCTCACGAATTTCATCTTTAAGGTCTTGAATCGAAGCTGGGCTATTGGCGTAGACCTTCTCTTTCACGTGGTACCAAAGGAAAAAGCCGCAAGGTATTAAATCACAAGATCTCGGTGCCAATTGTGATCACCTCTTCGAGAGATAACATGGTCCGGAAACTTTTTCCGCAAAAGATCAATGGTTTCGATGCTTGTGTGGCACGTAGCGTTGTCTTGTTAAAAGTAAACGTTGTCCAGATCAAAACTATCCAATTTGAAGACAAAGAATGCACAAACCTGGGTTTTCTTCAGCAGTTCCGGCTACAAAAACAATATTCTAGGCTGTTCTTGATCTACGTGTACGGGTTTTATTCTTCACATCACTAACTTGTCGCAACAGCTCGAATTTTTTCACCAAATTCTATATTGCGGTTCGACAATTGCTTCACGACGACCCAAAAATGATTGAAATTTACGAACCGTCTCTGCCAAATTTTCACCATTTTATAGTGAATTTTAATGATTTCAATGCGTTCTTGAAGCGTGTTTCGTTCCATTTTTATTCGTGGCGTAGTTTCTACTTGTCAAATGTCAAAATATGACAGCTTCCAACGTGACATCTACCGAAATAGCGGGCTATTCCAAATAACACCTCTTATTTTAAAACCTTTTATCATGTTGCAGCTTTCCGAACATAATCAAGTGCATAAAAGCGTCTGATTTAACATATTAATTCATCTTTTTACATGCAACATGCATCCTCACCAAAACAAGACAAAGACCAAGTATGTACAACTTATTCAGCATCCTAACCTAAATAATTGATCATATATTCATCCCTTCCCCTTAGGTAGCAGCAGAATCTTCCCGCATAGAATTTATGATACGTAAGACGTGCGTTCTCCCTGGAGTACTATAATAACCTCATAATCTTGATTAACACACACATACCTTCCTACCGTTTTCATTCGGCTTTCTAGGAAGCGTTATTTTGAACTATTATGGTGTGATAGTAGCAGGGAAATGCCCTTTGTTAAATTTGCCCGTGAGGGGATAACTATAAATCGAGAATAAACCAGCTTAGAATGAACATTTGGAACAGGAAAACCAATAAATAATTGGTGTGTGAATTTTAATGCCATAGATCAAAGATACTGCGTGGTTCTGTGTTCTGTTAGTCGTGCAGGGTGGAGAGATTTTGCTCATTCAGGTCTTCATCTCCAGAATAAGATAAGATTACAAATATTTATATCATATGTACTGAATGAAAGAAGTGTATCCATATTTTGGTAGTTAATCTTATAACTCAAAATAATAGAAAGTTCCATATCGGACTGCAAATGAGCCATTTTAGATACTCTAGCTTTTCTTGTCTTTTAGTGTTTTGGAGATGCTAATTTGCCCCCCATGAGTTTGCTCAAGCTGATATTGAAGGAGGCGAGCGGTTGCAAACCGTTGTCTGAACGTTCTTGAATGGCAGTTGTTACCCGTGGTCTACCCTGTCCTGGTCTTTGGACATTCATATTATATGTCTCCCCGTATCGTTGCAACATTCTGTACACGCTTGTATGGGAAACTCCAAATCTTTCTGCAATTTTCGTGTATGTCCACCCTTCTTCTCGCAAAACTACCGCTTGGGCACATTCCTCTTGAGTCAAATTGCGTGTTTCGCGTTGCATAGCGATCTAGTGTAGAAAATCAAACGAAAGAAAAACTATTGATCACTAGAACTGATCGAGAACAACTGATTTCCAATGGAGCCAATACATTCAAAATCTGATAATCTTTTCTTTTTTTATTCCTGCTGTAACGTGGTTTTCTCGGCGAAACTTACCTCGAGCGCCAGCTATTATTTTTTCTTATAAGGGAGAATAGCAAACCTACCAGGGCAGCTGCTAGCCAGAAACAGAGTTCTTTGTTATCTAAGATATTAGCGATAACAGAGAAAATCAGAAATGGAGTAATTTACACAATTTATTCAAATAGCGAAAATAGTTATACAGAAAAAAATACAGTGATATAAGACGCTATATGAAATGAGTACAAAATATAATATTGGTCAGTTTTGTCTGACCGCGCGAGCACTATCATAAGAAACAAATATTTTCCCGAGTCAGCCAGAATAGAAGGTAGGTTAAATTAAACGGTGAATTCAAATATATGATAATACCAGGTAAAACAGGGATAAAAGGGGTCAGTATAAGAGTGCACAACAGTTGTCTTTGGCCGATATTCTTTCAGTCCCAGAATTCACCACGTTGTCTACCACTTTGCTTGTTTCACGTCTAAACAGGTTGGGTTTGCCAGGTGAAATTAGAGGGTTGAACAGGATATGTCGAACGTGCTACAGCATTGGTTCGGTTATGCCTTCCGGTCTGACCATGGGTATACACGACATGAAGGACAGACTAACTACAGGCACTAAGGATCGGGACAGAGCAGGATTGTTATTCGGTTGAACGTACTATAGCATTGGTTTGCATCAGCCTTCCAGTCTGATCATGGGTATACACGCCATGAAGGACAGACTAACTACAGGCACCGGTTGTACGGACAAACGTACTATAGCAGTGGTTCGTTTGGGCCTTCCGGTCTGACCATGGGTATACACACCATGAAGGACAGACTAACTACGGGCACCTGGAAAAACTAGGAAAGGTATTTTACGGAATCTGACGGAACAGCTAGTTTAGGTAGACTCAACGAGGATTAAAAATAGGACTGTAGTAAATCGGCTCGGTACTTACAATTCGATTGCACTAGCACTCACAGCAAGGTAATAATAAAACTCAGAAAATTTGATAGCTACAGCACGGTCGCTTAGAAAAATTTAGAAAAAAAAAAACTTTGAAGCGTACGTCTCAAGCAGAACTAATTCAGAACTAATTAATGAGGTATACGTCTAAAGCAGAACTAATTCGGAACTAATTACCGATAGAGGAAACCCCGCCTTTTATAATCTTCGGGGGGGGGGGGGTGTAAAAGGTAGGCGCAGAAACGTTAAAAATTTCAGGAGAGTACCTCGGTAAAAACATCTTCAAACTGGCTTATCGTACGTATATGCAAAAAACGGCGTTATCTGCGATCGGCGTTGTTCTTGCAGACGATTCTACTATGTTTTCTGTATGAAAAACAAAATGAATCGCAGAATGTTCGGTTTTTTCGATTGTTGTGAATTAATTCTGAAACGGAATAAAAATTCACGAATTTAAAATGAAAACTCGGATAAATTATTTTAAAATGAAGATCAATTTCCCGGTTACGAAATTGAACTTCATAACACTGCTGGAAAAAAACATCTGTATCGAAGAAAAACGTTGAAAGAGGATAACATAATATGCATGCATAATTCTGATAAAAATAATTATCATTGAGAACACATTCAGTTGTAGAATAAATTTGAGATTTCCATAATGTGCGTTAATTTTTTCGGGTAGTGTGTAACCAGTAGGTACTTCAAATAGTCGCCTACCAGCGTTTATTCTTCATAGCCAATTTTTAATCAATTTGAACCCTCTTCCAGCTTTTGTTTCGTGATAAAGTCTCATAAATCCCCCATTCAAATAAACGTGAAATTATTCCAACATCAACGCAAATACACCCCATTCATTATTTCCTCCAGAAAATTGGGGAATGCTGTGGTTACTTTGTAACTACGCGCTGATTGAAGATTCATCAAATTTCTCATCTGCCTTACTTTGTTGATATTTGCTATGCTTGCGCTACAAGTGAGTTAATGCTTGAATTGCTCCCAAAGTTATTAGAAGACAAACGAAGTATGGAAATTTTCCCCGAATGAATTTTCCGAGGAACTATAAATTAGATGGGGTCGTGCATTCGTCTCTTTGATCAATGTTGCAGCATCAGCAGAAGTAAATATGGTTATTATATTCGTTGAAAGTCATTATATGCTGATGCGTTCATTTTCTGTTAACATGTTAGGTGCCTAGGTGATTCTAATTTTGTCCCAGGTTAGTTATTAGTCATTACTTGGTTCTTTCCTCAAAATTCTACAAATAGAAATCCATAACAATTATTTCCGAAGGGTACATGTTACTAAATGAGATAGGGAAAATATTTAATTTCAGATAGTTTATTTGAATACGATGAATGAAATCAACTTTTTTCAATTAATGAAATAAATATGTTTCTCAATAGTTCTTTATCTATGGGTTTACAGTCACACGAATTCATATCATTATAACTTTTATATAATTCTCTATCTACTCCTATACTCAATCATATTCATGGTTCAACTGCTTTGGAGTAATTGATAGTATCTACGGGTTTGGAAAAGTACACTCGAAAAAAATCCTGGTGTAAATACTAATACTAAACTAACAAGAATATTATCCATGTATTTTTCCCTTTTTATGTCACAATTTCATCTTTTTTATCGAAATTATGAGAATATAGTGTGAAGTGGTGTAATTTATGGAACACATCATCACAATCAGAAACAAAATCAAGAATAAATGAAAAATATTTGAAAACACAATTGCTTCATAAATCAGAAAATCATCTCTTGGGTGAAAATATACGCTGCATGTTTGAAGTTTCAAATAATAATTTCACAGAAATGATCAGGTGTTACTCCTAAGTTTCAAAATTTACAGAAACTCAATCAAAATACGCACCAAAAATGTGAAAAACCCATTCGTTTACGTTTGTCTTTATTATTTTTACATGATTGCCAGATATGGCCAAATGAAAAATGACGAACGGTCACGTGGTCACGGTTTTTTGGAAGATATCTGTCAACCCCTCACTAGGTCTACCATTAGTTACATATCTATCTGTTCATTATGTATTCATCAGTGTGAAGAAAAATATATTTTATAAACAGTAAAAGGTTTTTTTTTTAATTGGCAATAAATATTGTTGTAATCTTTCATTGTGAATGAATCCAAACGAATTGAATTGTTTCGAAAAACCTGCACAGTAAACGAATCCACTAAAAGGTTAACCTGGAATTAAATTACAGAACATAAATAATAAACAAAAGATTAATATAGCGAGAGTACCTAGCTAAATAATAATTTATAATTTATGGTTCATGATCTGTATTCTTTCAGCTTCGAAAGAATCTGTGCTCACATATTTCGGCAATTTAAATATTTTTTTTCACGAAAACCTGACTGCGAACCCTAGACTTAAGGATTGTTTTCCTCTTCTGAGGATTAGTTATTTCCAAAATGATTCTTTGGAAATTACTAAAGAAGACCATTATTTCGCATTCACACTGAATATTTTCAAGAGAATATCATCATTTGCCGGCTAAAATCGAATACTGATAGGTGTTGAGATCATCACTAAACGTTTTCAACAAGAATTATTTCCCAATATGATTGACAAATCACAAATCGAAATAATGCCGTTCATTTATATACTGATGGACAAAATTAGCGCACCACCTAAATTTTCGTTAAATTTAAACAATTGATATCTTCCCAATCTTCAGTCGGATTTTAACGTTTTTTTCTTTCAATTGTAGCTCTGTTACTGTAGAGTTTTCTCCATTAAACAGAAGTCCAATAAATAAAATCTTCATGTTATACAGGGCGTTTAAATAATGTCATGTTTTATAGTCAAATTTTAACGTCTTCTGTAGGCATTGCTAGGTTGCTGAAACATATAAAAACGATAAAGCTTTGTAGCTTAGTATCTCTTGAGTATTTTGTTTTTTTAAAACCAATTTATCTTGAAGTCGTCCAGAGAGATATTCAACTTTTTATCAATTCTTGTATTTTATGCATTAGCCATGAATATCTTCGCCACCATTTGTCCGATTTGAATGTTTTTTTTAGTTGTAGCTCTTTTATTGGCGAATATCATACTACAATGAGATGTTCAAAAAAAATAAATGCATCATGCTGTACAGGGCGTTTAAATTTTCGTGTTTTTTTCATTAGTGTTTAACGCCTTTTGTGGGCAATACCAGATATATGAGGCTTCTAAAAACTATACAGTGATGCAGCTTGATGTTTCCTGAGTATTTTGCTTTTTTAAAAAGCAATTTAACTTGTACCATTCCAGAGATATTCACATTTTTATAACATCTTGCATTTCATACAATATATTGACAATGAATATTTTCAGTCGAGTGATACTGGAGTTTACAGTTGTCATAATTTTTTCTAATTCATAAAATTCATTCGAAATTAATGATTGTGTTAATTTCTAAAGTTTTCTTTACTTTCCATAAGTCTACGGAGACAACGACCAAAGAAAAATAAATAAGAATTAACTTTCAACACAAAAATAAACGAAAAGAAATTAAGAAAAACGGAAAAATGTATGATGTTATAAAAATGTGAATAGCTCTGGAAGGGTACAAGTGAAATTGCTTTTTAAAAATGCAAAATACTCAGGAAACATCAGGCTGCATCCCTGTATATTTTTTAGAAGCCTCATATATCTAGTATTGCCCACATGCGTTAAACTGTAATGAAAAAAACACGAAAATTTAAACGCCCTGTACAGCATGATGCATTTATTTTTTTTGAACATCTCATTGTAGTATGATATTCGCCAATAAAAGAGCTACAACTAAAAAAAAACATTCAAATCGGACAAATGATTGCGAAGATATTCATGGCTAATGCATAAAATACAAGAGTTGATAAAAAGTTGTATATCTCTGGACGGCTTCAAGATAAATTGGTTTTTAAAAAAACAAAATACTCAAGAGATACTAGGCTACAAAGCTTTATTGTTTTTATTTGCCTCAGCAACCTGGAATTGCCCACAGAAGACGTTAAAATTTTACTTTAAAACATGACATTATTTAAACGCCCTGTACAACATGAAGATTTTATTTTTTGGACTTCTGTTCAATAGAGGGAATTCGACAATAACAAAGCTACTATTGAAAGAAAAAACGTTAAATCCGACTGAAGATTGGGGAAATATCAATTGTTAAAATTTAACGAAATTTTAGGTGGTGCGCCAATTTTGTCCATCAGTATATTTCAAATGACATAAGGCGCCCTTTTTGGCTTTTGTATCGAAAATTCAAGTTTCATAACATAATAACGATACTTGCGCCTTCTATCGTATTTTCCGTGAACTCCTACATAATGAGGGAACTTCTTACAGCGAGGGCGCGAAAACTCCATCCCCTTCCTTTTTAAGAAGTCTGCGAAGGAAAAGTTTTCTTACGTCCAAGCGTAGATAGGACAACTTCGGGAATCATCGTGCGCCGAAGCTACAGCAAGGCATATTCGGATCGAGTGTTCCACTTGTTGATTAAAATTATGATAATCATAGTAGTAGTGTCTTTAATTGAATACTCAAAAATTCTATCACATACAAATAGTGGCGAAGTCCAGCATAAGTTACCCTACTCAACTGCTAAATATTGCTCAAATATACGCAGAAAACCTGTAATGGAAAATGAGAATCAAATATGTTTTTCTATTGAATCAAATGTCAATGCGGTTTATTATTGTTTATTGAAATTTTATGTCATTAATAAATAGAGTGCGCGTCAAAATTATGGAAAAAATTCATGATATTAGTAGCACCCTGTGCCATTCCGATCAACCCTCAAAATTTTTTTAATTGAAAAAGTGGGTCATGTGGTACTTTTTTGGCACTGTATTCGTTTCTCCTTATCAAAAAATTCAGAGGTTTGATGTGTATTTACTGACTGGAACTAAAATTCTTCAAGATAACATGAAAATATGGTGAGAGTGATAGAGGATTTTGTTGCCAAATATAATAGGTAATTTTTTTCTGAGGAAATGAATTTGTTTCATAATTTTGATGAGCACTGTATATTTTGCTGATATTTTGTCACCCATTTCTGGTACTTTCTAAGAAAAATATATCGTTTTTCGATTCTAAATAATGAAAATTGAAGCTTTTTCAATATGTGAATATATTCCACACAGTTTCAAATACTTATTTTATGTGAAGGGTTTTCCAAAAAGAGGTGTTATTTTAAATAGCCCAGTACTTCGGTAGGTGTCCCATTTGAAGCTGTCATTTTTTGAAATTTAACAAGTAATGGAACGAAACACGCTTCAAGAACTGATTGAAATTTTTTGGGTCGTCGTGCATCACCTTGTCGGACCGCAATAAAGAAATTGGTGAAAAAGAGTTGTTGTTGAAAAGCCTCTCTATCCTCAAGGTGTAACTGTTTGGTGCGGTTTATGGTACGGTGGAGTCATTGGACCTTACTTTTTCGAAAATGAGGCTGGAGCAACAGTTACGGTGAATGGATTGCGCTATCGAGAGTTGATTAATGATTTTTTATGGCCGAATTTGGATAGTATTGATCTGGACAACGTTTACTTTCAACAAGACGGCTCATCGTGCCATACAAGAAACGAAACCATTGATCTTCTGCGGGAAACGTTTACGGACTTTGTAATTGTGAACTAACACTTGCGAATTCTTCTTTTGGAGCCACGTGAAACAGAAGGTATACGCCAATAGCCTAGCGTCGATTCAAGACCTCAAAGATGGAATTCGTGAGTCTATCGAGGACATAGGGCAGCCACTTTGCGATTTGGTTATGGAAAATTTCATTAAAAGGATATGATCTATAAGCGTGGTCATAGTGGTCATTTTCCTGATGATATTTTACACTATTAACGGCATAGCTTCTTTTTTATAATGAAATAAACATCCGATCATTCATATTGAAAAATGGCATTTTTATTTGAATATCAAAATAACACCTCTCATTGGAAAACTCTTTATGTTGAAGAAAACGAAGAATCTCTCTCCAGTTATGAGCCGGAATTTAAAGTCGATAACAGAGTCCCATCCGCCATATTTGAAAGGTCCACTGGAATTTCCTCGGCGAAAGTATTCTCCCTCGACGCTCCGTTGCTAAGAAGCTGACGTCGACATTCTTTAAGCTTTCAAGGAGCGCCGAATTTCTTCACAACTTTTACTCTTCTTCAACAGAGTGCGCCACCCATTCCATAAAAGAAATAAGAAAATTTCCACCTGAAAAAAATTCCAGGTGAAAAACTCAGAAGAATTAATGGAAAAATTAATTATTGTGCGAGCGAATTTTCATGAATTGGTGTTTATTAGGATATTCGTTGTGTGAGTTTTCCCAGGAATTTTAATAATCCACGTGGAAATTATCGATTTTCCACAATATCGCGAATTTTAATCGCATAGAATTTCAGCAATTCGACTACACGCAGACACGGCGAATCGTATTCTGGGAATATGAGCTGACAATCAAGACGCCTGTGTACGTAGTTTTATCGACGTCTCGACGCTATCGTCTTGCGGTTGGTTTGCGGTTAAAAAGGGCGGGGCTGTGGTCGGAAATCGAAATTCCCATTGGTTGATTTTCTTGTGGTTTACGCATGTGGATGATTATTACATTTTTATTGGGAGGCCTACCTCTTCTGCGGTTGGATTTATGCCGTCTTCGGGGCCCATTGGAAGGAAATTCTGAGGAATCGCGGCTTCGCGAGTTTTCCCACGAGGAAAATCGATTTTGTAATGGAAAATTGTTTCTGAAAGATTTTTTGAAAACAGCCCACATATTATGTGCAACAGGAGCAGTTTTTCTCTATGTTGAATCGAAAATTATCGAAAAAATAAATAGGTTTATACAGGGTGATTCATAATTATTTCTTTTATATATCTACTGAATTGAAGATACGGTGGAATTTTCCTGAATGTGAGTAGGAATTTCTTATCCTTTATACCGGATGGACCACAATTGACTCGATGGTTATTTTTAGGGTGTGAATGATGATATTTTGAAAATATTTTTTGTGGTGATGTAGGGTAATCAGAGGCACAATTTAAAGTTATTTTCATAAATACAGACTGTTCTAATACAAGATACATACTAAAGTTAAGCTTTTTTATTGTAACACCCTATATATGACCTCAACAAAGGAAAGGCAAGCTCAAATTATTATTATATTTTCAGATCACTCCGTACATTGATGCACAATCCACGAAAACATCGCGAAAAAATTAAAATATGGAGTTATTTTAAATAGTAATTTATGAAGGAAGCAGTTTCGCAAGCGATACAGATATTTTTTTGAGTAGACATATTAGCTAGTCCCATAAAGATAAAAAAATTAAACTCTGGAATGTACACAGTGATTAAAATTAACTCTCAAAGATCTACTACGAATAATGTTCAAACAGTGTCCCATTCAAAAAGTGTACCTTTGGTCTGTATCTTTGTATAGGAACACCCTGTATATATGGAAATAATATTAAATTGATATGAATTCATAAATTTCAATAAGCCTTGGAGTGAATAAGTTATCTGATTGCAACCTGCATTGCATTGGAAAAATCAATAATAGCTTTGTTTCGGGCCACTACATCCTCAATCAGAAAAATAATACCACATACAACTTGGTAAACAAATTTCATTACGTTCTACGATGGCAATAATCTGCAATAGCTATTTCTTGCTTACCTAAATTTGTAAAACTAAGTTGAGCCCATGCATGCAGATAACTATAATTTCTATAATTCGAAAATTTTAAAAAAAGCCCTGAGAAGGAGCTTTTGAACGCTCGTTCTTTGGTGGAGCAATAAGACAATTACCGCAAAATTTTATATGGGATTTGAGATTGATACCAAATATATTTATGGAGAATCTCATCATAATCGGAATAATATTCTGGATATAAGAAAAAATAAATAATGAAAGAAATTTAATTCTATAGAAGCATATATGCTTCTGATATACCATCCTCTTGAAATCTTGCAAGAACATTTAGTATATCATTCTTGATATACAAAATAAATTTAAATTGAATGGGATATCCTGTTGTGGAAGTATAAAGATTTTTCTTTTCAATATTCCAATTGAATTTTCTATGGTTCTGTTAACACTATAGCCTCAAAATTTGCCTGAACATTCAGTGTATCAATCTTCATTCATGAAATTAATGTTGGATCTTTTTTTTATGGGAATATTAAGTTTTTTCTTTTCAATATTTCAATTGAATTTTCTATAGTTTTGTTCACACTATGGACACAAAATTTTGCATGAGGCTTACAATGAGCATCTAACATGTGGCTGCAACATTTCATTACGATGGGTTTCGTTTTGTCTGAAATATTGAGGAAAAAAAGTTTGAATGGCCATGTTCTATGAAAAACAAAACCCTGTACAATTTGGCTGGTTAACGAAAAAATTTCAAGTCTCTAGGACAATCCTATCGAAAGTTATCAGACAGAATTGAATTCAACTACGGATTTGTCATCAGGGAGTCGAACTCTATCGTTTGATATATGAGAAAATACACAATTCTGAAGATTTTTAGAGTTTGTCTGAAGAAGGTGTCTGATACAGCCACCGAAACGTTACAATATCCTTTTAATTTGTTTCATTTTTCTGTTTTACTGTTAGGCAACAATTTTTTTTAAGACCAATTTGCTCCTGACAAATAAGTGCAAAGATTTTCGCAGGAGCACTTCACCTTAATCAAACATTTTTTAATTATATATGTTTCAGAGACTGGGAGTGAAAACCTATGAAGTTTCTAAGAAATCATATCGTTTGAGACCATTCTCGGCTCAAAATCCGAAAATTACAGACATTTGGGCAAAACGATATAGCACTCGTTTAAGTAGAACGAGCGATAAAAAACGAAGCCTGATTGGCAACAAATTTCATCCAGAATATCAATCGGTATATTATCTCACTCAATTTTTTGTTTTTAATTATAAATCACCTTATACATTTTGAATAGTGTTAACTTTCTTGAAATTATTTTCAGGGTGTTTTTTTCGAGTATTTACACGAGATTATACTCCGTATTATAATTCAGCAGTTGATAATGAAAATTTCAAAATGGAGAATGTGCCATAGTGACACTTTGTTATATTTTTATCAAAATGTTATCTCATAGACGCATTCTCCATCTTGCTACTTCAGTAAAAAAGCTTCACCATTACAGTAGCATGGATCGCAAACTCATTGAATTTATAATTTATTCCTGTTTTATATCAGTGATTTTAACAATTCAAAGTTTCTTCAAGTTTGAAACTTATGCATTATTAACGTATCGACGAGGAGAATATTTTGTCTCGGTCTGGGAAGTTTAATCAATATCTGATGAGCTAAACCTGGAGGAAGTTTATATTTTGTAACTCTGGAATAGTATCAAAATCTTGCAATCAGATATGAAAACAGAAACTAATATGGTAGAATCTGAGCGAATACTTGCAACTGAGATTCAGTGTAATAATAATACACTACTGGAAAAATTAAAGGATCAAAAAAAATTCCAATTTTTCGGCAATTTTCACATGCCGTAACTTTGAGAGGAATGGTTTCAGTGGTTTTCGATAATGATAGAAAAATCAGCAACAAAAATTTTCAAATTTCCCCACTATTTTTTTCTTGTCTACGAGCGTGGAAATTTTATTTTCGCATTATAGTTATAATGATGGGATACTTTGTTAATTCAGCTTTAATTTTATTTTTTTATTGACCTCAACGTCCACTTCTCGCCGAGATATCGGTCTTCAAATGGAAAAGGATCCATTTGTCTTTGAATATCGATTTCTCAGCAACCAATGATCGCACAGAAATTGAAGGAGGGGTTCAAGACCTTAAATGAACTCCCATTAATGAGCTATCATTGCTTATTCATAGAATTTTTTTCTTCATGTCGCATCAATATAAAATTTAACAAAAAAAGGGCTTTTGGTGGTTTCTTGGAAATCTACCGCTGGATCGAAAATGTTGAGAAACCAATAATGTTAAGTGTGACTTTCACAGTTCAATATGTTGATAAAAACCTCACAATCGCCTCCTTTATAAAAATAGAACCCTCAACACCACCATCAATCACTGAAGCAGTGATATTCTTCGACAATTCAGAATTCACGTCAAATTCCCTGGGCGCATAGAAACGAACGCGTAGCCGAAGACATTTGGCAGCCGTAGTCTTAATATTTAGCATCTTGAAGAAAGGGCGAGGTAGTCTCAAGGGTAGAATTAGCCTAATTAATGAGGGAAGGGTTGAAAACGTTCTAAATGCGAACAAGAAATATCTGTAGTTATTCAGAGCGCCGTCGTCGTCATATTTATAGCCGCCAGGTTAGAGGCAGCATGATTAGAAGGGCTGAGGTGCTCATTTTTTAGTTCTGTGAATTATTATGGCTATAATTCAACTCTTGGTGTGGGAGTTGCGCTTCTTGGTCTTGAGTAGCGAAGGTGAATTTTGAAATATTTTTTCCCTAATTATAATTGTAGTTATTGTAATAACAGATATTTGGGATATATTCATCATATTCTTCTCTATTTTTAAACGTTTTGGAATCACTCGTTAGATTTGAAATACTTAAAGAAACTAAGAAAAGCCCAGAGCAGGAGCTTTTGAGTACTCGTTCATTGGTGGAGCAATGAGGCTATTATGTACCTCAAAATTTTGTATAGTACTTGAAATTGACACTAAATATGCGAGGGTAATTCAAATATAAAAGAGACTTCTCGATTTTCAGGCACAATAGTGGGGGGAGAACATTCCTGATTTTTTTGCTGTTGGGTAGGTTCATCAGGAGTAAGGGAAGCACGTCGGATTCCCTCATCGACCCTCTGGGTGTCCACTGTGACGATTTTTGAACAAGAGGTTCCTCCGTCAATTGCGCAACGTATTGTTCTCTTCACTCCTTACTCGCTTGTTTGGACTCTGGGGTGCAGTGGTGCACCCATGTTTCATCACAGGTGATAATGTAAGTGAGAAATTGGTCTCCTTGTTCCTGAGATCGTGCAAGAAGACGCCCACACACCTGAAAACGATGCAATTTCTGGTCAGCTGTGAATACTCGAAGAAAACCACCTGGTTCAACCCTAACTGTAAGCTTGCTCCTCTGTGAGTTGCTCACATAACTCATCCCGACCTAACTTGCAGTTTCAGAAGTGGTACGACGTCTGTCGTATTCAATAAGTTGTCGAACACTACTTACTGATGTTGTTCGCTACAGTCATGGCTCTCATTTTCAACACAATCACGACCCTCAACGAACTGTTTATGCTATGCAGACACTCTAGCTCACTACAGTGTCTCTTCTTCGAACATGGGCAGTCAATCTCCTCAAGGTTTTGGCCAGTTTCACGCCTTCTGCGGCGAGAAACTTGATTACAACACGTTGCGCAATTGACTTAGGAACCTCAAATATCGTCACAGTGGACACCGAGAGGGTCGATGAGGCAATTCGACGTGCTACCCTTACTCCTGACAAACCTAGCCAACAACAAAAAATCAGGAATGTTATCCCCCCACTATTGTGCCTAAAAATCGAAAAGTCTCGTTAATTTTGAGTTGCCCTCGTATAAATGCAAAGTCTCAGGGAATAATATTCTGGAAATTATTCAAAAACAGATATATGTTAAAACTTGACAACTAAAAAAATTGAATTCTATTGTTCTGATGATGCAATCCTCTTGAAATCTTGCATGAACATTAATTAGGATATCAATCTCCATTCACAAAATAAATTTCACTTGAATCAGATATCTTGTTATGAAAATATGAAGATTTTTCTTTTGAATATTCCCATTGAAGTCCCTATTTTCGATTAAAAATTCTAAAATTACAGACATTTGGGCAAAACAATATAGCACTTGTTAAAAAAGTAATTGTGAGTAATCTAAAGGATAGAATTAGCCTAATTAATGAGGGAAGGTTGAAATCGTTCTAAATGCGAATTAAAAAATGTTTGATTAATTAATTAATCAAACATTTTTTAATTATTTATGTTTCAGAGACTGGGAGTGAAAACCTATAAGTTTCTAAGAAAAACTTTGATCTACTTTTTCGATTTATTTAATCCTTTGTCCTTGATTTGAAGCATCTGTGAATAAACAAATTTTTGCTATTTTGGTATTCAAACTTCAGAGGGTGTTCGTTTTCCTGAAAAAGGGCTCTATCATATTGCCATTATTTAAATCAGTGTGATTAGCCCTGACTCTTGAATAGTATATGTTCGGGAAATGTAGTTTGTGATCTACGGTTTTATTAGTGGGTATATCAATGCTATCGACAGTATTTGTTAGATTCTGGTTGATAGCTAATCAATAATTAGTGGATTATAGTAAATGTCGATGGCTATTATTTTATAATGTTTTTCGTCGAAAATTTCTTGTCATAGGTTTCTTAGCTTGCTCATTCCGCTGATTTCGACGATTGTTTTTCAAAAACCTGACCACAAAACAAAAACGAAGACTTAAGAACTCCGCGACTTCTAAACTAGTGGGAACATAAGGCGTTTTCGGAAACTTGCTTATGGTTACTAACTCGATCCATTGAGTCACGTGACGGATCTACTCGGATCGCGACCCGGGTTCTAAGTTTACGAACACATCAAGATTAAGATTTGAAGTGACACGTGTATCAATAACATAACCAAATATTTTATGGATTGATATTTTAGTCCCCGTTTATTTTCGGATTGTCTCTAGCTTTGCTTGTATTTATTAGCTTTCGTAAAATATTCCTTATAATCCATGTTTAATGTTATTTTTGAGTACCTATATTAAAGAAGTAGAGAATTAATTCTTTCAGTTCCAGTTTATTTACTGATTGTCTTAAGCTTTGCTTGGATTCATTGGCTTCTATAAAATCTTTCGTATAATTTCTGGTGTGCCCTCGCATGTTCAATGTTATCTTTGAGTACCCCATGTTAAAGAAGTACAGAAGGATTAAGCTTCAACGCAGAAAGATCGGCATACAGAGTTATGAAGAAGTTGTTTCCCATTTTTTTTCTCGGCTCATGGAACCACATATTTTACACTGAGCCAAATTCTCTTTCTTTCTTTCAAATACAAATTGAACTGCAATGACTCTACGACCCTGCTCTCGTGTAGGGTTACGATAGATCAACCTGAGTCTGTGATCAAGTTAATAGCACCGTACTTTCCAAACACGGGTTGGATGTTCCAGTTACGGAGTAAGTATCCGAAAACGATTATAACAGCGCAGTTGGCGTAGGACTATTATGAATATTTATATCCTGATGTAAACTTTAATTTAAGCAAACGATACTGCGAGTTTTTAGGCTGGTAATTTCGAAAGGAATTGAATAATAATGGTCTCAACGGATTCGGTATTAATTTCAGAATCACAAAGAGTTCTTCATTTTATAACTTAACATTAAATTCTCCAATCGACATATTCTGTCACTAATTCAATGAAAGAAAATGAAATAAACACAAACACAGTTCATTTCATTCTACGTCTTCTAACACCCCACTTCCCCTATCCCATCACCTAACAATACGGCAAATATGAACCATATCCAGCCCGTAACCGTATTTTAATTTCGCCTTCTCTCCATTGTTTGTTTTTTCCCTCCCCGCATCCCAAGGCCGTTATCTCCGGAAAAGTCGATCTCCAGCCTCCCATTCAGGAGGAGAATGAGAACTCCGAAATAAAATCGAGAGCGAGGGGGCCTGCGGCATTCATCAGGAAGACAGTTGGAAGTGACGCAATTACAAATCTGCTATTATCCGCATAAGTTAATCTTGCAGACGCGGATTCGATCAGTCACTGTTGTTGCAGGGTCTGTTAGAATTAAAAATCCGATGCTTGGATTTGGGGGGATCGAGTACGTCAATGGCCTGGTTGGATTGATGAAATTTTCTTGGTGATGGTTGGGGACAGAAATCGAAGTATTAGACTACTGTTAAGGGCCCCACTCACTTCGTTCTTCTCCGTCGTTTTTAACCGACGGTTAAAAACGTTGGAAGGAAGAACGTTGTCGGTAAAGTCCACCCACTTCAGTTTTGTTTCGAGCACTTTCGCGGCAGTTAATCACAGTGGCGGCGGCTGTTGCTGTAAAAGAAAAGCATTCCGCTGATTTTACTTTCCATAAACATGGAAATGACCCTCTACACTTCAATACATTTCAACAAAAAGTCCCGGTTCCGCTTGCCGAAGATCCGACATTGTTTTCAAACATTTAAGACTCAGCAGTAAACAATTAAAAAAGTTATGTTTATCGCCACCAGACCTGTTCGCCACTGTCTCTGAAATATGCGCGACCGATTTAACTGTTTACGCCATACACCTCGTGTTCAACCGAACCGTTGGAACGTTAACGGACGAAAATCAGGCCTCGTCTGAATTTTTGAACGACGGGTAAGAACGCCGGTTTTAGCCCATACACTTCGTTTTTGCGGCAGTTTTAACCGACCGTTTTTAACCGTCGGTTAAAAACGGCGGAGAAGAACGAAGTGAGTGAGGCCCATTACTCACAATAAACTTACGTTTCAGGAATTCTGGAGTAATTTTATTTTTCTTACGCAGTGGTGAAAGACCTATAGTTTTCTGAAGGTCGGTACAGTAAGAAATTATAATTGACGCGTTAATAGGAACGCAGGTTTAATATAAACAATGAAAGCAGAGAATGATATGAATTGATTAAAATCACCAATATTAAACTTCCGAAATAATCCCGTCAACGCACAAAGATGATTGATTTCAATGAATTTAAAATTATTCTCTGCTTTCATTAGTTTCATTGCTTTCATTGCAAGCTCGTTGGACGAGCAACGTTGACTTTATTTTACGTTTTGACCGCAAATACTGCAAACTTCAGATAAATGAACAAACGCCTACTATGCGCTCAAACTTTCGTGAACGGACAATAACTTCATTTTGACGAGACGCCCACTTTTTCCCTCACGAAAATTCTCGATAGTGAGGGCTAATACAGTATAGAGGCGTCAAAAATGTTGAACCGGTGAATGTTCAAAATTTTATAACTAACAGCTACTTTATAAATTAAATCTTGAAAATTTTTCATTACAAATTGAAAACAATAATTGCCCTACAAAAATGATGATTCTATCAAAGTGTCCCCCACTCCCAACATATGAAAACAACTAGGTCTAAAAAAATTATTACTAACCGGCTAATTTTTCCACTGTTGCTTAGCTAATATTTCCTTATGAACAGGTCACATTGTCCTTTAAATTGAGTGGTACGTTTTTTCCAGTCCTACGCTCGGAAAATGTCAATTGATAGTAATCATTTATATTGTGTGTTCTGTGCTACAATTTCTGGAGTAGGACTAGTTAAACGTACCACTCAATTTGTAGAACAATTTGACCGATTCATAAAGGAAATATTTGCTAAGCAACAGTGGAAAAACAGCCGGTTAGTATAATTTTTTTAGACCTAGTTGTTGTTATATGTTGGAGTGGGGGACACTTTGATAAAATCATCATTTTTGTAGGACAATTATTGTTTCCAATTTGTGATCAAATTGTTGCAAGATTTAATATATAAGGTAGCTGTTAGTAATAAAATTTGAACATTCACCCATTTGACACTTTCGAAGCCTCCATACTGTATTAGCCCTCACTATCGAGAATTTTCGCAGAGGAAAAAGTTGGGCGTCTCGTCGCTACTCTCACAAATCCAGATTGTTAGTAATCATTATGAAAAATAGGCGCTGGCCTATGGACTAGCAGTTGGACTACCACCGGTTTCTATGAAAAACGGATAAACATCTCGCGACTTCTTTCCAGATACCTGCATCGGGGGTAGGTATTCGAAAGGATCCCAAGAGATAGCGTTTTGGTTCTGTTATTCTCAGAGATAGGCGACATTTCTTCAAATAAGGGATCCTAGAATGCCTTTCAGATGGAACTCCTCCATACTGAAGAGCCCCAAATAGGGCGAAATAGCTACCTATGGATGCTCTGTTTGATTGTTTGATATTACCACCATGCATGTTCTTTGTGCGTTGACGAAATTAGTTCCGAAGTATGGGTTTCATATTGGTTGATTTCAATTAACTAAACTATTCTGTGTTTTCATTGTTTATGTTCTATAGAGTATTGCGGTTCCATTCATTCTATTTCCTTTTTTACCGGTAAGTGTCCTCAATGAAACCTCTTTTTTATTTATTTTTCTTTCATTTCGAATTGTGGCTCAAACTATTCACAGTGCATCTGCTTACTGCATAAGCTTTCCTTGTAATGAGTATAAACTCGGGTCCTAAACGATTCGTGGTGATTTTCTGATACCAGTTTGACAAATGCAACCCTGAAATACACTACTGGAAAAAATTAAAGGATCAAAAAAAAATTCCAAATTTTTCGGCAATTTTCAACATGCCGTAACTTTGAGAGGAATGGTCGTCCAAGGCATTCAAAAAGAGGAAATTGTAGCTCCAAGTGTCTAGTTTTTGAATTAGAACTTCAAAAAATTTAAGTTTCAATGGTTTTCGAGTAATGATAGAAAAATCAGCAACAAAAAAATCCTCAAAATTTTACCACATTTTTTTTCTTGTCTACGAGCGTGGAAATTTTATTTTTGCATAATCGTTATAATGATGGGATACCTTGTTAATTCAGCTTCAACTTATTTTTTCATTGACCTCAATACGTCCACTTCTCGCCGAGATATCGGTCTTCAAATGGAAAATGATCCATTTTTTATTCGTTATTAAATTAATAAAAATTTTATTTGTTAGTTTATTTTATTTTTATTTTTTTGTAATTTATGTACTATCTGCAATTAAAATGTGGAGAAAGCTCGAGAAAATTCTTTTTTGCCTTTTTTAAAGATTATGAGCTTCTCAGAGCAAAAAACGTGATCCCTATTTTTTTCAAAAATTCAATCGAGTCAAACAAAAAAACGGCTCGCTGGATTGAGTTGGCTCTTCGTTAGGTTTTTATCAACATATTGAACTGTGTAAGTCACACTTAACATTATTGGTTTTCTCAACATTTTCGATCCAGCGGTAGATTTTCCAAGAAACCACCAAAAGCCCTTTTTTTGTAAATTTTTATATTATTGCGACATGAAGAAAATAACATTTCTATGAATAAGCAATGGTTGTTCATTAATGGGAGTTCATTTAAGGTCTTGAAGCCCTCTTCAATTTTCTGTGCGATCATTGGTTGCTGAGAAATCGATAATCAAAGACAAATGGATACTTTTCCATTTGAAGGCCGATATCTCGGCGAGAAGTGAACGTATTGAGGTCAATAAAGAAATAAATTAAAGCTGAATTAACAAAGTATGCCATCATTATAACGATTATACAAAAATAAAATTTCCACACTCGTAGACAAGAAAATAAAAAGTGGTAAAATTTTGAGATTTTTTTTGTTGCTTGATTTTTACTACTCGAGAACCATCAAGTTCTAATCCAAAAATAGACACTTTGAGCTACAATTTCCTTTTTTTAAGTTCCTTGTACGACTATTTCTCTCAAAGTTACGGCAAATTGAAAATTGCCGAAAAATTTAGAATTTTTTTTTGGACCTTAATTTTTTCCAGTAGTGTAATAGAAAAAACCATCCAAACAACTCATGCAACAGAAAAAAAAACAGTTCTAATAAATATTCGAAAATAGTAAACTAAAGAAGTGATCCATTCGATAAGCAAGATGTTTGAATGAAACCAAGTTCACAGATTACCAAATTGGCCCACCCTGTGTTCACGACAAGGAAAAATCAATTCCTTAGTTTCTAATCTATGCTTCTCATATATCGCCTCCCACATTTTATATGTCCCACTCCCCCCATCTAACACAACGTCAAAAAAACCTGTTATACCGATAGAGCGCGAAGTAGTCACGAAAAATATCAAAACAATATAAAAAGCATATGAGGGGTGAGTCGCTATATAAGTTACGCGCTGTAATATTTAGAAACAGAGGTTTCGGCACCAACTTGATATTCAGACATCTCGGGGGAAACACAAATATGCGATATTGCCAACATAAATTGATTCCAGATACGATCCCCTGCTCCCGTTTATTTAGCGCGTTTTCGAAGCCCGCCGGGGTGCGGAGTTATTAGGTACGTTGGGTAATACGACGGTTCATTCCGGGTCTCGTTTAGATTTTCAAGGAAATGAAAAGTCTCAATATTTTATTCTGGGTCGATTAAATTGATTCGGGGGTTGGCTGAGCTAAAATACGGCAAGGAAATACATGCAGCAGTTTGGCCACACTACCTTTCTACAGTGTGTTTGGTCATGACTTGACGATAATTTAAGGGCGTCAAATATACCTAATTTTATAGACAAAAACACCCACATTGGAAAGTTTACCCCCTTAGTTTTGGAGTAGCCCCCATTTCAAATTCACTTTTTTATTTCCGTTGACCTTTCCAAATAATATCGATTTCTTTGGACATGAAGGTCCTACAGATCTAAAAAAAATGTTTTTTGAATGATGATACTACAAACTTTCATTAAAGTAAAACGATATGAAAACTTTCAACTTGAAAATGCCACAACAAAATCCGTAAAAAAAATTTTAGTAAAAAAATTTACTGATTTTCTCACTAAATCCGCACAAGCTCAAGAAATAGCCCATTGAAGTATGATTTTTTTTCAACGATTCAACACGCAAAGATATTAGTTACCAAACAACATTTTTATAATTTATCTAAGTTACATAATTCGAGAATTATTGCTGTTCAAACATGACCACTACGCGAACGCTCCAAACTTTTTTTGCTTCTACAGATCGTCGTGAGGGCCACTGCCTGTCTACAAAGCAGAGGCGGCTATTTTGAGAAATTTTGATGATTAATTTGTTTGTTTAATCATTGAAAATTATCGAAAGTACAGTATTGAGTTTTATCTTATTTTATCAATTTTCATAAGGGTAATGTCCGAACAGCAATCAGTTTCCAATTATGCAACTTACAGAAATTATGTTGCTATCGTTCTGTAGCTAATATCCTTGCGTGTTAGCTCATTGAAAAAAAATACTTTGTGCTAGTTCTTATACTATTGCGGATTTACTAAGAAGATCAGTACACTTTTTATCCCAAATTTTATTTTAAGAATTTTTTTATGGCATTTCTGAGTTGAATGTTTCCATATTGTTTCACTTTCACTTTAATAAATGGTGGTAGTATCATCTTTAAAAAAAAAATTTTGCACATCGGTAGGACCCGCATATCCAAAGAAATTGATATTATTTGTAAATTTCAACTATAATGAAGAAGTAAATTTGAAATGGGAGCCCCTCCAAAACTGAGGGGGTAAACTTTACAATGTGGGTGTTTTTGTCGATAAAATTAGGTATATTTGATGTCCTTGAATTATCGCTGAGTCGTGATCAAAAATCCTGTATACAGGGTATTTTCATGAGTTGTTTCTGCTGATAGTACAATACAAGTGACGAAAACGTTAATATTCTTCCCAGAAATCCAATTCGAGAATGAGTCAAGAAGCAGCAACTTTCATGTCAATAACCCAAAACCCAATCAGTCAATCGTCGGGTTATATCAAAAACATGCGGTCCCGTTTATTTAGCGCGTTTTCGAAGCCCGTCGGGATGCGGAGTTATTAGTACGTTGGGTAATACGACGGTTCATTCCCGGTCTCGTTAGATTTTCAAGGAAATGAAAAGTCTCAATATTTTATTCTGGGTCGATTAAATTGATTCGGGGGTTGGCTGAGCGGATCTAAGATATGAAAATACATACAGCTGTGTTGGTTACACTGATTTTACATACAGGGTTTATTCAGTAGTTTTGTGCTTCTCGCATTAGTTGTGATATTCTTGTTGATGTAATTGACCAGTAAGATAAAGAGAAAGAAATCTCATGAATTTGGCGCCACACGAAAGAAATATACCGACTGGCCGAAGCACACAGCTTCGTGTTGTCACGATGTGGATCCTGATAGTGTTTGAACCATGGAGTTGAAGTAAGTGGAGGGAGCATATCCTATATTTCCCTTGATGCAGAAGTGTCACATAAAATCCGCCATATTTGTATGGGCAACTTGTTACAAGACATTTTTTGGAATCATTGAAGCATCTATTCACTGAATAAGAAACCTTTTTAACTAACACTGAATATCTTTCTTTTACAAACTGTAGAGAAAATGAAAAAGAAGTGAGGTACAAATAGGTAATAAAATTCAACGATTAAAAAGTTCAAAGTCGGCCATATTGGTGTGTCCCTTCTTTGTTTTGTGTTGTTTTGTTTACGTGACACTTGTCAAACTTTAGGCTTCCTACACTTCCTTTACCTCCATGGTTTGAACGGTGCTATCGCTTGTCATGCTTTCATGCCGATATTGTTGTTTTCCTGACTTTACTAATACCCAATAGGAATAGTGCTCCTATTCCTTAGCTAATAATTTTTCTTCGTTTTATAAATTAATTGGAATTTACTTTCATAGTAAAAAGGGGATAGTTTAGTACAAATTGGATTTTGGATTGTGCAACTTCTTTATATATCTTTATTCAAAAAAATTTCAGGATTGAGGTGAACTACTTTGGGTAATATAATAATATATATATTCTTTGAAATCAAGAGCTAACATAATACAATACATAAAAAAAAATAAAAAATCCCTAACTGAGGTTGGTGCAAAACGAGGTACCATACTATTTTTTCGTATGATACCAGAGCTCTAGGAAAAACCCCAGTAGAAAAAACCCTGTCTCTCGTTTCAACAAAAATGACACTTAAAAACTATTAGAATATTGAAGGATTCCTTCTTCATTCAGACCGAACGATAACCCTCTTCGGGATTCTGAAACGAGAAAAATCAAGCAGTAAAAGGAACAGAAAAATAAAATGATTGAAACTCTATTAAATCGATTTAAAATTAATAACCCAATTCAAAACGAATCGGTAATTTCATGTATAGCTCTCAAGCCATCCTGAAATTTATATATGGAACAGTTATTTATCAGGTGTTCAATTGTCTCCTCTGCTTCTCTCGCATTCGCAACTAGGACTCTCAACTGAATTCCATCTGAATAATAATATAATAATTATAACTCTACAGTGGTTTAAAATTACCAAACCTCATATCAATAATAATGATAATAATTAACTTATTTGTAGAGGAAAAAAATTGAACCTCGAGTATTGTCGGAATTCCAGATGCTCACACGTATATGTCCGAAAAACCAGGCATTCCTCTTGGGTGTGAGATTCCATGAGAATACCAATAGATAGAAAAGCAATTAAAATAATAAAACCAATTAATAATAATTAAAAGAAATAAATTATACTCCATTTGAGGAAGAGCACGAAAATAAGTAAAAAAAAACTAACATGTTAGCAAAAAGGATACGAAAAAAATTACAGTTTGTATGAAAAAGAACTGAAGTATACTCTGTGAACATTTGGATATGATTATGACATTTGGTGTCGGTGTCGTTCATCTATAATTTGGGCCCATGTTGAGAGTATTAGTGCTGAAAGAGCTTCAGTTAATATGTGCATGGTCGATTTTACCCTTCAATGTGGTTGATATTAACCTACCGGTCGGAATTACACGATTTCTTTCTTATATTTTATAGACTGTTTTATGGATAAAATCTACATATTTTTGCAGAACCAAAAGAACGCCATCATAATAAAAGAAGTAATCAAACAATTTGTCTGTTTTGATTGTATTAGTAGTCGATATTCCCTCACTCTTTCCTATTTATAATAATTCAAATCATTTATGAATTCAAACTTGCTCTTGGAATCTCTATCGCAACTAATGTCAACCGTAAAGGATAAGTTCCAAAAGGAAAACTCCAAAACTTGAAAAATTCAAGTTAGGTTCAGGATTTAAGCAGAGCTCTGAAGAGAACTCAGAAATTTGAGGAAAAGCTCTCCGAATATTCGAATTTGTTTTAATTTCATTGTTTCGAACAAGCCTGCAAAAGTTTCCAAATTCACGTCAATGAGTATATTATTTCATTAGATTAATTAAACGAGAAATGGCAAAAAATTTATATTCATGCCACGGAACATTCCTTCAGAATCTGCTTTCGTAGCTCATTTTTTCGAACAGAAACATTAAATTCATAGAGTACTAGAATGAAATCGATAGCTTTCCAGGTTATTCGAATTCGACTTTTTGTTTAATGAATATAAAAGAATTATGTAAAAAGCTTGACTGGTATGATATTGAATATTATACCTATAATTGGAACAGTATTTTCTGTACCAATTATTGATATACAACACCAATGAATTTTATACTGAAATCTCAAGATTAGTAATTTTACAATTTGTATAATCACAATGATTTATTCCTTAAGAATTTTGTGCACAATAGTGTGTTCGGCATAAAACAGTAAAAACCTCTTTCTCCACGTTTAAGTGTAGTGCTTATATATTTGAATTTGTTAAAAATTATGTTCAACATCAATATCGAAGAGATCTCTTATCCTGTTATTATATTTGTAAAAATAAATAATGTAAACAGAAAAACCTAGAGAAAGTAATGGGTAATATGAACATCACATCCCTGCTTTATAATAATTACACTCAAATTTTCCTTGAAATTTCTGCAAAATTCCAAAATAATCTGAAAAAAGTCTCTGAACCGTGTTGATGAAGATGCACGATTAATTCCAATGGAAATTTAGAGGATTTGATAAAAAAATACAAAACTCGAACAGACGGTTGATTCTTTCACTTGTTCATTTCACTTGCCAATCGCAAAATTATATTTGAATTTTGTCATTTGGAATAAAGCAACGCATTCAGCACATTTTTATAGATAAATATTACTATAACCAAAGATTGAGGAAAGAAAGATTGGAAACGGAGCGATTACGATGATGTCAGGGCCATCTATGTGACAGGATTAAGTACTAAACTTCAGGAGAATGGGTAAATCAAAGGTTGTAGAGGCCATTTTGAGCTAAACAAGGACATTTGAAAACATTGCCATGATTGCACCTGAATAAACTCTTCGTGGCTTCATTTTAGTTGGGTTTCGTATTTTGTGTTTGTGTTTATCTATTTCGTGTGTGCCTCTTTTGAAATTCGAAATGGTTTATGGAATATATTGGATAATGATGAACTGCAAAATAATAAAAAGGCCAATCCTGAAGCCGAGAAAATGGAAATGTAGGATATTGAAACCCGTATCATGTAGGTAGGTATCTCTTTTTCTCATTAATTTTTAATTTCAGTGCTCTCACATGGATATAGTTTTCCGGGCGAAGAGATGTCAGCAGCTGTTATAGATCGTGCAGTGAGCATTTTTCAACAGATCAAATAAAAACAAATGGAGAAGCACTATTCTGTTGTTCCATTGTTTTTCCATCTTTAAAATTATGGTTTATTTTCAATTGTTTTGATAATTCGGTAACTGATATGTAAGAAAATACTTGAATCGTCTTCAATTTCATTATTATATTTTTTTGAGTAATTATTCCTAATAAAACTATAGCAATAAAATATCGCATCTCATTAATATAAATTCATTTTAAACAATGTTGAGATGAAATCCTAATCACGAAGCAAAGCACTAGCTTTGTTTTATTGATCTGGATGTTTTTCTGGGCTCGACGTCTGATTCAATGTAATACGTAGGAATAATTCAATTCGAATTTAGCCCCCATTATGACAGTTTTCTGTATTGAGAAATTTATCCTTTTCAGCGCCATCTTTGTGTCATAATTAATCCACTAACCGAAAAACTTAGTCGAATTTTAGTACTAGATCTATATTTGACTATAACATTACGTTCTACCGAACAATCAACGCACATTTGCTCATTCCATCCAGACTCATCTTCAAACCCATTCCAGACAAAGTAACGCTTATGATTAGAAGGCAGGTTTTAGTCTTCAATTTCAAAGCTACGTTGAAGTTTCCTCCAGAGCCTTCTGAGGATATATCGGAGCAACGAAGACAGACAGAAAGTGGAAACTCCACTGTAATTTAATCCCGAAGACAGCAACACGGGAACTGACACATCTCAAAGGGTTACAATTGAATTTTATTCCCAAAAGGGCCACTTGAACTTTGGTGGTGAATATACCCCTTTCTTTATCATATATTCATTATACGGCAATGAATTTTAGCAACTTTGGCGCTAATGATATTTCCTCGTCGTCATCAGTTGAAACGAAAGGGCACAGTCGTGGATAATTACTTCGAATGGCAGTTTCGATTGAAATGAGGTGCTTGGATTGCTTAAGGATATTGGTAACTGTTGTTATTTCGAGTGATTAGATATGAATAATTTTCGAAATATGAGCGGAAAATACATATTTATTAAGTTTGAATAAACAGATTTTTCTGTAGTACACTGTGACAATTATTTACAGTAAGTGCTGATTCACAATGGACGTAACCATAACGAACACGTAAACGTACTTTGTCCGTGAACGTAATGGTGTTCAGAATGGACTTTGGGCGCAGTAGCAAATTAAATACGTTTTTTTAGAGTAAGAAGATGTTTCTGTACCTTTATAATAAGTGTTCTATCAATTTTTTGACAATTGATTATTGTGAAGTGTTGTCATTAATTAAAAATGTATGAAGTATTAAGTCTGTTTTTATTGAATAAAAAATTGAAGAGCCAAATTCTAAAAAAATAAAAAAACCACGTTGATGGTCAGACAAATTTCTATAATTAAACGTTAGAATTACGGACTACCATAAGCTCAACGTAAACGTCAAAATTACAGAGCCTATTGTGAACAGTTCCATATGATTTGCATTGGTTCAACTTTGCGTTTTTCGTTTACGTTTCGGGAGTTTTATGGTTACGTCCATTGTGAATCCAGCATAAGATTATTTTAAGCCAGTAAGAATCATAGTGAATTAACAATCATACTGTAAAATTATTCCCGAATTTGTAAATTCACTAAACAGAATGTAATCCGTTCACCTACAAATGTTTGTACATATTTATGTGACAATAGGTATAATATTACTTAAAATTCCGTACATCCACAAACAGCAGTAATTTAATGAAATTTTACAATATGATTCTTGTGAATTATTTGAATTATTTGAAATCACCATCATATTATATCATATGCGTAGGTATGGAAAATTTTTCAAATGTGATCAAATCAGTTCATACTTGAACTTGGCTGAAAATATAATGGAACCAGTTCATCATCCAAAAGTTTATTGATCCAAAAATTATTCTTCAATTAATTGATCACTTTTTTGTAACCTTTTTTTGTGGCACTTAGCGGACTTCTAGAAAAACTTGTTGGTACCTTAGGTTGAAGACTTTAATGAATGTCCCAAATAGTACCTTTTAGTCCTGAAATAAGGATGTCCTTCATGAATACTCGTTGAATATTCGTTTTCTGAAATGAAAATACCTTCATTTTAAAAATGATAACAGTAATTTAGTTTCTTATTGTTCATTCATTCAATACGGGTGATATAAACAGGTAACACATTGACTGCCACTTAAGTATCTACATATTGAGAAAGATCAGAATTACATAAATTTCAAGAATTTTATATGATTTACCCTACAATATTGTAGCAATATCATGAAATCAACTTGTTTTGTGCAATGTACAATAACAATAGGGACATATCTCGCAAAAACTATTTTAATCCTCTAGAGTTTTCCAGAAATAATTTCGAACTTGGAAACAATTACTAATATTTTCTCAAGAAAATAAAATAAAATCAAGTCACACTCAGTTTGTTGAACGAAAAACGTGATTCTCTTCTATGACGGTAACAGTGATTTGAGGGTGGAATGAAGTGATAGCGAACTGCAGGACGCAGGTGTCCAACTCTGATACGCAAACGCAAGGCGCAGGCGCTCTAATACTCAATTGAATTGAGCCAATTTACCAAACCCCAGTGAATTATTGTAAAAATTTTTGATTTTATGTGAAAACATGGAAAAGTTGTATAAATTCTTGTATTATTCAAGAAACCTTTGTGAAATTCATTGAAGTCTTGTAAATTTTTGTAATGTTCCGGAAAATTAAAAGAAATCACATAAAAATTTAATTTCCTTCATTTTACAAGTTACAGTTTGTGAAATTACCATATGATCAATAATGAATCACAGGTAAATTCACCTCCATTTTTAACAGTGTACCCTTAAAAATCAATCTTTCAACCAATGAATATCTTACGGTATTACTCATTCATTCCAGCCACACCATGCCAGAAGAATAGGACAAATTTGTTCAATTTGTTTATGTATGTTTTTGACAATGATTACCCCCTTGAAGAACTGTAGAGAACTAAATTATAACCTATAAACAAATCCACCACGTGCGTATGCACAGATAAACTTGATCATAGAATTAATTTGAAGGTTTCCAGAAATTTTCTTATGTTTGGTCTTTATAATTGAATTGAGATTTTAATTTTTTATATTTTTTAAATACGCGATTTGCGCTGAAGTTGACAAAGACAATTTTCTATCTGGAATAAAACAATCTGAAGTTTCAAAGTGTATATTTCATAGTAAACAATTACAGTTTTCATAATCAAACTAATAATGGTTTTCTTCTTCCCCCTTTTTTTTCCGCAGATTGTTGCAACACTACTTCGAAGTCTAATTTTCTTAACAACTCAATACTTCAATGCAAAAAAGGCCGGAGAATTTAAACCCCTTTTATGAAGTTTTCCCTCCCACTCAAAATCGTATGTCCTACATGAGTTTCATCAGCAGGAACAGTTCTTGTTTTGGCTCTTCGTTCTTCACTTCGATATTTCTCGAATCCAGAACTGATCTTCACTTTCTCCCCAATCTCAAATCGATCAAATTGATCTCTTAATCCTCCGATATAATCAACCAATGACTCATATATAAAACTACTTCATCTATACCACTATCAATCAACTTTCTGTATTGCTTCGCTCTCTTCATCAAATCTTTCCAAAATTGGTCTTCTAAGAAATTTCTTTTTATTCACCGAGAATTTGCTGCCCCTTGGTCATGGAATATGTTGGCCTAGGCGGTAATAGGTTACTGTATGTGATGTGGATAGTGTATAATTCAAACAGTTCATGACCCAGCAGAAGATACCAATAAGACGAAATCTTTTACGCATTTGTTCATAATGTGGAAATTAGGTCAAATTTGAATATCCAGTTCATTCATAAATAAATTAAATGGATAAAGGTCAAGGTCTCTCATAGGATTTTTTATTGTAAGTATAATTTTAACTGAATGATCTCAACTATTTGTTTCAGTTAGGATTTTACTTCTAAGAAAATTGATGAGAGTAAGATTCAAAATTCTCATCAAATGGTTACAGAAATTAGCATTGGAATCCAGTTGCATCCAAACAACATTTCGGCTCGAATTCGAAGCGTAAAACGAAATAACACACAGAAAAATAAAACGACCAGCGTATTTACAATCCAATATATCTGGCAAGTTGCTGGGAGCGTCAAGTAGTTTGCATACGTTATTGTAACCCACCACAGTGTCTAACCACGGTCGCCAGCAAGGCTAGACGCTCATCCAATCACTCGATATTGCATACCAAATTGCCCCCCGTTCCGATAAACGACTATACAACTGGGCCACAGCGCGAAACATGGGGTAGTTTTTAATTAAGGCGACACAACGAAAACGCCAAGAATTCTTCGCATGCCAGACCTTTCTAATTGTGTTACAATTAGGAAGTTGTCTTTTTCTCTCGGCGCTTGGCCTTGGCGGCTGGAGAAAGACGACCAGCTCGGCCATAAAGTAGGGCCAAACGAGACCCTGCTACGAAACTTGAAGAAATGCAGATATGCATTTAATTAGGGATATTAAATTATAAATTCTGATTGGCGACTTGAGGATTGGCCGAGACGGGTTTGGGAAGGGAGTGGGAAGTAATAATTATGAAAAATAATTAAAATTGGATTTTTCAGGAGTTCGGTCGATGATTGCCGAGGGTTAATCGTTTGGCCGTTGCGTTTATTAAATAGTTTATTTCTTGAGTTAGAGGGTAACTTGGGTAGTTCTGCATGTAAAACGAAATTTGAGCTCATTATAATATGTAAAAGAGATTGAATTGCAAGAAAGATCGAAAACATTTTTGTCATAAAATCATCTCTCATCTCAAATCAAAAAGTAATTATTTTCATAACCACTTGAATCATGAGTTAGGTCAAAAGTAATGAATTTGAATAGATTGAAAGTATATATTTATTCTTTTGACATATGATTTACAGAACTTCTCGAATACTGAACAATATAGAAATATTAATTCACAGCATAAGCAGAGGAAAAGCTAAACAGACCTTTCAGGTCTTTCAGGTTGACTATAACTTTGTAAACCACATCCTGATTCATCCGAAGAAAGTTCCTGGCGCCTGTCTCCTCAAATCAAAAAGCAATTATTCTCATAAGCACTTGAATCATGAGTTGGGTTACAATTTATGAATTTGAATAGATTAAAATAATATATTTATTCTTTTCAGATATGAATTTATAAAAACTCTCGAATACTAAACTATATAGCAATATTATTTCACAGCATAAGCAGAGGAAAAGTTAAATAGACCTCTTCAAAGTCTTTCACGTTGACTATAACTTTGTACACCACATCCTGACTCGTCCGAAAAAAGTGCTTTTATAGTGGAAATTACTTTTACAACCTGAACTCGTCAGTGTCCGATATTCCCATGCCCAACAGGTGCTTCCTGAGGCGACAGTGTCCTGTAAGAAAGCCAGTGGGTAGGTGTAATTGTTTCTTACGCAGATACGAGTACAAATATTTTGGATCTTGCTGTTCCAAAGTTCCGATGGAACTCAGTGAAATGATCCATCCCTGGGAGATACCGCCAGAGCTTTTCCTTTTTTGCTTTCTCCTTCTCCAGAAACTCCTTCTTATAGGTACATTTAACTATACCACAGAAGCTCTTTGGCAAATGTATTGGCCTCTTCGTTTCCTTTGATTCCCGAATGGCCGGGAACCCAGATTGAAATGACCTTATTTTTCTTACCTACTTTGTTGAGTTTGTTCCGGCACTCTCAAATCATCTTTGAGTCGATGACGTAGGAGCTCAGAGCTCAGTGCTTTAATATCAGCTTGACTATCTGAGTATATGGCTATATCGCACTTCTGATAATTTGTTTCTAGATTTGTATCTAGACATCTTTCTATAAAATTGAGAGTTTATTAGGATTTCTCGGTCGAAGGATCAGTGATACACTTATATATTACCCAAGCTTTCGGTAATTTTTATTACCTTTCTCAGGGATCTACAAATAAATATACTGTTATAAGGGACTAAAGTGACAAAATTATTATACATACATATGGTGTGATTTTTATCCTAGTAGTAATAAAATTTTTTGTAATCTCACTCTCACTGAGATACAAAATTTTAATGTTGCCTCTAATACATAAAAATTATGGAATTATAGTTGAGTATTTTTGAAAGTTCAATTGCTAATCATATTTGACCACTATTTCAGTCATTAATGCTATCTTGTATTGTCAAATCACGAAATGGTGCATGTGTATTTTTAGATAGTTGAATTAAGTATGAATATATATTATTGAGATTGTTTGTGTCTTGTTTTGTGTTCATTGTATTTTCAGATTTGTAATGGCCAACATTTCTAGAAAAAGTCTCTTTGTATAATGTGGTTCTTTGAAAAGAAATTTGACGCCTGAATAGTTTATTACATGGTCATGACTATTTGCATGTATCGCTAAGGCACAATTTAGTAGATTTCTTTTAATAGCGCTTTTATGATTAGAGATTCTAGACTTAATCCAATGAGAAGTTTGTCCAATATAAACTTTATCACAATTTCCACAGGGTATACTGTAAACAACTCCAGATTCATATTCTTCTTTTTCTTTGTCTTTGAGTTTGTTAAACACAAGTCTGTGTAAGGTGTGTTTCATGGTGTTAACTATCTTTATATTTTTATAATCCTTGAAAATTACTGAAATTTTATTAGAAATAGTAGGAGTGTATTTTATGTATTGTAGTGTAGTGAAGACTGGATTAGTAGGTTGTTCATTTATATTAGTGTTAACAGTGACGACATTAGTAATAGGTGGAGAAGATGCTACGTTGTACAATATCTGGTTAAGAAGTCTGTTGGGATATCCACTCAATAGGAATAGTTTTTTAATTTTCTGGATGGATTCTTTTTGATAAATTGGATGTGTTAGTTGTAAAACTCTATTTTTCATACCTTTGATTAAATTCATCTTCATGTTAAATGGGTGGCAGGATTTATAATGTAGGTATCTACCAGAGCTAGTAGGTTTCATGTACCATTTTGTTTTCAATGTGTTTCTGATCTTATAACTCTCATATCTAAGAATGGTAGACTGTTGTTAACTTCTTCTTCAAATGTGAACTGTAGATGGGTATTATAACTATTGAAGTACTTGAGAACAATATCAATTGATCCTTTGGGAATCATGCAGATGATATCATCGACGAATTTTTTTAAAAAAGGTATACTGAATGGAATTTTACATAGAACTGCAGTAATTAAATCATCCATTACATATTGAGCAAAAATGGGAGATATATTCCCTCCCATTGGGGTTCCAAAGATTTGTTTGTAGAAATGTTGTTCGAAAGAAAAATAAGTGTTATTGAATATAAATGTGACACTCTATTAATTCATTAAATGTCATTTGTGTGTATGAAGAAATTTCATTCCAGTGCTTAGTATTAGAGGCAACATTAAAATTTTGTATCTCAGTGAGAGTGAGATTACAAAAAATTTTACTACTACTAGGATAAAAATCACACCATATGTATGTATAATAATTTTGTCACTTTAGTCCTTTATAACTGTATATTTATTTGTAGATCCTGAGAAAGGTAATAAAAATTACCGAAAGCTTGGGTAATATATAAGTGTATCACTGATACACTGATACACTGATACCTATCAATGTATCACTGATCCTTCGACCGAGAAATCCTAATAAACTCTCAATTTAATAATAACAATTACGGTAGATAAATAATTTTCACATCTTTCTATAGCTAAGATTGCCGGTATCCGGTCACTTTGCTAAGGAGGTTAGATTCCTGAGATAAATGCAGGTCTAGCAATGTGACGCACAGAAGTGGAGAAAGGATGTCGCCGACCACAATCTAATCTAATTTTAGTCAAACTTTCATATCAACATCTTCATCAAAGTTACCGCTATGAACTAATCAGAAAACCATTCATCCATTTCAGAGCGAATTTGATAAAGAATTCACAGAAATCCAACCCCTTCATTCAACATCCAACCCCCTTTTCAATTTCAACATCATCTTCTCATCACTGCACATAAACGTAGTGAACAGAATATAACACTTGAAACTTAGTACACGACTTTGGCCTTTGCAGCAGCATTTTAGGGTTTATATATTCATGGGAGCGCTCAAGATTAAGACAGAAAACGGGTCTCGGCCCACTGTGATGTGTGTAAGGGGATTAGCGCCAACTTACTACTTGATGGATAATTTTGGAGGCGGCGTAAACAGCAAACACTGTTGAATATTTATTATTGAATTGCAAATGGGCTGTAAGACGGAGTTTCAAACTTTCCTAGGGTCCTCCGTTTATTATCAAGCCGTTATTCAAATTTATGTCAAACAGATCATCGTGTCGGACTGCTTAATTTGATGTCGAATAGATAGAGCATCGTAGGGTGTTCTGAGACGACTGAATACTGCATTCTGAATATGAATTTGGTATCATTCATGATATTGAAGGGTGTAGAAAAAACTTGGAAAATAATAATAGAAACTGAAATTTCACTGAGCTTTTCTTATACTACACCATCTCCAAGTGTATTTCAGAAACCGTCAAATGTATTTCAGAAAACATCACTTGATTTTCATATAAGTCAATTGTATTTTAGAAAGTACTAAATATAGTTCAGACTAATCGATTGTATTTTAGAAAACATCAAATGAAATTCAGAGTAGTCAGTTTAATTTCAGAAAGTGTCAATTGTATTCCAGAAAACATCAAATATATTTCAGATCAGTCAATTTCATTTCAGAAAATTTCAATTTTATTTTGGAAATGGTCATTCGCAATTCATTTATACGATAAATATGGCAAGTTATGTTTTCACAGTTATTCAACTTCATCACAAAGAACATTTCAGGTGAAACAAATATTTGCATGGATGAAATTTCATTACCTACGGCATTTCTCAACATTTGAATACGACATAACGCACAATCCATTGTTGAAGATCACAAACTGAATTGAACACGCACTAAATTCTTAATTTTCTCAAAATCACCTGATATCTACATGTCAGACTTGTTCACGAAAGTTTGAGCGCAGAGTAGGCGTTTGTTTATTTATCTGAAGTTGGCAGTGTTTGCTGTCATAACGTAAATTAAAGTCAAAGTTGCCGAATGTACCCGGCCTCCGACGAGCTTGCGAGTTATCAGAAAACTCTATGCAATATTGACAACATTGCGTATCAATCTGACAAGAAAATATAAAAATTTAACCTGAAATTGGTGGAAATTGAAGCTGTTGGAACAAGTTACTGATGTGAAGAATAAAACCCGTGCACGTCGCTCAAGAACAGCCAAGAATATTGCTGCTGTAGCCGAAAGTGTTGAAGAAAACCCAGAATTGTCCATTACTCCTCAAGAGATGATTAATGATTTTTATGACGGAAATTGGATATTATTGATCTGTACAACGTTTACTTTCAACAAGACGGTGCTACGTGCCACACAAGCAACGAAACCATTGATCTCTTTCGGGAAAAGTTTCGGGACCCTGTTATCTTCCGAAGAGGTGATCACAATTGCCGCCGAGATCTTGTGATTTTAACACCTTGCTTCTTCTTTGGGGCCCAAGAAAGAGAAGGTCTACGCCAATAGCCCAGCGTCGATTCAATACCTCAAAAATGAAATTCGTGAGATTATCGAGAACATAGGCAGCCACTTGCGATTTGGTTATGGAAAATTTCATTAAAAGGATATGGTCCTGTAAGAGTGGTCGTGGAGGTCATTTGCCTGATGTTATTTTCCACTATTAACGGCATAGCTTCTTCTGTATAATGAAATAAACATCCGATCATTTTTATTGAAAAATTGTATTCTTCTTTGAATATCAAAATGATAGCTTTTAATGGTAAACTCTTTATAACGAGGTCATAACACACTTTTTCAGTAGGGGAAAACCCGGATAGATGCCCCACTTTTTGAATTTGCCTCATATTTTTGAAAATATTGATTTTATATGTGTAATTTCTATGAGTGTAGGAAGACCCATTATTTGATTTGGAATACTGAGACTTTTCTATGACATAGCAATCCCAAATTGCACAATAATTTGATTTTGTAGAACCCTTTTTTTGGGGATAGTTGCCTACAGTATGTATAGTTGCCCCACCATGAAAATACTGGGAGGGATAGATGCCCTTCATACTGTGTGAACCAAAAACCCAACTAAATACAATGAGATTTTCTATGCTTAAAACAGCAACTTTATGTACGTAACATGGATCGAATCAACAACAATTGTGCATTTTTAATTGAATTTCAAAAGCATATATTAACGAAAAGTTACATTCTTCATATTAACATAAAGCATTATTCCACACATTCATGATAAATTAATTAAATAATAAGTCTCAACAAAAATGATCAGGAATCAAGTTTAAAATCAAAATAACACAATGAATCGAAAATCTGCTAAGAAGATATGGTTTTAGTTTAGATGTCCTAAGGGGCACCTATACCTCAAAAAAACAGGGCAACTATCCTTTCCGATAGGGATAGATGCCCATGAATTTTTTTAATAAATTAAGAAGAAAACAAAAACTATTTGTACTCAGATGTACACTCAATGAAACACTGTATTGGCGTAATAAAAAAAATTGATGAATTTATTACCACTTCAAAAGTTATACAGCGGCAAATACCTACCTCTAAAAGTTTGGCATGTTGTGAAGTTCGCTGCTGAGATGATCGCACACACTAGCGAAAAACGGCTTCACTTTACAATAGGTACTGCAATGACATCATTATGATACTGAAATTGAGAAATACACTATGTGTTCTAACTTTGAAACATACACACATTCAGACAAATCTACAGCAAGCTATTTACCTAATAACCAACGCACATACACTCCAACTGCATAAAAAATATAAGTTACCGACGAATTCCATCCCATCTAATACGAAATTTCCATCAAAAGCGTGTACGATAAAATATTCTAAGCTCTCGAGTTGGATCGCTAATTTCGCATCGCAGGCAAATACCGATATCCTTTTCATCGAATCCGTCTCGGAGATATTGCCATACTCTCTTCTCCTGCTTCTCAGCACTGCCAATCAGTCGAAAAGTGGCACAAGTATTAGCAAGATCAAACGCCTCGGTTCTCGGTCAATCGGTTTTTTGCTAACGAAGGCGAAGAGAAGGGACCCTCTTGAGTTTCTCGAGTCTTTCACATCAAAGATCCTTCTTTGCTTGGCAGATGATGCATGTATATTTCCGGAATGAATGTAAGAGGAATATTTTAATGAAAAAGGGATGATGTTTTGGGCTGCAGGATAGTGTAAGGTGAACCTTGCGCATTCACCATTTTGTAGATCGGTGGTTCAACCAAATCGATGGAACAATTTCGCTAATTTTTTCCCGGAAGATGGATCAGACGTTCTGGTCCGATCTCGTGGCCGGCCCGTTCACCGGACTTGAATCCATTGGACTTTATTACTGGGAAGCAGTTAACGAAAAAGTGTATTCAAAGGCAATCGAAAATAATTTGAACTACGGCAGCTACAATTAAACAAGTATTATACCATTTTGGAATCCTTACTAAATGCGCCAACTTTTGAAAAAACATGCCAACCTACGTAGTACATTTTTTTTTCAATACAGTCAGTTGAAACTAGGCAATTGTTTATTTCGAATTTTTTTTCTGAGAAGTGAGCCCTATTTTTATGAAACCTAGAGTAGCTGGTATCAAAATTTTGATTACAGTTTAGACAAGCATTATTCAAAGTTACACAGCAAAGAAAAAGTTGGAAAAAGTTGATATTTGTGGCAACAGGATCGAAAAGACTGTCACAGGGTGTGGAATTTTGCGAGTTTTTTAAATGCGCATTATTTTGAAATCATGCAACTTAGATTTTTTTTATATTTTTCTGACAACCAGCATAACTTGCCTTTTCACCCGGTTCGGGTTGACGTCGAGTAATGGGACACCCTGTATAATGACGGTACCTGAGAATTAAAAAAGGAAAATTAAGGAATCTACATGTATTTTGTTAGATGAAGTAAGTAATTTGGCCAATGGTTCTGTTGGAATAGATCGTATTTGGATTGATTTATTGAAGCAAGAAAGGACATCAGGAAATTCATAATTAAATAAATCAACATCTCTATAGATTGACAACTATCAATGTCAATCAGAATGCAAATGAAAAAATACACAATTCTGAAGATTTAAGAGTTTTTCTGAAGCAGGTGTCTGATATAGACACACAAAATTTTTTTAATTTGTTTCATTTTTACTGTTAGGCAAATTTTTTTCAAGACCAATTTGCTCCTGACAAATAAGTGCAAAGATTTTCGCAGGAGCATTTCATCTTAATCAAATATTTTTTTATTATTTATGTTTCAGAGACTGAGAGTGAAAACCTATAAAGTTTTTTAGGAAAGTATATATATCAACATTACTTTCAAACATCTCAGATGATTAATTACATACGAGTAAGGAGCGAGTGATCTTATATCTACTGGAACAATATTGAAAACTCGAATTACTTTTGTAAGCTGGTCAGTTATGGTGTTTAACTTTTTTGATTATCGGCTCTATATTATTATCTTTTGTACTCGGCAATATACAACTTATTTTAATTAACATTTTGATTGAACATTTTTTTTCAATCTGTGGAACACGTTTTTTCTTGCACTGAATGACCTTTAAGTATTCCATAAGTGTAATAATAACTAAATTAATAAATAACGTTCAACATTCATACATCACTTACAATATTATGGTGTGTTTCGAAAAAATTTCAAATACATGTACGTCTTTTCTCAGGGATTTGAGAAACTCAGATCCAGTAGAATCTTCCATTAAACTTAAATAGACACCCTGCACATCTCGCGCGGACAAAAAGCCTCAGGATGGACCTTCAACACCCTCACGAGAGGGTTATATATTACAACTTCTTCTCCCCATACATCATGTGTTGTTGAGGGTCGAGAATGATATATGTTTCAGAAAACAATCCAGCAATTGCTCTTGGAAGACGCATGGGCCGATAGCTACAACGTTTGGGGTATTAATTAAGACACAGGGTGAGTTATGTGGACTTAGATATATATCTCCCGATCGGAGGATAGGCTAGCAAAATTTGTTGCCCTGGAAGGAACACAACTTGATGAAATCTATTGAAAGGATTGGGTTCGAGGAGATTTTAATCGATTTACGCATTTTGAAGTTATCTGCAATGTTGATATTTCATATGTCCACACATCGTCTATAGTCTTGCTCTCCTAGGTTTCTCGAAGGTATAATTAATCTATCTAGGTTCTATAAATGAGATGAAACTGCATGTACTGGGTGTCCAACTAAGGAATTCCGATTTAAAAGCGTTCATAAATCGTTTGGAATAGGAATAGAAAAGTGGGGTGGTTTCAAACGAATTAGGGGTTCATGGAAATTCAGTCGCGATGGTTCGCTGGACGCTTATTACGAAGTTCATCATTGTTTCTCTGATGAAGCTCATTTCCATCTCAGTGGCTATGTACACCGACAAAATTGTCGATATAGGTCTACAGAAAACCACAGAGAGCAACATGAAACTCAATTGCATAGTCTGAAGGTCACAGTTTGGTGTGCAATACACGCACATGCCATTATTGTCCCGTACTTTTTTTAAGACGGACGCGGCCTAGCAGTAACAGTGAATTCTGATCGTTATGTGGACACGTTGAACAATTTTTGAACCAGCTCTTCATGAATTTGATGGATAGAATCGGGACACTGGTTTCAGCAAGACGGGACCACTTGTCATACTTCAAATCGGTTTTTACCTGTTATTCAGGCGTTCTTCCTAAGAATTTGATTTCTCGGCGTGGAAACTTTCCATGGCCCCCAGAAGCCCGAACTTGACACTTAGCTACTTTTACTTACAGGGATACCTCAAAAGTGTAGTCTACTCTAATTGCGTTGTAGGAAAATATCCACCAGGAAATTCAAGCAATCGGTCCAGAAACCATGCGACGTGTTTTTCCGAATTTGAGTGTTCGACTACAGCAGTGCCAACAGAAAAATAGTGAATATTTGAACAGCGTAATTTTTGAGAAATGAATTCCTAAAGAGCTGACCATTATTTATTAAAAAAAATTAAATTGTCTTGATAGTTTTTGTTTTATTTTTTTTAATCGGAATTATTTAGTTGACCATCTAGTATTTGATAATTTGATGATTTCGGTTATACCTTGATCTTACAGAATGAAAGACAAGCGAAAAGTTTCAATTCATCGATTATAGAAAAATGAGAAGAAATTCGAATTTATCGATTATTTATTTTAGATGAGTTAAAGTCATTCCACAACAGAAATATCATTCTGTGTGTTTTTTATATAAATATAGTATACATATTTCCTCTCATTCACAAATTACGGATATTAAAAATCTTTTGATGAATTTTCAACCTATAGTCTCTATATTCTGAAGAACTAGTATCAAATGATTTTCATAGTGAAGGTGCGAACAGAAGATGACTAATGATATTTTTCCTCAAACTACATTTGATTCAAATAATATATCATGATTTATTTGCCAGAATTTTCCAAGGTAAATTTTCCAAGCCGATTTCAATTTATTGCGATTCTATTTTCGAAACGAGAAACATTCATTAACGTTTTCGTTTTTCGATTTTATCCCACCATTAGTTCCGATCAAAGTATATACGTCCATAACAAAGGTATTTCATTATATGGAAAACTATGTGCTACTTTGATCTCCTGAAATTGTGCTTCGCTGGAAGTCCAATTATTTTCGCATATTAATAGTGTTACATTATGAAAGACTAATCGTTTGCCCTTTGATAGTTGAATTCAATTCCGAAACTGTGCAATAATGAAATGATATCCTTTTCTTTAATTCTTTGGGGAATTTGTCCATTCATTATAGAGTTAAATCTTAAATCACAAGTGATTTATGAAAGACAATTCACCCCTGTCAGATGCTTCATAGATTTAGCTTTGATGAATATTTTTAAATTGGTAGTTCATCAGTATCCTAAAGTACTCCAACTAACAAATATGGGTACCTTGTCAATCCAGGGCCAAATCTACTTTTACTATATCAATTAAAGCATTTTTCATTACTAAATATACAATGATCAGTTCTCCAAAAATTTGTCATGTGTCAAGTTGACTTTTTTCACGCTTGTCATAGAAGGGTCTTCTCGCGGTCGCCAAGTGTTGAAACCTTCAAGAAATATATTCAGTAGTCACGGATAAAGTACATTATATTATGCTACTTGCGTATAATGGCTATTATTCGCTCGGTGATTTGGGCCACTCGCCTACGGCTTGTAGCTTAAACTTCACTTCGTGAATAATAGAAATCATTATACGCTCGTTGCACTATATACTATTGTACTCGGAACTCTACTGCCAGTGATCATCTATTATTATCTGTCAAGTCATATTCTTTCTTATTACAGTCAGGAAGTAAAATTGCGAGCCATATATACGATTGACAATAATTAATCTACAATATAGCGATAAATGTTCTCAAATAATGAACCTATCGATTAGTCTTAAACGAATGTTGTTGAAATAGGGATTGAATCAAGTATGAGGTTATAACATTTGACTTATGTAGTTTGAAAAGAATTAGTCAAAACGTCAAAAGAATTCTCTGACTCTACAGTGTTCTTAATTCGGAAATGCTCTTCAATTCGCATCAAGTTGGATAACCAAGGAGATATACAGTGCGCTTCAGAATTATGGAACAAATTAATTTTCTCAGAAGAAAATATTTGGCAACCAAATCCGGAAAAAGGTTCACCTTTGTTTCACTTTTACCAAATTTCTTTGCATTATTGAAGGATTTTTGTTGCTCCTTGTGTCTTTCCCATCAACATTTGAATTTTTTGAATTGGGAAAGTTGGTCAAGTGGTACACTATATCTTCTTCACAAGCGTGCATAAATTTTCAAAAAACCACACTACCCACTTTTCCTATTCAAAAAAATTAGAGGGTAGATGGGGATGGTACAGGGTGCAACAAAAATCGTTCAAAAATGCATGCAAATTTGGTAGAAGTGAAACAAAAATTTAATTTATTCAGGATTCTGTTGCCAATATTTTTCTTCTGGGAAAATGAATCTGTTTCATAATTTTGACATGCACTGTATTTATGCTCAACTGTTTGCACCAAATTTTCTTTACGAATTATTGAAATTCATTGATTATGTGGATTGTAATACAAATGACACAATAATAATCAACAAACAAATTGTTTTCCTTAATTTCCTCAACAGCCTTTTTACCTTATTCATCTTTCACTATGACTGGAACAAATTGAAACAAATGATGATAACCACCGTCTTCACAGAAAATAAGAATATAATATAGGTTCACAGTTATACGCTCGTTTTCAATAGATTTCTGAAATTTTGATAAATTGATGAAAAATACAAATTGCAGCGAGGCAGATATACACTTAAACAATACAACCAAATCTTTCCATGTCAATATTAATAGTTCTACGAATGCCTTGGCGCTGTATTATTACTTTCAGATGCCTATTCGCGATGGCTAAATAACAAATAATGATGAAAATTTGACCACTGAAATAGAAATCAACGATTCGAAATCTTCTTTTTCTCCTTTAAACCTAACCAATAATGATGAAAATTTGAAAACTGAAAAAGTAATGAATGATTGAAAATAATGATAGATTGATAATCAAATTTTATTACATGACAATAAATAAATTTTTCGAAATATTTTTCTTCTCCGAATCTAACCTCACAGAAAATGAAAATTTAATGATGAATTATTGGAAATCTTCTTCAGTTCGATGAACTTTGAAGGAGGATCACCTCTGCAGCCACCTTGTCGCCTTCTGTCACCGCAGCACAGCAAGAGGCTGTCGTCCCACTTGCATCCCTAGATTTAATTAAATCCCACTTTTGATTTATTACCAGCTGAATCTAAAAAGATCTGTCTGATGAGGCTCATCCTTGCTTTCTTTCTCAGTAATCATTTTTTTCCGTGTTGTTTGGATGGGTCGAATTTGACCTTGACTCTGAGGAGCATGTCATAACTGAATACAATATTACAAATTTATTCCGACAGTCTCTACGGAAGCCAGTGATGAAAATTTGAAATAACTTTTGATTGAAACAAAATGTGTTTTGATGAGTATTCACAACCTAGAAAAAAAACAAAAATCTTGTATGGTTTCGAAAATATCTCCGAAAAAACAATTTTTCACCTGTATTCAAATACCTTGTATCTCAGAAAAAATGCATAATGATCCCGAATTTACGTCTCCTTATCCAGAAACTTTCTGTATATATCACTATTTCCCTGAAGCTCTGTTTGAGCAAACTGACGTGGGGGACATTAAAATCTACTGACACCCATTGAGAATTTTCTGCTCTTTTCAAATATCTCAATAAAATCCAAAATTTTAATATATAGGGTGTTGAAATTCACCTTGGAAGAAGTCCCATATTTTTCAAATACAGACCTGGAATTTTTGGGAGTTTCAAATATCAAACGACTATAATACTGGTTAATTCAAAAGTTGAGGAATTGAAAATTTTGGTGACTATATAAACCAGCCTGTATCTCGTTTATGGAGTTAAGTAGACCTATCATATAGTCCGTTCAGATATTATTGAGCAGTAAGTAGGCGTTTGTTCATCTGTTGGCAGTATTTACTGTCATACGTAAAATAAGTCAACGTTGCCGAATGTTCCCGGCTTAGTCATAAAAGCGTTCGATCAGAGAACTCCGTGATTTATGCAACTTTTTCGTGATGTTGACAACATTGCGTATCAATCTGACAAGAAAATAAACAACATAACCTAATAGTTTAATATACACAGTGGAATATGCCAAATTTCCATGGACCACTTTGTGCTCAATATTATATGAACGGAGTATATATGGGTTTTTTAGACTCGCCTAGGGTAGCTCTAGCTCATGTTACCGTATGATCATTTACCAATGAAACACCCTGTGTAGTAATTTGGAAGAAAATCGTTTGTTTTCTTCATCAGGATCGATCTTAAAAGCTAATGCAAACCAATTGAAATACATGAATATTATTGAATCATACAGTAAAATGAGAAGAACCTCTCAATCAAAAATTTGTAGATACATATTGGTTCAGAAAAAATTAATATTTCAATTATTTTCATCTGTTATATCGAAACAATCTTTAAATACAATCAGAACAAAGCAGAAGGGTAAATGAATGTTGTCTAATAACAAAACTGTTGAAAGTTATCGTATAACTTTTCCGAAGAAGTAAACTGTCTCGGTTCATGATTTTCCGTTTTCCCCAGGAATCAATTGCAGTTTTCCTCAAACAAGGGTGAGATATGATTTATGATGGAGGGGTTTTCAACGCATCAAATCCTATTCTCAAGGTGAAGATTTATTATCAGCCGATGAGGGTGCTTTCCGAATTTCATTGATTTATTTGCTTTTTTTATGAGCGTAAGGGATGATTGGAAATGAATTGCTTGAAATAAATGAAATTAGTTGATGCACTTGCTTGATTGTATCAATATCAATGAACGTTTGACCTCACAGGTTGAAAGTTTGTTGGTATTATACAGGGTGTCGGTAGACAAATGCAAGGGACTTTTTTTCGATATAGACCTCCCTTCCCAAGATACAGCCTTTGGAAGGCGATGACGAATTTTAAAAAACACTGAGTCATTAAACTATACATATCTAATATGATTCATTACGGAAATATTATTCACACAATTTTTTTGATCCCATAACTCTATTATTAGGGGTGAAAAGTAACAACCCCTTATGATTTCCCTTCAAAAATTGTTTTTGTGGGAGAGATTTTCGAAAAAAAATACTCTCATGGTTTCCTATTCAATTCTGAAGAAAAAAAGTCTCTTGCAAAATTTCGATACAGTCGATACTTTTCTCGGAAAAAATAAAAACTTACAAGCAGTTATGAACGCTGTTCATTTCATTTTATTGTACCTATATTCGATAAAATGAATATTCTAAGATATTGTTTATGCTCAAATTGGGTTCGTCAATTATGTTTATTAATCGAAAGAAAGTTCTATATGTGTAATTAAAATATTACGGATATAATTTTCTTCCCGATATTAGTAATAAAACCTTCAGATAAATTTATAGAACATCTTTAACTCCTGTCATAGACATACAATTATTTTTTCCGAAAGAGTTTTTCCTCCAGAATTGAATGGAAAACCATTAGAGAATTTTTTTTTAGAGAATCGATACCACTGAAACAATTTTTGAACAAAAATCATGGGGTGTTGTTATTTTTAACCCCTAATATTAAAGTTATAAGATCTAGAAATTCTGTGAGAAACATCTACTCAGTGCTTTATATTATATACAGGGTGTTTCCTAAACATGCGGCAAAATTTAGGGGATTGTTCCTTGGACTATTCTAAGAATATTTAGTCCTTTGATGATTTTTGAAAAACCTCTTTGTTTCGAAGGTACAGGGGAAACAAAATTTTAGATAATAACATTTTATTATGAAAAATTACATGAAAATTTAACCGTGTTTAATCTGTATTCCTTTACCAACTGAACTTATCAATTTTAAGTCAAAAAACTGGCCGTTTTTAGTAATTGGAATGTTGTTAAACAAATTTAAAAATAAATTGTACCTACTGTAAACACAGTGCGGTACGCATTTCAATTTAAACTATTATTAATTTTAAAAATATAAAAATGTTGTTCGCCCTGTATCTTCGAAACAAAGATGTTTCTCAAAAATCATCAAAGGACAAAACATGCTTAAAATAATCCAAGGAACAACCCCCTGAATTTTGCCGCATGTTTAGGAAACACCCTGTATAGTTTTAAGACAAGTGTTTTTTAGAAGCCGCAATAAAAATTGAAAACTGTCAATTCGTCATCGCCTTTCAAAGGCTGTATCTTGGAAGGAGGGTCGATTTCGAAAAAAAAAAATTATATGAACTACCCCTGCTTTTTTCGTCGAAGAATCATTTCCCAAAGTCACTCGCATTTGTTTACAGACACCCTGTATAATTCAATAACGATGAGTATAGGGCTTCAGTGCATCTCTGAAGCTGGTATATTCATACCACAACCCTGGTCGCTTAACAAACACGTCAGAACACCCATAAAACACCCTCCAGAGAGTGGTCATCCAAGCTCTTCTACATAAACCATAACAGTCGACCAAACCTCGAGGGTGGTGAGATATAGCTCATAATGAAATATAAATTCGGAATCTCGACGTTTCTTTTCCCCCACTGGGATATTTGCATAAATCAAAAATCTCTTTCGGCAAACGACAAAAAGTCTTGTTTAAATGTAGTATGAATTTCGCCCCTCGAACTCTGGCCAATCGAATTATTCTACTCCCTCGGCAGCGAGGGAGCGTGATCATTCAGCAGGGCCGCTGTAAATTGCAAATATTTATTACTTTCCAGAAGCTTTTACTTAATGACTTGAATATTTCCCGAGCAGCGAAACATGTGCTGTGAAAAATCTATAGGTTCGTAGGCGGATGGAACCGAAAGGAAAATATGGGAAAATGGACATAAAACAAAGATGCATCGAACTGCGAAAAAGGCCGTATTTTAGAATTGAAGTCGTGTTTCGCTTTTCTTATCGGTAGGTCCGTGATTCTTGTTTGGGTCGCTGGAAAAATGGCAGAATGTACGGTTGGTGATATTGCAAAATTTTCGATTTTTGAATGTATTTGTACTGGGAAGTTTCTTTGAGTATAATATAAAGGGTTTTCCAATAAGAGGTGTTATTTTGAATAGCCCGCTATTTCGGTAGATGTCACATTTGAAGCTGTCATGCGTTGACATTTGACAAGTATAAACTACGCCATTAATAAAATTGGAACGATACACGCTTCAAGAACGCATTGCAATCATTAAAATTCACTATGAAAATGGTTAAAATTTGGCAGAGACGGTTCGTAAAACTCTAACATTTTTGGGCCGTCGTGAAACACATTGTCGGACCGCAATGAAGAAATTGGTGGAAAAATTCGAGCTGTTGAGACAAGTTAGTGATGTGAAGACTGTTTGGTGCGGTTTATGGTCCGGCGGAGTTATTGGACCTGACTTTTTCGAAAATGAGGCTGGAGCAACAGTAACGTTGAATGGATTGCGCTATCGATAGATGATAAATGATTTTTCATGGCCGAAATTGGATAGTATTGATCTGGACAACGTTTACTTTCAACAAGATGGCTCTACGTGCCACACAAACAACGAAACCATTGATCTTTTGCGGAAAAGTTTCCGGACCGTGTTATCTCTCGAAGAGGTCATCACAATGGACCACCGAGATCTTGTGATTTAACACCTTGAGACTTCTTCCTTTGGGGCCACGTGAAAGAGAAGGTCTACGCCAATAGCCCATCGTCGATTCAAGACCTCAAAGATGGATTCGTGAGGTTATCAAGGACATAAGGCAGCCACTTTGCGATTTGGTTATGGAAAATTTCATTAAAAGGATATGGTCCTGTAAGCGTGGTCGTGGTGGTCATTTGCTTGATGTTATTTTCCACTATTAACGGCGTAACTTCTTCTTTATAATGGAATGAACATTCATACTGAAAAATGGCATTTAATAAATGAGCTTTCAATGTCTTCATACTCAAAAATACATATGCTGGACTATCATCCAGATTCAATTTCCGCTTATTTGGGTGCTGTGAGTGACGAACATGGCGAGAGGTTCCATCAGGACATTTCCTTAATGGAAAAGCGCTATCAGGGAAAATTGAGTCCAGAAATGCTAGCAGATAATTGATGGAGACTTTGCCAAAAGCCAAATATTCACGAAAATCATAAGCAATAATTTTGATAAGGAAAAAATTTCACATAATCTAGTTGTTGTTTGTGCTTTTTACAAAAATATGTTTTGATGTCACAAAGAAACCTGACGTGTCAATTTTTTTCATTCACATATTATCGTTTGGTGGCCCTAGTATATTCAAAATTTGGTGAAAGTTTTCATGTGACAGAAAAAAGGTTAATTCGTGTTATTTAACCGAGAAACATTTATTTTAAGTCAGTATACTGATGTGACCGAGATTTGTCTCTGTGATTATGTAAAACTATTGTACCTTATTACAATAATTATTCAGTACTTGTATAATTGGCTCTGTTCCACAAAAATGTCTTTTCAATAACGTTCCCTTGAACATTATTGAATAATCCTCAATGAAGTGTAAATTTCGCCGTTAAAAATATCATTCCTCTGAGGCTATCAGTCTAAGTGAGAAAACAATAATCTGAAAAGTGCCGCGTAAGTTTGTCTAATTGCTTTCCATCGTTCTCCCCATAGACCAATAACCTAGTCCTAATTAAGCCTTAATGGTCCTGAGTTATATGCTCCTCGAGTTATGTGTCAAAATCTTGTTTATGCCCCCGATTCTGGTGTAGATATTTCAGTGGATGTTATAATTACCATAGTGGTATTATTCAATGGCTTTATTGGATGGTGAATGGTGCAGAAATGAAGAATTATGAGAAGACAACCCTTGTACTAGTTAACAGCTGTTTAATGACAACGTCAAAGAGTTCTAAACGGAGTTATGTTGTAGTGAGGAAGGTTATTCTGATTTCGTTTTTCGAGCGCTCATTCTACTTAAATGAGTGCTTTATCATTGAAGATTATTTGGGCTGTTTCCATTATCTTGGATTGTTGTATACAACGTTTCAGCATGCATTCGCCAGCCGCCTTCAGGGGAATCGCAAAATTAAACTTCTAGCTTCTGACATTAACTGCCTAAAATGTCTTTATTTTTAAAATTTTGAGCCGAAAATGGTCTGAAACGATAGGTTTCTACCCCTTGATGACGAGTTTGATCATCAAATCATTCTGTCTGTGGGGCCGTCCGGCCGTCCGTTAGCACAATAACATTCGAAGCAATTGTCCTAGAGACTTGAAATTTCAGGTTCAGAGTTTGGTTCCCAAATTGCTGCTCGGTTAGGTTCGTTAACCAGCCAAATCGTAAAAATGTTCCATAAAATATGGTCATTAAAAATTTTTGCTCCTCAATATCTCAGACAAACGGAACCCATCGAAATGAAATGTTGCGGCCACATGCAAGATGCTCATGATAAGCCTCATGCAAATTTTGTGTCCATAGTGTACACAGAACTATAAAAAATTCAATTAAAATATTGGAAAGGAGAAACTTCATATTTTCTTTGAAAGACATCTGATTTGAGTGAAACTTGTTTTGTGAATAAAGATTGATATAGTGAGTGTTTATGTGAGTTTTGAGGTCTTAGTATTACAGAACCAAGGAAATTAAAAAAAAATATTAAAAAAAGAATCTTTATAGTTTCATGACAAGATATTTGATTCGACTGCAACTTATTTCATGAATGGAGATTGATCTACTAAATGTTCGTGCAAAATTTCAAGAGGATCGCATCATCAGAACCATATAATTTGATTTTAGAATTTAATTTCTTGAATAACGTTCAGAATATTATTCTGATCGTGCTGCGATTTTGCAATCATATATTTGATATCAATCTCAAGTCCGGATCAGAATTATTACTCCACCAATTAACGAGCGCTTTAAAGCACCTGGTCATGGTCTCATGGTTTTTCTGAATTCTATATCTTTTTCTTCGAACCTTTATTCATCCACTCCTGGACGTAGAACTCTTTCAAATTCTCTTTCTCCTGGATCACCTAACTTTTGCTAGCACCTTCCTTAAATCATCCAGTTTAATTTTACGATTTTTGAGCGCTCGTCTTCTCAGAAAGTCGTTTTGCCAAATGTCTGTAATTTTTAAATTTTGAGCAGAAAATGGTCTCAAACGATAGGATGCTATTCCGTGATGATGAGTTCGTGATCAAATTCAATACTGTCTGTGGGGACGTCTGGCCGTCCGTCAGCACAATAACTTTCGAAGGGATTGTCCTTGAGACATGAAATATTAATGGTGAGTTCGATTCCCAATGGCTCGGTTGAGTTCGTTAACCAGCCAAATCGTACAGGGTGTTCCATAGAATATGGCCATTAAATATTTTCGCTCCTCAATATCTCAGACAAAACGAAACCCATCGAAATGAAATGTTGCAGCCGTATGTAAGATGCTCATAGTAAGCCTTATGCACATTTTATTGCCATATTGTAAAAAGAACCATAAAAATTCAATTGAAAAATTAAAAAGAAGAAACATATTTCCATAAAAAATTTTCCAATTCAAAAGGAATTCATGTCATAAATAAAAGTTGATACACTGAATTTTCATGCAGAATTTTGTGACCATAGTGTTAAAAACCAAAGAAAATTCAATTGGAATATTAAAAAGAATAATGTTTATATTTCCATGACAGGATATCCGATTCAAGTGAAATATTTTTTGTGAATGAAGAATATTATACTGAATTTTCGTGCAAAATTTCGTGGTCATCTTGTCAACAGAACCAACGAAAATTCGATTGAAATATTGAAATGAAAAATGTTAATATTTCCACAACAGGATAACCGATTAAAGTGAAACTTATTTCGTGAATAAAAACTGAGATGCTGAACCATAAGAGTTAATTTTTGTTTTTATTTTTCATATTTCATTCTTCGAATAACTTTCAGAATATATTCCGATTGTTATGAGATTCTGCATTTCAATATTTGGTATCAATCTCGAATCCCGTATAAAATGTTGAGGTAATAGACTTATTTTCCACCAAAGAATGAGCCCTCGAGAGCTCCTGCTCAGGGTTTTTTTTATTTTTTTATGTTTGTCTGTGTTGGTCTGTTATACGATATAAATATTTTAAATTCTTCTTGAAACAAATACAATAATTTTATGGATACTTTCATACACAATGAGATAAAGTTATTTTTCCAATTACTTATATTGAAACCTAAAACACCACTCTACAAAGTATCGAACAACCCCATATTTTCCAAGGCCTACTGCATTTAATCAGTCTGAACTGTGGCCATAACTGAAGCAATTTCAGTTTTTCATTGAGACACGGTAGGCACCCAATCTGAGCTCCACCTCGGTTTTACGGGCAGGATGCAAATCGGAAGATATGGTCGATTTGCTCGTAAAACACATGTATATGTAAATCCACCAATTCAGAATCATATATTTTACAGCGAGGGACGCTTTAAGTATAAAGCAACAACCCTCGATGAAGACTGAATTCGGGGGAGGCTCTGTTTTAAATTGAACGGATACAGAATGGAGGATGAAATATAATAGTTGAATAACCCAATGATTTCTTAGAAAAGTATTGCAATCTTATAAGCTCTAAATGACTGGTTAACTTTTTGATATATGATGATATGATGATATGATGAATGATGATATATGTATATATGTTTTCAGTTGATATATTGTGCATGTAGACCGAGAGAGGGCGAAAAGGGTGGGTGTGAAAGTTTTATAATACTAGGATACGGACGAAAAGGTTCTTTCTTTTACCTCTCTTTTTTCCTAACCTTAACAGCGTTTAATACCTGCCCGAGTAAGTACTTTTGTGAAATAAATTTTGACTATTGAGAATAAAAATCTAGACTGTATACAGTTGTTCTTCAATTCCACCCTACCGTATAAATTACTATCCCTGAAGCAAATTCCGATAAGTCCACAATTTTTCAAAAACAACAGTGCCCCCTATACCTTGAGCTATCCTCGGTACTCGCTCTATGGCCTCTATGGCTGGAATGGTTTCAGGAGATGAGATTCCTGGCAATTTCTCTAACCAGGCTCTCGCTACATTAGTAATCGATATACAGGGTGTCTGTAAACAAATGCGATCGACTAAGGGAGATAATTCCTTGATGAAAATAATGAGGAGTAGTTCATATAATTTTTTTTCCGAATCGACCTCCCTTCCAATATATAGCCTTTGGAAGGCTATAACGAGTTGACAGTTTTTAATGTTTTTTAGGAGTCCTAGAAAACTCTGAGTCATAAAACTATACATAATATGATTCATTAAGTAGATGCTACTCACACATTTTTTTGATCCCATACTTTTATTAGTAGGGGTTGGAAATATCAACCCTTATTATTTTTTTTTCAAAAATTGTTTTCGTGAGATAGATTTCCGAAAAATGAAATTTTCTTATTGTTTTCATTCAATTCTGGAGAAAAAAGGCTCCTGCAAAATCTCGATACAGTCAATACTTTTTTCAGAAAAAATAAAACTTACAAGCAGTTATGATCACTGTTCGTTCCATTTCATCGTATGTTCCATAGAATGGATATTCTATAAGATATTGTTTACGATCAAAATTGGTTTTGACAGAAGAATTTTCTATGATTCTTTCTACGAATTCCAGTTTCAGAAGAGTTCGATTTTTTCGATAAAAGCTTTGCAGAGACCTCATAAAATAAATATCTCGGTCGTTAAAATGGTAGTTCAACGAATTTGCATTTGGCAGATATACACTTTTGCTTTTATCTTCTGTAAAAGACAAACAATATCTTAGAATATTCATTCTATGGAACACTTATACGATGAAATGGAAGGAACAGTGATCATAACTGCTTATAAGTTTTTATTTTTTCCGAGAAAAGTATCGGCTGTATAGAACTGTTGCAGGAGACTTTTTCTCTCCAGAATTGATTGGGAAACCCTAAGAGAATTTTATTTTTCGAAAAAAAGTTTTATATTTCGAAAAATTCCCAGGGTCTTTATTATGCTCCAGATGTTCGCATAATGAAGAACCAGTGAATTTTTTGAGTAAATCAGGAGTATAAAGGTTGAAATGCAATGATTGCAACAGAATATATGTATAGGAATAAGTAGCAGAAGCATTGACACAAGAATTAACGAACATCTCACTAGTTCTAGGGATGAAAGTAATAACAGGTCGATTTTTGGTGTGCATTTGAAAAAAGAAAACCATACATTTAACAAGGAAGAAAACACGAGATTACTTCACAATTCTGATTTTGGTAAGAGATTGAAGAGTAAGAAATTAATAAACATTTTGAATTGTGAGCCCTACAATATAGGTGAGTTTAAAGAATTTTGTGAAAGTTAACCATTTTCTGTTCCACGTATTCTAACCTATTCCAATTTTGAGTTGTATTTCAATATATGTAATCTTATGGAATCAATAAATATTATTATTATTAACGAACTTGGTCATAACCTTTATGCAGTGTGTTTTGTCATGACTTAGCGATAATTTAAGGGCATCAAATATACCTAATATAATCGACAAAATTTCACATTGGGAAGTTTACCGTCTTAGCTTTGGAGTAGCCCCCATTTTAAATTTCCTTTTTTATTTTCGTTGACCCTTTATAATAATATCGATTTCTTTAGATATAAAGCTCCTCCAGATGTGAAAAATTGTTTCTTGGAAGACGATAGTACAAACTTTCATTAAAGTAGAACAATATGAAAACATATAACTTGAAAATGCCATAAAAAAATTCAGTGAAAAAATTTAATGATTTTCTCAGTAAATCCGCAATAGTACAAGAACTAGCACATTGAAATAATTTCTTTTTGAAGGATTTAACACGCAAGGATATTAGCTACAAAACAACACCTACATCATTTCTGTAAGTTACATAGTTTGAGAGTTATTGCTGTTCGAACATGACCGCTTCGTGAGCGCCCCATACTTTGTTTTTGTTGCTACAGGTCGTCATGAGGGCTACTGCCTGTCTTCAAAGCAGAGGCCGCCATTTTGAGCAATTTTTAAGATTAATCTGTTAGTTTGATCATTGAAAATTATCGAAAGTACCGTACTAAGTTTTATTTTATTTTATCAATTTTCATAAGGGTCATGTTCGAACAGCAATTACTTTCTAATTATTTAACTTACATAAATTATAATGATATCGTTTTGTAGCTAATATACTCGCGTGTTAGCTCATTGAAAACAATTATACTTCAATGTGAAGTATAACAATATAAGTTCTTGTACTATTGCGGATTTACTAAGAAAATCAGTACATTTTTTTACTAAAATTTAATTAAATGTTTTCATATTGTTCCACTTCAATAGAGGGTATCGTCTTTCAAAAAATATTGTTTCACATCTGTAGAACTTTTATGTCCAAAGAAGTCGATAGTATTTGGAAGAGTCAACTAAAATGAAAAAGTAAATTTAAAGGGGGCCCCTTCAAAACTGAGGAAGTGAAATCCCTAGTGTGGTTGTTTTTGTCGATAAAATTAGGTATACTTGATGCCCTCAAATTATTGCTAAGTCATGACCAAACACACTGTATAAGCAAAATTCATCTTTGGACTAGACTGCCACGAAACCTGGATTCTCTGAAGGTACAATCGTAAAATAACCTTCACGTCCCCAATGATAAGAATCATTTTTCTCGAATGCCTTAAAAATCCAGGAGATTTTCTCTTCGATTTGTGCAATGATCAGATCAGAAGAACACAAGGTAGGTCATTTCCTTTGTTTCGAGCAGAAACCATCTTCAAACCTGACTTCCAGAAAACCTAAATTTTCGAAGGATACAACCGTAAAAAACCTCCAGTTCACCAACGAAACGAATCATTTTTCTCGAATGTCCTAAAAATCCAGGATAAACGTCGAAAAGACAACCCTCGTTGTGTAGTTGCCCGCTCTGCAGCAACATAATGGGGCAGTTATTTAGTTACCCCTAGAAGGTAAAGGGAGGATAAAGTAAGCTGAAAGAATGGGGATTGTAATTTAGAGGGATGTCGGAATTAAGGGTAGTTTATAGGTAAACCAGGCCAGTCTTTAGCGGATATAAGAGCTCCCTCCGCTTCCGTTTTAAATTCAACCTCCACCTCTCCTGCACAACACTTCCGATGCTAATTTTTTTGAGACGTAAGGGAAGGTAGAGCAGGAAGGAGGGGTGAGCTGGAACATGCCACCTAAGAGTTCTTCATTAATGGTATTACTGTGTTGATATTATAGGGATATGTAATGGATGATGGGACTCTCATAAACGTTGTGTTATATCATAAGGTATGAGTGTTATTCCATTCTTTGAAGTGAATTTAAAGCCTCTAGTGATTTATTTCGATAGGCATCTGGAAATAACATCTTTCATGAATATACAGAGTGTTCCAAAATGTTCCATACAGCCAAATACTTTGACTCTTAGACGGTGTAGATAGTTCAAACAATAAGTATGTCTAATGGTAGCAAAAACTTCATCAAACTTTGTCCTTAAATTCATGATACTGACAACACCACAAAACAAACTACCCCTTGATATTTTTTCGAATGGCTCTCTCATAATTATTTTTCTTCGAACTATTTTCAGTGCAAAAAATTCATCATGAATTTGAATGAACCAGTGAAATAATGGGTCTACTGGTATTTTCTTTCTTTCACTGAATTTCCATGGAACTCAACTGAATTTTTCGATAAATACCTTTTAGTTTTTTTTTCCATTGACAAATTTTGATTGGCATATCTGTAGGGGAAGGTGAGGTATAATGATCCCCTTAAGGGAAAATTTTAATTGTGGCTAAAGTTGAAGGCAAAACCGCAAGATTTCAATTGTTGAAGGTAGTGAATTTACTTAACTTTGCATCTGCCTACTAATTTTTCATTTCATCTATGTAGTTTTTTTGGATTAGATATTTTTGTTAAAGTTTAGTAAAGGATCATTTTATACACCCCTGTAGATAAAATTATCCCTGGGGTAGGGGCAAAATGATCCCTAGGATCATTTTGTACTATAAGTCAATAAATATCAAATAAAAATGAAATAAAAAACTCTGCTGTTTATTTAAATTATAATATGTATTGTTTATAACAATTTAATTATGTAAGCAAGTTACACAAACCAAAAATATTCCATGGGTTGAAAAATAATATTTTTCTTGGGCGTTTCTCAAAGTCGAGAGAAATTCATCCACCACATTCTTATTAAAACCTCGCGCACGCATTGTAATGTCTGGATGTCTACGTCTAAATCCACGAAGCCATTCAAGTCCCGCTTTTCCTTTAGCTTCGGAAAATTGATGCGGTAAATTATTTCTTCCTGCCATTTTTGGTGAGCTGAGGTTAAGAAATCCTGAGTGGTCAGCCCGTATATTATTCTGGACTCCATGTCAACAAGTTCCAGTTCTTGTTCCAGGTTGAACACTGTTTGTTTGCTACCTAACTTTTTAGCTAAGCCTACAGCTATTTTATTTTCACCTTTGGCTCTTCTTTCTAATAGCATCACAGGGACCTCAAATTCTCTTCTCGCGGTTTTGTAAGCCATACCATCTCTAATGCCTATTGGTTATCCATTCACAACACTAATGACATTTATAATGAAATTTGTAGATAAATCATTGTACTTGCAGAAAATGAACTTTCTACACTATTTGAAAATGTTTTTTGTTCTAATCAGTCAAAAAACATCCATACCTTTGTTCTTTTTGTGATTGAAGAAATGGTCAAACAATTCATTTGATCCTTTTCAAGCGGGATCTTATTTTTGGAGCCCAGATGGGTGTTTCGGGAATTTTGAGCTGCTTCCTTCAATTTTTTACATTTCAGTTTTCTTTCTTTCGATATTATGAAAGCTTTTCCACGTTAAATTCTTTAATTTTCATTCAGGGCATGTTGACCAAGCTTACATTCATTAGTATCCCCCTGTTGAACTGATTTTTATGTACTTGAATCCTCCAAAATCCCAGCAGTTCACCTTCTGATGATTTCAAAACAATCTAGGCTTGAATAATGTTATCAAGCTCCGAAAAGATCGAATGAATTTTTCAAGAACTGATTCAACCAAAAATAGATCGATGATTGTTTTCTGAAAACCCTAGAGATAAGATAGTATAGAGTTGCCATCATTGAAATAAACGTGGTATCATATGCGCCATATTACTACCACCTAACGTCAAAATTGACAATCCTTGAATTTTCTGGAGGAATTGTGATTTTTGAGCCCGTTTCTAGTAAAATTGTGATTATTTCTGTTTATTAATAGACAATAAGATGTTATCGTGCACTCAAAGGATCTCTTCCAGCAGAGGAAAGAAGGATAAGAAAAAAATTATGGAAAGAACATACCACAGGTAGGTATGAGTATTGAACAGATCCGCATTTGAAATTTTTGCTAGTCTGTCGTGATAATCTGATATCTTTTTATGTGTGTATATTATAGCCTGAAGAAAAATTGATATTCAATTGACCTTATTTGAACAGGATTCCTAAAGACCCTGGGTGAAATTTGTAAACAGAAAAAACTGGAAACTTAATTCAACGCTGAACTTTCGGCCATATTGGTCCCCGACTTAGCCCCGCCCAGTGGTACTATTTTTCCTTACTCCATTTTTTGTCATAGCGTCTCTTCTCTGTTATATCTCGATGTTGAGAACAGGCCAAAATGACGAATATTTTTTGAGGGTGGCTAAAGATATTCTTCTTGAAATTACGAGCCTTGCATGTTTTTCCTGACGATGAATTGAAAAAAAAATAGATAAATCTTTGGTCACAAGATTCCAAATGACAACATATAAAATATGCATATTTCAGGATATTATCACAAGATTTTGTTCTACAGGATGAGAAATAAGGATCAGATTCACCACAAAATAATAAAAATGTTTATCAATTTGTAGTGAAATTATCAACGGGCATATGATTCATTGCGCAATTGTCGGTAAGTGAACATTCTATGATCACTTATTTCTACAGAATGTGTATACCTATTCCACTATCCACCACAAAATTACATACTGGCAAGCAATACGTATTGATTTACACCAGGGTTGTGAAATATTCGAACGACCCATGCGAGAAATGCATATCTGACGCTGCAGAATATAAGGTATGCAACAAATATTAACTCGCCAATATTTACTGTTGTACGGGAACTGAACCCGCATATCATGGACATTCAGTCTTCATTTAAAACTCATTGGTGGGGCAATTACCTCAAAATTTAATATGGCACTTGTGATTGATACCTTATATTTAAATGCAGAATCTCAGCACAATGGCAATTATATTCTGAAAATTTTTCAGAAAATGAAATATGAAATAATTTAAATAAAAAAAATTCTATGGTTCTGATGATCAAATTTTGCATGAACATTCAGTATATCAGTTTTCATTCACAAAATGAGTTTCACACCTGAATCAGATATTCTGTTATGGAATATAAAGATTCTTCTTTCAATTTTCCAATTGAATGTTTTTTGTTCTGTTAACACAAAATTCTGCATGAGAATTCTGTCAGTTTTCATTCACAAAATGAGTTTCACCTGAATCGGATATACTGTTATCGAAATATATGATTCTTCTTTTCGATATCCCAGTTTGATTTTCGATGGTTCTGTTAACACTATGACCAGGAAATTTTGGATGAACATTCGGTATATCAATCTCCAGTCACAAAATATATTTGCCTCGAATTGGATATTCTGTTATGGAATTATAAATATGCTTCTTTCAATATTCCAATTGAATGTTTTATGGTTCTGTTAACACTATGGCCATTATGTTAATTTTGCATGAGAATTCAGTGTATCAGTTTACATTCACAAAAGAAATTTCACTCGAATCGGATATCCTGTTATGAAAATATGGAGATTTTTTTAAATATTCCAATTTTCTATTGTTTTGTTCACACTATGGCCACAAAATCTTGCATGAGGTTTGATATGAGCATCTCGCATTTGGCCGTTTCGATTGGTTTCATTTTTTCTGAGATATTGAGAAATAAAAATTTTGATTGGCCATATTTTATAGGACACCGTTTACGATTTAGCTTGTTAACTAATTTTACTGAGCCATTTGGGACCCGAGCTTAATACAATAAAAGAGGGTATTTGTAAGGATTCAAAATCGGGGTCAATTCTCGATATTACTCGTTCGACGAACGTAAATGTTCGTGATATTTTGTGCGTAGATTTTTGGAAATTGATATCATATCCGTTCGAAATGAACGTACTCTTTCGTAGAAACCAGTAGTTGAAGATATATTCGAGAATATTGGATATAATAATTGCAATTTCCAAAAATCTACGCTAAAAATATCACGAACGTATGCGTTCGTGGAAAGAGTGATCCCGAGAATTGACACCCAGTTAAAGTCCAAGAAGCAATATGTCAGCACGTGAAATGTAAAGTCTGAGGGTGCATGGTATGATTCATAACTATCTGAATACTGATCAACTCCAAATACGACGAAAACTTGTTCGTGGCAGCTCAAGAACTAGTTGATATCACCCCATCATCTCCTTGTAGGTTTTCGAGAGTTGAGGAGGCTAGCTCTGAAGTCCAAGTTTAATATTTATTGATTTCTATCGATAAATATTTTTTCTTATTTTCATATTTCCGAAATATTTCATTCGTCAATATCTGGCAGTAGCTATACTAGATTATCCAATAACTCGAGATGCGATAACTTAATCAACAATCCAACTTCAGGAATTCGGGAGTGAACTCCCGGACCTAGACCAGATAACCCTGTAACAATGTCGCGCAAGTGCCATCATGGAATTCTCCCCATTGTGTCATCTGTATCATAATTAACATTCCGATAACAACATTGTCAGACTTCGTTATTTTGCTGGCATGACGAAAATCCGGAACGATTTTATTTGTGTTTGAAATATAATAAACATCCTACCGCCGACTGTCCAACCGTTCTGGATTTGTGTTATGGAAAATTATGTCCAAACATCCGCAGTTGTTTTGAACGGCTGGATTAGGAATTAATCAAGGTGAATATTATGGAATAATTGTCCATCGATTTTTCTAGATTCGGGATTGTTGTGATGGGTAATTTTCAAATTGTCATTGCCATAAACGAGTTATAGGTACATTATTATTATTATTACTAGAATTAGGGTCATTGTGGCTTTGTTAGCATTCTGGGAACAGCGATTGTATGGATCTTTTGTTTTCTACCCTACTCATTGATGGAAACCCATGGAGGTAGTCAAAGGAGTTGATAAAACCGACAACCTTCTTAGGAACCTTGGTCATTACCTCTTGAGTTCCCAGCACAGGTTTTAACATATGAGTTTTTTTTAGGCCACCCAGCTCTGGACACTTGGATACCATGTGTCGATGTCGATATATTTCTGTTTCTGGTCCACAGAGTCTGCAAATATCATCTACTCAGTTTCCTATAAGGTACCAATGATATTTTTGCCGACAGTGTCCCGTCAGTGATCCCACCGTCACCCGAAGGTCAGCTCGTGACAGTTTCAGGAACTTTCTGATAAAGGCAGGTGAAATCATCACGAATTTATTTGCCTGAGTAAATCTAGGAATGTTTTTCCAGAGCGTAAGGTAAAACCTATAACCACGAATGAAAAAGGATGGGACCATGAACAAAGTTGTACATAGCACTGGTGATCATTTTTCTTTTCATGAATAGAGAACTATTTCGAAGAAACAAAGCAAAGACAATAGAGGAAACAAATGAAAGTTTTTTCTGCGGATATACAAACGGAAGTGGAAGAAGCAGTGAAGCGGATTCTTCCAGAGAATCTGGAGATACTCACGATAGGGAGTTCCAAATGAATGAATATTAGATGAATTCAAAGAAGAAGAAAGACATTTCAAAATATGGCGAACTAATGAGTTTTTCTAGAAGCCACCCACAAGGATACAACCCAACACAATAGAATAACCTGATATAAAAGTTTTTGAACCAATTTCCTGACAACGAGTACCTATTGATGGAAGTGACTCTGAAGATGAAAATGAGTGATGCTTGGAGATTTTTTGTGTTTGAAATATAATGAACATCTCGCCGCCGATTGTCCAACCGTTCTGGATTTGTGTTATGGAAAATTATGTCCAAACATCCGCAGTTGTTTTGAGCAGCTGGATTAGGAATTAATCAAGGTGAATATTATGGAATAATTGTCTATTGATTTTTCTAGATTCGGGATGGTTTTGACGGGTAATTTTCGAATTGTCATTGCCATAAACGAGCAATACATTATTATTATTAGACTGGGGTTGTTATGGCCTTGTAAGCCTTCCGGGAAATGCAACCATGTGAATGTTTTGTTACCGACTCTACTCATTCATGAAAAACCAAGGAGATCCTCAATCAGAATGATAAAACCGACAAATTCTTCAGGAGTCTTGGCCATTACCTACTCCTTGGATGTCTAACACCGGTTTCATATGAATTGTTCTTAATTGTTCTTAGGCCACCCAACTCTGGACACTTATACAATGTGTTCAGCTGTACCTGCTTCTGATCCACACAGCCTGCAAATCTCATCTGTTGACTTTCCTATAGTATGATACGAATTATATTCACCTTCAGTGCCATTTCAGAAGGCCCACTATCACCCGAAGCTCAGTTCGTGACAGCTTCAGGAGCTGTCTGTGTCTGTTATAGATAGGTTGAATCATCATGAATGTTTTGGCCTGAGCAAATCCAGGAATGTTTCTCTTGAACTGACTGAGAACCTCTGTTTTGTATAGGGATAATGCATGGCACTTTTTCCCCTCGTCCTGTATGTTTGCTTTCTATGTTTTTAAATGTGGCGCTTCAAGAACCGGTTTCAAATCTGGCTACCAGTTGAGATAAGAGACATTCGCGGTCTCTTTATTGTTGTTGCGTCATCTGGATGATATTGCATTACTTCTGCGATAGTTGGATTAGTATGGTTTTTGGCTTTTTCTATTATTTTTCTGTTTCGAAATCGGATTTGATTGTCTATCTTTCTAATCTGAAGATCATTCCTGATATTTCTATTCCTGATAAACCAAGGGGAGTCAGTTATTTGACGTAGGATCTAGAGTATATGTTTGAGTGACTTTTGACATTTGTCAGTTCTCTCTCGGAAAAAGAAAGGTTTTCTGAAGAAAAAAAGGAGAACAGAGGAAACAGATGGAAATAACGTTCTTCATAACTAAAGCAGAATAATCAGTACAGGAGATTTTGCCAGAAATTTTCTGGGATACTTACGACAAAGTTCAAATTTTCTTGGACGATTTCAAGGAAGATAGAAGGAATCGCTGAGAATGTTCTACTGACTTATTTTTCACCTTTGATTGATGCTTTGCTCGACTATTCACCTTTTTGAAAAATATCGTTATCTCAAAATATGGCAAACTAACAAGCTTTTTGAAGATCAACTCGCAGGTATACAAAACAAAGAAGTCCAAGCCATTATAAAAACCTGAATTAGAGAACGAAGTTGAAGAGTATCTGTTGGTGAAAGTGGTAGATTATTTGTGTTTGAAATATAATAAACATCCTACCGCCGACTGTCCAACCGTTCTGGATTTGTGTTATGGAAAATTATGTCCAAACATCCGCAGTTGTTTTGAACGGCTGGATTAGGAATTAATCAAGGTGAATATTATGGAATAATTGTCCATCGATTTTTCTAGATTCGGGATTGTTGTGATGGGTAATTTTCAAATTGTCATTGCCATAAACGAGTTATAGGTACATTATTATTATTACTAGAATTGGGGTCATTGTGGCTTTGTTAGCATTCTGGGAACAGCGATTGTATGGATCTTTTGTTTTCTACCCTACTCATTGATGGAAACCCATGGAGGTAGTCAAAGGAGTTGATAAAATCGACAACCTTCTTAGGAACCTTGGCCGTTACCTCTTGAGTGCCCATTACAGGTCTTAACATATGAGTTTTTTTTAGCCCACCCAGCTCTGGATACTTGGATACTATGTGTCGATGTCGATATATTTCTGCTTCTGATCCCCAGAGTCTGCAAATCTCATCTGCTCACTTTCCTACAAGGTACCAATGATATTTTTGCCGACAGTCTTCCGCCGCCAGTGGTCTCACCGTCACCCGAAGGTCAGCTCGTGACAGTTTCAGGAACTTTCTGATAAAGGCAGGTGAAATCATCACGAATTTATTTGCCTGAGTAAATCTAGGAATGTTTTTCCAGAGCGTAAGGTAAAACCTATAACCGCGAATGAAAAAGGATGGGAGCATGGACAAAGTTGTACATGGCACTGGTTATCATTTTTCTTTTCATGAATAGAGAACTATTTCGAAGAAACAAAGCAAAGAATAAAGGAAACAAAAACAAGTTCTTTCTGCAGATATACAAACGGAAGTGGAAGAAGTGATGCAGATTCTTCCAGAAAATCCGGACATACTCACGATAGGGAGTTCAAAATGAATAAATATTAGATGAATTCAAAGAAGAAGAAAGACATTTCAGAATATGGCAAACTAACAAGCTTTTCTAGAAGCCACCCAAAGGGATAAAACTAAAGAAATCCAACAAACCTGAAATATAAAAGTTTTTAAACCAATTTCCTGATGACGGGTACTTATTGATGAAAGTGACTTTGGTAATGGAAATGAGTGGTACTTGAAAACTTTTTGTGTTTGAATTACAATGTTGCTCTGAAAACCATGTACCTTCAACAAAATTTGTGCTATTGTTATAAATGAATAATCAAATTGTTGTTGAGATGTGTCTCAGTGATGAAATGAGAAATCACACGGTGGAACAACTGGAACACACCAGGGGTGGTTCTGAAGTTAGAGTGAAAAAACCGATTTTGTTTCACCCTGTATAAGATGACGTACTCCGAGTTTTTTTGAAATTCAAACTGGTGATTGATTGAGGATGAACATACCTACAATTGAAAAAAAATTCAATCGACTCGGACTTGGAATAACATATTTATGAATTAACAAATTTTATCGATTTTTTTAGGGATCGATAATTTTGCCGGTGAGTGTAGTTTCATATTTTTTCAGTATGACTTTCTAATGGATGGGTCTAACTGATCAAGAAGATCTCGCCGAACAAAAGTGATGATTATGAAAGAAGCGCAAAAACCCCCGAATTCAGGTCAAAACCTTCTCAGAAAATTCTCGAACGTCTTCTCAACAAACTGCCATCTAACCTTGTACGAACTTGCCGCGAACTATCCTCAGCCTTAGACGCACGACTCACTACACCCGACGACGACTTTTATCCAGAATACGATAGTGCCACTCTTCTCCAGTCCTGTCAACTAATCAAAATTCACGCAATGTCCCAGAGCCGAGGTTGGACATGTAATTTCTCTCTCACATGTAAACGAACGTAGAAAATAAAGGAGTCAATAACCAAAAATCTCATCAGTTATCCGTCGGTTGGTATCAAAACCATTTAGACTGCAATGAAAAGCCTGAACCTGAAAAATGCCAAATAAAATTTTGATAACTGAAGAGCGCAGAAATGGATCAAAGTTATATTTTTTTAGAACTGTCAAAAAAGACAAACATTTTCAAAGAGTGAAGAAACTTTTCTAAGAGTTGAGAGTGTTTTTTTCTTGACGACGGTTGGCGATTGCAGGTTGGAACAGGAGAAGTAAATATATGACGGAAACAATCTGAATAATGAAAAAATAATGAAGATATATAATGAGAATAATATTAATCTATTGAAATGAGTCCATATTAAACTCATTAAAACCTTATATCATCCTCGTTCTAGGCAAGGTCGAAATGGCCATCCATAGGTTCTCTGTATGATACCACTTCCTTGCATTTTGCCTTGAACGAGGACGAGATTAGCTCCGGAATATGAGTTTAATATTGGTTGATTTCAATCGGTTAATATTATTCTCTGCTTTCATTATTTTTGTATTCATGGCGATGTTACACGTTAAACCTCTACTTAGTCCAAATAATGTCCCAATGAATAGTTTCCAGTTTGAGTCTGGATTTTATAATTAGATTCTGTGATAATATGGATACTTTCGCTGTATTTGAATCTTCTGAATGAAAAAATGAAAACATTGAGAACTCAGTGAGGGAATGACGATGGTGAAGTTAAAAAACTCAAATACTCGCAATTCCACATTTCAGAAAGTGTTCAACATATGACTGATCATAAACTGTACACTGAGTGAAAACATAAAACAAGAGAAGTTTTGAGGTGATAGGTTTTTCCGTATGCTTTATCAGCCCAACCGCATCAACGGCATGCAGCTAGGATTGCCAGGTAGTATTCAGCCGAGGTTGATATCCAAGAATTCAACTGGCCCACTCTAAGACCTGATTTGAACCCAATTGGGCATGTTCAGATGTTCTTGGGAGAAAAATTTGATCTCGCGTAGCAACTCCTGAGAATTGCCAGCAGCTCAATGATGCCCTAATTGATTCGAAACCTTAATGAGGACATGCCGAGACGAATTGCACCTGTTATCCGCTTCTGGGCGAAAACACGTTATGTTTTTTACTTAGTTTTCAGTTTATTTTCATATGGTCAGAATTTTGGGTCGAATTTGTCGAAGTACTGTTGTACCCTTAGAAAAATTGAATATTTCACTGAGAACCCTGTATCTTTAACAAAAATTTAGCTATTGTCATAAATGAAGTAATTTAATTGTCGAGAGAAGATGTATCTTGATGATGAAATATAAATCATACAGTGGAACAATTGGAACACTCCAGGGGTAGTTCTTAAATTAAGGAAAGAAAACAGATTTTGTTTCGCCCTGTATAAAATTACGTAAGCCAAGTTTTCTTGAGATTCCAAACTGCTGAATGATTGAGGATGAACATACCTACAATTGAAAAAAAAATTCATTCGAATCGTAGTCGAAATGACATATTTTTCAAACAACAATTTCCCTTGATTTTTAGAGTGGATCGATAAGTTTTCCGGTGAGTGTAGTTTTTTTCATATTTTTGCAGTATGATTTTTTCTAACTGAAAAGTGATGACTATGAAAGAAGCGCTAAAACCCCCGACTTCATATCGAAACCTCAAAAAATTCGTCTTCTTAACAAACTGCCATCTAACCTCACACGACCTTACTGCGAACTATCCTAAAGTGCACCTTACACGGTCAATATTATTGAAGCAATATCGTTATTGATCAATATATTGAACGTATAATGAGTGCATTGAAACAATAATATTGATGGCAATAATATTGAGAAGAATCAAATCGATTTGATATTTATTGCAGTTCCGCCAATATATTGAGGCACTGTCAATATTATTGACACCGTGTGAGGGGTAAACAGAATATTGTGCAATAAAATTTCAGTAATTCTGGAGACGCCGTTTGCTTAAATTGTGTTTTTCCTCCCTTTCAAGATAGAACTTTCCAGTTGCTAGAAATCTTAATGTGACTGAAAGTCGATCCGCCGTGAAATAGCCTTCCTCATAATCGTATCTTGTTTTATTATAAATGGTGAAACGAGTGCAACAAGTTGTTGAAAAAATTGTTCATCCATTCATCTGGCTGACCGTTGAGTTCTCGAAGCAATTCCCCATGTCCATGACTCGATCGTTTTTTTAACCATTTTTTCAACCACACTTTTATCTGCCTCTTTTTTTCCTCTTCTTCTTCTTCTTCTTCATGTGCCATCTTCGATCCGAAGGTCGGCAATCATCAAAGCTATCCTGATCTTGGATACAAAAAGCTGGCACGAAGAGCAGCTGAACAACTCTCTTAAGTTTCGCAGCCAAGAGTGTCAGTCTTCTTCCTATACTCCTCTTTCCCTGAATTTTTCCCTGCATTATTAGCCGCAACAGGTTGTACTTGTTTCCGCGCATTATGTGTCCCAGATATTGTAATTTGCACTTTTTTACCACTTCTTTTTCCTTCCTCATCTTCTGCATTACAGATTCGTTCGTCACTCTGTCCATCCAGCTTATTCTGTGTATTCGTCGGTACAACCACATTTCGAACGACTCCAATCTCTTCATCTCCGACTTCCTTAGGGTCCAACCTTCCATTCCGTAAAAGAGCACCGAGAAGACATAACATCGCAGTAATCTCATCTTCAAGTCCAGCGTGATGTCCTTGCTGTAAAATGCTCGCTTCATTTTCAAGAAACTAGCTCTTGCCTGCTCTATTCTCACCCTAATTTCTTCCGAGCAGTCATTATTTTGGTTAACCATGGTGCCCAGGTATTTATATCTATCTACTTTCTCGATTATTTGGTCTCCAAGGACAAGATTAACATTTGCTTGGGGGTTCTTTGATATAATCATAAATTTTGTCTTCTTAGCATTCAACGTTAGTCCGTACTCCTCGCCAACCCTGGTCAACCTACTCAGAAGGTACCTCAGATCATCTAACGAAGTAGCTATAATGACTGTATCATCGGCATATCTTATATTATTGATAACCTTTCCGTTCACTTTTATTCAGAGCCAAAGCAGATCCTATTAAAAACGATAGATCCATCCTCCCTGACTTCACAATTGAAACTGACACTTTATTGGACAATATTATTGAATCGTTTGAGGGCTGCCGTTTTTTACCATATATTGCGTCAATAATATTGAAACAATAATATTGACCGTATAAGGTGGCCTTTAGACACACGTCTCACTACACCCGACGACGACTTTTATCCAGAATACGATAGTGCCACTCTCCTCCAGTCCTGCCAACTAATCAAAATTCACGCAATGTCCCAGAGCCGGGGTGGGATATGTAATTCCTGTCTCACATGTAAAGGGACCCAGGGGTGAGCTTTCCCGGGGGCGGGGGTCGGAATCAACTTACAAATCCACTGGGGATGGACAGCTGGCGATGATGTAAAAGGAGATCCGTCGGAGAACCTCGCAGACAAATTGTAAATTCACTTCTCTTGTCCGATAAAAAGCACTTGGAATTTTTTTGAATTTCAAAACGGAAGTTTCGGATCGGCGGAGCTTCTGGACTCCGTCGTGGTCGGAAACTAAGGTTAGAGTCGTGTTTCCTGGGATTTAGATGTTTTTCGTGGAGATTTCCGAGCGAGAGTATGGTGATTGGGTGAAAAAGGGAGGATTGGGGATGTTTAATTTTCGTGAAAATAAATTAGAACTTTGCAATTTTATGTGTGCTCACTACTTATACTGATCCGTACACATACAGGGTGTTCCTAAATTGAACGTACAAACGAAAGGAGGGATTCCTTAAGTGAGTTTAAAAAAAAGTCCCATAAACATGGGATCGCAAACGTTTCGTTTTCGAGATACAGGCTGTTAAAGTTTTAATCAAAAACATGTGTTGATTATACGAGTTTATCGAATCTTTATGAATCATCGCTACAGATCAGGAAAATTTCCATAAAAACTGACACTGAATTCATTCACCACAGCTTACAGTGGCCTTCCCATCATAATTTGGATTTTCACGAGGATTTCGAGAGAATCGTTCAAAATTTTTTTTCTCTAAATCGTTAGTAGATACGACAAAACTACAAGAGACCGAAAAGTTTAGTATAAGAACAAAGCTTCCTTTTACATTTTTTAAAAGTAACAGTTGCTCACCAAAAAAAAGTTCTGCAGAAGAACAGGTGGCAGTGTTCCAGAAAAAATATCACCCTGTAGATCTTCTATCGAAATTGCCATGTCACGTGGTGAGAACTCTCAAATGTAATATTTATGCCAAATTTCAGTTGAATATCTTGTGAAGTGTAGATACTATGAGAAAAAAACTTGAAAAAAATTCAAACTTCAACACTCTGTATTTCGAAAACGAAACGTTTGCGACCCCATGTTTATGGGACTTTTTTTCTTAAACTCACTTAAGGAATCTGCCCTTTTCGATTGTACGTTCAATTTAGAAACATCCTGTATAAAAAGCAAGGCTATGATATGTGAAGAGCATTCATACCAACCTCATCTGAGGACGCAGCATATTTTATGCAACTTAGTTCAGATTGAGATAAATCAGACAATAAACGTATGTGAACGGAGAATTTATAAAATCTTTGATGAGACTCAAGCTTATTTGTGAGCAAGCCCAACAGTTTACAAGAAAATAAAGTAAGATTAAAATGCAAATTCAAAACAAATCTGAAAACAATGCACGAAAAACTAGTACACATGAAGGTGAATTTACGGCATTTCCCTGTTTAAGACATTGCTACTCCATTCTGATAGTTTCGACTCACATAATTCCCAACATAATAGCGAACCATAGATCGTTCTATTTCAACGAGTGCTATATCCTATATCGTTTGCCCTAATGTCTGTAATTTTTTAATTTTGAGCCAAAACTGGTCTCAAACGATAGGGTTCGATTCATTGATGACAGATCCGTTGGTCAAACTCAATTCTGTCCGAGGGGCCATCCGGCCGTAAGCACGATTACTTTCGAAGGAATTGTTCAAGAGACTTGAAATTTTCAGGGTGTATTCGGTTCCCAAATGCCGCGGTTGAGTTCGCTAACCGACCAACTCGTGCAGAGTCTTCCATAAAATATGGCCATTCAAAATTCTGGTAGCTCAATATCTCAGACAAAAGGAAACAAATCGAAATAAAATTTGGCGGCCACATGCAAGATGCTCAGAGTAAGCCTCATGCAGAAATTTGTGTGTAAACAGAACCTTAGAAAATTCAATTAGAATATTGAGGAGGAGAATTTCTATTATTCCAGAACAAGTTATCCGCTTCGAGTGACATTAATTTCATGAATGAAGCTTGATTTATTGAATGTTCGTGCGAAGTTTCGAAAGGATCGCATCATCTGAACTACAAAATTCAATTTAATTTTTCAATATTTTTTTTATATTTTAACTTTTGAGTAATTTCCAGACTGTGATTCTGATCGTGCTTAGATTTTGCATTCATATACAGGATCTTTATAAATGATTGTAACAGCGCGTTTCCGATTACAGGATACCAATATTTAACCAATCAGAGCTTAGCATGATCACAGAATTCTGTGGTTTGCATAGGAAGCGGCAAAATTCAAATAGTCCAAAGCCAACTGCGATGTTACAATCATTTTTAGAGACCCTGTACTTAGAATAAATCCCAAGGTCTATACAAAATTTTGTGGTAATAGCCTTATAGCTTCACCAATGACCAAGCGCTCAAAAGCACCTGCTCAGAGCTTTTCTTAAATTATTTTTGAAATAATTGTACTGTTTATATTCTCCAGTCATCATTGAGTATTAAAAATAGAGGTTAATAAATGAATGAATGAATATTTATTTTTGGGAATCGAGAATGTTATCAAAAGCGAATCACACAGGCGATTGACGTCAATAAACTATTTTTAGATTCCTCAGACCTTTAACTATTCAAAAATACCCCTTGTATGTAATGCAATTTTTTGTTGTTTTAGAGTGTTGTTGCAATAAGAAAAAAATATTCAGATTTCAGAAATCACTGCAAGCTACCCAAAAAACGCTTGAAAGCTAGAACTTCAGTTTTCAGTAGAATTTACTCAAACATTCATTTTCGATTCATCAATGAAAAAAGGTGTAAGCTACGAAAGTCATCCATAAAATTTGTTTTTATTTTTTTTATTTTTTATGATTTTTCAAACTTGGGATTTTAAATTGATTTTAAATTCCCACTGAAAACTGAAGTTCTAGCTTTCAACCCTTTTTTGGGTGGCTTGCAGTGCTTTCAGAAAGTTTTTCATTTTTATCATCCTTTAAATCGATTTTACTGATTTTATTCTTGTCTTATATCACTATTCCACTGGAAAAGACTGTAGACGATTTCCACAGAGGGTCCCCTATTTGTCCGATATCGTTACTTTCAGTAACGTATCTTGTTCTCCCTAAACTCATCTTTGTTGAAGCGGTTAGACCTTTTGGACATATTGGTTAAATTCACAAACAGGCACGTTCTATAATCGCACTCTCAATCAGCACAAATTATGTGTCAGAATACAGGAAATAAAGTTTGTCAGTGTTATATTCAACCTTCTCTGTTTCATATATTGTATGAACCCCAAGTTTTTTTTTAATTTTTATATTTCAAACAGCATATTTGAATGTTATTAGGGGTTATTATTCTGCTCTCCACTATTTAACTCGAAATCCTCTGATCACCAGTCCAATCCACTTATCCACTGCATGGTACCCTGACTTGACGTTATCTCAAGAATTTTAAATTATCGTGTAAGAAGCTCATCTAATATAAGGGTGCATACATATTTTTGCGTTAAGAAGGGAATGAATACGGAATAAAACATGTTATTTTCAATTCAAAGTTATTTTCAATTTTTGCCGGTGGTGTGCATAACTTTTTCGAATAAATTTGGTGAAAAAATGGTACGACTATATAATACGCAGTGAGAATGCTATCCTTAGTTTTTTACATGAGACGAATACATTCTAAGATAAAAAATTTAAAAAATCTTTTCTGTTTCATATGGAGGTATGAAATCCAAGATTCTCTTCGGAATTTTGAAAATATTTACTTTTATATTTCAAAATATTTTTTTGTACTTTTTTTGAAGATTTAATTTTGCTGCAAATTATCAATCACAACTTTTCGTAGCTAGAGAATTAATAATTTAACGAATAAAGATTTGAAAGAATGAGTTATAGGTGACTTCTTCCTAACTGACAAAAAACTAATATTCACACTCAAAGTTTCATCCATAGAAATTGTATGTCGGCATTATCCCGTACGAAATTTCTGGGATATATTGACCAATGTGTTGTTGACCAAAGATTTAACTTCTGCAAATCTTAGAGATGGCGATCTCATAATTTCCTCTAAACACAGATGGAGGTAGCTCAGTCCCTGAAGAAACAATGTGTCATGAAGCTGTGTAATTTTAAACAAAAAAACAATTTTCTCACAGAGCAGTGAGTTAACAAGAAGAACACATCTCTCTGTCGTTTGAATATACAGTGAAACTTCCCTTTAACGAAAGCGTTAAATCCGCAAAAAAGTTCGTTATGAAGAAATTTCGAAATACAGAAAAAGGGTATAGCCGGGTTTCAATGGTAAATCTGCCCCCGCGGCCTTTTCGATTCATATTGAGGGGATCGATTAGGCATTGAATGAAAATAATTCAGCCAACTTTTCAGCTTTTTATCTCTAGCCATTTTTGAGATTTCTGTGAAAAACACTTTTTTCGTTTTTATTTTTTTTCTCTTGTGATATCCAAAATTTCGAATGGTGATTTTTCTATTGATTCTTTGCTTTTGAAGGAATAGACGTATAATTTTTTCACGAATTTCAGCTAAAAAATCTATTTTTAGAAAAAAAAATAAAGTTATTGTCACTTGTTTTTCGGTGTTCTTAAAAAGTGTCCACCGCCATTTTTTGACATGAAATGTCTTCTTTGGCCCTTTATACCGTGGAATTTTTTCACATTTTTAAAATTGGTGGAACATTTTGAAAAAAAATTAAAACTGTTTTAATTTTAGGACTCAACAGATATCCATCAAATTTTGGTGCCGTTGTATTCATATTGGCTCCCTGAACAATATTAGTGAAAAAACAATTGGCGATCTGTTTTAGTTTGGGAGTTATGGGCCCCCAAAGTCTGAAAAATATTTCACCTCAAAGTCACTTTTCTCACTACAGAAACACTGAATTATCGCTTTATTAAGTTTAAAACCTCTCTGAACATTTTAACATTAAGATTTGATTAATTTTGTTTCAGATATATTTAATAATTGTTGCAAAAACATCGAAAAAATTCGAGGAAAAGCCCGCCGTTTATTCTGTAAGTTTGGCACTACCGCGTCTTTCAGCGAGTGTCATTAGGAAATGATAGCGGAAATTAATGGTATGTATCGTGTCATATTCGCGCGGAATAATTCGCGGTAGTGCCAAACTTACCATAATAAACGGCGGGCTTTTCCTCGAATTTTTTCGATGTTTTTGCAACATTATTATTGAATATATGAAACAAAATTAATCAAATCTTAATGTTAAAATGTTCAGAGAGGTTTCAAACTTAATAAAGCGATAATTCAGTGTTTCTGTAGTGAGAAAAGTGACTTTGAGGTGAAATATTTTTCAGACTTTGGGGGCCCATAACTCCCAAACTAAAACAGATCGCCAATTGTTTTTTCACTAATATTGTTCAGGGAGCCAATATGAATACAACGGCACCAAAATTTGATGGATATCTGTTGAGTCCTAAAATTAAAACAGTTTTAATTTTTTTTCAAAATGTTCCACCAATTTTAAAAATGTGAAAAAATTCCACGGTATAAAGGGCCAAAAAAGACATTTCATGTCAAAAAATGGCGGTGGACACTTTTTAAGAACACCGAAAAACAAGTGACAATAACTTTATTTTTTTTTCTAAAAATAGATTTTTTAGCTGAAATTCGTGAAAAAATTATACGTCTATTCCTTCAAAAGTAAAGAATCAATAGAAAAAATCACCATTCGAAAATTTTGGATATCACAAGAGAAAAAAAATAAAAACGAAAAAAGTGTTTTTCATAGAAATCTCAAAAATGGCTAGAGATAAAAAGCTGAAAAGTTGGCTGAATTATTTTCATTCAATGCCTAATCGATCCCCTCAATATGAATCGAAAAGGCCGCGGGGGCAGATTTACCATTGAAACCCGGCTATACCCTTTGTTTCTATAGTCGGCAATGTCGCAGTTGAATTCACTGATAAATTTAAGTTTATCATTCAAACTTAAGCACTTTCTTTTAGACATTCATGCACTTTCATACTAGCGTAATGGTTAGATTGAAACCAAACAGGATCTCTCTGCCCGCCGTAATGATTTAGTTTAGGGTAGGGATTATTATGTACGTCCGGAGAAATTTCGGAAAAATCCCACCCTTGTACCTTCTTACCAATGCCCATTGAAAGAGTGATGTTCTTTGAATACTTCGTTACAGAAAGAATTTAGGTAATTCGTTTTAGAAGGTGGTTTTAACATGGAATTTTTATTGAGGTGCAATGTCTTGTACGACATTCGTTATACAGAGGAATTCATTATTGAGATGTTCGTTATAGGGAAGTTCCACTGTACAAATATAATATCTACCTTTTCATTCATTTTTATTCATTCGGATGGATCGACGGATTCAACGAATATGTGAAATACCCACCAACCTCTAAAGTAAAAAGAATACTTTATATACTTAACATATTATAATGGAAATTTTCAATATTATGAATGTTAAATTTAATCAATCGATTAACTAATTAAATTGACTCTATTTCATGAAATTGTACAATATCGAATGAGAATAATTCGTTTCAGCAGTTCGTATTAAATCAGTATGATTATTTCTGTGATGAAGTGGAAAATAAAAGCAAGTAATTATAATAATTTATTCGACATATTCAAACATTTCGATGAATTTCTCATTACTGTTGCAGACAGTCCATTTCCAATCGATGATACATTCACTCGAAAATTTATGATTTCCCAGAATTCAAAATTAGTTGTTTTAACCAGAAAGAGGTTTTTAATTGTCGTGCAATAATTGTTATTGGAAATTTCGAATTGTAGGTACTCGAGGTCTAACAGGCTGTGTATCGGAGTTGTACAAAAATGAAATACCAAAATACCAAATATTTTTTTTCGAGAACAAATTTTTCAGAAAAGCCTCTGAATATGAGGAGACATGTGATATTCTCGATATTTGTTCGTGTTGTTGAAGTATGGGCAGAACTTAGTAAAAGCTCAGAGAACTGGCTGATATCCTGCACTTAATGATGAGGTGCCCTTTCTCGTCAGGAAGGGAACTCATCCAATATGTGAATCTGATTATTCTTTAATTGCTACAGTTTCGTTACATTTACAGCATTTTCACAAAAACTCAACGATTTTTACAGCCTGTTATGAACAGAACCTGCTCTGAAAACACCCTGTTTTCCAGATAAACCCCCAAGGTCAACGTATCCATCTCGATCCAAAGCGGGCTGCTGAAATATAACTAGAACTTAAAAGAAGACCAAAGTAGGCTGAAAACGACGCTTTCTTTGCACAAATAAATCCTGCAACATAGAGGAGATGCAAAGCTCCTGCGAAGCCGGTAAAAGCTCAGAAAAATGGACGAAAGCTTGCGCTGTGAATAATGACAGAACGGTTGCTCTTCTTTCAAATGGAGGGCAGTCCCTAGAAATATGTATCTGCTCCTTCTTTAATCAAATACAATTTCGTAACATTCACAGCCTACAAAAACTGCATGATTTCAACAGTATAAACAGACCAAGCTCTGAGAACACCATGTGTTCCAGATAAAGCTGCACTATTTTGACAAGGTTTACATTTTGTAAAACAGACTCAATTCTGAAAACATTCTGTAATCCAGATGAAGCTCCAATCTCACCGTTTCCATTTTTCAATAAATACAATTTCGTTACATTTACTGTCTACAATTATTACTCCACGAATTTGACTAGTTTTACATTCTGTAAAACAGACTCAGCTCCGAAAAGAATATGTGTTCCAAATGAAGCTCCAAAGCCAAAGATTTCAGTCTTCAAATGAAAACAATTCCGTAACATTTACAGCCCACAAACACTTCGCGATTTTGACAAGTTTTACGTTTTGTTAAACAGACTCAACTCTGAAAATACCCTGAAGTCCAGATAAAGCTCCACTGCCAACGTATACATTCTTTGAACGAAAAGAATTCGTAACATTTACAGCCCACAAACACTCCACGATTTTGTTAAGTTTTACATTCTGTAAAATAGAGTCAGCTCTGAAAACTGAGGCTTTCGTGAAACCGGTAAAAGCTCAGAAAGTTGGCTAAGAGCTTGCGCTGACAAGCTGTTCTTCCTTCTCATGAAGAGAAGCCTTTCATAATATGAATTTGCCTTTCTTCAACCGAATGTAATTTCGTATCATTCACAGCCCGCCTAAAACGCCACCAGTTTCATATTCTCTAAAACAGCATCATTTCTGAAAACGCCCTGTAATTCAGATGAAGCTCCAAGTTCAACGTTTCTATTCTCAAACGAATACAACTTCGTAACATTTACAGCCCACAAACAGCCCACGATTTTGACAAGATTCACATTCTGTAAAAAAGAATCAAGTCTGAAAATCCCTGTACTGCAGATATAGATCCAAGCCTGAAGTGTTCATTCTTCAAACGAATACAATTTCGTAACACTTACAGCCCTCAAACACTTTACATTCTGTAAAAAAGACTCAGCTCTGTAAATAAGCTGTATTCCAGATGAAGATTCAAGGCCATCGTACGCATTTTTCAAAAGAATACAATTTCGTAATATTCATAGCCCACAAAAACTCCACGAATTTGGCACGTTTTACATGTTGTAAAACATACTCAGCTCTGAAAATAATCTGTTATCCAGATATAAGTCCAAACTCAACGTTTCCATTCTCTTAACAAACAAAATTTCGTGACATTTACAGACAACAAATACTCCACGATTTTCACAAGTTTTACATTCTGTGAAACAAATTCGGTTTTGAAAACAACAGGTATTTCAAATTGAGCTACAATGCCGAAGTTTCTATTCTTCAAACGAATCCAATTCCGGTACATTCACAGCCCTCAAACACTTCACGATTTTGACAAGTTTTACATTCTATAAAACAGACTCAGCTCTGAAAACACCCTGTAGTCCAGATAAAGCTCCAATGCCAACGTATATATTCTTTAATCGAAAACAATTTCTTAACATTTACAGCCGACAAACACTTCATGATTTTGACAAGTTTTACATTCTGTCAAACAGCCTCTGCTCTGAAAACACCCTGTAATCCAGATATATCTCCAATGCCAACGTATCCATTATTTAAACGAACACAATTTCGTAACATTTACAGCTTACACTCTACAAACACTCCACGATTTTGACATGCTGTAGTACAGACAGAGCTCTGAAATCACCCTGTATTCCAGATAACGCTCCAAGGCCGACGTATCCATCTCGATCCAGAGCTGGCTGCTGAAATATAACCTTTATGTGCACCGCCACCGGAAACTAGACCTTAAAAGACGACCAAAGTAGGCCGAAAACGGCGCATTCTCCGCACAAACAGATCCTGCAACATAGAGGAGATGCAAAGCTCCTGCGAAGCCGGTAAAAGCTCAGAAAGCTGGCTGAAAGCTTGCGCTGTTAATTAATAATTACTGACAAGTTGCTCTTCCTTTGCCTTAGTTCGTTCTACTGCCGAGGCGGAGCTGCAATTAGTTGGTGATTTAATTATCAGTTTGCCGCACCGTTACTTGCGTTTAATTTGATGAAGTATAAGAAACTTTATTCTATGGATTATGAATAAGATGCGGTGTATGGAGTGAAATGAGGGTTTTTGAGGAAATAACTACGAGTTTTTATGAGGTCAATCATGGAAAACCTTGCAAGACATGAATAAAATCAATGCTATATAAAGAATCTATCAGATGTAGTTTACTGATGACTTTAATCGTCAATTACCATAACCATAAGATATTCATGAAATGATACTCAACATCAACAATAACGTAAAGACAGAATATCGCCCATATTTAGTATACTCAACAATTTTCGTTTAATCTACTCTAAGAATTTTTATGAATTTATGCTTAGGTTATTATTATTGATCCACCAAATATGAATATTGGAGCCGTAATCATTCGAATTGTACTTTTAGCAGGAAAGTTTTGGGGTAGTTTTGATTTCTTTCATTTTTTATGTTTTTTGGGGTGCTCAATCCGAATCTGAGGGTTGCTAACAGAATTTCCTGACGGAACATAGAAAAAATAAAAAAGAGATGAAATATCTCATTCTTGGTCAGTTTATTGCTTATTACTCGGAAATTATCAACTTTTCGTGAAAAACCTTTCCACACAAAATGAAAGTACATAAAATTTTCAACAAATTGTACTACCACAGCTTGTTCTGCGACAACCTCTTCTGGCTCAAATTATAATTCAAAATGATGTATTTTCCATGACTCAATTATAGTATTCGTTTTGAAGAGTGTCGAGCTCCTGAGCTGTTCCAGTGCTTGTGCGCAACCAATGACAAGCCGTATTTCGAGCTTTCGAGATACTCAGGAGCACGAAACTCTTCAAAACTAATAGGCTAAATAAATGAAAAAATATTAAATTCAATGGTTCCGATGATAATGCGATGCTCTTGAAATTTTGCATGAATATTCAGTATACAGGGTGTCCCAAAAATACCACGCGAAAGTGACACTGGAGATAGATTGGCATTAGGTCTATCAGATAGCATCAACATGACCTCAGTAAAAGTCCGCTGGTTTTCGAGATATAACCACTTTTGCAAACAAAAAATGAAAGAGAAAGTGAGATAAAAGAGAAAGAAGAGCAAAAATAATGGTTGTTTGAAACGGTAGCGAGGAAAGAACATCAAGCAACATGTAATTTGGCAACAGGTGATACTTGTGCATTTTTCCTAATTTTTAATTATTTCGGCTTAAACACATCTCTCGCGACAAAATTATGATTTCTAAGGTTTTGACTTAAAAAAATTGGTAGTGTTGTATCATTTTGAAAAGTGCAGGAAATGGACCAGTTTTTACGATTATTTGTCAATTCAGTCTGATATAATTTTTTTCACATCAGTCAGTCAAACGTAAGTTAACGTTTTAACTTCGTCATAAAATACAACAAGCTAGACATTTTTTGAAGGATTTTGTTTTAGTTCTCGGTGAAGTTATTACTTCATTGTTTAAAGCAACTATTCAGGATAGCCTAGGTAAAAAAACATGAGTTTGAAGGCCGAAAATTGGAGATTTTTAAAAAATACATAAAAGTGGTGATATCTCGAGAACCAGCGGACTTTTACTGAGGTCATGTTGATGCTATCTGAAAGACCTAATGCAAATCCATCTCCAGTGTCACTTTCGCGTGGTATTTTTGGGACACCCTGTATAAGTCTCGATTCACCAAATCACTCGAATCGGATATCTTATTATGGAAATATAAAGATTCTTCTCTTCAATATTCCAATTAAATTTTTCATGGTTCTGTTCACGCTATGGTCATAAAATTTTACATGAAGCTTATTATGACCATCTTGCATATGGCCGTAACATTTCATCTAGATGGGTTTCGTTTTGTCTGAGATATTGAGGAAAATAAAAAAAAACCAGCAAAATTTTGGCCAAGAATGAGATTTTCCATTTCTTTTTGTATTTCACGCAATTTTGTTATAGCAAACCTCAGATTCGGAGTCAGCACCCCAAAAAAACATAAAAAATGAAAGAAATTAAAACTACCCCAAAACTCTTCCGCTAGGGGATCTTCCAAGCACAAATATACATACTGTACAACTGATCATATTCTTAGTTCTGTAAGTACTCTAAAAATAGAAAAATTCGAAAACCACCTGACTGTGTTAGTGCAGAACTGCGTATTAAGGCTCTGATATGATGGACCGTCATTCCTCCTGAGAATATCGAAGTTATTGCAGTTACACAAAAGTCAACTTCAAACGCATAACCAAATATTGAGGAATTGATCAATTTTTTTTGAATGTGTGCCCCACAAAAGGATTCCTAAAAACAACCGAAACCACTGTTGTAGGAACTCAACAGTGGTTTTGGTTCATGTGTCGATGTTTTGATATATCTCCGAGTGAGATTCGCTTAGAAAATTTAAGAAAAGCTGCAGCTTTTGAACGCTCGTTCATTAGTGGAACAATACCTCGAAAATTTTATATGAGACTTGAGATTGTTTTGAGCCCTCGTTCTTCTTAAACGAGTGCTATATCGTTCTGCCCAAATGTCTGTAATTTTAGAATTTTGAGCCGAAAATGGTCTTAAATGATAGGTTTCGACTCCCTGATGAAGAATCCGTGGTCAAACTCAATTCTGTCCGTTGGGCCGTCCGTTAGCATATTTACTTTCGAAGGGATTGTTTTAGAGACTTGAAGTTTTCAGGGCGAGTTTGGGTCCCAAATGCCTTGGTTAAGTTCGTTAACCAGCCAAATCGTACAGAGTGTTCCATAAAATATGGCCATTAAAAATTTCTGTTCCTCAATATATCAAACAAAACGTAGCCTATCGTAATCCAATGTTTCAGCCACATGCAAGATGCTCATAATAAATCTCATGCAAAATTTCATATCCATAGTGTGAACAGAACCAAAGAAAGTTCAATTGGAATATTGAAAAAAATAATCTTCATATTTTCATAAAAGATATACGATTCGAGTGAAATTCATTATGTGAATGAAAAATGTTATACTGAATGTTTATGCAAATTTCGTTGCAATGGTCTTAACAGAACCATAGAAAATTCAATTGAAATATTGAAAATAAGTAGAATTCATTTTGTTGATGAAAACAGATATACCAATTTCCCATGCAAAATTTCGTTGTCATAGTGTTAACTGAAACATAGGAAATTCAATTGGAATATTGAAAAAAATATCTTTATATTAGAATCCGATATCAGATATCCGATTCAGATGAAATTTATTTTGAGAATGGAAACTGATATAGCTACTGAATGTTCATGCAAAATTTCAAGAGGATTGCATCATCAAAACCTAAGAATTTAATTTTTTTTAATTACATTCTTTACATATTTCGTTTACTGAATAATTTCCACAAAATAGTTTCTACTGTGCTGAGATTCTGCATTTATATATTTGGTATGATTTTCAAGTTCCATATAAAAATTTGAGGTAATAGTCTTATTGCCCCAAAAATGAACAACCGCTCCTGATCAGGGCATTTCCTAAATTTTCCACTTCAAAAATGTTCACTATCGTATCAAATACAAAACGCCATATATACTCTCCAAGCGGTTACAGCCTCCGAAACAATACTCCTCCTCCAGGTAATAGAAAATATTCCACACTTCCAATTCTTCGAATAACTGAGATATATAGCCTGATATTTTTATTTTTTCCCTCCCGAAGGGAAATCTCGGAAAGTATGCGGGAGTCAGAGAACATCTGTCGCAAGGAAACCAGCTGCTGTCGACAAGGCGTTAAGGCGTCACCTCCTCCCTTTTCCTCCCGTTTTGCCTCCGTCGCCGCCGCCTGGGATCACGACACCACCAACGCCACCCCTTCATGGCCATCTCAGACCTAGATATGAATCCGAGAGCAGCCGCGATACGACTCGCCCAACTGTCAAGGTGTGGATCGTTTTCGGTATCCGGGGTGAAGGACCAGAGTTTGAGACCGTTAGATGGATACGTTGGTTCTTTTTTGAACGATGCAAAACATGGGGTTTTGTCATTTATTCATTTGTAATTATACAATTGTCTTGTTGTGAAAGTTAATTGATAATATGGAATTTTTCTATAACCTAATTTATTACAATGAAAGGTCCATACATATACGATACGTTTCGGGTTCGGGCCCTTTTTCAATCTAAAACAATATTAAAAACACATATACAATATACATATACAATTTTATCTTTCTGAGATAGAGACCTGTTACCTTTGTTAATTTCAGTAATTTCTTTATTTCGCGTCTGCCTCTGTTACACGTGTCCTCATTTTATAATATTAGTGGCGCTGAGTCACTGAATTTTCATATCGGTGCTGCTGTCACTCTTCTTTTTCTTTTTCTGTTGTTGTTCTCTGCTGTCTTTCTTATAAGTGTTGAATATATTTTGTTTAGACCATTTATATCTGTTCTGTCGTTTATAGAGTTGGGATTTCTTTTTATGCAAATCATTTCTAAAAATTCTCTGGTTTTTTATTTTTTCCCTATCTAATATCCTTGTATCCTCGAAGTTAAAAGTATGGCCGTTTTCTACTATGTGTTTGTATAGGGCTGTTTGAGTTTTCGAATATTTGTGTCCCTTCATCCTGTCGTTTAATTTTTGCTCCGTTTGTCCTATGTACACTCCGTTACATTGGTTGCATGGGATCTCATAGACGATATGTGATTTTTGATTTTTTGGGACTTTTGCTTCTAGTTTTGAAAATAACTGTTTTATTTGTATGAATGGTTTGTGTGCAATCTTTATATTAGGGTATGGTTTTATTAGGTTTTCTATTTTCTCAGACAGTGGTGGGATGTATGGAAGGGGTATATAAACTATTGGCTCGGTTTTTGGGTTTTGGAAATTCAGTGAGTTGTAAAATTTATAGGTGCGTTGTTTTATTGTTTTCTTTATAATTTTTTGGGGGTAGTTGTTTGTGGTAAGTAGGGAGGTGATCGAATTTAGTATCTCCGGTCTATAGCTTGGTGAGGTTAATTTTATTGCTCGATCTATATAATTGGTTACTATTGTTTTTTTTGTTTGGTGTTGTGAGCTGAGTTATAATCAAGTATCCGGTCTGAGTAAATGAATTTTCTCAGCATTTTAGTTTCTATTTTGTTACTTTCTCTAATGATGGTCATATCCAGAAAGTTGATTTCATTGTTTAGTTCTGTTTCTAGAGTAAATTTTAGTTTATTGTTAAAATTGTTCAAATCTTCCATTTTTTTCTCAATTTGATCTTCAGTGGTTATTATCAAACAATCATCTACATACCTCTCGAATATTGTTATTCTATATGATGAATTTAGCAAAACTTTATCCTCAAGATTCAATTGTCTAAACAAATGCGAAACATTTGGGAGATGGTTCCTCGATGAAACTTAGCAGGGGTAGTTCATATAATTTTTTTCGAAATCGACCCCTCTCTTTTTTACCAGTCTTAAAAAAAAGGAGTCAAAAAACTATACATAATATGACTCATTAAGGAGATGTTACTCACACAATTTTTTTTGATCCTATAAATTTATTATTAGGGGTTTAAAATAACAACCCCTTATGATTTTCCTTCAAATATTGTCTTCATCGGACATATTTTCGAAAAATAAAATACTTTTGTGGTTTCCCCTTCAATAATGGAGACAAAAAGTCTTCAGCAAAAGTTCGATATAGTCGATACTTTGCTCGGAAAAAATAAAAACTTACAAGCAGTTATGATCACTGTTCATTCCATTTCATCGGATAAGTGTCCCATAGAATGAATATTCTAAGATATTGTATGTCTATGACAGAAAATAAAGATGTTCTATAAATCTTTCTGAAGGTTCAATTTCTAATTTCCGGAGAAAAAATATATCCGTATTATATGAATTTCACAAATACACTGCGCAAAAAAATTAACGCACATTCTGAAAATCTCAATTTTAATGAAAGTTAACTCTACATTGACTTTATAACTTATTTTTTATGTTCCCTCGGGAAGTTTTTGAACGAAACAAAACACATTAAATGGAGGAAAATTTTGTGAGATCGAGTGTAGAAAATCAAACGAAAGAAAAACTATTGATCACTAGAATTGATAGAGAAAAACTGATTTCAGAATGGGGGCAATACATTCAAAATCTGATAATCTAATCTTTTTTTATTCCTGCTGGGAAAAAAACATCTGTATTGAAGAAAAACGTTGAAAGTGGATAACATATGCATGCAAAATTATTATTATTGAGAACACCTTCAGTTGTAGCATAAATTTGAGATTTCCATAATGTGCGTTAATTTTTTTGCGCAATGTAGAACCTTTTTTCAATTAATAAGCATAATTGACAAAACCGATTTCGAAATTATCTTAGAATATTCATTCTAAGGAACATACGATGAAATGGGATGATCAGTGTTTATAACTGCTCGTAAATTTTTATTTTTTCCGAGAAAAGTACCTATCGACTATATCGAAATTTTGCAGAAGACTATTTTTCTCTGGAACTGAATGAGAAACCATAGGAAAATTTATTTCTCGAGAATATATCCCAGGAAAAAAATATTTGAAGAAAAATCATAAGGGGTTTTTTATTTTAAACCTCTAATAATAAAGTTATGGGATCAAAAAAATTGTGTGGGTAACATCTTCTTAATGAATCATATTATGTATAGTTTTATGACGCAGTGTTTTTTAGGACTCCTGAAAAAAAATTAAAATTAAAAGGCTGTATCTTGAAAGGGAGCTGGATATCGAAAAGAAATTATATGAACTACCCCTGCTCCTTTTCATGGAGAAATCATCTCCCTAAGTCCCACGCATTTGTTTACAGACACCCTGTATATCCAAGTGCAGTTTTAGGTTGACACAGTTAACAAATACAGAATAATGTCAAATAATGCTTCAAGAGGTAATCAGATGGAGTTATATGAAAAAAACAAAGGGATCTCCTTTTCAACAAAATCACTTATTGTTACTTGAACTAACAGCAAGTTTCACGAAATATTCGACGTTTCAGAGAAAATACCGGCATCTCTATACCAAGGAATCTGAATTATCATGTTTCAACAGCTGAATTCATCAAATCAAGGTGCGTCAAGTTGATGACACACCCCTCGAAATTTGGTATCCAATTGTTTTGGGAATTTTGTGCCCATTTTGTGCCAATTTTTGCCGTATGTTATGAATTTTGTGCCCGTTCCGTTCTCGAGATATTTCAAGTTTTTCCAGTGTGTCACCAACTTGACGCTGTGACACACTTGTGGAAATTTGAAAATTTTTTTCTTTCGATAAATTGTGCCCATTTTGTGCCAATTTGTGCCGTATGTTATGGATTTTGTGCCCGTTCCGTTTTCGAGATATTTCAAGTTTTTCAAGTGTGTCACCAACTTGACGCTGTGACACACTTGTGGATATTTGAAAATTTTCTTTTCGATAAATTGTGCCCATTTTGTGCCAATTTGTGCCGTATGTTACGAATTTTATGGCCCTTCAGTTCTCGAGATATTTTGAGTTTTGTTTGTAGGGGCGTCAAGTTGGTGACACACTCCTCGAATATTGGTATCAAATTGTTTTGGAATTTTGCGCTCATTTTGTGCCAATTTGTGCCGTATACTATGAATTTTGTGCCCGTTCCATTTTCGAGATATTTCGAGTTTTTCCTGTGAGTCACCAACCTCACAATGAGACTCATATAAGGAAAGCTGGAAATATTGTTATATTGGGTTGATTATTTTAAGTGGAAAGGTCGTCGAATCATTCAAATTTGGTTGTTTTCACCGAATGTCTGCCAGTTCAACAACTCATACTTTAAAATGTTCACATAATATTATGACATGGAATTAACGCTCGTCTTTGAATTCTGCTACATCTATTCATCTCACAGGAATAACACAACGTGAAGTTGGTGACTCACATGAAAAACTCGAAATATCTCTATTCCCAAAACAATTTGATACCAAAATTCGAGGGGTCTGTCACCAACTTGACGCTCCCCACAAACAAAACTCAAAATATTTCGAGAACTGAACGGGCACAAAATTCGTAACATACGGCACAAATTGGCACAAAATGGGCACAATTATCGAAAGAAGAAAATTTTCAAATTTCCACAAGTGTGTCACAGCGTCAAGTTGGTGACACACTTGAAAAACTTGTAATATCTCGAAAACGAAACGGGCACAAAATTCATAATATACGACACAAGTTGGCACAGAATGGGCACAATATATCGAAAGAAAAAAATTTTCAAATTTCCACAAGTGTGTCACAGCGTCAAGTTGGTGACACACTTGAAAAACTTGAAATATCTCGAGAGCGGAACGGGCACAAAATTCATAACATACGGCACAAATTGGCACAAAATGGGCACAAAATTCCCAAAACAATTTGATACCAAAATTCGAGGGGTGTGTCACCAACTTGACGCACCTATCAAATCATACATTCATTATAATTCACAGAGATGAAAACCTTATTAAAAATTATGTCTCCTTGTAAAATTGTAGTGGTATTCGATTTGTTGAAAGAAAGAGTTGATAAATTTTCATCAGCTTTCAAGATTTTTCAGTTGGAAAAATATTCTCTTCTTACCATAAAATTTATCATAGCAACAACCTGAAAGTATTCCGAAGTAATGAATGCACATGAATTAATTTCAACGAAATCTGTCAGAAAGCTTCGAGTAACTTATAAGCAAATGGTAAAACCAACCCTTAGTTTGATATAACTCGGTTGATTTTCCCCATCCCCGCCATGCGGGAATTGACTTCCGTTAGCCATAAAAATGTATGGTCATATTTCAGCAGGGCCAAGCTGAGAAATCCCCCGTGCAATTTCAAGGAACTGCTCTCAGTTTTCCGGCCAATTTAACGCATAATGTGAATCGAGGTGTGTGAGAATACAGGAGATGAAGAGACATGGTCATGTAATCCCAAACTGTCCGTGAACTATTAAGACGAAGACCGTAGAGGAAGCGGATCGTAGGAGGTCATGAAAAAGGTTGTCGCGTTCATGACACGGAAAATTTAACTACTCGTTCAATAAGTCCTGAAATTTATGTATGGGTGTGGATATTATGCTCCTTAATGGCTGTTCTATGGTCATTTTCTGCCTGTGGAGCGGAATGCTGTGTATGGGATTTAATTCTTGGTGTGTGTTTGAGATGATCAGTCTTATCAACCCATTATACTCTTAAACAGAGTGACTCTTGGTCGATAGTACCCTAGACGTTAGGAAGAACGAAAAGTAAGAAATTATTGAGAATATGGTATCTTGGGCAGTTATATTTATATTTATCGATCTTGAATATTTTCAGAGCTGCAGTGTAGTCGTCCATATCAAAAAGTACTAACAACTTTGAAACTCAAGATGAGATATCTGTGAGAATACAGAAAATGAAGAGACATGGGCATTTACTCTCAAACTCTTGTTTATATTAGGAAAACGATCATCCAATTTGAATAACCTGAGATCTATTGGTATTATGATCTTCACTTCACATTCAGAACTTAAACCTACCCTTAAAATTTATTGTGCAAATAACTGTATCACGATAACTTCTAGAAGAAACAACAATTTCAGTGTATTTTCAAGATTTGAATAAGAGATATTCATAAATAAGTGAAATAAAACCAATAACAGTCAGGAGATTCAAGTTTAATTGTTCGTTTTTCTAATATTCATAAGATCGCAAATTCTTCTCACTTGTGAACAAAATTTGTTATTTTTTTATTCATAATTCTAATAACTTTTCATTCAATAATGAATAATCACATACCTTCAGTTATTTAACCAACTAGGTTATTTAAGACAGCGACTAATGGTCAAGATATTTTAACGAGACCATTAGTCGCTCGATTAATAACCGAGTTGATTACAAGACGGTTGCCATGAGGATTGCAGATTAAAATTGCAGAAATTGAGCATTAAAATGGGTCATTAATAATCAATTTCCTTCACATTAAAATCACCTTTTTTTTAGAGGTCGTCGGAAAAATACATTATAGCCCAGTCAAATTAGGGTTTCGCCTCGAAAGATAATAAGCTGAATATTGATATAAACCTTTGTTTTGTCGTCCTCAATATTGTCTCAAAAGTCTGAATTGCTATCGTGTGCGCGTCTAAAGATATTAAAGGTTGAAGGCCAAAAACATCGGTTCTTCGCAAATATCTCTGTTCCTGTTGCTTGAATGAGATTTGTACCCATTATGAAAATGGTGGAGTATAAAATTCTCCACAACAGTTTGAACTTTTTTTTCAACTGGTAGGGTATATATTTAACACAATCTTTATTTATCATAAAATATGGCATATCATACATTTATTGAAATGTGAAAAAATATTGAAAGAGTTTCCGTTGATTTTACTCATAATAAAATTTTGAATGGAAGCTAGTTATCTTCTTCTTCTTCGTCGTCAACTCCATATTGTCGCTCAAAAATATTGTGGTCATTGTCATCATCCTCATTATCGGTCATAACTTTCCAGAATTTCAGGATAGTATGTGCTTTCTTCATCGTGATTACTTTACTTGGACATAGTGGAGTGTTGCGGCAACACACAACCATTTTTGCAATTGCAAAATATTATGTTCAGTAGTTCGGTTGGTGCTGGAGGCAATAAAGTTCTTATGGGCTCTAGGATTTCATTTTCAAGCATCCAGCCCCATTTTTGAGGTTCTAAGTTCTTCCCTAACCACGTTAGATTAGAATCTGGTAGTAGACACGATTTATATGTTGATGAGCTGCTGCACTTTGTGGTGGGAATGTTGACAATTGTACAGGTTTATTTAATTTCGTTAATTTAACGAATTGCATGTAACGGAAATGATCAATGTCGTCCTCAGATTTTGGAGTACAAATAACATGTAAACAAATTGGTCCTAGAATCATATCGGCCTTACCCCGCAATTATTATTTTAATTAAATATAAATAACTAATAATTTTTACATAATTGATGGGTTATCTTCAAAAATTAAACTTTTTTTATTGAATAATGGACCTTATACAATGTACTTATTACTGTTACTCACGCTTGACCTTACATTAACTCATATAAAACTGTTCACTGCACACTCTTCACGCTCTACCCCATTTTTCCGAAAAACCGATTTTTATGACCTTCGACCTTCAATAGCTTAAGACGCGCATACAATAGCAATTTAGACTTTCAAGACAATATAGAGGACAACAAAACAAAGATTGATACCAATATTCAACTAATTATCTTTCATTCCGAGGTTGATCCCTTTTTCACCTGATATTTATTCGAGAACTTCTCTGAGGATTCTGAAAAGGACCACCAAAGTTGAGCTCTTTTTAATTTCTCAAACCAAAAATCAAAAGTCTGATCATCTCTCAATGATTCCCTAACAACCATTAGGACTCCCTTATTTCATTAAGACACTGTACTAATTTCCAAAGTACAATTAAAAACGATAGAAATGAGCAGTGAAGATTAGAATATCATTAACGTTTTCCAATTTGAAACACCCTGAAAAATTTAACTCTCAACTGGTGGTTAGCGATGTACTTAACTTTTATGGTTTCCTATTAAGAGAGCCGGCCCTATCAATTTCACCATGGATACTAATTAAAGGGTATATTACACTCAGGGTGGCATATTAAGAAACCAAAATAGTGTTCGGTATTGCTTTTCGGAACCTACGTCTTAAAAGGGAAGTATTGGAATTTTTTTCAATGCAGAAAGTTTATGATGACATCGGTTGTGGGGTCGAATAAAGAACAAATCGTTTGAAATTAGGTAGGTACCTGTTGGGGGTAGTTTATTTTTATTGTTATTGCTCTGGGGATTGGTTCGTCCCTGTTACATGCGGAATTATATTCTTTGGTGTGGTATTCGGATGATTTGTGCTTTTTATTTTATCCCAACTTCTCTATTCTATGCTTGGTTCTTTAATGATTATCATACATAGGTACAGTGTGGAACAGCCAAATGGAATAAATTAGACAACGAATAAATGAAAGCGTGTTGGGAAAAACCCTTGGACACGTCGATTTGTATTTTCACATGTACATTTAAAAAAAATTATATAATGTGTGTCATGTGACAGTGACCGATACCGACTTTCTAATTCCAAATAAAACCCCCTGTATATTATCAGTTTTTTGGATTTTTCAGAAAATTCTAGACATAATGTACAATATTCCATACTTAACGTGAACTGTTTCGGGAATTTTAAGCGTTTTCAGATGTATAACAAAAATTCACATTCAAAAAGAAAATGATTTTATTTCACAAATAATGTAGAAAAAACAAAAATACATTAATTTCAATGTAGAGATGTTCATTGTTTTTTGCATTATTTGTGAAATAAAATAATTTTTTTCAAGTAAATTTTTGAAATACATCTGAAAACATTTGATATTTCCGAAACAGTTGATGAAAGGTAAGGGAAATTGTACATGAATTATGTCCAGAATTTTTAAAATTAGAAAATTGGTATCGGCCACTGTCACATGACAAACCCGATATATTTTTTCTTTGAAAAAAATGCGCATCTAAAAATATAAATCGACATGTCCAAGCGTTTTATATCCAACACGCTCTCATTTATTCGTTATCGAATTTATTCCATTTGGCTATTCCACACTGTAAACATCTATCAAAACTATGATGTGTAACAGTTTTGAGTATAAATTATTGAAATTAGGTAGGTACCTGTTGGGGTAGTTCATTTTTATTGTTATAGGTTTGGGTATTGGTTCATCGCTATTAAATTCGAGTATTAATTCTTTGGTGTGATATTTGAATGATTATTTTTTGTTACATCAAATTCTTCATTGAATAGGTTGCATATGAATAATGAATTCAGAGTTTCAAATGGTTATACTTTTAAAGAGGACAAATTTCGAGGGGTGATCATGAAAGTGATTAGCAACAAAAAATGTTATATAACACATGGTCGAAATGTTGACGGTTATTCTTCATTTTAATATTTCTTGATTTCACGACATATTTCGAGTTTTTGGCTCTAAAATGAACATTATTCAGTTTTTCTTGTAGTCTCCTCAAGTTTGACCATATATTCGGAAAGAGCAATAAATTTGCTAAAAGAGGAGGAAGTCTGTACGCAAAAAACACTTTTATTGCAGGCGTGGTAAGGAGAATATTATCACGATTCTGAAGTTAACAGAATCGGTCCTATTTTCCAATGGTTTTTTCGATGAAATATTCATAATTATGCACACGTTTTCTTTTCAGTAAAAAATTCCTCTTTTAGTGTACTTTTGAATGACATTTTATCAACTTTGTAATAGCTCAATTCCTGCGCCCTGATATCATGTCTACATGATAACAACGTAAAAGTCTGAAAATCCGAACCTAAATTTGCTCTATTTCGAAGCCAAATGAAGCTACAGCTCCTTGAAAATTTTAGTTCACATTCTTTTAAAACAAAATTATAACCAATATTTTCTGATTATGAATAAATGACTCATATTGTCCTGTCATTCTAAGAACTATCGACAGAATCTATTGAATTTCAGTCAACTGAAATTACATTCACCCCACAAAAAAATCAGAGAAATAAAAAAATTCAATTTCATCATAAACCACCAGCAGCAGGAGGAAAACATATTCAATCACAACCAAAGAAAACATTTCCTACATTCTTTCTGGTATGTTCTTTCGATTTGCTTGAAGGGTCGAGGCGAGATGCAAAGCAGCGGATTGTTTGAGGAAGGCCAAAGGACGCTTTCGCCGCTCGACAAATTCAGTTTGCATGCCTTGAAAAAAATTATAACATATATTTTTTGATTATAAAAGAGTAAGTCCATATCATCTGTCCTGGCAATCTAAGAACTATCTACGATATCTAGTCAAATTCCAATGAACTAAAAATAACCAGCACCCCACAAAAATCACATAAATAAAAATATCAATTTCACTCGAAACCAGCAGAAGCAAAAAGAAGACAAATTCAATCACAACCAAAGAAAACATTTCCAACATTCTTTCTGAAATGTTCTTTTGATTCGCCCGAAGGGTCGGAGCGAGATGCAAAGCAGCGGATTGTTTGAGGAAGGCCAAAAGACGCATCACCTGCTTGACAAATTCAGTTTACATGCTTTAAAAAAATTATAACTTATATCTTCTGATTATGATAGTGTAAGTCATATCTTGTCCTCGCAATCTAAGAACTATCGACGATATCTAGTCAAATTCCAATCAACTAAAAATAACCAGCACCCCACAAAAATCACATAAATAAAAAATTCAATTTCACTCGAAACCAGCAGAAGCAGAAGGAAGACAAATTCAATCACAACCAAAGAAAACATTTCCTACATTCTTTCTGAAATGTTCTTTTGATTCGCCCGAAGGGTCGGAGCGAGATGCAAAGCAGCGGATTGTTTGAGGAAGGCCAAAGGACGCTACAGCTGCTTGACAAATTCAGTTTGCATGCTTTGAAAAAAATTATAACTTATATCTTCTGATTATGAAAGAGTAACTCATATTATCTTGTCCTCGCAATCTAAGAACTATCGACGATATCTAGTCAAATTCCAATCAACTGAAAATAACCAGCACCCCACAAAAGTCACATAAATAAAAAATTCAATTTCACTCGAAACCAGCAGAAGCAGAAGGAAGACAAATTCAATCACAACCAAAGAAAACATTTCCTACATTCTTTCTGAAATGTTCTTTTGATTCGCCCGAAGGGTCGGAGCGAGATGCAAAGCAGCGGATTGTTTGAGGAAGGCCAAAGGACGCTACAGCTGCTTGACAAATTCAGTCTGCATGCTTTAGAAAAATTATAACTCATATCTTCTGATTATGAAAGAGTTAGTCATATCATCTTGTCGTCGCAGTCTAAGAACTATCGACGATATCTAGTCAAATTCCAATCAACTAAAAATAACCAGTACCCCACAAAAATCCCATAAATAAAAAATTCAATTTCGCTCGAAACCAGCAGAAGCAGAAGGAAGACAAATTCAATCACAACCAAAGAAAACATTCCTACATTCTTTCTGAAATGTTCTTTTGATTCGCCCGAAGGGTCGGAGCGAGATGCAAAGCAGCGGATTGTTTGAGGAAGGCCAAAGGACGCTACAGCTGCTTGACAAATTCAGTCTGCATGCTTTAGAAAAATTATAACTCATATCTTCTGATTATGAAAGAGTTAGTCATATCATCTTGTCGTCGCAGTCTAAGAACTATCGACGATATCTAGTCAAATTCCAATCAACTAAAAATAACCAGTACCCCACAAAAATCACATAAATAAAAAATTCAATTTCGCTCGAAACCAGCAGAAGCAGAAGGAAGACAAATTCAATCACAACCAAAGAAAACACTTCCTACATTCTTTCTGAAATGTTCTTTTGATTCGCCCGAAGGGACGGAGCGAGATGCAAAGCAGCGGATTTTTTGAGTAAGGCCAACGGACGCTTCAGCTGCTTGACGAATTCAGTTTGCATGCTTTGAAAAAAATTATAACTTATATCTTCTGATTACGAAAGAGTAAGTCATATCATCTTGTCCTCGCAATCTACGATATCTACGATATCTAGTCAAATTCCAATCAACTAAAAATAACCAACACCCCACAAAAATCACATAAATAAAAAATTCAATTTCACTCGAAACCAGCAGAAGCAGAAGGAAGACAAATTCAATCACAACCAAAGAAAACATTTTCTACATTCTTTCTGAAATGTTCTTTTGATTCGACCGAAGGGTCGGAGCGAGATGCAAAGCAGCGGATTGTTTGAGGAAGGCCAAAGGACGCTACAGCTGCTTGACAAATTCAGTTTGCATGCTTTGAAAAATATCTTCTGATTATGAAAGTGTAAGTCATATCATCTTGTCCTCGCAATCTAAGAACTATCTACGATATCTAGTCAAATTCCAATCAACTAAAAATAACCAGCACCCCACAAAAATCACATAAATAAAAAATTCAATTTCACTCGAAACCAGCAGAAGCAGAAGGAAGACAAATTCAATCACAACCAAAGAAAACATTTCCAACATTCTTTCTGAAATGTTCTTTTGATTCGCCCGAAGGGTCGGAGCGAGATGCAAAGCAGCGGATTGTTGAGGAAGGCCAAAGGACGCTACAGCTGCTTGACAAATTCAGTTTGCATGCTTTGAAAAAAATTATAACTCATATCTTCTGATTATGAAAGTGTAAGTCATATCATCTTGTCCTCGCAATCTAAGAACTATCTACGATATCTAGTCAAATTCCAATCAACTAAAAATAACCAGCACCCCACAAAAATCACATAAATAAAAAATTCAATTTCACTCGAAACCAGCAGAAGCAGAAGGAAGACAAATTCAATCACAACCAAAGAAAACATTTCCAACATTCTTTCTGAAATGTTCTTTTGATTCGCCCGAAGGGTCGGAGCGAGATGCAAAGCAGCGGATTGTTTGAGGAAGGCCAAACGACGCTTTCGCTGCTCGACAAATTCAGTTTGCATGCTTTGAAAAAAATTATAACTTATATCTTCTGATTATGAAAGAGTATATCATCTTGTCAACTACAAATAACCAGCACCCCACAAAAATCACATAAATAAAAAATTCAATTTCACTCGAAACCAGCAGAAGCAGAAGGAAGACAAATTCAATCACAACCAAAGAAAACATTTCCTGCATTCTTTCTGAAATGTTCTTTTGATTCGCCCAAAGGGTCGGGGCGAGATGCAAAGCAGCGGATGGTTTGAGGAAGGCCAAATAACGCTACAGCTGCTTGACAAATTCAGTTTGCATGCTTTGAAAAAAATCATAACTTATATCTTCTGATTATGAAAGTGTAAGTCATATCATCTTGTCCTCGCAATCTAAGAACTATCTACGATATCTAGTCAAATTCCAATCAACTAAAAATAACCAGCACCCCACAAAAATCACATAAATAAAAAATTCAATTTCACTCGAAACCAGCAGAAGCAGAAGGAAGACAAATTCAATCACAACCAAAGAAAACATTTCCTACATTCTTTCTGAAATGTTCTTTTGATTCGCCCGAAGGGTCGGAGCGAGATGCAAAGCAGCGGATTGTTTGAGGAAGGCCAAAGGACGCTTTCGCTGCTCGACAAATTCAGTTTGCATGCTTTGAAAAAAATTATAACTTATATCTTCTGATTATGAAAGTGTAAGTCATATCATCTTGTCCTCGCAATCTAAGAACTATCTACGATATCTAGTCAAATTCCAATCAACTAAAAATAACCAGCACCCCACAAAAATCACATAAATAAAAAATTCAATTTCACTCGAAACCAGCAGAAGCAGAAGGAAGACAAATTCAATCACAACCAAAGAAAACATTTCCTACATTCTTTCTGAAATGTTCTTTTGATTCGCCCGAAGGGTCGGAGCGAGATGCAAAGCAGCGGATTGTTTGAGGAAGGCCAAAGGACGCTACAGCTGCTTGACAAATTCAGTTTGCATGCTTTGAAAAATATCTTCTGATTATGAAAGTGTAGGTCATATCATCTTGTCCTCGCAATCTAAGAACTATCTACGATATCTAGTCAAAATCCAATCAACTAAAAATAACCAGCACCCCACAAAAATCACATAAATAAAAAATTCAATTTCACTCGAAACCAGCAGAAGCAGAAGGAAGACAAATTCAATCACAACCAAAGAAAACATTTCCTACATTCTTTCTGAAATGTTCTTTTGATTCGCCCGAAGGGTCGGAGCGAGATGCAAAGCAGCGGATTGTTTGAGGAAGGCCAAAGGACGCTACAGCTGCTTGACAAATTCAGTTTGCATTCTTGCTCGAGCTTTCCACGTGACTAACTTCGGTCTGCCGAAGACAGCCCGCGGGCGACTCAGATTTATCATTTTCTACCCTTTGCTTTAAAATTCAGATCCGGGGGAGGCCGCTGCGCCTGCTGCACTTTTATTTACTCTTTTATTTATACGCCGGAACTTTTTTGTTTCTGCCCGAGTGCGAGGGGCGAGCTCAGACGCGGGACGGTGAATACTGCATGAAGTTGGGACTGGTGGGCATATTTCTTGCGATTCCCGGGCCTATTGCGATATTCATTTTTCTTCTATGGTCCCACACGTGGAGACTAGTGTGTCGTATTATGTTTTATTGTATGGAGGGAGCAGTATTTTTCGAAATTTATTCTTGTTCAAGAAAAACTGTTCCTAGTTCCCGTTACATACTTGTTATAATAGTAGAATTTTATTCTCACAAACACACAATATGTATAGAGAACACTTCAATATACTTAATATAACAATTACCTATGGGCAATGAACGTTCAGATCTTATGATGCAAGGAATTCCTAAAAAGTGTAGGGTTCTATATCTATAAGTAACTCATGCAATTTCATTTTGAAAGTGTTGAATTTATCTATAACCTGTTACTCTTTAGATATCCTATAGAAAAATGTATTGCACTGTACGACATTTTTTTCAGAATGAGAGAGAGAGAGTGTGTGGGATAATGCAACCGAAGTTTAGGTCTTGTCTTATTTGTATTCTCGTGTTGTTAGAAATAATCTTGCCTTCTCCGGTATAGAAATATGACAATTCATAAACAATTCTTATGGCAGACTACTGAAATACAAAGATTTGTTCAATATTATTACAGCCACCCCAAGCTATTATCCCGTAATTTAAGTGCACTTGATAGTTGGCGAAGTAAAGGATCTGCACTACGTTTTGGTCAAACTTGTTGTGATAAGACACGAAAAGAGTACACGACCGATGTTAATTTTTGTTTGAGGCTTGTTAGGTGTTCACCCCAATTTAAACAAAAATATCCAAAGATAAAGAAGAAGAAAAAATCATGCAATGGGCTTTTGTTGGATTTATTTTCATGCCGTTTTCCAGACACCAATCGGATACCGCCATTGCTGCCAACTGTGCAGATGAAATTACAGAGTTAATTTTCTTAACGAACAACTCCATGAGTGTGTCTGGTAGACTATAAGTTAGGAAAACAAGCACTTATTGTATTAATTATATACTTTGACTATCGATTTCGGCATTAGGACATCATCAGATCAGCTGAAATAAGACATAGATGACCAAATTAAATATAAACGATAGCACAGCATGTACAATTCACAAACAACTTCAACAATAATTATGTTCGATATTAATAAAAAAATGAATAAAGATTGGACATGAACTAACGGTCGAAAAAATCTGTACTTTTAAGAAAGATTTTAATAATAACATCTACATATATCTCAGAGGAAAACTATTAGTATATATCGTAAAAGTGTTTCTTTGAAGTACATACATATTTTATTGACGGTGAATTTATGATAGACTTGTCCAACCTTCATTCATTGAAGTGCCTATACAACAGTATTTTTCCAGAAAAGTATGAGGGAAACGTGAATGAATACATACAAAAAGTTTTTGCAGCAATAAATTCAACGTCCTTCAAATGTTCGAGTCGAATAACATAAAAAAACTAGCTCAACAGGAAGAGGTACTGATGAGAACAAGCTCGACCAACATGCTTTGAATGAAGACCATAGTAATAGTATTTTATGGGGTGAAGCATCATATAAAAGAGAAAACACGTAGAAAATTCAAGCTCCACTAATACGATTCGTTTTAAAAAAACCAATGAATGTTCTCAGCTGGTTCAATGAAAATTAGATCAAAGTCATCGGTTATTGTTTTCTCTGAAACTGCAAAAAATAAAAAACATTCTCAAAGACCGACGAAAGTTTTTTTTTAAAGTTATGAGTCAAAATTTTTTTCCTTGCGACGCGACAGTTGGAGAATGCTGGCTGAAATGATAGATACCACATGTAAAAATGATGAAAACAACCCAAATAATATTTCAATAATCTCATATCCCAGCGTATTAACACCTAAAAAGCACTTTTTCTTGGATTGGACCTTGACGTACAGTTTTGGTATAATAAGTTTTGAGAATAGTACCTTTGTTATACAACGGATGTAAATTTAGACTACAAACTGCTAGCGATTTTCCCAAATCACCGAGCGTATAAGAGCCATTATACGCGGGTAGAATACTATACTTTATCCACGACTACCGAATATTTTCTTGACATTAGGCGACCGTGACAGGACTTTTCTGTTACAAGTGTGAAAAAAGTCAAGTTGACACACAACATAATTTTTTGGAGAAATCGTTCTCGTATATTTTGTAATAAGAATTGATGATTTTATTACATTTGTCTATTGATTGACAACGTTTATCCTTATTTTTTATGAAAGGGACTTTTAGAAGACTAAAGAAATAACAGTTTTATAATATGATATTATAGTGGAATCGAGTAGGCGTCTGACAGCTGTTATTAGTGAGTGGCTCATTAATCACTAGCGATTGATGGGTATTATTACGGACCAGAAACACACATATAATGAATGGATAGATTATACAATCATCGTGGATAAACTTATCATAAAGAGCTTCTCTTGTTTAAAACAGTTCCTTAGAATTCTTATATGTTTTTTGTTATTGTAATGATCGTGATTAATTTAATCATACTTTTCTCATCAGACTGTATATCTGGGATAACTGTTTACATCCCTTGTAGAGCTGACCTTTCAGCAGAAGCTTCCATATCCAAGCAGCAAGAATCGTGCTAGACTTTCCATTAGCAAATTACGATTTATCTACCGCCGTTTGATTTAAAACGCTGTACTTTCAACCCAGCTTATTAAGTTATATGGCCAATTTTCTCAGAGTCTGGCTCACAGAAAGCACCTCCGAATTCTTGTTTTCACTTTTGGTTATGTTTCATGCTATTCAGACATGGTGCACTAGCATTTTATAATGATTATCATAGGTTGTTTGGTGCTGTTTACATTCACGTACCTTGAAAAAGAATAAGTAAAACACCAGTGGGTTTTTCAATTGATTCGAGCAAAATCACTAAAACAACTATGAATAAAATATTGTTTTTGAAACAATACTTTCTTTTCAAAAATTCTAACACTATTGAGTGCATGTCCAATAGATATCTGGTGGGTGAAAGAATATTGAAAGGGGATACGACTGTATAGTTATTTCTGCCATGAATTCTTTAGATGAAGTGAAACGTAGTTTTCATTTAGTTTACCATTTTCTGAAAAAACTGTTGAATTGTTGGAGGTGTTGCAAGAAGCTAATACACTATGAGAAAATGTGTACTTGTGACGTTATTTTCATTTTCTATTCCGAAAAATTTGAAAGCTCTAATATTCAAGATCCAAAGTCCCAGAAAGAACTGAAGGTGAAAGTCTTATGCTCTCTTAATTTCTGAAACTTAGAAAACTGGTGAAAACAAACTTTTTTATTTTCCCCATGTAACAGCAATCTTTTCAATTCTTAGTATTTATTTTTTCACTTATATTGACTGAAAATCGAAAAAGCAAACATTTCGTATTAAATAGCAACGTTCGGAAAAGTCTGTGGAATTTTCATTCGTTTAAATCTCTTTTGGAACGCTCGTTCTACTCAAACAAGTTTTATTTCATTCAGCCCCAATGTCTGTAATTTTCGAATTTCGGGCCGAAAATGGTTAGACTCCCTGATGATGGTCACACAATTTTGCATGAAGCTCATTATGTCCATTTTTCATATGGGCGCAACATTTCATTTCGATGGGTTTCGTGCTCAGAATAAGAAGTAAACTTTACTTCTTACTCCTAGGTTTCGTGTTTGTTCCTGAATATACCAGACAAAACGAAACCATTCGAAATGAATTTTTGCGGCCACACGAAAAATGCTCATAGTGAGACCCATGAAAAATTTTTTGACCATAATGTCAACACAACCTTAGAAAATTCTTTTGGAAAATTGAAAAAAAGTTTTTTTTAAATTCTATTAAAAGATATTCGATTCTAGTGAAATTTTTTGGTGACTGAAGATTGATGAAGTGAATGTTCATGCAAAATTTCAAACGGATCTCATCAGCAGATTAATAGAATTCAGGTGTTCCAATGTCAAGTTTTCACATATTTCAGTTTTTGAATGATCTCCAGAATATTATTCCGACCGTGCTGAGATTTCTTATATTTATTTTAGTATCAATCTCAAGACATATACAAAATTTTGAAGGTATAGCATCATTGCTCCACCAGTGAACCTCAAAAGCACCTGCTCAATGCTTTCTCAAATTGTTTCTCATAGTTTGAAAAAATACACATCACTAGGGTAAACCCAGCGGCAGCGGTCAAACTGATGGATGTAACATAATGAAAATTGTCTGCTGACAACATAGTTCAAATTGGAGAAATTCAAACTCAGTATCTGAAGATTCTGAAAAAGATAATTAAATAACAATTTGAACATGAATTTGTGCATTTTGAACCATGCTCTCGGCAGCCCACTTTCAGAATGTTTTATCTAGTTTTACAGCTACATCAAATTTTTTTTCTAATTCGAAAGATTGATAAAGGTGGGGTCACCATATTGAACAAACGAAGAATAAGTTCTATTTTTCCACAATATTTATTGAAATGGTTAAAAATTGACGACTAGTTTCGGGACTTTATGTAGTCCCATTATCGAGTCAATGCTACAAAATTTGTAAAATTAGTATAATACCCAAAGATTAAGTTCTTCGTTATTTTTTCTTCTTAATTTTTTTGCAACTTTCGTTATTTGTTGTATCATCAAAAATTGTTCAGTTCAGCTCCCCCAAAACAAAATCCTGGCTGCGCCACTGAAACAACCCAAAACATACACGGATTACTTACATACACGCTAAAAATAATTGAATGTCAAATGTTTTATTTATATTTAAAAAAATCTATTCATTTATTTGACTACACCATTTTCAGATTTTTTTGCCATTCAGTAATTTTTAGCGTGCATGTAAGTATTCCGTGTATGTTTTGTGTTGTTTTAATGATTTATGATACTACTTTTGTATCTTTGATTTGATAATGGGGGGTCCCGAAATTAGTCGTCAATTTTTAACCATTTCAGTGAAGATTGTGGGAAAATCGGACTTCTTCTCCATTTGTTCAAAAGTTCTTTGCAGTTTATGAGAACATTTACCACAGCAATATATATTTTGTTATACTATGAGAAAGAGTGATTAAAATTCTCAATTGCAAATAAGGGTGCTCTTTCGTTATTGAGTCAAAATAATATAGGAAAAAAAAATATTTTGATTCAAAAGAATCACAGTATTCTTGGAACGGAAAGAGGTTACAACAAATTGTGTGAAAATTTTTTTGTAGAGGATGAAAAGAGAAACCAGAAACTAGGTTTATTGAAATTTTTTCACTTGAATTTTGTGACTATATGAAAAAAGTACGAAAAAGAAAGTTGTAGGTACCTATATTTTTGCCGTTCGAAATTTTTTCTGTAAGTTTCGTTGTTGTATTTTCTGCCTTTTTCAATCGGTTTCTTTCTACCGTGATTTTCTTTACTTCTTATTATTTTCAAAGGCTTCGGCACTAGTCTTGTTCTGAAGTTGTTAGTTACAGAGTACCTATACATTAACTCTTTAATTTACCCTTCTGTAAAATCTAAGACATTGAAAAAAAAGTCGACTAATGACACTCCGAAATGACATTCGAAACAATGATAATAAACAAGTGACACAAGTGGCGAATTAATGAATAATTTTCATAGTTTCCTCTCTAAATGTATTTTCACAATACAAATTGGCCCAAGTTGACCCATTAAAATGACCAAACCAGAGATCACATAGCAACATAATCGATTACAGCCGTCCAGGTGGGAATAAATAATTCAACCCATTGTCCTCTGGATATTTCCAGTAATCGAAGAAAGCATTTCGATTCCCCCGACAAGTTCGAGTTCATCCCCCGCACGGGGCAGGGGCAAACCTTTGCTCTGCCGCATCGTCTGTACACAGTTGGCCTGGTAATTTAATAACCACCCCGTTGGTGGCTGCGTCTCCCGATACCCTCACCCTTATTGATTTAATAAAGAAATGATCGCACAATGTGACCTTTTACAATCCCAACCGTATGTTACCTACACCTTGTTTTTAACGCCCTTGTTCAGAGAAACTGTGTGCTATCGCAATGTCTTCAGAGAACAGCAAGTGGGTTAGAAAATTTTCTATATTCGGTTAGATATCAACGTGACAAATACTTAGATTACTGTTGATTCAAGATTGCTGAGGGGTGACATTCCACTACTTTGAGTCTCCATATCAGAGCCTTTTTCGCAACTGCGCACAGTTCGTAGCTAGTTCCAGAGCCTCAATAAACTTCAGTATCTGAAAGGATTTCGACGAGGCCAAACCCACGTTCCTTCTATAATTCTCCTGTCCAAGGCCTTCGTTTCACAGGCTTGCATTGGTAAAGAATTGATTCGTTTATTCATTTAGTCTCACTCATTGGGCTCAACTTCAAGTTATTTACCTACACCTCTCTATAATTATGACTATTCAAGTCTTACATTTCTGTACATTTACTTGTTCTCAAGCATTCAAACTTGACTTGGACAATTTTTTTAATACTGGTCCACAAGCTAAAGCTCAGGGCCCCCCCAGGGGCTACTGGCTCCCCTTAAGGCATTTTGGATTTTTTTATTTATAAGGAAGGTAGGTAGCTAGGTGCTTGAAATAAATTGAAAAACTGAATTTCAGAAGTCAAAAACTACATATTTCTTTGTAGACTAAAATATAAAACAAACCAAACACAACAGAACAAACAAACAGAATAAAATCATAACGAAATAAATAACTCGAAATAAATTCTTGTTCACAACCACTTTGAAGTACCCCTTGACTAGTAAGGTACAGACACTCTGTTGATAAATACTATTTCTTCACTTTTAAAGGGTCGTTTTCTCCTATCAGAGAAAAAATAGTGTATTATACACGGGAAAAATGTTAGATCTTAGCTCCCGGCTTTTTGTCAACATAGCATCGACAAAAATCTAATACTTTTTTCACTGTATAATAAATAAATAATAAATAACTAAAAATATCCCAAAACATAGCCTCGACAAAAATCTAATACTTTTTTCCCTGTATAATAAATAAATAATAAATAACTAAAAATATCCCAAAACTAATAATCACCTTTTTTTAGGAACCAAAAAACAGAAATATGTATACATATATTTACTCATATAAAGTATCACTTTCTACTTATACTTTGGTATTTTAAAAAATATGCAGATACTTATTTGAAAATACCTAGTATACTTCCTCAGAAAATCAAAAATGAAAGCTAGGTGCTGTAGAAAAATAAAAAAGGCTATTATAGTAGCTATATTTTCCTAGACTTGGCTGTTGCAAATTCATCAATTACATCGCTAAAATTGATACCATCAAGAATTTCTTGTTCAATTGCTAATATTGCTAGTCCAGACAATCTTTCTTGAAATATTGTCAATCTCAAATAATTTTGAATGATTTTAAACTTTGAGAAAGATCGCTCGTCAGAAGCTACACACAGGGTGTTTCATCATAAACTAGACAAACATATATTTTCGTGTAGAGGACATCCGGAGAATCATTTTTGCTTTATTCAATATATCCCGTTTTCGAAGCATAAGCGAGATACAGGGTGTCAAACGTCATTTTTGAGCAAGATTCTTATGAGTGTGGTCAGTTATGCATAACAGTTAAAGCAACGGTTTTTGGTCAAATCTCAGTCTTTTTGGGTTCTCTATTCAGAAAAGTTGTCGAACTCCAAAAAAAATTTTTTCAAAAATCGAACACAAAGTTTTTTTACATGTTTACAGCGATGAAAAAATTTCACTCGTAAGGAAGAAATTTTGTAGAATTGTACTTCTTGAATTATCAATCACGAATATAAAAACAGAATTGTAAAATATCGAACGGTTTCGTTACTACAGACATTCAAATGTTTCGTTCGAACCTCTAAAATAATGAAAAAAAACTATTTTGAGCTCTAGATTCAAAATGAGTAAATTATTGGCATGCCCAAACATTCTAGATGAATTTATAAAAAAAAATCAGTGAAACTTAGTTGGGACTCGAACCGACGTAGGTATTAAATATGCAAATGGTACTGTTCTAAGGATAATAAAATTTCTTTGCCAGGCAACGGTATATCGTAGTTCATAGAGTTTAACTACTGGCTAAATTATATTCACTGAAGTTCAAATACCAGTCAAACTCTATGAACTACGCAATACCGTTGCCTGGCAACGAATATTATTATCCTTAGAACAACACCATTTCCTTATTTAATACCTACGTCGGTTCGAGTCCCAACTAAGTTTCACTGAATTTTTTTTTATAAATTCATCTAGTATGTTTGGACATATAATATAATTATTTTGACTCTAGAACTCAAAATATTTTTTTTTTCATTATTTCAGAGGTAATACCAAAATAGCAACATTCAGGTGTCAATCACCATAGCTTTTACCCTAATTATAATATATTCCAGTACTGCAAAATCATATCAGAACTTCTCATTACCCACCTTAATACAAAAAAAAGAAATTTCATCAAACGGAAATACGAAATTTCTCTCTACCCAAATTAGGTATAATCTCAACTTCGCTCAGCCATCAGCGAGACCAATTCTGTGCGTTCACAAGTTGGCGCTGTCTGTCTGTTTGTCATTCCCTTTGCATTTTGCATCGTCGTTCGACTAGAAGTAATTACATTTCATCTTTACCGAATAATCAAAAATTAACCACAATTGGAATAGAAAAACAATGAAAATTTCAGGATAGTGCTTCTCCATTTGTTTTTATTTGATCTGTAGAAAAATGCTCACCACACATTCTATAACTACTTCTGAGATCAATGTCATTTCGCCCAGAAAACTATATCCAATTGAGAAAGAGAGATACTTGGTCTTGAAAAAATTGTTGCCTAACAGTAAAACTGAAAAAGTAAATCAATTAAAAGGATAATGTAACGATTTGGTGTCTGTATCAGACACCTTCTTCAGACAAACTCGTGAAATCTTCAAATTTGTGTTTTTTCATTTGCAATCTGATTAACCTTGAAAGTTGTCAATATAGAGGTACAGATGTTGATTTATTTAATTTTGAAATTTCCTAATGTCATTCCTTTCTTCAATAAATCAATCCAAATACGATCTATTCCAACAGAACAATTGGCCAAATTATTTACTTCATATAACGAAATACATGTGGATTCCTTAATTTTCCTTTTATAATTATTAGGTTCTGTCATTAGGATCTCTGTGTTGTTCCAGGTCATCATATGATCTCCGTTATTTGAACATATAGTCCATTCACGAAAGGTTGAGCCGTCGGTTGGCCATGGAAATTTGGCATATTCCGCTGTGTATATTGAAATTTTAGGTTATGTGCTTTATTTTCTTGACAGATTGATACGCAATGTTGTCAATATTGCATAGAGTTGTCTGACAACTCGCAAGCTCATCGAACGAGGCCCGGTACATTCGGCAACGTTGACTTTATTTTACGTTATGACAGCAAATAGTGCCAACTTCAGATAAATAAAGAAACGCCTACTATGCGCTCAACCTTTCGTGAACGGACTTTACATGATCAGCGATTTGTGATCTTGTAATGCATAGACTAACTAAACGTCTATGTTGTAATGTCGCTATTTTTTATGTTATTCTTATGTATAAGATTTTCCACTATACAGGGAATACGGCAACACAATTTTTTGATTTTTGTGTTTCATTCATTGGTTTCGTTCTGTTAAGAATGGATCTCAAATCATTTTGTGTTTTGAAAACAGTTCTTATGTTGAATTTGGAACCAATTCTTCTTATTTTCTCTGAAAGGCCAGGAATATATAGTAAGGAATGACGTTCAACAAATCTGGTTGTTCTTGACGTTTTTCTGTTTGTACCTGATAATCATTAGAATTTTGATCAGAAATTTTTCGTTCTGAATTTGAAATTGTTCTTTATATGAAATTTGATGGGTATTGATTATCTAGTAGAAACTCTTTAATGAAGGATATTTCATTAATTAATTAGAATATGTTCCAATATGGAAAAATTATATCAGAACTAATTCTCATTACCCACCTTTACAAAAAAAAAGAAATTTCATCAAACCAAAATACGAAATTTCTCTGTACCCAAATTAGGTATAATCTCAACTTCGCCCAGCCATCAGCGAGACCAATTCTGTGCGTTCACAAGTTGGCGCTGTCTGTCTGTTTGTCATTCCCTTTGCATTTTGCATCGTCGTTCGACTAGAAGTAATTACATTTCATCTTTGTTTGTCCTTAATTCGCCAAAGGCAATACAGCCCTGATATATTAGAATTGTTCCCGGCTCCTATTTGGCTTTTTATTCAGACGCCAAACAACGCTTCAGTTTACCCCAGTGCTTTATTGGCTTCCTTGGCTGCACTAAAATTCCAATTTATGTGAGTTTTGTGCGAAGGATGCCAGGCGGTGGATTTTATGAACGTTGTAAATTTTTGGTGTAAATACCACTTGATCTGTTCGTTCATTCAGCTTCCAGGAAAATTTTTGAATGTTTGAAGAATTGTCTGTTTAATTGTTGGGAGTCTTTATTTCTGGAATATTGTTCTTATGGCTGTAGGAAATACTCAAAACTGGAAAAATGCTCTGACGTTAACGCAGGAGGTTTCGCAAATAATTGACTTGAGATTGATACTAACTACAGTGGAGCTTCCCTATTGCGAACGTCTTTATAACGAACTAGCTTTTACCCGCGACTTCATCCGCATAAGTTTTTTTGTTTTCTCCCGGATGTAAGTCCCCCTGCAACAATGTCCCACTATCGTGTTCCAGTTCTCAACTTCACATCAAAATTTGTTCAAAAGCAACCTAAGCTACATAATGGATAGCTCCGAATGTTTCCTTAGTAAATATAAAAAGTAAATAATGTAAATCGGTTTAAAATACTACTAACTACCTACCTGCCAACCCCCGATGTGACATCCGCAAATAAAGACAGTTGCATCAAAATTTTATAATAAATTCCCTAAATTATGGCGCCTAACGACCCTCTAAGTTAGAAAAGTGATCAAATACTAACTTGAAGTCTTAGTAACACTCAGTTAAAGAAAAACATCAAAATCATTTCAGTAGCTATGGCGTCCTGCGCTTCTTGACACGATCACGCTAGATTTCCACAGGAATGAGGTATTTTCCCGCCGTAAAAAGTAGCCTAGGATCCTATTTTATATTTACCAAGTTTTATAAAAATCCGTTCAGACGATAAGTGTGAATGAGGTAAACTTTTAAGACAAACGATTGAAAATCACTAACTTATTTAGTTTTCCGTCTACTGCCTACGCCTTAAGTACGATAGCATGAATATTAATAGCCCATATTCTTTTCTAGGTTACTATCTATCACCTAACTAAATTTCATCATAATCCGTTCAGCCGTTTAGGCATGATAGAGCAAAACTCCCAGCAAAAACCATAAAAAAACCACTAACTTAATTCAGTTTTCTGCCTACTTCCTACCCCCTTAGTACGATGACGTGATCATTTTGATCTTATTTCCGTTTTTAAGTAACCATCTATTACTTTACCAAATTTCATCAAAATCTGTTCAGCCGTTTAGACGTGAAAGAGCAAAAGTCCCAACAAAAACGACTAAAAATCACTAACTCAATTTAGTTATATGCCTACTGCCTACTCCCTAAGAACGATGGCGTGATTATTTATAGCCTATGACCATTTCTAGGTTATCATCTATCACCATACCAAATTTCATCAAAACCCGTTCAGCCGTTTAGGCCTGAAAGAGTAACAGACAGACAGACAGAGTTACTTTCGCATTTATAATATTAGTATGGATTTCGTTCGAGATATTGTACCTTGAATCCAGATTCCATGTTGAAAACACCCTCTTAAACGAAGTAAATTCTCTCTATAACGAAATATTCCAAAAACAAGAACATCACTCTTTGAATGGGTATTGGTGAAAAAATATAAGGGTAGGTTTTTTTCATAATTATGCCGGACGTAGTTGACAAATCCCGACCATCAACTAAACCATTAAGGCGGATGGATAGACCCTTCAGAAACGTTGGATTCAGCTGGAAATGTTACTTTAAATGATTTCGTTAATGTCGATGTTGATATTGTAACAAATGAACTTCCAACTGAAAAGGACATCACTACGATAGCACTGATGATACCGACAGCGTTGATTTAGAGGAAAAAACCAAATCGTGAAGAAGCACTTCAAGCCTTTAAAACGTGTCGCCTCGCTTTCCGGTCCACTAAAGAGGTTCCGGAAAATATTTTTGATTCTTTGATAAAATGCGAAGTTTTTTTGAGTATAAAATGATTTTTTCCGCCGACCTCGAAATAAAAGGTGATTTGGATGTGTACGAAATTGAGCATTAATGACCCATTTTAATGCTCAATTTTCAGCCATTTTAATGTGCAATCTTCATGGCAACCGTACACAAAGTATTCACTTTATTATATGTTCTGTGGTATTCACTACCAGAAATGTCAAGATTTTACTGGATCATAGAAACATAAAAATTTATATTTGTCAAATGAATGTGCAAAATATGAATGTTTTTCAATCAAGTATTTATACACAATGCTGAGATCATAGTTGATTAAATAACTATTAATTGAACCACTCAAACGAAAATTTCGAATTATTGGCCTAAAAAATTGTGTGTTATATACGTATACTCACATAAAATGCCTATAAGCTATCAGAAATGCACATTCACAATGAAAAAATGCAAGGAAACATTGCTTGTTTCGGTACTTGACACTAAAAAAAAATTTTTCTGTATAATGAAATTTTCTTGGGGATTTAGCGATTTCTTTATAGGGAAGTTCCACTGTATATGAATGCAAAACCTCAGCCTGATATGAATCAACATATGCCAAACTTACAATGATAAACGGCGGGCTTTCCCTCGAATTTTTTCGATGTTTTTGCAATAATAATCGAATCTATTAGAAATAAAATGAACCAATTCTTTCTGTGAAAATGTTCAAAGATGATTGAAACTTAATAAAGCGGTAATTCTGTGTTTTTGTAGTGAGAAAAGTGACTTTCAGGTGAAATATTTTTCGAACTTTGGGCGCCTATATCTTCTAAACTAGGACAGATTTCCAGTTGTTTTTTTCACTAATATTGTTCAGGAGCCAATATGAATACAACGGCGCCAAAATTTGATGGATATCTGCTGAATCCCAAAATTCAAACACAAAATTTTTTTCAAAATGTTTTCACCAATTATAAAAATATGAAAAATTCCAGGGTATAAAAGATCAGAGAAGACGTTTTATGTCGAAAAATGACGTCTATTCTTTTGATAGCGAAGAATCAAGAGAAAAAATTGCCATTAGAAAATAATGAAATCGAAAGAAGGTGTTTTTTACAAATATCTCAAAATGGCTCGAGATAAAAAGCTAAAAAGTCGGCTGAATAATTTTTATTCATCGATCCCCTTAATATGAATCGAAAAGGCCGCAGGGCAGATTTACCATTGAAACCTGGCTATACCCTTTTCTGGAGAACTTAATTAATGGGTTTATTATGGCCGAGCAAACAGACGTTAAATGGGTAGATTATAAAATAGTCGTGGATAAATTCATTCAATCATGTTATTTCATATAGGTAATGTAAACAAATGCGAGGGGTTTGGGGAGATGATGAAAATAAGCAGGGGTAGTTCATATAAATTTTTTTCGAAATCGACCTCCCCTGCAAGATAGTGCCTTCGAAGGGCGATGACGAGTTGACAGTTTTTATTTTTTCAGGAGTCCTTGAAAACACTGAGTTATAGAGCTATACGTAATAATATGATTTATTAAGGAGATTTTACTCACACAATATTTTTGATCCCATAACTTTATTATTATGGGTTGAAAATAAGAACCTCCTATGATTTTCGTTAAAAATTGTTTCCGTGGAATAGATTTTCGAAAAATAAAATTCTCTTATCGTTTTCCATTCAATTCTGAAGAAAAAACAATTTCTGGCAAAATTTCAATACAGTCGATAATCAGATCTCGGAAAAAATATAAACTTACAAGTAGTTATGATCACTGTTCATTCCATTTCATCGTATGTTTCATAGAATGAATATTCTAAGATATTGTTTATGCTCAGAATTGGTTTTGTCAATTATGCTTATTGATCGAAAGGAAGTTTATTGGTGCAATTAAAATATTACGGTATAATTTTCTTCCAGAAATTAGTAATTAAACCATCAGAAAACTTTATAGAACATAAGATAAAGAAAAAATGACAAACAAAAATTCTTTGCCTTTAAGGAGGCTAACCTAACATCCCAGTCAGCATGAAGAAGGTTCTGTGAGCCTATAAATTGAAGATTGTATTCATTTCGATGATTACTATTTTCAATTTATCTATGTTTCAAAAATTTATAGAACATCTTTATCTCCTTTATCTTAGAATATTCATTCTATAGAACATACGATCAAATGCAATGAACAGTGATCATAACTGCTCTTAAGTTTTTATTTTTTTTCGAGAAAGTATCGACTGTATTGAAATTTTGCCAGAATTTTTTTTTCTCCAGAATTGAATGGGAAACGATAAGAGAATTTACTTTTCGAAAATCTATCCCACGAAAACAATTTTAACGAAAATCATAGGGGGTTGTTATTTTCAACCCCTAATAATAAAGTTATGAGGTATAAAAAAATTGGGTGAGTAACATCTACTTAGTGCTTCATATTATATAGTTTCATGCCTCCGTGTTTTCAAGAAGCCGTGAAAAATTAAAAACTGTCAACTCGTCATCGCCTTCCAAAGGCTGTATCTTGGAAGGGGGTCGATTTCGAAAAAACTTATATGAACTAATCCTGCTTATTTTTATCAAGGAATCATCTCCTAAGGTCCCAAGCATTTGTTAACGACACCCTGAATTTGAAGGACGCTTCACTTGTTTAAACAACAATTCATGAACACCTGAACCCAAAACTTCGTAAGTCAATAGAAAAGAGACTTCTTGAGGAAACCCAGCGACCGAGAACATCAACTTGAGTATGATTGCGAAATTGGGGGACACATCGTAAAGAAGAAGTAATAAAAAATAACGTGTGACCCGGATAATGTATTATCCGAAGGGTCAGCTGAATGACCAGCACTCGATCTAACAAGCAATCAGCTTTGGACCCCTCGTTTCGGACATTGCTGCGCTCAGAATGTGACGCGAGATTTTCAGACGAAAACGAATATCTCGAAGTTGGTAGAATAGAATTTGGGAAAAGTTTAGACATTTTTATTTAGATGGTTTTGTAATTCGGCCTTTTATCGGTGAAAAAGTGATTGATAAGGTATGAATAAATGAAATTGAAACACTTTTTTTTTCCCTAAATGTATGTTGATTGTCTCGTTATTTACATTTCGACATCATTAAGTGATATATATGGCCTAACTAATTTAACATATCAATTACCTACCTTGAAGAAGAAAAACGATAGAGAATAGGTTAATGAAAACATATCCATTCTTTGTGGAATTTCAAGATTTTATTCTCAGTTTCACTTGCACATAATTTTCATAAAAAGGGAATCTTTCGGAATTCCTCAATATTAAAGAAATAAATTCTTGACTTTATTATATATATTCCATTTAAATCAGAAAAAAGTAGCTGGTTTCACTGGATGATTGTCTAAGCCATTACATTAGTCCACAAGGGCGTAGCCAGGGGGGGGGGTTTTTTGGGGTTCAAACCCCCCCGAAATGTTTCAGAGTGTTTTTTTTGTTGCAAAAATAATCTTTCATTTTGCACTTAAACCAACTTATCTCCGAAAATCTAGTTAAAATTATCAATTCATATCAGCAATATGGATGATATTAAAGTTTCATAACATCGCACACAAATGGATCCGTCGAACCAATAATTCTTAACACCGAAAATTAATTTCAGCCTTATCTGGCCTGCTACCCCAGAATTTTAATTTTAACCGAGAATATGAATTAGAAGACGCATTATCGATGTATTCTTCACTACTCCCAGAAAAAAAATAAAAACGTAATTAAAGTAGAATTTGAAATATGGAAAATGTCAATGAATTCCATTTCAAAATCGGCATTAGAATGCTTAGATGAGTGCAATCAGAATATGTATCCGATATCCGAACATCTACACCCTACTACAATTTTAGCTACGATTCCAGTATCTACTGCTACTCCAGAAAAAGTTTTTCCAGCTTTTAGCGAAACTAGATTGAATGGGTTGGCGCTTATGAATATTCATTATAGTAAGAAAATTGATGAAAATGAAGTGTTTGACCAATTCGCTAGAAAAAAAAGACGGATAGACTTTAACTGAAGGATTCACCATAAAAATATTGCTTGTGTTTTTCTCACTGTTTCATTTTTGATACCCATTCATATGTTGTTGGCACTATTTGGATTAAACATTATAAACTCCATTTAGTTTCAATGAAAGCACACATCCACACTAATTTCATATTGATTCATCCTGTAAGTATTGTTTGGAAATAAATATTGTTTTTTTAAGTTTTTGTTTGAGTGAATAAAAATTAAATTCTGAAGCATTTTGAAAAATAGGTTTACCTAACCTAACCAGGATATCTATGTTGAATATTGTTTCCGAAGTAGGAAAAGGATTATTGAATTCTTAAAAACAACAAATACTTGCTACAGAAAGCGACCCTCACAATTCCCGGCCCTACAAAGTCAATTGCCAAAATGTCAAAACCCCCCCCCGAAATTAATTCTGGCTACGCCCTTGTTAGTCCACAGCAATGACAGAACGCTCATTCCCCTGAAAGAATATTTGTCGTTACCTCATAGTTAGAAGTGAACTTTACTTTTTATTGAGGTCCCTAGTTAGACTTTTTCAATTTTCGGCGGTTGTATACAAAAATTAAATTTTTAATAAAAATGTTTTTTGTTCACCGACATACAACATCAGAAATTATATATTTCTTTTTTGAAAATTTGATTTGCCGCTTTATCCACCGGATATACGACAATCAAATTTGTTATTTTAAATGAGACATCCGGTATTTCTATTTTTTTTATAATACTCCATCAAATATTAAACCTATTCAGTATTACAGTTTCATGCCTATCTTCAACGGTTTTTGACTTATTTATTATTTTTCGAAATTTTAGATCAAATTGGTGTTTTACGAAAATGATTCTAGTTCGCTCAATATTTGAGATTTGAGCTAATATTTTAGCTAGTCATTAGATATTGATCTGATCTATGTCACTGCTTTTGAATTAAAGTTGTCAGTTATACAGGATGGACCAAAAAAAAATTTTTTGCCAAGTCACAAAATCTCAAAAAAGTCTGTTCTTTCAAATTAGACACCTAATATATTAATTAATTAATATATACAATTTTTCTAATCACGTCCCTATACCTATCTCAACGATTTTGTAACTTGGCAAATGATGATTTTTTTGATCCATCCTGTATAACTGACAACTATAATTCAAAAACAGGTACATAGATCGAATTAATATCTAATGACATGCTAAATTTCTGATTTAAATCTCAAATATTGAGCGAACTAGAGTCATTTTCGTGACACGCCTATTCAAAAACCTCGAAAAATAATTAATAACTCAAAAATCGTATGGAAAAGTAAGAGTGAATAGATTTGATATTTTATGTAGTATCATTAAAAGAATAGAAATGGAGGATGTTCCATTTAAAATAACAAAGTTGTTGCCAATTTTTCGTACATCCGGCAACACTGGAAATGTGATTTTTTTCAAAAATATACCTTATATGGCCAAATATCGATTCACAAAATTTGAAATCTTTACCATCAATAGTTTCCATTTTAATTTAATAGGTCACTCACCTTGGGACACCCTATACATGGTGGTCCAGATTGTAACCAATAAATTTGTACCACGTATTCTACATCGAAAATAAGCCTTAGTTTGTAGTATAAACATATGTGTTTTATTTTTTAATCGGAAACGGTGCCTCGTAGAGCAAAACGTCAAGAAAACAAATTTTCTACAAATTGAATAAGGATTTAAGTAGTAACTTTTAGTGTCGGAAAAACAGTGGCGTATCATTTTTTCATCTGAAAATTTTCAGTCCCGCTGCAGTACGGACGCCAGTGGTAGAATAGGAAAGAAATGATATTATACAAAAAGTGCTCCTTGACGCTCAAAACCCATTCCTCAAATTTCATAAAAATATTTCGAGCAGTGTGAAAGTTATTGATAAATAGTTATTTTTGTATCTAGTGCGCGAAATGCTACTTTGGTGATCAAGAACTGATTTTTTTAACAAGGCGCAGCCGAGTTAAAAAAAATAGTCGAGATCACCAAAGTATTTCGCGCATGAGATGCAAACAAAATTTTTTCTACAAACGCTTAGCTTAATATGAAAAAAAATATTGAACTGGTTTGAACTGTTTTTCCAAATCAAGTAATTAGGTAATATAACTATGGGCAATATATTATATGTTGAAAGCAACACTCAATGTTAAAGAAAACGTGGATTTCAAGAAATTTACCAAGTTAAAATATAAAAATCCCATATAGTTTACATGCAGTGTGCGAAGTAAGTATTTCGCACACTACTTCGCGCACGGTGTCATAGTAACAAAGGAAAGTGAAAAAAAGGGTCACTTCGCATATTCTTGCCAATGCACGAACCTTGTCATTTTTTGACGTTTGTAGAAAAAAATATTTTTTTCTATAATTTTAACACCCCGGTGTCTCGGAGAGGAAACATTTCTAGACAAATGTTTATATGAAAAACTAGGTCTTATTTTCGATGTAGAATACGTGGTCAAAATTTATTTGTTACGATCTGGACCAGCCTGTATACCTAACCCTGTTATGAGATTCTTGTAAATATAATTCACGGACAACATTCCAATAAATCGATAGGAGACATTGAACAAAGTCACATTCTCAGATAGCCGTTGGTTCACCGACAAACAACTTCAGAAGTGGTATATTTCTTATTTGGAAATTTGATTTGCCGCGTTATCGACCGCGACTATAAAAGCAAACTTTGGATTAGTTTTGGATTTATCGTCCTTACTTTATCCGGCTGTGTTTTCGAATGACAACGGCAATGATTGGACAGATTTACGGCCTTGTTTTGACTTGATTAGTCGCGGACTGAAGGTTTTATGGATCAGACATCTCGGGAAGTTTCAGGGCGATTTTCTGGAAGAATTATGCCATCACTGGTTTTGCAGGGCATGGTGGATAATTTGTACTGTGCACTTTCTATGTTGGTGGTAGCCAAGTAGTTAATACTATCTATACTCAAGTACATATTTCAAGGTAAGGCCATTCCTTTCAACATTTTATTCGAATTGTCATTATTGGAAACCCCTTGCCGATCAAAATCAACTCGACTTTACTATTGACTGCTTACCAAATTTAAGTTTGAGTGAGTATACTTGATAGAGGCTATCATTAATTACGTATAAATTCACAGATTTTCTTATAGTACCTACCCACGTTCGCAGATTATCTTTTCAGTCAAAGTATATCTCGCGATATTGATATTTATTCTAGACACACCGTTGAGAGTTGTGCATGAACAAAACTATAAATAACAATTAAAAAAAAATCTGCACGCCTGTACAAAGACCTTGTCAAAAACGTACCACATGACCCCTTTCCCACTTCTCAAAAAATAAAAGACATTACCTTCATTTTGAACCTTGATTTGTGTTGTCCATTCCTCGTCGTTCTTTGAAATCAGGCATTCCACAAACGTCATTACACAATATTTCGCATAAAGATTTGGCTCTTAAGACTTATAAAGTTCAGTTTACACAAGAGTTCAAACCAGCCGATCATCAATAACTTCAACCATTGATCTTTTGCGGGAAAAGTTTCCGGATCTTGTTATATCTCGAAGAGTTGATCACAATTGGCCACCGATATCCTGTGATTTAACACCTTTAGACTTCTTCCTTTGGGGCCACGCGAAAGAGAAGGTCTACGCCAATAACCCAGCGTCGATTCAAGACCTCAAAGATGGAATTCGTGAGGCTATCAGGATATAGGGCAGCCAGTTTGCGATTTGGTTTGGGAAAATTTCATTAAAAGGATATGGTCCTGTAAGCGTGGTCGTGGTGGTCATTTGCCTGATGGTATTTTCCACTATTAACGGCATAGCTTCTTCTTTATAATTAAATAAACCTCTGATCATTTATATTGAAAAATGGCATTTTTCTTTGAATATAAAAATAACACCTCTTATTGGAAAAGCCTTTGTATTATTCACTCCAATATTTTCTCCACAATTTCTTGGGATAGGTAAGCATTTTGCTTGAGAATTTCAGATAGTATCTGAAACTAGAATTATATAATTGAGGCATGAAAAATAACCTTTTAAAATATGAAATTGAAAAAATTGCGAGTAGCATTCTTTACTTTATCCAGGACTACTGGAGATTTTAACCTTTAGCGACCGTGAGAAGACCCCTGTATCACAAGTGCGAAAAAAGTCAAGTTGACAAATGAGAAATTTTTGAATAACTTGTCATTGTATATTTTGCAAAAAATATTGCTTCAGATGATGTGTTGAAATAAAATTTGGTCCTCAATTGACAAGGTATACCCATATTTTTGATAGATGCAATACTTTAGAATACGAAAAAATTAATTTAAGGAGTATAATACCAAAGCTAAATCTATGAGACATCTGACTATAGTGAATAATAACTCATTGTTCACTAGTGATTAATGGGTATTATTATGGCCGAGCAAACAGACGTATAATGAGTGGATTATACAATAGTTGTGGATAAATTCGTTTTGAATTAACTAGATATTAATATACGTTATTTATCATTAAATATTATAGAGAAACTCTCCCAGAGCAACAATCACAATAGATTGATCCCCAAAACTTCAAATTCCATAATCAATCCCATCAGGAAACATGGAAATAACCTAGAAATACCTGACACGCTCCCTCGAAATAAGTAACAGGAAAACTCAAAAAACATATCGCCCCACGAATTCTCCTTTAATTAGCCCTTCATACTTGCCGCATGCCGTATTTTGTTCCAAGTTTATAATGAGCATCTGGGGCACAGCCACCTTGCAGCGGGAATTCCAGGAAGGTACATAATTGAGAAGACTTGGGGTCTGGTTCTTTCATCGCCTAGGTGATGCGAGAAGGTGAAAGGTTGCCATAGAAGTGCCCTCTCGGCTGGAAAGTCTCGTCGCCATTAGAAGTCTCTCTAAATATCATTACGACCGCTGATCTGAAAAACTTGGAGCCGGGGTAGGTGTGCTCGGATATGGTGAGAATTGGACGAAATTGAATTTTGTTCGTATGGGGTTGAAATGAAACTGTTTGAAGGAGATGGAAAAGATGCAATATCAACGAAAGAATTTTACTTGATAGTTTGTCAGTTTTGAAAGTGGAACTTCCTTATAACAAAAGCGCTAAATCCGCAAAAAAAATCGTTATAAGGAAATTTCGTTAAACAGAACATTTGTTTCTATAGTCGGCAATGTTCACTGATAAATTTGAGTGTATCATTCAAACTCAAGCACTTTCTTTTAGACATTTAGAACTTTTCACACAAGCGTAATGGTTAGATTGAAACCAAACAGGCGAGGGTGTATTTAAAACTGTGTCAGAAGGATCTCTCTGCCCGACGTAATGATTTAGTTTAAGCTCAGGATTATTACGTACGTCCGGAAAAATTTCGGAAAAAACCTACCCTCATACCTTCTTACCAATACCCTTTCAAAGACTGATGTTCTTTGAATATTGAATTGAATAAGAATTCTGGAAAAAAAAATTTTGACACAGTCGATACTTTTGTCGGAAAAAATAAAAATTCTGTTTGATTTTGTTTGAAAGAGATTTTGTTGTGTCTTTTATTTTAATTTATTTGGAGATCCCTTCAGCTTGTAGAGTCTTTGTCTTGTGTTTTGTCTAGCATATGGCATGACTGACGTGTTTATTAGTTAAAATTTTTTTTGGAGATGACTGATGTCTTTTGTTTTGTTCAGATTGTTTTCTCCTTTCTATACCTTTGCCAATTTTGTGAATTTATTACCTTTGTTCCACAAGAGCCTCAATTTGTCAATTAATTTTTGAGTGATTTGATAGGTCTCATTTTCAGACCATTTTTTGCTTTAGCAAGCATCTAGTGGATTATTTTTGAAGATTACCTGTAAGTTTATTCTGGTGACATTCTGCCTTTTTTTCAATTTTTTCAAATTTTCGTTTTGTTATATCACTGTTTTTTGTATTTATTATTTTTTTTAAAACTGAATTGAAATCAACTGTTTTTAGATCAATTTGATTGTTGTAACTTTCCCTTCTTTGTCTTTGTTTTTTTTAATTAGGTAATTTATTTAATTTGATTATTGATGTATTATATTTGGCTTTGCTGTCCTCTCTCCATGAGTTTTCTCTTTTTAGCTTCTTTTTCGTCCTTTTTCCTCCTGAAGATGAGCTTCTTATATCTCGAAACATGTTGAGACATTAAAATCACTTGAGTTTCTCATCTGAAAAAGTGCTTTATTCTCCTATAAATGAACTGCCCAGATATAAGGACATTCAATACTACATAGTTGCAAGAAGGCTGAAAAAACAGGTCACAGTCATGTTGAAAAGTGGAAGAAGAAGACCATCTCCAATTCAACCTCACATTGTTACGGGTCTGTAATTTCAGCTAATAAAACATGTCCTTCAATAAAATCAAAAACCTGCTCTAGAAAAACAGCAAATCTCCCATCTCACCATCTCTTTCTTCACTCCACCTTGATCCTAACCAAATTTCCAACGGTCCAAGATAAATCCACGTCAGATTTCATTACCGCCTAACGATCAGGGCCTTCCGATAAATTCCATTATGTCATCCCGTTTAATAGATATCTTCTCAACGAACGACAACGTCTGGAATTATTTTTGTCGGCTTTAATTTTTCATGTATCGCCCGAGGCGCGTCATTTAACAGATCGAGGAGGGCTTGGAGGGGTGACTTGGAGGGTAAAGGGGGTCTGAAGTTGTCGCCAGCGTTGTTCTTGGCGTTTCATGAAATTGTACATTGTAACATTTCGTAACATCCATATATATTTCTCTTTGCCCGAATGTCTTTAATTTTCGAATTTTGAGCCGAAAATGATCTTAAACGATCAGGGTCGACTCACTGACGACGAATTCGCGATCAAATTCAATTATGCCTGTAGGACCCTCCGTGAACACGATAACTATCGTAAGGATTGTCCTACAAACTTTTGATTTACAGGATTGAATTCCATAAAATATGGTAATTCAAAATTCGTTCCTCAATATCACAGACAGAACAAAAACGATAGAAATGAAACTTTGCTGCCGCATGAAAGATAGTCATAAAAAGCCTCAAACGAAATATTGTGGCCACAGTGTTTACAGAACCTAGAAAATTGAATCGAAATATTGTAAAGAAGAATCCTTATATTTTCACAACAAAATATCCGATTCCAGTTAAATTTGGGAGAGGCCCCAAATTTTTTCGATATCTATTCATTTATTTATTTATTTATTTATTTATTCACTATGGAATACACACGGATGATTTTCACATCCAAAAAGGTATTCATTAAATATCAAACAAAAGTGCATACATGAAAATAAATTACAAATTCCCTATATGTTCACAAAGAATAACAATCAATAATAAAAAACATTAACTAGTTACTGATGAGGAGAAAAAAATTGTATGTGCTAATTATTGATGAAAATACAAAAAAAAATAAAAAAAATCAAAGTGGAAGTGGAAGTTAAAGATCCTCGAAATATTTTTCCAACATTTTTTTCTTAAAAGTTCTTGAACTGTCGAAACTGTGATATGACTCCATAATAATCTTATGCCTGTCTGTTACTTCGCAATTTAAAATCGAAAATAATTTTAAACGACAATGATGAACTGAGAAAAAACTTTCGTCAATTCCAGTTATGCTCAGTTACAAACTCCATAACATTCGAGAGAAAAAGACAAATCAAGACATCAAAAAAAATCAAAATCAAAATTCCAAACTAAGAGTCATTGGGATGAAAAATTCAAGAAAAGCCCTGAGCAGGAGCTTCTGAGCGCTCGTTATTTGATGTAGCAATAAGACTATTACCTCAAAAGTTTGTATATGCACAATCGGAATTATATTCTGAAAATTATTCAAAAAACTAAATATGTGAAAAATAAGTATTTACAAAACTTAAATTCTATCGTTCTGATGATGCGATCGCCTTGAAATTTTACATTCAGTATATTAGTAGTTTTCATTTTCAAAATAAATTTCACTCGAATCGGATATTCTGTTATGGATATATAAAGATTAAATTCTATCGTTCTGATGATGCGATAGCCTTGAAATTCTACATTCAGTATAGTAGTTTTCATTTTCAAAATAAATTTCACTCGAATCGGATATTATATTATGGAAATATAAAGATTCTTCTTTCAATATTTCAATTGAATTTTCTAGGGTTCTGTTAACACTGTGGCCTTAGCATTTTGCATGAAGACTCAGTATAATAATTTTTTGTCACAGAAAAAATTCACTTGAATCGGATATCCCTGTTAGGGAAATATAAAGATTTTTCTCTTGAATATTCCAATTGAACTTTCTATGGTTCTGTTGAAACTATAGCCACGAAATTTTGGTTGAACATTCAGAATATTGATCTCCATTCACAAAAAAAATTTCACTCGATTCAGGTATCTCTTTATGGAAATATGAAGTTCCTTTTTTCAAAATTTCAAGTGAATTTTCTATGGTTATGTTCACACTATGGCCAAAAAATTTTGCATGAGACTTGTTATCAGCATCTTCCATTTGGCGGTAGTATATGGCCTTAATATTTCATTCCGATTGGTTTCGTATTTTTTCAGATATTGAGGAACAAAGCCATATGTTATGGAATACCCTGTACGATTTGGCTGCTTTACGAAATTGATCGAGCCATTTGGGAGCTGAACTCATTCTGAAAATTTCAAGTCTCTAGGACAATCCCTTCAGAAGTTATTGTGCTAACGGACGGCCCCACGAATAGAATCGAATTTGACCACGAATTCGTCATCAGAAGTTTAACCCTATCGTTTGAGACCATTTTCGGCTCAATATTAGAAAATTACAGACATTTTGGGCAACACGATACCCACTCGTTTAAGTACAACGAGCGCTCAAAAATATAAAATTTCCTTCTGAAAAATGCTTAGTGCTCGTGTAAACAAATTACTTTCCAAAAGTGCTTAGTAATCACGAGTATTCCTCAAAAAATAAAGGCTTAGTGCCCTTGATTTCGAAGCACTTTTCAATAGGGCTTAGTGCTTTGTGCTAGAAGCACTCATCTTCAGTGCTCGGCACAGCTCTGCACTGTAACATCATCTCTGAAATGTAACACAAATTCTACAATTGTAACTCCTGGAACATCACGGGTTATCGCCGAGACGTTTTTCCGGATCCGACTTTACGGTCTCGGTTTATATCAGCACCGCACGCGCCATTAAAGAATTTTAAAATATATCTCCATTTACATTTTTACTTTGTTTTCGAGGGGGCGACTGGGAAAATCGGAGTCCTTATTTCCGTTTCCATCGGAGATACAGGGTCTATTAATTATGCATTCTGTTTCTGGGCTTGTCACGCAGTCTACGTTCATGATTAAGATTTTGATGGGTTTGGAGTGTTGACTTCTCATTTTTTAATCTGGGGGGAGTTAATAGGTAAATATCCTGGATTTGGAGAGTTTGAAGGTTCGCTATCTTACCTGAAGATTTTTGTGTTTTCAGAGATGTCAACTGGGGCACTTTTACATCGAATTCAGTAAAGTAAACATGAGAACCGGTACAGTGTCCATCAAAAGAGGATTTTTTCAAGGAGACTCTTTCAGTTCGCTTCTGGGTAATCTCAAGCCATCTTGAAAAGGATTCAACATGAAAGGCAACACGTGCAATGTGTTACTAAAACATCTGTTATATACGTCGATGACTTGAAACTGATGGTAGAAAACAGATTCATACTAGAGTGTTTACTACGACTTGTTGAGGAGTTTTCCAGAGCTGACCGTTTCCTAAAAATAGCAACACCTCTTTTTTTGTCTCACAGAAAGAATTTTTTCATTTACTTATTTATTAATACAGCAATATCCTGAAATAATAGTATATTGTGCAACGAGCGTATAATGATAGCTATTATTCACGAGGTGAAGTTGAGGCTATGAGCCGTAGGCGAGTAGTCTAAATCGCCGAGTGAATAAAATCCATTGTACGCTAGTAGCATACTATACTTTATCCGCGACTACTGAATATATTTCTTGAAGTTTTAAACAATTTGGAACCATGACTGTACCCTTCAATTACTAGTACATATGAAAAGGTCAAGTTCGCGTATGAAAAATTCTCTTCATTGTATATTTTGTAATGAAAATTGCTTTTTAAAGAAAATAGATAAGATACTCAATTGACAAGGTACAACCATATTTGTTAGTTGGTGTATTGTGGAAAACTGAAGAAATATCAATTTGAAGAATAGAATTTTAGAGCTTTGTCTATGAAGCATCTGACAGCAGTGAACAATAACACATTAACAAACGTATATTGGGTGGATTATACAAGAGTCATAAATAAACTATTCTATTGAAATGAATTTTTTTTTGTGAAAGTTATGTTCTTGTTATGTATATATATATATATATATATATTTTTCGTTGTTTAGTTTTCTTGTGCTATTTAATTTATAAATTGTTGATTGAAGTTTCTTGGGTTTTTTAGCACTAAGTTTTACCAGTAAATAGTTATTTACTTTTAATTAAATATATTGACTCCTACATATGTTTCGGCCTTATATGGCCTTTTTCAAGGATAGTTACAAACATCAATAATTCTATTTTCGTCAAAATATTGCATTTTCAGTTATTACTAACTTTGACTTCAATTTCTCAAGCTTTTTTATATTTTGTGATGTTCTATGATTGTTGTATGTATGATTGATGTTAACTTCCATTTTCACCCGGAAGATTATATATTTTTCGTTGTTTAGTTTTCTTGTGCTATTTAATTATAAATTGTTGATTGAAGTTTCTTGGGTTTTTTAGCACTAAGTTTTACCAGTAAATAGTTATTTACTTTTAATTAAATATATTGACTCCTACAATGTTTCGGCCTTATATGGCCTTTTTCAAGGATAGTACAAACATCAATAATTCTATTTTCGTCAAAATATTGCATTTTCAGTTATTACTAACTTTGACTTCAATTTCTCAAGCTTTTTTATATTTTGTGATGTTCTATGATTGTTGTATGTATGATTGATGTTAACTTCCATTTTCACCCGGAAGATTATATATTTTTCGTTGTTTAGTTTTCTTGTGCTATTTAATTTATAAATTGTTGATTGAAGTTTTTGGGTTTTTTAGCACTAAGTTTTACCAGTAAATAGTTATTTACTTTTAATTAAATATATTGACTCCTACATATGTTTCGGCCTATATGGCCTTTTTCAAGGATAGTACAAACATCAATAATTCTATTTTCGTCAAAATATTGCATTTTCAGTTATTACTAACTTTGACTTCAATTTCTCAAGCTTTTTTATATTTTGTGATGTTCTATGATTGTTGTATGTATGATTGATGTTAACTTCCATTTTCACCCGGAAGATTATATATTTTTCGTTGTTTAGTTTTTTGTGCTATTTAATTTATAAATTGTTGATTGAAGTTTCTTGGGTTTTTTAGCACTAAGTTTTACCAGTAAATAGTTATTTACTTTTAATTAAATATATTGACTCCTACATATGTTTCGGCCTTATATGGCCTTTTTCAAGGATAGTACAAACATCAATAATTCTATTTTCGTCAAAATATTGCATTTTCAGTTATTACTAACTTTGACTTCAATTTCTCAAGCTTTTTTATATTTTGTGATGTTCTATGATTGTTGTATGTATGATTGATGTTAACTTCCATTTTCACCCGGAAGATTATATATTTTTCGTTGTTTAGTTTTCTTGTGCTATAATTATAAATTGTTGATTGAAGTTTCTTGGGTTTTTTAGCACTAAGTTTTACCAGTAAATAGTTATTTACTTTTAATTAATATATTGACTCCTACATATGTTTCGGCCTTATATGGCCTTTTTCAAGGATAGTACAAACATCAATAATTCTATTTTCGTCAAAATATTGCATTTTCAGTTATTACTAACTTTGACTTCAATTTCTCAAGCTTTTTTATATTTTGTGATGTTCTATGATTGTTGTATGTATGATTGATGTTAACTTCCATTTTCACCCGGAAGATTATATATTTTTCGTTGTTTAGTTTTCTTGTGCTATTCAATTTATAAATTGTTGATTGAAGTTTCTTGGGTTTTTTAGCACTAAGTTTTACCAGTAAATAGTTATTTACTTTTAATTAAATATATTGACTCCTACATATGTTTCGGCCTTATATGGCCTTTTTCAAGGATAGTACAAACATCAATAATTCTATTTTCGTCAAAATATTGCATTTTCAGTTATTACTAACTTTGACTTCAATTTCTCAAGCTTTTTTATATTTTGTGATGTTCTATGATGTTGTATGTATGATTGATGTTAACTTCCATTTTCACCCGGAAGATTATATATTTTTCGTTGTTTAGTTTTCTTGTGCTATTTAATTTATAAATTGTTGATTGAAGTTTCTTGGGTTTTTTAGCACTAAGTTTTACCAGTAAATAGTTATTTACTTTTAATTAAATATATTGACTCCTACATATATATAATCTTCCGGGTGAAAATGGAAGTTAACATCAATCATACATACAACAATCATAGAACATCACAAAATATAAAAAAGCTTGAGAAATTGAAGTCAAAGTTAGTAATAACTGAAAATGCAATATTTTGACGAAAATAGAATTATTGATGTTTGTACTATCCTTGAAAAAGGCATATAAGGCCGAAACATATGTAGGAGTCAATATATTTAATTAAAAGTAAATAACTATTTACTGGTAAAACTTAGTGCTAAAAAACCCAAGAAACTTCAATCAACAATTTATATATATATATATATACATAACAAGAACATAACTTTCACAAAAACTATTTAAAGGCTTTATAGTTTCCGCAAAATATATCGAACTTGATGTGTATGTTACCGAAATGGTATATCTACTAAAAAGTTAACCCATCCTTAAGCATCAAAAGAAAACATTCAGATGTATGCTAGTAAGAACATTTGGGCTCTGAATTATATGCTCAAATACTTATAGATAAAGAGTGCTTCAGATTTCATATAAACGCTCGACAATGATGAACTGAAATGTTCTTAAACATAGTCTTTATCAGTCAAGACAAAGGTATTTGTTTTTTAGAAATAGAAACCTTCATTTTGAAACTTGAATAATCTCGACCGGTTCCACATTATAGCGGAAACATTTTTTATTACCTACAGACAAAAGCACTAGCAATTACCCTGATCGGTTTGACAGTTATCAACTATTTCCAGTTATATTTCAACATTCGGAAATATGAATTTACTATGGATGATGAAGATCGAAGATGATTTTGGTATCAAAGAATAATTAGCATTCTGACAACGAAACTTAACAAAAAAATCTTACAAAAGCTATAAACGTCTATGTTTGTTCAGTTTTCACCAATTCTTTTGAAGTAGTGAATTTGCTCCAACGAAAAATAGGAACTCTGAGTACAGAGGCGAAAAAGCATCATCTTGAAGGCTGCGTTAAAAGAATAACGATTCCTTTAATTCAAGGCGAAAGAGGTTTCTGAGACTAAAAATAAATAGGTAGGTAACTAATAAGCTGACCAAATCTTCAACCTAAGAACATACTAAGCAACCTGAGCAGTATTTATTATGTGCATCTGGAGTTAGCAATCAAAGTTTCCGTATTGCAAAATTTCGTCTAACAATTTCTCTATAAGATTTTCTGTATATGTTTCAACATAGCATAGGGGAAGTGTGCCCATGTTGGCACCCTTAACGAATTATTTACATATTTCATTAAAGGAATATTTTTCTATGTCATCGAGTGTACAGATTTATTGCTACTCGTATGTAGTATGCACTCTTATATAGTTTCAATATAAATTGTTAAAAATTTGGATTATAACACTCTTTAAAATTTGGCCACGGGTGCCATCATAAGATCACGTATGTCCTTTGATGGCATATAACTTAAAATAAAATGATATTATTCATTGAAATGTTTTATTGAAGAAAACAGCAGTCCTGTTTCATGAAAATGAAAATATAAGTGTAAAGAAACTAAATTTACATTCTTTGGAATCGTCAACATATAAAAATATAATTTTTATACGCACAATTCACATACGAATATGATTTGCTCTAGCACACTCGGCATGGCACCAGCTGGCGCATTTCTGGCAAAGCAACCAATTCTCCCTTGGTCGAGACATGGACAACAGCTTATAACAAAAAGACAAGCGGCATCTGAATCATCGTCATAATGTCTTTCTTCATTTTCCTCATTTTCTTCTACGAACTTAATCTATCTTTTGACCCTCCTAGCTAGCTTCTCTCTCTCTTTCTTTGTCTTCTCTTCTTCTTCCAACCTTTTCTTTTATGTCAGGGGTTGTATTGAGGATTCCAACTTTTCCTAGTTTTCTTCTTTTGTTCACTGTTGATTCTGCAACGGCAGTTGGCAGTTGGCAGTGGTGGGAGTTCTTGTATGATTTTCAATGATCTCGATACTTCACTTGAAACCATTTTCATTATTTTCGGATACCTCTAATATTTCTTGCGAAGTAGCAGGCTTTGGAGGAATCATCTCTTGATCTTGATTCTTTTTCCTATGATGGCTCCCTATGCTATCATAGGAACACTCTGGCTATGCCATCATGAGCATAAGTAACATATATTTTTCAACAAAGCGAAAAAGGTACTAAAAAGACGAAAAAACCTAAAACTTTCACACTAAAAGCATTGTTATAGAGTGATTAAAGGAAAGTATAATAATTTTTTACACAGATTTTTTAAATATTCAAATAAAATGAAAAAGAATGAAAAAAACTATCATACATCAACACTTACCGAAATGATTGAACTCTTATAACAGTCACAAATTACCACGTAGGTGTAACTACGTATATCAAGCGTAAATGCCATTTGGAGTACAAACTCAGTAAATATAAGTTTGTTTAGTTGATGTTAACAGACTTCTTTGAAGTGTGCCATCATAAGCAGGATGCCATCATAGGCATACTTCCCCTACCTCCCTTTCTTTCTCTGTATCTCTATTCAATAATCCTTTACAAATTTCGATGAAGAGATGGCAGCTTAAAATATGTATCTCATCATAGAACATACCTCACCTTCCTCATAGAAAAGCGCAGTGGAGCAGTTTTGACTACTACTATATGAATCGATCTAAGACAATGAAATCCTTCGTCTGGTCGCGACGAGCACACAGGAAGTCCTACGTACCGCTCGAACAATCCTGCGACAATGTTTCAGACACAATTGTCGCTTAACTACACATTGTGAACGCTAAACCCATCCACTCAGTCGATTCAACTTTCGAATCCATTTAATCCAAAATGTTGAATAATTGTCCCGAATGAACCGAATCCCCCGAATAGTCAATTTGAAGTTCATTCAATCCAACCCTTTCTTTTTCGGGGGAGACAAAGAATGTAAAATCTGTCTCTGCAGAATTAAAACACTCTGAGTAATTGTTATTTTTTGCAAATGCTTATTGCATCTGCCATTAACGTGGTAGTTCGGCCCTTTGCAGCCCTTCTTTTAACAGTTTCTTTCATGAGAAAAGAAATTGAATGGGTTTGCTGTGAGATGTGGAATGTGGAATATGCTCTGCATTTTTAACGAAATATTTAATGGACCTTCATTTATGATTACTTCTGAGTGAAAGGGTTGCGAGAAGATCTTGGGTTTTTTATTTGATTGCTATTATATTTATGGTTGAAATTTGTGGAATCGTTTCGGTTTTTACATCCTCTTAATTCAATTTTCTCTGAACAATGAAGCCATGTAAAACCTATACACAATTCAGAAGAATCCCTATAGTATACAATTCAGCAAAGGAAGACTCATTTATACAATTATCTCGTGTTAGTCAGAAATAATAATAATAATGCAATTATAGTCCGTTCACGAAAGGTTGAGCACATAGTAGGCGTTTCTTTATTTATCTGAAGTTGGCAGTATTTACTGTCATAAAGTAAAATAAAGTCAACGTTGCCGAATGTACCCGGTCTCGTCCGACGAGCATGCGAGTTATCAGAGAACTCTATGCAATATTGACAACAGTGCGTATCAATCTGACAAGAAAATAAAGCACATAACCTAAAATTTTAATATAAACAGTGGAATATGTCAAATTTCCATGGTCAACTGACGGCTCAACCTTTCGTGAACGGACTATACTTTTAATTCAAGGATTAAAAGTAGCGTTTTTAATCCTAGGATTAAAAGTGTTGTTAAGCAACGAGCAAATTTTTGTACGGTAAGGGAATTTATGACATTGTTCCTACTTCAAAATATTAAATTTTGTGTCGTTTAGTTCAGCAATATCGGTACACAACCCTATCTTTTTCGTGGGGGGACAAGGAATGTAAAATATATCTCTGCAGAATGGGCTAATTGTTATTTTCTGCATAATATGCAGAAAATAATCATATTATGATTATTGCATCGGCTATTGACGTAGTAGTTCGGCCATTTTGAAGTTTCTTCCATTAACTTTTCAACAATTTCTTTATGGTGAGTTGGAAATGAGAAAAAAATTAATGAGTTTGCTGTTAGACGTGAAATTCTGAATATGCTCTGCGTTTTTAACCAAATATGTATTTAATGAAGCTTCATTTATGATTTCTTCTGAGTGAAGAAGTTGCTAGAAGCTTTTGGGTAGATTCATTTGATTATTGTCACGTTCATCGATGGAATTTGTAGAATCGTTTCAAATTTCACTTATTCGCAAATCAATTTTCAATGATCAGTGAAGCCCTATGATACCTATACACAGTTCAGCAGCATCCCTAGTATTATTTTCAGCAAAGGTAGACTTATGAACACAATTCTCTCGTGTTAGGCGAATTTTATATTTTTCTGACTTCAAAATATAAGATTTCTAGTTCAGCATTATCATTACATATTATCGAATAATAGTCAGATTCATTCGTTGAAATTTCCTGAATTATTTTATTTTTCAGTTATCCTTGAATATATTTTCAGTGATGAATGACACTCTGTGATATACACAATTCAGAAGATTCCCTAGTATAGTATAATAGCCAGAGGATGCATACTCATATCCACAATTCCCTTGTACAGCGCATAACTTATAATTTTTTTTCAACTTAACCTCAGCAAAATATCTATATTCTAGTCTAGACTTTTTTAAATGTGACACACTGTTTATGACCTTAAAAAAAGGAAATGCAAGCTCAAATTATGATGAGTTGCTTCAGATCACTTTCCACATTTGTTGCACCATTTACGATAATCACGAAAAATTTATACAGACAATATTTTTTTGAGTAGACATATTAGGCAGTCCCATAATGAGAAAAAAATTCAACTCTGGAATGTACAAAGTGATCCTAATTAATTCTCAATTGCTACTACAAATGATGGTCAAAAACTTTCTTATTTCAGATGGCACGTCCGTTATTTATGCATCTCGTTGAACGAAAAAATCGATTTTCGAAACTTTTTCATAAGATATACCTAAACCTAAATAAGAAACTTTTGACCATTAGTCCTAGTAGATGTTTGAGAATTAATCAGGAGCATTCTTTATATTCCAGAGCTCATTTTTTATATGACTTCAGGTTTATAACTTCATCATCTATTCCTGATACACTGAATTATGTAAAAGTTGGAACATCTGGAAAACATTTTCTCTATCGACAAACAATATCTGATATGATCAGAACGCCCAACAATGCTCCATTTTGAATGCTGTACACGTTAAGTGACAAAAGAAATCGTAGAAGCTATCCATCAATCCCATCTTTTGTTACGGAAACTCAACATTTTCTCCACGTCACCTCTTCTTTTTTACAAATCGTGATTGATGGTGTACGACGCCACTGATGTATACCCTCAGGGATATTTTTCATTAAATTTCCCGCGCAGTAATGAGCTTCATGACAAACTCTGATCGTTATTCGAAAATTGTTTCTTTTGATAGGGATTCCATGAATCTTGATTTTTTCACGAACAGTTTCGCAAGTTATGTTGATGGTATACAGGTTCGGAAATTCACATCTGAGACAGAGAGTTCTTCCGTCCAGTTGCACAAATGAATAGTAGAGACAATCACGTGCTGTAGCTCACTGAATTCCGTTGTCTTATTGCAATATACTAGTCTTGTCTCTCTCTTGTCGTTGGGAGGAGCATAATTAATTTAGTATAGTAGGCAACAGTAAATACTTGAATCGAGTATTTTGGACAGCCTGACAAATTAATTCTATACGTGTATTGCAGGTTCCCTACCATACTGCGAGAAGATAGAGACAAGACTAGGTTATTGCAATAAGTCAACGGAATTCATTCAGTTACAGCACTAGATTATCTCGACTTTTCATCTGTGCAACTAGACGGAAGAATTCTCTGTCTGATGCATTGTATATCGTATGTTTCAGATGTGAATTTCCATATCTGTATAATAACACAAACGATTGAAATTCTTGCTTCTTGAATTTTATCCTGAAGTGAAAATTTTCACTGAGAGTTATAGGTTCTGAAAGATTTTTAGTAGTGAACATCTGTTCTTTATGGATGCAACTTTCAAATTTCAACCAAAGATTCAGATAAAATTAGCAAAATTACCCGTTTATACGAGTATCAATGTTATAATAATCAGGAACAATGAAAAATTGACGGGTTTGAGACATTGCCTCCACTTCTCAAGTCCTAACTGTCCTCGTTTGCTGACGATGCCAAGCTTTACAACCTCCCCCTTCTACATGCCAAAACTCTTCAAGAAGACCTGGATAATTACACACGTCCTATTTACATGCCAAAACGCCACCGATTTAGCGTATAACGTAGCCCAGCTTTCAACTTCAGTCGTAGCTTTTTTACAAATAGATTGTTGACTTGTGAACACGATTACATTCAGCGAATTTATAATCAGCTACTAAATTCGCCCAGTAGCAGCTTGTAAAGTATCTCAATGTAATCGACCATCGAGATATAGTAGACGCTATGACATACAATTGACTAGGGAAAAAAGTTTTTTCTATTCACAAATTTCACCCAAAAAATACGATGTTTTCGGTCTTCAGGAAACCTGTTCAAATAAGGTCAACAGAATATCAATTAGATAGTTCTTCTTCAGGCGATAAAATACGCATATAAAAAGATATCAGATTACCAAGACAGACTTGCAAAAATTTCGTATGCGGATCTGTTCAGTGCTCAACCCTACCTGTGATATGTTTTTCCTCTAATTTTCTCTTATCTGTCTCTTCTTTGCTTGAAGAAAGCCTTACAGTGCATGATACCATTTTATTGTATATAATTAAGTCAAATTTGACGTTAGGTGGTAGTAATATGACGCATCTGATAACACGTTTATTTCAATCATGGCAACTCTATACTATCCTATCTCCATGTAATCGACTCATTATTTGCGAATTGCATGAATGTTTCAATAAGCCAAACCCAAGATTTTGAGGATAGGTTCGAAATTTCCATTTGAATTCTATTCGTTCATAGATCTCATGTTACATTCGACTAACAATTATGTCCCCCTAACATTCCTGAAGAAACCCCATGAGATCGATACAATCAGAAGCAGCCTAGATTAAGAATTTCAATATCGGCAAGTCGAAACAAATTGTTAAAATAATTCACATCCTGGGCGTCGTCGGCGTCTAGCAGAGAGAACAGAGGGGCTAATCAAGAAATTGAAGTTTCAATAAAAGCCATCATTAATTCTGAGTTTGGGGTCTTTCTATCCTCTAACATGACGTTACAGGCGGTCCAGCGAACCCGACGATTACTTCGGATCGTTCAGTGCCTTTTGAGCCGATAACTTACAAGGTCCATTATCAGAAATGGTCGCTACTGCGTAATTTGAACAAATGAACGTTGGCGAGCTAAGCAAATTAGATTCGCACATGTTTGTCCGTGGAAGAGCCATCTAGGATCCACTTACTGCACTGCATCATGTTCCTAATCGGGCACACACTACGTTTTGATACATTTGTCGTCTTAATTTGTGTCATTTGCTGAGATGGCTTTTTGGTCTTTCTGGTTCGACGGTGGTATTAGCAGTTGGATGTTAGTTTCTGTCTGTCTTGTTGTTTGTTGTTGTTTTGCGAGAAACGTTAGTTGTTTTTGAAATGAAGACAAGGGCTACAAAAAAGAACTAAAATAAGTTGATATAATATTGTTGTTCTCAAAAAGGTATTCGATAAAATCAATCAGTCTGTACTATTGCTTCGACTTGCAGAGGTTGGAGTTTGCGGCGATTTACTAAGATGGATAAAATCTTATATTTCGAATAGATCACCATTTTTAGGTATATGTCAAGGAAATGCACCAGTACTTCGGGAGTACCATAGGGTTCTCCCTCGGGCCTCTATTTTCATCATTTATTTGAACAACATATCCTCTTGTTTCCATTTTGCTAGATTCTTGCTGTTCGATGACGATTTAAAATTTTTTTGAGGATAAAAAGCATGCTGGACTATTTTCTATTGCAACAGGATCTGAATAGGTTTCAAGATTATTGCAGGGAGAATTTCTCTTCCTGAATCTTGATAAAGGTTTAAAAAATTCGTTCACAAGAAATATCAATATATTCAATTTTCACTATTCCATAGACCAGATTCAGCTGCGGCAGGTGGGTAGTATTCGCGATTGGGGGTGATTCTTGATGCAAAACTGAATTTATTGAACATATTGAAAGTGTCCTTTCGTCTGCGAATGAAATGCTTGGTTTCATACTCCGACATGGTAGACAACTTAAAAGAAATGAGACCATGATGACATTGTACTATTCTTTTGTCTTCAGCAAGCTAAGTTTTTCGTCGTCGATTTGGAATCTTCATTATGAATGTCATATTAAACGGTTAGAAAGTGTACAGCATAAGTTTCTGAGATGTTTGTCATATCGAAATAATTTCCAAATTGTCAATCATGATTACTCTGAAGCACAACTAAGATTCAGTATGCTCACTTAGAAGACCGGAGAAAAATTAGCGATTTCAGTTTGCTACTGAATGGAGTCCTTTCGATCCCTTCTCTTCTCCGGTCTATACAGTTAAAATTCCAGAAAGAAAATTGAGATCTGAAGAGATGTTTGTTCACCCAAAATTCACCAATATGCAGAATCATGAAATCATTTAATTCAAGCCCTTTTAGTTAAGATCCCTTCAATGTCTCCTTTGCACAATTAAAAAAAAATTTGAAGCTCAATTTTTCATTGTAATGTTGTAACATCCCTTCAATATCATTTCATTGTTTTTTCTATACTTTCTTGTTTATAAGTGATTCTTTTTTATGTACCTACACTATACTTAAGTTTAGCTTACAGGATTGTATGTTTTGAATGTCAAATTATGAGTACTGTGTTGGGTTGAAATACCTGTTTGTATTCTTATTCCTAAATAAATAACTTTCAGGAATGTATTATAGTCCTTATCAAGCACAGTGTTCGGTTGGATACATCTGCCGAAACTATTTCTCATTCTTTAGAGAATGAGGGTTCGAAGGTCATAATCATCAAAGGATGAAAATATTGACAGCTCAATTGAGGTAGCCAAAATAGTTTTGTAAGATATTCCAGACTGGAGCCAGGAACATGAATTGACTTTGAATGTCAAGGAAACAGATACAATGATTCTAAATATAGACTGACCCACTTTTTCCTGAAATTTTCAGATTTTGTGCTAACCAGGCTGCCGTAAATGATTCATTGGGATTTTCGGGTATCATATTGACGAAATGTTGAATAAGTAAAATGTAAAAATTTTGAGAAAATAAAGACCCTTATTATTATTATTATTAATTCCACATGGAACACCTCAGGAAGAGGATCAACGCATATTTTCACACCTTTTGAGACTCAAATATCATGTGAATCGATACGTACCTAAGTATAATATCAAGCTAATTTGCAGTCTGCCCTATCGGAAGATATATATAATATTCTGGGGTGGTTTTTCACTTACTGAATAGGTATTTCTTCACAATTATTTCTTGATTTGGGTGACTCTTTCCTTGTTTCTTGAGAATGAATTTTATAAGGTACCATTGAATATTTGAATCTATTTATTTATTTATTTATTTATTTATTTGAAGATGTATGAAGGTTGAGGTTAAACCTATGAACCAAAATAATAATATAACCAGATCGAAATGATGCTTATTCCTAGGGAAGCGACATTCTAGATTTTTGCCGAAATGTCATTCTAGTTGCTCAAAGGCAATTGTGCCAGGCCCTCAAGCAAGTCAAAAGATCAGAAACTCCCATAAATGGACCGAAGAGATCGTATCTCGCCTAACGATTACCTACTATAATTTAAACTTTACAATTTTTTAAAAACATATGTACGAAAAGGTCAAAATTTCGTTTCAATTTGTTGAGTTAAGATGGAACAAAGACTTGCAAATTTAATTCAAGAAATTTGTTTGCCTCGAGAAATTGGAGACTGGTTGAATCTCATTGCTGAAATTTGCAGTGGATACTTATGAAGAGCCAATAAAATGAGGTAAAAAATAATGTATTCTTCTGGTTCGTACTCAAAAAATATACTAGGGTTTTTCGGTTTGGGAATGAAAAGTTTGACCAAAAATTGCATTTATTGCTTAGTTTTGCGAATCCAATGAATGCGAATGAATAAATTTCAAAACATAGTACTATTTTTCCGTAGAAGCATTAGTTTTCCAAGGAGTGTAATTATTCACAAATAATCCAAAATTTGATATTCAGGTGACAGTACCAATATTTCAAACTCTCTTTGATACTATTTCTCAATACTTCTCATTCGATTATTTTCGTAGATAATTTGCCTGATAGTAATTTTTTCATTATTGAATACCATTTTGTTTTTTTTCGCCGACCGCGAAATAAAAGGTGATTTTAATGTGTACGGAATTGAACATTTATGACTCATTTAAATGTTCAACTTTTTACTATTTTAATGTGCAATCCTCATGGCAATCGTAGTCAAAGTATTCAGAAGCAATACAAGAAATGTCAAAACTCTATACTGGAACATAGAAACATGAAAATTCCATTAAGTCAAATGTATGTCTCGTGCAAAATGAGAATTTATTTCAATCAAGAATTTATATACAATTTATGTTGAGATCCTCGGAAAAATCTGTAATCAACTAGGATATTAATCAAGCGACTTATGGTCTCGAACTATTAACACGTTCGCTCCGCTGAAGCGTTAAAATATCTTGACCATTAGTCGCTGTTTTTAGTAACCTAGTTGATTGAATAATTATTGAAGAAGTTTTTCGAAATTTTGTAAGAGCAGTTGCGAAAAATGACAAGATTTTTTATTCTGCCTGAGGACTGGGATTCAGATGGTGATTAAAAATAAAATCAAATTTCTACAACAAGATTTACTTTATTTATTTACAGACATAATATTGCCAAAAACAAATAATTCAGAGTATATTAAACATTTCAACAATTATTTTTACACAAACATAATAGATCAATGTGAGATTAGTTCCCTGTGGAACGATTCCAGTTATATACAGATATTCAGTGTTCAGAATACAACAGCATCAGAATATTTTTGAACAACATAATATTGCGTTTTTTTTGTAAGTATCTAAGTACTTAACATTCAATGACTTACGTTGACTTGGTTCTCTCCAACGTTTTCTGGATAATTTTGCTCAGGAATCGAATGATTTACTTGTGGGAATTCATATTTCGATTCGAATTTTTTCGTCATTCGAATTCTGGATTTTTCAGTGTAAGTCATTTAGTTGATTAAACTGTTTTAACGTTTATGGTTTCTCATGAATTTTTTGTTGTGATATTGTTGTTAACATTGAGTTCATTGCATGTTTCTTCACTTATTTTTGAATTACCTGAAGAACTCAGGAGATGGCAATTGATATCGACACTCGAAAGTGAATTAGTTTTTCTTCCATTGCTCTGAGAAAAAAATACTGAATATAATGAAAATCAATCAACAAAATTACAAATTGACAGCATTGAAAGTAATATCATCTTCAGCATTGAAACTTTTGAATATTCCTCGAGTAAATTTCTTGAGGATGGAAAAATGTATATCGAAATAACATAAGTGACAAGTTTTCCGTATATAGTTTCAATTCAATTCGTTATTCACAAAATATTGAAACAGTAGCTGACCCATGACTTTTGGCTTCAGTTGTTGTACCTTCAAATTAAACTGAACTTTTCGAGGGAAAACAAAAATAATAACCACCATTTAAACAATTTCAGAAAAAATATCATTTAAAATCTTCATTGTACGCCACAAATTCGATGCCTATCAGTGAAACGTCAATATGGCCTCCAAACGTCAGAATTCTTCGCAGCTAAATTCTTGGCCAACTTAATTTCATCTTTGTCGCTAGAAGACACTTCTTCTCTTTGTTTTATTAAAGTTATTGCTGCTCTCCTTGCTTTGTTCGAACTTAGATTAATACCAACTTTGTCCTCCTCTTCTACTTTTCTTTTTCCCTTTGAATCATTGGTTTTTACTTCAGTTCCTTCAGATGAATCAACATTGCTAGAACTTGAATCTGGGTTCTGGATCAGATTTGAGTCACGTGGTGATTGTTTTGAGGGTAGTACCGCAGGGTTTCTCAGACCCATCCAACTCCAATCGTGAGGGTAGAATTGGGAGTACAACCACTGACTTGGAGGGGGTAACAGAGGAGCGTTCAAGAATAAACTGGCAGCTAGGGCGTTGTTAAAGAGTTGATTACTCTGCATTGGTGGTGGTACCATACCAGGGTAGTTTGGTGTTGGTTGGGGTGATGGTAAGGGTGATCCTGTCACTGATATGTCGTCTTCTTTTGGTGATTCTGAGCCTGTAGCTGTCGTGAGGAGTCCTTCTTGATTGGGAGAGGCTTTTGGAGATGTTGTGCTGTGAGCGTTGCTGCAGTTTATGCTTATAGGGCCTAGAGAAGTTGAGGATGGCTCTGAAAATAAAAAAGAATGATTAGTGGAAATGAAAAGCAAATTACATTGGTACTGATACAACTTGAACTTTAAATGAAGAATTTGCCTATTTTATTAGAGTTTCTAGAAGTTTGGAAAAAATTTCAATGTTTAAATGGATATCAATTAAGTACATGAATATTTGATAATGTGTATGATTCAATGGGCCTAAATGTTTCCTATTAACTAAATGAAATCATCCAACGTAACCCAACCTAATCTAACCTAGTTTGTTTATTTAGAAAAAAAGTTACAGTACACTGTGACTAGGGGACTAAGTGTCCCCTTACAGAGCTGTTCTGACCACACCCTTCACAGCTCGCCTTCCAGTTCCAGAGATCGATGAAATCCAATATCTGTGAAGGCTTCAACAGTTTTTCCCTCTCGGCTTTCTCCCTCTCCAGAACTATTTCTTATAGGTACATTTACCTATATCACAGAAGGGTTCTGGGCCAATGAGTGACATTCGTGCGCCCTCTTTGGCAAGTGTATTGGCCTCTTCGTTTCCTTTGATTGCCGAATGGCCGGGAACCCAGGTTAAAAAGATCTTATTTTTCTTGTCTATCTTATTGAGTTTGTTCCGGCACTCCCAGATCATCTTTGAGTCGATGACGTAGGAGCTCAGTGCTTTAATAGCAGCTTGACTATCTGAGTGTATGGCTATATCGCACTTCTGATAGTTTCTTTCTAGATTTATATCTAGACATCTTTCAATAGCTCTGATTTCCGCTTGAAAGACGCTCATACAGGAGTCAAGCGACAGTACACACTTGGTACTTGGCACGTATATTCCAGCGCCAGCTCATGCAGAGGTTTTGGAACCATCTGTATACCATTTTACGGTATTTTCTTTGAAGTTATAGTCAGTGTATGTCCGTTCCCATTCTCTCTTTCACTTGGCAATGTCCTTAAGTTTTTCTCAGTGCTTACTTTCTTGATCATTACATCACTAGGAAGGTTGGCAGATAAGATGTAGTTGTTCAGAGAGGAACAGACTCTCTGATTCTTTATTCTCTCATTAACTGTACCTTCCTTAGATATTCTGAGGATAAAACCTAACCTATCTTATTAACTGAATGAGATTGATTTATTCAGACCACGATTGCTAAATGGCGAAGGCGCTGGCATCCAGGTATTGCTGGTGATATTTTGTTGTTTTGCATAGATTCATAATAATAACTGTTTTATGTATATAAATTTCATTTCTCAAAATGATTCAAATCGTCATAGAAGCAAATCAGCAGGACAAAGGACAAATAATTCTTAATCGTAAAATATGGATTGTTTCATTGTTATCTATTTTTGTGAAAACATCTACTCACCGTTTGCTATTCTAGGTGAAGTATTTATAGGGCGGTCTAGATTTGCAAACATATGATGAGGGAAGTGTGGATGATGATGAGGCATGAATTGTCCTGGCGGGTATGGATGTCTTCCAGCTAAAATAGCCCAATCTGGTGGATGGCCAGGTAAACCAGCTAAATGATGTGCTATACCTGAAACAAATTGGAAAATTAGTCAAATCATCACAGCTCTGATAGAAATAAGATAAAATCAATATTATTTTCGAGAAAAATAATGACGCTCAAAATTCTTCGAAATTTTGTTGAGATCGCGCCATTAGAAATTTTTTTAAAATTATCTTTTTTTGTGTGATGAAAACCGACAAATTCTTCGTCGCTGTAACTTCCGAACAAAACAATTTACAAATCTTAAATTTTCGCGGTAGATTTGAAACATCCTCATGTCTATATTCCTCTATGAAAAAAGTCAGGTTGATGGATTTTGGAGTTAATTCAACTTAAATTTTGTCGCACCGATTTTTCCAATAAAGAAATAACATATCTGATCAACATCGATCTGGACATTAAAAACTTAAACATCGTCACGTATCTACATTTGCACTATTACGTTTTCAGAATGATAACCAGATCAAATTGAACTTGACCCAAATAAAAAAAATTATTCCGAAATATGCGGAGACAGATGAAAAAACTCTAGATAGCACCCATAGTTTCTTACATCGGTATAAATGTACCTACACAGTGTCAATCACTATCGGGGTGTCAACAACTGAACCTTCCACCCTATATCAGTTACGAACTTCACCAAGTGATCAGTGAAGCATAGAACTTCCCAGCAAAAAAACTCAATAACTTAAATCATCGACCATTGCAGTTTCAATCACCCCACTTCATTACGCCGAAAAACCAATATTTCATAAAAATAACAACCCCCATCCCCTAGCGTAGAACGATATTATTAAATTCGATAACAACTTCCGGCGATCCCATATTTCCTGCAAACAATCTTGCAAACTAGGATCCTGCCCAGGATCTCGGGTATAGATCTTTATAGTAAAGGTTAGCAGCAGTCCTGTGGCGGGCCAATGAGGTTTGAGGCTGCCCCACCCAACCAATGAGGCGTCTTAGGATCAACCCTTTACCTTCCGACGTGCTGGAAGTGGAGCGGAAGTCGAGAAAATAGCTGGGTGGCTGTAATATTATATGCTCCGTTCTCGGTTACTATTTCCACCCGCTTTTGGGCCAACTTGGGTGGATTTTATGTCTCCCCCTATTCGCAATTACGAAATGTTGGGCTCTATTTCTATATTGATTTTTACTCAAATGCATACGTCGCGAAGAAAGGGTTTTATCTTGGATTGTAGAATGAAGAGGGAGTGAGTGGATTTCTGAGTTCTTAAATTTTGTATCTGGGAAATATCATAAGTCACTCTGATTGGAGTCGTCACAAGATTATTATTCTTATTTAAGAATGATAATGATAGTTGATTTTTCCATTTTTTTTTTAAAATGCAAAATCTTCCCAGAATATATTTCAATCGATATTTGAATTTTCAAGTTGATATTGTCGGTGGAATCCTACTACTAGAAAATAATTTACAGTTTGAGATTAGAGAGAAAATCAGATTTTTCTTTTACTTATTATTATTGAGGAAAGTCCACGAATACATGCTTCTGTAATTTCAAATGCAGGTCCCCCTATGTTTTTTTTTAATTCAAATCTCTTTTCATGCCTACCCCCGCACACCTACTATATTTTTTCGAATAGAAATGTATGGTTTGTAAAACATCAAATGAAGGATAATTTGATTACCTGTGGCTAGAATAAGAATTGGTTGTGCCGTTTTTAAGTGGATTTGCGATTGTAGATTACTGCAATCAGACAATTATTCTCATTCTAATACATTTTGCAATAGCAATATATACAGGGTGTCTACTTTCAAAATGGACAACAAGTGATTTGCAACTACATTAAAATTTGATCACGAAAAGCTTCGGAATAGAGCAAATTTAGGTGCAGAATTTTTAGACTTTTTCGTTGTATCAGGTTAGCCATGATATTATAGCGGAAAATGAGCAGCTAGCAAAAAAGCTGAAATGTCATTCGAAAGTACACTAAATGAGATAAATTTTACTGAAGATTTACTGAATAATTATTGATATTTCATCGAAAACACCATTGAAAATATAGGACTGATTTTGTTAACTTCAGAATCATGATATTCTTCTCCTTACCACGCCTGCAATAAGAGTGTTTTCTTCACACAAACTCTCTCATCTTGTAGCAAATTTATTGCCCTTTCCGAATATGTGGGTAAATTTGATGAGATTACAAGGAAAACTGAAAAATGATCTTTTTAGAGAAAAACTTGAAATTTTTCGTGAAATCAAGAAATGTTATATTGCAGAATAACCGTTAACATTTCGACCATCTATCATATGACATTTTTTATTGCAACTCACTTTTATAATCACAGAACTATCGAAGTTTGTCAACTTTAAAAGTAAACACCCTGTATATTGTGACATAACAGATGGATAGGGTAGGTAATCAAATTTCCTTTCATTTGATGTACCTATCACAATCCATATATTTCTATGGATTCGTGGATTTCTCTTAATGATAATGATATATAAGTGAACGAATAATGGTCAAAAAACAAGCAAGAAAAAATTTTCAAAAGAAAAAAGCCTTCGATGTGAATAATTCTGCTTATTTTTCACCCGCGTTCAAATATTCAGGTATCGATCGAAGTATAATCTGTGAAGATTCTGCATTTCTAGAAAATTTTTTTAATTTTCACTCCTAGTCTCTGAAACAGAAATAATCAAACAATTTTTTTAATTAAGATGAAATGCTCCTGCTTGAATCTTTGCACTAATTTGACAGGAGCAAATAGGTTTTGAAAAGATTGTAAATCTAACAGTAAAACTAAAAAAGGAAATAAATGAAAACGATTATGTAACGTTTCGGTATCTTTATCAGATTCTTTTTTCAGACAAACTTGTGAAATCTTTGGCAATTTTTAATGTCAATTAGACTGCAAAAGAAAAAATACGAAATTCCAAAGATTTTTCAAATTTGTCTGAAGGATGAGTGTGATGTGAACATCAAAACGTTACATTATCCTTTTCATTCATTTCCTTTTTTAGTTTTACTGTTAGGTAACAATTTTTTCGAAACCAATTTGCTCGTGGCAAATTAGTGCAAATATTTAAGCAGGAGCATTTCATCTTAATTTAAAATTTTTTCAATTATTCCTGTTTCAGGGAATGGTAGTGAAAACCTAAGAAGTTTCCTTGAAACGCATTCAAATATGTTAACTGAGGTTCATTACAGTGATCACATATAAGGTGCTGAAAAGTGTGACATGTTTACATATTCCCGTCTGCTAATACTGTGAAAACACTTGCTATATTGTTTGAGAACAGAATGTTTTCATTCTGTTAAAAAGTATCTGAAGATAATAAAATACATATTATAACATTGTAGATTGAACTTCGAACAAGTAAAAATTACGATTTTAAGAAACAATTCATTGTATCTACTTCAAAATAACAATTAGTAACACTCGTGAACTTAAGACCTAGAAATGCATCTCATGATTTCTCCAATCCCCATTCCGCATCCAGCCGAACGAAGAAAAAACCCAAGAAAATACAAAGTACAATAATCCCCTCTAAAATAATAACGAAAAGAGGATAAATAATGACTAATCTCGAATAAAACTGCTACGATGGCAGTAAATAGGGCAATTCAGCATGGGTAGGGCGAAAACTCAGAAGATCCTTTCACAATTAAAGTAGCCCTTAAAGATAAGCCGAGGGCGTAAAAAACATCCCTTTACAACTGAAAAACTTCGTTAGGACCCCTTGAAGAAAAACTGCGCTAAAGCTGCCGAGACGGTGTTAACAATACCCTGGATTTTTAGGGACTTCTGTATAGATTTCAGACCGTTGATTGCAAAAGTAATGAGGGAAGAAACGACATTTATCTTGGAGGACTTAGGTGTTCCAGGGCGATTATTTCAACCCTTTAGGAAGGGGCTGGGGACTAATACGCTGGAAGGGTATTAATGGGGTTAAAGTTAAGGGCGACATAAAACTGCATGGTTCCGCTCGATACCGCTCTGGAGAATCGACGTCTTGATAATCTATCTCTGAAGTAATTATCTGTTAACTTTAACTACGTTTTTATTTAGTGTAGTGACGGTAATTGAAATGTTTTCCTAGTTTATAGTTTGTCGAACTCTTGTTTTCAGAATTTGATACGCTGGTTAAGCAACACCAGGATGATATTCTCTTTATAGTCACTCTTCAGTAGCCATTCGTCATCAGAAGAAGAAGTCTTGGAATTTTTATTGATATTATCATCATTATTATCTTCTTCTCTTCTTCTCTGTGCGGTGCCTTTCCGGCCGAACTGAGACCTAGTGGCCCATTGTTCACCCGCATCGTTCTAGACTCAGCTCCTCAGACACGAAGACAGAAATGTCGCGAACCTGCCAGGAGTGGTCCCTCTCACCATAGGAATAGAAGTTGTTGGATTTCCTAAGTGTGTTGACCTTAACTCAGTAAGGTTCCCACAGTTGAACAAGATATGCTCAACCGTTTCATCAGTTCTCCTGCACCACCGGCATAGGGAGCAGCTCGTCAATCCCATTCTCTTCAAATGCTTGTTAAACAGGTGACCAGTTAATGCACCAGTCACCAGACCGAGTTGTTTCCTCTCCAGCAACAGAAATCTATTGACCTCAGATCGCGAGGACGGTCTCTCAATGAGAATCCTCGACCACCTCAGGCCCACCCCTGCGCTCCATTCCGAGGAAAATTCCCTGTTCAGCCAGTTCCTGAAAAAACTTCTGATAGATGTGCGACAGATTGGCAGCGAAGGCTTAGGACCAACAAATGCTAATCCGGCTCCCCGCCTAGCCAGTTCATCTGCCTTGACGTTACCAGGTATATCCGCATGAGCCGGACACCAGATTACTTTCAAAAAGTTATCAGAGCCCAGCCCACGCAGAGCTTTCCTGCATTCTTCTACCAAAAGGCTACTGCCTTACATTGGTTTTTTATAAGCCCACATAAAGTCTCAGCCCCAGTAAGTGTAAACCTTGATGGACTTTTAGCAATATCATCGGTTTTGTCATTTCATTCAACAGTATAATGCCCTGGCCCCCCAGGTAGAGTGAAAAGTTATCAATAAGAAATGTTTTTGAGCGCTCGTTTTACTAAAACTAATGCAATATCGTTTTGCCGAAATGTCTGTAATTTTCGAATTTTGAGCCGAAAATGGTCTCAAACGATAAGCTTCCTGGTGACGAATTCGTGGTCAAATTCAATTCTGTCCGTGGGACCGTCCGGTTGTCCGTTAGCACAATAACTTTCGATGGGATTGTCCTAGAGACTTGGAATTTTCAGGATAATTCAGGTCCCAAATGGCCTGGAAAAGTTCGTTAACCAGCCAAATTGTAAAGGTTGTAAAGGTTCAAAATTTCTGTTCTTAAATATCTCAGAAAAAACGGAACCAATCTTAGTGAAATGTTACCAAATGCAAGATGCTCCTAACAAGCCACATGCAAAATTTTGTAGTCATAATGTGAACAGAACCATAGAAAATTCAGTTGGAATATTGAAAAGAAAAAACTTCATATTTCCGTAAGAACATTATTCAATTCGAGTGAAATACATTTTGTGAATGTAGTTCGATATAATGAATGCTCATTCATAATTTCTTGGCCATAGTGTTAACAGAATCATAAGAAATCCGATTGGAATATTGAAAGAAAAATCTTTTTTTTATATTTCCATGACGGAATATCCGATTCGGGTGAAACTCATTTTGTGAATGAAAACTGATATACTGAATGATAATGCAAAATTTCAAGATGATCGTATCATCAGAACCATAGAATTCGATTATTTTTAATTTTTATTTTTACATATTTCATTTTCTGAATGATTTTCAGAATATAATTCCGATTGTGCTGGGATTTTGCATTTACATATATGTAAGGTATCAATCTCAAGTCCCATATTGAATTTTGAGGTAAAAGTCTTAATGCCTTACTAATGAACGAGTGCTCAATAGCTCCTGCCTAAGGTAGGTATTTATTAAATTTTTCATTTCAATTCGAATTTGAAATTTTTGCTGACAAATCAATTTCACACCACTGTCTTCTGATGAAGATTGGTTATGATGTAAAGAAGCGTGTTATGATCATCATTTCATGTTTCATATACGCTGTGAAGTATTATCTAAAACCTCGGAAAATTCATTGGGGCGCCATCTGTGGAAGGGAAACCGAATAATTAACCGAACAAAATGAAATGTGAGTAAAAGCAGAAACGGTTGCTTCGGTAGTTCACATGCAGAGAGTTATCGATTAATTTCCAACCCTTTATGAGTATAGGGTAACATGCAGAAAGGGTAGAATTCTGCTATTTGAACAGTTGATTAAATATAAAGGGTTGTTTTCACGTGTTATCTGACTAGTGATGAAAGTAAGAATTTATTGCTTCTTAGGCTTTTTTAATGAATAATGTTCACAAAATACTTCTCCTGTGAGGGGAACTGTAGTCTTTTTTTTCGACTAGGAAAATCGTATAATGGGTCTTGAGTTCTGAACAACACATACAGGGTGATTTTTTTAAGTGTTTCATTAGACGTTTTCGAGGAAGGAATTGTATTACAGATTCAAGATTTGGATTTTCGTTTTAGAGTACATGAACTTTAATTGTAAAATATTTTCAAGAAGAATCTACTTCCGGTTTCACCGGAAACGAATGTAACTTCGTTATTTCAAACGCAACACACTGTATATTTATACATATTCGAATTCTTAGTTCAATTCTACACTGATTTGATGTATGATATGTGCAACTACTCAGGCGGTTCTTGAATTATAGCCTGATTATCAAATTTTTTGAAAAAAAGGTTGTCACAAATTAGTGTCCATATCTTGAAAATCCCTCATTACAAGAATTTCTTTTTGCGAAAGTGGAACGAAAGAAAGTTGGCTGATACTGTTTCTTGTATAACTTATGAGGAAATATTATACAGGGTGTCTGAAAAAAGGGCCCCAAAGTGAGCCTCAATAAAACTATGAAATGTCACTTTTCTCAAATGGCAACCCTATAATTTTGTAATTCCAATCGATTGCTCGTCAAAAACCAGTTATGGTGTCCTGAACATTTCATCCCTTTAAAATCAGTATTTTTGCCGTTATTCAATGAAATTCGAATTTTACGATTAAAGGCAGGTTTCGCACAGTTTGTAAGCTTGCTTTTTTTAAGTAGGTTATGTTAGGAACTGTCATTCTTACTTTTTCTTACAGATCAAGCACTAAGCAAAACATGCAATAATCATTTCACTGGAATGATATCAAGGGTATGTTCTTTATTTGCGACAAATGTAACAAATTCCTAGAAAAGGTAATTAGAAATTCAAAGAACGAAATTCACATTCACTGACTTTTTTTGTTAAAAGTGGTAAATGTGGATTTCTTTCGTTAAAAGTTCTGACTGCCCTTTCTAATATTTTGTTACATTCACCATAATGAAGAACATATTAAATACATCACTGTTACTGTAATTCATATTTTGCATAGTGCCCGATTAATCAAAAAAGTTTAAATGACAGTTCTCTAAAATGCATTATAAATCAACAGACATAGCCTTCTTGAAAACTTCTATCCTAATAAATCTATGGTTAGACTAAGAAACCTTGATTCAATCCTGAAATTCGAGTTTTATTCAATAACGGCAAAACTACTGATTTTAGAGGCATGAAACGTACGGGACACCCTAACTGGTTTTTGACGAGCAATCGATTGGAATTACAAAATTATAGGGTGGCCATTTGAAAAAAGTGACATTTCATAGTTTTATTGGGGCTCACTTTGGGGCCTTTTTTCAGACACCCTGTATAATATTTCCTCATAGGTTATACAAGAAACAGTATCAGCCTACTTTTCTTGTTCCACTTTCGCAAAAAGAAATTCTTGTAATGAAGGATTTTCAAGATATGGACACTAATTTGTGACAACCTTTTTTTCAAAAATTTGATAATCAGGCTATAATTCATTAAAAAACAGCGCAATTTAAAATGCATGACATGACTAGATAACTATGTTTCAACCCAAAAACCAATACTGCTACCGATTCCCTACACAAGAACCAATAACTTCCGATCGTAACATCAATTTCAATTTATACAGATGCACGAATATACAAGACATCTTTACGATCGTTATATCAGCCGTTCTTCGGAAACGATCGACTTGATAGTTAGATTTAAGTGAGGCAATATAACAGCCTCATTATCCAACTGGCAGCGTTTAGGATATTCAAGAGATAAAGGTAATATTCTAATCTGTCTGCCTAGGGATGATAACTTGCCCTTTATTCGAGCTCACCTATCGCTCTGCCGTGTAATCCCCCTGTTAATTATATTTCCTAATTACCAATTAAAGTGACACGGATGAGATGAGATGATTAGTTTCAATTAGTTGAACTGGTTCAAGTTGGAGGCACCTATGTTGTTAGTTTGTTTTTCGTTATGGTGGTTGGGAGGCTGGAGGTGTTAAGGTTTGTTGTATTACATCTGGAGTTTGTTTTTCAGAAATATAATGTACGCGTGTCAAATATTATTACGCTTAAAATCAAGTAAATTCAAGAAGCCACAGAAGCTATATTTTCAAAAGTATATGCTTATGTATATACACATCGTCAAAACCTCAGAGTAAAAAGTAAACCTAGAGATGCATTCACGCATTTTTTGAAGCAGGCAAGTATCTGTTAATGAACGCAACAACACATTCCGAGTTGCCAACTTGTGCCGTATCTTTATGCCGTATGGGATAATTGGTCTATGGCCTTCCTACTACAGTACAAACAGCTAGAGTATCTGCTATAGACAATTCTGTCAGTTCGGCAACATCGTTCTGTTAATGTTCAGTTATTCTATGCGTCGTGTTAATACTTTCGTTTCGATTTTTCGTTCATAAACTGAATTATTTTACTGATTTGTTGACAGTTCGCTATTGCTTGAGTGTATTCCGGTAATTATAGCTATGGCAAAATAAGTTAATAGTGCACCTGTAAAATGCTTTCCATCTCACTCTACACCATTTCCAAGTGTATTTCAGAAGGCGTCAATTGTATTTCAGAATAGTCAATTGTATTTCAGAAAGCGTCAATTGTATTTCAGATTAGTCAATTGTATTTCAGAAAGCGTCACTTGTATTTCAGATTAGTCAATTGTATTTCAAAAAGCGTCAATTGTATTTCAGATTATATCATATGTATTTCAGAACCCGTCATTGTAATTCAGTGATGTTTTCTGAAATACAATTGACGATTTCTGATATACAATTGACTAATCTGAAATACAATTGACGCTTCTGAAATACAATTGACTAATCTGAAATACAATTGACGCTTCTGAAATACAATTGACTATTCTGAAATACAATTGACGCTTTCTGAAATACAATTGACGCTTTCTGAAATACACTTGGAAATGGGTGTAGAGCTTGGTTGATTATAATGCAATACTATTCACTCGTAGGGACATCTCTATGACTATTTCTTACTCTAAGGTCAAAAGTCTGATCAATATCAACCTGCCTTCGACGTTCTAAAAAATAAAGAATCTATGTTTTGTGAATGAAATGAATATTTCCCCTGCAATATATTTCTCTTGTTAGATTCTGATCACTTTATGCCGGATGAGACGAAATAGAACAAAAAGAAGCCATGAGCATGTGCTTTTGAGCGCTCGTTCATAGGAGGAGCAATAAGACTATTACCTCAAATTTTTATATGCGACTTGAAATTGAACCCAAAGATATAAGTGCAGGATCTCAGAACAATCAGAATTATAGTCTGAAAATTATCCAGAAAATGAAATAATGTAAAAAAATATTTAGAAAAAAATCAAATTATATGGTTCTGATGATGCGATCTTTTGAAATTTTGCAGGAGCATTCAGTATATTTCACCCGAATGGAATATGATGTGATGAAACTATAAGGATTCTCCTTTTAATATTCCAATTGAATTTTTTATGGCTCTGGTCAACACTATGGCTACAAAATTTCGCTATGAACATTCTGTTTTTATCAAACTTCATTCACAAAATTAATTTTTCTCGAATTGGATATCTTTTTATAGAAATATGAACTATATAAAGTATCTTCTTTTCAATATGCTAATCGAATTTTCTATGGTTGTATATGATATGCATGAGGCTTACTGCAAACTTTGCTTGTGGCTGCAACATTTTCTGAGATATTGAGGAAAAAAATTTTGAATGGTCATATTTTATGGAAACACCTGTTCGACTTCTGAAAAGATGAGGGTGGATTTTAGCGATTGAATATTATTTTTCTTGAATTATCTGAAATACGTTGTCAATAACATTAATGTCGGGTGAATTGATGGCCATTTCACTCTCTGGGGATTGGTCTCTCTGAGAAGGTGAGAAGGTTTTTAACCATTTGTGTGTGATGTGGTTGAGCGTTATCATCTTGATAAATGTGATCATCTCCGAATTCGTTGAGGAACCGGAATTAGCTCAATGAGGTTTTCTATGTAGGTGCGAATCTATAGGGTACTCCTACTGTTATCCATCAGAAAATTCTATTATTAACACGACGAGTTTGAATAATTATTGGACGGAGCTGTGTTATTTTACTTAACTTAATAGTTTATTTTGATATTTTTGGCGACAGTTCGATTAGTTCAAACTTATTTCCCTCTGTGTTTCTACTCTATGGGTTCCATGAATTTTTGGTCAACCTTATTTCTATTGTTATTATGTCGAAAGTTTAGCACGCTAGTTTTTATTGGAAAACGATAAATCGACTTTGAATATCATGAGATCCTACGGTTTGTGACGGAATCTCAGAATTATTTCCAATTCTGAAGTTCTGCCTACCGGAAATTATGGTGTTCACAGTGAACTGTCAAGATTCTCAATCTTTAAATCTGTAGGTGACTGAGGAAGAAAAGCGTATGATTTAAGCTCTTTTCGGTAGTTTTTGATTATGATCATTTCCGATAGCTGATATTATTTTTCTTACTTCTCATAACACAGTGTGAATAGAATGAATCAATCAAAATAATCAATTATGTTTTTGCGAATAGTTAGATTACTCACCACCATTTAATTTGAAAGGAAGGCTACCAGTTAGAGGATCAGGGGCAAATGGTCGAGGTCCAAACGGAAAATGATGAAAACCCTGTTGTCTCATTTTTGAACGAGGTTCTCTAGGTCCATCTACTGTTACTTTTATAGCCTTACTAAGGGTTGCACTTGTGGCGGTGACGTAGAAAATATGATAGTCAATGTGAAACTTTTTCCCTGAAAATAAAAAAATAGGTTTGTGAATTATAAACGGAATACCTGTCAAATTTTCAAAGAAATGTCCAAAACTTGATATGAGCGAAACTCAAATGGGTATATATTTTCCCTCTTTTCGCTTATCTCGAATACCTTGCTTGGAAAGGAAATCATCCATGTGGACTGCCATTGTACAGGTTGACCCGGAAAATGTGGGAAATCTCTCGGATTCAGATAGAATATAAAAAATGAAGATGACAAGTTCCCATAATTTTTTTCCTAGTGGCCCTCCCTACGAAGATACGACCTCCTACGCCATTTTAGTGGAATAAGTTTCAAACTACTCGATATAATTTGATGAAAATTTTATATGATTAATAGTATTAAGGTCCTCTTGAATCACCGCACTCAAATTTCAATTAGCTTGTTCAGTTTATCAGGGGCGGACTGGGTTGTACATTTTAATACTTACATTTTTAACACCTGTATGATAGGGTGCTAAAAAAAAACAAATTTGGATACTACGAACATTAAGCTAACGAAAAAGTACTTTTGTTCAGTGTCGATAAAATGAACCGTTTTCGAAAAAAAAATAATGAAAGAAGTAAGAAATTGAAATTTATTCCACTAAAATGAATTTCCAGTAGCGTCCTTTAGGAGGTCGTATCTTCATAAGGAGGGCCGCTAAGAAAAAAAATTATGGGAACTTGTCATCTTATTTTTTCATGTTCTATCTGAATCCGAGAGATTTCGCACATTTTTCGGGATACCCTATATACAGGGTGAATCCTATTGAACTGTACATACTTCACACAGAGATAGAGGACACTTTGCTGGTTTCAAAAAGACCCCACATGAAAGGTCTCAAACGATTCATTTGAATTATACAGGGTGATTTCCAGTTTTGGGTCATATTTTCAAAATGCTCTATTGGACGAAAGAATAATCACAAATTCATCAAATTTGGTACGTAGGAGGACTGTATCAATTTCCGTACAGCTGAGTTAACAGATTATCAGTTTCCAGGACCGGACTCTATTTTTCTGATATTATCCGAATTATGAAAAAAAACACCCTGTAGATGAAAAAGTCAATGAACCTGTCATGACAGTTCAAACTACACTAAAAACTTTACAATAAGTAATAAAAAATCACGTGGCACACCTACAAATTTAGAGAAAAAAAAAATTGAATATGCGTACTCGGAGATAAATTTTTGGACGGGCCTAATTCACATGGAAAACCTACCCAAATGCATCAAAAGTTGAAGACAGGAGAATATTATCAGTTTAAATCCTCTCGATATTCAAATATTCCAATATTCAGGTAATTTTCGTCAGTTTCTAGGACCGGACTCTATTTTTCTGATATAATCGGAATCTATAAAGAAAATCACCCTGTAGATGAACAAGTAAATAAACCTGTCATGGCAGTTCAAACTACACTAAATACTCTTCAATACAGAGTAATAAAATCACGTGGCACACGTACAGATTCCGAGAAAAAAAATTGAATATGGGTACTCGGAGATTTTTTTTTTTGTGCGGCCTAATTCACGAAAAAACATACCTAAATGTATCAAAAGTTGAATATAAATGGTTAAGATCTTCTTCTTATCCAGTATCCCAATATTCAGGGACGGACTCCCATTTCAGATTGGGTTTTTCAATAGATGATAGGTCGAAAGATTCGCCCTGAATTTGGAACACCCAAAAAACTGTTACGGGAGACACAAAATAGCGAATTCTGCTGAGGATAGAATTGACCAATACATAACAATGTTCTTTTCAATGCAAACAGCACAAGATTCATTGATCGGCTTTCGTGTTTCTCAAGGAGTGTATCGACACCGCACATTCAACTAAGGTTTCCTGTCAATACTTAATCGGAAACCACTCAAGAAATATCGGTTTGATAGTGGTAGGGTGGAAAATTGGATCTGGTAATTCATTTAATTACATCAGAAAACGTTTTTCTTGTCCCCAACAAGGATCTAATTGAGTTCGGGAAGACTTTGACATATGTTTCGGTCATTTCAAGATAGGGGTTGCTTTTTCACGTTGCTGGCGAGAAAAAGAGAACATGGACGAAAGTTGGAATTTTTTCCGCTTTTAACGTAGTTATAGTTATTCAATCAACTAGGTATTAAAGACAGCGACTAATTGTCAAGATATTTTAACGCGTGAGAGGAGCGAAGAGTCAATAATTCGAGACCATTAGTCGCTAGATTAATAACCGTGTTGATTACAAGATTTTTCGACGATCTCAATATGAATAGTGTGTAAATTCTTGATTATAATACATTCTCATTTTGCACATAACATACATTTGACATAATGGAATTTCTATGTTTCTACGTTCCAGTATAGTTTTGACATTTCTCGTAGTGCTTCTGAATACTTAATGTACGATTGCATTGCAAATTAAAATGGCTAAAAAATTGAGCATTAAAATGGGTCATTAATGCTCAATTTCGTACACATTAAAATTTTTTTTTATTTTGAGGTCGGCGAAAAATCAATTAATTTGAGGAGCCTGGAAAAATTCACAAAAAACAATTCGAGTTTGGATATTATGTGAATTATTGGTTTTTAAAATTTTTTTTCATTCTTGAATTTCCTTTTCGAATCTCAATTCTGAAAATCTGAAGTTTTAGAGGAACTCCTTCTAGAAGATAGGTAAAAGATTGAAGCATAAATGTTGAATTCATAGTTGGATGAATTGAGAACCATAACTCTTCGGATATTCAAATGCCAATGACAGTTGTCCCAATATCAATTAAAGGCAAAAGCAGAAGCTTTTGACTCAGCATCCTTCAGTAGAATAATTTATTGAAGGAGTCAAACTAGAAAATTAAATAAAAAACCTATAAAATCTTTATCTGAGTTAGATTTGAACTTCGGATCTTTTCACATGGAGCCACCAATTCGATCACTACACTACATTATGCCAAAGTATGAAGTGAGTAAAACTTAACCCCTCCTTCTAACATTCGCTAGTTATCGTTTATATTCGCAAGCGACCGGAATATGTCGGACGTTGATTGGATTTGTAAAGAGAGATAGATTCCTACTATGCTGCGTTCACGACAGAGAGGTCGTAGCGATAGGAGGAACTGAAATGTTTCCTTCACTTCATACTCTCCAGTGGCGGTCCTCAGGGGAGGCAGAGGAGGCCGGGCCTCCCCTAATTTCACTGCATTTTATTCAATTTTAAATTCAAGTTTAAATGAAAAATAATAACGTTTCTATATCTGTATTATATTCATCATTCTATCTACTATCCAAATCTCAAATTAATAAACATTTGTTTATTATTCAGCGATCTAAAACATTCATACATTATACGCAACACAAAATACGTATACTACGTATTTTGTGTTTGCCTGCTATATACGTAACGTAACGTAACGCAAACTCTTAGCGGAGGAGGCTGGCCTCCACGAGTCGAGATTCGCTAGCCTGTAACATTTCAAACTTCTTCAAGTGAACGGTGCGGGAACAGTTCAAGCTGTAGACCACGTGACCGGAGGCCCGACTCCACCAGCCTTCTTTCCGCTTCTAGGCGAACGAGCTTAGCCGAAACTGGCGTCCGATCGGGCCGAATCAAACCCGATCATCGTGGATGGAGATCAGCTGTTGTTTTGATTTCCTCCCTTTTTATTAACGAAGTATTAATCCTTTATCGTTCTACAGTGGGTTTTATAAAGCTTGATCGGGCAATCAAATCGTTGATTTTGAATTAAGTCGATGGTTTACCTCAAAAATGAACTGAAAATTGCACAGAAATAATGACATTTCATTTATCACCGTGATCGGAGTTTTATGAAACCCGGCATTAGCGTGTGGTTGTAGTTTTATGACATTTTTCGGAAAAGTATGTAGGGGTAAGATTCCAATATTTCAGCAAGAAAGATGGAAACGGAAAGAAGAAGTGAGAAAAATAATGCAAGTAGTGAACACAAGATCCTGTAGATTTTATTTTGAATAATAATTTCAGTAGAATGCCTTCCGATGATAAAATTTTCATAACTCAAGTAATTAAGATACCTCGACCAGCAATGTTAAATTTAATTATTAATTCTGTTCATAATGGTTCGTTTGTTGCGTAGAATGGTATAATACATGCTAGTGGCTGACAGGAAGCCAAGTTCGAAAGAAATTATTTTGTTGGTGGCGTGGTCTTGGGCCTCCTCTGATTGAAATCTCACGAGCCGCCACTGATACTCTCCTGAAATAAATTGTAGGGTATTGTTGGTGAAATTGCCAATATTCTCCATCAAAAGTTTTTGTTCTCATATGTCGTATGATTTAAACAGGAAATTTCGGTACGAATAAAACGAAACTGATAGTGTTTCTTTTCGAATAATAAAATCTGAATATTTTTTCTTGTTAACAAGCTAGAGGGTTAAATCTCGAGAAACTTGATATTATCGACGCCCTTCATGAACTATAGAAAGTTCATCGAGATATGAGCAGTAGTAGAACTTGTCGAGATTTTTTCATTTCCTTTCCAAGCATACTCAGAAGCCCTACTATCGTTCAAAATACCATGTAAACATCATACAGTATGGTCAGATTAAATTGGAATTAATCGAATCAATTCTGTAATTTAAATTTCGGTAAAACTACTTAATTTAGTGAAGCTAGTCAAATTTTTGTATACCGAATTTGATCGAAACTTTTATGTAGAGTAAAAATTCGCCTCAATATCTGATTTCTAGTTTTCAAAATATTCGCTGAATAAAATTTCAAATATGCGTAACATGGGAACTACTCGACCAATTCAACCTCAACCTAGGGCTCTTCGGATCTGCACCCATGAATTTAACTTTTCCGTTCAAACGTTAAACCAAAGAAATTTCAGGTGTTGAAGTTGTCTTTTAGGTGTGTAGTAATCGTGTTCATAGTCTGCCAAAAATTGATATTTTCAGAGATGGTTTTGGATTCGAACAATCAAAATGATCATCTCAATAGTTCTCAGAATATTCTCTTTCGAAAAATCCTTTTCTCAATATAGATGAGAGCGCAAAATCTTCTGATTTCAAGTCAATTCCTGAACTAGGATAAATTATCTGATACAAAGCAACATTACAAGGCGTTTTCAGATGTACAGGGGTTTTTACTATAATTTAACTTTAACTTTGTTACTAAAAGAGATACAGAAAAATGTTTTTAAAAATATTTCACGAAATTGATTGAGGTTCAACAATATGAATTCACATAATGGAAGATATACAGGGTGGCCAACATGTTGATGTCAAGTTCATTTTTTCAAATGGAACACTGTATATTTTTCCATATTTGGGTAGCTCTTTTTATCCTGATTTCGAATATGTGACATATGTTGGTCTATCTCTTTCATTCTGAGAACCAGAGAGTTTCAAATGTTAGCTAACCCCTGGCAAGCTCTGTAATCATTTTTCAAGTGGCATACTGCGTTTACTGAAAATGCCCATTTTTTGGAGTTATTATAACGTCAATTCGAATATATACAGGGCGAACAACATATTGAATGCAATTATATTTTTTTGAAAGGGACACCCTGTCCTGTATATTCTTCCATCTTTTGATAGGCTATTTCTTCCTGATCTCGAACATGTATATGCGTATGAGGGCGTGTCTCTTCAATTTTCAGAGTTTCAAAGTTTAGAAATGATAATACCGAATGAAAAAAATATATGAAATACCTACGAAATTTGCTTGAAACTATTATTTTTTAATGAATACAATAATTACTTAACTAGATGGTCCTTAAAATTTAAAACTCTGTGGTGCTCAGAATAGGAGAGATAGATCAACATGTTACATTTTCGAAATCAGGAAAAAAAGAAAAAGCCAAATATAAAAAATATACAAGGTGTTCCATTTGAAAAAATGTAGTTGCCATCAATATGTTGGTCACCCAATATTGGAACATATTTCAGTTTGTGAAGTAATATTTGAAAACCTCAGTTGATTTCATGAAACTTTTGTATTAAACAGTTTTTTTATCTCCTTTAGTAACAAAGTTAAATAATCCAGTCGAATTGTGCTTTTAGCAGGAAAGTTTTGGGTAGTTTTGATTTTTTCGATTTTTTATGTTTTTTGGGGTGCTGAATCCGAATCTGGGGTTTGCTAACAAAATTTCGTGAGGGAACATAGAAAAAAATACGAAAAAAGATGAAAAATCTCATTCTTGGTCAGTTTGTTACTTATTACTCGAAAACTATCAACTTTTCGTGAGAAACCTTTCCATAGAAAATGAAAGTAGATAAAAATTCTTACAAATTGTACTACCACAGCTTGTTCTGGGACAACCTGTTCTGGCTCAGATTATAATTTAAAATGAGGTATTTTCTATGACTCAATGAATGAAAAAAAATTAAATTCTATGGTTCCGATGATGCAATCCTCTTTAAATTTTGCATGAACATTCAGTATATCAGTCTCGATTAACAAAAAAAATTTCAACCGAATCGGATATCTTGTTATGGAAATATAAAGATTCTTCTTCTCAATATTCCAATTGAATTTTCTATGATTCTGTTCACACTATGCTCACACAATTTTGAATAAGGCTCATTATGAGCATCTTGCATTTGGCCGCAACATTTCATTTCGATTGATTCCGTTTTGTCTGAGATATTGAGGAACAAAAATTTTGAATTTTTTTATGTCTGAGATATTGAGGAACGAAAATTTTGAATTTTTTTCCTCGATATCTCAGACAAAACAAAACCCATCGAAATGAAATGTTGCGGCCATATGCAAGATGGTCATAATAAGCCTTATTCAAAATTGTGTGACTATAGTGTGAACAGAACCATAGAAAATTCAATTGGAATATTGAGAAGAAGAATCTTTATATTTCCATAACAAAATATCCGATTCGGTTAAAATTTTTTTTGTGAATCGAGACTGTTATACTGAATGTTCATGCAAAAATTAAAGAGGATCGCATCATCGGAACCATAGAATCTAATTTTTTTTTCATTCATTGAGTCATAGAAAATACCTCATTTCAAATTAAAGTTTGAGCCAGAACAGGTTGTCCCAGAACAAGCTGTGGTAGTACAATTTGTAAGAGATTTTATGTACTTTCGTTTTCTATGGAAAGGTTTCTCACGAAAAGTTGATAGTTTTCGAGTAATAAGTAACAAACTGACCAAGAATGAGATTTTTCATCTTTTTTCGTATTTTTTTCTATGTTCCCTCACGAAATTTTGTTAGCAAACCTCGGATTCGGATTCAGCACCCCAAAAAACATAAAAAATGGAAGATATCAAAACTACCCCAAAACCTTCCCGCTAGGGGTTCTTTCAAGCACAAATATACTGTACTATAAAGGGATGGTCAAATTATAGTAAAAAACCCTGTACATTGAGTACAATTCCTGGCCAGTTTAGTAAAGAACCTAATGAATAAAACGAAAAAAAAAATTAACATAGTGACAAAAGTGTTTTCCAGACGACGCGACGGCTGGCAAATGCAGGCTGAAACTTTGAACCGAATGAGCAAATATGTAGAAATATCCCAAATAATATATCGATGAATATTTCAAAATCAAGAATTTCAATTCGACAAGGAAATGAATAACTCACCACTGAACTAGGAACAAAATAAGCAATCAACATTCCTTCAAAATAAAAACCTAAACCAAAATGACTTCAATCACAGCGCAAAACACAGATAAAATATTTCATAGTCATAAAACTCACCACCAATTCCTCATTTAAATTTTTCATAATCCCAATCTTGAAATCTCACCTTTCGAATGATACCAACTCGGACGAACTGCAGTAGAAACTTATGAATATTTCTCTCAGCACATTTCATTTTTACGGTTTGAAGCTAACACAAGGGAGCTAAGAGGTTGAGGGAGAGCCACAACATTATACCTGACAAAACATGGAGAGTTTCATGAATAAAATCTTACATTACTCGTATTATATACGACTTTGGTTCAGATCTTTCCCTGGTTAGTTTGATGTGTTTACTTTTCGTTATTTCGCGTTTTTTCATTGTTTTCTTTCCTTCCTTGCATTCAGTTTTAATTAATAATGGAGAACTGGATTCTCTTCGTTTTTTCAACAGAGGTATACCAATTCTTTCCCTAGTGTTTTTCGCATAATGCATGGAAAACTCTCGATATTTTCCGGAGTGCTTGGATTGAAAGTTTTCCTGGGGCAAAGTTTAGAGTAATATCAACCATTAATGCCGTGGATATTTTTCTTTCGATGCTTTAAATCCGAGTTCTTCTGAAATATTATAATTTCTCAGAACAAGCATTTTTTCAGGAAAATTTTCACTCGCTTGCTTGGAGTGGTACAGCATGCCACAGTTTTGCAAAAACGACTCGGTTGATGGACACACCGAAGAATTTGACGTAAAGAACTGCCCGCTCGTGAACACTCTAACTTCTGAAAAAAAGGTCGTAGAGTATCATGAATAAAATTTTACATTATTTTGTATTATACAGAGTGTCTATTTTTAAAGTGGACAAACTTCGAAGGGTAATTAAACAAGTTATTTGCAACAAAAAATGTTAAAACACACATGGTCGAAATGTTGACGGTTATTCTTCAATTTAACATTTCTTGTTCCTTGTAGTGTCCTCAAATTTGACCTCATATTCGGAAACTGAAATCAATTTGATACAAAATGAGAGAGTTTGTATGCAGAAAACAATCTTATTGCTTCGATGAAAATTTAATAATTAAGCACACGTATTATTTTCAGTAAAAAGAACCTCATTTAGTGTAGTTTCGAATGACATATCAACTTTTGTGCTACGAGAGCCCCGACCTTACGCCTTTGGATTTTTATGTCTAGAATACTTTGAAAGAGAAAGTATATCTAACTCACTTTCAGAGTTTCAGACTCGAAGGATCTCAACAGAATAAAATTGTGTTGTCCAGATCAGGAAGAGCTTCAAAATAGAGCAAATTCAGGTTCAAAATTTTTTAGACCATGAGCAGCTAGAACAAAAATTGATATGTCATTCGAAAGTACACTAAATGATGTACTTTTCACTGGAAATAAAACATGTGCATAATTACTAATATTTCTCGGAAAAACCATTGTATAAATAACACGGATTTTGTTAATTTCAAATCGTGATGATGATTCTTCTCGATTTCATTTAACATAAGAAGTCCGTGATCAAGTCCAATTTCTCTTTCGAAGTCAATGAACGAAAAACTTCCGACAAATTTCAAAGGGTAAGCAAGTTTGTCTATAACAAGTACATCTTGCTCCGACCCACCTCTGATATACTAGGCATTTCAGATCTGCTTCTGTTAGGGCTATTCTTGGCATGTGAGGCTGCCAAATAGGCTTCTAGTGAGGCTAAAGGAGAAGCCACTAACCACCTACTTCACAAATTTCAGCTCTACATAGAGACAGGCTGCAAACCTATTTTCATAACTATTTCCAGTTATTCTTAATTCTCCTTCCATCTAGTGAAATTATTGATTATGAACGTTATTTACTATATGTATGAGTACCTACCATTATTTCCAATTAAATACAGTTCGAAATCCGCAAAAAATTTCGTTATAAAGAAATTTCGTTAATCAGAAGTTTTTTTCATAGTGTCAAGTATCGAAACCGTAGAGGATAGAATAGTATAGAGTGCTATCAATGAAATGAAAGTGGTTCAGATCCACCAATATTACTGCCAGGAAACGTCGGATTTTGACAATCATTGAAATTTTTCTGAAAATAGTGATTTTTGTACCTTTTTCAAGTTAAGTTGAGATTTCTTGTGCTTAATAAACAATAATAAAATGGTATCGTGTGCTATATGGCTTTGTTCAAGCAGGGACGAGATAGATAAGAAGAAAATTACAGGAAAACATTTCACAGGTAAGGATGGGAGTGAACAGATCCGCATTCGAAATTTTTGAATGTCTGTCTTGGTAATCTGATATATTTTTATATGTGTATATTATTGCCTGAAGAAAAATTGTTTATTTGATATTCAATTGACTTCATTTTAAACAGGATTCCTTAAGACCCAACACGTCATATTTTTTGTGGTGAAATTTGTAAACAGAAAAAACTGACAACTTAATTCAACCCTGAACTTTCCGCCATATTGGTCCACAACTAAGAACCGCCCAGTGGTTCCATTTTTCCTTACACAATTGTATGTCATAGCGTCTCTTCTCTATTCTATCTCTATGATCGAAACAATCAATTGAATTTTTTACTGTAAATTCATATACATAGGTATTTAAAATGGTGTGTTGTAAGTGCATTTATAATAGCTACAGGCATTTTATGTAGATACGTACCTATACAATACATAAGCCATTCACGATTCACGAGTGTTACATTAATAAACATTTCATTCTCACGAAAAACTTTCGCATTTTCTCAAATATTCAAAAATATTTTTCAGAACTTTCTCAATGGACCAGAAAGCGGGACGACACGTTTCAAAGGCTTGAAGTACCTCTTCATGATTTGCTTTCTGTATCATCACTGCTATCATAGTGATCTCGAAACACCGCATTTGACACTATTTAGATGTCCTTTTTAGTGGGAAGTTCATTTGTTACAATATTGACATCGAAATTATTCAAAGTATGTTATCATTGTTATCAACATATCAACAGCTGAATCCAACAATTCGAAAGATCTATCCGATCGCCGTAATGGTTAAGTTTATGGTGGGCATTTATTACCAAAGTTCGGGAAAAAACCCACCTTAGGTATACCTTCTCATCAATACCCATTCAAAGAGTAAGGGCGTTCGCATCGACATCGGACGTGTCGGATCGATCTGAACCGTTCGTTTATTATATCCGGATTGAGGGGAGTACACATCTGGACCGTTCGTCATAAAAATCTGAGCAATCGGATGTCGATCTTTTCGATCGGTCTATTTCGACGGATCAAAGCGATTTTATCCATAGATTTATTTTTATATATTATTTTGTTTTATGTTGAGTTTCCTGATCCGACAACCGATAGATTGAAAAATTCTAATACTTATCAACACTTTTAGTCTTCTGTTTTCATTATTTCATTAAAAACCTAACTAATTCATTAAAAATTCTTGATATAGCTATCGTAGTTATGAATGGACAGGAGGAGATATTGCTTTATCGTTTCGTTTTCGTGTAATTAATTAATTAATTAGGATCTTTAGGTTAACTATCGCTGTAGTGAAAGACCAGAAGAGGATATTGCATTCCTCGTTCCTTTGTATTCAGTCCCTTTGCACCTAATTATTTTTGAGATTTTACTGTAGAGCTACGAAAATGGTGAAAGTATCGTTAAAAGATGAGCATATTTCCCAAAATAGTGAATTTTAAAATCTCATAATCTATGAAAGTAGAACAGAGCAATATGTTTTGTGGCAAAAGCTCTGTACCGTTAGTTTATTCGCAGATATTACAGATGAATCTGTACGATCTGTGGTCACGTGACTAAAAAATCTGTCTGCTCGCAGAGGTCAATGCCGAAGGGGCTTAGTGATGTTATTGTTCTTGGAATATTTCGTTATAGAGAGAGTTTACTCCGTTTAAGAGGGTGTTTTCAACATGGAATTTGGTTTTGAGGTGCAATGTTTTGAACGAAAATCGTTATACAGACGTTTGCTATAGGGAAGTTCCACTGTAGTTTTTTTTTGCAATTTTCAATACTCGAGTTTTTCTATTACCCAGGCTATTCATCTGAAATATTTGGGTCGGTTGAAATGAAATAATAAGATTACATATTACAAACTACGAATGTCATTGTTACGGTGGAATCATTTTTTACGAATGGTTCGATCGCCATTATGAAATTCTATTATTCCATGAATCCCACCGAGAGCAATCTGAAAAAACACTCTATTTGCGTATATAGAAATTGATCGTTCAACTGCAGTAATCTGTTTTGTCTTTTATGGTTTCGGGTGAGTGCTCTGAAATCCAACACAAACAGGCGATTTTACTATCATTCGAGTTTTAAATTTCAACTAGGTATATAAATTCGGATCATACGCATTGAATCAACAACTTAACTGTCGGAAAAATGAAATTTGGGGTTTCTAATAATTTTCTTGAATGAACGAAAGAATATAAAGGGTTTTCTAATAAGAGATGTTATTTTGATATTTGAAGAAATTTGTTTATTTCATTATAAAGAAGAAGCTATACCATTAATAGTGGAAAATAACATCAGGCAAATGACCACCACGACCACGCTTACAGAACCATATCCTTTTAATGAAATTTTCCATAAACAAATCGCAAAGTGACTGCCCTACGTCCTCGATAGCCTCACGAATTCCATCTTCGAGGTCTTGAATCAACGCTGAGTTATTGGCGTAGACCTTCTCTTTCATGTGACCTCAAAGAAAGAAGTCGCAAGGTATTAAGTCACAAGATCTCTGTGGCCAATTGTGATCACCTCTTCGAGAGATAACACGGTCATGCATTTCAACGACCCAATCAGCAAAGACATAACGTTGTTGATAATCAATCGGCTTGAGTTTTTGTGTTAACTGAACTTATAAGCCTTAAGGTTGACGCTCACTTGGACGACGAGACGAAGCGAAGAGTTGTTTTCTGCAGGCACGATTTGTACTGAATCAATGGGTAGACGCTCACTTGGGAGGAGCGAAGCGAAGATCAGAATCGTTTGATTCAGTGCAAATCGTGCCTGCGGAAAACAACTCTTCGCTTCGTCTCGTCTCGTCTCGTCCAAGTGAGCGTCAACCTTTATTCGGAGCCTATAACTTTATCATTCCTTCGAGCAGGTACATCAATCGAAACAAGCTGGTTTTTCTTTGTCATTGTAATGAGGAATTTTTCACAGTTAAAAATAAACTCTGATGTGCAGTAGCGGCATGCGAAATCTGAAAAAGTCTGCAGAACAAATCTGGCTGTTTTTAGATGTTCAAATCCATAGAAATAGAGAAGGACGACCGAGCAATAACCGCCTGAAAGTGTCACTAATCAGAGAAAGAGAGGACGCGATATCGCGGCCATTACCTGTCTTTTTTTTGTGGATCTGTGGTGAGTAATAACCAATCAGCTCTGGTATCATAGAAAAAAATGAATAACTACAAAATTACAATCACAATATTTGAAGAACTGATAGCTTCATTTATAATCAGAAATCCACCAAATTCTGATCATTAGATGATAGTTAGATCTATTTTTTTGTGACATTCACCAAATAATTCTATACATATTTAACTTAATATTCGCCTTTCAGTCAGGTATTCGAAATCGTGGTTCCATTCTATTGATTCATGATCTAAATATTTTTTTAAAATTCAAAGCTACGAAAATATCAAGTTTCGAAGTAATCGTGAATAAGCTGGGTTTTAAGCACGACATCATTGGCATGGACAACTTTGAGCAGATGTAAGATTTGAATAATGAATACAACGACACCCACAGTTCTCAGGAAATTCAAATTTGAAGGACCATTCTCCCGAAATGCTTCTAACTTTTCTTCAGTTCTGTATTAATTGATCTTATGATATCAAAATCACTTTACATTTATTCCTGTTGCGCCACTGCTATAAAAACACAAACACTCGTTCATGTCGAAAAATCAACGTTCTGGACTGTTAAAACACCGCGTTGCAAAAAACAGTCTTTATTCAGCATAGTCAGTTTCTAATTTTGCTGCAACTACATTAGAAAAAAGATAAAGATAAATTCTCAAACGAAAAAACGAAGAATCACATTTCCTAATGCAATTTTGTTGAATGACTAACAGTATCCCTGAGTGCATCCTCAAAATTTTTAGGTCTTTGTATTGAAAACGACTTGAAATGGAAAACCCATTGCAAGTGCACATCTTCATCCTGTGATTCGATCACTGAATATTCTAAAGTATCAGTTGGATGAATATGTACCAAAAATCATATATTATGTATCTTAGCAAGTTTGAAGCCGTGATTCTTACTACATAATTTTCTGAAGATGCAGTAATCCATGGAATAGAACTTAGTGAACCGGAAGTGTGAGTAAAAACCAAATTAAAATTTGGTTTTCTCCTGATTCGAACAATTGCATGAAAGCTTCAGACTTTCCGTCAGTTTCAATATAAATATATCCTATGTATTATCTCAAAATCACTTCACATGCATTCCTGTTACGCCACTGCTATAAAAAACATAAACACTCGTTCATGTCGAAAAATCAACATTTCGTTCAGGACTGTCAAAAAACACCGCGCTGCAAAAAAACCGGTCATTATTCACCATAGTCATTTTCTACTTTTGCTGCAACTACGTTCCATAAAACGAAAGCCAAACGTACACCGGAGTCTCTAATTAAATACCAACATGGAAAAGCAAACATAACTATTTAAGTCATTTGCTTTGGAGATCCGACCGTCTCTAATCTATGAATTATGTTGGCAGCCCTGAAAATCCCTGATTTATCGACAGACGAAGTATCCGGTGTAACTGGATGCGACAAAATAAAATCCATCCAAGCTGGCCATATTGCGTAAACGTTTTGCGCCCTATTTATATCATATTATAGGTCATCTCTGACGGATTCCTGATGATTGATCGTTATTTACGGGAACGAAACATGATCCGATTTAATCTGTGCGAGTTTTTGTTGCTTTGAGAGCAGAAACATAGTTTTTCCAGATAGGGTTAGCTTGCGAGCTCCATTTGTAGCTTATAAAAGGTTAGATTCAGGCAAATGTGGCTTAGGCCATATTTTAGGTTCGCAGGTTTTCGTATTGTCTGAGGATCACAGGTGGAATGACAGAGATTAATGCTGATGAAATGAAACAAGTGGGATAAAGCGGAAAAATCTACCGTACGATGATAGTTTTGATTTTCATACGAAGGTTTGTCTGGAAGAATGTGAATTGAATGGAATTCTGAAGAATAAAGTACGGGAAGTCTTGTCTTGAAGTTTATGCTTTATAGGGTTTCTGTTTGCATGTTTTCTAGGAAAACAACTCAAAAAATCCTAAACATTCATGGAAAATCAAAGAGGTCGCCAAGAGCGATGATGAAGCCGATAACCTCCTGAGGAGTCTTGGTCGTACCTTTTGGCCAGCAAGCTCTGGAAACTTGAGGACCAAGTGTTCAGCGGTTTCTGCTTCTGCTGACTTTCCCATACAGTACAAATGATATTCTTGAAGACGACACTGGTCTGCAGTCCCACCATCACCTTACGCACAGCTCGTGAAAGCTCTCTGGTAGTAGGTGAAATGATCATAAGTTTTTGACCTCAGTAAGTCCAGTAGAGTTTCTTCAGAAAATTATTCTGTTATTCAACTCCTACTGATAGACCGCTGCTTTTGTGGGTCTTTTAGCATCCCGTAGAAATGCACAGGTCCAGCAGTCCATCCAAGCTGGCCATATTTTATAGAAAGTACCAAACTTTCTACAAAACTAAAATATGATATAAATAGGGGTGCGTTATTTACGGAACGAAACATGATCCGATTTAATCTGTGCGAGTTATGGTAGCCTTTGAGAGCAGAAACATAGTTTTCTGATGCTTCTGCTTTTGATCCACTGAGCTTGTAAATCTCATATGCTGCTTCTCCATACGGTATAAATGAGATATATTGTGTAGAAAAAGTGTGCTGCCAGCAAACCCATCATAAACCGAAGCTTAGCTCCTGACTTTCTAGCTTTCTGGTATGGGTGTGAAATCATAACGAATTTCTAAGCCTAGGTAGGTCCAGGAGTGTTTCTTCAGAGGGCTATTTTACTCCAATTATTGGATCGTTTCCCTATATAAGTCTTTTTCAAGCCTCCAGAAGAGCTTAGATCGAGCAGGTGTTAACCTTGAAGCAGTTCATTAACTTTTTCATTTTCTTCAACACCACAATATTCTGGCATCTATAATAAAATCACCTATTTTCTCTTGCCAATTGATTTATAGTGTAACGGCACTCCCAGGTCATCAGAGAATGTGTCATTTCAAAAAACTCCGAGCGCATATGTAGACAGCCAGTATCTCTGTCTTCAGAATAGCTCACATCATGACAGCTTCAGGAGTTTTCTGATATAGATAGGTGAAATCATTACGAATATTTTGCCCTATGCATGTCCAGGAGTATTTTTCCACATTATTATTTCTGTTATATTGGAATTTTTTAAGCCCACTGACAGGCACAGGTTCAGCAGGTGTTAACCTTGATGTACTTTTAGCCAGTTCGTCAGCTTTTTCATTTCCTTCAACAACACAATGTCCTAGTACCCATAAAAGAGTCACTTTTTTGTCTCTTGCGAGATCCTTTATAATGTTATGGCAATCCCAGGTCAGAAGAAACCCTGCCAGTGTGATTTCAGAGATCTCAGCCTGGTCTGGCTGGTGTTGTAGACATGCGCCCCCTTGAGATTCATTTGAAGACACCGCTGAGCGGATATATGTAGACATCCAGTAAGTATCTCTATAAGTGAAATAAAGGTCTCACTGAGCAGGGCTTTAGATATTTAATATGTGCAATTTTTGTTCCTTTGATAGCCGACCATAGTTTTTCCACATAGGGTTAGTTTTCCTTCATTCGTTCAACACTATTTCTTAGTTTTCGTAGTTTCACGATTTCCTACGTATAGAAAATGGAAGGCTTCTCAAAGAAAATGAAGAACTGTATTCTTCCGATTTAAAATGCTCAAAGAAAAGGCCCATTTCAAAGTTCTGGAGGGTAGTCTTTATAATTATAAAGGCAGAAGAGAACTATTATCACACAATTCTTCGACAAATTTTATTCATTCTAGAAGCGCAGCTCCATTAATTCAACTGAAGGATTTCAAAATGGCCGACCAACAAAATTTTTAAGTCCTCATTATAGAAGCAGAAGAGATATAAATATTAGGTCATAATGTTTCGCCAAACTAAATGTATTTTGAAGACCCAGCTCTACGAATTGAACTGGAATCTTACCAATTCTTATGATTTCAGCAATTTCAAAATGACTGACACAGAGAGAAATCAAAATCTTCATTATAGAGGAAGACAGAATCATTCACATTCACTCTTAAGGACCAGTTCTAAGAACTCAAATTGAGGTTCTCACGCGAACCGAACACCATTCTTCTGATTTTGTCAGTTTCAGAATGGCCGGCCGGGATAAAAGAAAGTCTTTTTATAAAAGCAAGACAGACTTATTATCACATAATTTTTCGAAAAAGCAGACTCAACGAATTGAACTCTAGTATCTCATGCGGACCATACACATTCTTCTGATTTTGGAAATTTCAAATTGGCTGACCAAGAAAAATTGAAGTTTTCATTAAAGAAGCAGAAGAGAACTGTTATTACACAATTTCTCGACCAACTTTATATACTCTGAAGGGACAGCTCTCAGCTCTTTTATGATTAGTTCTGTATGGTCAACCAATAAAATATATTCCTGATGCTAAAGCATAAAAAAATTATTATTACACAATTTTTGAATAAAATATAATCACTCTTAAGACCCAAGATTTCAGTATAACTGTAACGCAGGATTTACTGAGGAACTTAACATCACATAAATATATTCGATATCAGTTCATGGAGCTGGGCTTTCAGAGTGAATATTCTTGTCGAAAAAAATTTTTTTTAATGGTTTTCTTCTGCCTTCTTGATATAGGTTTGATTTTTCTTTCAAGCAATTCTGAACTTGCAAAAATCAAGAAAATATGTTCGCTCCGAGATATCCTACATTTCATTTCACGAAGCTATTACGTACTTCACTTATATTCAGCCGGTCTCCCGACATATCGATAATCAGTTCTCAGTCTCACTTTCTACATTCACTACAGTTAGAAGATAACTCCTTTTCATAAAATCTTTACACACATTGAACTTTGAAACTATACTAAAATCAATTTCAAGCGGATAACCGGTTATCATTTTGGTTAACCAATTGCATTTAAGCGGTTTTGGTTATTTTTGGTTCAAAGTAATGACGTCATGAATTAGCCCTTCGATGTCATTGATTTGAACCACAAATGACCAGACTCAAGAGCTGGATTAGTCTTCTGGTTATTAGAAAAGTAGGATTGTACGCGGCAAATTTCAAAAGTTGTTGACTGGCGAAGCATACTCGAAGAAGATATGTAATCGTGAGCTTAGCTACGTTACGATTTATAGTGTGCAAACTATTTCAACAATTTCAATTATAGGCTCAGCTTCATTCATTAGGAATCAAACTTATCTATTGAAATCTCTAAGTTAGGTTCGGAAATTAACGCATCCAAAAGCTTCTGTCTTTTCAATATTATTTAAAATAGAATTGTCTGAAGTTCTTAAAGATTGGTGATATTGTTTGACTATAACAAAACATTATTTCTTTACTTGGATGATAGAAAAATATTTGTGTTACAATTAATAGCTCTCGACTGTTAGAAAAAATTATGAATTTGTGGTTTAAGTTCCCAAAAAAAGTTTTATTAATAGGCAACTTAACTGTGACATGTGAGATGTAGCCAAATACCATAGTGATAGCAAAACATGTGAATTTAAATCTATTGAATAGTGTCCTCCTGTACATTCTTTCGTGATATTCTCCCTTCGAATCATTTCTATCAGAAGAAAAACTTTTTTTGTCAAGCGGAACATTCTGGAAAACACATGTTCATCATTACATTGAACCCACGTTTCAAACATTAATATTTTGGAATGCATGGAGTTAAAATAAAGTATAAAAAATATAAATATAACCTTTATTGACAAATAACCAGAAACCGCATTCAAGCGACGAGAGCCGAGATGGGTTATTCGTTCTAGGAAAAAAAGGGGAATAACCAAGAACTGAACCAACGATAACCGCAGTTATTATTGGTTATCCACTTGAAATTGATTTAAGTGTTAACAGATTATACCAGTCATCATCTATAAAAAAAACTAACTCACCTCTTCCACTCCTTCCAACGAACCTCAAATCATTAAACTTCGCCACCTGGTTCTTCATAACGGCCGTACAATTCTCAATTCAGCACAAAAGTTCTCGTCATTGCCAGCCCTCACCGTCACTACAGTTCCATCACCAACTTCACCGAGCGCCACAACCTTGAACGCAACCGGTAAAGTCTTGTTCGACCTCCAATGAGGCGGCAAAACCGTACAAACCACATGAGGACAACCGGTTCTCACCAGTTCACCAGGATGCTCCGCTAAGAGTCCATCTATAGTCCTTTCGGCCAACATATCCGCTGTCAAATTACCGTAATTCCGATCGTACTGGCCAGTCGTTGAGGTCACTTCGCTCGAGAGATGCATTCTTACGTCAACTGTCAAGGTGACAGTTCATCACAGGCGACTAGATTCGACTTGAAAAACGCGGATTCAATCGCAGGTCTTGAACGTGCTGATTGCGTGCAGTTATTAGGAGGGAAACGCGAAAATATGAGTAAAAATCACGCCTGTGGTGGGCGACCGCACAGTTGGAAAAGTGCGCGTCAGAGTTTTCCACTCTTTCCACTCCGTTTTTACCCCCCCCAGTCAGCAATATGTTTTTCTAATTAGGTTTTTTCATCTCACTTCCGGCAGTGGGGATGATCATCACTTTTTTCTCTTCGAGGACATAATCTGTTCATTATTTATTTGTGTTTTACACGGAGGGAGGGTTGTAACTTGTTTCCATAATATGCTTCGTAATTTTTCCTGTAGGGATGCTCGGTGTGTTGGGGTGGTTCCTGAAAAAGATAATAGCGCTTAGTACTAATGATACGAGGTGTGAATGGGTTAAATAGGAAAAAATATGATTGCTAAATTATATTCCTGATCAATTTGAAGAGTGAAAATTCGCTCAATTTTCAAATTTAATGTTGAGCAATGAACGTACACATGTATTTTGGAATTTTATTAGAGAATGACTGTAAGTGAATGAGAATGTTTTTTAATGATGTGAATTTTTTCAGTTTTGTATTACTCCTTCAATTCACGTATAATGTAAAACGTTAGAATTATTTCACAACATCAATAATGTAATACACCCCAATGATACAGACTAACCTAAAAAAACCAAAGTGTGAACAAGTCACAGTCACTTTTTCTTCATGAGAAAAATGGCTAGGAAAGGATTATCCCTTTTACATACACTATAGGTATGCTGACCCTGACCTGAAGTTTAGCTTCAAGAAGAAGCTTTTTGAGTTTGAAATGAGCACAATGTGGCTTGTTTAAAATATGGTTGAGAATCAATTGAAATAGCTTACTGCACTTCCACCTTGACATTTTGATGTTTCTAGGAGAAGGGTTTTAATTGAAATTGTCATGGATATCATTCCATATTGAAGTGGTTAGTAGCTTAATGAAGAACAGATTTTGTCAATCTGTTTTTCCAAATTTTTGAATTTGAATAGGTAACATATCAAATGATTCAAGTATTTGTCACTTGAAAGCAACAAACGGCTTTGGAACCGCTCTATACTTAAACTTTTTTTAGTGATAAATGGTGAATTGATATATTAATGAGGTCATTTCCATCAATTTAACTTCTTCTATTTAATCATCTTTCACCTCTCTCCGAAAAATTTGTCGTTTTTGGCAGTTCTCAAAAATCAACCGAATACTTTAATACATTTAATCCAATATTCATAATATTCATTGAATCTTCTTAAGGCTAGATCTCATCATTGCAGACCAAGTATTTTTTTATATCATCAGACGTTTGCCTGAAGCTTCATCCCATGAAACCCTGTGGTCTTCATTCAGAGCACGTTGGACAAGCTTTGACTTATTCGGATCTCCTCATTGAGCTAGTTTATATAGTCCGTTCATGAAAGTTTTAGCCGTCGGTTGGCTATGACAATTTGGCATATTCCACTGTGTATATTGAAATTTTAGGTTATGTTGTTTATTTTTTTTGTCAGATTGATATGCATTGTTGTCAATATTGCATAGAGTTCTCGCAAGCACGTTGGAGGACGCCGAGTACATTTGGCAACATTGACATATTTTTACATTATGACAGCCAATACTACCAACTTTAGATAAAAAACGATCTCCTACTATGCGCTCAAACTTTCGTGAACGGACTATATGTTCTTTGTTCATTTGAAGGGCGTGTAGTTTCCCCAATATAAGGTACTCATAAGGTATTTCAATGGTGGGTTTGATCTGCAAGATACAAGTATATTTCCGGTGACTTCCGATAGAATCTTTGGCAGATATAAATATTCTTTTCTCCACCATCTCAAATTCATTTCTCACCAAAAGTCGTAAGGTGCCAGAATTAAGACGCTGAAAGGGTCCCGTATGACGGAAGCAACCGTTTTGTCATTCTAATAGAATCCATAAACGAAGGGTAGAAATTTATGCTGATATGTAGATCTAATAGTTCCTGAACAACAATGTTCAGCAGTAGAAATAAACAGCTTCAAAGCTGCCACGCGAAAAGTTGTGGAATTAACAGTTCATGAAGAATGAGCAAGTTGCTGACCGTCGTCATCGACTGAAGGTTGAATAACTGCAGACCTCAGTCTACCATCTGTTCAAACGTCAATAGGAAAAATGTTTCGGTACTTCAATGCGATGCAATGGCAGAGAGCTATTCGAAATGATTTCCAAGATATGGCAGTGTTTTCGTTATAGTATATCAGGAGCAATAAGCCAGATTATGAAATGAAGGGTCTCAAAGTGCCTCATATCATGCAGGGTTATTTCCATATTAGGATAATCTGGATGTTATTAGCATATCCAGGGAAGAACAATAAGGTCTCTTCAGTCGGGGTCCTGGTCACTCAAATTATCAAAAAAAGTGATGGTAAAGACAAATGCTCCTATAATAAAGTGTCTCTGGAAAGAGTAAAAACTGAAAGAGAAGCACTGTGCAGGAGTCTTTCGGAAATGGATCGTTCAAAATAGTTCCCCTGAAACTATAAATCTGCAAAATCCAAAAAGTATTTGGATCTCACTAAGAATAAGTTACGATTCCTTACTGACTCTCTAACAGGACATCCTCACCTTAGGAAGCAGATGCTAAGAATTGGCTTAACAGAAACCGACAGGTGTAGATTCTATGCAGAAGAGGAAAGCTCCAGTTCACTTAGTTACAGAATTCTTCGCCATTGCAAGCCATTGCAAAGAATGGCTTGGACAAGAGAACTATAAAGCTGAATTAGCCTTCATGACGTGCTCTAAAATACTGCTTTCTATACGCACTTTAGGGCATACTGTAGCACCGTTGCAAAACGGCTCTGTTGGGGACACAATATATCTCAAAGTTGCAATGGAACATAACCTCAACAATCTACAATCCTACCTTCATATTTCATATATTGATTGAAATATAATCTGGGAGGATTTTGCATTTCTGAAAAACTTTTTTCGTTTTCACACCCAGCCTCTGAAACAGAAATATTTGAAAAATTTAATTAGATGAAGTGCTCTCTGCGAAAATCTTTGCACTTATTTGTCAGGAGCAAATTGGTTTTGAAAAAATTGTTGCCTAACAGTAAACTAAAAAGGAAATAAATGAAAATGATAATTTAACGTTTCGGTGTCTATATCAGACACCTTCTTCGGACATACTTGTAAAATCTTCGGAATTGTGTGTTTTTTCATTTGCAGCCTAATTGACATTGAAGGTTGCCAACACATAAAGATGTTGAGTTATTTAATTTTGAAATTTCCGGATGTCATTTCTCTCTCCAATAAATCAATCCAACTACTATCTATTCCAACAGAACAATTGGCCAAATAATCTACTTCATCTAACAAAATACATCAGGTTCCATCATTAGGATCTTTGTGTTGTTCCAGTTCATCATAATGATCTCCGCTATTTGAACATACAGGATCAGCGATATGTGATCTTGAAATGTCTCTATTTTTGATGTTGTTCTTATGTTCCCGTTATATTATCTGTTTCAGAGACTGGGAGTGAAAACCTAAAAAGTTTTTTAGATAGTTGATAGTTTACAGAGGGGTTACAGTTCACTGCGACCTTAAGGTCTATTGTGCCCCCTTACAGAGCTGTTCTGGCCAAAAACCTTCACAGCTCACCTTCCAGTTCCAGAGATCTAATGAAATCTAGTAACTGTGAAGGCTTCAACGAGGCTGGTTCCTCACTCTTGCAAGTTTCTTGTCCAAGGCATTTCCTCCTCAGGCTCGTAATGCCAAGGCATTCCGTGACTAGGTGAATGGGGGTTTCTTCCTCCTCCCCACAGAACCTACACTCGTCAGTGTCCGACAATCCCATCCTCAACAGGTGCTTCCTGAGGCGATAATGTCCTGTAAGAAAGCAGTGAGGAGGTGCAATTGCTTCTTACCAAGATCCAGATATCTTTTGGATTCCGCTGTCTCGAAGTTCCGAAGGAACTCAGTGGAATGATCCATCCCTGGGAGATTCCGCCAGAGCTTTTCCCTCTCGGCATTCTCCTTCTCCAGAAACTCCTCCTTATAGGTACATTTAGATATACCACAGAAGGGTTCTGGGCCAAAGAGTGACATTTGTGCGCCCTCTTTGGCAAGTGTATTGGCCTCTTCGTTTCCTTCGATTCCGAGTGGCCGGGAACCCAGATTAAAAAGACCTTATTTTTCTTGCCTACCTCGTTGAGTTTTTTCCGGCACTCTCAGATCATCTTAGAATCGATGACGTAGGAGCTCAGTGCTTTAATAGCAGCTTGACTATCTGTGTGTATGGCTAGATCACACTTCTGATAGTTTTTTTCTAGATTTATATCTAGACCTCTTTCAATAGCTAAGATTTCCGCTTGAAAGACGCTCATATAGGAGCCCAGCGACAGTGCACACTTGGTGCTTGGCCCGTATATCCCGGCGCCTGCTCCTGTAGAGGTTTTGGAACCATCTGTATACCATTTTACGGTATTTTCTTTGAGATTATAGTCGGTGTATTTCCGTTTCCAATCATCTCTTTTACTTAGCAATGTCATGAAGTTTTTTAGAAAATCATATTTCATATCAATATATTTCCTATCCAACCCCTAGCAGATATAAATATTGTTTTCTCCACCATCCCGAATTCATTTCGCACCAGCAGTCGTCAGGCGCCAGAATCATGACGTTAGAAGGGTCCCGTACGACGGAAGCAACCGTTTTGTCGTTCTAATAGAATCCATAAACGAAGGGTCGTAGGGTTCAGATAACGAAACCGTGAAAAGGAGACGAGCGGAGCTGGGTCGAGATGAATCAGATCAGCTGATTTGTGATTCCCTCGCTGCGACATCCATAGTTAACTGGACCAAAACGTGCGTCGACTGTCAAATATTCTTGGCTCACCCTAGTTTATAGCAAAGGGTGCGAGCAAGGAGGAATCTACAAGGGTGGCATAAAAAACTAATTATCTTGTAGACGGGGCTCGATCGGGTTGTTTGTGATGTGTTATGTTGGATCTGAGAATGAATGGATTTGAAATAATGGTCGAAAAAAATTGAAATCGTTTTTTTTTAAATTGAAAAGTTTGTGATGCTCGTCACTAAGGGATGTCATGCAATACTTTTTCAACGAAGACACGCTGGAAATTTATGTTGAACGAATATGAAAGTTTGTTACAGTTCAATTCGTGGATAATTCTATGAAATCGTGCTTATTATATTTGCAACTAGAAGTTGTTCAACTAATGAAATAAAATACCAGTCATAAAAAATTAATTGATTCGCCAAAATGAATGCAAATATAAGGATAAATCGTTAGATATATTATAACAATATTGAGCTAGAACTACGATAGGAAAGAAAAACAGCTGTCTTGAAAAGGTGATCATAGGAAGTTTTTTCTCGAAACAACGGTAGTTAGAATTGTTGAAAAACTGTTTTTATACGTTTTTTTCGATAAGAGGAAGTTGGATCTTATAAGAGTAAATTTAATAAACTCACAACTCGTAGGTATTCTTCTGAAGTGCCAAAACGAATACAGTTTCTATATTATTTTCTCGAATATTGGGATATGTTTAGAACAATTGTTGCAATTTATTTCATACTATGCTGAATACATTATTCTATTTTCGAGATATACTGATCAACTATCGATTGAAATATACTCTGGGAGGATTCAATCTTATTACAAATGAGAAAATATACAATTCTGAGATTTCAAGAGTTTGTCTGAAGAAGGTGTCTGATATAGCCACCGAAACGTTACAATATCCTTTTTTTTTGTTTCATTTTTCAGTTTTACTGTTAGGCAACAATTTTTTCAAGACCAATTTGCTCCTGACAAATACTTAAGTGCAAAGATTTTCGCAGGAGCACTTCACCTTAATCAAACATTTTCAATTATTTATGTTTCAGAGACTGGGAGTGAAAACCTGTAAAGTTTCTAAGAAGTACTGATCAACTGTATGCAAGTTCCAAGTTGTAAAACAGATATATTCTCTGAAGAAAATAAATTCAAATTTTGCAATACAGAGAAGTTGTAGTCATTTGAATATCGACCAATCATGGCGTTAGCTGAAAACACGAAAACTGGACCGATAAAGGATTGTCTAGTTGACTGAACTCAAAAACGAATGATCAGTATTACAAAAATATTTTCAGAATTAGCTATGCTGATGTCTTGAACTGCTCCTGCATAGTCTCATTTACCATCGTCTTATTTTCAAACTTCATGAGATGTAATAAAGATAAAGATAATCCACGACTATTGTAAAATCCGTCCATTGTACGTTTCTGTGCTCGGCCTCAATAATACCCATTAATTACAAGGAAATAATGAGATTATAATTCACTGCTGTCAGATGTTTCATAGATTTAGCTTTGATATAATATTCTTTGAATTGGTAATCCTTCATTATTCTAGAGTACTCCAACTAACAAATATGGGCATACCTTGTCAATCGAGGGCCAAATCTACTTTCATTATATCAATTACAGCTTTTTTTATGACCAAGGGCCTATTACACCAAATACTTTGCAACTTTTCACTTTGCAAATGATCACATTGCACGAAACGCATTCATAATTGAAAAGTGAAATGTGAATAGTCAAGTGCAAAGTGAGAATCACTTCGCAGAAATTGAATATTGGAGAAAATGTTGTGCAATATAATTAATTTTCACTTTTGAAGTTTGTCAGAGTGCAAAGTGCGAAGTGAAAAGTTGCAAATTATTTTTGCATTTTGGTGCAAAATTTCTCACGTGTCAACTTTACTCTTTCCACGCTTGTCATAGAAAAGTCTTGTCGCGGTCGCCAAATGTTAAAATCTTCAAGAAATATATTCAGTAGTCGTGGGTAAAGTATAGTATGCTACTCGCGTATAATGGCTGTTATTCACTCGGTGATTCGGGCCACTCGCCTCGTGAATAATAACTAGTTGCAATATACTATTTTGAGACTACTTGATATTATTTATTCAGGTTTTTGAGGCAGGATTTTATGAGATTCAAAGCTGAACTAAATTTTTATGGCTTTGAACTAGAAATAAACATACCTATAAGTGATGACAATGTATTCTCTCAAAGATACCAACATTAGTACTACCTCCCTCAGTTGCGCCTTTTCAACTTCATTTCTTCAGTATTATGCTCAATTATTCCATTTGACATTTACCTTCATTTTATATTCATATTTTTTTAAAAAATTGGAAAATAATTAGTGGAATTATGATAAGGTATAATAGAATAAGATAAAATACAAAGTTATGTCGTTTTTTTCGCATAAATTTCATCAGGAATTTTGAACTTTTCACTAAAAGCGTTAATTTTCAGATCATGAAACCTCCATAATTTTCACGGTAGATGAAATATTTTATGATATAAGTGGTAGTCATAAGATTCCTAAATCCATGTAATATATCAAATCGTAATTTATCTAGTTGAAAGTATTGGTAGCTGTGTGAAAAATTCATGAAAATGCTTTTCCATTGGTACTTTTTACAGTTGCTAGTTCCGCTAAGTCAATATTGAAGAAATAACTTCGAATTCTTTCCTTTAACAAAGATAAGCTTGGACTTCAAACATATATGAAATGTATTTCTTTTATATCAGAAATTAGTCGAAAACAATTTTTGAGGACACATAAAATTGAAAGAGTGAAAATTATATACACATTATCGTAAGGATTAAACCTAAAAAACAACAGAATTGTTCAGATGCAGAAGAATGATGAACAAAGATACATCACAAAGAAAATTTGAAAAAACAATTTAAAAAACGAAAAATAATATACTCCATTTACATATAAAACTCTTCCGCGTCAACCGACGTTCACACACACTCTACCTTCCAACACAGCCTGTATACTCAGTAACGTATGTAATTACGCATAAAATGGGGTGAGAATCACATTACACCCTTCTACAACAATTAGGGACACAACATCCACAGAGTCGCGGTCGACATCGATCGACGCCGCCGTCAACCCGAACACCCTGTATACATGTGTGAACTAACCTAAATTGTTAAATCCTCTCTTCGCCACTCGAGAACCAAAAAACCAACCACCAATCAAGACCACAAGACCGTCTTACGCACGAGTTTTTGAGCCTCAAATCGTCTGGCGTTCTTTTCGCGGCACGGCGCTATCTGACATTAAGAAAGAGTATAAAAGTAAAATCGCGGGGTCTTGTGGGTGGTAAGAGGTGGTTGGGGGCGGGGCCTGTTGAGGTAGACCGCCACCGCCGACGTCGCCGCCAACCAGGAAAGACGCCGGATTTTTACCCCTAACCATCGTCGTTTCTTAGAGGTTTACCAAGGAAGGGACGCAAGCGCGAGCACTTCTTCAAGTCTTTTGGCCTTTTTTGTCGCATCCGTCTCTTCTTAACCCTGCGGGTTAAGCCTCTGTCCTTGTCGTCCACTTTCTTGCCGAAGAAAACGCTTCTCGGTTTTTAATGCCTTCGTCTCCCTTCGTTTCTTGGAGACGAACATCGTGGTGTCCTTGTCCGACCCTTGCGAGATGACCTTAGCAGTCGACACCGTTTTGTCATGTCTTGGCCTGTTTGTACCATATTTTTTACCTAAAAGATTCATTTGGGGTGATTGCAAACATTCAAGGCGGTTTCGAGTCCTATTGGGAAGCCTGAGGAAGGTTGAATTGGAATATTGGATTTTCCAGACTGAATCTGTTTGAACTGAAGAAAAAAAGTTGAACATATCTCTCATATACGACTGATAAAAACTGCTTTCATGAACTATATTTTCTAGATCACAAGCAATACCATTTCAACTCATGTGGAGTGATCGGAAGAATATATCAATATTGCAAAGAAAGTCATATGAAGGTCTTGATGTTGAACAGATAACTTGAAAGAACTAAGCTTGCGTTACAAGGCTATGAAACTCCTCAAGATTTCCAAAAGCTACAGAGTAGAGCAAGTCTTTCAGGTAATCTAAGTGGAAAATCCCTCGAATCCAGATCAGGAGAGCTTGGGTAGGTGATAGATTATTGATTCCGTTCGCTTACACTGAGATGTAATTCTTCTGCCAGATATACTCTGTAGATTTTCCTTATTCAGCAAAGAATTTCCACTTATTATTTATTCCAGACCAAGAGTGCCACTGCGTTACCTGAGATGAAAGTGTTCTGTGAAGTGTTACCAATCTTTGTGATTCTAATGAAGCTGTTGATCTTCCAGTTCAGAAGTTCTCGAAGATCTTTCTCTGATAGAGTTTCTGCTCTTGAAGGAAAAACATTCGTTAATACCCAGGAAAGATGCCAGATTTTACCTCGACCAATCACCATGGTCGTTTCTTAGAGGTTCACCAAGGAAGGGACGCAAGCGCGAGCACTTCTTCAAGTCTTTTGGCCTTTTTTGTCGCATCCGTCTCTCCTTAACCCTGCGGGTTTAGGCGCTGTCCTTGTCGCCCACTTTCTGGCCGAAGAAAACGCTTCTCGGTTTTTAATGCCTTCGTCTCCCTTCGTTTCTTGGAGACGAACATCGTGGTGTCCTTGTCCGACCCTTGCGAGATGACCTTAGCAGTCGACACCGTTTTGTCAGTCTTGTCCTGGTTTTGTACCATATTTTTTACCTAAAAGATTCATTTGGGGTGATTGCAAACATTCAAGGCGGTGTTCGAGTCCTATTAGGAAGCCTGAGAAAGGTTGAATTGGAATATTGGATTTTCCAGACTGAGTTTGTTTGAACTGAAGAAACAAAGTTAAACATATCTCTCATATACGACTGATAAAAACTGCTTTCATGAACTATATTTTCTAGATCACGAGCAATACCATTTCAACTCATGTGGAGTGATCGGAAGAATATATCAATATTGCAAAGAAAGTCATATGAAGGTCTAGATGTTGAACAGATAACTTGAAAGAACTAAGCATGCGTTACAAGGCTATGCAACTCCTCAAGATTTCCAAAAGCTACAGAGTAGAGCAAGTCTTTCAGGTAATCTAAGTGGAAAATCCCTCGAACCCAGATCAGGAGAGCTTGGGTAGGTGATAGATTATTGATTCCGTTCGCTTACACTGAGATGTAATTCTTCTGCTAGATATACTCTGTAGATTTTCCTTATTCAGCAAAGAATTTCCACTTATTATTTATTCCAGACCAAGAGTGCCACTGCGTTACCTGAGATGAAAGTGTTCTGTGAAGTGTTACCAATCTTTGTGATTCTAATGAAGCTGTTGACCTACCAGTTCAGAAGTTCTCGAAGATCTTTCTCTGATGATTTCTGCTCTTGAAGGAAAAACATTCGTTATACCCAGGAAAGATGCCAGATTTTACCTCGACCAATCACCATGGTCGTTTCTTAGAGGTTTACCAAGGAAGGGACGCAAGCGCGACCACTTCTTCAAGTCTTTTGGCCTTTTTTGTCGCATCCGTCTCTCCTTAACCCTGCGGGTTTAGGCGCTGTCCTTGTCGCCCACTTTTTTGCCGAAGAAAACGCTTCTCGGTTTTTAATGCCTTCGTCTCCCTTCGTTTCTTGGAGACGAACATCGTGGTATCCTTGTCCGACCCTTGCGAGATGACCTTAGCAGTCGACACCGTTTTGTCATGTCTTGGCCTGTTTGTACCATATTTTTTACCTAAAAGATTCATTTGGGGCGATTGCAAACATTCAAGGCGGTGTTCGAGTCCTATTAGGAGGGCTGAGGAAGGTTGAATTGGAATATTGGATTTTCCAGACTACGTCTGTTCCTACCGAAAAAAAAGTCAACTGTATGGCTGATGTCTCATATATCTCATATAAGACAAGAATCAACCGAAAACGACTGAGACAAGCCTTTTTACTTCAAAATCACCATCAATTCTTTTTGAACTTCTTCAAGAAAATATTCACAATTTCACCTATGAATTATAATTTAATAGATCTTCACTACATTGTCATTTGAGAAAAAACCATCGAATTCAACTGAAAAGTGATATCATCGGAAAAATGTACCAGAATCGTAACAAAACACATAAAATTTCGAGATGTAGAACAGATAACTTTGTTGGATTAAGCTTGTGTTGCTCCGCTACGCAAGACCTCTAGGTTTCCAAGAGGTACAAAGTAGACTTCATCCTCGAAGTAACCACAGATCAGCAGAGAATTCTTTTGTTAGATACTCTGTAGAATTTTCTTCCACTCCAAGGACTTCTCACTTATTATTCCTTGGAAAAAAGTGTTCTGTGAAAATGTGTAACAAACTCTTAAGATTCTATGAAAGCTCGGCATCTTCAAACTCGGTAGTACTGGAATAGTTTTCTTCAGTATTTTTGATAATAAGAAGAAAGGAAGGGACGCAAGCGCGAGCGCTTTTTCAAGTCTTTTGGCCCTTTTTGTCGCATCCGTCTCTCCTTAACCCTGCGGGTTTAGGCGCTGTCCTTGTCGCCCACTTTCTTGCCGAAGAAAACGCTTCTCGGTTTTTAATGCCTTCGTCTCCCTTCGTTCTTGGAGACGAACATCGTGGTGTCCTTGTCCGACCCTTGCGAGATGACCTTAGCAGTCGACACCGTTTTGTCATGTCTTGGCCTGTTTGTACCATATGTTTTACCTAAAAGATTCATTTGGGGTGATTGCAAACATTCAAGGCGATGTTCGAGTCCTATTAGGAGGGCTGAGGAAGGTTGAATTGGAATATTGGATTTTCCAGACTGAGTTCGTTTGAACTGAAGAAATAAGGTTGAACATATCTCTTATATACGACTGATAAAAACTGCTTTCATGAACTATATTTTCTAGATCACAAGCAATACCATTTCAACTCATGTGGAGTGATCGGAAGAATATATCAATATTGCAAAGAAAGTCATATGAGGGTCTAGATGTTGAACAGATAACTTGAAAGAACTAAGCTTGCGTTACAAGGCTATGCAACTCCTCAAGATTTCCAAAAGCTACAGAGTAGAGCAAGCCTTTCAGGTAATCTAAGTGGAAAATCCCTCGAATCCAGATCAGGAGAGCTTGGTTAGGTGATAGATTATTGATTCCGTTCGCTCACACTGAGATGTAATTCTTCTTCAGGCAGATATACTCTGTAGATTTTCCTTATTCAGCAAAGAATTTCCACTTATTATTTATTCCAGACCAAGAGTGCCACTGCGTTACCTGAGATGAAAGTGTTCTGTGAAGTGTTACCAATCTTTGTGATTCTAATGAAGCTGTTGATCTTCCAGTTCAGAAGTTCTCGAAGATCTTTCTCTCATAGAGTTTCTGCTCTTGAAGGGAAAACATTCGTTAATACCCAGGAAAGATGACAGATTTTACCTCGACCAATCACCATGGTCGTTTCTTAGAGGTTTACCAAGGAAGGGACGCAAGCGCGAGCACTTCTTCAAGTCTTTGGGCCTTTTTTGTCGCATCCGTCTCTCCTTAACCCTGCGGGTTTAGGCGCTGTCCTTGTCGCCCACTTTCTTGCCGAAGAAAACGCTTCTCGGTTTTTAATGCCTTCGTCTCCCTTCGTTTCTTGGAGACGAACATCGTGGTGTCCTTGTCCGACCCTTGCGAGATGACCTTAGCAGTCGACACCGTTTTGTCATGTCTTGGCCTGTTTGTACCATATTTTTTACCTAAAAGATTCATTTGGGGTGATTGCAAACATTCAAGGCGGTGTTCGAGTCCTATTAGGAGGGCTGAGGAAGGTTGAATTGGAATATTGGATTTTCCAGACTGAGTTTGTTTGAACTGAAGAAATAAGGTTGAACATATCTCTCATATTCGAGTAAAAAAACTGCTTAAATGCACTATTTCTTCAAGATCACAAGCAATACGGTTTTAATTCATGTACGAAAATATACATCATTTCAACTTGAAGTAATAGGAAGACTAAGTATACCAATATTGCAAAGAAATAGTCTAAATGTTAAACAGATAACTTAAAAGAACAAAGCTTGCGTTACAAGGCTATGCAACTCCTCGAGATTTCCAAGAGCTACAAAGAAGAGCAAGTCTTTCAGGTAATCGAAGTAGAAAATCCCTCAAATCTAGATCAGGAGAGCTTGGAGGCCATCAGATAGGACTCAGTCGGCAAACCGTTCGTTTGGGTAGGTGATAAAGTATTGATTCCGTTCGCTTACAATGAGAAAAAATTATTCTGACAGCTATACTCTGTCTTTTCCTTCTAGTGCCTATCCGTTTCGGATGTTGGCTATCATACATGCGAATTTCACTCTGTTGACTGCTGCACGGAATAGCTCGGTAGTGTTCACATCATACCAGGTTCTGAGATTTCTCAACCATGAAATTCGTCTCCTTCCAACACCCCGTTTTCCCATCACTTTGCCCTGCAATATGATCTGCAGTAACTGAAATCTGGTTTCATTTCTCATTATGTGACCAAGGTATTGTAGTTTCCAAATGTTCACAGTTTCCACCATGTAAACGTTTTTACCTAACCTTCTGAGAATTTCCTAGTTAGTTATGTGATCTATCCTCGGTATCTTCAAGATCCTCCGATACAACCACATCTCGAATGCCTCAAGCTTCTTTGTTGTGGCTTGAGGGAGTGTCCACGATTCTACACCGTAGAACAAGACAGAGAAGACATAGCAACTCAGGAGTCTTATTTTGGTGTTCAGTGCTATGTGATGGCTTATATAAACAAATTTTTCATCCTCCCGAACGCCGGTCTGGCTTTCTCAATTCTGCAGCGTATTTCTCGCGAGTGATCCCATTATTCATTCACATTTGTTCTCAGGTAAGTGAAGCTGCGTACTCGTTTTTTTGGTTGCTGATTGATGTTAAGCTGGAAAGTATTTATGTTTTTTTTACTGATGATCATCAGTTTCGTCTTCTTTATGTTTATGTCGGGGCCATATAGTTCGCTAGATGCTGTGAGTTTATATATCAGCTTCTTCAGTACCTCCAGACTGTAAATTTTCCTCATTCAGCAAAGAATTTCCACTTATTGTTTTATTCCAAACCAAGAGTGCCACTATGTCACCTGAGATGATAGTGTTCTGTGAAGAGTCTTGCGGAGTGTTACCATTCTTTATGATTCTAATAAAGCTGTTGATCTTTCATGAACTTTATAGAGTTATAGATTCAATACGAAAACAATGCGTCAAATGTATTGAAGAAGGAGGTCCATTTCTTCGTTATTATTTCGATTCGAGATGAATTGATGATATGATATTATAGCGAAAGATGAGCAACTAGCACAAAAGTTGGTATGTCATTCGAAAGTACACTAATGCTCAGTTGCAGGAACGTCCATTAAAATTTAATGGTCCATTAAACCCTTAATCCTCCATTAGTTCCTTGTAATAATGGAGGATTAAGAGTTTAATGGACCTTTAAATTTTAATAGACGTTCCTGCAACTGACAATAGATCTGGTATTTTTTATTGAAGTGGAAGCGTGTCCATAATTATCAATATTTCATCGAAAAAACCATTGGAAAAATAGGACTGATTTTGTTAACTTCAGAATCGAGACATTCTTCTCCTTAACACGCTTGCACTAAGAGTGTTTTCAGCACACAGACTCTCCCATCTTGTAGAAAATTCATTGCCCTTGCCGAATATTTGGTCAAATTTGATGAGACTACAAGAAAAACTAAATAATGATCTTTTCAGAAGAAAACCTCAAAATCATTCGTGAAATCAAGAAATATTAAATTGTAGAATAACCGTCAACATTTCGACCATGTGTTATATGACATTTTTTGTTGCAAATCACTTGTATAAGAACCCCTCGAAGTTTGTAGACTTTAAAAGTAGGCACCCGGTATAAGGCTTGTATCAACTTCTTCAGTATAATACAGGCTCGTGGGAAAGTATTTAGTATCTTATTTCGTATGAATAATTCGACATATACTTACTGTTGATGAAAATTTCAAAAAACCCATTTGTGTGATCTATGATATCAACTAAATTATTTTTCTAGGTGTCCGATCGAGCTTTTTACATCTTATTCATAAGTGTGTTTTAAACTGTCTGATTCGACCTGAATATAGGAACAATACGTAAAAACGAATGCATCACAATCTATATCATAAACAACTTAAGAGGTTTGCAATACGATTCGCATCATCCCCAAACCATCGTATACTCAAATAGATTCTTCGGCGAATAGTAACGAGGGGCTTTGAACTTATCGGCTTAAGCGCTAAGGGAGCCGAAGGGGTACAAGTCGCAACACAAAAACAAAGAGAGACAGGGAGGGGGAGAGTATGCAAGATTATGTGACAAATTGTGTATTATTGGAAAGACAAAGATAGACGCGAGCTGCGAAAAGGGATAAAGAGCTTTGAAACGGAGGTGCAAAATAGGGTATTTAGCGAAATAAAGGGGTTGAAGTTTTCTCCCTCTGCCTACTTGTAAATATGCGGGGGAACGCATAATTATTATTTCACAACTTCTTGTAATTACTTAGCAGAAGTATTCGGGAGCAGACGCCTGGAATGTAAGGGTAGAAGTTCATTTCACCTATGTGTGATGTTCGAGGTGACTCAAATCGAATGTTGTTCGAAGTCATACATGAAAGCGGAAGGTTGGGGGTTGGTTGTCGATGTTGTTCGAGGTAAGCTTGCAGTTACAGGGTGTACAATAGTTTTTATATTTTCTGAACAGAGTTTTGTGCTGGTCAAAGTTGAATTTCTGTTGTTCGGTGGATGAGCCTTGTTTTAGTGCGGTGGAGATTTATCGCATTCGAAAGCTACAAAATTATTGTAGACACCACGCCATTAATAAAAATGGAACGATACACGCTTCAAGAAAGCATCGAAATTATTAAAATTCACTATAAAATGGTGAAAATTTGGCAGAGATGGTTCGTAAAACTCTTACATTCTTGGGCCTTGATGAAGCACCTTGTCGGATCGCAATAAAGAAATTAGTGGAAAAATTCGAGCTGTTGAAACAATTTTGTGATGTGAAGAATGAAACTCTATCATGTCTCTCAAGAACAACCGATAATATTGCTGCTGTAGCCGAAAGTGTTGAGGAAAACCTAGGTTTGTCCATTCCTCGTCGTTCTTCAGAATTAGGCATTCAACAAACGTTTACACCGTATTTTGCATGAAGATTTGGGTCTTGACTCTTGAGGTTCAGTTAACACAAGAACTCGAGCCGGAATTCCATCGAAAAATCATCTTGAGCGATGAGGCCCATTTCCACCCCGGTGGCTTCGTCAACAAGCAAAATTGTCGCATTTGGGTCTCGGAAAACCTCTTTCCTCAACGTGATTGTTTGGTGCGGTTTATGGTCCAGCGGAGTCACTGGACCTTACATTTTCTTTATTAGGCTGGAGCAACAGTTACGATAAATGGATTGCGCTATCGATAAAAGATTAATGATTTTTTTATGGCCGAAACTTCAGAATCAAGATATTCTTCTCCTTATCACGCTCGCATTAAGAGTGTTTTCTGTATACAGACTCTCTCAGCCTGTAGCAAATTTATTGCCCTTTCCGAATAAATGGTCAAATTTGATGAGACTACATGGAAAACTGAATAATGATCTTTTTAGAGGAAAAACTTGAAAATTTTTGTGAAATGAAAAAATGTTAAATTGAAGAATAACCGCCAACATTTCTACCATGTGTTATATGATATTTTTTGTTGCGAATCACTTGTATAATCACCTCTCGAAGTTTATCCACTTTAAAAGTAGACACCCTGTATAGTGAACAGTTTGTCAAAAATGTAAAAATGTTCATTTTCTTATACTTTTACTGTAGGTACCTAATACCCATTCATGTGACTCTGTTTTGTTTAAGTCCTTTTAACTGTATAATGTACATACTTAAAGAATCTTGCTATTGTTGTTTAAAGACTGTCAATATATTTTTTGATGGGTTAAAATACTGAGTGCTGATTGTATACATTACAAATATAAATAAACTAACAAACGGGTGCTAAAGTCCTCAAAAAATCCTAGAGGTAACCAGCAAAATGCCAATTTAAACAACATATCCTCCGATGCACCCTGCCATTCGGAGAACAACATAATCCTCTTACACACATAAAAGTGGAAGACGTATAAGATCAATTGACTGTATAATAAAAAATCAAAATACACGGTTCGAATTTAAAAGGCACATTTTCGTTCCCCCATGTGTCGGATACCGTAACACACCGCCGATTTAGCTGTAAGTCCCCCAGAATCCATAAGAGGTGAAATACTGTGTTTGCTAAGCCCTTACATGTTCGCTACCCACATAAAATAATTCTATCCAGCTCGAAATGTAACCTACGTCATCTCGATCTTCCATTGTGAATACCGGGGTGAAAAAATGACATTTTTAACATTCAATATTTGATAACAAATCACAATTACAGTCCATGAATAGCAGGTCACATGATTATTTTTATTATATTAGTAGAAAGCAATCATTCAGAATTGATAATTTTTTAATTTTTCTGCTCGAAGCTTCGATATTCGCATTTCATTCGAAATATATTAATTCTGCTCTTTCAGAAATCTAAAATTGTTTCACACAGAAAAACTTGATTTTATGCACCCGGATTTCTTCAAAATATGTGAAAATGTTGCCAGTTATGAACAATTTTAAAACTTTCTTTTAGCTTGTTCCCAAAAAATAGTATATTATATTATAAGGATTAAAAGTGCATTTTTTTTACGAGCAATATTTTCAGTTGCGAGGCGCAGCCGAGCGAATGCAGAATTGCGAGTTAAAATAGGCACTTTTAATCCGAATAATATATACTATTTTTTCTCCAACCAATTCAAAATTACAATAAAATTGGTTTTAGTGAAAAATCGTTCATAATTTGGTTATGAATTTGAACACAGAATCATGACAGTGATTGTCAAGTAGACTTCAAATGCATTTACTTTTAATCCAAGGATTAAAAGTAGCGTTTTTAATCCTAGGATTAAAAGTGTTGCTAAGTAACGAGTGAATTTTTGTACAGTAGGGAAATTTATGACTTTTGCACCTGAAAATAGTACAAAAAGTCAACATTTTTTGATGGTTGGAGAAAAACTTATGTTTCTACAAATGTCTATAAGTTTCTTATTTTGTGGATCTTAAACTACTCTGTTGGATTTACTGATGAAGAGTCAAAACTAGATATGTCTGTCTGTGAAAACTCTAACATTCTCACAGAACGAATTGAATATTTGTCTATACAGGGTGTTCCTAAATTGAACGTACAAACGAAAAGGGGAGATTCCTTAAGTGAGTTCAAGAAAAAAAAGTCCCATAAAGATGGGGTCGCAAACGTTTCTTTTTCGAAAAACAGAGTGTTGAAGTTTGAATTTTTTTCAAGTTTTTTTCTCATAGTATCTTCACTTCACAAGATATTCAACTGAAATTTGGCATAGATATTACATTTGAGAGTTCTCACCACGTGACATGGCAATTTCGATAGAAGATCTACAGGGTGATATTTTTTCTGGAACACTGCCACCTGTTCTTCTGCAGAACTTTTTTTTGGTGAGCAACTGTTAATTTGAAAAAATGAAAAAAGGAGCTTTGTTCTTATACTAAACTTTTCGGTCTCTTGTAATTTTGTCGTATCTACCAACGATTTCGAGAAAAAAAATTTGAACGTTTCTCCAGAATTCCTCGTGAAAATCCAAATTATGATGGGAAGGCCACTTTGTAAGCTGTGGTGAATGAATTCAGTATCAGTTTTCATGGAAATTTTCCTGATGTGTAGCGATGATTCATAAAGATTCGATAAACTTGTATAATCAACACATGTTTTTGATTAAAACTTTAACACCCTGTATCTCGGAAACGAAACGTTTGCGACCCCATGTTTATGGGACTTTTTTTTCTTAAACTCACTTAAGGAATCTCCCCTTTTCGTTTGTACGTTCAATTTAGGAACACCCTGTATATCTCGAATGATTCCGTTAATATAAAGAATCGTTCATGTGAAGGGTTTGCCAATAAAAAGTGTTATTTTGAATAGCCCGCTATTTCGGTAGATGGCACGTTTGAAACTATCATTTTTTGACATTCGACAAGTAGAAACTACGCCATTGATAAAAATGAAACGATACACGTTCAAGAACGCATTGAAATTATTAAAATTCACTATGAAAATGGTGAAAATTTGAAAGAGACGGTTCGTAAAACTCGAACATTTAAGGGTCGTCGTGAAGCACCTTGTCAGACCGCAATAAAGAAATTGGTGGAAAAATTCGAACTGTTGGAAAAAGGTATTGATGTGAAGAATAAAACTTGCTGCTGTAGCCGAAAGTGCTGAAGAAAAGCCAGGTTTGTTCATCCCTCGTCGTTCTTTAGAATTAGGCATTCCGCAAACGTCATTACACCGTATTTTGCATAAAGATTTGGGTCTTAAGGCTTATAATGTTCAGTTAACATAAGAAGCCGGCTGATCCTCAACAACGTCGTGTGTTGCTGATTGGGTCATTGGAATGAAAGAAAATGATCCGGAATTTCATCGAAAAATCATATTGAGTGATGAGGCCCATTTACACCTCGGTTGCTTCGTCAACAAGCAAAATTGTCGCATCTGGAGCTCGAAAAACCCAAGAGTTATTGTTGAAAAGCCTCCCTATCTTCAACGTGTGACTGTTTGGTGCGGTTTGTGGTCCGGCGTAGTCATTGGACTATACTTTTTCAAAAATGAGGCTAGAGCAACAGTTACGGTGAATGGATTGCGCTATCGAGAGATGATTAATGATTTTTTAGGGCCTTAATTGTATAGTATTGATCTGGACAACGTTTACTTTCAACAAGACGGCGCTACATTCCACACAAGCACTAAACCATTGATATTTTTCGGGAAAAGATTTCGGACCGTGTTGTCTCTCCAAGAGGTGATCACTATTAATTGGCCACCGAGAGATTGTGATTTAACACCTTGCGACTTGTTTCATTGGTTCCACGTGAAAGAGATGGTCTACGCCAATAGGCCATCGTCGATTCAAGACCTCAAAGATGGAATGGAGGATATGGTCCTGTAAGCGTGGTCGTGGTGGTCATTTGCCTGATGTTATTTTTCACTATTAACGGCATAGCTTTTTCTTTATAATGAAATAAACATCCGGTCATTTGTATTGAAGAAGGCCATTTTTCTTTGATACCACTCTTCATTGGAAAACCCTACGGCCTACAGACGATCAACTTATATTAGTTGACGACGATGTTGTCAACTAGGTTGTAAACCATATCAAAGCAGAAATATCGGTTGTCAACCAAGTTGAAAACATCATTTCATCTGTCAATAGTGTCAGAGTTAACACCATTCGGTGAAAAAGAGTTGAACTACTCTGAACTGTACAAATTTACTCCATCAATATTTTTACTGTGCATAAATATTCATCTGGATAATTTCATCCATTCACCAAAGTTGGATAAAAATTTATTTCGCAACCTGTTATAAAAAATAAAGCCAAGCAATATCACGTGAAGGACATTTTCTCTGAAATGGACCACATGTGGATTTAGCAGTTTGACATTTAACTTTGACGTCCCCCTAGGGAGTAGTTGAAATCACCGATCTCGCACACGATATTCGTCGTGGTAAAAAGAACTTGGGGAAAACATATTGGAAACATCGTTCATGGCTCCCACGACAATTCTATCGATAGCCAATTAATTATAGCTCATACGGAAAAGCGGAAAATGTTGCCACTGAAATATATTCGTTTTGAAATTTCGAGATTGTGTCAAAACGGTATAGGCAGGATTTCCCAGAAAGTTCGCAAGCAAAGGGCACTCTGATCTGCTATTAATATTTTCCAAGAAATTTTTTGCAAAAGAATTCTGCTCTGAAAAAATGCGAACGGAAAAAAAAACTTTTTTATCAGAATTTTTCAGAACTGCAGAAAAAAATCAGAAAATATTCAGATGGAAGTTCTTAGAAAATGAGAAAGACTTGGCTGCCAAAAAGATGGTTCAAAAAGCATAAAATTATGCTCAAATTCTTTTTCTTCCGCATAGGAGTAATGATAATAATAGAGCATAAATTTGTTTCTTTCTAGCCATGTTTTCGACAGCCAACTCTCAAAATTTTACTACACATCTTGTGTTACAACTATATATTTTTTACACTATGAGAAAGAAGGGATTTTAACGATGTTAAATCGCACAAACTTTTTTAAACTCTCTGACATTTTTCCGGAGAATTTTGAGTCAATATTAGGTGTTGAATCATAAAAAATACGGTATGTTCGGAACATAAAAAGGAAAGTTTTCAGCGAATTTCATATTTTTTTAGAAGATAGAGATTTGAATCCAAAAGTTTGGTTGTTGAAATTGTCACATAAATTTTAAGGTAATGTAAGAAAGTGTTTAGACAAAAGTTGTGTGTTTTTTCATTACAAAAACTTCTTTTTTGAGTGCTCGTTCTACTCGAACGAGTGCTACATTATTTTAAACGAATGTCTGTTATTTTCGAGTTTTGATCCGAAAATGATCTCAAACGATAGGGTACTCCCTGATGACGAATACGTGGTCAAATTTAATTCTATCTGTGGGGAGGTCCGGTCGTAAGCACAATAACTTTCATTGATTGTCTTATAGACTTGAGATTTTCAGGGTGAGTTCGGTTACCAAATGCTACGGTTGAGTTCGTTAATCAGTCAAATCGTACAGGGTTTTCCACAAAATATTGCCATTCAAATTTTTTGTTCGTCAATATCTCAGTCAAAATTAAACCAATCGAAAAGAAATTAGGCGGTCACATAAAAGATACTCATTATAAGCTCCATAGAAAATTCGGTGGCCATAGTATTAACAGAAACATAGAAAATTCAATTGGAATAATGAAAAGAAGAATCTTTATCTTTCCATAAAAAAAATCCGATTCGAGTGATATTTATTCTGTGAATGAAGACTGATATACTGAATTTTCGTGCAAAATTTTGTGGCAATAATGTTAACAGAACCATGGAAAATTCCATCGAAATATCGAAGAAAAGAATCTTTATCTTTTCATAAAAAGATATCCAATTCGAGTGATATTTATTTTGTGAATAATTGGTACAATTGTTCATTCCAAATTCAGAGGAATGCATCATCTGAACCATAGAATTATTTTTTTTTAATTATTAATTTTTAACATATTCCATTTTAGGGAATATAGTTGCATTCATATACTTATCACGAATCTCAATTCACAATTTTAAAGTAATAGCATTTTTGCGCCACTTACGAATGAGCACCAGCTCAGGGCTTTTCTTGAATCTTATTTCACATAAAAATGAACGGAGTATCTTGCAAAAACATCTGTAAAATCCTGTCAACAAAGTCAAGAAGAGGTAAAAAGAACTGTAAGGATATTCTTATAGGTGAGGAGATAATCAGAATAAAAGTATAATATGTAGTTTTCACTGTGGCGATAACTCAAACCTTCGCTTCAAATGTACTCACCTCAATTCCTGCAACTACATGACTTCCTTCAGCGAACCTCCTATCGAAAAAACGATTTTGCTTCCCCGAAACCATCAATTCATGCATAGACTTCAACCCCGCTACTAATGCAAATATTTGACGCCCCAAACATCGTGCAGCATGCTATTCCAAAAGAAAACAACAATCATAATCACGAGAAACATACTACAATCTGGGGAAATTGACAAGTGCATCAGTCAACATTTACAACATTGATTGCATGAAAGATTACATCCGTCCAAACAAATATCCATCTTAACGGCGCACAAAGACGACGAATATTCACAAGAACCACTCCAGAAAGAGGAAAGCTGAGGTTGTCCTTCTAAAGTTTCGGTTCTTTCCAATGGTAAAGGGGGTGAAAACTTGTCTGGCAGACTGTGAGTTATCATATATGCACCTAAACTGAAAGAGGCGCATTCCTAATGTAGATTGATTTACACTGAGACGCCATGAAGTGTTTGAAACGTTAATATTTTATTCTCTTTGGAGAGAACTGGATTCACTTTGCAAGCATCGCTTTAAAGTGTCGCTTGAATATGAGCCTGAAGATTATTATGAAATCTGCTAGATATACGCGAGTTGAGTGTACTGACGAAAATTATGCGTGAATCTCACCTAGGGTGAAAGCTCACCCTTTTGTCTTTGAGGATATGGAATTAGGGTTGAGAGAGTGGACGCGTTTGGATGTACCAGAAATGGGTAAAGGAATTTCGGAGAATGATAGTGGAATCAGTGAAAAACAACACTTACGTGAAAAAATTTGAGAAAAACTCTGAGCAGGAGCTTTTGAGCGCTCGTTCATTGGTGAAGCAATAAGACCATTACCTCGAATTTATATGGGACTTGGGTTCGATAACAAATATATAAATGCAGTAGGTATTTCAGCACAATAGGAATTATATTCTGAAAATCATTCATAAAATGGAATTTATAAAAAATATAAATTGAAAAAGTTAAATTCTACGGTTCTCAAAATAAATTTCCCTCGAATCGGTTATTCTGTTATGGAAACATAAACTGAATTTTCTATGGTTGTATTAATACCTACTATGGCCACAAAATTGCATGAAGATTCAGTGTATCAATCTTTATTCACAGAAGAAGTTTCACTTCAATCGGATATCCTGTTATGGAAATATAAAGATTCTTCTTTTCAATATTTCAATTGAATTTTCGATGGTTAATATTATGGTCACGAAATTTTGGATAAACAGTCAGTATATCGATCCTCATTCACGAAAAAAAAAATCACTGGAATCGGATATCTTATTATGGAAATATAAAGTTTCTTTTTGTCAATATTGAATATTTTATGATTCTGATCACACTATGGCTACAAAATTTTGCATGGGGCTTGTGATAAGCACCTTGCATTTGACCGTTTCATTTCAACTCGATTGGTCTCGTTTTTTTTGACATATTGAGGAACAGAAATTTTGTATGGCCATATGGGTGTTCAATCCCTGTACGATTTGGCTGGTTAACAAACTTAACCTAGGCATTTGGGACTCGAATTCATCCTGAAAATTTTAGTTCTCTAAGACAATCCCTTCCAAAGTTATTGTGCTAACGGCCGTACGATCGGCCGGACGGCCACACGGACAGAATTGAATTTGACCACGAATTCGTTATCAGGTATCAGGTATTCGAACCCTATCGTTTGGGACCATTTTTGGCTCAAAATTAGAAAATTACAGACATTTGGGCAAATCGATAAAGCACTCGTTTAAATAGAATGAGCGCTCAAAATTGTTTTGAGCTTATTTCTATTGAACAAATTTTAAAAAGCACTAACTGAAATTCAGAAGGTTTTTCGAGTTTGTTCATATTGGGAAAACGATAAATACAATTCGAATATCTTGAGAGCCACTGTTGTCAATGGTTTCAAATTTTTACCTACCTCGAAAATTTCAAGTTTTTGTGTCGTTTTTTCCGAACGTTATCGTGACGGTCGACCATAATATACAGACAAGTAGTTGCCCCAAATCTAGCAAGAAAATTTCAAGTCTGTGACTCGTTCCGTTCAAGAGTTATGGCAATAATTAACAGAATAGCTTTGAGCAACAATAAACTGCCACAAAATCTTTGAAATAATTCAGTTTATGAACGTCAAATCGAAATCTCTGTAACAGACGCAAGCCGTTAGTATCACAGTAGGGGAGCGGTAAACCAATTATCTCAATACTTAATAATCATACGGCACGATTTCGCAACGCCGGAAGTTTGTTCGCGCGTTTAAGCAGATTCTACTTGGCTGCATAACAAATGCATGAAGGCAACTCTTGGTTTACTTTTTACTCTGAGATATAAAGGACCCAAGTTCTATCAGAATGTTCACATATGAACTATGGTCCTTCCAATATGAGTAAACGAAGATTTTTTTTCGAGAATTCAGAGTCGGAAAAGTTTTTCTGAGAACAGTTGGCGAATGTTTAGTTCGAAAAACTGTCTCTAACATTCTTCTTCTAAAGAAACTCTCATCAATGAACCCTGGCAACCTTCAAGAACCTCACGAAATCCCATAATAATAAGGGCGAATTTCATATTAAATATACCCGAAATCTCCTCTATACATCGGCTGAGAAGCAGAGGATAAAATCGTTAAATTTCATCTCCAGTGCCGAACTCAACATCTTGATTCTCCCCAGGCGTGAAACATCATTAAATCTAAAGCTAATGACGTTCGAGCTACGTCCTAATCTCAGACTCACTCCCCGTCAAAATCCCTTTTGGACTGAGCGTCGAACTGATCTCCTCCTGTCGGATTTTAATCCAGATGTGTGTTAGTCTTAACGAGTACAATTTTTAGATTCCTTAAAGTGCTTCTTGGCTGCCGAGCAAATCTTTCGCGAAGATGTCTGAACGGATTAGTCGAATTAGGGGATTGAAGTCAATGTGAAATCTGAATTTTTTCGGCAGTTTTATCGGGAATTATCAGCTTATAAATATTTTTCGATGTCAGCAGAGGGTGGCTGAGTGACTTCGATCTTCCGAGAGTTGTTTGCATCAGCTGAATCCTAGAAAGCGAATGCTTACTTCATTTAATACTGAATGACTCAGAGCATTTCATCTCCACAAAAAGCAGATAAAAGATTGTTTCAATAATATTAACTATGAAGCAATGACCTCTATGTTATTTATTTCCCAGAATGATTTGAACAGAAGTTTATGATTGAGAAAGATGAAGAAAACGATTCGAACGGACCGACAAAGGGTCAAGTGAAGCTGTGAAATTTCCTCAAAACACTGGCAAAGAACAGCAAGCATGTTTCAATTTGAATACTTGCTAACCAAGATATTGAGGACAATGATAAGGCTGATGAATTTGAGAAAAGCCCTAAGTAGGAGCCTTTGAGAGCTCGTTCATTGGTGGGGCTGTAACCTCAAGATTCCATAATATGGGAATTGAGATTAATATCAAATATATAAATGCAGAATTTCAGCACAATCGGAATTATGGAAGTTATTCAGAATTATATAAAAAATATACATTAAGAAAAATTAAATTCTATGGTTCTGATGATGCGATCCTCTTGAAATTCTGCATGAACATTCAGTATATCAGTTTTTTTCACAAAATAAATTTCACTTGAATCAGATATTCTGTTATCTAAATATAAATATTCTCTTTTTCAATATTCCAATTGAATTTTCTTTGGTTCTGTTACCACTATGACTACAAAATTTCGCAAAAAAATTCAATATATCATTTATCATTCATAAAAGAAATTCTACTCGAATCAGATATTCTGTAATAGAAATATGAAGATTTTTCTTTTCAATATTTCAATTGAATTTTCTATGGATTTGTTAAAACTATGGCCAGGAAATTTTGGATGAACATTCTGTATATCGATCTCCATTCAGGAAATGAATTTCACTCGAATCGGATATCTTTTTATGGAAAAATAAAGTTTCTCCATTTCAATATTCCAATTGAATTTTCTATGCTTCTGTTCACACCATGGCCACAAAATCTGCATGATGCTTGTTATCAGCATGTTACATTTGGCCGTAACATTTCAATCCGATTGGTTTCGTATTATATTTTATGGAACACCCCTGCGTGACTGGTTAACGAACTTAACCGAGGTATTTGGGACCCGAACTGATCCTGAAAATTTCAAGTCTCCAGGACAATCCCTTCGAAAGCTATTGTGCTAACGGCCGGACGGACTGCCCCATAGACAGAATTGAATTCGACCACGAATTCGTCATCAGGGAATCTAACCCTCTCGTTTGAAACCATTTTCGGCTGAAAATTCGAAAATGACAGACAATTGGGCAAAACGATATAGCACTCCATATATAACGACCGCTCAAAAAGAGACCTAACACTCCCTCAGTAAACCAGTGCCTTCTATGTTATCTTCCACACTGATTGGAGCAGAGGTTGATGAGTGAGAAAAAGGAAAACACTTTGACTGTATCGACACAACAAGTCACAAACAAGCAAGAAGACTGTGTACTCCGTTCACACATTATTGAGCGCAAAGTAGGCATTCGTTTATTTATCTGAGATTGACAGTATTTGTAAATTGTACCCGGTCTCGTCCGACAAGCTTCCAAGTTATCAGAGAATTCTATGGAATATCGACAACATTGCGCATCAATCTCACACGAAAATAAACAACATAACCTAAAATTTTAATATACACAGTGGGATATGCCAAATTGTCATGGCAAACCAGACTCTCTCCACGTAAAGATCCCCTTCAATCCCAATAGACAGAAAAAATCTTTTAAAATCTGAATTTGATGAATTTGCTGAAGACACCGTATCCCTCCAGTACAGGTACCTAATATTGATAATAAAATGGTTAATTTCAGTGACGAGATACTCTGTATGCAAATAATTAAGTCAATCCCCTTTAAACCCTGCCTAACAAAATGAATAATATCTATAGCAAAATCTGGTGCACAACCCTCATCCCCTACATAATATGAAGTGAAATTAATTTTAAATTGGGTTCAAACGAATCCGAAAGTTTACCTCCACATTTACCTTCATCAAACTCTCCCACATCATCCTGGAGGAAAAACGTAAGAAAAATTCCGGATGAATAAATGAACAAAATTACGAACTTTTGAGCAAACCTAAAAAGCCAGGGGATGTTGAATGTCTCTCATTAAAACCTCAATGATCTCTGATGTGTTGCTTCACATGGCTGGTAGAAAAGAGGGAGAAAGGGCGGTAATTGACAGAGGCTCTGGAGGGAGCAGAGGTAAGATATTTTTCTGATTATATATTCAACTGAAAAGGGTCCGAGCAATGATTTTTTCGAGAAACTTTGGAATGGATTGCAATTAGGGAGCTTGCATAATTTAGGATGAAAGCTTTCACTGAATCTACTCCAGACAAAAAATGCATGAAGCTCTTTGATAATACGGGTTTCGCATAACCAAACTTGTACAAAGATTCAGCCAATACTTAGCGAAGCTTTTACTGAGAATTTTTCATGACCATGGGGAAATTTCGTCTTAATCGATTATTACGGAACAAAGTTTCGAAATGGGAAACAAAAATTTGGGATGAAACCTTTCGCTGAATCTACTCCCGGCAAAAAATGCATGAAGCTCTTTGATAATAAGGGTTCGCATAACCAAACTTGTACAAAGATACAGCCAATACTTAACGAAGCTTTTACTGAGAATATTTCTGGCCATGGGGAAATTTCGTCTCAATCGATCATTGCGGAACAAAATTTCGGAATGTGAAACTAAAATCCATTTTACAGTTTCTAACACCTAAAGAATTGAAATTGTAGTTTGATATATGTATTAATGCTATGACCAAGTAGATATTAGGAATTGAATTGAAAGGAAAGGTGGATCAGCCCTTATAAGAAAAAGACTACATTTAAAACCTAATTTGATTCAACTGCATGCTATATCAAAAAATGACTTCAACTCTAAATTATTCCAAGAAGAGAATCGAAGTAATAGTACTGTAAGTTATTCACCTTTAACTGTTGAGCCAAACATCAAAAAGTCTAATACTTCAGAGAAAAATGTAGTTACACAAAGAGAAATGACAATTCCAAATGATAATAATAAAGAATTGTGACTAGATATGGAAGGGTAGTTAAAACACCCAATGATATTCAATTCTCTAGAATATCTACCTACTCTTTCTTCCTTGGTGAGTTATGTAATGGAATTTATCTATTTTTTGTTGTGTTTCTGGATACTTCTTCATTATTTAGAATAAGTAATTGAAAGTAATTTCAGTTTGTATTTTTCATAATTCGAGAAGCTTTAATTATGATTTGATTATATTCATCATGTCTTACTACATTATACATATTTAAATATATAAACTGCCAAAGAGGATTAATTTCCACTGAATCTGTTGAGATAGGTACCTACTCATTCAACGAATATGGCTTCAATTTCAACAAAAACGCTCTGATACTTCGGATATTCACAATAGATCTGGACAAGGGCGTAGCCAGGGGGGGGGTTTGGGGTTCAAACTATCTATCACTCACCATTCGATTAAATTTAGATTTATTTTTTTCAGAAGTTACCACGATATTTCATTCTTAATATTTCTTGATTTCCCCTTTCGAATCAGAAATATTTCGTTTATATTAGTCTCGGCACTCAAAAATATAAACAAAACAACAAACACAAAAACAAACAAAAACAAACCGTATTGAAAATCCTACAAAGCCATTCTACAGTGTGGTTGGTCATGACTTAGCGATAATTTAAGGGCATCAAATATACCTAATTTTATCGACAAAAACACCGAACTTGGAAGTTTACCCCCTTAGTTTTGGAGTAGCCCCCATTTTAAATTTACTTTGGACATAAAGGTCCTACAAATGTGAAAAAAATGTTCTTTGAAAGATCATACTACCACCTTTCATTGAAGTATAACAATATAAAAACATTCAACTTGAAAACTGCATAAAAAAATTCTTCGAAAAAGTTCATAGTGAAAATATGTACTGATTTTCTCTGTCAATCCGCAATAGTACAAGAACTAGCACATTGAAGTATAATTTTTTTTCAATGATTTAACACGCAAGGACACAAGCTACAAAACAACACTCACATAATTTCTGTAAGTTGCATAATTTGAGAGTTATTGCTGTTCGAACATGACCCTTATGAAAATTGATAAATTAAAAAAAACCTCAGTACTGTACTTTCGATAATTTTCAATGATCAAACAAACAAATTAATCAGAAAAATGGCTCAAAATGGCCACCTCTGCTCTGTAGACAGGCAGTGGCCTTCATGACTACCTGTCTTGTGTCTTTTGCTCGCGTAGGGATCATTTTGAACAGCAATAACTCTCGAATTATGTAACTTACAGATATGATGTGAGTGTTGTTTAGTAGCTAATATTCTTGTGTGTTGAATCATTGAAAAAAAATTAAACTTCAATGTGCTAGTTCTTGTACTATTGCGGATTTACTAAGAAAATCAGTATATATTTTTACTATGAACTTTTTTGAAGAATTTTTTATGGCGTTTTTAAGTTGAATATTTTTATATTGTTATACTTCAATGGAAGGTCGTAGTGTCATCTTTCAAAAAACATTTTTTCACATCTGTAGGACCTTTGCGTCCTAAGAAATCGTTATTATTTGGAAGGGTCAACGAAAATAAAAAAGTAAATTTAAAATGGGGGCTTCTCCAAAACTAAGGAGGTAAACTTCCAAGTTTTGGTGTTTTTGTCGATAATATTAGGTATATTTGATGCCCTTAAATTATCGCTAAGTCATGACCAAACACACTGTATATTGTGGATTTTTCTCTATCATACTGAAATGGTATTGGTACAGGATAATTTATATTTCTGGATCTATTACTCACCTCTAAATTAAATTCAGACCTATTTTTGAACAAAATGTTAAGCATTTCAAGATGTAAACTACATATACTGTTAATATGCCATTTCTTCTGAAGATACCACGATATAATTCTTAAAATCTCTCGAATCAGAATTGTTTCGTTAACGGCTATCCAAAATATAATACCGTATCGAGCTAATGACTTCCAATTTGCAAAAAATACACTTCTGATGCAAATTTCTCTATCACCCGACGAATACATACAGGTGATTTTCACACCCAAAAACATAATCAATTGATGTTCTCATACCAGAACGAACCGTATTGAAATTACAACTAAGCCATTCTATATGATTTGACCATTTTGAAAATTCATCAATATAAACACCCAGGAATTAGTATCTATTTACTAAACTGGTGGATAAAAATGCTCTTTTTCTTCACGAATTCCTGATGTTTTCTCCCAACACTCCACCTCTACCAGTATTATTCTCCACTTCCCCAGACCTGATCGTTTTAGGTGTAGAGATCGAGGCAACTTTCAACACCGGCCAACTTTCCGTATCTCAAGTTTTCAAAACTTAATTTGGCGTTAGTCTCTCGCACACGGAAGAGACACCTCGAAGTGTCGCCACCAATTTCAGAGCAATTAACTAACTCAGTTAAGGGACCTTGTGTCGTTGACGCCAAAGTTTCAGATCTTCGGATGGGGCTCATTCGCAGTCACGAAGAAACTTTCTTATGCTAGAGTGACTGGGGGCTTTATTGGGATTTAATATTAGGAAGGCTGTTCCTCATTATGCATCTTTTCGTTCAACAAGTTTAAATCGGTAACGTTGTTTTTTGCGCATTTGTTTCTGAGAAGTTGAAAGCTGACAACAGTGAAATGAAAAATAAATTTTGCGATTGTAGGCCACAGTAAAGAGTCTTCGAAGTAATTTTAGTGAGACATGTTTTTGCGGAACGCAAGCGCCTCATCACAAGATACCAAAAATGTAACTGTCGCTGTCTAGAGTTGATATCAACTATTGATTTCAAGGCAACCCGCAAGTTCGTCAGTCCAAATCCGTCAAATGATTATTAAGGTAAACAGAAAGGCAAAGCCTTCTGACCTGAAACAAGAATGGACAGCACGTTTTTTATAGATTACAGTTAACTTGTGTCTCAGGAATAACCTCATGAGATTGGATGTAACCATAAACGAACAGAAGAGATTCTGTGGAGAACTGAAGTGATATCCAGAGAAAAAAACTCGAGTTATAGAGATTTTAAATTCAGTTTTCCGAATATTAATTATTACCAGAAATCCGATCGATTCAAAACTTATCTGTAGTGCTCAAAAATGATACATATGGCTTACGAAGAATCTCACAACCTTGAAGAGGCACCTCAACGTGCCTCTACCAATTTCAGAGCAATTAACTAACTCAGTTGGACCTTGTGTCGTTGATGCGAATGTTTCAGATCTTCGGATGGGGCTCATTTCGCAGTCACGAAGGAACTTTCTTATGCTAGAGTGACTAGGGGCTTTATTGGGATTTAATATTAGGAAGGCTGTTCCTCATTATGCATCTTTTCATTCAACAAGTTTAAGTCGGTAACTTTTTATTGCGCGTTTGTTCCTGAGAAGTTGAAAGCTGACAAAACGAGATGAAATATCAGTTTTGCCATTTAAATATCATAAAGACTAGCTCGTAGAAAATCGAAAACTCAAGTTCAAACAAAATATTCCACACTGAAGAGTCTTCAACTTCTTCTTAACTTTCTGTAAATTTCGTAACATGTTTTTAAGAACCGTAAGTACCTCAATGTAACTGTCGCTTTCTAGAGTTGATATCAACCATTGATTCCGTCAATGGGTCAAATCAGTCAAATGTTTTTCGAGGCAAATATAAAGGTACCCTGGCAAAGCCTTTCGAAGTAGAACAAGATTGGGCTGCACCTTCCTTTTAGGGTATCTCACTGATAACTTATGTCTCGGATAACACCTTATGAGATTGTATGTTGCCATAAATATTCAGAAGAAATTCTGCGGAGCAGCAGACTAAACTTCTTCAAAATTCATCTGTAGAGGCTCAAAAACGATACGTAGGCTTCTAAAAAATCTGAGGATGATAAATAGGCATCTCCACTTGTCACCACCAATTTCGGAGCAATTAACTAACTCAGTTAAGGGACCTTGTGTCGTTGACGCCAAAGTTTCAGATCTTCGCAAGGGGCTCATTTTGCAGTAACGAAGAAACTTTCTTATGCTAGAGTGACTGGGGCTTTATTGGGATTTAATATTAGGAAGGCTGTTCCTCATTATGCATCTTTTCGTTCAACAAGTTTAAAACGGTAATGTTGTTTTTCGCGCGTTGTTTCTGAGTAGTTGGAGTTAATGAAAGCGAGATGAAATATCAGTTTTGCGATTTAAATCTCATAAAGGCTAGCTGTGTAGAAAATTGGGAACTCAAGTTCAAACAGAATATGCCACAATGAAGAGTCTTCAACTATCTGTAATTTTCGTAACAATTTTTTAAGAACCGTATGCGCCACAACGTAAGATACCAAAAATGTATCTGTCGCTTTTTAGAGTTCTTCTTGTTCTCTATCCACTATGGCAGTGGATCATATGGGTCCGCACCTTTTAGAGTTGATATCAACTATTGATTTCATCAATGGGTCAAATCAGTCAAATGGTTTTCGAGGCAAACAGAAAGGTACCCTGGCAAATAAGCCTTTCGACGTAGAACAAGAATGGACTACACCTATCTTTTAGGGTATTTCACTGGTAACTGATGTCTCAGGTTACACCTCTTGAAATTTTATGTAGCCATAAACGTTCAGAAGAAATTCTATGGAGAAGCAGACTAAACTTCTTTTGTAGAGGCTCAAAAACGTTACGTAGGCTTCTGCAAAATCTTATGATGATAAAGAGGCATCTCCACTTGTCACCACCATTTCAGAGCTATTAACTAACTCAGTAAACTGCCCTTATGTCGTTGACGCCAAAGTTGCAGATCTTCAGATGGGCTCATTTCGCAGTCACGAAGGAACTTTCTCATGCTAGAGGGACTAAAGGGCTTTATTGGGATTTAATATTAGGAAGGCCGTACCTTATTTTGCATCTTTTCGTTGAACAAGTTTAAATCGGTAACGTTGTTTTTTGTGCATTGTTTTCTGAGAAGTTGAAAGCTGACAACAGTGAAATGAAAAATAAATTTTGCGATTTTAGGCCACAGTAAAGAGTCTTCAAAGTAATTTTAGTGAGACATGTTTTTGCGGAACGCAAGCGCCTCATCACAGATACCAAAAATGTAACTGTCGCTGTCTAGAGTTGATATCATTTCAAGGCAACCCGCAAGTTCGTCAGTCCAAATCCGTCAAACGATTATTAAGGTAAACAGAAAGGCAAAGCCTTCTGGCCTGAAACAAGAATGGACAGCACCTTTTTTATAGATTACAGTTAACTTGTGTCTCAGGAATTACCTCATGAGATTTGATGTAACCATAAACGAACAGAAGAGATTCTGTGGCGAACTGAAGTGATATCCTTTAGAGAAAAAACTCGAGTTATAGAGATTTGAAATTCAGTTTTCCGAATATTAATATTACCAGAAATCCGATCGATTCAAAACTTATCTGTAGTGGCTCAAAAATGATACATATGGCTTACGAAGAATCTCATAACCTGAAGAGGCACCTCAACGCGCCTCTACCAATTTCAGAGCAATTAACTAACTCAGTTGGACCTTGTGTCGTTGACGCAAGTTGCAGTTTCGCAGTTTCGCAGTCACGAAAGAACTTTATATACTAGAGTGACTAGGGGCTTTATTGGGATTTAAAAGTAGGAAGTCTGTTCCTCATTATGCATCTTTTCATTCAACAAGTTTAAGTCGGTTACTTTTTTTTTGCGCGTTTGTTCCTGAGAAGTTGAAAAAACGAGATGAAATATCAGTTTTTCCATTTAAATATCATAAACACTAGCTCGTAGAAATTCGAAAACTCAAGTTCAAACAAAATATGCCACACTGAAGAGTCTTCAACTTCTTTTTAACTTTCTGTAATTTCGTAACATGTTTTTAAGAACCGTAAGCACCTCAACGTAAGCACCCAATGTAACTGTCGCTTTCTAGAGTTGATATCAACTATTGATTTCGTCAATAGGTCAAATCAGTGAAGTGGTTTTCGAGGCAAACAGAAACGTTGGTTCCCTGGCAAAGCCTTTCGACGTAGAACGAGAATGAGCTGCACCTTCCTTCTAGGGTATCTCACTGATAACTGATGTCTCAGATGACACCTTATGAGATTGTATGTGGCCATGAAAGTTCAGAAGAAATTCTGTGGAGAAGCACACTAAACTTCTTCAGCGGAAAAGCTCGAGAGATTTGAAATTTTATTTCCCGAATATTAATATTAGTAGATATCCGATCGGTCTGAAATGCATCTGTATAAAAAAACTATACATACTTGTGCAGAATCTTATGAAGATCAAGAGAAACTTATAAGTGTCGCCATCAGTTTCAGAGCAATTATCTAACTCATGCAGTTAAGGGACCTTGTGTCGTTGACGCCATAGTTTCAGATCTTCGGATGGGGCTCATTTCGCAGTCACGAAGGAAATTTCTTATGCTCGGGTGACTAGGGGCTTTATTGGGATTTAATATTAGGAAGGCTGTTCCTCATTAGGCATCTTTTTATTCAACAAGTTTAAATCGGTAACGTTGTTTTTTGCGCATTTGTTTCTGAGAAGTTGAAAGCTGACACAAGTAAAATGAAATATCAGTGTTACGATATCAATATAATGAAGAGTAGCTGTGTAAAAAATTAGAAACTCAAGTTCAAACAGGATACGCAACACTGAAGAATCCTCAAGATACCAGAAATGTTTTTAACTTCCGCTTTTTTGAGTTGATATCAACTGTTGATTTCTAGGAAGCACGCGAGTTAGTCAATGGCCAAAACAGTCTAATGGTTTTCGAGGCATCCAGAAAGGTACCCTTCCTTTAAGGGTATCTAACAGGTAATTGGTGTCTCAGGAAACATCTAATGAGATCGTGAGTGAATAGTAGGAATGTTGTCATTATGTATCTTGGCTAAAAAACGATATATTTTTATTGATATTGCTTATGAAAAATTTCGTAAACTTGAAGAGACACCATGACGTGTCACCACCAATTTAAGAGCAATTAACTAACTCTGTTAAGGGACCTTGTGTCGTTGACGCCATAGCTTCAGATCTTCGGATGATGCTCATTTCACAGTAACGAAGAAACTTTCTTATGCTAGAGTGACTGGGGCTTTATTGGGATTTAATATTAGGAAGGCTGTTCCTCATTATGCATCTTTTCGTTCAACAAGTTTAAAACGGTAACGTTGTTTTTTGCGCATTTGTTTCTGAGAAGTTGAAAGCTGACACAAGTAACATGAAATATCAGTGTTACGATATCAATATAATGAAGAGTAGCTGTGTAAAAAATTGGAAACTCAAGTTCAAACAGGATATGCAACACTGAAGAATCTTCAAGATACCTACCAGAAATGTTTTCAACTTCCGCTTTTTTGAGTTGATATCAACTATTGATTTCTAGGAAGCACGCGAGTTAGTCAATGGCCAAAACAGTCTAATGGTTTTCGAGGCATTCAGAAAGGTACCCTTCCTTTGAGGGTATCTAACAGTTAATCGGTGTCTCAGGAAATATCTAATGCGATCGTGAGTGAATAGTAGGAATGTTGTCATTATGTATCTTGGCTAAAAAACGATATATTTTATATTGATATTGATTATGAAGAATCTCGTAAACTTGAAGAGACATCATGACGTGTCGCCACCAATTTTAGAGCAGTTGACTAACTCAGTTAAGGGATCTTGTGTCGTTGACGCCATAGTTTCAGATCTTTGGATGGGGCTCATTTCGCAGTCACGAAGGAACTTTCTTATGCTAGAGTGACTAGGGGCTTTATTGGGATTTAATATTAGGAAGGCTGTTCCTCATTATGCATCTTTTCGTTCAACAAGTTTAAAACGGTAACGTTGTTTTTTGCGCTTTTGTTCCTGAGAAGTAGAATGCTGACAAGAGTGAGAAGAAATATCATTTTTGAGTCTTGAATCATAGACAAACTAAAAAATAAGATGAGCCACTCGTATATTCCGCGCCATCTGTCGGAGGAGGAGACTAATACACGAAAAAATTATTTCCAATTTGATAGTTAGATGTCGTTGCATTCATGGAAATCCTATCGAGAAAATAGTAAGTATGTAAAATCATTATTATCAAAAAACCTTTGCATTGTCAACTGACACAAGGAGTGGTTTGACACGTTCTTTTTGAAATATAATAAATTTCGATATGCCTGCAAGAGTGAAGACGTGCTGTGTTATTGGATGTGAAAATCGAGATGCAATAAAAAGGTAATTATAAAATTTATAAGTAGGTATATTCTGTTACCTATAAGAATTAAGATACTCGTAGTTTTCAAAAAAGTTTTTCATGTATTGAATAAGTTTAGTCGGTAAATACTGATATTTTGTATTATTGAATTCATTATTGTTAGTTTTTGAAAATGTTTTCAATGCAATTATTAGTTTATTTATTAGATATTTATGAAATAAATCTGTATTTTCAATTGTGATACCTATTTCAGTTGATAAATTTTTATTCTATCCAGAATTTGATTATTGATCCTCATTTCTCGATTCCAAAAGAAAATCAGATGAAAGTTCGTTGCAGGTATTATTTTTGCAAAATAAATTTCCTCACTCATCGATAACTTGCACGAATCCATCTGATTTCCTTTTGGAAATTGAATTTCAAAAAACTTTTTGCCTCTTGTATATGGGTGTACCTACCTATTCAAAAGGTGCACTACAGAATTCTTTTCGAGACAACTTTACAATACAGATTCCTTTTTCAATTGAGCTTTTTTCACGAATTAGTAATGTTGTACTAAAACAGATGGCGTTGAAGCTTGTTCTACTAGTGTCTCATCTATTCTCCGTTTAGTTAGTCTATGTCTTGAATCTCATAAAGACTAGCTGCGTGAAAAATTGGAAACTCAAGTATAAACACGATAGGCCACAGTGAAGAATCTTCAACTCGTTTTTTTCTGTAATTTTTGTAAGACGTGTTTTTACGAAACGCAAGCGCCGCATCACAAGATACCAAAAATGAAACTGTCGCTTTCTAGAGTAGCTATCAAATATTGATTTCTAGGCAAGACGCAAAATTGTCAGTCCCAATACGTCAAACGATCATTGAGGCAAATGGAAAGGCAGATCCTTCTGGCCTAGAACAAGAATGGGCAGCACCTCCTTATAGGGTATCTCACAGTTAACTGGTGTCTCAGGAAACACCTCATGAGATTGGATGTAGCCATGAACGAACAGAAAAGATTCTGTGGAGAACTGAAGTGAACATCTTCTAGAAAAAAAGCTCGAGTTATAGAGATTTGAAAATAAATTTTCCGAAAATTGATATTAGTAGAAATAAAATCGATTCTGAATGTATCTGTAGTGGCTCAAAAACTTTACATATGGCTTATGGAGAATCTCATATACTTGCATAGACACCTCGACGTGCCTCTACCAATTTCAGAGCAATCAATTAACTCCGTTGGACCTGGTGTCGTTGACGCCAAAGTTTCAGATCTTCGGATGGGGCTCATTTCGCAGTCACGAAGGAACTTTCTTATGCTAGAGTGACTAGGGGCTTTATTGGGATTAATATTAGGAAGGCTGTTCCTCATTATGCATCTTTTCGTTCAACAAGTTTAAATCGGTAACGTTGTTTCTTGCGCATTTGTTTCTGAGAAGTTGAAAGCTGACACAAGTAAAATGAGATATGATATGGTTTATGACGATTAATCGAGCGTTTCCACTTCATTGACTGAAGGTAAAATCCACAAAATTGGACTGCCACCAGTTTGATGAAAAACGGATAAACATCTCGCAACTTCGTTCAACGTTCATGCATCGGAGGTAGGTGTTCGTAAGGATCCCAAGAGATGTCGTCTTGTTTTTGTTATACTCAGAACTAGGCGACATTTCTTCAAGTAAGGCAACCCAGAATGCCTTTCAGACTGAGCTCCTCCATACTGAAGAGCCCCAAATAGGGCAAAATAGCTATCTATGGATGCTCCGTTTGATATTACCACCATGCATGTTCTTTGTGCGTTGACGGGATTAGTTCCGAAGTAAGGGTTTAATATTGGTTGATTTTAATCAATTAGTATTATTCTCTGCTTTTATTGATATATTTTATATTGATATTGCTTATGAAGAATCTCGTAAACTTGAAGAGACACCATGACGTGTCGCCACCAATTTTAGAGCAATTAACTAACTCAGTTAAGGGACCTTGTGTCGTTGACGCCATAGTTTGAGATCTTTGGATGGGGCTCATTTCGCAGTCAACGAAGGAAATTTCTTATGCTCGGGTGACTAGGGGCTTTATTGGGATTTAATATTAGGAAGGCTGTTCCTCATTAGGCATCTTTTCGTTCAACAAGTTTAAATCGGTAACGTTGTTTTTTGCGCATTTTTCTGAGAAGTTGAAAGCTGACACAAGTGGGATGAAATGTAAGTCTTGCGATTCAAATCTTATGAAGACTAGCTGAGAAAAAATTGAAAACTTAAGATCAAACAGGATATGACACACTGAAAAGTCTTTAACTTTATGTAATTTTCATAACATGTTTTTAAGAACCGTAAGCGCCGCAAAGCAAGATACCAAAAATGTAACTGCTGCTTTTTAGAGTTGATATTAACTTTTGATTTCGTTAATGGATCAAATCAGTCAAATGATTTTCGAGGCGAACAGACAGGGGCCCTGGCAAAGCCTTTCTATGTACGAGGTCTGTCAATTATATTCCCGGAAAAGTGCTCGGACGGTCCGGAATATAAATAAATTCTTAAAGTTAAGTTATAATCCTTCGCAGTAGTCTCCCTCTAGCTCGATGCACCGGCGCCACCGTTGGATCCACGATTGCAAGCACCCCCTGAAGCCCCCCGAAGATAGGTCCCTCAGCACCCGTGTCGTGACACTTTGCATCTCCTCTACGCCGTCGTATCGGTTGCCCTCGAGGTAGGACTTCAATTGTGGACAGAGATTAAAGTCGCAGGGGGCCAGGTCCGGGCTGTAGGGGGGGTGCGGATGCGTTGGAATGCCGTTTTTGGTCAAAAAATCTGCTCAACTGTGAGCACTTGGGAACCATTTTCGCGCACAACTCTTGCGCATCCCTAAATCTTCGTGAAGCATCTGTCGAATGGATTCCTTGTTGATACCCAACTCGTCTTCCAACATTCTGAGGCTTACCCGACGGTCTCCGAGCACACGCACGCGCAGGCGATCGACGTTTTGTGCCATTCGAGAGGTGGAGGGAGCTCCCTCACGTGGATCGTCCTCCAGCGACTCCCTGCCTTCCCTGAACCGCTTAGCCCACTCTTAGACAGCTTTTTTTCAGGCAATCATCCTTGTACATGTCGGTTAACTGTTTTATAATTTCCGCGGAACTTACACCACGTTTGACCAAAAATTTGACCACTACTCTTTGCTCAGTTTTTTTTATCACACATTTTCGCGACAAGGGGTCCAAACACGCCGATGATCAAAGTACTGTAAAACACGAACTGAACAACCGATCGAGACGAAACTTGCACAGACTGACGCAGAAATGAATCCTCTTCCGAATGACACCAACGCGAACGCCGTAGCATAACGAGAGCCGCAGTGGTTGCCACTTTCCGGGAATTAAATTGACAGACCTCGTAGAACGAGAATGGGCTGCACCTTCCTTCTAGGGTATCTCACTGTAAACGAATGTCTCAGATAACACTTTATGAGATTGTATGTAGCTATAAAAGTTCGGAAGAAATTCTGTGAGAAGCAGACTAAACTCCTTCAAAATTCATCTGTAGAGGCCCCATTATACAGGGTGGTCCAGATCGTAACCAAGAAATTTTAACCACGTATTCTACATCAAGAATAAACCCTAGTTTGTCATATAAACATATGTCGAGAAATGTTTCCTCTCCGACATACGGGGTGTTAAAATTATAGAAGAAACCAAGTTTTTTATTAATAACTTTCACACTGCTTGAAATATTCTTATGAAATTTGAGACATAGGTTTTCAGCGTCAAGGAGCACTTTTTGCATATCATTTCTTCTCTATTTTACCAGTGGTGTCCGTACTGCCGCCAGAATGACTATTTTCAGATAAAAAAATGATACGCCACTGGTTTTTCCGACAATAAAATTACAATTTAAATCCTTGTTTAATTTGGAGCAAATTCGGTCTCCCGACCTTTTGCTGTACGAGGCACCGTTTCCGGTTAAAAAAATAAAACACATTCTCATGAATGGAGAAATCGTCAAAATTTAATGAGGTAGGTAGGTACATAATAATAATTTTAAGATAAAGAAAAATTGACAAACAAAGAATTATTTGCCTTTAAGGAGGCATGAAGAAGGTTCTGTGAGCCTATAAATTAAAGATTGTATTCATTTCGATGATTACTATTTTCAATTTATCTATGTTCAGAAAACATAATAATAAGACTATTTTGTGTGTGTGAAATTTTGGCGATTTCTTCATGCATGAGAATGTGTTAAATTTTTTTAACCGGAAACGGAGCCTCGTACAGCAAAAAGTCAAGAGACTGAATTTGCTCCAAATTGAATAAGGCTTTGTATAGTAATTTTTATTGTCGGAAAAACCAGTCAATAATAAAACATTTTTTCTCCTATAATTTTAACACCCCGTACCTCGGATAGGAAACATTTCTCGATATATGTTTATATGACAAACAAGGGCTTATTTTTAATGAAGAATACGTGGTTTAAATCTCTTGGTTACGATCTGGACCACCCTGTATACAGACGTCTAAGTACATGAAAGATATGCTCAGTGCAATTTCCTGAATGCTACTGGTTTCGAGGGATGATCGATTATGGTATGGTGTGAAATATCTTTGACTGCTCGCACAGACCTAGTGGTCGTTGATAATGGAGCTATGAAATCTGATAGGTATACAGGGTGTTTCATTGGGAAAGGGAAATACTTCAAAGGTGCATAGGTGGCACCAAGACGGTTCTAGAGATACCCTATTTATTGGGTCTCACTGTCTTCGTAGCCGAGATACAGGGGTTTTTATAAATTTTGCCCGTTTCTTCCTGAGGCGTACCAGACGAACCACCTGGTATATTTTCTTCATATTTGGCAAATATGTTCCTAATTGAGAGCCCAAACATATCATGCAATAACCGCCTCGAAAATCCAGGTCCGGGTTAACAAAAAATTATGAATCGTTTGAATATTCGAAACAACACCCTGTACATCGGAATTTTGAAAATCTGTTTTAATATTCGAAAACACCACTAAAAACTAAACTGAGACGTATACTTCAAATTTTCGCGCAGAAAGTTTTACTGCACAAATTTTCAAGGTAAAAGTGAAGTTTTTAGGAACTTGGATACCCGAAAGTGGTTTGAAGTGACTTTAACAATGAATTATCAATAATATTGAATCCATAATTATTTCAACATTACTCCGTAATTCATTTTCACATTAGTTTTTCTTTTTATAGCTGTATACTTGAAAATCCAGGTCCGGGTTAACGAAAATTATGAATCGTTTGAATCCTCTAAAAAACACCCTGTACATCGGAATTTTGAAAATCTGTTTTAAAATTCGAAAATACCACTTAAAACTGAACTGAGACGTACACTTCAAATTTTCGCGCAGATAGTTTCAATGCACAAATTTTCAACGTAAAAGTGAAGTTTTTAAGAACTTGGATACCTGAAATTGGTTTGAAGTGACTTTTTTAACAATGAATTATCAACAACATTGAATCCATAATTATTTCAACATTACTTTGTGATTCATTTCCACATTAGTCTTCATTTATTGAGAAGTGAGTTGCATTATAACGTATAATAATTATGGATTTCAATATTTTGATAACTCATTGTTAAAAGTCACTTCAAACCACTTTCAGGTATCCAAGTTCTTAAAAACATTTACGTTGAAAATTTGTGCATTGAAACTATCTGCGCGAAAATTTGAAGTGTACGTCTCAGTTCAGTTTTAAGTGGTATTTTCGAATTTTAAAACAGAGTTTCAAATTCCGATGTACAGGGTGTTTTTTCGAGGATTCAAACGATTCATAATTTTCGTTAATCCGGACCTGGATTTTCAAGTATACAGCTATAAAAAGGAAAACTAATGTGAAAATGAATAACAGAGTAATGTTGAAATAATTATGGATTCAATATTGTTGATAATTCATTGTTAAAGTCACTTCAAACCACTTTCGGGTATCCAAGTTCCTAAAAACTTCTCTTTTACCTTGAAAATTTGTGCAGTAAAACTTTCTGCGCGAAAATTTGAAGTATACGTCTCAGTTTAGTTTTTAGTGGTGTTTTCGAATATTAAAACAGATTTTCAAAATTCCGATGTACAGGGTGTTGTTTCGAATAATCAAACGATTCATAATTTTGTAACCCGGACCTGGATTTTCGAGGCGGTTATTGCATGATATGTTTGGGCTCTCAATTAGGAACATATATGCCAAATATTAAGAAAATATACCGGGTGGTTCGTCTGGTACGGCCTCAGGAGAGAAACGGGCAAAATTCATAAAACACCCTGTATCTCGGCTACGAAGACAGTGAGACCCAATAAATAGGGTATCTCTAGAACCGTTGGTGCCACCTATGCACCTGTGAAGTATTTCCCTTTCCCAATGAAACACCCTGTATAAGGAACATTCTTGAAGAGCATGTAGTGCCATTTGCCCCATACATTGGTGAAATTTAATTTTTATGGACGATAATGCCAGACCCCATCGTGCGGCATCGTTCAGAGTACCTTGAAGAGGTTGAAGTCTCTCGAAGGTAATGGCCAGCAAGAAGTCCAGATCTCAATCCGATTGAGCAGGTTTGGGACAACCTCAATAGAAGGCTGAGAAGTTCAGAAAATTATCCAGCTACTCTTAATGACTTAGAATCCAACTCAGAGAAATCTGGAAAGGATTAGATCCGAACATTTTAAGATCACTCATTTTGAGTATGAACCGTCTTTGCCGAGCTGTAATTAACGCAGGGGTGGAAAAACCAAGTATTAAATCACTTATCAGCATTCTAGTATCTTGAAAATTGTATTTCTCTTCTTTCACATAAGATTCGGTGAAATCCTGAATCTTTTTCCATTTATAATGTCTCGTTCAAAACCTTCCCGAGAGAACATAAAAATAAGTTATAAAGTCAATGTAGAGTTGACTTCCATTAAAATTGAGATTTTCAGAATGTGCGTTAATTTTTTTGCGCGGTGTATATTTCCTAGTAGTGCAGTATAGCTATCTATCTACTGGACATCCTTTTCAATCGAAATAATTTCCCAACACAAGGAACCACCCTATATGTATCCACAAAAAAGTAATTTCCTCCACTTCAAATCTACTATTCCTCACGGAAACCATCCAACCATCCTCTCCATTCACCCTCCTCCAGAAAAATAATGAGGCACGACTCCAAGTCATTGAAAGGAAAATCAACGGACAGCAATCTCGTGAAAAATTCAACGGTAAAACTCGCCGATAAGAATGGTGGCAATTCAAACTCATGCCCTTGATGGTTTCTTTCCATTTCTTGAAAGATAACTGCCGAACAAATTTATGTGCACCACTCAGAATTGACTATTTCGAGTTGTTTTGGTAGTACGGGTTTCCGGACAACCATTCTTGTTGTACTTACCTACTTCTTTGAGTTTTCTTCGGCACTCCGATATAGGCGAAAAGTCGATGACAAAGGAGTTTAGTGCTCCAATAGATGCTGGACTACCAGAATAGATTAGTATATCACATACCCGATAATTTCTCTTCAGGTTTCTATCTATGCATTATTTAATTGCAAGTACTTCTACATGAAAACACTCGAATAAGAGCTACTGATAAGATACACTGGGTTCTTGGTCCGTAGTGATGAGTTTTCTTCATTTCTTGACAGACAGTTATCAGAAATCCAGACTAAAGAGACGTTGTACTTACCTATCCCATTGAGTTTTCTCCGGCACTCCTATATAAGATCTGAGTCGATGACAAAGGAGTTTAGTGCTTCAATAGAATCTATGTCACACCCTTGATAGTTTCTTTTCAGGTTCTATTTGCAAGTACTTCTGCTTGAACACACGAATGAGAGCTTACTGATAACTTGAGTCAATAACATTATGTAGATATAAGTACAAGCATCCCTAGAAAGAACGCTGTGCAGGCAATGAACAATCAAAGGTTATTATTGGTCAGTACGTTACTAGAAACCCAGACTTAAGAGATCTTGTTTGACTAACCTTCTTCTTTAAGTTTTCTTCGGCACTACCATATTGTCGAAAAGTTCGAGGAGGAGTTTAGTACTTCAATAGAAGCTCGACTATCAGAATGGATCACTATGTTACACCTCGATACTACTGATAGTATACACTTGGTTCTTGGACTGTAGTCATCAATTTTTTCCATTCTTGAAAGACAACTGAGGACCAAATGGATGTGCACCACTCAGAATAGACTATTTTGCGTTGTTTTGATAGGCGGGTTTTCCGAAGAAACTGACGACCATTTGCAAATTTTGTTTTCAGTGAATTTACATGCAGTAAGCCAACACTTTTTCCCCTGAGTCGGTAAACTATTGCAGAAGAAAGTACGCTTTCATGAAACTTTTCGAATCACATCAGTAATTCAAAACAATGTACGCCAGGCCTTAAACCCTCAAACAACTATTTCCAAGTAGTGAAGTTGAGCTGTCTGTCTACTGGACATCCTGTTTGATCCCCAGCTAGAGAATGCCTCGCCTTTGCAGGCCGGCGCAAAGAATGTCTTGGACAGGAGAATTATAGGAGCAACCTTAGACAAAGCAAATACTCTTTCCTTTGTCTAAGGGATTTCTCTTGGAGTCCTCTCTGATATTTCACCACTATTGAACTGATTCGGCTGTTCGCTAAAACATCAGAAAAACGTTAACCTCCTCAAGAATCTACAATGACTACCTGCAAGACTCCAGCATAATCGAAATTGTTCCACAACACAAGGGACCACCCTATACGTATCACAAAAAAAGTAATTTCCTCCACTTCAAATCTACTATTCCTCACGGAAACCATCCAACCATCCTCTCCATTCACCCTCCTCCAGAAAAATAATGAGGCACGACTCCAAGTCATTGAAAGGAAAATCAACGGACAGCAATCTCGTGAAAAATTCAACGGTAAAACTCGCCGATAAGAATGGTGGCAATTTAAACTCCCCAAGCAATAAGCTAAATTTGCCTTTGATTCAATCAAGCATCCCTAGGAAGGAGGCTGTGCAGACAATGGACAATCGAACTGTCGCATCTGCGTTTGGAGTCGCGACCGTATCCCGGAATATCCCAGGGGTCTAACTCGATTTGCTCACTTGTTAAGTTCGGTTTGTTACACCGGAAAATTCCAGGTCCGGTAACTCATACTCTACGTATTCGGAATTCTAATTGAGTGTTTTTGGGTTTGTCGTCTGAAGATTTCTCACCTGTGTTATTTCAATATGGATTCTCAAAGGAAATTTACACACATCGTTAAAAAACTTGGTCCCCTAGGTTCCTCAAGAAATAAACAATCATCAACCTAGAAATAGAATATATATGTTTCTCTATTTCATATGCAATATATTCCTATGTATGCTCTATGGCATTCATGCCTGTTGAGCAGTGCCAACACCAAACTTCACAATTACACGACTCCAATGTTCTAATTACACGTTTTTGCACGCAATGCACATAACTGATTTCTTCTTCTTCTTCCTTATTTGTGATTTATTCATAATTATTATATTTAATTTTGCAGTGGTCGCTCATCGAAATAACCTTAACTTAGAGAGTTGCAGTGTTTATATGTGATTCATTTAAAATCCATGGAAAGCTGACAATCATGCTATGAGGGAATATACACGGTCCTCTAATACCACTTAATGATGTTTATTTGCGTGCGGAAAAATTGAATATTGAACAATACCATAATATGCAAAAATGATGATTCTGTATTGTAGAATGAAAATTGATCACACAATCCAACGATCTGTTACAATAGCTGCTTTGATTAGAGTTAAACAAACGAATTTCATTCTGTCAAAACTGTGCACGGATTCATGAATCAATAGAACGTGAACATTTTTTTTCATGATTCAGTCAACTTTGGTTCTGTGAAGCAATTGCTATGTCACTCGAGTTGCTTTATGCAAATTACACGCAAATTACACATAATTAACCACTACACGAAATCTACCTACACGCAATGCAATGAAATTAAACGAATTTCGTGTGATTACACGTATATTGGCAACACTGGTGATGAGTTTGTTGTCCAGTTAATTTTCTGGTTATTGGTTTTTTGCAGAATTTTTTGAACCCTCTTTGTGTGGTCTCGATGTTCGTTCTCATCCTGTTAAATGTAATTATCCCCAAATTCATTGCACAGAGACGATGGTTCAATGAAAATTTCTTCTTGGGTGAAATTGATTTGACTATCACTTTGCAACCCGAACTATGGCTCATCCGAAAAAACTGCGTTGCGTTATTGTGGTAAAAGCCAGTCTTGGTGTTTTTCTGTCAATTGCCGACAGGTAGCTCTATGTCCGTGTGATAGCCAAGCTACTCTTAAAGTTCTTCAGAGGGTACTGGTTGAGATTTCCCGGAAATAAACCTCTATGCGCCTAACTGAAGTCCGCAGAATATTCGAGCGTTGATGAATGAATCTAGTATTTTAACAAATATTCTTGCTCGGCCAAACTGAGAAATTGGATTTCGAGGCATATTTCAAGAAATATTTTCAATACTCCCTAACGAAAAATATTTTCGGCTGGTTAATTGTTTCATTTGTTTCTCATTTGTAAACGTCAGTTTCCAAAAACACAATATTAATCAAGAAAGTTTATTTTATCAAATCACTAACTTGTAAAACTGACAGTTAACTTGTAAAATTTTACAAGTTAGTAGTATTATTCACATTGAGATTTGTCAAGTACTTGCTTCTAATTTCATTCATCCTTGTAATTCAGAGTTCCTGGAACAAATGTATTTCTCAATAAACGTTCTCGAACTATTCGGAAACGATATTCGTACCTTGTTTTATTCGTATCTATTTGTTTTCCTTCTTAGAATTGCAAATATCCTAGAGGTTTTTTGACCTGTAAACTCACTGACAGTTTCACGTACTCGCTTCTAATTTCATTTATTCGTCTAATTTAATCGTTCCTGGAACATATATTTTTAGTAATGAACGTTATAAAAGTATTTAAAACGATATTCATGCCTTGTTTCATTTGGATCTGGCCTTTTTCATCAGAAATGAGCAAATATTCTCGAAGGACTTCCCTCTCGTAAGCCACTGACAGTTGTCATAATTTTCCGATGTCATAAATAATCATAAATAATGCAACTTGCGACATTTGCGACAAATTCTTGAGATTTTTTTGGAATTTATCTAACCTTTTTACAAATGAGAAACAAATAAAATATAAAACAATACACGAAGGTAACGGGTTTTACTGGCTCAAGGAGGTAACTCCATTCGCCAGTAAAAACCCTCTTACCTTGCTAGTAATGTTATATACTATTTATTTGAGTGATAGGACATTGAAGATACTACACAAAAAATTGTCATGTTTCCTAGATTCAACAAGGTGTGAGTTGATATGGGGGGCAAGTCTTTTGACGATGCGTGTATTAACGAGGACATCCTGCTAAAAGAAAGTAATATATTTATTTAGCGCACTTCTATCGACTGTTCAATTGTCATTTGCAACTTGTCCTTCAAATTTTTTCGTATATTCAGCTACAGCTCTTATATAAAGTAACTAGAGAGAGTCAGATGTCTTGGCTACGGCCAGTTTGACGAAGCCTCTGCGAAGATTTCCCGATTGAAGTGCCATCTAGAGAGGGTTGCACTCAACTGAAATTTCGATCAATATAAGATACGGCCGAAGGGAAACTGTTCCCTACATTATAACTAGCAAAAATCTCAATTTTCACTCAAACGAAGATTTCTTTCTTCCCATCTAATCAAAATCTAAGAGGTGGCGCAGAAGTAAAAGATTAATATCAAGATATATCAGTTTCTCTCCTCTGCTTGTAGTTTTCTTTTAGGTAATGGACAGAAAACTTGGGATGAGAGTTGGAAAATGTGGGGCTGAGTTTTTTTCACCTGAAACTTAGTTGAAATAACTTTATAACGATCAGTTGGATTTGAATATCTTGCAACTATTGGCATGAGTCAGCTGATGCTTCTGCAAAAAGAAGAGCAAATACCTACTTCGCCTGATCCGTGTCTCAATCATACCGATTAGGTCGGAGGTCGATGATTGGAAAAAACAGAAACAAACCTTCTTACTGGATCAACACACCAGGTCAAAGATAAGTGGAGATATTGATTTCACCTTCAAAATAGAAGGCTAAACAAGGTCTATCGTTGGCGAAATATGTGTTAAGGCTGCTTACAGGGCTTCTCGCAAGCAAATCTTTCGTGAGATATCACCTGCACAGGATCAGACGAATTCTCCTAGGAAAATGAACAACTTTGTTTCTTTTTGAGCGCTCGTTCAACTCAAACAAGTGCTCTATCTTTTTGCCCAAATGTCTGTTATTTCCGAATTTTGAGCTGAAATGGTCTTAAACGATAGGTTTTGACTCCCTGATGACAAATTCGTTGTCAAATTCAATTATGTCCGTGGGGCCGTCCCGTTCGGCCGTTAGCACAATAACTTTCGAAAGGAATTGTCCTAGAGACTTGAAATTTTCAGGATGACTCCGGTCCCAAATAGCTCGGTTAAGTTCATTAACCAGCCAAATCGTACAGGGTGTTCCATAAAATATGGCCATTCAAAATTTTCCTCAATATCTCAGAAAATACTGAACCAATCGGAATGAATTGTTACGGCCAAATGCAAGATACTGATAACAAGCCTCATGCAAAATTTTGTGACCATAGTGTGGTCAAAAACATGGAAAATTCAATTAAAATATTGCCAAAAAAACTTCATATTTTTATAAAAAGATATCCGATTAGAGTGAAATTTTTTTTGTGAATGGAGATCGATATTCTGAATATTAATGTCCTGGCCATTGTTATGCGCAATATTATAATTCTCTAATATGATAATATTTCAATCTGAGAAATTTTTGGTTTGATTGATAGGTGTTGTTTCTCTACTTGATTGTCGCTTGGTTGGTTGAAAACTGCACCAAACACGAAACGGTGTTCCAAGTTATTCAAACAAAGAATTTGCCTTCAAAAAGCCACCAAAGCACATCTTCTTGATAGAATACAAAAAACAAACTTTTCATCTAAGAAACTACAGTTCAATAATTTTTTCCCCAACTTTTCTTCAAGACACCCTGGGTCATGCACGAATGACACAATAAATTTCTTTTTTGCGTTCTTCTCGTTGCAATTAGTTTTCGATTCAATGCAAAGTAAACACAATAATAAAAGCCTAGACATTACTGGTTCTACGACACACAGGATTCAACGAAAAAAAAAATAGAACGCGAAAAGAAATGAAAATTTCAAGATTAGCCAATTAGGATCAAGTCTGTTGTTTAGTTGACGTGATAAGAATAATTATTTGTAAGGAGTCCTGTCTTCCGCTATAAAATTTCATCAGACTATCAGCAAATATGAATGAAATATGAACTGAAAGGAAGAGAAGTTCGTAATAATCGTATTCCAAAATTAATTTCGGAACCGAATGCATGAAATTATGGAAATCGCTCCTCGAGGAATAAAAAATCTCATTTACCGTTAATATCTGAAGATTCTATCGAGGAAAAAAAATGGTGCGTAGGATGACGATGATCATAAATACTGTCAGTTTCAGATCTCCATTCCTCCCACGTCATCCATTCGAAAATAGAAAAGTATTTATAAAACTGCCAATGGTTGGAATTTCCGAAAATCTAATTATTTTTCATTTTTTTCTCATTTTCGTGCCCTACTTTTGTGTTTTCGGTTTTAATATTTATATATTTTAAGCTTGTATAAGCTTAGATAAGATTTGATTAGAGTACGGGCGATAAGGCTAAGTTGCCCTCAGCATGACTATAAGATCTATTGTGCATTTCCTCACTGTTTTTTATTTCTGCAGCAAAATGTCCATAAGACTTCTGCTGCTTTCCTGAATGCTACATCCAATATTTGCTACAGTTTCAGGAAAAAAACGAACCAAGCTGACATAGCCTTTCCCTATGAAGAGCTCACGAGTTGCGAAGCAGATGTTTAGTTGTTTCGATGACTTCTTGGCAAAAGCGATTGGTATCATCAGAAACCTATGCATGATACTACTTTTCTGAACTACACAATCGAGTTGTTTTCAGATTTTCCGAGATTTTTCAGGTTGTTTTCTTGTTAACCAAATACTTGATTCTAAAAGCTGACATTATATACAGGATGTCTATATAAACAGCTGCGAGGGAGTTGGGGAGATGATTCCTCGATGAAAATTAGCAGGGGTAGTTCACATAATTTTTTTTCGAAATCGATCTCCCTTCCAAGATACAGCCTTGGAAGGCGATGACGAGGCGACAGTCCTTAAAAACAATACATAATATGATTCATTAAGTAGATGTTACTCACCCAATTTTTTTGATCCCAAAACTTTTTCATTAGGGGTTGAAAATAACAACCCATCATGATTTTCCTTCAAAAATTGTTTTCGTGGGATAGATTTTCGAAAAATAAAATTCCCCTCTCACCCTCATTTAATTCTGAGAGAAAAAAAATGTCCTGCAAAATTTCGATACAGTCGATATTTCTCGGAAAAAATAAATATTTATTAGCAGTTATGATCACTTTTTATTCATTCCATTTCATCGTACCTATGTTCCACAGAATGAATATTCTAAGATATCGTTTCCATTTGTGAAATTAAAATATTACGGATTCAATTTTCTTCCGGAAATTAGTATTTAAAACTTCAGAAAGAGTTATAAAATATCTTTATCTCCTGTCATAGACATACAACGTCTCAGAATATTCATTCTATGGAACACTTAAACGATGAAATGGAATGAACAGTGATCACAACTGCTTGTAAGTTTTTATTTTTTCTGGGAAAAGTATCAACTGTAGCGAAATTTTACAAGAGACTTTTTTCTCCAGAATTGAACGGGAAACCATAAGAAAATTTTATTTTTTGAAAATCTATCCTACGAAATTTTTGATTTTTGAACGGAAATCATAGGGGGTTGTGGTTTTAAACTGCTAATAATAAAGTTATGAGATCTAAACAATTCGTGTGAGTAACATAGGTACTTAGTGCTTCATATTATGTATAGTTTTGAGACTCGGGTGTTTTTAAGAAGCCGTAAAAAATTAAAAACTGTCAACTCGTCATTGCCCTCCAAAGGCTGTATTTTGGGAGTGGGGTCAATTCCGAAAAAAAAATTATATGAACTATCTCTGCTCATTTTCATCGTGGAATCATCTTCCAAAGTTCCTCACATTTCTTCACAGACACCCTGTATACTGTTTGAGGAACTATTAATAGTTATTGAATCAACTATTTTTTAATTTTAAGCATGGTTCATATGAAATTAGTTGTCAAAAGCTGCAATTTCTTCTATAACAATTCGCTAAAAAAAATAGAAAGCAGAAACGATAATGTTATTCTACAAAGTTGCCGAAAAAATGTACGGAAATTATTTTGGCACACAGACAACCAGAACTCGCTCTAGGCTCGTCCTTGAGATTTGTCTTTTAATTCAAAAAAGTCCTATTTTCCGGACTTGTTATGTAAATTACTATTCTGTTGAAATCTAATCTGAAATAAGGACTTTTCTTCAGGCTGAGCTGAAGGTTAATAAATGAGTGTGAGGATGTTAAAATTTGATATCGTTTGCTGTGTATGAACTAGGACTCAACGCAAATGTTTCTCGCTTGAATAAGTGAATATGTTCGCTTTATTCTGAAATAGGGATGTTGACTACTTTTTGGAATTTATTTTATTTCAAAGATAAACCTTATACAAACACGAAAAAATTACTTTTTCCTTGAAAATATAGTAATTGCCAATAAAATTGAGTACATGAAAAGACAATTCAAAATTCCCGCGGAAATGCTCAATTTTGTCACGTTCTGATGATTACGTCATTATTCAGTGAACATACTTTGACTTCTGTCAAAGCGAACTGATTTTGCCCGATCCCTTGTGGAAAAGTTCAATCTAAGCTTTCAAAATGAATAGGTCGGTCTGTAAGTGTAGATGCTGAATGAGGTGTTTCTTTTATTTGTAATAATGAATATGAGTTGAAAGTTTGGTACTTACAAAGACAATTTCACGTTTTTAAGCTCCGCTGCACAAAAATCCTTGTTTTCAGCAAAGAAACTTGCGACCATTAGGGAATCTATCTTCGGTAAGTTACTACTATTACCCTTGATGAATCCTTTCTCCATTATAAAGAAAATTGTAGATGTATGATAAATTATATATTTACTATGGCTCAAGTCACAGAACCGTGGGTTTCACAAAGCTTGATTGGCCATCAAATCGTTTATATTGAAGTAAGTCGATGGTTTATGTCAAAAATGAACTGAAAATTTCAGAGAAATGATAACATTTCAATAATCAAGCTGATTGGAGTTTTGTGGAACCCGGCCTATGAATGTATTTTGTTGATCTGAGCACCGAACATTCGAATTTGCAATGACAATACCTGGAGAGTGACGTCAATTACCTCTGATTGGCGTTCGCAGTCACGTGATAGTTGATAATAAATAACATAATTTAAATCAGCTTTATTTAATTCAACGAGAATAATAAGATCACTAAAATGGTTTTTTAGGATTGCAAAAACTCTCTTCTATGAGGAAAACCTCAATTTATATGAATTCGTAACATGAGTCAACATCCCTATTATATGATCACAATGAGACAACCATCAAAAGAAAATTTATTTTCAATCTAGTAGAAGTAGAAGCTTCTGATTTTACTTCAGAACACTGCTTGTAGGTTTTTATTTTTTACGAGAAAAGTATCAACTGTATCGAAATTTTGCAAGCTTCTTATTTTACTTCAGTGTTTTCAAAATTTTCTGGATTTCATAAAAACTCAACTTCTTTCTGTGACAAGAAAGATCAACTACATAACAGAACCCCAAAAATACAAGAATTCTGATTATTCCATGTGAAAGATCCATTAAATTATCTTCTTTCTTCGATATAATCAAAAAACAAGAATTCGTTGAGCAAAAAGACACCATAAGCTTAGAAAACATTCTCAACCCTCTCGAATAAGTGGAAATGCGCAGCCGATGATGGTTTAATTGGAAAAATACGTCGTGCAATCGAGAAGGAAAGCTGTGAAAATCTTATCCCCAATACATCATCTTCGGGGCTACCAGTTGATTGCGTAAAAGGAGTCTGCGTCAATGCGTCATTGGCACGTTCCTGGAAAGCCGTCACCGTGGGGACCAGGGATGCTCCAGTTGTTACGATTGTTACTTTTTTGTTACAGTCAACAGTTGGTGTTACTTAAAATTCTTAAATTGTCCGACATACAGCAATGCTAACATATCACACCCTCGTAAGAAGCGCTGACATGAATAAAGAAGCTCTCGGGTATTTTTTTGCGAATGTATGCGTTAGGTGGATGAACTCTGTACAGCCATTCAAAAATACTTCATAAGCTCAAAACAGAATAATGTACACTTTGGTACTGATGAACTAGTTTTCGTCTTTAGTATATCGATTTGAGAAATATTTAAAATAGCAGAAATTGTTGTTATCTAGGGAGACCCCAATACTTTGAGGATGACAAGAAAAGACAGAGAGAATTGAAAAATCACCCTTTTCATTATAATTGAATCACTCCGTTCACGTATGAATCTGTGTTCGAAAACAATGATTACTTTCTGATGATTCTTTTCGAGAATAATGTTGTAGTATCAATCACGGACGCTATTCAGAATTATAGTGGATTAATTGTGTTCGATTGGAACCTTTCAGCACTGTGACCAATGAAGTATTTCATGCCTTACTAAAGTTACATTTAACTAGGGAATTCACATTTAACTGGAGTCTGGATTGTGCTAATACATTTCATCGTCATAATATTTGCTCAGTTACTTTCTTTGGCCGATCCGCATAACCTACAGATATCGAAGTTTTCCATAACGATCACCTTGTGCAGGAAATACACTCACCTGCAAATAATCGATCTACTCGAAAAATCAATGAAGTTTGTTAATTCATAAATACGTTATTTCAAATCTGATTCGATTAATTTTTTTCTTCAATTGTAGGCATGGCCATTCTTAATCAATCAACAATTTTGAATTTCAAAAAAACAAAATCTGTTGGTTCACCCTAACTTTAGAACCACCCCTGGTGTGTTTCAGTCGATTCGCCGTGTGATTTCTTATTTCATCATCAAGACACATCTTCTCTTGACAACTTTCATAACGATAGCTTAATTTTTGTTAAAGATTCAGGGTTTTCAGAGCAACATTAAACTACACAATTTATCTATGGCTGTGAACGTACTTTCACAGATTTAACCTTAAATCCGAACGTTATGAAAATAAACTGAAAACTGAGTGAAAACATGAAACAATAGAAGTTTAACGCAACGTTCATTAGAGACTATTTCGTGCTAATGCTTTATAATACTCGACCGCATCAACCGCATGTGGCTACGATTGCCAAGGAGTATTTAGCAGAGGTTGAGATCCAAGCATTCAACTAGCTTCTCTAGGACCAGATTTGAACTCAATTGGGCATGTTTGGATGCTCTTGGGAGGAAAATTCGATCTCGCCTACCAACTCCCGAAAATTTGCAGCAGCTCAGTGATGCCCTAATTGATTCAAAACCTAATGAGGACATGCCGAGACGAATTGCACCTTTTATCTGCCTCTGGGCAGAAAACACCTTGTGTTTTTGAATTTGTTTTCAGTTTGTTTTCATTAGGTCAGAATTTTAGATTGAATTTTTTGAAGTACTGTTGTAGCCTTGGCGAAATTTAGTGTTTTACTTAAAACCCTGTATCTTTAACAAAAACAGAGCTATTGTTATGAATGAAGAATTAAATTGTCAAGAGGAGATGTGCCTTGATGATGAAATGAGAAATCTCAAGGTAGAACAACAGGAATACACCAGAATTGGTTCTCAAGTTAGGGTAAAAACAGATTTTGTTTCACCCTGTATAAAATGACGTACGCCAACTCTGTTTGACCTATGAGAAACCCCGTAAGCAGCTTCGTTTTTTGACAACGAAAGAACTTGTTGAGCCTTCCCTTTTGAAGGTGTAATAAGTCTCTTCACTTGTCTTCGACCTGGTAAGTTCCTTTCTTTTTTTGCATTTAACGACCTCGCCCTAATCAGAATGAGTCATACCGAACATGAGGGCACCTCAAGCAAAGGAATTAGTTTCCTCATTTCTCTCGATTTTCTTGTGAGCTGGTACCAAAACTAAAAGCTTGTTGTTGGTTACAGCTCCAAAGGATTCACAATTAAGGATCATCAGTTACCTCAGTGCCATCTGCCTATCAAAGAGGCACTTCAATATCTATTCTGATAGCACTCATAGACCTTCTTTTTTCTTATATATGTGCAGCGACGTGTAATCCAGTAACAGTCTGTACTGCATCTGAAGTAGTTGTAATGCTGTAATGCTCACTGCCTTCGATACTGTCGCAGAAGTATTTCGGGAATTATTGCCGACAACGCGAGCGGCAGTAGGAAGGGCTGAATGTTATTGAGGGCATATATGATCTAATCTATTCTACCATTTGGTTTGTTGACAGGAATCGAATAAAGATCCACTTTTTGGCAATTTTAGTAGAGTAGGGAAGCTACGCAACAATGTTGTTACGGCCTGTTACAATTTCACACTTCAGAGGGTTACGATTTCAGGAAGCTTGAAACAACTTTGGTGGGGTCCTCCACCACCTTCGCAGTTGCCTGTTCGCAGTTCAAGTTGGACCAGCGCCGAAAATGGGGCATTCAAGATTGCTCGTCCTGATTTTTTGTTTGTATGGCACGTCAGCAATCCCGTCGTCTATGATCGACGAGATTAAGGCCAGGGAATTGCGACCGAGTAAAGGTAATTTTTTCATATTTCACGATGTTTTTTTATGACAGCGATTGCACATATGCTATAATCATAAAATTTTTACTTAGTTCCTACTTGATTTCAAAAGCCGAAGAATTGGGCGAAGATTCGCGATTCGCCACTTTTAAAGAGTATTTCAAATAAATTACCAGCTCTTTATCAGAGCATAATCCTAATTAGAAAGTTAATGAATCAAAGGTTCTTTCGGTTTATTACAACACGATTGAAGTAAGGATATTATACTGTGGAGAAAGGAATTTAAATTTCATTTTAATATGAAATGGGAAAAGAATCGTTTCATCTTAATGTAAGGATGAAGAACTTAGTAACTTTCTGAAGTATTGGTCTGAATATTAATTTCATTGAATAAGCTTATCCTATGTCGTAACAGTTCGTCATAAATATCAAACAAGCTGTGAATCCACAGGTGCGCAATTTTCATGGATTACACATTTTACGAAGCTTATATCACTGGAAATGTTTGACGAATATTTTTGTATATTGATGAAAGCTCTGACGTGAAATAAGAAGCGTTTATGTGCTTGTTCATATAGAAGTGGTTTTTAAAATTCGAATAATATACCGAGAGCAAGTTGCTTCTTCTTTTTATTCATGAACCCAACTGTGCTGTTTAAAGCTTAGTTCTACCCTTAAAATGTCTAGTCATTACCTTTTCAGAAGGTATTGTGTTAACGCCCATCCTGGATATACAGGGAGTTTCTGAATTGATGCGAAATATTTAAGGGGATAATTCCTCAGAATATTTTATGAAAGAAAGTTCCCATAAATGCATTGTTTCCAAGATACAGAGTGTTGAAGTTTTACTTGAAAACTGACTGAAAAAGTGATACGCCACTGAGATTTTTTGAACTTACAATTATTTGTCAATTATTCGTTCAATTTATGAACAAAAATTTTTTTATCGTTTTTTTCGTGTGGGGCTCCGTTTTTAGGTAAAAAAATAAAACATCTTGACGTAGTATCTCTACTACATAATGTGTTAAAGTAACGACAAAAAATACGTTAAAATGTTTAATTTTCTTGAAAAAGAACGGCACCCCACACGAAAAGAAAGTAGAAGAGATGTTTGTATCAAAAATTGAGAGAAGAGTCCAAAAATAATTGGTAGTTTAAAATAACTCAGTGGCGTATCACTTTTTCAGTCAGTTTTTAAATAAAACTTCAACACCCTGTATCTTGGAACAATGCATTTCCGGAACTACATTCATGGGAACTTTCTTTCATAAAATATTCTGAGGAATCATCCCCTTAGTATCTCTGAACCCTTTAGCGTCCACCATTATGTAGAAACAGGAATGAAATAATGTAAAATACCTTCTTCGAAGTATTTAAGTGGATGATAGAAACAGGAATGAAATAATGTGAAATGCCTTCTTATTGGTGAAACTGTTTCACCAATAAGAAGGTATTTTACATTATTTCATTCCTTTTTCTATCATCCCCTTAAATACTTCGCATCAATTCAGAAACACATATAGTCCGTTCACGAAAGTTTGAGCGCATAGCAATCGTTTGTTTATTTATCTGAAGTTGGCAGTATTGGCTGTCATAACGTAAAATAAAGTCAACGTTGCCGAATGTACCCGACCTCGTCAGACGAGCTTGCGAGTTATCAAAGAACCCTATGCAATATTGACAACATTGCGTATCAATCTGACAAGAAAATAAGCAACAAACCTAAAATTTTGATGAACACAGTGGAATATGCCAAATTACCATGGCCAACCGACGGCTTAAACGTTCGTGAACGGACTATATATTAAATTCAGGTCAACACAACACCACACTTTCACCATATCTGTCATATGGTTCATCTTATTGAATTAATTGGTTTTGTATTTGTGCAGGCATTATCATCAATTTATTCTTCAAAGGTTAATTCTCGACACTTGTTGAACTAAGAGATAATAATGACAACTTTGCACTATGTGAATTCAGTTTTGACAATCTGAGTAACCCTGATTATTCGCAACCTGAGCTCTCATTTTAAAGAATTCATTTTAGCTTCTGTATAATCCAGGAAAACAAATTAACTTTGTCGGAGTAGGTATGTGGCTAACTCTCCTGCAGATAAACCAATCTAGGGTCGAAATAACGAGTGACTACACTGAAATACGAACTCCAAGATTGAGGTAGACTCTGGCTTTGCGTAAACAAAACCTGCTATAACACTTTAATTTTCTTCAATTAAGGCTAATATAGATTGTGATATTTATGTTTGGATGAAACAACATGGGATGATTGCAAACAGACGAATTTGTTGTCGATATCAAATAATGATTTTTTTTCATCCCACCAGAAAATTACATCGAAAAATTTTTATGATTTTTACTTGCGGTTCTCATTACAATATGGGCTCAACGCAATAACTCCTGTTCCCAAAGAACATCACTTATTTTCACAGTGCTTTCGCAATATACGTCTTAAAGTATAATCGTATATTGCGTTAATGAGCTAGTTTTTTCGGTATTCAAATGGTATTTTTCATGAAAGCGAATGAGAAGTTTTAAATGTCAATAACTCCAAAACTACTTGACCGATTCAGCACGATAACAAACTCTACCGCGGCATTCGGTTATTAACCTACCCTCAAAATTTCAAATACCTGACTCTATTTGTTCGAGAATTATATTTGTATGGTCGGAAAGAATCAATTTTGACCTCGGATTCTTCATCAATGATTGAGTCCTTCAAGACCACTCCTGATCGACAGCAGGATTATGGCACACTGTTTCCTAAGAACCAACGAGTAAAAAGATTAGCATGAAGTCATCTAGAAGAATTCAATGAAAAAAATTCATCCTTACCATATTTTTCTCTTGTCCCCATATCAAAATTCTAGAGCTGTCATAAAAATAACCATTCAAAAGTGAACAAATGCGAGGGACTTGGAGAGATGATTCCTCGATGAAAATAATCAGGGGTAGTTCATATAATTTTTTTTCGAAATCGACCTCCCTTCCAAAAGACAGCCTTTGGAAGGCGATGACGAGTTGACAGTATTTAATTCCTAAAAACACTGAGTCATAAAACTATACATAATATGGTTCATTAAGTAGATGTTACTCACACAAAATTTTTTGATCCCATAACTTCATTTTTCGGGATTGAAAATAACCACCCCTTATGATTTTCCTTCAAAAATTGTTTACGTGGGATAAATTTTCGAAAAATAAAATTCTCTCATGGTTTCCCATTCAATTCTGGAGAAAAAATTCGCGAAATTTCGATACAGTCGATACTTTTCTAGGAAAGAATGAAAACTTACAAGCAGTTATGATCACTGTTCATACCATTTCATCGTATGTTCCATAGTATGAATATTCTAAGATATTGTTCATGCTCAACATTGGTTTTGTCAATTATGCTTATTAATCGAAAGAAAGTTCTATATTAAAATATTACAGATATAATTTTCTTCCGGAAATCAGTAATTAAACCTTGAAAAGATTCATATGAAAATCTTTATCTCATGTCATAGACTTACAATATCTTATAATATTCATTCTATGGAACATACGATGAATTGGAATGAACAGTGACCATAACTACTTGTAAGTTTTCATTTTTTCCGAGAATAGTATCGATTGTATCGAAATTTTGCAGAGGACTTTTTTTCTTCAGAATTGAATTGGAAATCATAAGAGAATTTTATTTTTCGAAAGTCTATACCACGAAAACAATTTCTGAACCAAAATCATACGGGGTTGTTTTTTTCAACCGCTAATAATAAAGTTATGAGATCTGAAAAATGTGTGTGAGTAACATCTACATAGTGCTTCATATTATGTATAGTTTTAAGACTCAGTGTTTTGAAGAAGCCCAAAAAAAAAATTAAAAACTTCCAAAGGCTGTATCTTGGAAGGGGAGTCGATTTCGAAAAAAATTTATATGAACTACACCTGCTTATTTTCATCAAGGAATGTATTTTTCAGAACACATTCGGAATTCTGAATTAAGTGATAGTCTTTTTGTTTCGTTTCATTTTTTAAAACACTTTTGTGGGTTTTAATGATAAAAAAATGTCGCCAAATCCTAATTTAATAATATAAACGATAGACGATGAAATACAAATTGCAACTGCATCGTCCAATGGCTCTACAAATTGCAGCCAGCTACTCAGGTTTATCGACAGGTGAAAAAAATTGTTCACAATAGAATTCGAATATCATTTTTTCTATATTCGAGAGTAGGATCCCATTAAAGCATATTAAGAGGTTGATGCTGAGTTGCAGGAACGTCCATTAAAATTTAAAGGTCCATTAAACCCTTACTCCTCCATTAGTTCCTTGTATAATGGAGGATTAAGGGTTTAATGGACCTTTAATTTTAATGGACGTTCCTGCAACTCAGCATGACGATGGCTTAAAGTGCAAACCTGCTAACTCCATTTTTATGAAAATTGGATTTTTGGATCGCCGCAAACCTAATTGTTAAGTCTACAAACTAGTAAAGCATATATGTCCAAATAAGAACGAATTCCGTCGTAAATCGCCGCACGAAAAACGTCTATCTTTGAGCCCTAGATTGTGTATACCTCAGATCATCTAACTCCATCATTACGCGCCACTTTCCTGGTAAACTGATAGGTTATAACGTTGTAGATCGGTGTTTTTACTGATTTTCATTAGAAAAACAAGTTAGTACTGGTGTTTGTGTGCTGTAGGCGATTAAGCAAAAAAGGTAAGTGAAATATATTACACATCTTAATATTTATACACTTTCTCAAGATAATTACTGTATTCGGCGAATATGGAGATAGCCGTTTTTACTCTCTGTAGAATTATGCATTCTGAAGGAGTTAGCCGATTTTATGTGGAACGTACTCCAATATAAACCACGCTCAAAATAAGATTCAAACAATAATGATTTCAATTGAACGATAACTAATACTCTTGCTATTATTATAAATGGTTTTTATCGTACAAACACCAAAATATTATCGAAATAAAACATTGGTTTATACATACTCGTTTATTCCAGGTTACTGGATTGCATGAGAATGTCCTCACGTTCTAAGGAAAATATTGGCAATGAGCCTCAATCAGAATGATCCCAATAATAATGAGAGTTTATTAACGGAACTTCGAACTAACCCGATTTCATTGAAAGTCTCCCAATAGTATTTGAAACAAACGAGATATCAAATGAACATTTTTCAAACATTGAAATTTCTACTGAAGATCAAGTTCAGGATATTCCCTAGATGAAGCTGAATTAAATTCTTTAGAAGTAACAATTTATTCAAAAGAAAATAATGTAGACGGTTATATTCCAGAGACTTCTTCGTTCTTCGAAAATATTGAAATAATACTCTGGACGCAGGTATTGTACTCAATAATAAACAATGAAAGCATCATTGAAAATTTGGAGACCAGTAAAGACCCTGTAAATGAAATTCAGAGAAGCGCTGACATAATCGACAATCAAGAAGTATTTGGAAATGTTCTTCTTGTAGATTATTCCGATCATTCGGATTCAATGAGTTCCACATCCAGTGAAATGATCGAACCGAGAAAAAGGAGGAAAAGGTGTCAAGTAGACAAGTCCACTTGGACATCAGAAGAAATAAAAGAAAAAGGGAGAAAGGCCATAAATATTTTGGAAAGAAGAAAGAAGATGAGGTGTGGAATAATAAAATTCCGAAAGAACCCAGGGTCGTCAAAAAAAGATGTCAGTGCAAGGAGGGTGGTCAAACTTAAATGTACTTTTTTGACCGAAGACGATTAGAAAATCAATTTTTGGTTTTTTCTGGAAGATGTCTTGGGGGGAAAAAAAAATATTCATGATAGTTTGGTTATCATTCTGCCAACAATCGTCATCGAGGTAGAAAGGACGTGCTACAATCAAGGAGAAATTGTCTATTATCTATAATTTGAAAAAGAGGAAACACTCTTAGAGTTTGCAAAACGATGACTCTCTTTTTTGAAGTTTTGTTAGGAAGAATGGTGCGTGTTGAACTGGGAAGAAGTCTATGAAAAATCAAGAGAGACAACATCAAAACAAAACTCAACTTCTGTGAATTCAAAAGGCACTCGTCCATTACAGAGAGAACAAAGCACTAGATGCATTTTTCGAAAATTTACCCAAGATGGAATTCCCATTATTGTCGGAATGGACTCAAAAAAATATATTTTACCTGAATGTCTTCGAAAAGATGTCTCTATAATTTTTCTAGAAACGACTGGTGCAGGGATCATGACGTCAAGCCTTTATCGATCTGCACGTTCAATAATGTGATGGATGAAAAGAATATTTCTTTATTCCAACAAAAAAAGATCAATGCCAGATCTGTAATTCGCATAAATTAGGGCAATACCCTGAAGATCTGCATACTATCCATATGCAGAGAAAAGAAGAAGCTAGGAGAGAAAAGGAGCGAGACAAGGAAACCGAAACATTTGTGTTTTTACCATGGATCTACAAGCTGTACTCCTAGCTCCAAAATCGAAGTTTCAAGTTTGTACTATAAGACAAAACTTTTGTGTGCATAATTTCTGCTTATTCAATTTAACATCTAAACAAGGTTATTGTTTCTTATGGAACGAAACAGAGGAGGACTCAACGCTGAGGAGTTCGCAACAATTGTTGTGAAATTTTATTGGACGAAGTAATCCGAAAATAAAAAATGGAAAAAACATAACGAACGAATATACTTTATAGTGACGGCTGCACATACCAGAATCGTAATGCTGTGATGAGCAATGCCTTATGAATTTAGCCATGGCGCACAAGGTTGTAATCGAGCAAAAAATTTCTGGAAGTGGGACATACTCAAATGGAGGCTGACAGCATGCATGCCACAATAGAGAGGCGTTTGAAAAACAAAGTGATCAACGTTCCTGCTGAGTATATCGATATATGTAGAACAAGCTCGAAAACAACCAGAACCTTATAGTGTACACTATTTGACCCACGAATCCTTCAAAAAAATTTGATGACATCCTTTTTTATAGCTCTATACGCCTGGAAAGAAAAAAGGGGATCCAAAGGTTTTTATTACCTCTGATAATATTTGACTCTAAAATTAAATAAATGATTTCCAGGTGACCGATTTAAGAGCACTTAAGTATACTTATGATGGAGAAATATTTTACAAACTGAGATTTGGGCACGAGTGGCCATATTGCCAAGAAGACGGGATAAGAACGCCTCATTTAAAGAATGGAACGAACTGCCATGCCTTTTCGGTGGTCGAAGAAAGATTAAAAAAAGAAGTTCGACGACCTTCAGCAATTTAAGTTGAGCATTCCTAAAGATTTTCATTTTTTTCTATGATAACATTCCCTTCGAAAATAATCAGGTTGTATCTGTATTTTTTGATCATCAATATAAATTTTTGCTTTCATTATGATTGTATTATTCAGATCCTATTCAGCTTCATTTATTATACTATTAACAAAAAAAAATAAAAACTTCTATCTCCAAAAAATAGTCAACATATAAAAAGAAAGTAAAAACATCTAACTCCAATTATAGTTTTAAAATAATAATTGGTAGTTGAATGAAGCATTTTCCTCGATGAAAAACAGTCATTTTTATTCTCTACTGAAGAAGAAGAAAAAACCATACGAAATTTCATTTAAATAGAATTGAAACAGTTTTTTTCATCTCCTGAACATTTACCATTTCTGGAGTTAGCAGGTTTGCGAATTAAGCCATCGATGAGTCTTTCATTATTTGGAATTTCATCGATCCTATATTTCGCGTGATACGTTCGTTATGTCAATATGAGATTGGGTAGACATATGGGAGATCGAAATTAGACCTTTATCGGCTTATAACGGCATATTATCTCTCTACAAAATACTCATTACTGGTTCGTTATTGACATGATCACCCCCAATAGATTACCGTCAAATGAAAATTGGATAAATGTAGCTATCATAAATATTACGATATTTAGTTAGGTGCTCATTCTTATAATATACCAGCTGCTTCTTGATCAAATAAATATTGGAAAACTGAAGAGATGCCGAACTGAAGATAAGAAGTCTTGCTAAAATTCTGCACTGAATACAAATTTTAATTTTTTTAGTCTACTAAAGGTGGGTTCAACGTTATACGGAATTGAATAATAATAACCAATCTTAATGCTCAATATATGCTATTTCGTCAGGTAAACTGAACACAAAGTATTCAAAAGCAATACAAAAGAATGTCAAAACTCTACTAGTGCATACAAACATATTCTCAAACGTATGTCTGGTGCAAAATAAGAATGTATTTCAATCAAGAATTCATACTCAATTCATGATGGGGTCGGCGAAAAAATTTTGGCAATCAAAACGTTTATTAATCTGGCAATACAATGAACACGCGAGCGCAGCGAGAGCGTTAATAGTTCGAGACCATAAATCGTTGTGACAATTAAACTAATTGATTAAATAACTATTCCACCGACCCTCAAAATGAAATGAATGTGATTTTTAATGTGTAGGAAATTGATCATTAATGACCAATCTTAATGCTCAATTTAAGCTTTCTTTATGGGCAATCCTCATGGCAACCGTACACAAAGTATTCGGAAGTACTACAAGAAATGTGAACAATCTACTGGAAAATAGAAACATCGAAATTTTATTATGTCGAATGTAAGTCTCGTGCAAAATGATCAAGAATCCATATTTCGGAATTTTCAGAGTGGGTTTGATACTGAGAAACAGGAAAGTTGATTGCATGTATGAAAACCTAGAATGAAACAAGTACCTAGCTTTCAAGATATTCAAATTTGAATTTTCGTTTTTCCAACATGAATCATGAGAAGTCAAGAATTTTTCCGATCTACGTATGTGTTTCAATTTCATTAGAAGATAGAATTTGAGGAAATGAAAAAGGTAATTGAAGAAGAAAAATAAAACTCCTAGAATAAAAATTTAAGAAAAGCTCAGAGCAGGAGCTTTTGAGAGCTCATTCTTTGGTGGAGCAATAACTGTTACCTCAAAAATTTTATATGGGATTTGAGATTATATCAAAATATATAATGCAGAATCTCAGCTCAATCAATCATATTCTGAAATTTATTTAAAATGAAATATGTAGAAAAAAAATTACAATTCTATGGTTCTATTGACGCGATCTTTTCAAAATCTGCAAGAAACATTGAGTATATTAGTTTTGATTCACAAAATAAATTTCACCTGAATCGTTATTCTGTTATGGAAATATAGAGATTTAGTTTTCAATGTTCCAATCGATTTTTTTATGATTCTGTCATTACTGTGGCCACAAGAAAAAAATTCACCTGAATCCGATATCCTTGTTAATATAAAGATTCTCCTTTTCAATATTTCAATTGAATCTTCTATGGTTCTGTTACCACAAAATTCTGCATGAACATTCAGTGTATCAATCTTCGTTTATAAAATTAATTTCTTTCGAATCGGAAATTTTTTATGGAAATATGAAGTTTTCTTTTTTTCAATATTCCAATTCAATTTTCTATGGTCCTATTTACACTATGGTCACCAAATTTTGCATGAAACTTATTATTTCAATGGGTTTCGTTTTGTTTGAGATATTGAGGAACAAAAATTTTGTATGGCCATATTTCATGGAACACCCTGTACGATTTGGCTGGTTAACGAACTCAACCGAGCCATTTTGGATCGGAACTCATCCTGAAAATTTCAAATCTCTAGGACAATCCTTTCGAAAGTTATTGTGCTAACGGTCGGCCAGACGGCCCCACGGAAAAAATTGAATTTGACCACGAATTCATCATCAAGGAGTCTAACCCTATAGTTTGTGACCATTTTCAGCTCAAAATTCGAAAATGACAAACATTTAGGCAAAACTATAGGGTAAAACCGGATAGATGCTCAGTTGGAAGATGCCCCATTTTCAAAATACCTAACTTCAAACACGTATCAAAAAACTAATTTTATAAGTAGCTGCTACAGTCACCCTGGACCTTAGTTTTGTAAGGGTTATTGTAAAGTGAAGCCGTTTTTGCTAGTGTGTGCGATCATCTCAGCAGCGAACTTCACAAACATGCCAAATTAGAGGTATAGGTATTTGCCGCTGTTAACTTTTGAAGTGGTAATAAATTCATTAATTTTTTTATACGCCAAAACAGTGTTTCATTGAGGTACATCGGAGTACAATAGTTTTTGTTTCTTCTTAATTCATAAAAAAAATCATGGGCATCTATCCCTATCGAAAGGATAGTTGCCTGATTTTTTGAAGTATAGGTGCCCCTTAGGACATCTAAACTAAAACCATATCTTCTTAGCAGATTTTCGATTCATTGTGTTATTTTGATTTTAAACTTGATTCCTGATCATTTTTGTTGAGACTTATTATTTAATTAACTTATTATGAATGGTGGAATAATGCTTTATGTTAATATGAAGAATGCAACTTTTCGTTTAATATATGCTTTTGAAACAATTAAAAATGCACAATTGTTGTTAATTCGATCCATGAAAATCTCATTGTATTTAGTTGGGTTTTTGGTTCACCACCTATGAAGGGCATCTATCCCTCCCAGTATTTTCATGGTGGGGCAACTATCCATACTTGTAGGCAACTTATCCCAAAAAAAAGGGTTCTACAAAAATCAAATTATTGTGCAATTTGGGATTGCTATGTCAGAGAAAAGTCTCAGTATTCCAAATCAAATAATGGGTCTTCCTACACTCATAGAAATTACACATATAAAATAAATATTTCAAAAAATATGAGGCAAATTCAAAAAGTGGGGCATTTATCCGGGTTTTCCCCTATAGCGCTAGTTTAAGAAGAACTACCCAACCCTAGAACCTCCAGAGTAGTTGAAATGGCACAGACGTTCCACCGTGGGAGCAGTAGGCCGTATCGAGAGAAAATCGATAGAACCTGTTGCGCAAAAAGCTTTCCCTTCGAAAACAATGTGTCGCTAATGCTGAAATTGCTTGCCGGCCCTAGGGCCTGTCCTCAATAAAATTCCATGATACTCGGACAAATAATAATCTTCTACAATGTTCTACTTCTGAGGCCGAGGTTGAATTTCATGAGAATTCACGTCGTTACCGTAAATTTTTTTATACTTTCGTTTGGATGGTCGATTTTTCTGCTCGTAAGGTTGGCGATTTGAACTTTTTTATGTGGGTCTTGACATATTTCGTATTGGAAGATTACGAGTTTGAAGTAGTGGAAATAAGATAGATGTATCATTTATGGTGCCTTTCGGCATTTTGAGTAGAGTCTTACGTTCTTAAAATGAAAACAATAAAGCTTGTACTGAAAATTTTATTTCTCTGTCAAATTCGACAGACAACAATGTTCCGACTGATTTTTATTGTTGTTTTAGCCAATGAGCATACAATTAGGCGATAATTTTGCATTAGTGCAAATTATCGATAATTCGCACTTGTGCAAATTATCAGGTCTTTTAAAATAAATGCAGACGTAATTATGAACGTTTATTACTTATTAGAGTAACATGAAAACTGTTGAACAAAACTTACAGCGACACAATACGATTTGATGGATTCACAAAATTTTCTTATTAATTTAACTCTTGCAATGAAAATGAATCGATAATTTTCATTGCACTAGTTGAATTACAACTGATAATACCCGTACGATGAATAAAGCATACGTTCTATCATGGTTCCGAAAATGAATTCGATATTTAGGATGAAATACCACCCTTCAAACCTATGGGAGATGATAACCTTCAGTAGTTTCCTGTAGCGGTATTAGAAGAACAGAAGATTCGAAAAATCATCACTTGGAAGGCCAGACCTGCTTCAAAGCACCCTCCTGGTCAAAGAGCATGGATTAAGTATAGAAACAATGAAAATTTAAAATGCCTTTTTATTGGTGAGACTGTTTATTAATGACTGCAAATTCTGCCTGCTCGATAGTTTCGATGAGTATTCTCTCATCATTCTCAAGAGCCAAGTAACTAGACAAGATGCAGCAGTCTAGCACAGTTCTCCAGCCAGGACAAAGAATCGACCTTGACACTTTTATGGTCTTTGAAAAATCACAAATACGATGAAGTCAAATTTAAAATATAGATATAAATGGTTACATTACAAACAAAACAAAACAAACATCAATACGCACGCTTACACAATTCTGCTGCAGAAGACAAAAATCGACGGATCAAGGTCGAACGCATCAATCTACTCAGTGGCTCAGTGTCAATTGCGGTGCGAGTGCTTGGCGTGATTTTATTGAAAAATAATCAAAAAGTGTGGCTCTGATCTAAGGTAAGCATGTTTTTGGACTTTCGTTTTTTTATATGCAAGTGTTTACTGAAATGTTTTTATTTGCGGGTATTAGTAGTAGTTAGCTAATATTTAAGCCATGTTCGATCATCGCACGCGTATGTGAGGTTTTGTTTTGATCGATATTTTGTAATTTGGTATTTGGGGTGAAATGATCCCTTCTGTGTGTCTAAAATGATCCCTGGAATCATTTTACCCCATTAATAGTTTTTGTTTACAGATCATGCCGAGAAATTTATAAACGTAAACTATCGCCAAAAGAGGCCTGAAGAACATATGCAAAGGCATTAGAGATGGTATGGCCACAAAACCGCGGGAGGATTTTTTTTTAAGGTCCCTGTGATGGTATAAGAAAGAAGAGCCAAGGTAAAAAATGAAATAGCTGTAGGCTCAGCTAAAAAGTTAGGTAGCAAACAAACAGTGTTCAACCTGGAACAAGACTGGAACTTGTTGACATGGAGTCCAGAATAATATACGGGCTGACCACTCAGGAATTCTTAACCTCAGCTCACCAAAAATGGCAGAAAGAAATAATTTACCGCATCAATTTTACGAAGCTAAAGCAAAAGCTGGACTTGAATGGCTTCGTGGATTTAGGCGTAGATATCCAGACATTACAATGCGTGCGCGAGGTTTTAATAAGAATGGATGAATTTCTCTCGACTTTGAGAAACGCCCAAGAAAAATATTATTTTTCAACCCATCGAATATTTTTGTTTTGTGTGACTTGCTTACATACTTAAATTGATATGAACAATACGTATTATCATTCAAATAAACAGCAGAGTTTATTATTTCATTTTTATTTGATATTTATTAACTCATAGTACAAAATGATCCCTGGGATCATTTTGCCCCTACCCCAGGATCATTTTATCCACAGGGGGTATAAAATGACCCTTTACTAAACTTTTACAAAAATATGTAATACAAAAAAACTACATAGATGAAATGAAAAATAAGTAGGCAGATACAAAGTTAAGTAATTCACTACCTTCAACAATTGAAATCTTGCGGTTTTGCCTCCAACTTTAGCCACAATTAAAATTTCCATTAGGGGCTGTACGTCAGTTATTCTTGTGTTTGAATGTTCCGGAACAATTTACTCGAACTCCATAACAATTTAACTTTAATTACTTTGTGATTGACGTCTCTATTAGTCTTTAGATCAATTTATTTTAAACTGAAGCCGATTTTCCATCAGCACGTGTCGAACTACTATCAGGTTTTCATGATTATAAATAGAACTCCAATTATTATATTCAAGAGAAAAATCTCGCTGGAATTTGGGAACAGATTTTATTGTTATAACTGCGGTTTTTGTTAAGACCTTATGAATTGAAAAATGTCGTTCAACGGTTACTGAATTTCAAGTCCTAATAAATTTTAAATCACATTTCATAAATTTTCTCCGAGTGATACATCGTTCCGACCAAATGTCTGTGAGTTCGGTTCTCAAATGGCTTGGTTAAGTTCGTTAACCAGTCAAATCGTTGAAGTTGTTGTTCCATGAATTATGGAAATTCAAAATTTTTGTTTGTCGATATCTCAAACAAAACGGAATTCATCGAAATAAAATGTTGCGGTCATATGCAAGATGGTCATAGTAAGCATCATGCAAATTGTTGTGGCCATAGTATAAACAGAATTATTAAAAATTCGATTGGAATATTAAAAGAAGAAGCTTCATATTTCCATAAAAAATATCTGATTCGGATGAAATTCATTTTATAAATAGAAATTGATACACTGAATATTCATACAGAATTTATGGTCATAGTGTCAACCGAACCATAAAAAAATTCAATTGGATTATTGAAAAGAAAAATTTTTTGATTCCCATGACAGGATATCCTAGTCTAGTGAATTTTTTTTGTTAATGAAGACTGTTATAATGAAACTTCATGCAAAATATTGTGGCCATATTGTCAAGAGAACCATAGAAAGTTGAATTGGATTATTGAAAAGAGAAATCTCTATTATTTCATAACAGGATAACCGATTCAAGTGAAATTTATTTTGTGAATCAAAACTGATATACTGAATGTTCGTGCAAAATTTCGAGAGGATCGCATCACCAGAACCATAGAATTCAATCCTTGAAATTATTTATTTTTTACATATTCAATTTTTTGAATAATTTCCAGAATTTAATTCCGATTGTGCTGAGATTCTGCAATTACACGATCAGAAAATATTGTGAAAAATATTCGTCAACTGAAATATGTGTAAACTTGACAATGAAAAAATAAATTTCTATGGTTCTGGTGATGCGATTCTCCTTTTGATTGAACATTTAGTATAGGGTAAAACCGGATAGATGCCTCAGTTGGATAGATGCCCCATTTTCAAAATACCTAACTTCCGAAACATGAATCAAAAAATTAATTTTATAAGTAGCTGCCACAGTCCCCCTGGACCTTAGTTTTGTAAGGGTTATTGTAAAGTGAAGCCGTTTTTCGCTAGTGTGTGCGATTATCTCCGCAACGAACTTCATGAACACGCAAGTTTAGAGGTGAGTTTTGCCGCTGTATAACTTTTGAAGTGGTAATAAATTCATTAATTTTTTTCATTGCGTCAATACAGTGTTTCATTGGGTGTACATCTGAGTACAAATAGTTTTTGTTTTCTTCTTAATTTATCAAAAAAAATCATGGGCATCTATCCCTATTGAAAAGGATAGTTGCCCTGATTTTTTGAGGTATAGGTGCCCCTTAGGACATCTAAACTAAAACCTTATCTTTTTAGCAGATTTTCGATTCATTGTGTTATTTTGATTTTAAATTCCTGATCATTTTTGTTGAGACTTAATATTTCATTAATTTATCATGAATGTGTGGAATAATGCTTTATGTTAATATGAAGGATACAACTTTTCGTAATATATGCTTTTAAATTTCAATTAAAAATGCACAATTGTTGTTAATTCGATCCATGTTGCGTAGAAAAAGTTGCTCTTTTATGCATAAAAAATCTCATTGTATGTAGTTGGGTTTTTGGTTCACACAGTATGAAGGGCATCTATCCCTCCCAGTATTTTCATTGTGGGGCAACTATCCATACTTGTAGGCATCTATCCCCAAAAAAAGGGTTCTACAAAAATCGAATTTTTGTGAAATTTGGGATTGCTATATCAGAGAAAAGTCTGAGTATTTCAAATCAAATAATGGGATTTCCTACACTTATAGAAATTACACATATAATATCAATATTTTCAAAAATATGATGCTAATTCAAAAAGTGGGGCATCTAAACGGGTTTTTCCCTATCAATTTTCATTCAAAAAATATACATATATAAATCGAATTGGATATCTTTTTATGGAAATATAAATTTTGTTCTTTTCAATATTCCTATTTAGTTTTCTCCAATTCTCATTATGCGGTTATCTTCGTAAGTTCTAGTTGATGATTTTGTTTGAAGACCATAGGATGCTATGCTGTAAAGCTTCCATAACTTTGAAAGAAGAAAAACAAACTATTACGTAGAAAATTGAAAGTAACTCTCATATGTTAGATGGAGCCATGTGCCTTTCAACAGCATCAATATGCAAACCACTCCCTTCAGTACTTACCAACTTCATACCTTACCCATTATGATCCTGCTAGCTGCAAGAGTTTATAACCACATCCAGCTCCTTATCGATTAACCATTATGGAAGTATGTTGTTCAGTTAACAGCTTCAGAAGACTCTTCAACAATTTTGGCACAAGAATTTCAGCTTAATTGGATGCTACATACTTTATAATACATAAACAATTATGATTTTGCTGAGATACATTACTCCACTAATGAAAGCTACTTATGTGAGATAGTTAAGGGTTTTCCAATAAGAGGTGCCATTTTGAATAGCCCGCTATTTCGGTAGATGTCACGTTTGAAGCTTTCATTTTTCACCTTTGACAAGTAGAAACTACGCCGTTAATAAAAATGGAACGATACACGCTTCAAAAACGCATTGAAATTATTCAAATTCACTATAAAAATGGTGAAAATTTGGCAGTGGCGGTTCGTAAAAACTGGAACATTTTTGGGTCGTTGTGAAGTTTGTAATGTAAAAAATAAAACCCGTGCACGTCGCTCAAGAACAGCCGAGAATATTGCTGCTGCAGCCGAAAGTGTTGAAGAAAACCCAGGTTTGTTCATTCCTCATCGTTCTTTGGAATAAGGCATTCCACATAATTAGAAATTGGATAGTATTGATCTGGAAAACGTATACTTTCCATTGATCTTTTGCGGAAAAAGTTTCAGGTGATTACAATTGCAAACCGAGATCTTGTGATTTAACACCTTTCGACTTCTTTCTTTGGGGCCACGTAAAAGAGGTCTACGCCAATAGCCCAGCGTCGATTCAAAACTCAAAGATGGAATTCGTGAGGCTATCGAGGACATAGAGCAGCCACTTTTCGATTTGTTTTTAGAAAATTTTATTGAAAGGATATGGTCCTGTGAGCCTAATCGTTGTGGTCATTTGCCTGAAGTTATTTTCCACTATTAACAGCCTAGCTTCTTCTTTATGATGAAATAAACATCTGATCATTTATATTGAAAATTGGCATTTTTCTCTGAATATCACAATAACATTTCTTATAAGAAACCCTTTAGAATAAGTTGTGTGCTACGAGTAGATGTTTGTCATTTGAGTTTCAATGGTATATACAATAAGGGATTTGCTTGTATTAATCAGGGTGGGCGGACGATTGACGTCCAAAAGAAAAAAACAGGTCCCTCGTCTCATGGGGTATTCGAATCATCCCCATGTATGTTATGCGATTTTTCACGGTTTCCGAGTTATGAATTTTTTTATGAACTTTTGAGAATTTTCAACTTGACCATATTAAATAAAAGTACAAGAGTTTTCTGATATATTTTTTGTAAATAAATCGCAATGAAATGTACTCTTATACATAAAATAACCAGCATCGTAAATTTGATAAAAATTATAGAAATTTTGGTCTCAAGTGAAAAAGTTATGTATTTTGGATCATGATCTAAATTTTCAAATTTAAATTGAAAATGTAAACAGGCTACTTCATGGTTCTCAGTAGGCTTAAAAACTGCGCTCAACACTCAGCTTTCAGAATCATTAATAAAAATGGTACTCAACAGTCTACTTCTGCTAGAATTAGCCTTCAAAGTCAGCGAGGTGGAAAAAATCAAAGAACTAGACGTTTACTCAAAAATTATTTTTTGCCATTTTAAGATTTTTCTGATCAAGTTATGATAGAAAACGCTGAGAATTTGCTTTAGGAGAAAAGTTTGGATAAGAAAATGAAAAAGGTATGGAAATAAATCACACATCATGTAGATAAAAAAAATTATTCATAAAAATTACAATAACAAAAAATTTATGAATAAATAAATTTTGCGAAGGTGTAGAATGTGTATTGAGGCTGGAGGTGGCCTTTTTGAAAACCTATTGTAAATTTCATCAATAAAAATTTCTTATTATCTACATGATGTGTGATTTATTGCCATACCTTTTTCTTTCTTATCTAAAACGTTTTTCTTATGCTAATTTTCATTAATTTTCAGCATTTTATATCATAACTTGATCAGGAAAATCTTAAAATGGCAAAAAATAATTCTTGAGTAAATGTCTAGTTCTTTGATTTTTTTCACCTCGCTGACTTTGAAGGATTATCCTAGCAGAAGTAGACTGTTGAGTACCATTTTTTATTAGTGATTATGAAAGCTGAGTGTTGAGCGCACTTTTCAAGCCTTCTGAGAAACCATGAAGTAGCCTGTTTACATTTTTAATTTAAATTGAAAATTTAGATCATGATCCAAAATACGTTACTTTTTCACTTGTGACCAACATTTCTATAATTGCTATCAAATTTACGATACTTGTTATTTTATGTATAAAAGTACATTTCATGGCGATTCATTTACAAAAAAAATATATCAGAAAACTCTTGTACTTTTTTTTTAATATCTTTTTAATATGATCAAGTTGAAAATTCTCAAAAGTTCATAAAAAAATTCATAACTCTGAAACCGTGAAAATCGCATAACATACATAGGGGTGATTAGAATACCCCATGAGACGAGGGACCTGTTTTTTTCCTTTGGACGTCTATCGTCCGGCCACTCTGTATATTTTTCTCTTCTCTTTAATAGCCCATGTGGAATAGTATAAACTCTGATAGTCGTTCCTCCCAAATCACTGGGATCCGTAATACAGTTAAAACTTGACCAATCTAAACCGGACTTTAGACCGATGCTCTCTGCACTAGTACAGAAATCAAATATTCAGCCTGTAACTACCCTTATCGCCAAACATTTCTCAAACTCACCACGGCCTTATGTGAATGACGTATCCTCTCCATCTCCATTAATTAGACAAAAGTGCTTCCAGATCCTCTGATGCTATCCTGATGCTCCAACTCCCACGATGATTTCCTGAATTCAGATAGCATCGCAGTAGGCACGCGTGATTCAATTATTTCAATTAGTCTCGATTGTTTCGTTCAAGTGCCTGAATTTGATTTTGTTTCAGTGAAAAGAGTCTCGATGGACGCTGAAGGACCTGAAGACGGCATGAAGATCGGTAACCATTACTATGGCAACCCGACTGCTATCAAGAGAGGTAGGAAATGCTTTAAACAGGAATAATTGGATGAGGAATTGTTCAGGGTATATCCAGGTTGTTCCTTGATGATATTGTTATACACGGTGTTAGTGAATGAGTGCGACAAACTTCAGGATATTAGATAGATAGATAGATAGATGGATAGATTTATTTATATTCTCATAAACATATACATTATATGAAGAGAAAACGTCAAATAAAACAAAAGTACAAAATATTAACCTACAAGTAAATAAAGAGCGCTCAGATCAAGGTGAGATGAGGAACTCCTGAATGGTGTAGGGTTCTCTGTCTATTAGAAGTTTTTTCAAGTTAGATTTGAAGAACTTGAAAACTAATTGAGTAATAGACTACAGGCCCATGTTGAAAAAATTATGGGTCATTTGAACCACCAGATGACCTATCTAATACGATATAAGAGCATAAAATAATAACATTCAGCACTATGCCGTCACTTGTAAGCTGTCCAACTGAGTGCAGGTGAGAATTCGAAAGTACAGGTAGAGTGGGTGAATTTTCGTCACATATTTTTGTACGGCATTCTTACCATCGATTGATCCGTGAAAAATGATAAGAAACGCATAGCGCCGTAAAAAAATGTGGAGCCACAAGTCAAATTTTTTTTTTATTTTCGACAATTACCTGGGTTGATTTGGTCATTTGATTTTGTACGGCATCTGTGTCATACTATTTCAATGCTGCTTCTTATCCATTATTCCGCAACGCCGTATAAAAATCATGCGACAAGGGGAAAAAATCTGGGGTTGCAATCCCCTCTTTTTCCGTAGTCCAGGGGGTGATTTGACACAACATGAAATAAATTTGTTTTGGAAGTATTTTATGCAAAGATAATTTTTTTCATATGCCGTACATTTTCGTTGGTTCAAAGGGGGAAAAAAGAAAAAATTCTTTTATTTGTCCTAATTTTCACGGTCCTTTCGTGATTCTAGGTTCCTAGTTAGAAACTATTTTGAATATGGGTTTGTGTTCTATCCATTTATATCAAAATATAGACATATTGTCACTGATAATTCCAAAATAAAACATATTTTTGAGAAGTACTCATGACACTGAAGTTAGCAGACCCCCTTGTCGCATGATTTTGTACTGCAAATTTCAGTGTCATGATTACTTCTCAAAAATATGTTTCATTTTGGAATTATCAATGACAATATGTCTTTATTTTGGTATAAATAAAATTCAACATAGTTTCTAACTAGGAACCTAGAATCACGAAAGGACTATGAAAATTAGGACAAATAAAAGGATTTTTTCTTTTTTTCCCCTTTGAACCAACGAAAATGTACGGCATATGAAAAGATATTATCTTTGCATAAATACTTTCAAAATAAATTTATTTCATGTTGTGTCAAATCACCCCCTGGATTACGGAAAGAGAGGGGATTGCAACCCTAGATTTTTTCCCCTTGTCGCATGATTTTTGTACGGCGTTGCGGAATAATGGATTAGAAGCAGTATTGAAATGGTATGACACAGATACCGTACAAAATCAAATGACCAAATTTACCCTCGTAATTGTCGGAAAATAAAAAAAAATTTCGGCTCCACATTTTTTTACGGCGTTACGCGTTTTCTTATGATTTTTCACGGATCTATCGATGGTTAGAATGCCGTACAAAAATATGTGACCAAAATGTACCCACTCTACCTGTTCTTTCGAACTCCCACCTGCACTCACCTGGACAATTTACAAGTGACGGCACAGTGCTGAATCTTATTATTTTATGCTCTTATATCGTTTTAGATAGGTCCCCTGGTGGTTCAAATGACCCATAATTTTTTCAACACGGGCCTGTAGTCTATAAGTGTCAACATTTTGTTTTTTTTCAAATGACCACGACAAGACTGCCTGTGAGATAGACCATAAATCACTCGGATAGCCGACTTTTGAATGATAAATATTTGATCGACTCCAGTACACCCTCCCCAAGCAATGATTCCAAAAGTTAGAAGTGCTTGAAAATTAGCGTAGTAAACTATCTCTAGTACACTATGATCTACTTGCCTCGCCATTACTCTCAAAGAATACACGACAGAGAGTAGTTTGCGTTTGAGACACGCAAAGTGTTCATTTCAAGTCAAATTTGAATCTATAATCAAGCCTAAAAATCTAGTGTTAGAAGAAACGGAAACAGTGTGATCCAGAAGGTCTATCGAATTCGGATAATTAGTAGGCCTTCCATTTGCAGAAAAAAGAAGCATTAAGTTTTGGTGAGATTTAATATAAGGCTGTTTCTTTGACACCACTCATATAAGACGCTGCTGTTAGTTTAGCCGATATTATACAGGGTTTTCCAATAGGAGGTGTTACTTTGAATAGCCCGCTATTTCGGTAGATGTCTCGATTGAAGCTGTCATTTTTTGACATTTGAGAAGTAAAAACTACGCCATTAATAAAAATGGAACGATACACGCTTCAAGGACGCATTGAAATTATTAAAATTCACTATAATAATCGTGAAAATTTGGCAGAGACGGTTCGTAAAACTCGAACATTTTTGGATCGTCGTAAGCACCTTGTCGGACTGCAATAAAGAAATTGTGGAAAAATTAGAGCTGTTGGGACAAGTTAGTGGTGTGAAGAATAAAACCCGTGCACGTCACTCTAGAACAGCAGTGAATATCGCTGCTGTAGCCGAAAGTGTTGAAGAAAACCCAGGTTTGTCCATTCCTCGTCGTTCTTTGGATAAAGGCATTCCACAAACGTCACTACACCGTACTTTGCATAAAGATTTGGGTCTTAAGGCTTATAAAGTTCAGTTAACAGAAGAACTCAAGCCGGCCGATCATCAACAACTTCGTGTCTTCACTGATTGGGTCGTTGAAATGCATGAAAATGATCCGGAATTCCATTGAAAAATCATCTCGAGTGATGAGGCCCATTTCTACCTCGGTGGCTTCGTCAACAAGCAAAACTGTCGTAGCTGAGGCTCGGAAAACCAAGAGTTATTGTTAAAAAGTCTCTATCCTCAACGTGTGACTGTTTGGTGCGTTTTATGGTCCGGCGGAGTCAACGGACTTTATTTTTTCGAAAGTGAGGCTGGAGCAACAGTTACGGTGAATCGATTGCGCTATCGAGAGATGATAATGATTTTTCATGGCCGAAATCGGATAGTATTGATTTGGATAACGTTTACTTTCAACAAGAGGGTGCTACGTGCCACACAAGCAACGAAATCATTGATCTTTTGCGGGAAAAGTTTTCGGACCGTGTTATCTCTCGACTTCTTCCTTCGGGGCCACGTGAAAGAGAAGGTCAACGCCAATAGCCCAGCGTCGATTCAAGACCACAAAGATAGAATTCGTGAGAATACCGAGGACATAGGGCAGCCACTTTGCGATTTAATTATGGAAAATTTCATTAAAAGGATATGGTTCTGTAAGCGTGATCGTGGTGGTCAGGCCTGATGTATTTTCTACTATTAACGGCAAATCTTCTTTACAATAAATAAATATCCGATCATTTATATTGAAGAATGGCATTTTTCTTTGAATATCAAAATAATAACAATAATTCTTAATGGAAAACCCTTTATCTGTTCAATTTAGACTATCTATAGTATCCATGGTGTAGGTTGTTGGGAATACTACTTGTATCAAAAATAAAATTATTTTTTTTTCTTGGACAAAAATGAATAATTTTGAAATTCGTTTGGAAAATAGAAAGGTTCTGCACCTCCGTAGGTCTCCTACAACCAAACGACACTGGCTCGCTCACCATTTCTTACCACTATCAAATTAACAATTTATTCTCCATTTTGCAATTTGCAGGTACGGAAATGAAAAATAATCCAACAGATGATGAGCAATCGGACGACAAAGATTGGATACCGAGCGAACAGGGCATTTATCAAAACGGCAATAACGATTTTTATTCAGTATTATTTGTGACCGATTATCACAATAACTATCTTCTGATATTAAGTATATCTGTTTGATTTTGACTATGCTATAGTACGGTCATTGTTTAAACTTAAACAATGGTGCTGTGTAGATTGTATATTGCTGAAAAAGTACAATTAAATTTTTTTGCTTGGTGTACAATGATGAAAAATTTTGAAATCCGTTTTTTTTCGTTTTGAAAATAGCAAGTTTCTGACCCTCGAAGTATTGTTCGAATTCTTTCTCAAATTTCTTAAAGTTTGTTGTGGAGGCGATTGTTGGCGGTAATTCATTGAAAAGCAGTCTATGAGTACACAGGAGATTGCTTGCCTTTATTAGTTCTCAGGTTATTATTGGAGAATGTGTTTTGCATTTCTCAGGTTGCGTCCATGTATTTCAGCTAGTTTCCGTAAATTGATTTTTGATTTGATGAATTTGTTTTGTATTTTGAATAAGAGTTTGCAGCATTCAAAGTATTTCAATTTGAGGATGTTCATATATGGAAATTTCTTAAAAAGTGTTTGTTGGTGTATGATTATCCAAGTTGTAGATGGATTTGATTACTTTGTTTTGCAACCTCTGTAATCTATTTAAATTATGTTGCAAGGTGTTAGACCATATTGGCATGGTATAGGTAAGAACAGAGACTATATTTGATGAGTAGATCATTTTCCGCATTTTTCATTCATATATGGAGAGAGTTTACGGAGAACTGCAATTAGCCCAGACAATTTCGCACTTTAGCATCCGTGTGGTCATCCCATGTCAACTTATCGTCTATGGTTAATCCTAGATAATTATGGCTTTTTACATTCTAATTTGTACTTTGTCAATGAAATTTTTTTGTCTGGTGAAGTAGGTTTATTCTTTCGTTTAAACTCCATGAATACTGTTTTTTGACTATTTATAATTAAATTATTCATGTGGAGCCAATCAAGAAATTTTCCGAGATCTTTGTTTATATCTATACAGTTCGTCTTCGCTTTTGTTATTGAACACCAGTGCTGTGTCATCAGCGAACATCGAATATTTTCATTTCAAACCAATATTCGCCATGCTCTCCACATAGATAAGATAAAGGAACGAACCCAGTACGGTTTCCTGGGGCACGCCAGATTTAATTGGTAATCTCTTACTCACGTGATCATGTAATTGGACGTATTGCTTTCTACCACTTAAAAACGTCTTCAGAATTTTATATGCATTACCAACAATACCCATTTTTCGTACTTTATTGAGTAGTAATTTTATATTTATTGTGTCGAAGGCTTCTGTAAGTCGACAAAGATGGTGATTACATGATCCAACAATTTATTCTCCATTTTGCAATATTGCAGGTACGGAAATGAAAAATGATCCAACAGATGATGAGCAATCGAACGACAAAGATTGGATACCGAGCGAACAGGGCATTTATCAAAACGACGATAACGATTTTCAATCAGCGGTGTACAGCGAGGAATCATCCCAAACGGGGAAGAGCCTGGACGATTACGACAAAGGTTTGCAGTACGGAGGAAACAGGGAAAAATTCGACGAAGCAATCGAGAACGCAGTGCTGAAGTCTGAGTTTTACGGTAATTTGGACAGCGATAAGAAGAGAAGGAAGAAACGGAATTCTCGGCAATACAGGTGAGAGTTTCAGTGAACTATAATTATGTTCGCAGAAAAATTTTCATTCTGCTAATACCGGGTGTTTCTATACCTCAAACGTAAGTAATTTCATAAGGGCATCTAATTTTTCGACAAAAATCGAAAAACTCGTTGCTAAGTAATATTTTGACAAAAAGTATATGTGCTTTTAGCAACAAAAATCCGTGTCGAAGACGAGTTTTCTGTTAACAAATATTACTCTGCATTGTTTTTCAATTTTTTTCATAGGAAAAATTAGATGCACGAATGGTATTTGACTAGATGTTTTCATGGGTAACAGATTATTCTGCATGCATAATGTATAGATAATAATTTAACAACTGTCAAGTTTTGCAGCGGGTAAACACGAATAAACTGCCGACAGCTCCTGGCTAACAGTTTTTCCACCTAGAAACCATTCGTAGTTCAAAATTGCGCGCTTCTGATTGGTTGAAATTGCGGCGAGGAAAATAGTCAGTGAAAAACGTTACAATTGTAAGCTGAAACGAGACATTCGAAAGATGAGAAGATATAGAATATTGTATTTGGTTGGGCTAGAAGTTAATTCGAAAACCAAAAATGTCCTATAGTTCCAAAACGCTTATTTGCGAAACCACGTCTGTATAAAATTTTTATTTATTTATTTTGAGGGCTCAATCAGGCCCCGAAGTAGTCTAACTTTGTTCCTTTACTTCTGGTATATATCTGTATATATATATATAAATATATCTGTATATTTAGAGAAAGTCTTCATAAAATTTCATCGAATACTAGCGACCCGCCCGGCTGTCAATTCTCGGGATCACTCGTTCAACGAACGATACGTTCGTGACATTTTGAGAGTAGATTTCTTGAAATTGTAATGATTTTATCCGTTCAAAATGAATGCAAACTTTCTTCCGAACGATTAGTTAACGATATGCTCAGGAATCAACTTATTTCGAACTGTTTCTTCGATTTTATTCACTCACGAACGTATACGTTCGTGAGCGAGTGATCCCGAGCATTGACACACCGGCTTCGAACGGGTGCCTCAGAAACGCGCTATTTATAGGCACGCTCTTGCCGCACCGGGCGGCCGGCCGGTACCGCCGCAAACGCTACGTCCCGCAATTTTTAATCTGTAATATCTTCGAAAATGTTCACTTAAATCATACGATGTAAAGGGCCATATAGATCTATATTAAATGAACAATGTATTCAAGATATTTAATTGGTTAAGGATTAATGCTGTATTGGTTAAAATCGCTTCAAATATTAGCCATTTTTTGTCGTAAAAATTAAATGACAAAAAAAAGTTATTGTGGGTTATCCATAAGAGATAGACATATACCATCACAGACTTTTCTGTAGACCTTTTCAATGTGTACAAAACTTAGTACATTATTTCATAAAACTCGTAGGGTTCAGCCTGCGTTTGCAATGTAAGCGGAAAAAATGAAATTATTTACGACATCACATTAGAAACCTCAAAAATAACAGTACTTCTCCACTATTTAATGGATTGATTATACATATAAACCTTCCTATTGAATCACTCTATCTATTAAAAAAAAACGCATCAAAATCCGTTGCGTAGTTTCAAAGATTCAAACATACAAAGGGACATAGGGACAGAGAAAGCGACTTTGTTTTATACTATGTAGTGAAGTATTAGCAGAGAAAATGTAAACGTTGCGTACGATACAAGATCACAGAGAAAAGAACTGAGTAGAAGTCTCTGTCCCCCGCATAAAAGTAGTGATTTTTCAAAGAACAAGCTGAAATATTAATGAAACACATGGAAAAATTCGACGAAGCAAAATCTATTAGATATTTTAACGCTCCCGCGTTAAAATATCTTGAGCATTAGTCGCTGTCTTGAATAACCTAGTTGATTAAATAACTATTAATTATCTGAAACTAAACTATTGTTGATGTAATCATATGTCCACTATAGTTCAGTGACTCCTCTGGAAGTTTCGAAAAAATAACCATTTATATGCAGTAAAAAAATGAATCGAACGACACAAATTTCATCATATCTAATCAACCGATCAATATAATACGATAAATAGTTGGATGTTAGAACATCAACACATTTTACGCGCCTGAACTGGAAATTTAAGTCCAGAAAAAGCACTCAACAAAATTGTCAAGTACGAAATATTGTAATTATGCTAATGGTTCTCAAGAGCTTTCGTTCCATTCGATGGGAAATAGTGTGGAAATAATGATTATCCTTCCGACTCTTTAGACGTTTATGGCTCTAAATGGTAGGGACTAACGTTTTATGCTGAATAAAAACGAACGTATAGAAATTGTTTCGAGAGCTGGTCCGTGAAGATTTTTTTGTGTTGGAAATCGTTGTCAATTTATTTTCGCCTTTCTTTTCACAATAAAATCTTATCTCGAAGTCTACGAATAAGCATCTCGATAATTATATTATACAGACATAATATTCTTTTTAATGTTTCATGATAGTTTGTTACTCACGAAATTTTTTAGGAGTTTGCACGTCATTCCCCTCATTTTAAGTACCATATTTCGAAATTATCAGACGTGTACTTAGTTTGGGAAATATCGGGAAAATACCCGATATGTACAAAGATATTCTACATAGAATATCTTTGGATATGTACCAGTCCATAAAACTTTATAATTATCTATCTTATAGCTTCAAAAATCTCAAATATAACGAGTTCAAGAGAAATATTAAGAACTTATTGTTAAAAAAATGCTACTACACTGTAAATGAATAATTAAATGATTGTATAGAAAAAACATAATTTATATTCAGACATCGATTGAATATATTCTGGGAGGGTTCTGCATTTCTTAAAAACTTTATAGGATTTTAATTCTAGTCTCTGAAACAGAAATAATTAAAAAAATTAATTCAGATTGATTCAGATTGCAAATGAAAAAAAAACACACAATTCTGAAGATTTTACGAGTTTGTCTGAAGAAGGTGTCTGATATAGACACCGAAACGTTACATTATCCTTCTAATTTATTTCCTTTTTCAGTTTTACAATTTTTTCAAGACCAATTTTTCTCTGACAAATAAGTGCAAAGATTCTCGCAGGAGCACTTCATCTTAATTAAATTTTTTTAAATTATTTCTGTTTCAGAAAATGGGAGTGAAAACCTATAAAGTTTTTAAGAAATAATTTATATTGTTATTTTGACTTGTCCTATGCATGTACGTATATACGTATATACGTGTCCAAAAGGATCAATAAAATTATTATCATCATCGACTTGAGCTTATTAGCGTTGAAAAGGAGTGATTTCTCACATCCCCTAGCAATCGGCTATCACACTCCCTACTAAGGGGAACATTCACTCATCCCGGATAGCAAGTATCAGGATGATTGAGCTCTGAGGTGTTCGGAGCAAGGTTCGGAGTTCTTCTTCTCCTGGGTTGTTCGTCCTTTGTTGCTTGGTCCTGAATGTGGTAGTCGGTCTTGCAATGTTTCCCTCCATGGTTGTTCCTGGTGTCCATTGTGACCTACAAACTTCCCTACCGTTCTAGCAGTTTCGAGAAGTACTGCTTTTTGCATTACTTTGTAAAGGTTTTCATCCAAATCTAGCTCCTTGAGGTTGGACTTGAGAATGGTTCTGGTACTAGACATTCCCAACTGCCTTTTGATCTGAAGTTCAAGCTCTCGATATTTTTTCAGCGTATTTTTGACGAAGATTGTTGTTTATTCGGGATGGCTACGTTTATAAGTATTGCTCACTTTTCTTTTTTCTTCACTAGAATTATGTCTGGCCTGTTATTAGCAAGTGTTAAGTTTGTTAGTACTGTACGATTCCAGTATAGCCTGTAATGGAGGTTCTCCAGTATTACTTCAAGCTGATACTTATAATATGGAATTGTTTCGGACTGCAGAATCTTCAGTTGGATGGCGAGTTCCTGATGAAGTATTCTACAAACTGCATCATGTCGACTCTTATATTCATTTCCAGCAAACATTTGGCAACCTCCTGTAATATGTTGGATTGTTTCTGATGTTTGGCATCCGTAGCGGCATCTATTGTCGGTGAGGCTCCTATCCTTCATGATATATTTCTGATAATTATTTGTTTGTACTACTTGATCTTGAATGGCAAGGAGGAAGCCTTCTGTCTATGTCCTCTAGAGTCTACTTTTATGTTGAAACAAATGGCTAATTTTTCAGATAATTTTAAACTACTTTACCTGAAGTGAAAGAATTAACCATATTTTTCAACATAAGAGTTGATTTGTCTCGAAAACGCACATTCGAACCGCCAATGTTTTCTACACAATTAAGATGAAGTGCTCCTGCGAAAATCTTTGCACATATTTGTCAGGAGCAAATTGGCTCTGAAAAAATTGTTGCCTAACAGTATAACTAAAAAAGAAAATAAATGAAAAGGATAATGTAACGTTTCGGTGTCTATATCAGACACCTTCATCAGACAAACTAGTCTATCGAATTTTTCGATTCAATCATATCAATCGCTTTATAGTTTACCGATATAGAAAGGGGATTATACTTCAACAACCTGCAAAAGGGCAGAAAAATATGTTTTTCAGGGGAATAAGAGAATGTATGAAAAAATAATTAATTTGTAACCTGAGAAGCACGTCATACGAGTACGTGAAGTTAGAAGTTGGGGATTATCCAGTAGGTGGCTTGTCAATTTCAACATTGTTTCAATCAATCATTCTGGTATTCCTTCTATCCATCAATTTCTTATAATGGCTCTGCTAATTAACACAGCTGTCTATACTGATAATCAATCAATCATCTCATGTTTGCTAATTGAGTTGAAAATAATTCGATGTCGATAAATGAACATTTCGTGATTTGAATGTTGAAGGGCTTTTTCACCAAAAATATTGAAGAGTGTGATGGAGTTGATATTCTATATGTATATTTTGTGAGAACAATAAAGGTGATCTTGAACAACAACTGAGAAAAAATCGAAATGAAAGTGATTAATCATTCTCAAGTAACGTTCTTGAATGGCAGTTGTTACCTGTTGTCTAACCTGTCCTGGTCTTCGGACATTCATTCCTGGCTCCCTGAATCGCTGCAATATTCTGGACACACTTGTTTGGGAAACTCCAAACCTTTCTGCAATTCTTGCGTATGTCCACCCTTCTTTTCGCAAAACTACCGCTTGGGCACATTCCTCTTGGGTCAAATTTCGTGTTTCGCGTGCATAGCTATCGAGTGTAAAAAATCAAACGAAAGAAAAACTATTGATCACTAGAATTGATCGAGACAACTGATTTCAGAATGGAACCAATACATTCAAGATCTGATAATCTCATCTTTTTTTATTCCTGCTGGGAAAAACATCTGTATTGAAGAAAAACGTTGAAATGGGATAACATATGCATGCATTCTCTCAATTATCATTGAGAACACCTTCAGTTGTAGAATAAATTAGAGAGTTCCATAATGTGCGTAAATTTTTTTTGCGCAGTGTATTTGATAGAAAATCTTTCTTTGGTACCTAGACTTTGCCTAATGCAGAATGAGACAAAAGTGGAAAAATGAGATAGAATTTGAACCCAGCTATTATTTATTTTTATCCACGACTATTGTAAAATCCGTTGTACGTCTCTGTGCTCGGCCTTAATAATACCCATTATTCACTGCTGTCATATGCTTCATAGATTTATTTTTGATATAATATTTTTTAAATTGGTATTTTTTCAGTATTCTAAAGTACTCCAACTGACGAATATGGGTATACCTTGTCAATAGAGGGCATACACTCATAAACTTCTATACCGCTAACATGAATCCACTTCTCTATGACAAATTGAAGCAGCGGTCACGTGGTACAATAGCCCGATGAATTCACTGCACAGGCGCCAAAACATAAAATCGAATAGTTTAAATAATGACTTGTCAAATGGAAATAACCTGACCTGCTCATTTTATCAGGAATTTGATACCACAGAGTCCTTTTTGGATGGAACTAACCATCAGTGTCCTATAAATTCCCTGATTCACAAAACGTATACTTTAAAACCTAGACAAAATAAATAACAATAATTCTTCTTTTATCCTTCCTTCTAGCTATGGAAACAGTATTATATCCGACGATCTGTCCCCTGAAGAAGTACTAGACCTATTAACATTATACGAGAGCGAACATCAAAAACCAGACGAAGATTTCTCCAACATGGATCAGGACAACGCAGTTTGGCTAGACGTTCCAGTAAGACCTGGTCCTATCCTCCCAAGCACTTCAAATATCGTCCAAACTACCTACTGGATCGTGGTCAGCCTCAGCCAAACTTCGAGAAGTCCAGATGGCCTGAAACAAGAAACAAGAGATTCATGGTGGCAAAGAAGAGGAACGACCCTACCAGAGAAATCCGGTACCTCAATGGTCCTTCTAAACATGACTACTACTTCCTTTCCCAGCTGTTAAATAACAGAAGAGAAGCAAATGTTCCAGTGTTCCACAGATATATTCTTTAAACCGATAGAGCTTAAGTCGGTGTGATGTGTTAAACTATAATCATATATGTTGAAACTATTCTATCTGTGTTATTAGATAATTGATGTATATTTTCTGATAATTGTTTATTCTAAGAAATATTATTAGGTAATAAGAAGAGCAGTCAGTATAATATTTATAAGAATGGATGTATTTAAATGGAATATTATATTTTGAGTGTTGTAGTGCTACAAAATATATTTCAAACGCTTAGGAAGTGTTTTCTTTCGGGAATCATTGTAATGAAGTTTCAATTTCATAACCGGAAATTGATCTTCATTTTAAAATAATTTAATCCGGGTTTTCATTTAAATTCGTGAATTTTTATTCCGTTTCAGAATTAATTCACAACAATCGAAAAAACCGAACATTCTGCGATTGATTTTGTTTTTCATACAGAAAACATAGTAGAACCGTCGCAAGAACAACGCCGATCGCATATAACGCCGTTTTTTGCATATACGTACGATAAGCCAGTTTTGAAGATGTTTTTACTGAGGTACTTTCCTGAAATTTATAACGTTTTTAATTATAAAAGGCGGGGTTCCCTCCATCGGTAATTAGTTCTGCTTTAGACGTATACCTTTTTAAATTAGTTCTGCTGCTAGAGACGTACGCTTTCATAGTTTTCTTGAATTTTTTCTAAGCGAACCCGTGCTGTAGCTACCAAGTTTTCCTGCTTTTTATTACCTTGTTGTGAGTGCTAGTGCAATCGAATTGTAATTACCGACCCGATTTACTACAGTCCTATTTTTTTTTATCCTCGTCGAGTCTACCTAAAATAGCTGTTCCGTCAGATTCCGTAAAATACCTTTCCTAATTTGTCCAGGTGCCGGTAGTTAGTCTGTCCTTCATGGTGTGTATACCCATGGTCAGACCGGAAGGACCAAACGAACCACAGCTATAGTACGTTTTTCCGTACAAACCGGTGCCTGTAGTTAGTCTGTCCTTCATGGCGTGTATACCCATGGTCAGACCGGAAGGCTGATGCAAACCAATGCTATAGTACATTCAACCGAATAACAATCCTGCTCTGTCCCACTCCTTAGTGCCTGTAGTTAGTCTGTCCTTCATGGCGTGTATACCCATGGTCAGACCGGAAGGCTGATGCAAACCAATGCTATATACATTCAACCGAATAACAATCCTGCTCTGTCCCCCACTCCTTAGTGCCTGTAGTTAGTCTGTCCTTCATGGCGTGTATACCATGGTCAGACCGGAAGGCATAAACGAACCAATCTGTAGCACACGTTCGACATATCCCATTCAACCTTTTAATTTAACCTGGCCAAACCCAACCTGTTTAGACGTGAAACAAGCAAAGTGGTAGACAACGTGGTGAACCCCGGCACTGAAAGAATACCGGCCAAAGATAACTGTTGTGCACTCTTATACTGACCCCTTTTATCCCTGTTTTACCTGTTATTATCATATATTTGAATTCACCGTTAAATTTAACCCCTTTCTACTCTGGCTGACTCGTACCGGGGAAATATTTGTTTCTTATGTAAGTGCTCGCGGTCAGACAAAAACTGACCAATCTTATATTTTGTATTCATTTTATATAGCGCCTTATATCACTGTATGTTTGTATAACTCTTTTCGCTTCGCTATAGAATAAATTGTTTAAATTACTCTATATCTTAGATAACAAAGAACTCTGTCTCTGACTAGCAGCTGCCCTGGTAGGTTTGCTATTCTCCCTTATAAGAAAAAAGAATAGCTGGCGCTCGAGGTAAGTTTCGCTGAGAAAACAACGATACATCATTTATGTACAAAAGCTCCACCTTTAGCGCTGCAGGAAGTTGCTGACAACATGTTGTATTGAAGCATTTGTATGAATAACAAAATGACCAATATCTACTTGATTTATTCTGAATACAACTTCCAAATGACATAAAGTTCGAAGACATGTGACAAATTGGAATGGTAGACTACTCTGAGCATACCTTACCTTGTTTTTGGGTCAAGAACTAGATCCTACTCTGGATTGAAAAGTTCATAAACGAGCTTTTTTCAAGCAAAAATCTCCGCAATCTAGTGATGCGTTACCCCAATCTGAAAGGAGGTTTTACAAGGAAAAACTAGCTCTACAGAGTTTTTTATAATGATGTCTTGTTTTTTGACTGATGATTCAAAATTTCATCAAAATAAGTAATCATCAATGGCCTCCCTCTAGAAAATACAACTGAATCGACCACAAATTTGAATTTATCGTCCCAAAAAACCCCTGTATGAATATTCATGAAAGGATTTGGAAGCAGTCCAAACAATTAAAGAAAACGCGAATAAATTTTTTCAATTTTAACACCTGTATCTCGAAACGAAGCATTTCCGGACCCATGTTTCATAGGAACTTTTTGCTTAAAATGATGTGATCTATCACCCATTTCAGTTTGGTCGGAAACAAATCAGAACACCCTGTATGTACCCTTAAAAGTTATCTCACTTTCTTATTTAGAATTCAAGACTCGAATAAACGAAACTTTCTCCTATCGTTTATGTAGCAAATGCATACTGCTAGGAAACATTGTGGACAAAGTGAGTCTCCTGAAACTTCTGGCAGTGCGCTTCAGTCGTTCTTTATAGATGATTCGTTTCAAACACATGGACTTCAGGAAAAAGTCAGCTAATTCTTTATTTCCATGTTGGCGTGCAGCGACTGCAGGGGTTCTACCAGATATATCGGTTTGTTCCAGATCTGCACCAGAATTGACTAGGTATTGACCCAAGGGAAGGAATCCATTGATAGCGTTCATATGGAGGCAGTTCCTTCTGGAGTATGGCTCCGTGACATTTATGTCAACACCGCTCTCTACTAGGGTTTTAACTAGTTTCAGTCGTTCCTCACTACTGCATGCGAGTACAGTCTCTGTGTGGATAAACAAATGGAGTTTTTCATTATTCACTATATATTATTTAAATTATTGAACTTAGGTACCGGGTTTTTCACTATAATTTGACCCCCCCCCTTAACTTTGTTACTGAAGCAGATATAAAAAAATATTTCGCATAAAAGTTTCACGAAATCAACTGAGGTTTTATTATATGAGTCCAGAAACTGAAATATATACAGGGTGACCAACATATTGATGGCAACTTTCATTTTTTCAAATGGAACACCTTGTATATGTTTCCATGTTTGGCTAGCTCTTTTCCCCTGATTTCGAATATGTACACATGTTGGTCTATCTCTTTATTCTGAGAACCTTAGAGTTTCAAATTTTAAGAAACCACCTGCCAAGATCTGTAATAATTTTACAAGTGGCAGAGTGCGTTTACTGAAAATGCTCATTTTTGGAGTTATAATGACGTCAATGGAAAGATATACAGGGTGAACAACATTGTATGCAACATATTTTTTCAAATGGGACACCCTGTTCTGTATATTCTTCCTTTTTTGATAGGCTATTTCCTCCCTGAGCTCGAATATAAATGCGTATGTTTTGAAATGATGACACCGAAAAAAAAATATGTGAAATACCTACGAAATTCTTTATATCCAAACATCTACTTAAAAGTATTATTTTAGAATGAAAACTTAACAATTAATTAAGTAACCAATGAAAAATGATAAACTATGGTATTATGGTAAGAATAAAATCAACTAAAGAAATTGCTCAAATGACCACCTTTATTCAATACACATAGTTCATATAGTTGTTTCAAGTTGTTTAGACTATTTTGATAGCATTATATGGCTCAGAGCTGTGCCGAGCACTGAAGAAAAGTGCTTCGAGCACAAAGCACTAAGCCCTATGAAAAGTGCTCCGGAATCTCGAGCACTAAGCCCTTATTTTTTGAAGAATGCTCGCGATTACTGAGCACTTTTGAAAGTAATTCGTTTACACGAGCACCGAGCACCAAGCACTTTTCAAAATCAAACTTAATATTTTTCATCCAAATATCTCTTAGTTTGGATCTGTGGCCAATCCACATAACCTACAGATATCGGAGGTTTCCCTACCGGTCTTGGTGCAAGTGATATCTCACGAAACAGTGATCTGTGAGGAGCTCAGTCAGTAGCCTTAACACGTTTTTTGATAACGATAGAGAGCTTGTTGAGTCTTCTCTTCAGAAGGTGCAATTATTCTCTTCTCTTGTCTTTGACCTGGTATAGTCCAGTAGGAAATTTCTCTGTTTTTTCCAATCCACCCTAATCAGTATGGATAAACTGAGTGCCACGAGTCCGACAATATGGGAGTATTTGGTACTCCTTATTCAAAAGCGTTAGCTTTCTCAATGTTCTGGTGTCAAGGCAGAAGAACTAGCCCGTTGTACTTCGCCAGTGTATGAGGAACATCATTACTTTTACTGCTTGTTCTATATTAATTGACTCCAACCATTCAGATTTAAGACCACTTTCGGCTTAAAATTAGAGAGCACACAGATAAAGACTTTCGGCTTAAAATTAGAGAGCAACAGATAAAGATTTTGGCAAAACCATGATATGCTAATGGGCGCAAATCTATAACATAGGACTAACAAGGTAATCCACTGAAACCAATAAAACTTTGGTCAACATACCTAAAAACGGATTCATCCTATTGGTTTTCTGTAAAGGATTCGCCCCACTGGATAAAAGCACCTTAACCATCGTAAGCAAAGGAGTCTCAATCAAAGCCGTAGAAATCGGTGTGTTTCCAAAAACATCGACCACGTTCACATCAGCTTTGTGTTCAATCAGCTTCTGCGTCATTGGTACATTGCCTCTCAGAACGCTGAAGAAGAGAGAGGTTCTACCCAGGTTATCTGCGATGTTAGGATCCGCGCCATGCTCAAGAAGCATAATAGCTGCAGCGTCACGTGCATTCATAACAGCTAGAGAGAGAGCCGTATGGCCTTGAGAATTTCGAGCGTTCACATCTATGTTTTTCAAGGTCAACAGGAATGCCAACATGTCGAGGTCACCTCTTTCGCTGACCATTTGAACGGCCGTGTTGCCATTTTCGTCTCTAGAATTTGTGTCCACCTCGGCGTCCAGGCAGAGTTCAAGAAGTTCGAAGTTACCCGTGCAGACGGCATCAAGTAGTGTTCTGCCTCTCTCAAGGACACCTGTAATCAAACGAAAAAGACGTTTCAGAGCTTCGCCATTTTAGATATAGTCCGTTCACGAAAGGTTGAGCCGTCGGTTGGCCATGAAAATTTGCCATATTCCACTGTGTATAGTAAAATTTTAGGTTATGTTGTTTATTTTCTTGTCAGATTCAGACGCAACGTTATTAACATTGCATAGAGTTCTCTGATAACTCGCAAGCTCGTCGGACGAGGCCGGATACATTCGGCAACGTTGACTTTTTTTTACGTTATGACAGCAGATGCCATCTTCAGATAAATAAACAAACGCCTACTATGCGCTCAAACTTTCGTGAACGGACTATACCTACTTGAAAGGATACGCGATATCTGAGATAATTTGTGGCATATAAGGTAATTTTGGTGTCAGGGGTAGAGAGTTTTTTTGAAAAGTACCTATCCAAGATCTTTATACAATCAAATCTACACCAATATCTGGACAAAGATAATGAGAGACAAAGCTCAATGTTCAATACGTTGTTGAGAAAAATAACCAACGATTTATTCGTATGGGTACCACAGCGTTCCGCGTTTCCCTCCATAAATCTCGCAACATCGTAGTCTGAAGTCGCTGCACACAGTCGAAAAAATGACAAAATCAATGCTGATAGCTTGATCGAAACTTCTAAAACCGATACCGCGTTCCAAATCGTTCACCTAGATGTCGGCACCATCTACTATACATTCTGAGTGGCCTTGATCCGTCAAGCGCTCCGGGTCCTGATGGAATATATGTGAGTGTACCAACTTAAAACCTGCGCTGAGCCTTTATCTGCTCCACTGACGAAAATTATTCAGGCCTCATTCAGTTCTGTACATGTACCTAAAGTGTGGAGAACTGCCAAGAAACACCTATTTTCAAAAAGCAGGCTTCAAGCTTCAAACTATCGCCCCATCGCCTGACCCCTATTGCGTCGAAGATTGCTCAGAGGGTTATCTGTTCTCGTATGATACCCTTTCTAATTGCCAATAAGACAATTCCGGACTTTCAGCACGGTTTTTCGTTCCTGCTCGCTTGGTGATAATATGTCTGTTGCAGTACCTGAACTATTGAATGAGATCTCTCGATTCTCAGTCTCCTGTGTGACGTGGTATATTTGGATTTCTCCAGAGCTTTCGATCGTGTGCCGATCAAAAGACACCTTAACAAAGCTTGATCACTTTGGAATCCAGGGGGTAACTGCTCCAGTGGATCTAGGCATTTTTTGCGATCGCCAGTTTCCTGGGAGGTTGGCGGGTGTTCATCTTCGGGTAGGACTGTGAAGAGTGGTATCCAGCATGGTTCAGTTTATGGCCCAGTGCTGTTCCTTGTCTTCATGGCTGATCTCTTCAAGAATTCTTTCGGTCGGAGTGTTCTGCTTACGCCGATGACTTCAACTATTTTTCATTGCGTAACGTTCAACCCTTCAGGGGGACTTGGACCGGATTTATGCATGGTATCGTGAGTGTCTGATACCTTGAATGTTGAAAGTGCGTTGTGCTTCACATTGGCAAAAATAAGCCTCGACGAGTTGATTACATTGGTCCTTCTATGCGTCGTCGGTGGTGGACAGCATAATGATCTCGGAGTCTTTATGTCGTAGTACGGTGTAATTAGACCTAAACCTCAACATCCCAAGTAAAAATTTTCCTCCAACACCAAATGCTCTACATAGTCCCCTTATTCTATGGTAAAAGTTACAAACACCATTTTGAGCGTCGGGTTTGGGGGTGAGGGGGTGGGAATTTGAAAAATCACTAGTTTTTTTATTTTTCGTAAATATTTCAAAAACTAAGCGATTTATCCTAAACATTGTTATATACAAAAATGTTTTACGTTAAATTCTAATAAGACTGGTCCTTTTCATAATCACTCTAAATGTCGGTTCAAGAGTTACAGACGGTGTAAATGTTAACTTTTTCGTAATTTTGATAATTTTTTTAAAAAAATAAGCTTCGTAAAAGAATGTTGCTATTTCAGTGGCCGATGGTATGTTAGTGATAAGCCCTTGAAGGAACGACAACCTCACCACCTTATCAAGGGGCACTCTTTTTTAAGGGAAAAGAGGCTTCCACAGCCCTAGGCCATAACAAACCTGTGGTACGGAGAAACCCACCCTGAAGTTGGATGCACTACCCCCCACTTCAGAGCGTCCAGACAGCATTCATTTAGGACCTACCACCAGGTAACAACAGGGCTGAATGAAGACAAGGATCCACTCGAGTGGGGTTGGAAAAATTGGCGACCACCTGACACCAATTACAACAGCACGTCCCTCAGCCCCCCAGGAATTACTGTCCCTTATAATGTTGTACTTGCAAAGATGAATGCGTTCGTAATTGTGAATGCAGAAGGAGTGGTCTAAACTGCACTAGCATATGCAGCAATTGCTCAGGCCAAGCATGTGATAACATGGACAATAATAACATCTTAGACGACGAGCTAGAGGAGGAGGAAAATTACTGGAGGATGAGTGAAGTTAATAAAAGACATTGAACATTCCAAATTTGAAAGATATTTATGCTTAATATGAATTTATGTTGCAATCTTCGTAGAAAAGTTCAGGGTGGTTTCTCCGTACCACAGGTTTATATGGCCTAGGCCTGTGGAAGCCTCTTTTCCCTTAAAACAGAGTGCCCCTTGGATAGGGTGGTGAGGTTGTCGTTCCTTCAGGGCTTATCACTAACATACCACCGGCCACTGAAATAGCAACATTCTTCAACGAAGCTTATTTTTTTTAAAATTACAAAAATTACGAAAAAGTTAACATTTACACCGTCTGTAACTCTTGAACCGTACAATTTAGAGTGATTATGAAAAGGACCATTCTTATTTAATTTAACGTAGAACATTTTTTGTATATAAAACAATGTTTTAGGATAAAACCGCTTAGTTTTTTGAAATATTTACGAAAAAACTTAAAAACTAGTGATGTTTAAAATTCCCACCCCCCTCCCCCCCCCAAACCCGACGCTCAAAATGATGTAAAACTTTTTACCAAACGATAAGAGGGTGTATAGAAATTTGGAGTTGGAATAAAACTTTTACTTGGATGTCAAGGTTAGGCCTTTTTTTAGGTTTAATAACACCGTACTATCGTCTGACTTGTCCGGTCGAGCCACATGAAGGCAGTAGAAATGATTCTTTTGATCGAGAGGTCGCGTCGGTGGTGTTCTGTTGAAACTGCAAGTGCTCTGTATTCCACCTATGTATAGTCCGTTCACGAAAGGTTGAGCACATAGTAGGCGTTTCTTTATTTATCCGTAGTTGGCAGTATTTGCTGTCATAGAGTAAAATCAAGTCAATGTTGCCGAATGTAACCGGCCCGTCCACAAGCTTACGAGTTTGTCAGACAACTCTATGCAATATTGACAATATTGCGTATCAATCTGACAGGAAAATAAAAGAAAATAACCTAAAATTTTAATATACACAGTGGAATATGCCAAATTCCATGGCAACCGACGGCTCAACCTTTCGTGAATGGACTATACGTCCATCATGGAATCGCCAGCCCTGTGTGGCCTTCTCGTTGAAGTGCAACACGTATTCAGCACGGTCTCGCCCGCCCCTGTTATGATGACGTACGTTTGTTCGTGCTTCGACAATTCCGTGAGCGCCGCGAGCGGGGGGACGTTATAGTTATACCTAGCACTGATTTTTCGAATTTGACCTATGTCGCTCTTCAGGATCAACGCAATAGCTTTACGAGGGAGGGCATCCATTCAAGTTGTACCACGAGAACTACCATACGTCGCAGAGGCAGTACTTTTTAGTCAACAGATCTTCGACCGATGCAATTCCTGCTAAGAACACGTTGGTTCGATGCCCCCATGTAAATTATTTCAAGAACCAGCTGGATTAGACGATACCAGTTGTTGTTATCTTTTTATTCTATTTTTTGACATACATGCTTTTTTGTGTGTATCTTCAGCCCCCTCTCTGTTACTATTGTTGGTTGATGCAGGCAGTTAGTGAAACTCCTGGTATGCAGACCTCTAAAGCATGGTACCCATTGAGTATCTCCTCTCATAGTACATAAACATCGCAGGCTAACTCTACTACTCTCTCAAGTTATATGACTTTGAGCGCAATGCATTCTTGAAGGTTAAAAGGAACCGGCGCAACAAGGTTAGTATTCGCATCGAAAGATCATTTGTCCAGAAAACGGGCCCAGATAACCAATCTCTGTAAAGGTTGACGCTCACTTGGACGAGACGAGACGAGACGAAGCGAAGAGTTGTTTTCGCAGGCACGATTTGCAACTGAATCAATCGATTCTGATCTTCGCTTCGCGCTCCCAAGTGAGCGTTACCCATTTGAGTTCAGTGCAAATCGTGCCTGCGGAAAACAACTCTTGCTTCGTCTCGTCCAAGTGGAGCGTCACCTTTATATCTTTGCGGATTAATATTCGTTGTTAAAATGTTGTCCTTTCATTCTACATGACAATTTTTATTTTTAAAAACGAAAAAGAATATTCACAACAACCATGCGTCGCCGGGATTCGAATCCTGGATCCATGGATAGGACTTCTATCTATCGTCTAACTACCAATGGTCGGCGAAAAAAAAAATGATGCTGTGCGCATCATTGGTCGCAATGCAGAAAGATGATATAAGAAAATTCATCTCAAATTGTCTGCATCAAATGATCGAAACAACGATTGCAGCAAAATGAAATACCATTGTTTGAGGCCTTAAACTATAGAAATACTCACAATAACATTCTCGAAGAGTAACTGTCGGCTCATATCCCAATGATCTTTTCTTTTGTTCGCAGGATGTATCAGAATCATTATCCGATAACCGACAGCCACAAGACACAACTTTGAAAGCCTCTTCATCTAGTGATGTGTCTGTCGCCTCATCCACCATTAAAATATTCTTATTCGAGGATTGTGGTTTTTCCTCATCGGCCCATTCTGGTAAATTGTTCATCCTATCTTCCCTCATCTTGAATTAAATCTGAATTAGAGAGAATCTCTTTCAAAATATTTTCGTAACGGTGACAAATAAAGTCTGAAACTTTCACAAATCCTGAGTCCATTGAACGATCAGTTGAACTACTAGAAGTTTAATCATTGAGTAGACCCAATGTACATTCCAAAGAAATTTGACACTTCAATTTTCCTAACCTAATAATGGAAATATTTTCTCAAGATTTGTTATGATCACTTGAAGAAAAACTCAAGATATTTAATGAGATTTCTAATATCAGATTGCGACAGAGGATCAGAAAAAAATTCAATGGCGTCAACCAATAGCTCTACCCTAGAAAAACAACAATTTACACTCGAAATTGATTTTGATGAGATTCAATTCCACAACGATCAGGTGAAATGGATTTCCTTTTCTTCAATGATATCGTTCAGTATCAAGTGCTATATTTTAGAAAATGTTATTTTAGGCTATTGGGGAAGGTACATTTGGTGTTGTCTTTCGAGCACAATGGAAGGATAAACAAGTTGCAGTTAAAAAGATCACAAGAGAAAGTGAAAAAGAGGCTTTCAAGATTGAAGTAAGGCAATTGTCAAGAGTTAATCACCCGAATATTGTTACATTATTTGGAGCATGTACAAAGGATCCTAATATGTGCTTGGTTATGGAATACGCTGATGGTGGATCATTGTTCAATATATTACACCATTCTCCGCACATCAAATATTTCTTGAATCACGCAATGTCATGGCTATATCAATGTGCCCTAGTAAGTTCTATACTTTACCTCTATCAAAAACTTCTATAGTGCCATTGGCATATTTTTTGCTTTTAAGAAGTTACAATTACTATAGCCCGTTCACGAAAGGTTTGAGCACATAGTAGGCCTTTCTTTATTTATCTGAAGTTGGCAGTATTTACTGACATAACGTAAAATAAACTCAACGTTGCCGAATGTATCTGGCGTCGTCCCAGGAGCTTGCGAGTTATCAGACAACTCTATGCAATATTGAGACAACATTGCGTATCAATCTGACAAGAAAGTAAAGAACATAACCTAAAATTTTAATATACACAGTGAAATATGCCAAATTGCCATGGCCAACCGACGGCTCAACCTTTCGTGAATGGACTATATGTATATACAGTAGAGACTCGATAATCCGGATCAATCCGGAATACCGCGTCTTACAATTTAGTAAAGATGCAATTTAAAAAAACGGTTGAAATAAATATAGGCTTTATTATCGAAATCATAAAACAAATATATTATTTGGAATAATTATATATTTTACGTTTTCTACTGTAAGAGAAAAAGAATGCTGAACAATAGCTTTCTCCTGTATATCTTTCAGAAGCTGAATATCAGTAATTGCCATGAGTTATGGAATAAACAGACTGCATTGAATTGATCTATGCTCTAAATGCATTTACTAACATTATCCCCGTCTTCGAGATCGAAAAAATATGTGCTACAAAGCCTTTTCGGTATTTCAGTTTTGTTAATTTAATATCATTATGATCCATATGCTGTATCAAAGCTGTATGGTTTGGAGGTAGAAACGTTCCATTTCACTAATTAATTATTTTTGTCTGACTTTTTTTGTCTTTTTCCATTGTGCACTATTATATACCAAAAGAACGCCCGATCGTCGTCGTATGCAACGGTCGGAAATTCGGATTATTGAGTCTTGCAATCCGGATTATAAGGACATGATACAATCTTGACGTCAATCCGGACTAGTAAATATCCGGATTATCGAGTCTCTACTGTATTATAGTTTTGAATGATATCGTTCATGGTAGGAAACAATCTAACATTTAAGTTTATCTTATCGCGGCCATTTTGCAGGTTTCATTGAATTTCTGTAAAAAAATCAAAAATATAAATTTATATAATATTATATATATTAAATTTTAGTACAAGTATGCCAATATAATGTGGTGATATTTTACCGAATATAAATGAATGTCTAGTTTTCTAAAAATAAGAATTTTTATGGGCAGAAATGTGGATAACTGACCACTCGATTAAATATTCAATTCCGGAGATCAGTTTTTCAGTATATTGAGTTATACTTTCTTCTATAGAAATACAGAAGAAAGTATAACTCAATATACTGAAATTTATGAAAATAAACTTTTTCGATACTCCTTCTTTTACATTATTAAAAATTTTGTGCCATTTCAGGGTGTGCAGTACCTGCATAATATGAAACCAAAACCATTGGTACATCGAGATTTGAAGCCACCAAACTTGCTTTTGATAGATAGAGGAAAGCATCTTAAGATCTGTGACTTTGGCACTGCGGCCGATCAAAAAACACATATGACTAGTAATAAAGGATCTGCTGCATGGATGGCTCCAGAAGTAAGCATAAAAATTCCCTTACTATAGAAAAAGAAACTTCAGAGTTCACATAAAATAATCACAAAATTTAGTTGCATTTGTTTGTCTTAGAATCAATAGACAGAAGCTATTGAAGCTCTTGTGTATTTATGACAAACTAGCATTTGCAAATTGTTTCATTCCTTGAACTATAAAATGAACAGATTCATAAATTGAATAAACGGATGAAAAAAAAATTACCTTACTACAGAAAGATGAAACTTCAGGGTTTACATAAATTAATCACCAAATTTGGTTGCTTTTGTTTGTCTTAGAATCAATAGACAGAAGCTATTGAAGCTCTTGTGTATTTATGACAAACTAGCATTTGCAAATTGTTTCATTCCTTGAACTATAAAATGAACAGATTCATAAATTGAATAAACGGATGAAAAAAAAATTAGCTTACTACAGAAAGATGAAACTTCAGGGTTTACATAAATTAATCACCAAATTTGGTTGCTTTTGTTTGTCTTAGAATCAATAGACAGAAGCTATTGAAGCTCTTGTGTATTTATGACAAACAAGCATTTGCAAATTGTTTCATTCCTTGAACTATAAAATGAACAGATTCATAAATTGAATAAAAGGATGAATCCAACATCTTCAGTGTATGTGACAAGGATAGCTACATCATTAAATACTGCCCTGGCAACACTGTACCGGGTGTCTTATATATTCGTTGTCTAGTGAGGATCTCATAAACCTGATGAGCTAGAACAAAATGAGTGGCACTTTTTGGGGCTCGATTTTTGAGAATTCATTTTGCTGAAACCTCCTCAACCTTCTGAGTCGAACCGTTTTCGAGCTATTAGAGAAAATTGGAAAATGGCGTCAAATGAAAAGTTTCCATAACTCCTTTACTACTGAAGTTATAAACATGAAACTAAAACTTTTTTCAATAGAAATCATTGAAGTAATCAATTTATCTATATTACATTTTGTTCTAGCTCATCAGGTTTTTGAGATTCCTTCACTAGACAACGAATTTAGGACACCCGGTACATACTAAATCAATGTAACTTACACAGTCACCAGTGGCGTAGCGCTAAAGTAATAAATTAATATCTAGAAATTGAAATAAGTGAATTATTAACATTATCACACAACACAATCTACGTCACTGTTCTAGCATGTAAACAGGTGTAGAATTTACTCAGAGTACGGTTAAAATCGGTACATTTTCCACAAATGGCACACTTGCAAACTATTATTTGACTGCACTGTGCTCAATATATGCTTAATTCATCCAATTATACTGTTGTTGCTACAGCTCTGAAAAACGTCTGAAAAAATGGATATTGCATGATCAAATGATATAGAACAGACTATTTTCAGAAGCTCACATAGCTGATTAGTTTTGCACAGGAATGGTATTTCCAGTGATTTCCGTAAACAATAATTTTAGAAATAATGCAAACTCACCGAAATAAGATAGCGAATTCAAACAATCGGAATACGCTGCATTAGTGGTGACTTCACACGTCAAAGACAGGGTTCCAAACAAACCTCATTTACACTGGAATTTGAACTAGCGATTTCGTCTTGTTGAAGACGTTTTCAACATAAAAATAAGCTTATTTTGTGAATCATCATATCATTTAGATGAATATGGCAATTAAATAGACGGAAATCAAGTCGAGTTGAGGTTATGTAATTATATTTATATTTTTACGTTGATTTTGTAGTTTTGATGAACAGATTATCACAAAAATAAGCGGTTTTTTATCTCAACACGACTAAATCGTACATAGAACAATTGGTAGTTCAAACTCCAATGTTTGTTTGGAACCCAGTGACAGCTTGTGACTTCACTATAATCCGGCGTATTGGCGTTTGAGTCATGGACCTATAATACTAACTGGACGTCGAACTTCCTAACTGTCACGTAGAAAAAAAGTGAGGCAAATCGCCGCCATTTGCAGTTTGGAGTGAACCACAAATATTTTGATGTTTTATGCCATATGTGCTCGAATTTTGATTGAAACATAGGTTCTTTGAAAGAAATGATGAAAACGAACTCTATATATTAGTGTTCTGTGAACACTGACATTTCGGTCTATATCAAATAATAATTTTTTCCGATTCGTGTGATTAGTTATTAAAATAATGTACCATTATGATGATTATACACAATAGATTCCTCAAAAACGGTATAACCTCGCTAATTCTAATATTTCAGTTCGTTGAAAAATTGACAACTCTCAAATTAGTCAATTTCACTCCAAACTGCAAATGGCCGCCGTTTGCCTCAAAATTTTTGACATGTTCGCTATCTAGTTAGTATTATAAATCTATGGTTTGAGTGTAACGTACGCGTTAGCATTCGTTTCATTGGTTGAATGTTGAATCATGGTTTACAACGATTTCAACTGGCCACTCTGTTTTGAATCGTCATCCCCACTACTTATGCTTACTCATACGTCATCATGACGCGACGTGTGCACTTATGAGTATAGAAATCGCATTATCAAGATTTAATTAACAATTACAGTGGAACTTCCCTCTAGCGAACTGTCTGTATAACGAATTTCGTACAAGACATTGAATTTTGAATAAAAATTCCATGTTAGAAACACCCTCTAAAACGAAGTAAATTTTTTCTATAACGAAATATTCAAAGAACATCACTCTTTGAATGGGTATTGGTAAGAAGGTATAAGGGTGGGTTTTGTCCGAAATTTTTCGGGACATACGTAATAAATCATGACCTTAAACTAAATCCTTACGGCGGGCAGAGAGATCCTTCTGAAACAGTTTTAAATACACCCCCTGGTTGTTTGGTTTTAATCTAACCATTACGCTAGTGCGTAAGTTGTGCGAAAATGTCTGAAAGGAAGTGCTTAAGATTGAATGATAAACTTAAATTTATCAGTGAAGTCGACCGCGACATTGCCGACTATAGAAACAAATTTTCTGTATAACGAAATTTTTTTGAAACTAATTTTTTTTGCAGATTTAGCGCTTTCGTTTTATACTCGTATAAGGAAGTTCCACTGTAATTACTTTTTTTGTCGACCTAAAAATAATAGGTGATTTTAATGTGTACGAAATTGAACATTAATGACACATTTAATGCTCAATTTATGCCATTTTAATGTGTAATTTTCATGGGCAACCGAACACAAAGCATTCAGAAGCGATAGAGTAATGTCAAAACTCTACTGGAACATAAAATGATAGAAATTTATATTATGTCGAATGTATGTCTTGTGCAAAATAACAATGTATTTCAATCAATAATTCATACAAAATTCATATTCAGGTCGTCGGAAAAATATTGTAATCAACTCGGTTATTAATCTAGCGACTAATGGTCTCGAACTATTAACGAGTGAGCGTGAGCTAAAAACATCGCTACCTGTCTCGGAAAATACTAGAAGCACAAATGATAAATTTAAATAAACAAATAAACATAACCGTCCTTACCTAACATAAATCAATTTCAAGCGGCTAACCGGTTATTATTTATTCCATTCAACTTGAATGCAATTGGTTAACCAAAATGATAACCGGTTAGCTGCCCCCAAGCAAGGATCGATTTGACCGTACACTGTACCGTACATGGAACGGTACATACAGATGTGGAAGAAACGGATGGAAACAGGGGAGTTGCAGTGTTAAATTCAAGAAGGCTCGGACTCCAGTGGAACAGTGGAAGAATCGAAACCTCAGAGCGATGCGATATTGAATAAGCGGCTGGTCTGTTGGAATGGCATTCAGAAAGCACTGATATGGGTAAGATCGGAGCATTGGTTACAGCAAACGCTACGGCAACGACACAGGCAACGCGTCGCGTCTTACGATTGACCACCGTAAAACCAGCGTTTGCTGTAACCAATGCTCCGATCTTAGCTTTCGGATTGCAATTCCAATAGACCAGCCGCTTATTCACTATCTCATCGCTCTGAGGTTTCGATTCTTCCACTGTTCCACTGGAGCCCGAGCCTTCTTGAGTTTAACACTGCAATTCCCTTGTTTCCATCCGTTTCTTCCACATCTGTATAGTTCGTTCACGAAAGGTTGAGCTGTCGGTTGGCCAAGGAAATTTGGCATATTCTACTGTTTGTATTGAAATTTTAGGTTATGTTGTTTATTTTCTTGTCAGATTGATACGCAATGTTGTCGCGTCTTACGATTGACCACCGTAAAACCAGCGTTTGCTGTAACCAATGCTCCGATCTTACCCTTATCAGAGCTTTCGGATTGCCATTCCAACAGACCAGCCGCTTATTCACTATCTCATCGCTCTGAGGTTTCGATTCTTCCACTGTTCCACTGGAGCCCGAGCCTTCTTGAGTTTAACACTGCAATTCCCTTGTTTCCATCCGTTTCTTCCACATCTGTATAGTTCGTTCACGAAAGGTTGAGCTGTCGGTTGGCCAAGGAAATTTGGCATATTCTACTGTTTGTATTGAAATTTTAGGTTATGTTGTTTATTTTCTTGTCAGATTGATACGCAATGTTGTCGATATTGCATAGAGTTCTCTGTTAACTCGCAAGCTCGTAGGACGAGGCCGGGTACATTCGGTAACGTGGACTTTATTTTACGTTATAACAGCAAATACTGGCAACTTCAGGAAAATAAACAAACGCCTACTATGCGCTCAAACTCTCGTAACGGACTATAGGTAAATTGGAACGCCTTTAGTCTACTGCGCATGTGGTGGACCGTACAATGTACGGTTCCCATAATATCTGAAACAAAAGTGGAACAGTGAACCCACCAATACTTTTAAACATCTCAGCAATATCCCAGTTGGTATATTGCTGAGTTTGCCAGTTAGATCTTTCAGTTTCTGATGTATAAGTGATTGAATCATAAGTTTCAAACATCTCAGAAAATACTTATTAAAGAGTGACCTTTTATTATTTCAGGTTTTTTCATCTTGTAGTTACAAAGAGAAATGTGATGTATTCAGCTGGAGTATAATTCTGTGGGAAGTACTTTCTCGATGTAGGCCATATGATTCACCCGGAATAACGTCCTTTTCGATTTTATGGAGTGTGCATCGGGGAAAACGTCCACCACGTATAAGAGATTGTCCTCCCTGTATAGAAAATTTAATGGTTACATGCTGGGATCAAAATCCTGACTATCGGCCCAGTATGAATGAGGTGAGATCTATTGAAAAAAAATTGAAAGTATGATAGCCATTGACATAATTTCATCTCACTTTTGCATCAATTTTGGTTATGATATCATCCTGCTTTCTCTCACTCATACATTCTCCATTATATGGGTCATTGAGACATCCATACTGAAAATAATAGAGAAATAAAAAGGTTTAGACAAATTTATTATACATTTAAACAAATAAATAACAAGTATTAGTGATCTCCACACAAATATTCTGATGTAATGAACTCTATTGGTGCTATCTAGGGTTTTTCATCAGTGTCTCCATATTTTAGAATGTTTTATTTCCACAGGGTGTCCAGAAAGGGTATCGGGTATTTGTAAAAAATATTTGTGTACAATGAAGAAATTTATTGTTTATTATTAACATTTGAATTGGAGAATTATTTGAAAAAGATAATGTTATCCAAATGATGACCGTTGCGTCGCTGGCTCTCTTTTACGGGAACGAAGATTGGCGATAACACGTGGACACATAGCTATATTGATATTGCTGCCATTTCTGACCTGATTTTTTGCTTCATCTGGTTTCGATTCGTCGGATTATTTTGATAAAACTTACTTTTAAGGTATCCCTATGCAAAATAGTCAAACGGCCTAAGGTCGGGGCTTCTGGGAGGCCAGTTGATGTTACCCCTTCGCGAAATGACTTGTTGAATCGCTGCAGCATTTCGTTCGGAAAATCAGTCGATTAGCATAGTCCGCATCCTTCACTTCTTGAATCAATTGAATTAAATAGGTTTTTAGATGTAAGTCTTTCTCTACAATCGAAAGTAAAGACGATTTTTAGATGTTCAACGCTTGGCTTCGCTTTCGGATGGATAAAGACGGATTTTGACGAACTGACGCCTCAACTTCTTCAATTGTTTCTTCATCGCGAAGTAAACGAGGACGACCAGAGTTTTGAATTTTAATTGTCGCACCTGTATTCTCGAACATCCTGATCCATTTCCCAATGCTATCGTCATTTGTCGCGTGGCGTGTAGATATTCCGCACGATAGAGACGTTGAGCAGTCACTATTGAACCACCATTACGATAATATGCTCATACGCAAAATGCGGGATGCGTTCCGAGTATTGTTCCATCGTGACTAAAACTCCACAAAATGGCGGACGCCACGAACCCCTTCTCGCACCTTTCAGACGTCCCGTTCTGAATATGGCGCGAAAACAAATACCCGATACCCTTTCTGGACACCCTGTATTTGAGTTCCCAAGTTATCATTCTAAAACGGCATCATCAGAAATTTCGCGCGAGATTTTGCAGTAGTGTCAATAAGCGCATTCAGACTACTACAATACATGGTCAATTTCTAGGTAGTGGAAATCATGTACGATATATGTAGCATACTACCTATAGTGGAGGATGTTGTGGAAGTGGATGATATGGATAGTTCGTATGGTGCTGAAGATGAATACTATATGGATGAAGAAGAAGAAATCACTGGTACTGAGTACGATTCGTTTCCTCAAGATCTTCATGAGCCTAGAATACACACATTACCACAGCCAACATTAAACTCTTTGGTTCCTCTTGCCATCAATGTAGATCCTGTAAGTATTTTGTTTGAATTTCAAGCATAAATGGTCATATAAATTATTTCATTGGAAGGAACAACTTTGAAGCATAAAATTTCAAAGGTAGGTTTATCATTTGAACAAGAAAGTTGAATTCATAATTGAAATGAAACCAATAGATCTCAAAATATACAACTTTGAATTATAAGGCCGCTCGCAGACCAAAACGACGCGACCGCGACGAGACAGCAATTTCCAATCGCCGAGAGGTCGCGCACCTTGTTTTGAATAGGAGCTCGCACACCGAGATCGGCATCTGACAGGTATCGTCGCGGTGGTAGCGTCGCGTCGCTGTCTCCCCGGTGTGCGAGCTCCTATTCAAAACAAGGTGCGCGACCTCTCGGCGATTGGAAATTGCTGTCTCGTCGCGGTCGCATCGTTTTGGTCTGCGACCGGCCTTATGGCCGGTTTCTGAGGTTTTACTTTAACCGTCCAATAGTAAACGGTTCGATAAATATACCCAATCGATAACCTCTTGATAAGGGTAGCTGAGTTTCTGACGTCTTTTTCGGTTTTCATTAACTATATCTATCGATAACAGCTGATTAACGGTAGTCTTGCAAGTTCCTTCCTAGATCAACAGATGTCACGACATACAAGTTGACGTTTTGATTATGAGTTTTGCAAATTTTAATTGAAACCGCACGCCTGAAACTCAAAATAATGAGATTTTCCTACGGAATATCAAATCGATTTCATTTCATGTATATTTATGTCTTATGTGTATTTAGATCATTACCAATGATGATTTGAAAAGTTCCTGTCGCATAGAACCGTAAAGATATAAGCACTTGTTGAAAGACAGCTAAAGTCAATTCTTTCAGATATTGGAGCTAATACAGAATTCAATTCATTACATAAGTGTAAAACTGTTTGCTTGTTGAATCTGTACCTCATTTTAAATTAATCATCTGTATACATTTGGAGAGGTGATCTACGAACCCGTATAAATCTGGATACAGAAATATTGCCAATGAATTCCATTGCCCTTCATCTGATAAAGAGCTGGAACTAGAGGATAATCTGCTTGTATTATATTCCATTATTACGCAACTCGTTTAATATGATATGTTAAAAATGTTGATATGAATCCAAATCCGGTACTCCGTCAAATCAAAATGAAAAAGTGAGGTTTTGGAGTTGACAAATTAACGCCAATGCCCATGCGCCATTCACTAAATCTACAGATAACCGGCCATTTTCGGTTGGTTAAAATAAACTGACTTTATTGGCTGGTTATCTTTCTAAGCGGTACTCAGAAACCGAAATCTGCGCTTATCCATCCGTCAAATTTGACAGATAGATAAACTGCGGTTAAAACGACCTCAGAAACCGGCCATTAGTCTCTCAAACGGGCTAGCAGAAACGTCTTTATAATGTCAACGATAAAATCGTCATAGAACATTGCCAGATTGGTTGAATTTCAGTGAATCCAACAGAGGTCGTTTAAGACTGCCAGGGTGAAAATTCGAAAGTAAGATACTTTTGAGCAAAATTATAGCAATTTCGAATGTTGTAACTTCTTTCACAACATTAGCCACACACAATTTTCATTTAAATATGTAGTTAAGTATTCAAATTCTTGATCAAACTTGCCATTTATCAAATCTACTTCCTACTGAAAACTGCATGTATTTCATGAAATTGGAAAGACTGCATTGCTTTTCTCTGTGTTCCTAGGACTAATGTAAAAGACTAATTGATTGTTTTATTGCAGAATGCTTGGGAACTTTCCAATCCTGAAGAAGAACTTCAAAATATGGTCGGTTTGAAGCTGGAAACTTGTATGAGTGAGTTTTTCAATTATATTCCACTTGATTAACCAAGAATTACTTTGGAAATTTTTTTACAAACAGAATCAGCTCAATGGTATTTGGGAAAGCGATAATTCAAATTTTTCCTGAGAGCTATTGGTTTCATTCTATTCAATTATGAATACAATATTTCGGCGTTGCCAACTCGTGTCGTATGTTTATTCTGTATTCAGATAATTGGTTTACCGCTCCTCTACTCTGATACTAACGGCTTGCGTCTGTTGCAGACAATTCTGTCAGTTTGGCAACATCGTCGATTAGTTTCTGGATGCGATGTGTTTACAATTTCATTGCGATCTGATGTTCATAAACTGTATTATTTTACTGATTTGATGGCAGTTTATTGTTGCTTAAGGCTATTCCGGTAATTATAGCTAGGACAAAATAACGAAAATGTATTATATTTAGGAATTGTAGAAATGAAAATCTAACCTATTGTTTACTTCAACCCCAGTGCGGCAGTGAAATGCTTTCCATCTCACTCTAATGCTCGGTTGATTACAATGCAGTACTATTCGCGTAGGGGCATCTCAATGTTTAATTGTTACTCTGAGAATTCAACCTTCTTATTATCAAGCCCACTGCACATACGCTACAAAGTTATCGCAACGCAGCGTTATCGTCAATCACCATAGCTATCGGCAGGGGGGTGAAACGCTAGAAGTAAAATCTACAACACGGACATACGTCTCCCCATTTATTTTGGGGGCGGAGCCAAGCAGTGACGTATGTTTGAGCTAAATCCAAGTTATGTCAAATTTAAATGGGATGGGATGTCATTGTCAATGCTGCAATTTTTATTGTTTGTGTGTTGTTTTGTTTGAGTCGAAGGAAGTGAAAAGTTGAGTTTCAAGTGGAATAATTGTTAAATATTGCCAATATTGAAGTATTTGTGAGGAGATGAAGTTTTATATTTTCTGTTTCTTTGATAAGCAATAAGGTTATAGTAATCATTCTCTTTTTGGATGTATCTTTGCCTTACGAATGAATCAGTGTTATTGTGTATGTGTAGTAACTACCTATAGTGACTAACTTGACTTTTTTAATACCAGTGTTGATTTTCTATACGTATTATATGAACAAATGCTTCAAAATTTGTCAACAATTGCTCGGAAGTTTTTCAACTGTACTCAAATTGTAAGACCTGTGGTTGATCATGAATGTTTGTTAGTTCAAAACATTCAAAAGTTATGTACTGTACATTGAGCCTAATAAAATAATTATTTATAATGTATATTTTCTTTCAAATCTGCCTTTTAATTCCAAAAAAAATAGGAAAAGCAAGTAAAATAAATAAAAAAAATATATAGTATCTTCTTTCTCTCTTTTTGGAACACAGAGCATTGTCAAAATTTGGGACGAAACCATAGAACCTCTCTCTTACAAAAAGCGACCACCCCTCAGAATCCAATCGCCCCATTTATTTTTGACGTTTCAAATGTCACGCGTGTTGTAAGGGTTTAGTAGGCAGATAGCACTTCTTATATTTTATGTTCTGTGGCTATCGGAGCTGACCATTGACCAAAGATAGGTTCATGTGGGGCTTTCACCCACTGAAACCCCCTCCTCCAGTTCAATAGCTGAGTGGGGGGACACCAGCTCCAACTGCTACACTTGACTGGGTCTCCAAGGCGATTAGAATTCTACAGTTTACGCACCACTGACACCACGGAAGTTTCATCTGGCTTATTTCACGGAACTACAACATCAGGTATAGACAGTGGCGGCTTGTGACAGAATAAAGTGATGAGGCACATCAAAAAAAATATTAATCTTATAAACTCTTTTTGTCAGCTGCATACTTATCATTATGAAAAAATCCTTCGGTATTAATGCTCCAATGATTCTATAGCGTTTTATTGGGTGGTAATTGCCCTGAGATAAGTTTTTCAACTCGCTTCAACCAGTGTTTTCACTAAACCTGTCGGAATATGTATTATTTACATTGCCAAAAAATAATTTGATTAGAGTTACACTGCCAGTAGGCCGGTAGTACTCTCATTTTGAAACCTCCGATTCGATTTTCCTACCGCACCGATAGTCAAGATTTGGAATAGGTTGTATAACTTCTTCAATTGTAAATATTTTATACTCATAGGAATAACTCAAAAACTGTTTTGTTTTATTGAAAACTCTGCAAATCACGAGTACTGCACAAATCCAATAAACCCAAACCAGAGTGAAATTTCACTATCTTCCGCTTCACGATTTAACCCGAATATGTGCAGTTTGCCGATGAAACGAAACGAAACGATCACGGATCAAGGGTAGGTAGTCCGGTCAATCCAGACCAAAAAATTAGGGTGAAGTTACATAAAATCCCAACAAGCTAAAAATCGGTAAAATTGTTCAAAAAATAATAATAATAATATATAAAAGTTCCCAATCATTCCCGTGGATGGACAAAAATTTATTCAAGTTCAAAGGTCGAAAAATGAGTTTTTCGCGATTTTCAGCAAAACGGTGAGTTTCATCAAAAAAAATAATTCAGACAAAAATGTAGATGTTAAAATTATCTTCAAAAAATGTATCAATACTTTTTTTCCTACGAGGCACCGTTTCTGAGATAAAACGCTTCAAATGTTATAAAAGTTGTTACTGAGGGTAGCCTCAAATTCACCTTAGAAGCCGCAATAGATAAACTACGAAGGGGAGGTTCATGATCTCGTCACGTCGATGTGAATAACGCGCTAGACAAGGAAGCGCGTGAGGCAAGCCTCACCTCACCGTTTACGCCTTGAAGAGGAAGTGAGATGAATGTACAAAAATCGGACCTTTACGCTGTAACATGTAACGTTGCGGTCCGATTTTTGTGCATTTATCGTAACGTCAGTAACTTGTAATGTTACAGGACGTCTGTAGCTGTACCCGGCTTGAGATTGAGCTCGGATATTATGGAAGACGAGTGCAGTATCGTACAAAAAATTGAGACTGAAGAACATAATGGGATGATGAAATTGATTAATAAAATATTGGATTAATTCGCTTGATATTATTTGTGATTTCCGTAATTTATTTGGTGAGGCACTGCCTCACCTGCCTCATAGGACAAGCCGCCACTGGATATAGATCCCCGGAGGGTCATGATACACTAGCTAATGACCCCTTATGCGATTTGTCAGTGTATCCTGGTCTGTTAGGACCTTTACTGTCTGAAAAATTTTGGTTAGGAGTGGTTGGGGTTACATGGAGTACTAACGTTGTACACTGGGTCTACCTCGATCCGTCCTCAGGTTCGAGGGGCCAGTTAAGCCATAGTTAGTCCATGTGTTTGGGTCATTCTTAGTTTTCATTGGAATTACTTCCAACTATTTAAGCCCGTACACCACGACAAGGTGATGACCTCGTACAGGAACCTAACCTTACCTTCTCAGATACTAATCATTCATCATTCAACCTCTGGAACTCTGCTTCCATTTTTTGTGTGATTATGTACCAAATTCAGATTCTCATTTTTGAGTGACATTGTGCTAGGGTTTCAGGAGACTTTTCAAAAACTTCATCTCTTCACAATAAGCCTTTGCTGTTTGTGGATTAGATTATGAGAAGGGTTAGTTTAAAGAATCACTATCAGAGAAAAAGACAGAGAATATTGTGCATCATAATAATGATATATCTCTTTCCACTATCATCACATCTGTTGATCAAATTGATACCTTACCTAATCACATGTAATCGATATGCACAACACATGACCATCGAAATTTATTCATAGATGCGAACAATTCTCAATTAGATATCGCAATGTGACAGAGTGCCTCTTCCTGGGCAACTGACATTCTCAGCTGTCTTGATATCAACAAATTGTCGGCCAGAAAATCTCGTTACAACGCGAGTAGAATTAACCGGTCACATTCGCTGCCTCTTAGTCACCTTAAGCGAGGGAATAGGGGGATAAAACGGGACAACTCAGAATAAATCTGGACGTAGTCGCTCAGTCTGTCCTGCAAAATACAGATTCTATTGTTATATTTATCCCCGTGGATTTTTTTTTATTTTAGAAGTCCTAGAAGTTTTAGTCTCGTTAAAAACGCATAAATCTAGAATATGCAGAGCTTGTATAGAAAGTAATATGTGAGCTGATATGTGAGTTCCGGAGAACTTAAAGAAGTAGGCAAGAACAACAAGATCCTCAGACTAAAGGGTCTGGGTTTCTGGTCACTCAATAATCAAAGGAAACGAAGAGGCTAACACCTACTCAGAAAGGGAGTACAAGTGTCTTTTACTGGTCCATGACCTCTATGTGTTATAGGCAAATGCACATGCATAAGAAGGAGTTTTTGGAGAAGGAAGAATCTGAAAGAGAACCACTCTGAAGGAATCTTGGAGGAGTGGATAATTCCAAAAAGTTTCTTTGGAACTTTGAAACTTCAACGTCCAAAAAGTTTTCGCCTCCTCACTGGCTTCCTAACAGGACATTGTCGCTTTGGCTTGACAGAAACTGAGGACTGTAAATTCTGTGCGGAAGAGGGGGAAACTCCCGTTCACCTAGCTACATAATGTCTCGCCATTGCGATCCTGGGCAAATGATATCTTGGACAGGAGATTTATAGAAGTAACTTCCTTGATGCCCCCTCAGATACTGGAGATAATAGATTTCTAGACCTCAAAGTCACAGTGGAATATAATCCCCTTTAACAATCTAAAATCTATACAGTGACAGACTGTATCCATTTTCTTGCGATTATGTGAAGATGTACCAAATTCAAATTATCTATTTCGTGTGACAATTTGCTAGGGTTTCAGAAGGCTTTCCAAATTTGTGTTTTCTTCAAAATAGACATTTGCTGTTTGTAGATTAGATTGTGAGAGTGATTAGTCTCAATAGTATCTATCAGAGAGCTAGAAACTATTGTGCATCCTAATGATGGTTTTAGATATCGATTGAAATATAATCTGGGTTTGTCTCTCCCCACAATTATCTCATCAGTTAAATCGAATTGATCTCCTGACTAATCACATGTAATAGATATGCACAACACATGACCATTGACATATATTCATAGGTGCAACATACCCGATCAATTCTCAATTAGATATCTCAATGTGACAGAGTGCCTCTTCCTGGGCAACTGACATTCTCAGCTGTCTTGATATCAATAAATTGTCGGCCAGAAAATCTCGTTACAACGCGAGTAGAATTAAACGGTCACATTCGCTGCCTCTTAGTCACCTTAAGCGAGGGAATAGGGGGATAAAACGGGACAACTCAGAATAAATCTGGACGTAGTCATTCAGTCTGTCCTGCAAAATACAGATTCTGTTGATATATTTAGAAGTCCTAGAAGTTTTATTGTCGTTAAAAACGCATAAATCTAGAATATGCAGAGTTTGAATAGGAAGTAATATGTGAGCTGATATGTGAGTTCCGGAGAAACTTAAAGAAGTAGGCAAGAACAACAAGGTCCTCAGACTAAAGAGTCTGGGTTTCTGGTCACTCAATAATCAAAGGAAACGAAGAGGCTCACACCTACTCAGAAAGGGAGTACAAGTGTCTTTTACTGGCCCAGGACCTCTATGTGTTATAGGCAAATGCACATGTGAGAAGGAGTTTTTGGAGAAGGAAGAATGCAAGGTCCAAAAAGTATTCGCCTCCTCACTAGCTTTCTAACAGGACATTGTCGCTTTGGTTTGACAAAAACTGAGGACTGTAAAAAGGAGGAAACTCCTGTTCACCTAGCTACAGAATGCCTCGCCATTGCGATCCTGCGCAAATGATGTCTTGGACAGGAGATTCAAAGAAGTAACTTCCTTGATGCCCTCTCCGATACTGGAGATTATTGATTTCTAGACCTCACAGTCACAGTGGAATATAATCCCCTTTAACAATCTAAAATCTATACAGTGACAGACTGTATCCATTTTCTTGCGATTATGTGAAGATGTACCAAATTCAAATAATCTATTTTGTATGGCAATTTGCTAGGGTTTCAGAAGGCTTTCCAAATTTGTGTTTTCTTCAAAATAGACATTTGCTGTTTGTAGATTAGATTGTGAGAGTGATTAGTCTCAATAGTTTCTATCAGAGAGCTAGGAACTATTGTGCATCTTAATAATGGTTTTAGATATCGATTGAAATATAATCTGGGTTTGTCTCTCTCCACAATCATCACATCAGTTAAATCGAATTGATCTCCTGGCTAATCACATGTAATAGATATGCACAACACATGACCATTGAAATATGGTGCAAAATACCGATCAATTCTCAATTAGATATCGCAATGTGACAGAGTGCCTCTTCCTGGGCAACTGACATTCTCAGCTGTCTTGATATCAACAAATTGTCGGCCAGAAAATCTCGTTACAACGCGAGTAGTAGAGTAGAATTAAACGGTCACATTCGCTGCCTCTTAGTCACCTTAAGCGAGGGAATAGGGGGATAAAACGGGACAACTCAGAATAAATCTGGACGTAGTCGCTCAGTCTGTCCTGCAAAATACAGATTCTGTTGTTATATTTAGAAGTCCTAGAAGTTTTATTGTCGTTAAAAACGCATAAATCTAGAATATGCAGAGTTTGGATAGGAAATAATATGTGAGCTGATATGTGAGTTCCGGAGAACTTAAAGAAGTAGGCAAGAACAACAAGGTCCTCAGACTAAAGAGTCTGGGTTTCTGGTCACTCAATAATCGAAGGAAACGAAGAGGCTAACACCTACTCAGAAAGGGAGTACAAGTGTCTTTTACTGGCCCAGGACCTCTATGTGTTATAAGCAAATGCACATGTAAGAAGGAGTTTTTGGAGAAGAAAAAATTTGAAAGAGAACCAATCTGGAGGAATCTTGGAGGAGTGGATCATTCCTAAAAGTTTCTTTGGAACTTTGAAACTGCAAGGTCCACTAGACGCACTAGAAAATATTCGCAGGGGATACTCTGGCCAGCACATTTACATATGTTGCGTCAGCCAGGGAACTCTGAAATCTCTATCCGATGTTAGAGTTGATTCTCTTTTAGTAGAAGAATGCAGGAAAGCTCTGCGTGGGCTGGGCTCTGATAACTTTTTGAAAGTAATCTGGTGTCCGGCTCACGCGGATATACCTGGTAACGTTAAGGCAGATGAACTGGCTAGGCGGGGAGCCGGATTAGCATTTGTTGGTCCGGAGCCTGCGCTGCCAATCTGTCGCACATCTGTCAGAAGATTTTCAGGAACTGGCTGAACAGGGAATTTTCCTCGGAATGGAGCGCAGGGGTGGGCCTAAGGTGGTCGAGGATTCTCATTGAGAGACCGTCCTCGCGATCTGAGGTCAATAGGCTTCTGTTGCTGGAGAGGAAACAACTCGGTCTGGTGACTGGTGCATTGACTGGTCACCTGTTTAACAAGCATTTGAAGAGAATGGGATTGACGAGCTGCTCCCTATGCCGGTGGTGCAGGAGTACTGATGAAACGGTTGAGCATATCTTGTTCAAATGTGGGGTACCTTAATGAGTTAAGGTCAACACCTTCTATCCCTATGGTGACAGGGACCACTCCTGGAAGACTCGCGACATTTCTGTCTTCGTGTCTGAGGAGCTGAGTCTCTATAGAACGATGCGGTGTGAACAATGGGCCACTAGGCCTCAGTTCGGCCGGAAAGGCACCGCACAGAGAAGAAGGTCCAAAAAGTATTCGCCTCCTCACTGGCTTTCTAACAGGACATTGTCGCTTTGGCTTGGCAGAAACTGTAACTGTAAATTCTGTGCGGAAGAGAAGGAAACTCCTGTTCACCTAGTTACAGAATGCCTCGCCATTGCGATCCTGCGCAAATGATGTCTTGGACAGGAGATTTATAGAAGTAACTTCTTGATGCCCTCTAAGATACTGGAGATTATTGATTTCTAGACCTCAAAGTCGCAGTGGATTATAATCCCCTTTAATAATCTAAAATCTATACTGTGACAGACTGTATCCATTTTCTTGCGATTATGTGAAGATGTACCAAATTCGAATTATTTACTCTTTATGACAATTTGCTAGTATTTCAGAAGGCTTCCCAAATTTGTGTTTTCTTCAAAATAGACATTTGCTGTTTGTAGATTAGATTGTGAGAGTGATTAGTCTCAATAGTTTCTATCAGAGAGCTAGGAACTATTGTGCATCCTAATAATGGTTTCAGATATCGATTGAAATATAATCTGGGTTTGTCTCTCTCCACAATCATCACATCAGTTAAATCGAATTGATCTCCTGACTAATCACATGTAATAGATATGCACAACACATGACCATTGAAATATATTCGTAGGTGCAACATACCCGATCAATTCTCAATAAGATATCGCAATGTGACAGAGTGCCTCTTCCTGGGCAACTGACATTCTCAGCTGTCTTGATATCAACAAATTGTCGGCCAGAAAATCTCGTTACAACGCGAGTAGAATTAAACGGTCACATTCGCTGCCTCTTAGTCACCTTAAGCGAGGGAATAGGGGGATAAAACGGGACAACTCAGAATAAATCTGGACGTAGTCGCTCAGTCTGTCCTGCAAAATACGCGTATGATAAATCGGGCACACGCCTTTCGATTTCTTTCACGGGAGAAGAGAACGAAGAGAGCAGCTCTCTGCTGGTGTTTTCCGAGCAATGAGTCACGACGGAGCGGCAAGTAAGTCGACAGCTGTCGCAGCGATTTGTTGTTATGTTTGTGATAGTTTTGATCTGCGAGGTAATGCACGACACGGGGGCAGAATTCTCGAATTCATACGGTTTTTGAGCAGTAATGGATAACGTATAATTCGTATTTAATGTATGGTTGAAATTGACGCCGTCTCTTTCGATTTTGCTGCATTGCAAGATGTAATATGGATATATTATTATAATATTGAAAGCAGAGAATAATATTAATCAATTGAAATCAACCAATATTAAACTCATACTTCGGAGCTAATTCCGTCCTCGTTCAAGACAAAATGCAAGGAAGTGGTATCAAACAGAGCTCCAATGGATGGCCATTTTCTTCTTATTAGGACTCATCAGCACAGGATAGCTCTGAATGATACAAGGTATTTCTTGGAACTTACAGCGTTGTCTTGAACGAGGACGGATTAGCTCCGAAGTATTTTATTTATTATTGGTTGATTTCTTTCACTATTTTGATATTCATGGCGATATTACTCGTTAAACCTGTTCTTATTATTTACTACGGTGTCACCTGACGTTACCCTGAGCGCACCGCGTCGTGGACTGAAGACGTGAAAATTGCGAAATGCAAGAACGCTTCGGTCAATGCGACAAATGGTAAACATTTCGCTACTTCTTTCAAGGTTCATGCTATGGAAGAAAGCCTTCTTATAGAACTAGAGATGGCGTCTTCGGTATATTTATACCTTAAAGAAGATGCCATTCTGCTGTAAGTTCCAAGAAATAACTTGTATCATTCATAGCTATCCGGTGCTGATGAGTTCTAATAAGGACGAAAAGGTCATCCATAGGTTCTCCGTTTGATGCCACTTCCATGCATTTTGTCTTGAACGAGAACGAGATTAGCTTCGAAGTATGAATATAATATTGGTTGATTTCAATCGATTAATATTATTCTCTGCTTTCACTGTTTTGATATTCATGGCGATGTTAAGCGTTAATCCTCTTCTTATTCTTTTTATACGAAATTTATTTCAATTTTCAGACACCTGTTTATTATGAAAACGCTACTTCCACCCACTGTAGAGATGGGGAATCGTCCAATCTCAACGCCCACCAACTTTATACTGAATACATTTTAAATTAATATCATTTAATTATCTCGCTACTCCGTTCAAGGTTCATGCTATGGAAGAAGGTTTTCGTATGGAACTAGAGATGGCGTCTTCGGTATATTTATACCTTAAAGAAGATGCCATTTCGATGTAAGTTCCAAAAGATACCTTGTATCATTCAGAGCTATCCTATGCTGATGAGTCCTAATAAGGAGCAAATGGCCATCCGTAGGTGCTCTGTTTGATACCACTTCCTTGCATTTTGTCTTGAACGAGGACGAGATTAGGTCCGAAGTATGAGTTTAATATTGGTTGATTTCAATCGATCAAGATTATTCTATGCTTTCATTATTTCTGTATTCATGGCGATGTTACGCGTTAAACCTCTGTTTATTATTTACTACGGTGTCAACTGACGTGACCCTGATCGCTCCGCGTCTTTGACTGAGGACGTAAAATTTGCAAAGTGCAAGTACGCTTCGGTCAATGCGACAAAGTGGTAAACATCTCGCTACTTCGTTCAAGGTCCATGCTATGGAAGAAGGTTGTTCGTATGAATCTGGATATGGCATCCTCGGTATATTTATACCTGAAAGAAAGTGCCATTTCGCTTTAAGTTCCAAGAAATTCTTTGTATCATTCAGAGTTATCCTGTGCTGATGAGTCCTAATAATGACGAAATGGCCATCCGCAGGTGCTCTGTTTGATACCACTTCCTTGCATTTTGTCTTGAACGAGGACGAGATTAGGTCCGAAGTATGAGTTTAATATTGGTGGATTTCAATCGATTAATTGTATTATTCTCTGCTTTCACTGTTTTGAATTTCATGCCGATGTTATGCGTTAAACGTCTTCTTATATATTATAATGTGATCACACCTGTTATTTTTAATTTGAATGTTTTGTACCAGAAAAAATAAAAGGAAAAGATGTCCAATTCTGAAAAACGGCTCTGTTTGATAAATATTTGTCAAGCAATGATCATTAGCACAATTGTCAGGAAAAAATGAGAGTGAAGTTACATAAAGTCCCAACAAGCTGAATTTCAGTGAAATTGTTCAAAATATAATTATAAACAATGTCTAGAAGTTCCCCATCATTTCCCTGTAAGGAAAAAATTTAATTCAAGGTCAAAGGTCAAAAAAATGAGTTTTTCGCGATTTTCAGCAAAACGGTAAGTTTTATTATAAAAGTACCGCAGACAAAAATTGTAGATCATAAAATTATCTATAAAAAATGTATCAATACTTTTTTTCTTACGAGCCACCGTTTCTGAGATATAACGATTCAAAAAGTTATAAAAAACGCGCTAAGTACACTACCTCATAGGTGGCGTGGAAACGTGTGCATATTATGACGATAACGACTTTTATAACTTTTTGAATCGTTATATCTCAGAAACGGTGGCTCGTAAGAAAAAAAGTATTGATACATTTTTTATAGATAATTTTATGATCTACAATTTTTGTCTGAGGTACTTTTATGATAAAACTCACCGGTTTGCTGAAAATCGCGAAAAACTCATTTTTTTGACCTTTGACCTTGAATTAAATTTTTTCCTTACAGGGGAATGATGGGGAACTTCTAGACATTGTTTATAATTATGTTTTGAACAACTTCACAGAAATTCAGCTTGTTGGGACTTTATGTAACTCCGAATGTCTAAATAGACCGGACTAATGATAGTTTTAAGATTATGTCATTGGATTAATTTGAGAAGAATTCAAATTCTGGTCCAGCGCTCCCTAACGGCAGGAAAATTAAGTTTTCCGGATCAATTTGTTCTCATAATGTCTGAAACAAAAGCGAAACAGTCAACTTACGATTACTTTCAATGGTTAGCCCTAAAATGAAGTTTGAAAGTTACTTATCAAAATTATTGAGTCGAGATTTCTTCAAAGAACCAATTTTTTTCTTACCATTCTGAAATGGTATCTGAAAAACCAGAAAAGTAGAAACTGAAAACCACGAGAAAGTAATAATAATTTAAATATCACCTCGATGTCATAAATTAGAGTCACAATCATACTTTTGGAAAATTCCTTGATATTTAAAAAAAGTTGCTCTGCTACCAGGAGGGTGTATCAAAACCGAGTCAAGCTCTCCAAGATGATATTTCAGAACCTCAGATCTAACGAGCGTTCAAAAAAATTCGTGGTCAAGTAGGCTATGGAATTTGAACGTCAATATTCTGTGTCTGGACGTAGTTCTTAGCTTTTACTTCAATGTTTACAGTTTGGTAATATGGAGAATGGAGCGGTTCAAGTGAAGAATTACGTCCAGTCGCAGAAAATTAACCTTCAAAATTCCATAGCCTACTTGACCACGAATTTTTTTGAACGCACGTTACAAAAACTATCCACAGAGACCCATAATTCTGGGTAATCATCTCCTATAGATTTAAACAGCGATATGTTTCCCAAGCTTCAAAATTCAATTTCGAAATAATTGTAAAAACTTGTGAGAAACGTTTGTCAAAATGACATTCTACCTGAAATAAAAAAGATTGAATTGGGGGGAAATGGAAAATTTTTCCGGAGGCCAGGTGTGCAAAAATCGAACAGAGAAAGACATCAAACGGAGGTGAAAAATTATTATCTATAATTTAAAACGTTTGAAATCCCAATGCCAGTCGGGAAAAATGTTCCATATTTATATTTTGATACAAAAATCTACGATGTGTGATGATTCATAAGTCAAAGTGAGAGATGTGAGAAGGCAAGTGTTTCTGCTGCAACTGTTGATTGTTATATTTGTCTGTTCATCTTTTGGAACGGTTTTCACGTGGCCAGATTATTTTATCGATTTTCTTGATCTTTTATTTTACGCTAATTTTGTCTTTTGGATGTTTATTTTGAGACTGGTGACACTGTAGGGTTTTAATTTGGGAAAATGAAATGGGATTATAGTTGGATTCAAGATTGCGGTTGATTTCTAGAAAATGAGCACGGGAAAATCATCGATGTGAAATGTATTCTTTGATGGGTTTGGTCGTTTTCGCTCAAAAAAAGGTTTGTTTTTTTTTCTAAGCTACTCTAAATAATCAACAGCTACCATACATAGTTTTTACATACACTGCGCAAAAAAATTAACGCACATTCTGAAAATCTCAATTTTAATGAAAGTTAACTTAACATTGACTTTATAACTTATTTTTTATGTTCTCTCGGGAAGGTTTTGATCGATACAAGACACATTAAATGGAAGAAAAAATAAGGATTTCATCGAATCTTATGTGAAAGAGGAGAAATAAACAATTTTCAAAATACTGGAATGCTGATAAGTGATTTAATACTTGATATTTCCACCCTTGCGTTAATGACAGCTCGGCAACGACGGTTCATGATCAAAATGATTAAAATGTTCTGATCTAAGCCTTCCCAGATTTCTCTGAGTTGGATTCCTAAGTCATTTAGAGTACCTAGATGATTTTCTGAACTCAGCCTTCTATTGAGGTTGTCCCAAACCTGCTCAATCAAATTGAGATCTGGACTTCTTGCTGGCCATTCCATTCGAGAGACTTCAACCTCTTCAAGGTACTCCTGAACGATGCGCGCACGATGAAGTCTGGCATTATCGTCCATAAAAATGAAAATTTCACCAATGTATGGGGCAAATGGCACTACGTGCTCTTCAAGAATGTACCTTATATACCTATCAGCATTCATAGCTCCATTACCAACGACCACTAGGTCTGTGCGAACAGTCAAAAGATATTCCACCTCATACCATAATCGATCCTCCCCGAAACCAGTAGTATTCAGGAAATTGCATTGAGCATATCTTTCATGTGGACGTCTGTATATAAGGGAACGTCGATCACAATGGTAGAGGCAGAATCTAGACTCATCTGTGAAGAGAACTCTTTCCCAATCAGCCTCTTCCCAACGGATATGCTCTCTCGCAAAATCCAAACGGGCCCTTCGATGGGCTGGGGTAAGAGCTGGGCCTCTTGCCGCGACACGAGGCCTTAAATCGTATTCTCTGAGGTGATTTCTTATTGTCTGAGTGCTATGTTGGTCCCCATGAGTTTGCTCAAGCTGATTTTGAAGGAGGCGAACGGTTGCAAACCGTTGTCCCAACGAAGAAACTCTCAAGTAACGTTCTTGAATGGCAGTTGTTACCCGTGGTCTACCCTGCCCTGGTCTTCGGACATTCATACCTGTCTCCCTGAATCGCTGCAACATTCTGGACACACTTGTATGGGAAACTCCAAAACTTTTTGCAATTCTTGTGTATGTCCACCCATCTTCTCGCAAAACTACCGCTTGGGCACATTCCTCTTGGGTCAAATTGGGTGTTTCGCGTTGCATAGCGATCGAGTGTAGAAAATCAAACGAAAGAAAAACTATTGATCACTAGAATTGATCGAGAACAACTGATTTCAGAATGGAGCCAATACATTCAAAATCTGATTATCTCATCTGTTTTATTCTTGACGGGAAAAAACATCTGTATTGAAAGTGGATAACATATGCATGCATAATTCTGATAAAAATAATTATTATCATTGAGAACACCTTCAGTTATAGAATAAATTTGAGATTTCCATAATGTTCGTTAATTTTTTTGCGCAGTGTATATTGCAGTTGAAATTGAGTTAAATATTCATCTCATTTTCAGAACATAGATCGTTCATTTCTTGAGCAACCTAGGGAAGCCAACCCTTTTGTCGATGTGTGTAATACAAGCGATTTCATAGAAGTGAATATGAATTTGATTGCATCAACATCATGACATCAGCCAAACTCAAACGAAGGTCTACTCCACCTCATATTAGTACCTTTAATTGGAGTCGCATTCTCTCCTAATTAGCCATCATGTTCTCCAAATAGAAAAGCGATAAATACTACCGAAAAGGGGTCAATTATTCATGGGCACCTTTTTGTTTTCTCGAAGGGAAGAGAGTAGTTCGAATATCGCGGTCCCGTACGGGACAGCTGTTTTTAGCCGTTGTGACTCACCGATCCACATTTAGATCGTTTTGTTTAGAATTGTGGTGTTGTACTTTTCGCGAAGCTCGGAGTCAGGGTCGGACCCGAGAACGGAAACAAGAATGATTCAGAGAACGAGCTGAGGAGCTCGTCCGGACCGGTGGAGGTCGAGATCGCATTTTAGTACAGTAAATATAGCACGAAAAAATACGAATTTTTCGAGAAATGACCTACAGAAATTTGATTTTATAAATCGATAGGGGGCATAAAAATGTTAATGCCAGATTTCCGAAGTAAACATTTTGAAATGCGTTTTTCTCGGAATATATGGGTTTCAGAGAATAGTTTATTCAACAAAAAATGTAGACGACATTGTTATCTACATTTTATCTCATTGGAGCGAAGTCCTCTGACTTGAAATACAAAAAGTAGGTGGCGCTACAGTATCAAAAAAGTGTTTTTTTTGGCATTCTCGTCAAAAATAAATAATTTTTTGCAGTAATGTAAATGGGGAAGTTGTTCGCCAAAAAATTATCTTACATTTTTTTGAATAAACAATTTTTTTGTAAAACTTACCGTTATCGAGCAGGAGCTTGTCAAAGTTTAAAAGTTGAATATTTTGTGCTGCACCGACCAGTGAAAGTGAAAAAAACCGTTAAGAGAGCGTTAACCATGCGGTGCTGCATCTTTTCGCCTACAGCTCGGTAACGGTAAGTTTTCACAAAAAACTGTTTTGGCCAAAAATGCAGATAATTTTGTGACAAACAACTTTCCCATTTACATTACTGCAAAATAATTATTTTTTTCAACGAAAATGCCAAAAAAACACTTTTTTGATACTTCGCTCCAATGAGATAAAATGTAGATAACAATTTTCCATACATTTTTTGTGAAATAAACTTTTCTCTAAAACCCATGGATTCCGAGAAAAACGCATTTTCTCAAAACCAGGGGGGATCACTCCGGAAATCTTGCATTAACATTTTTTTATGTCCCCCGATCGATTTATTCTGTAGGTAATTTTTTTTTAAATAAATGCTATAATTCACTGTACTAGTATTTATTTTTCAAAAAATTATATATGTATAGCCTTAGTGAAATGTGGAAAGGACTAATCAGCGAAACTTACTCAATTGCATTTCATTTCCACCTTCTATAATCTGTTATTGTAGATTTTCCAAGTATAGCTATAAAGGATGCCTCATCTAATTGTTAAATCAGAGAATATGATTCATATTTCTAAACGCACGTGGCAATAATAGTTTTATCTATTGCGGGGAACTTTTCGATTTCACAATGTTTCAAACTATTGGATAAATTTATCACAAAATGTAATTTGGAACTATAATTGTTTATTTCCCAAGTATTGCTTAAGGGTTTTCCAATAAGAGGTATTATTTTGATATTCAAAGAAAAATTACATTTTTCAATATAAATGATCGGAAATTTATTTCATTATAAAGAAGAAGCTATGCCGTTAATAGTGGAAAATAAGATCATGCAAATGACCACCACGATCACGCTTACAGGACCATAGCCTTTTAATGAAAATTTCCATAACCAAATCGAAGAATGGCTGCCCTATGTCCTCGATATCTTCACGCATTCTATCTTTGAGGTCTTGAATCGACGCTGGGCTATTGGCGTACACCTCCTCTTTCACGTGGCCCCAAAGGAAGAAGTCGCAAGGTTTTAAATCACAGCATCTCGGTGGCCGATTGTAATCACCTCTTCGAGAGATAAAACGGTCCGGAAACTTTTCCCGCAAGGGATCAATGGTTTCGTTGATTGTGTGGCACGTTGCGCCGTCTTGTTGAAAGTAAACGTTGTCCAGATCAATACTTTCCATTTTCGGCCATAAAAAATCATTAATCATTTCTCGATAGGCGCAATTCATTCACCGTAACTGTTGCTCCATCTTAATTTACGAAAAAGTAAAGTCCAATTACTCTGCCGGGCCATAAACCGCACCAAAAAGTCACACGTTGAGGATAGAAAGGCTTTTCAACAAAAACTCTTGAGTTTTCCGAACCCCATTTTCATGCATTTCAACGACTCAATCAGCAAAGACACGACGTTGTTGATGATCGGCGGCTTGAGTTCTTGTGTTAACTGAACTTCATAAGCCTTAAGACCCGAATCTTTATGCAAAATACGGTGTAATGGCGTTTGTGGAATGCCTAATTCCAAAGAACGACGTTGAATTTTTTTCAACACTTTCGGCTACAGCAACAATATTCTTGGCTATTCTTGAGCGACGTGCATGGGTTTTATTCTTCACATCACTAACTTGTCGCAACAGCTCGACTTTTTTCACCATTTTCTTTATTGCGGTCCGACAAAGTGCTTCACGACGACCTAAAAATTTTCGAGTTTTACGAACCGTCTCTGCCAAATTTTCACCATTTTTATAGTGAATTTTAATAATTTCAATGCGTTCTTGAAGCGTGTAACGTTCCATTTTTATCAATGGCGTAGTTTCTACTTGCCAAATGTCAAAAAATGACAGCTACAAACGTAACATCTACCGAAATATCGGGCTATTCAAAATAACACATCTTATTGGAAAACCCCTTATAAAGGATGCCTCATCTAATTGTTAAATCAGAGAATATGATTCATATTTCTAAACGCACGTGGCAATAATAGTTTTATCTATTGCGGGAACATTTTGATTTCACAATTTTTGAAACTTTTGAACAAATATACCTACAAAATGTAATTTGAATAGTTTTATCCAAGAGCGATTGACACCTCCGGCGGCTGTGAAAAATCAATATTCAGTTCGTAATTTGATTTAGGGTGGTTATATTTTGACTGAACATAAGTTTTGATCAATTTTCAGGACTCGTCAATTAGTTCTCAGCATTTCTTTTGTTCAGCTTTAAAAATGTCTGAAATTGATACCTTCCACCTAATAACTAGGCAGTGTATCGATATTACTGGGGACTTTAAAGCATGTGTCTTCCCATAATTAAATTCCATAGCCTTCTGAACACAATTGACATCAGAAATGTCAAGAAATAATATGCAGTGTTGCCATCAGAACCATTTTAAATTTGATCATCATCATTCAGGTTCGCAATTTTTATACTTTTCCGTTGTTATCATGACATTTTAATGAAAATAAAACGTGTGCATAATTATTGATATTTCGTCTAAAAAAACCATTGGAAAATAGGAATAATTTTGTTAACTTCAGAATCGTGATATTCATCTCCTCACCAGGCCCGCAATGAGAGTTTTTTCTGCACAGTCTCTTATCTTGTAGCAAATTTATTCCTTTTTTCGAATATGTGGTCAAATTTGATGAGACTAAAAGGAAAACTAAATAATGATCATTTTAGAAAAAAAAATTAGAAATATTGTTGTTAATTTGAAGAATGACCGTCAACATTTAGACTATGTGTTATATGACATTTTTTGTTGCAAATCTCTCGTATAATCCCCCTTGAAGTTTGCCCTTTTTAAAAGTAGTCACCCTGTATAATCGGTCATATTTTATATTGGCGACACATAATTATATCATTCTTGTTCTCAAAGACGAAGAAGTATAATAAAAGAACAGCTAGAATAAAACTTTTTAGTAGATTAGTCTTTGAAGTGTCATTTTAACTATATCCTATTTTCAGTTCAACAAAATAAATTAATGTGACTAACCACTAATACCTTGTGTTTTGTCGAACAATTCGCGATGCTTAGTTGGCAGAATGTTTTTCCGAGTAATTTATTATTGTTTTCAGACATTCCTTACCATTATTTGGGAACATAGCGCCAATTAAATTTGAGTCAGTGCTGTTTCAACGAACTGTCAACAAATGAGTAAAACTCGAGGAAAGTCCTGACGTGAAGTCAGTAGCATTTGCGCGCTTGTTCATATTGGGTAAACTATCATTCAAATTTCGAATCATCAGAGCTATTGGTTCCTGTTTAAATATCAATATACGAATGTTCTTTGAAAATTTCATCACATACAGGGTGCGGCAACATAACTTCCTTTTTTAAAAACTAATAAAATGCATTGTATGAATCAGAAAATATTTTTTTTTTTTATAATATTGGCACATATGTACATAAAGTTTTGTTTTACCCAGTTTTGAAGATAAAATCATGTAGGTGACGTCCCCCATTCTCCATACACTGAGTAAACCGTTTTCTGACGTTTGTCATGACTCCAGCCAGTAAAGCATGCGTATGTTGGCAATTTCTTCCTGGATGTTGTTCTTCAAATCTTGTAGGGTCCTTGGACGGTTCACATAAACACGAGAGAGCCGATAACATATGTATATCGACTTTCAACGTTTTCTTCAATACAGATGTTTTTCCCAGCAGGAATAAAAGAGATGAGATTATCAGATTTTGAATGTATAGGCTCCATTCTGAAATCAGTTGTTCTCGATCATTCTAGTGATCAATAGTTTTTCTTTCGTTGATTTTCTACACAATTTGACCCAAGAGGAATGTGCCCAAGCGGTAGTTTTGCGAGAAGAAGGATGGACATTACACAAGAACTGCAGAAAGGCTTGGAGTTTCCCATACAAGTGCGTTCAGAATGTTGCAGCGATTCAGGGAGACAGGTCCTTACCGAGAGAGAACATAAAAAAATAAGTTATAAAGTTATTGTAGAGTTAACTTTCATTAAATTGAGATTTTCAGAACGTGTATTATTTTTTTTGCGCGGTTTTTGTAGTTGATTAAAAGATTATCGTCACAGAGGCAGTTGCATGTTTCAATTTATCGTCACATTTTCGTTACTGGGAGTCCTGAAGGATTACTCATTTATTTTGATTATTTCGCTGACTATGTTGGACACGATCGGTTGGTGGCCTCTAAAAGAGGTCTCACAAATCTAATTTCTGCTACACTTCGGATCTATTGTGAACGAACTGGTCGAAAATATCGATAAATTATTTGAGAACATAATCTGCCAATTTTTGTGGTTCGACAACATTCAAGGTAGCACGTTAGTCATCGTTATTTTTTGTTGTCCTGTGGACACAGGAAAATTTGGGTCGATATTCCAACGAGATTTTAAAGGATTGAAAACTTTTTTCGTTGCGTTCCGAATTATTGAAAGAACAGTTTCTTAATGGTTTAATTGATTCATAACTTATGATTAAACCTTTTCCATACAATGATTGTAGAAGCTACAAACAAACTAAGAATTGAAAACTTACAGACCGATCTCAGAACTTGAAATGTTCAAGATTTGAACTTTGAACAGGATGATTGAACTCATAAATGGATAAAACGATACCAACAACAAACAGACTTTACTTCAAATAAATGTTAACAATAATAAATACTGATAGCAAATGAAATGAAATAGTGTCAAATAAGCAATTTTTTAATTCATGAAATCATCAAGACATTAAGGCTCTAGACTCAGAAGAAGCTTGAAAATTTTCTTCTGGAACAAGTTGAAGTTGTTTTCCCTCTGTAATACCTCAAGTAGACTAGACTATTGAAAATTTTATTGCATCTGTATTGCATTTGATATTTACTTGTCGTCAATCTATATTTAGGAGATTATATGATGAGGTTCTGGTGTTATATCTTTCCTTAAGGTTCTTATACTTACTGAACAGTTCTTGATTCTTATGAAAAAATAGGAGGCATTCCTGAATATAATCCCATAGATCGTCAAAATTCCTTTTTGTCTGAAGAAACCGCGACTTGATTCCCTATACTTTAGGTTACACATTATTCTGAGTGTATTTTTCTGCAGGACAAATAGAGATGAAACATTACCAATGCCGCAGAAAGTTATTCCCAATCTTAGCTGTGATTCAATTGTTCCATGATATGCCGGTTCTTAGTGTTATGGAGTCAACTACTTTGAGATAATTCTTAGAGCGTGAACTGAAGAACTAGCCTTATTACAAAGTTGTTGTATGTGTGAGTGCCAGTTCAGTTCTTCACCTACATGGAGGCCGAGGAATTTAACACATCCTGATACAGCGTATTGTTAATTTTGTAACGAAATACTCTCTGGAGGTTGTATTCCAGAATTTGCTGGATGAAATATTACAATACCTATTTTAATTTTATTCAAAATGAGGTTATTTCGGTCGAATCACATCTCAGCTTGCAGGAATACATCCTCAAGCAGCTTCCTCAGCTCTGGCCACAAGGACTTATCAGTAGGAGGTTTGAGTCATCTGCATAATTCATTTTCACTTCTTTTTTGTTCCATTGTGAATTCGGTATGAAATCATTTATATAATAATGAAAAAAATAGGACCAGCAAATCCCTGCGGAACTCCTAATTGCAATTAGAGTGGTTTAGATCTCACATAACCATTGTTGGTAGAAATTTTCACTAGTTGTGTTCTTCCTCTGCAATATGACCTGATCCATTCCATCGCTGAGCCTGCAATACCATACTTCTCCATATTTTTCAATGAAATGTTGACACGCAAATTATCAAAGGCCTTGGCAAGATCCAAGAACAATCCCAACTCTAAGTCTCCTTCCTCAAAAGCATCCACTGTCCTCAAGAGGAACTGAAACCACAGCTGTCTGAATGAATTTTCCTTTCAAAAGACAGAAAACCATGTTGATTCTTGGAGAACAATTATTCTCTATAAGATATTGGACAAGTTGGTTACAGAATGCCAGCTCCAAAATCTTGAGAAAGATGGCAAAATACCTCTAGGTCTGTATTTCTTATAATCATTTATACATATCTCCTTTCTTATTGATGGGTTCGACTATGGTAATCTTCAAAGCTTCTGGAAATTTTCCATGCTTCAAGGAGTTATTCACTATGAAGTTCAGTGATTTCAATATAAACTTTCCACGCGAATAATATCTGTCATTATACACTCGTTGCATAATATACTATTCCTTTAACTATGACATCCCGTATGTCGGTAACGAACGCGGTTCGGATCCATGTTTATACAGGGTGTCCAGAAAGGGTATCGGGTATTTGTAAGTTCAATAAAACAAAAAATATTTGTGAACAATGAAGAAATTTATTGTTTATTATTAACATATGAATTGGAGAATTATTTGAAAAAGATAATGTTATCCAAATGATGACCGTTGCGTTGCTGGCACTCTTCTAAACGGGAACGAAGATTGGCGATAAGACGTTGACACATAGCTGTATTGATATGGCTGCCATTTCTGACCTGATTTTTTGCTTCACCTGGTTTCGATTCGTCGGATTATTTTGATAAAACTTACTTTTAAGGTCCCTATGCAAAATAGTCAAACGGGCTAAGGTCGGGGCTTCTGGGAGGCCAGTTGATGTTACCCCTTCGCGAAATGACTTGTTGAATCGCTGCAGCATTTCGTTCGGAAAATCAGTCGATAAGCATAGTCCGCATCCTCCAATTCTTGAATCAATTGAATTTAATAGGTTTTTAGATGTAAGTCTTTCTCTACAATCGAAAGTAGAGACGATTTTTAGATCTTCAACACTTGGCTTCGCTTTCGGATGGATAAAGACGGATTTTGACGAACCGACGCCTCAACTTCTTCAATTGTTTCTTCATCGCGAAGTAAACGAGGACGACCAGAGTTTTGAAGTTTAATTGTCGCACCTGTATTCTCGAAGATCCTGATCAATTTCCTAATGCTATCGTCATTTGTCGCGTGTCGTGTAGATATTCCGCACGATAGAGGACGTTGAGCAGTCACTATTGAACCACCATTACGATAATACACTCATACGCAAAATGCGGGATGCGTTCCGAGTATTTTTCCATCGTGACTAAAACTCCACAAAATGGCGGACGCCACGAACCCCTTCTCGCTCCTTTTAGACGTCCCGTTCTGAATATGGCGCGAAAACAAATACCCGATACCCTTCTGGACACCCTGTATTTCTTGAACTATGACATCCCGTATGTCGGTAACGAACCCGTTTATGTGAACTTTTTTCTTAAAATAAGCTGAGAAATTTCCCTTTGCCGTTTGATTACGTTATTCCGAAAGACCCTGTTATGTCACGTTGTTCTCGCATAGGAACAAGCGCGCAACAAATGAGTAATCCTGCGGGAGTCCTGCGGGTATCCAGCCAGCTCTAGTGAAGTAACTAGCGAATTGCAGTCCAGCCGAGGATCCCTGGTGTGAACGAACGCCAGCGGCGGGTATTTTAGGTCCTATTCAATAATATTTGCACAAACGGTTCACTCACCTGGCTAGTTACGCACGGATCGCGTACAGGAAAACTTGTGCTCGACGACGGGAGTTTCATGTTTCGAAAATAGTGAAAAATGTGCGATAATCCCAGCGTTCTGGCACTCACGGGACTTACGCAGAGTTGGATCGCTCTGGCCAAGATTAAAGCCGGTGAGTTTTCTGTTGTATATTCGTTGGATCTTCGGAAAAGTTTATAATTCTGATTGGAAAGTTCTGAAATTATTTTTTTTATTTGTTTCTCATTTGTAAACGTCAGTTTCCAAAAACACAATTAATCAAGAAAGTTTATTTTATCAAGTCACTAACTTGTAAAACTGACAGTTGACTTGTAAAATTTTTAAGTTAGTAGTATTATTTACATTGAGAGTTGTCAAGTACTTGCTTCTAATTTCATTCATTCCTCTAATTTCAGAGTTCCTGGAACAAATGTATTTCTCAATAACGTTCTCAAACTATTCGTAAACGATATTCGTACCTTGTTTTTTCGTATCTATCTGTTTTCCTTCTCAAAATTGCAAATATCCTAGAGGTTTTTGACCTGTAAACTCACTGACAGTTTCACGTACTCGCTTCTAATTTCATCGTTCCTGAACAAATATTTTTAGTAATAACGTTATAAAAGTATTTAAAACGATATTCATGCCTTGTTTCATTTGGATCTGGCCTTTTTCGTCAGAAATGAGCAAATATTCCCGAAGGACTTCCCTCTCGTAAAACCACTGACAGTTGTCATAATTTTCCGATGTCATAAATAATCCAATTTTTAGAAATGTCAAGCGAAAATTATTGAGATTTTTTTGGAATTTATCTAATCTTTTTACAAATGAGAAACAAATAAAATATAAAACAATACACGCAAGGTAACGGGTATTACTGGCTCAAGGAGGTAACTGACTCGCCTGCGGCTCGTCAAATTATATCCTCCATTCGCCAGTAAAAACCCTTTTACCTTGCTAGTAATGTTATATACTATTTCATTATTCCGGAAATAAAGTTGTTACTCAGAACGAAATATACTGTTTGAATCTATGGAAGTGATCACTCGTTATATGGGTCTATAGACATCTAAGGTTCTGAAGGATCATCATTTCTGGAGTCAAACTTAGTTTGATAAACTCTTCTTGTTTTAGATCATAAATATCGAAGCGATTTAAATATCAAATTGACTGTATAGTAGTTTCTTGAAAACTTTAAAGGGTTCACTCTCAGTCTCTGTAACAGAAACAATCAAAAAAATTTAATTGGTTGACAATTTTGAATGACAATTAGACTACAAACGAGAAAAGACACAATTCCAAAGGCTTTCCAAGTTTGTCTGAAGAAGGAGTCTGATTAGACACCTTAACGTTACGTTATCCTTTTCATTTATTACCTTTTGTAGTTTAACTATTTGGCATCAATTTTTCAGAAACCAATTTGCTCCTGACATTTTTTGTTGCAAATCGCTTGTATAATCACCCCTCGAAGATCGTCCACTTTATAAGTAGACACCTTGTATAGGGTGCCACTATCTACGTCTGTTAAATGAAGGGTTCACATCCCAGGGCTTTATAGATTCTTCGCTTAGGTACGGTCGTCATAAGATGTGATGAAAATTCCAGGCAAGTTCTAGGAAGAATTTTTTGTTCTGTTACTTATTCACATGCTTCTACATTTCTGTTGAAAAACCATTGGGTGTAGTCTGCAAGGATAATGCTTATCAAAACAGTAATTTTTTGTGTTGCTTCCGTCTGTAATGAGTTTATTATTTTTTAACTTCTCTCTCATTAGTATTGAGATGTTAGTACTTTGTTCTATTTTTCACAACAAAAAAGTATATGTATAAGCAGAACTAAGTACATCAAAATATTATTCCATAGATAATAGAGTTTTCCAATAAGAGGTGTTATTTTGAATAGCCCGCTATTTCAATAGATGTCACGTCTGAAGCTGTCATTTTTTGACATTTGACAAGTATAAACTACGCCAATAATAAAAATGGAACGATACACGCTTCTAGAAATTATTAAAATTCACTATAAAAGTGGTTAAAATTTGGCAGGGACGGTTCGTAAAACTCGAACATTTTAGGGTTTTTGTGAAGCACCTTGTCGGACCGCAATGAAGAAATTGGTGGAAAAATTGGAGCTGTTGGGACAAGTTAGTGATGTGATGAATAACACCCGTGCACGTCGCTCTAGAACAGCCTAGAATATTGATGTTGTAGCCGAAAGTGTTGAAGAAAACCCAGTATTTTCTATTCTTCGTCGTTCTTTAGAATTAGTCATTACACATTATTTTGTATAAAGATTTGGGTCTTAAGGCTCATAAAGTTCAGTTAACACAAGAACTCAAGCCGGCCAATCATCAACAACGTCAACCATTGCTCTTTTGCGGGAAAAGATTCCGGACCGTGTTATCTCTCGAAGAGGTGATCACAATTGGCCACCGAGATCTTGTGATTTAACACCTTGCGACTTCGAATTCGTGAGGCTATCGAGGGCATAGGGCTGCCACTTAGCGATTTTTGGTTATGGAAAATTCATTGAAAGGATATGGTCCTCTAAGCGTGGTCGTGGTGGTCATTTGCCTGATGTAATTTTCCACTTTTAACAGCATAGCTTCTTCTTTATAATGAAATAAACATCCGATCTTCATATTGAAAAATGGCAATTTTCTTCGAATATCAAAATAACACAACTTATTGAAAAACCTTTTAAATATGTAATTCGGTTTGAACCTCCTTAAATACTCAAAATTTCATACAGAATGAGCTGGAGGCCAAGTCGTTCGAATAGCTAAAAGCTCTTGAGTTCAATGATTTGAAATTTTTTTTTTCCAATATTATCACAGTCAAATTCTTCTGGGTCAAAATTTTATACTCAGCTGCTCAACAAATAAGGTACCGGTGGCAATTAAGGCCCACCTAACAGAATATTGCTTCAAATCTGAGTATAATGCGTATAGGATATCAGAAACATATTGTTTACATAGCTTGTACATGTTGCTGTAATAAATGATGTAAAACCATTAAGAAGAGCATATTTTTTAATAAGAAAATTCACTTTTCAAAAACCCTTCTCAGGGGCCTTATTATACTACGGTAGTATATTAAAGCCCATACAAAAACTTGCTTTATTTTTACAGTACATCGTCCTCAATTTACCTAAAAATAAGTTAAAAAAAAAGTAAATTGTTGTTTTCAACTTATTTAATCATTTTCCTTCATTTATTTAACTTAGTTCTATCAATCATATTCCTAGAATAAAAAAATAGACTATCAAAACAAAACAAAATATCTTCAGCAAGCAAAATAGAAATAAAGACGATTAACAAACAAGAATAGACTCTCAGAACAAAAAAAAATCTTCTGCAAGAAAAAAGAAAATAAAAACGATTCAAAAACAAATTATTTTCACAGAGACGGTAAAATATAGTTGAGTATCTTGTTCAATCACAGTCACAGCAATAAAACATATCTTTATCGTCGGTTGAGAGTCCGACACACTCTTCATGGTACCATTTCAGACATCGGACACATTGTCGCATGTCTGAAACGCATGCTTCATTGCAAGCATGGCAGAACCATTCAGATTCAATTATTTTCGGCTTCTAAACTTACTGATATTTTTTCCAGACTTATTTTTACCATCTTCAGTTTTTGATTGGCTTTTTCTGATTTTTTCACGTTTAGCATCTCATTTTCTTTCAGCTCTTCTCGATTTTTAAAAAGGTCCCTAGTAATCCGCTGACCCCTATAATTGATGGCCTTTTTTCTAGGTTTGTTTTTATTACAGCATAGTTTGGAGTTGGCATAAGTTCTTGAAACGGGGATTTAGTTACCTTTGTTATGAGACTAACTAGCGGAGTATCATCGTCTGAGTCCTCTTCGGAGGTATATATATATTGATTCTGGTGTGATCATCTCTAGTAAAATCTGTACAGCGTCAGGCTCAATATCAGTCTCTGAGTCTGAACTTTGAATAAAAGCACGTTTTGTCACAATACCAGATGTTTATGGTTTTGGAGATGGAGTTGAAGCATTGTAATTTGTATTTTGCTTTGTGGTACTTTTCAGAAAAGGTTGCTGTAGCAATATCGGTTAAAGCCCTTACACCAATTTGCTTTCTGGAGTAACAATCTCAGCAATGGTACATTCTTCATTGTTTCCCTCAATAATAGTTGAAGTTTGTAGAGGAGGATGTTCGGTCAAGATCGCTGGTGCAAATGCTTCATCTGGTAATACATCAGGGTTAAATGAAAACAATCCAGTAGCTCTAAATCCATTTATTATATTTTCATGAGTCAATGCCCTCGACCAAGCTTTTGAGAATATTTTGTTGAAGTTCGATTTCGTCAAGCGTCTGTCAGGATTTTGATACATGTATGTCATAGCTTGTTGATCCCAGTGATGCTCAAAAGACTTATTGACGGATTTATCGAGGGGTTGAAGTTCATGGGTTGTGTTACTAGGTAAACAATAAAGCACAATATCATGCTTATCTGCTTCTTCAACAATTGTATAATCCAGGTGAGAGGATGCTCCATCAAAGATTAACAAGGCTTTCCCCTGCGTTTTATACTTCCCAGATGCTTGATGAATTCTATAAATAACTCAGTGGTCATACTTCCTTTAAGAGCCATCTTTACGAGAGATCCAGCTGGTAAGTTATCAATATATTCTGGTTTTGTCTTTGGCCTTTAAAGATGATCATTGGTGGGATAGCGGTACCAACAGCATTAACACACATTGCTATGGTAACATTTTCGGCGTGCTCAGGTGCAATCAAATGGACTCGACGAGCTCCTTTTTGCGCCAAAACAGTTTGTTGATGATGAAGAGTGAGTCTACATCCCTTCTCATCCATATTGTAGAGACGTTGCGGGTTCTGTAGAATGTCTAATTCCTCATATAGGTGTTTCACTTCTTGGAAATGCTGAGCTACAATAGGACGAGTTAATTTTTGTGCTCTGCCTGGATTCATGAACTGTGCTTTTCTTTTGGAAATTTCTGGGTTCCTTTTCAAAAACATTTTGAACCAGTCTTTGCCCGCAATGCCAGAGTCTTTATTGAAAATTGTGCTTAATATCATGATTCTCGCAAAATGAAAATGCTTGTCTCCGTATGACTTTTGGAGAGTAACAGGTACACCAATGTTAGCAAATCGTATAATGCGTTGTACAAGATCTTTTTCTTGGTCTATTGTCAGTATGGAATTACGACCTAACGCTTAATAGCACTTTTTGATTTGATATGATTACGGAGAGTTCGTCTTGGAATGTTGTGACGTTCAGCTGCAGCTCGTTGCGTCAACTGCCCTCGTTCTATTGCCGCCAAAGCGGCCCGTAAATTGTCTTCTGTCCACTGAGCTCTCTTTGGGGGCATTTTAATCAAAATCTGTAACAATGTTAAACATCTATTAACAGTAAAAATATATATGGTACATTGATCTGGAGAACAAAAAAATCAAATCTGATACTCAAATATTAAGAGGCTAATAAGGCCCAAGTACCGTTATGATGGGCCTTATTACCTCATGCCACGTCTTTACAAAATAACCTAATAAACTTAAAAACTCTTTCTCTGGATAGGAAAAGCCATATTCTTTGCATTCTACAAAAAGTACTTAAGATAATAAATACTGCATTATCAGTCAATTATTGAATTAGACGTAAAAATACTTACAGTTTCTTGAAATGAAAATAATAGAATTGCACAGTAGCCGGTCACTTCATCAACGCATCGCACGTGACTGGCAAGATGGCAGTGCTAGCGACCGCGGACCAATACGGAGACATTCACACCGGCATTGTGCACGTGTTCATGAACAGCGATTGTCATAGACATGTTTTTCCGCGAATTTTGAATGTGGGCCTTGTACCCCCTGGGCCTTATTTACCACAGGTACCTATACCATAAATAAAAATTTATGATAGAAAATCGAAAATGTTGGGAAAACCCTTTACAAGAAAATGAAATTCGTTAATATATATCCAACTTTTTCGATATTTCATACCCAAAATCCTCAGTTGAAACGAATCCAGATTCGATGACCGATGAATTCCGTTTAGGCCAAGCAATAGAGGTTTTCACGTGACAAAAATACTACCTGAAATCTGACTGTGCAGTCATGCAATAGGTAGTTTCTACATTTCTTTCATGATAAATTCCACTCCTGAATCGTCTTAGGTTTTTTTGAGAAGCGAAAAATAGCTAAAAAAATCCAAAATTTGCTTTTTCGCTTATAAAACGTGAAGTATTGATCTGATCAAGCTGTTTAGGCACTTTTTGTAGAGAATTCAAAAACAAAAAAAATGAGAGGTGACACGTCTCTAACGGATAATTAGTTTCCGAGAAAAGTTCAAAAAACTGGAAAAAATCATCAATTTTTCGAAAATTCATAACTTGGTCAATTTCTGAGATGAAGCGTAGTTGCTCTGAATTTAAGTAGTTATTAACATATACTTTATTGGTGCACAATTACAAAGCTGTCGGATAAATAGTTTTTGCACAATCGCAGTTTTCCGAATTCGACGTACTTTTTTCGCTATGCGACGCGCGAAAGATACAAGGTATACAGATTCCCCTCGCGTAGCGGGCGACTCCCACTCCGCGACTAGTTTGATGCATTCGAGCCTTTTTGCTCCTGTTTGACGCCGTTTTTCACCCACTAAACATTATCGGTCGGTATCGAGAGAATAAACGATTTGAAGAATGTTATTTCTTCTTTAAAATGCTTTTTGTAAAATTGAAATCCGACAAGTAGCCGAGTATCACGACCTTCTTGAAAAAAGTACGTCGAATTTGGAAAAACTGCGATTGTGAAAAAACTATTTATCCGACAGCTTTGTAATTGTGCACCAATAAAGTATATGTTAATAACTACTTAAATTCAGAGCAACTACGCTTCATCTCAGAAATTGACCAAGTTATGAATTTTCGAAAAATTGATGTTTTTGAACTATTCTCGGAAACTAATTATCCGCTTGAGACGTGTCACCTCTCATTTTTTTTGTTTTGAATTCTCTACAAAAAGTGCCTTAAAGGCAATTCGATCAGATTAATACTTCACGTTTTATAAGCGAAAAAGCAAAATTTTGGATTTTTTGGCTATTTTTCGCTTCTCAAAAAAAAACCTAAGACGATACCTATTGCATGACTGCATAGTCAGATTTCAGATAGTATTTTTGTCACGAAATCGACCTTTCGATAGCTCTATTGCTTGGTCTAGTTGAAAAACGAAGGCAAGCAACATTGTGCGAAAAACATATTGTGTTATCCAGCTAAATCAACGGGACAAATCGATTGCATTATGTGGCGATGGCACCAAGCCAGCCTCCCGCCAGTTAAAACGAACAGATTGAAACTTCCGCGTCTATTTTGACGTCTGTTCTTTTCCGCTTTTGCACCCGCAAGTCGTTAATTCCGTATGATCTTCCACATCTTTCACACTCGAATGACTCACCGTGATTTATAAACAGACACAATTTTATTCGGGTTCATCTTGATTCTGTATAAAAAGATTGCTCACAGCGGAAAAAATATCATCTTGTTTGGATTATATGTAGCACATCACGATTGCAGGATTCGATAACTTATCCCGTGAGTGTGCTCGTCATTTAGTATTTAGTTTAGTAAAAAAAGGGGCTACAGTTCACTGCGACCTTACGGTCTATTGTGTCCCCTTACAAGGTTGTTCTGGTCAAACCCTTCACAACTCGCCTTCCAGTTCCAGAGATCTAATGAAATCTGAAATCTGTGAAGGCTTCAACGAGGCTAGTTCCTCACTCTTACAAGTTTCTCGCCCAAGGCATTATCTCCTTAGGCTCGCAATGCCAAGGCATTTCGTGACTAGGTGAATGGGAGTTTCTTCCTCCTCCCCACAGAACGTACACTCGTCAGTGTCCGATAATCCATCCTCAACAGGTGCTTCCTGAGGCAACAGTGTCCTGTAAGAAAGCCAGTGAGGAGGTGTAATTGCTTCTCACCAAGATCCAGACATCTTTTAGATCCCGCTGTCTCAAAGTTCCGGAGGCACTCAGTGGAAGAATCCATCCCTGGGAGATTCCGCCAGAGTTTTTCCCTCTCGGCTTTCTCCTTCTCCAGAAACTCCTTCTTATAGGTACATTTAGATATACCACAGAAGGGTTCTGGGCCAATGAGTGACATTCGTGACCCTCTTGGCAAGTGTATTGGCCTTTTTGTTTCCTTGTTTCCCGAGTGGCCGGGAACCCAGATTAAAAAGACGTTATTTTTCTTGCCTACCTATGTTGAGTTCCCAGATCATTTAGAGTCGATGACGTAGGAGCTCAGTGCTTTAATAGCAGCTTGACTATCTAAGTGTATGGCTATAACCCACTTTTGATAGTTTCTTTCTAGATTTATATCTAGACATCTTTCAATAGCTAAGATTTCCGCTTGAAAGAGGCTCATACAGGAGGTTTGCTCTGTAGAGGTTTTGGAACCATCTGTATACCATTTTACGGTATTCCCGTTTCTAATCCTCTATTTTACTTAGCAACGTCCTGAAGTTTTTCTCAGTGCTTACTTTCTTGATAAATACATCACTAGGGTGGTTCGCAGATGAGATGTAGTTATTCAGAGAGGACAAGACTCTCTGATTCTTATTCTCTCATTACCTGTATCTTCCTTAGATATTCTGAGGATAGCATCATGGGCTACCCTATCAACCACTAGATGTAGAGGTGCGAGATCTGTAATGACCTCAAGTGACCTAGTGGGCACGTTCTCCAAGCTCCAGTGATGCACATAGAGGCAAGCCTTTATCGAGCATTTTCCTCGTACTTACCTGACTTGCCTTGGCAAACCAGGCTACTGCTACTAATTCTTTATACTGAGGGGGAAGATTTTTCAGATGAAGCTCTTTGAAAAATCGAAGAAATTATTAAGCTTTTTTTGGTCCTTCGGCCTTCTGCCAGGACCTTCCATTTCGTTCCCATTCCATAACTACCATCGTTTGATAGCTGGCTGGGTAACCGCACAATTTTTCTTGCCCAATAAAGTTCCCTCTCTTGCCATTTGATCTGCCATTTCGTTGCCTTGCACTCCTAGTCCGAGAGCTGGCACGAATTTTTGGGTAGGTATTTGAGGCAAGCTGAAAACTTGTCAGATTACTCTCTTATTATATACCAACTCGGGATTGCAGACCTGGTGGTGAGTAGCGGGGCTAAATCAACCCCTACAGTTTTATGGCCTGGCAGGTAGAAAGCCTACCGAAATGATCTGTCTTTTTGGAATCTTATTTTTTAGTATAAGTAACACTCCATTAAAATTTCAAGCTGCCAAATATTTAATCAGGGTTTTAACATTGCCAGACGCGTGCAAAAATATGTTGCAAAAAATTTATAAAAATGTTTTGAGGCAGCTTGAAATTTTAATGGAGTGTTACTTTTAACTAAAAAATAAGATTCCCAAAAGACAGATCATTTCGGTAGGGCTTTCTACCTGCCAGGCCATAAAAATGTAGGGGTTTGATTTAGCCCCGCTACTCACCAGCCAGATCTGCAATCCCGAGTTGGGATATAATAGGAGAGGATCTGACAAGTTTTCAGCTTGCCTCCAATACCTACCCAAAATTCGTGCCAGCTCTCCTACTATCAGTAGTCAGTAACCCAAACAAGGTTGACTTGATTGTTTAGCCCAAATAAATTGAGTGATAATCTACATTCTCAGACTACCTTTGACCATACTACCCGTTAAGGAAATCTTAGCTATTGAAAGATGTCGAGATATAAATCTAGAAAGAAACTATCACGAGTGCGATATAGCCATACACTCAGATAGTCAAGCTGCTATTAAAGCACTGAGCTCCTAAGTCATCGACTCAAAGATGATCTGGGAGTGCCGTAACAAACTCAATGAGGTAGGCAAGAAAAAATAAGGTCTTTTTAACTGGGTTCCGGCCATCGTGAATCAAAGGAAACGAAAAGGCCAATACATTTGCCAACGAGGGCACACGAATGTCACTCGTTGGCCAACACCATTCTTTGTTCTAGGTAAATGTGCCTATAAGAAGAGTTTTCTGGAGAAGTAGAAAGCTGAGAGGGAAAAAACTCTGACGGAATCGGCTCCGGGTTGGATCATTCTACTAAGTTCCTTCGGAACTTTGAAACAGCAAGATCCAAAAGATATCTGGATATTGGTAAAAAACAATTACACCTCCTCACTGACTTTCCCACAGGACCTGTCGCATCAGGAAGCACCTGATGAGGATGGGATTATCGGACACTGACGAGTGTAGGTTCTGTTGGGAGGAGGAAGAAACTCCCATTCAGCTAGTCACGGAATGATTTGGCATTGCGAGCCAAAGGATGAGAACGCCTTTGGCGGGAAACTTGTAAGATTGAGGAATTAGTCTCGTTGAAGCCATCACAGATATTGGATCTCATTAGATCTCTGGAAATGGAAGAAGAGCTGTGAAGGGTGTGGCCAGAACAGCCTGCAAGGATGCACAATAGACCTTGAGATCGCATTGAACTGCAACACACTTAAAACTAAACTAACTACTACCGATTAGTCAAGCACTTATGGAAGCTGTTTAGGATAATGTTAAATTATTATGATATCTTTCTTTCTGGTAATGGCAGAAGACCATTGGTAGAGCTAGTTGGACCGAGGTTTTTTTCTAGGGTGCTGCATTAACCTTTAGATATTCGATACTTTCATATAAACAATTGTATAACTAATCTGTCTAAAAATAGACTCAGATTTCTGGCTGTGCTTCTTCATTACAGCGAAATCATTGTTTAGCTATCATTTTTTCTTCAGATCTGCGAACAGGTAGGAACTTATCTGAAGAATAAGCTGTATACTGAAGTATATTCTCTGTTCATTCAGTAAAAATAAATGAGATAATCAAAAGAAAACTACTTGTGACAACTTACGTCAAAATGACATTTCACGTTAAGCCAGTTAACTAGATGAAGTCAACATCTACTTTATGATTATGTCATATTTCCTGAAAATACGAAACGATCGACTTCAAAATACGAAATATTAGAAATAAATGGTCGACCGAATATTCGTCTATCGTAAATAAAAAAGTCGCTTTACGGGCCCGCATCCGAATGAGATATATATTCGAAGCTAATGAGAATTCGCGAATAAATAACTCAAAATTCTCCCTGAACAAAGATTTACTATCTAAACCGCGTTTGAACATGCGTAAAATGTTGGCCAAGGTTTGGAACATCGTTATTTCTTGTCAAATGATTAACGCCCAATTCAATTGCCAAATCAATCGGCTGGGCAGGATCCTTAATGGAAAATGTACGACTTAGCAGTGCAGTTTAGTTTTAGTGGGAATTGTCTGTGTTGCAAGACCAGTGCCGTATCATGGAAAACCTTTGCTTTTCTCTGAATGGTAAATCTGTCCCCGCGGCCTTTTCGATTCATATTGGAGGAATCGATTAAGCATTGAATGAAAATAATTCAGCTGACTTTTCAGCTTTTTATCTCTAGCTAGAGGAAGGTGAGGTATAATGATCCCCTTAAGGGAAAATTTTAATTGTGGCTAAAGTTGTAGGCAAAACCGCAAGATTTCAATTGTTGAAGGTAGTGAATTTACTTAACTTTGTATCTGCCTACTTATTTTTCATTTCATCTATTTAGTTTTTTTGTATTAGACATTTTTGTTAAAGTTTAGTAAATGATCATTTTATACACCCCTGTGGATAAAATGATCCCTGTGGTAGGGGCAGAATGATCGCAGGGATCATTTTGTACTATAAGTTAATGAATACCAAAAAAAAGGAAATAAAGAACTCTGCTGTTTATTTAAATGATAATATATTATGTATTGTTCATAACAATTTAAGTATGTAAGCAAGTTACACAAAGCAAAAATATTCGATGGGTTGAAAAATAATATTTTTCATGGGCGTTTCTCAAAGTCGGGAGAAATTCATCCACCACATTCTTATTAAAACCTCGCGCACGCATTGTAATGTCTGGATGTCTACGTCTAAATCCACGAAGCCATTCAAGTCCAGCTCTTCCTTTAGCTTCGGAAAATTGATGCGGTAAATTATTTCTTTCTGCCATTTTTGGTGAGCTGAGGTTAAGAAATCCTGAGTGGTCAGCCCGCATATTATTCTGGACTCCATGTCAACAAGTTCCAGGTTGAACACTGTTTGTTTGCTACCTAACTTTTTAGCTGAGCCTACAGCTATTTTATTTTTACCTTTGGCTCTTCTTTCTAATACCATCACAGGAACGTCAAATTCTCTTCTCGCGGTTTTGTAAGCCATACCATCTCTAACGCCTTTAGCATTTGTTCTTCAGGCCTCTTTTGGCGATTAGTTTTACGTTTATAAATTCTCGGCATGATCTGTAAACAAAAACTATTAATGGGGTAAAATGATTCCAGGGATCATTTTAGACACACAGAAGGGATCATTTCACCCCAAATACCAAATTACAAAATATCGATCAAAACAAAACTTTAACATACCGCGTGCGATGATCGAACATTGCTTAAATATTAGCTAACTGCTACTAATACCCGCAAATGAAACAACATTTCAATGAACACTTACATGTAAAAAAACGAAAGTCCAAAAACATGCTTACCTTAGATCAGAGCCACACTTTTTCATTATTTTTTAATAAAATTACGCCAAGCATTCGCACCGCATTGACATTTTACAGGTAACTCGCAGGGGCGCAGGGGAACGTGTTTCATGTGTATTTGGATAGATGGTACAAACTGTTTCTGATTTACGGCGGGGGATCATTTGACCCTTAGGGATCGTATTACCTCACTTTCCCCTATTTTTGAGGTTTTCGTAAAAAACACTTTTTTCGATTTTTTTTTTTTTTCGCTTGTGAAATCCAAAATTTTCTGATGGTGATTTTTCTCTTGATTCTTTGCATTTGAAGGAATAGACGTATGATTTTTTCATTAATTTCAGTTGAAAAATCGATTTTTAGAAAAAAGAAATAAAATTATAGTCATTTGTTTTTTCTGTGTTCTTCAAAAGTGTCCACCGCCATTTTTTGACATAAAATGTCTTCTTTGGTCTTTCATACCATGGCATTTCTTCACACTTTTGAAATTGGTGGAACATTTTGAAAAAAAATTAAAACTGTTTGAATTTTGGTATTCAGCAGAAATCTATCAAATTTTGGTGCCATTGTATTCATATTGACTCCCTGAACTATATTTGTGAAAAAAACAATTGACGATCTGTCTTAGTTTGGAAGATATGGGCCCCCAAAGTCCCAAAATTATTTTCCTGAAAGTCACTTTGCTCACTAAAAAAGACTGTGCGGTAGTGCCAAACTTACTATAAAGAACGGCGGCCTTTCCCTCGCATGTTTTCGATGTTTTTGCAATCATATATTTGAAATAAAATGAATCAAATCTTCATGTTAAAATGTTCAGAGAGACTTTGAACTTAATAAAGCGGTAATTCGGTGTTTTTGTAGTGGGAAAAGTGATTTTCGGGTGAAATATTTTTCGGACTTTAGGGGCCCATATCTTCCAAACTAAGACAGATCGCCAATTGTTTTTTTTTCACTAATATTGTTCAGGGAGCTAATATTAATACAATGGCACCAAAATTTGATGGATATCTGCTGAATCTCAAAATTCGAACAGTTTTAATTGAAGAGCTCGGAGCAATAACCGGGTAACTCCATTTTCTAATGAAACCGATATATCATATTCAATCTGCTAATATCCAACGTACGCAACTTTCGGTGCAACAATGGGGCAAATTCAGTGCTTTTGTAAGGAGTTTCAATCAAAATGGACTTACTTGAATGTATATTTCGGCGCAAAAATCAGGAAAGTCCTGAAGTTTTTCCTCATTTCTCAACATTTTATGAAAACGGAGTTACCCGTTATTGCTCCGAGGTCTTCAATTTTTTTTCCAAATGTTTCACCAATTTTAAAAATGTGAAAAAATTCCAGGGAATAGAGGACCAAAGAAGACATTTTATGCCAAAAAATGGCTGTGGACACTTTTGAAGAATACCTACCGAAAACCAGACTACAATTTTATTATTTTTCTAAGAATCGATTTTTCAGCTGAAATTCATGAAAAAACTATACGTTTCTTCCCTTAATAACGAAGTCCCAAGAAATGCCTTGTATCATTCAGAGCTATCCTGTGATGATGAGTTCTTATAAGGACGAAATGGCCATCCATAGGTGTTCTGATTGATACCACTTCCTTGCATTTTGTCTTGAACGAGGACGAGATTAGCGAGAGTATGAGATTATTGATATGAGTTGATATTATGATCAATGTTAATATTATTCTCTGCTTTCACTATTTTGATATTCAGGGCGATGTTACGCGTTAAACCTCTTCTTATTCTTTTTATATGAAATTTATTTAACTTTTTAGGCACCTGTTCATTATGAAAACGCTACTTCCACCCACTGTTGAGATGGGGGATCGTCCAATCTCAACGCCTACTAACTTTATACCGAATACATTTTAAATTAATACGAAAATCGACGTGGTGACCTTGGCGCCATCCGTGGCGTGACTCCAAAATAGAATTCCTGAGTTTCCTCGAAAAAATAAATAAATATACATTTTCGGGCGACTTTGCTTGAGGAAATATACGAAACAAACTTCGACACTGAAAAGATGCCAGATAATATCATACAGTTATAACTTTTTCGTATTGGTCGATGCATCGCGAGTTGTTCTGATCTCTCTAACTTCTCAATTCGGTGAACGAAGTTTTTTGTGAAGAGTTGGAAAATGAGAACTTTGTATTATAGTTCTGAGATTCTGGAATGTGGGGAACAAAAGCGTAAATGTCGTAAGTGTATGGTGACATGAATTATGATCCGATCAACTTATTCATTCAAGGTTACGAAAATTCTTGCTGAAAATTTGATTTTTCAAATCACTATTGTAAATGAAATGTGAAAAGTCCTTATCGATCCGACCCCTGGAAAACAGTAATTTGGGGTCAATGATCACAAAACGGGTTTTTCGTGATTTTCAGCAAAACGTTTAATCTTGAAATAGGCTCAGAAGAAAACTGTAGATCAGACTATTTGGTATCCATAAAAAATATCTGAGCAACGTTTTTAAGATATTATGACGATTCAAAAAATTGAAAGAGTTGTAATCCTCATATTAATATGCACACGTTTTTACTCAACCTTTGAGGTAGTGTAAACTTAGCGCGTTTTTGAGGTAAACCAATTTTATTGATCTGTTGTGATTCTGTTTAATTTGAAACTATTAAATAATTGAAAATATTGGCAAGGGTAAAAATGATGAAAGAGGGTTAAATTCGAAAAAACGATAGGGAATCCTCTCAAATTTTGACAATTTATTGTTTTTGATTATGTTCGGTTTTGATAGAACATAACAATTTTGATCAATTTTGAACACTCAAAATTCTGGTTATTTGTTTGGAACCAGAAATAAAGTGGCGCCTAATCGATCAGGGTCTACTTCGATGTCAATTACTCTTGCATGGATTACCTATACTTTCTTTTCGAAGTTACAGTTTTTCTGACGACATATTTTATATTACAGTGATGTAAATCCATGGTGTACCGGGGTTTTCACTATAATTTGACCCCCCCTTTAACTTTGTTACTAAAGGAAATACAAAAAAATGTTGTGTATAAAAGTTTCACGAAATCAACTGAGATTTTTGATATGAGTCCAGAAACTGAAATATATACAGGGTGGCAACATATTGATGGCAACTTCATTTTTTCAAATGGAATATCCTGTATATTTTTCCATATTTGGCTAGCTCTTTTTCCCCTGATTTCGAATATGTAACATATGTTGGTCTATCTCTTTTATTCTGAGAACCACAGAGTTTTAAATTTTAAGAACTACCTGCCAAGATCTGTAATCATTTTACGAGTGGCAGAGCGCGTTTACTGAAAATACTCATTTTTGGAGTTACAATAACGTCAATATGGGAAGATATACAGGGTGAACAACATTGAATGCAACTATAATTTTTCAAATGGGACACTGTCTCTTCAAAGTTTTGAAATGATGACACCGAATAAAAAAATATGTGAAATACCTACGAAATTCTCTATATCCAACCAATCTACTTAAAGTTTTATTTTAAAATGAATACTTAACAATTACTTAACCAATGAAAAATGATAAACTATGGTAGTATGGTAAGAATAACATCAACTAAGGAAATTGCTCAAAATGACCACCTTCATTCAATACACATAGTTCATATAGTTGTCTCAAGTTGTTTAGACTATTTTTGATAGCATTATTATGGCTCCGATTCAAGTCAGAAATTAAAGTTTCAAAATTTGTTTCTAATCATTACAATATTATCATTATTCTTTGTGTGTTGACGGGATTAGTTCCGAATTATGGGTTTAATATTGGTTGATTTTATATCATTAAATTATTCTCTGCTTTCATTGATTGTCATTATTGCTGAAGTAATTTTTGTCCTTCAGGAACGGCTATAAAAACGTGTCCAACGGTGTTAAATCGGGATTATTTGGTGGCCATAAAATGGGTGCGCCATTACCAATCCAAAGATCAAATCGGCCACTTAAATATTCACGAACTTCCAAAACCCTATGCCAGATGGTTATTAAAATTTGAAACTCTGTGGTGCTCAGAATAAGGAAGATAGACCAACATATGTTACATATTTGAAATCAGGGGAAAAAAAACTAACCAAATATGGAAAATATACGGGGTGTTCCATTTGAAAAAATGAAGTTGCCATCAATATATTGGCCACCCTGTATATATTTCAGTTTCTGGACTAATATCAAAAAACCTCAGTTGATTTCGTGAAATTTTTGTATAAAACATTTTTTGTATCTTCTTCAGTAACAAAGTTAAAAGGGGGGTCAAATTATAGTGAAAAACCCGGTACATTGTATCATGATAATAACATCTCTTTCAACCTGATTCCTAATATCTCAAAAACCGCGAAATCTGAACGAAATGTTGGGATTTTTTTTTCAGATGATTATACGATTCATAATGTTTGTCAGGGCTCATTTCATGACAAAACTTGCCGTTTTTCTGACCAGGAAACACTTTGCTCCGAGTAAATTTTCCCTGGCGTCGGATCGTTGAGGACTCTTCACATATCATGTATAAAATAGGGTTTTTATCATTCCTACCAATTTTCAACCAACTGTGAATTTTTTGACCTCTATTTTTGGTTTAATTCGACTGGACTAATTATTTTACGATTATTTCCAACGAAAATGTTAGTCCTACAGCAAACTGATCGATAACCAATGGAAAAATGGCGATGACATTTTTTTACCATGGTTTCTGGCCTTAGTCTGAGATTCTGGCCCTCTTTAATTGGTCCTATAAGTGCCTGAATTTTTCAAAAAATTTACACTCATATGCCATGAATAAAAACCCTCAGTTTACCCATTACAAAAATAACTATCTCATTGAAACGTGCTCCTTGAGTTCCTAATTCGAAAAAAGCTACTTTTATAGGAACTTTATTTAGAACCGGCGCATTCGCCATTTCGTGTCGCGGGAGAATTGTATAACTCCTCATCGGAAGTAAACTTGAATTTCGAAAAAACTCGGCAAACGTACGTCATTTGATAAATGGTTAAAAAAATCACCACCCCTCCCCTGGTATGTGTTCCAGTTGTTACACCGTGTGATTTCTTATTTCGTCATCTAGACACATCTTTTCTTGACAATTTCATTCTTCATTTATAACAATAGATCAATTTTTGTTAATGATACAGGGTTTTCAGAGCAATATTCAATTCCGAAATCTCGCTGTGGCTATAAAAGTACTTTCACAGATTCAACCATCCGAAGGTAATGAAAATAAACTGAAAACTAAGTGAAAACATAAGGTTGATATCCAAGAATTCAATTGGCCTGCTCTAAGCCCAGATCTGAGCCCAATTGGGCATGTTTAGATGTTCTTGGGAAGAAAATTTTATCTCGCTCACCAACTCGTGAGCAGCTCAGTGATGCGCTAATTGATTTAAAACCTTATTGAAGAGAAATCACATGGTGGAACAGCTGGAGTGCGCACAGGTAGTTTTAAATTCAAAGTAAAAAAAACAGATTTTGTTTCACTCAGTATAAAATAACGTAGGCCAAGTTTTCTCGAAATTCGAAACTGTTGACTGATTTCGAATGAACTTTACCTACAATTGAAAAAAAAATCTATCGAATTGGACTTGAAATAACATATTTACAAATCAACAAACTTCAACGATTTTTTGTGTGTATCGATTATTTTGCCGGTGAGTGTAGAATATTAAATTTTTCAAAAATAATGAAAGCAGAGAATAAAATTAATCGATTGAAATCAACCAATATTAAACTCATACTTCGGAGCTAATCTCGATCCTCGTTCAAGGCAAATTGCAAGGAAGTTGTATCAAACAGAGCACCTATGTATGACCTTTTCGTCCTTATTAGGACTCATCAGCACAGGATAGCTCTGAATGATACAAGGTATTTTTTGGAACTTAAAACGAAACTGCACCTTCGGTCAATGCGACAAATGGTGAACATCTAGCTACTTCGTTCAAGGTTCATACCATGGAAGAAGGTTGTTCGTATGGAGCTAGAGATGGCGCCTTCGACATATTTATACCTGAAAGAAGGTGCCATTTCGCTTTAAATTCCAAGAAATACCTTGTATCGTTCAGAGCTATCCTGTGCTGATGAGTCCTAATAAGGACGAAAAGGTCATACATACGAGGTTTGTTCAAAAAGTATCGCGAATTTCATGTTTTTCCAAGAATTATCTATTTATTCATGAATATCTATTTTGTCCCCTTCAAAGTAATCCCCATCAGACATTATACACTTGTGATGACGTTTTTTCCAATCCTCGAAGCATTTTGAAAATCATTTTTTGTGATCTTGTTCAGCTCCTCCTTCGATGCCGTTTATCTCCTCAATAGTGGCGTAGCGTCGTCCTTTCATGGGCCTCTTCAGTTTCGGGAACAGAAAAAAGTAACAGGGGGCCAGGTCTGGGGAATACGGTGGCTGCGGCATGATTAGAGTGTTTTTTTTTGGCCAAAAAGCAATGTTAATGCGATGCTGTTTTTGGTCGAAATTGAGCAATTTTGGTACGAATTTCGCGGCGACTCGTCTCATGCCCAAACTATTGGTAATAATCGAATGGCACGAGCCAATCGATATATTTAGGTCCTCAGCAACTTCTCTGACGGTGATTCGACGATTGGCCAATACTAGTTTCTTTACTTCATCAATGTTTTCGTCTGTTGTTGACGTGCTCGGGTGTCCGGAACGCTCACATCTTTTCGGCCCTCTGAGAACATTTTGTACCACCGATAAACGTTGCTTTTGTCCAAAGTAGCTTCGCCGTATGCAACAGTCAACATTCTGAATGCGTCCGCGCACTTTAAGTTGTTTTTCACACAAAATTTGATACAAATTCTTTGATCTTGAAATAGCCGAAATCGAAGACAAGCTAAAACACGCCTACGCACAATAGCTGTAAAAAACTGACTGGACATTCAAAATGGCCGAAATTATCAACATAGGTGAAGGTCATGAGTACCAACATAACCACAAGAGATCAAAAATCAAGCATACGTAGCTCGCGAAAATTCGAAATTCGCGATACTTTTTGAACAAACCTCCTAGGTGCTGTGTTTGATACTTCTTTGCAATTTTTCTTGAACGTAAGCTCCTAAGTATGAGTTTAATATTGGTGATTTCAATCGATTAATATATTCTCTACTTTCATTATTTTTGTATTCATGGCGATGTTTCGCGGTAAACCTCTGCTATTTAAATTTTTCATTATCAGTTAACTTATATGAATAAGCGTTTGCATAATCATCTGATATCCTGAGATAAAACCTCATAAATATACCAGATTCCAACCATCCAACACTATCATATGGTGAACTATAGCTAATTGGTCAACATCCAAATACCCAAATAGTCGATTGATATTTTAAAAGTCGCTGATTGGACTATTTTGCACATATGGTTGATACAGAATTGAGTCATTGTTATTTTCATTTCAGATAATGGTGCTGCATCACATTCAGGAATACAACCAAGCGTTTATATGATGCCTGAGGATCAATCGATATTGGATGACCAAATGTTTCAATTTTTGGATTCTCCCCTTAGACCTGCCACTCCAGACACGAACGATTCAAGGTCAATGGACCTTTATGAAGAGCACAAACAATTAGCTAAGGAATATTATAAGGTAAATATTGAAAATATTTTTATTATCGTATCCTTATCCGAAGCATTCAGTTGAAATATACAGGCTGCTCCAGTTCGAGCGGCAGAAAATCCAGGAGATGATAAAGAACCAGCACTACTCTGTATTATATTAATGAATAATGATAATAATTTTTATTTCCTATTATTCAATAATCTCAATTTTGATTATATTTTTATATTTCAAGGTTCAATCGGAGCTTGTGCGGCTCAACGAAGAGAAAAACAGCCTATTAGACAGACAGTTAAAAGAACAGGAACAACAGGAAGATCTCCAAAAAGAATATGAATCCCTAGTGCAGTTAAAAAGTTATCTTGTGGCCCAAAAAGAAGGCATTAGTTCAAATTCTAACAGACACAGAGACAACAGAAACGCTTCTAACAGGACTAACTAGTGCAAAAAAGTGAAAGCTATTACATCAAGTTTTGAGATGTACCTTTATTATTCTTATATGACAATTGTCAATCACTTCAGAGATTCTATTTTTGGAATACAATTGTTGGGATCATGAGATGAATTTAGAAATCGAGAAAGAGTTGCAAAAATGTTATGAAATATAAGTGGAATAACTACAATAGACCAGTCCAACAAAACAGCTGATCGCCTTTTTTCAAGATGGCTGCTGGAAGCTACTTACTATAAACAATCAGTTAGGTTTTTTGATCAGCTATTTACACAACTGAGCATGAAACAAGAAACAATACAAAAGCATACTCAAATCGGAAATAGTGAAAACTTGTAGAATAGAGTAAATCACTTCCAAATTTATGAATGAAAATCGTTTGTTTATTTTTAGTTCCCAGCAGCCATATTGAAAAGCTGATCGTGACAGATCATTGGACTGTCCTATACTTATTGTAGTGATTTGATAACTGAATGTTTTAGGTTATTGTTTTATATTTATTGAATATTTTAGTATGTAGATAATATTTTTTAATAAACAAATTTCCTGTGTGGAATTCATTTGGTGGTTTAACTGAGATATTATGAAATTAAAGGTGAGTATTCATTCAAGATTGATAACTCAATCGAAAAAAGTCCATTGAAGCTTTCTTGAATCAATAACATGACTGTTTTGAGCAGCAGTGAGAGCAAAACTAATCGTTTCACATTATGTTGGTCACAAAAGCTTTGATAAAGAAAAGCAAAAGAGCAAAGTGTAGATCAAAGTACTTAAGAAAAACTTTTTAAATTACGCTGTTGACCACTTTATTCATCAGAAGCTTGAGTGTGTATTCCGTGGTGGGGGACAATAAAGGAGGACTAAATAACAAAAAAATACTTTTATTCAATATAAATGGTGCAAATATCACTTGAAGCAATAAATAATGTATATTTATAATAAAATTTTGGTGTCAAAAATTGAAGACTAATTTGTAGTACCTACCTTCCTGAATTGGTACTTACTTGATATTTTTAGGTGAAGATTTTGATGAGATATGCAATTCAAGAATCACAATAAACACTACAACAACAGTACAAATATAAAAACATATAACTACAACAGTCTTCATATACCTCTTGAGAAAATTATTGTAGATATCAACAAACAAATCAGATATACGTTAAATATATCAAGAAAATGTACACATTTCTGTCTTATCCATACATAAACTACAAAAATTCATTATTTACAATTTTTTTAAATAAATAAGTACTTAATATTATCTACACAGGTAATGTACTACTAACAGACCTTGAAAAAACTTTGGAGAAAAAGCTCAAACCTGTTGAGCCCCCAGGAATACTGGATACAACTGTCCAGAGCAAACTTATTATTTGAAAGACAGCAAATAGTACCGTCAATGGAGTACTTTGGAGAAAAAGGGCACAATACAAAGTACCAGACAATGTTCCTATATAAGCTAGAGTTAAAAATATCCTTTCTCTTGTGAACATAAGTTTCAAGTATGACCATGGTCCCATGAGGAAGAAAAATCTGCAATTAAAATTTACAATCATTGTTAGTACCCACAAAACATATCTTATAAAGGGTTTTCCAATAAGAGGTGTTATTTTGAATAGCCCGCTATTTCGGTAGATGTCACGTTTGCAGCTGTCATTTTTTGACATTTGACAAGTAGAAACTACGCCATTAATAAAAATGGAACGATACACGCTTTAAGAACGCATTGAAATTATTAAAATTCACTATAAAAATGGTGAAAATTTGTCAGAGACGATTAGTAAAACTCGAACATTTCTGGGTCGTCGTGAAGCACCTTGTTGGACCGCAAGAAAGAAATTGGTGGAAAAATTCGAGCTGTTGGGACAAGTTAGTGATTTTAATAATAAAACCCGTGCACGTCGCTCATTTGACCTTACTTTTTAGAAAATGAGGCTGGGGCAACAGTTACGGTGAATGGATTGCGCTATCAAGAGATGATTAATGATAATGATTGTGTTGATATGGACAACGTTTACTTTCAACAAGACGGCGCTACGTGCCATACAAGCAACGAAACCATTGATCTTTTGCAGGAAAAGTTTCCGGACCGTGTTATCTCTCAAAGAGGTGATTACAATTGGCCACTGAAACCTTATAATTTAACACCTTGCGACTTCTTCCTTTGGGGCCAAGTGAAAGAGAAGGTCTACACCAATAGCCCAGCGTCGATTCATGACCTCAAAGATAGAATTCGTGAGGCTATCAAGGACATAGAGCAGCCACTCTGAGATTTGTTTATGGAAAATTTCATTAAAAAGATATGGTCCTGGTGGTCATTTGCCTGATGTTATTTTTCACTATCCGATCATTTATATTGAAAAATGGCATTTTTCTTTGAATATCAAAATAACACCTCTTATTGGAAAACCCTGCAGTTATATGCTTGTTCTAACTCTTAAAATGCTGCAATTTTGATATGTTAGCCTCAATGGTTTGGTTCTGTGAGACAATATATCTGTACACAAAAAAATTATAGAAAATTTAATCGTACAAAGTTAAATGAAATGTGCCTACTTATAATGAATAAAGGTGCCTCTGGCTTAAGGCTGAATATTATAGACATCTTGGCCACTTCAGCGCAAGTTTTACTTCTTACAACAGCTTTTGTAAGTATATTTTCTTTATCTAATAGCTAATATAGTAACAATAACGTTTGTGAAATCTCCTGAACCAATAACTATATTCTAGTCATACCTTTGACCAAAAGAACCTTTTCTCTTTGCAGAAGAGTTTAGTCACTCAAATAAAGGTTTCTGTACAATAAACGGGGCCTCATCCTATTGCTCTTTGAATACTGAGTATTCAACACAAACGAAGTAATCGAAAGGACCACACACTTACCCTAAAACGAAGAAGAAGCTTCCCAGTGTGAAAAGGAGTGCAAATTTTCTAGCTTTCAATATTAACAGGGGAACGTACAGCATAGAAAGAGAGAAGCATAATCCCCCTACACAGATACACAAACCAAAAAATGTCCACCTTTGAAATCGGCTCTGAAATTTCAACATTTGAGTATTATGGTGATTCGAAATCATTCTGGGATTACCAAGCTTGGGAAGCAGTCTTTTTTTGTTTCTTGAAACCAACCATCTTCAGTGGGTTCTTCTTTTTTGAACCATTTTGGCATGGAGGGTTTCGGAATATTTGGTAACTGTAATTTGTAGTTTTTCTTTTGATCACTCTGTAGAAGAAGATATTCGTCTAAATCTTTTTTGAGGTCCACCATTTTTTAATCTGTTCTGATGAAAGGATGGTACAAATTCTGCTTTTTCTATAATCTATAAGTTCTTGGCTGTTTAAGTGTTTTTAAAAAAACAATTCGAAACACTCAAAAATAGGTTATGTGTACTGTCATCCTTGATTCATTCATTCAGTCTCTATCATAGATGCGGTTTGCCGATGACATTTTTTTCTATCTACAGTTCACTTTAAGACAATTTTTATACTTAGATAAGGGTTTGCGGATGACACTTTAAATCATTTCATTCAACGAAATTTGTATTTTTGGGGTAATTTGTGACATAATATACAAACGGCCTTAGCCGCACTGGGATTCGAACCCAGACCAATTTACTCAACTCAACCTCCGAACCACAGAAAGTATTTTCGTTCTCTTAATTTTTGTGCATATCGTTCCAGAATTCAAATGAAAATAATAACTTGCAAGATCGATTCGATTGAGATCTCGTTTTTCGATGAAGGTATTGAATAAAGTATCGTATCAGTGTTCAATATGAATACTGCAAGCTTGAAGCGACGCAACGGCCAAATTATATAAAGTTCTGCCTTCATAAATTTATCGTTTGACTGTAATAAAATATTCGAAATAGGATACGGCATCATTTTTCAGATCTAATAACTTTTCAACACAAAATGGCCTAAAAATTGCTGGGTACTAACTATTTATGTGCAAAGGAATTATGGTCCATTCACGAAAGGTTGAGCCGTCGGTTGGCCATGGAAATTTGGCATATTCCACATTTTTTAGGTTATGTCCTTTTTTTCTTGTCAGATTGATATGCAATGTTGTCAATAATGCATAGAGTTGTCTGACAACTCGCAAGCTCGTCGGACAAGGCCGGGTACATTCGGCAACGTTGACTAAATTTTACGTTATGACAGCAAATAATGCCAACTTCAAATAAATAAAGAAACGCCTACTATGTGCTCAACCTTTCGTGAACAGACTATAGGTATATTTCTTCTAATCAACTTATTTTCGCCAAATTTTCGAAAAACTTGATCACAATATCCATCCACCTTAATATCCAAACTTCAGATTAATTGTATTCATCGTTTTGAAAATATTGAAAATTACAGAAGTATACATTTGAAATGTAAAAATAACTGTAAAAACAAACAATGAATCAATGGCGCCATCCATCGCCATATTGGATTTTCTCATTTTGACAGAGGTTGCATGATAATTTCTTTAATTATGTTCCAGGAGCCATTCATCCTATAATGAGAATATCAGCTATTATGTTATGGTAGGAAGTAGGAAATAATTCCAATAGAAATTATGTAGCCAATGAAAAAAATTCTACTATATAAACATTCTGTTTATTCAGAAAACACAGAGAATAAAATTCAATATCGAATAATAAAAATTCTTAAAATTTAAAAATATGTATAAGGAACAGTAGCAAGTATAGGCGAATACTTTACATTGTTCCAATCTAAACTCTAATTAAAGACATATAAAATTACTTGTTGCACAATCTCAACGCAAGCATTGTGGAATTCTACAAATTTGTACATTCTTAAAAACTACCCTATTTACAAAGTTTGACTAAAAAAATGCAAAATCTGATGGAAAGCAATTCATCTGTTTTTGGCTGCAATTTCAAACTTCATTACATGTGACAATTTTCAATTCTTATAATGCATTAGGCTATTTGTTGTGTAATTTACAATTTTAAAATAAGTCAGTCGAACCTTAAATAAAAATAAAATATCTATACATAAACAAGCATTATGACGGCAATTATTTGAACATTGCTGCTTTCTCTAAGAATTGTTGTCTTCTGAGTGCTTTTTCATCTTCTTGACGTTTTCTTTCTTCCTGCTCTTCTCTTATTTCACTCTCGAATTTGCTCAGTTTCCTCTGTTCTTGGATCTGTTGAATAAAAAGAAATATTAATTAATATACCTACATGTGATATTTATATGAAATGAAGAACTGATAGAGCAGAACAAAAGGAACGTAATTTAAATATTTTTTCCAAGATTGGATCATTGTGGTGAATTCAAATCAACCTTATAGTCTAAAAATATTACAAATGATTGCTACGAAGTTTACGAGGTCTGTTAAAAAAAGGTGAGTTTTGGATTTTTAAAAGCGTAAATTTATTCAGAGTTATAGTTTGAAAGGGGTAACATTTCACTTCGACCTCAAGGTCTATTGTGCTCCCTTACAGACCTGTTCTGACCACACCCTTTACAGCTCGCCTTACAGTTCCAGAGATCTCATGAAATTCAATATCTGTGAAGGCTTCAACAAGTTTCTCGCCCAAGGCATTCTCTCTTTAGGCTCGCAATGGCAAAGCATTCCGTGACTAGGTGAATGGGGGTTTCCTCCTCCTCCCCACAGAACCTACACTCGTCAGTGTCCGATAATCCCATCCTCAACAGGTGCTTTCTGTAACAAAGCCAATGACGAGGTGTAATTGATCCAAATATCATTTGGATCTTGCTGTTTAAAAGTTCCAAATTAACTTAGTGGAATAATCCATCTCTGGGATATTCCGGCAGAGTTTTTCCTTTTCGGCTTTTTCTTTCCCCAGAAACTCCTTCTTATAGGTACATTTAGCTATACCACAGAAGTGTTCTGGACCAATGAGTAACATTTCTGCGCCTTCTTTGGCAAGTGTATTGGCCTCTTCGTTTCCTTTGATTCCCGAATGACCGGAAAACCAGATTAAAAATACCTTATTTTTCTTGCCTACCTCATTGAGTTTGTTCCGGCACTGCCAGATCATCTCTGAGTCGATAACGTAGGAGCTCAGTGCTTTAATACCAGTTTGACTATCTGAGTGTATGGCTATATCGCACTTCTGATAGTTTCTTTCTAGATTTATATCTAGACATCTCTCAATGCTAAGATTTCTGTTTGGAAGACGCTCATACAGGAGCATAGCGACAGTGCACACTAGGTACTTGGCCCGTATACCCCAGCGCCAGCTTCTGTAGAGGTTTTGGAACCATCTGTATACCAATTTACGCTATTTTCTTTGAGGTTATAGTCGGTGTATTTCCGTTCCCATTCCTCTCTTTTACTCAGAAATGTCCTGAAGTTTTCTCAGTGCTTACTTTCTTGATCATTACCTACATCACTAGGGTGGTTCGCAGATGAGATGTAGTTGTTCAGAGGGGACCAGACTCTCTGATTCTTTATTCTCTCATTATCTTCATCTTCCTTTGATATTCTGAGGATATCCTCATGGCCGTTAGCACGATAACTTTCGAAGGGATTGTTCTAGAGACTCGAGATCTTCAGCGTCAGTTCGTAAACCAGTCAAATCGTACAGGGTGTATGACTATCAAAAATTTTTGTTCCTCGATATCTCAGACAAAACGAAACCAATCGAAATTAAATTTTGCGGCCACATGCAAGATGCCTCTAGCAAAAACAAAACCATAGAAAACTCAATTGAAATATTGAAAAGAAGAACCTTTATATTTCCATAACAAGATATCCGATTCAAGCAAAATTGTTTCGTGAGTAAATATTAATATACTGAATATTCATGCAAAATTTCATGAAGATCACATCATCAGAACCATAGAATTGCTTTTTTCCACTTAATGATTTTTTGCATATTCAATTTTCTGAATAGTTTCCAGAATATTATTCCGATTGTGCTGAATTTCTGTATTTATATATATACAGGGTGTCCCATTACTCGACGTCAACCCGGAACCAGGTGAAAAGGCAAGTAATGCTGGTTCTCAGACAAATATAAAAAAAAATCTAAGTTGCATGATTTTAAAATAATGCGCATTTAACAAAACACTCAAAATTCCACACCCTGTGACAGTCTTTTCGCTCCTGTTGCCACAAATATCAACTTTTTCCAACTTTTTTCTTTGCTGTGTAACCTTGAATAATGCTTGTCTAAACTGTAATCAAAATTTAGATACCAGCTGCTATAGGTTTCATAAAAATAGGGCTTACTTCCCAGAAAAAAATTCGAAATAAACAATTGCCTAGTTTCAACTGACTGTATTGAAAAAAAATGTACTACGAAGGTTTGGCATATTTTTTCAAAAGTTGGCGCATTTAGTAAGGATTCCATAATGGTATAATACTTGGTTAATTGTAGCTGCCGTAGTTCAAATTTATTTTCGATTGCCTTTGAACACACTTTTTCGTTAACTGCTTCCCAGTAATAAAGTCCAATGGATTCAAGTCCGGCCACGAGATTGGACCAGAACGTCCGATCCATCTTCCGGGAAAAAATGTTACCAGAAAAAAAAATTTTCAGAGAAATTTCTCCGGAAAAATTTTTTCTGGAAAAATTATTTTCTTTGGAAATTTTTTTTTCTGATAACATTTTTTCTCGGAAGATGGATCGGACTTTCTGGTCTAATCTCGTGGCCGGCCCGTTCACCGGACTTGAATCCATTGGACTCTATTACTGGGAAGCAGTTAACGAAAAAGTGTATTCAAAGACAATCGAAAATAAATTTGAACTACGGCAGCTACAATTGAACAAGTATTATACCATTTTGGAATCCTCACTAAATGCGCCAACTTTTGAAAAAACATGCCAAACCTACGTAGTACATTTTTTTTTCAATACAGTCAGTTGAAACTAGGCAATTGTTTATTTAAAATTTTTTTTTCTGAGAAGTAAGCCCTATTTTTATGAAACCTATATCAGCTAGTATCAAAATTTTGATTACAGTTTAGACAAGCATTATTCAAGGTTACACAGCAAAGAAAAAAGTTGGAAAAAGTTGATATTTTTGGCAACAGGAGCGAAAAGACTGTCGCAGGGTGTGGAATTTGGTGTGTTTTTTAAATGCGCATTATTTTAAAATCATGCAACTTAGATTTTTTTTTATATTTTTCTGACACCCAGTATTACTTGCCTTTTCGCACGGTTCCGGGTTGACGTCGAGTAATGGGACACCCTGTATTTGGCATCAATCTCAAGTCCCATATGAAAATTTAAGGTAATAGTCTTATTGCTCCACCAATGAACGAGGCCTCAAAAGCACATGCCGAGGGCTTTCCTAAATTTTTCATAAATACCTTAGCTTCAAAAAAGTCCTTAGCCCCATTAACTCCAACCTTCTCAACATCTATTTCTGTCAATTTAGCCAACTGTCCCAAACCAGAATCTTCATCCAGTTCACCAGCTTTCGCTTTTCTGTAAACCAATAAAAATTCCCTGAAGGACAATCGGCCATCGCCGTCTTCGTCGACTTCCTTGATCATGGTCTTCAGACCAAGGTGTGTTTGGGGAGCTCCCAGGACCTCCATCATGCGTTTCAGTTCCGTCAAACTCAGAAAATTGTCCTTGTTTGTATTGAATCTGGAAGAAATTGAACAATATTAATTTACGATCTGATAATCACCTACGAATGCTATAATAGTGCAAGGGTGATATACAGGGTTCGGCAGAGAGAACGGACGGTTATCAAAAATTCATAAAACAGTTGATTTTTACTCAAAAAGAAATTTATTAATGCAATAAGGTTCACAAGGAAATAGCATTTGAGACAGTCATGTGTGGAAAATAACCTCAGGCATGTGGTGGCCGAAATCGTTGATGCAATGCTGAAGTTGTTCTTGGAAGTTCGCATATACTCTCTCCAACATTGCTTCGATGCTTGTGTCCGTATACTCTAGCTTGAGCTGTCCCCACAAGAAAAAAATCGCATATGAATAAATCTGGGGACCGAGGAGGCCAATGAACATCGCCAAATCTCGAAATGACGCGACCAGGGAAGAGAGGGCGAAAAACGTCCTTTGTTGTTCTGGCGGTCGCCCCATCCTGCTGGAACCATACACGTCGGGTTGGAACACGACTCCGTCTTAATTCAGGCAAAAAGAAGTTAGTGATCATTTAGATGTAGCGCTCTGAGGTCACGGTAACATCACTGTATCAAAGATTTCGGCCACCACATGTCTGAGGTTATTTACCACAATTGACTGACTCAAATGCTATTTCCTTGTGAAACTTATTGCATCAATAAATTCGTTTTTGAGTGAAAATCAACTGTTTTATGACTTTTTAAAAACCGTCCGTCCTCGCTGCCGCACCCTGTAGCATACAGGAAACGATGATGAAGTTTTAACAGCAAGCAAAAGGCATGAAATGGAAAAAAATGAATCTAACAAGTATTCGTTTAAGAAAAATTGCAGTTTAATATTTTATATTATGTACTCTTTAACTGAGTTAAATTTTGAATATTCTCGATCGTTTTATGTTTTTGTTTACAGAAGTTTGACGACTGGCTCATTTTATTTTTATTATGGTATTGTTTCTTATTTTATTACATTCGTTGTAGAAACTAATCTTTACAATGTTTATAAATTATTGTTATCGAGCGTTTTATGCATTGAGTACCTACAGTATTTCCGAAAAAATACCGTTTAAATTTAGACAGTCATCGAGTTGAAGAGCTGAGAGGTTCCTTATAGATATTTTCTTTAAAAAGAGATGTCGATTCTTTGTTATGAACTTCTTCTTATGGAATTACCTCGAATCTACCGAATTAACTGATTGGAGTTAACTGCAAAATTGGTTTTTATAGATATATCTACCTTTCGATAGATTATCGATCTGTTTATAAATAATATAATAGTATATTATGCAGTGAGCGTATGAGGATAGCTATTATTCACGAGGTGAAGTTTAGGCCACGAGACGTAGGCGAGTGGCCCAAATCATCAGTGAATAACAGCCATTATACGCGAGTAGCATACTATACTTTATCCACGACTACTGAATATATTTCTTGAGGATTTTAACATTTGGCGACCGCGACGAGACCCTTCTATGACAAGCGTGGAAAAAGTTAACACATGAGAAATTTTTGAAGAACTGGTCATTTTGTAATAAAGAATGCTTTCATTGATATAATTAAAGTAGATTTGGACTCGATTGACATGGTATACCCATATTTGTTAGTTGGAGTACTTTAGAATACTGAAAAAATACCAATTTAAAGATTATTACATCAAAGCTAAACCTACGAATAATCTGACAGAAGTGATAAATATCTCATTATTCCCTTGTGATTAATGGGTATCATTATGGCAGAGCACAGAGACGTAAAATGGACGGATTTTACAATAGTCGTGGATATACTTATTTTTTATAGTTGCCTTGCATATTGATATGTTTTATCTTCATATACGTTATGACTGCCACTGTCACAATTGGGTCAAATTTAAGAAAAGCATGATTATTTCTGATAAAAGATTTTTAGTTTTGAAAATATTGGAAAATAAAATTTCAAATCATGAAACTCAAGAGCTTTTCTGCTATTCGAACGACTTGGCGTCTAGCTCATTCTGTTTGCAATTTAGAGTGTTTATGGAGGTTCAAACAATAAGAGGTGTTATTTTGATATTCAAATGAAAATGCCATTTTTCAATCAAAATGATCGGATGTTTATTTCATTATAAATAGAAGCTATGCCATTAATATTGGAAAATAAAATCAGGCAAATGACCACCACTACGACGCTTACAGGACCATATCCTTTTAATGAAATTTTCCATGACCAAATCGCAAAGTGGCTGCCCTATGTCCTCGATAACCTCACGAATTTCATCTTTGAGGTCTTGAATCGACGCTGGGCTATTGGCATAGACCTTCTCTTTCACGTGGCCCCAAAGAAGAAGTCGCATGGTGTTAAATCACAAGATCTCGTTGGCCAATTGTGATCACCTCTTCAAGAGATAACACGGTCCGGAAACTTTTCCCGCAAAAGATTAATGGTTCTTGTGTTAAATGAACTTTATTCGCCTTAAGACCCAAATCTTTATGCAAAATACGGTGTAATAACGTTTGTGGAATGCCTAATTCCAAAGAACGAGGAATGGGCAAACATGGGTTTTCTTCAACACTTTCGGCTACAGCAGCAATATTATCGGCTATTCCGTGCACGGGTTTTTTCTTCACATCACTAACTTGCCCCAACAGCTCGAATTTTTCCATCAATTTCTTTATAGTGTCCTACAAGGTGCTTCATGACGACCCAAAAATGTTCGACTTTTACGAACCGTCCCTGCCAAATTTTCACGATTTTTATAGTGAATTTCAATAATTTCAATGCGTTCTTGAAGCGTGTATCGTTCCATTCTAATAAATGGCGTAGTTTCTACTTGTCAAATGTCCAAAAATGACAGCTTCAAATTTGACAATTGCATATAGATATTCAACATATTAAAGAATAATGGAATCAGCCTGTATATTGCATCATCTGAAGTCACCCGAGACAGGAATTCCAAGCTTCAGGTATCAACAGACTACCGGTTTACAACTGCAAGAGAGAGTAAACCAAAACACCGCACTAGGTCATTGCTCATTAATAGACTTCCAGTTCGTGACAACATGCACGAAACACAAAGTCCCCATCTAATTTCAATTTTACAATGAAATTGAGCTATTCAGAAACCAGATACTCCAATGATTTGTTGATAACGATACTCCCCTCGATTAGATATCGCAAAAATGATATTGGACATCAAAACGTAAAGAATTGATGCTCCAATTTCTACCTACTAAACGCTAGTTCAATGGCAAACGCACTATCTTTGTCCGACACATGAACAGAGAAAGTGTTACAGTTTTGTTACAATGCTGTTACATTTTTGAAACAGTGTTACGGTGGTTCTCAACTTAGCGAAATTGATAGATATTTCTAATGTGGAAGTTTTTTCACAGAAATCATTGACTTCAGATGTTACAAATTGAAGAAAACTGAATAGTCAGATGCTTTTCTAGAAAACTTTTTAGCTTGTCACTCCCAGTCTCTGAAACAGAAATAATTATTTCTTTTTTAATTAAGATGAAATGCTCCTGCGTTGACAACTTTCAATGTCAATTAGACTACAAACGAAAAATACACAATTCCAAAGATTTTACAAGTCTGTCTGAAGAAGGAGTCTGATAGACACCGAAACGTTACCTTATCATTTTCATTTATTTCTTTTTTTAGTTTTACTGTTAGGCAACAATTTTTTCAAAACTAATTTGCTCATGACAAATTAGTGCAAGGATTAACGCTGGAGTATTTCATCTCAATTAATTTTTTTTTAATTATTTCTGTTTCAGAGACTGGGAGTGAAAACCTAAAAAGTTTTCTAGATATGCAGAATCCTCCCAGATTATATTTCAATAGATATCTAATCAGATTCTTGATCACATCGAGAAAAAGATCATTCAAATTCGAATATACTGAAAACTATCAATCTCATTACAGTAGAGACTCGATAATCCGGATCAATTAATGCAAGGGATGATCCGGATTAATGAGGAATCCGGAATACCGCGTCTTACAATTTAGTAAAGATGCAATTTAAAAAAACGGTTGAAATAAATATACGCTTTATTATCAAAACCATAAAACAAATATATTATTTGGAATAATTAGATATTTCACGTTTTCTACTGTAAGGAAAAATAATGCTGAACAATAGCTTTCTCCTGTATATCTTTCAGAAACTGAATATCAGTAATTGCCATGAGTTATGGAATAAACAGACTGCATCGAATTGATCTATGCTCTAAATGCATTTGCTAACATTATCCCCGTCTTCGAGAATCGAAAAAACATGTGCTAAAAGGTCTTTTCGGTATTTCAGTTTTGTTAATTTAATACCATTATGATCCATATGCTGTATCAAAGCTGTATGGTTTGGAGGTAGAAACATTTCATTCCATTTCACTAATTAATTATTCTTGTCTGACTTTTTTTCTTATACCATTGTGCACTATTATATACCAAAAGAACGCCCGATCGTCGTCATAGAAATTGATTTACTACAAGTTAGAACCGTACACCACGTATGCAACCATCGGAAATTCGGATTATTGAGTCTTGCAATCCGGATTATAAGGACATAATACAATCTTGACGTCAATCCGGACTAATAAATATCCGGATTATCGTTCTCCGAATTATCGAGTCTCTACTGTATTTCATTTCTATGTTTTCCATTTGAATATTAAATATGCGATTTCTATACTCCTAAGTTCAAACGTTAAACCATCATGACGTACGCGCAAGCATAAGTAGTGGGTATGACGAGTCACAAAAAAATGACCAGTTGGCATCGTTATAAACTGTGACTCAACATTCACCCAATGAAATAGATGCTGACGCGTACGTCATACTCAACCGCCAAATCTGATCGTTTGAATTCGTAAGCTTATTAAGGCAATTTCAGTATTTTTTTCTCGAAAACCTGAAAACGAAAAAATATTGAGAAAATTCTTAGGTAGGTGTTCTTGAGCGCTCCTTTATTGGTGAAGCAACAAGTTTAAAACCTCAAAAATTTTTGTAGGAGTCGAAATTCGTACTAAATATTATGAATGCAAAATCTCAGCACGATCGGAATTATATTTTGGACGTCCATACTTCATGGAACACCTTGTACGATTTTGCTAGTTGAGGAACTCAACCGTAGCGTTTAAGAACCAAACCTCCCAGAAAATTTCAAGTCTCTAGGACAATCCCTTCGAAAGTTATCGTGCTAACGGACGGAATTGAATTCGACCACGGATTCGTCATCAGGAAGTCCAACCCTATCGTTTGAAACCTTTTCGGCTCAAAATTCTAAAATTACAGACATCTGGCCAAAACGATATACAGTGGAACTTCCCCATATCGAACGTCTGAATTTCTCCGTATAACGAATTTCGTACAAGACATTGCACCTTGAATCCAAAATCCATGTTAAAAACACCTCTAAGACGAAGTAAATTTTCTCTACAACGAAATATTCAAATAACATCACTCTTTGAGTGGGTATTGGTTAGAAGATGTTTCTGTACCTTTATAATAAGTGTTCTATGAATTTTTTGAATTTCGCATCTAGGGGCCTACATGCGGATTATTTGAACAATTGATTATTGTGAAGTGTTGTCATTAATTAAAAATGTATGAAGTTTTTTAAGTCTGTTTTTATTGAGACGATGTTTGAAAAAAAGAAAAGAAATTGAAGAGCAAAATTCTAAAAGAAGAAAAAAACGACGTTGGTGGGTTAGAATTAGTTTTGCTGGAATTAAGATTGCACGATGTAGAATGGTTCTTCACTTATACGCGTATGTCCCCTGGACGTTTCCAAGATTTATGGAATATTGTTGGAAATAATTAAATTACGGACTACCATAAGCTCAACGTAAACGTCAAAATTACAGAGCCTATTGTAAACAGTTCCATATGATTTGCATTGGTTCAAATTTGCGTTTTTCGTTTACGTTTCGGGAGTTTTATGGTTAATCCATTGTGAATCCAGCATAAGGATGGGTTTTTTTCCGAAAAATTTTCGGACGTACGTAAAAAATTTGAATTAAATCATTACGGCAGGCAGAGAGATCCTTCTGAAACAGTTTTAAAAATACCCTTGGTTGTTTGGTTTCAATCTAACCATTACGCTAATGTGAAAAGTTGTGCGAAAATGTCTAAAAGCAAGTGCTTAAGTTTGAATGATAAACTTAAATTTATCAGTGAAGTCGACCGCGACATTGCCGACTATAGAAAAAAATTTTCTTTATAACGAATTTTTTTGCGGATTTAGCTCTTTCGTTATAGGGAAGTTCCACTGTATATAGCACTCGTTTAAGTAGAACGAGCGCTCAAAAATAGATGACGTTACGAAAAGTTACACAGTTACGTAACCGAACGTTACATTTCCGAACAGTCTAGAGACCAACGCATGCACGTAGTAACCGGCGCAGAAGAGACAGACAGAGACATAACAGGATTCTCGGGCAATCGCTTACGTGTTTCTCTACCGTTCGATACTCTACACAGGCCACCAAACATTCATTCATATCCCGGCTGAACACAACAGAATTTTGCATTGCGTTCAGAAAACCCGCCACGCTATGACACTTATCGAATATGTTGACATTTGAATCTAGCTTACGCACGTTCATAACGTTGATATTAATAGCCGAATGCCTTGCTTTTTTCGACCGCGAAAACGAAGATTGCTTCTGCGAACTAAAGGGAAGCATTGAAGATTGTCAGTGCGAGGTGGACACAGTGGACAACTTCAACAACGTGAAGATATACCCGCGGTTGCGCAGTTTGTTGGTCAAGGATTATTTCAGATACTTCAAAGTGAACCTGAAGAAAACATGCCCTTTTTGGCACGATGACAGTAAGTGTTCTATGAGATATTGTTCTGTGCAATCCTGTCAAGAGGATGATGTTCCCATTGGTTTAAAAGGCACCGGTAGAAGAGTTACAGTTGGACCAGACTCTGGGTCAGTGTGTCAACATGAAGGCGCCAAGCAATCTTGCGATTCCACCAAAGAATGCTCTTGTCGGACGTCAGTTTCAAAGAAAGACCAAGGGCAATCTAATTGTAACACTCCAGATGAATCCTTGGGTTACCTGAACACATCCCTGAGTGAAAAGATAGTGAAAGACATGGAACTCTGGACGGCATACGACAATGCCCAGGAGAACTTCTGCATTCTAGACGAAAACGATGATGATTCTGAATACGTAGACCTCCTGCTGAACCCAGAAAGATTCACAGGGTACAAGGGGAAATCAGCTGAGAGAGTCTGGAAAAGCATCTATACAGAAAACTGCTTCCAAACCTACTCCTGGGAGAAACCATCCTTCTTCAAGCTTGACCAGATGTGTTTGGAAGAACGGGTGTTCTACAGGGCCATATCTGGGCTGCATACAAGTATCAACATACATTTATGTGCTAACTATCTCTTGTCGGATCCAAACAAACCTAGCCTCACCAAACCGAATGGGCAATGGGGCATGAATTTGAAGGAATTCGAAAGGAGATTTGCGCCTTCGAAAACTAATGGGCAAGGTCCGAGCTGGTTGAGGAATTTGTATTTTTTGTATTTGCTTGAGTTGAGAGCTATAAAGAAAGCTGCACCACTCCTTGATAGGGAGGAATTTTATACAGGTGAGAAATGTTCGAATTTTTAGGTGCGCTTGAACTAGGTCAATGTCATCATGGGTAGAGAAATGTTTGCGTGTGTTTTTTATGCCGGAACTGTTGTCATGAAATTATTCAATATATTAGGTCATGAACTTGGTTTTTTGATTCTTCATATCATGTTCCGATACTGTCTGATCCTGATATTAATTCATTATATACAGTGCGCGTCGAAATTATGGAACAAATTCATTTTCGAAGAAGAAAAATATTTGGCAATGAAATTTTTGTTTCACTTATAACAAATTGTTATGCATTTTTGAATGATTGCTGTTGCGCCCTGTGTCATCACCATCAAAAATAAAATTTTATTTAATAAGGAAAGTGGGTCATGTGTTACTTTTTTGGTGAGCTATCTTCTTTACAAGCGTGCAGACATTTTCAAGACAAAAAAAATTGTTTTTGAGAAATTAGTTAGGTCAAGGAGGTTTTCAGTGTGTGCACTATGGTACCGGATGAAATGTGTCACCGAATGAAAGTAGCCATTACAGTTTTGTTCATGCACAACTTTCAACCCCCTCATTTGAAAAATTAAAACATTAACTGATAAAATTGCGTTGTCAGAAACCCTTCTTTGAATTGAAACATTTTATCGAAAACCTCGCTGGCTCGCTATTAAAATACTCACTTAAGATCATAAGTGAAGCGCAGTGTTTAACACATTCTAATTTTTCAAGTGAGGGGGTTGAGAGTTGTGCATGAACAAACCTGTAATCTGTAACAGTGGCGCAGCCAGGATTTTGTTTTGGGGGGGGCTGAACTTAACAATTTTTGATGATACAACGAATAAAGAAAGTTGCAAAAAAATAAAGAAGAAAGTAATAACGAAGAAATTAATATTTGGGGGGGGACTGCAGCCCCAAAGCCCCCCCCCCCCTAGCTACGCCAGTGATCTGTAATGGTCGACTTCCATTCGGTGACAAATTTCCTCCGGTACCATCGTCTCAAATTAAATGAGCCACAAAGTGCACCTACTGAAAACTTCTTTGATCTAATTTCTCAAAACAAAATTTTTTTCTTGTAAATTTCTACGCGCAAGTAAAGAAGATACAAAGACTTTGCCAAAAAAGTACCACATGACAGACTTCTTCGATTCAAAAACTTTAGGGGTGGATAAGGATGGCACAGGGTGCAACAAAAAACCATCAGAAATGCATAAAAACTTGGTGACCTGTTTCCGGATTTTGTTGCCAAATAATTTTCTTCTGAGAAAATGAAATTATTTTATAATTTTGACGCGCACTGTATAAGCTGCACAGAGTAAAAGGTAAAAATCCTTCGTCTAAGGTGAAAATTGATTGGGTGGTTAGATACTCTTTTCATTTCGGATAGGATAGGATAAGAGACACGAGCTGTGAATGTTGACAGAACAATGCTTACGCCAATCACATTCGTCCAATTTTTCATGACAGTAATCCTTGTAGATTGAAATGAAAAATGTCGTAAGCCCGAGGGGGTACTCACTCTATGAAAAATGTACAGCGATTTCGGAAATCATGATGATTTCGGATGATTCCGAGTGATTTCGGATGATTGCGAATGATTTCGGATGATTGCGAGTGATTTCGGATGATTGCGAATGATTTCGGATGATTGCGAGTGATTTCGGGTGATTGCGAGTGATTTCGGATGATTGCGAGTGATTTTTTGTGACTTCGAACGATTATACATTATAGCATCGAATGAAAAACCGTCAAACAGAGTTCAATTAATTCGAAAAGTATTGCTTCTTATAGAATATTGAACAAGTAATAAATAGGCTTGTTAATAATATACTTCTATTCCTTATTAATTACCCCCAGTACCGCCCCCGTAAATACGCGACTTGACATTCTGCCATTTTGGAGATCCAGGTCCGGATTGACAAAAATTTCATATGTTTCGCATCCCGAAATAAACACGCTGTATTTTCGAGATACGGTTTGATGTTTTGAAACAGCGCAAAAAACTGAAGTAAACTATGTAATTTTCATTCTCGCGCATGTTCTTTGTCTAATATCTTTTAAATAATACACTTCTCAGGTTTATGCATGTTGACAATAAGAAATAGTTGATTTTCTACTTTGTGTGTTCATAACTTACTAACTAACCGGAATATTTTAATGAAATTTGCTAATCATATTCAAGTATTTCTACACCAGCGGCCTGAGTTTCAATAACTGAAAAAATCCAGGTCCGGATAAACAAAAATAGGTAATGCATGAGAATACTCAGAAAACATCCTGTATATTTGGATTTTTGAGATATATGTATTGAACTTTGATATGTGGGTATACCAGAAAAATCTGAAACCAACAGAATACTACTTTTTATTTTCCCGCGTATTTTTCATCAACTAACTTACTTGATTTGAATTAGAAATTTCAGACATTTGAATATTTTAAAATTTTCGCTACCAACATGGAATCAAAGAATATATGCCATATTGTATGAATACTCATGGTCGAACTTTCATGACCCTAAATAAGTAGGGTGTAATATCCAGGACCGGATTCGCCAAATCTCAATATATTATTGGGTTCAAGAAACGTCTGGTATTTCTCAAATTTCAGAATCTTTTATAATATTCTTAATAACATGAACTCTACGCAAACAAGGTATTTATTCTTTTATATTTCTAAATCCGAGTCTGGACTTTTGAACTGACTTAAGGATAACAATCGATGCAGAAAATGCACATTTTTTTTTCATGTTTATAGTTGAAAACCTTCAATAGGTACATATACAGTGTGTTTGGTTATGACTTAGCGATAATTTAAGGTTATCAAATAAACCTATTATTATCGACAAAAACACCCACTTGTAAGTTCACCCCCTTAGTTTTCGAGTATCCCCCATTTTAAATGCACTTTTTTTATTTTCGCTGACTCTTCCAAATAATATCGATTTCTTTGGACATAAAGATCCTACAGATGTGAAAAAAATGTTTTTTGAAAGATGATAGATACACAATTTCATTGATTATAATAAAAACATTCAACTAGAAAACGCCGAAAAAAAATTCTTTAAAAAAGTTCATAGTAAATATATGTACTGATTTTCTCACTAAATCCGCAATAGTACAAGAATTATCACATTGAAGTATAATTTTTTCTCAATGATTTAACACGCAAGGATATCAGCTTCAAAACAACACTCACATCATATCTGTAAGTTACATAATTTGAGAGTTATTGCTAATTTCACTCCAGAAATATAGAATTCGAGGTAAAACTGTAGGTATGTATGTACCATAACCTAAAAATACTCAACAACAGTAGAGCACGCGCAAGATCGAATACGTTAGTGCGCACACTCTATTGATTGCGAGAAGGACGATTTCGGTGATGATTGCGAGATTTCGAAAAAGATTTCGGGATTTCGACGATGATTTCGGGATTTCGACGATGATTTCGGGATTTCGGTGGATGATTTCGGGATTTCGGAGTGATTTCGGGATTTCGGATGATGATTTCGGGATTTCGGACTTCAAAAGTACATCGATTTCGGGAGTGAGTACCCCCTCGCGTAAGCCCTTGGCACGTAGTCAAACTTTTGCATGCCCGTTCATATAAGGTGCTCTTCTCAATTACCGAAATTATGTACGAGTTGTGGTATTATTATTGAGCATTCAAAAAAATTGAACTCAATCACCCTTCTAGTTGAAAATGTTCGAAAAATTAAATTTCAAATTCCAATAAATCGAAAACCATTTGGTTAGTTAACGAATATATTCACTTTACCTACCCTGTAAAGATGCTATAAAACACAAGCGTATAATTTTATAGTTGTAGTTGTCAATATATCAGAAAATAAAAAGACTTATGTAATATGTTGTCGAGTAAGTACAATCCACCTTAATTTGTTAATGAAATCAGTTATGAAAATAAATAAAAATACACCATCAAGCTAATACTTTGAGGAGTCGAAATAGATTAATCTCTTGAATCAGAAGTTCAAAAAGAAGCCGTACTGTTCCAGATCTATGTGTTTTTCTTGGTCTTGTTTTCCATTTTATTTTCTTGGTTCCCAATTCTTCATTATTAGAAAAAAATAAGAAATTCTATGTACCTTGAGATTAAGTAGAAAATGATTGTACTATTCATTAAAAAAAATACAGTGCTGGTTATTCTGGAGATGCACATTTCATTTCGAAAACGTTCATACTTATTTTTATTCTATCACAAATTTATAGAAGCTATTTTGGAGGTTTGCTCAATCACTCTACAATGACTTATTTCATTTGCAATTAAAAAAACTATTACTTTTCTTATGATTTCGATAGACATCAATTTGAATTGCACCGAAGATGTTATTGCAAACTCTTGAAATGACTAGCAATTAAAAAACGATCAAATTTTCCGCCTACAGCAGGAAAATGGTAAAATTTCCAAGGCTAACAGGATGTGAAATGATGATATAATTGTCGAACAAATTGATGTTTCATGAAAAAAACGCTGAAAATTACCCCAAAAGATGAGTTCATTTTTTATAATACAGTATTATTTTACTGCACTAACCAAATTTTTTTTTATAACATTCAAACATTCAATAGTTCGGATAGTGTGATCTGCCTATTGGAAAATATTCATAAAAGTTAAATCGGGACTGCATGGCGGTTAGTCACCTCTGCTGAAGATCAAAATGGTACATTATCATTTGGTAAGGCCCTAAGAAGTTTTGCAGTTCTGGCATCAACAAATAACACAACATTTCCACCACAACGCTGGTTGAAGTTACATTGACATATTAGAAGCCTCACAAAAAACCCTTCTTGTGAATTCGAATCAACTTCTATATTATTGAAATAAAATAAATGTATGTTTTTTTCGATAGATTGAATTTGAGTTATTGAAAAAACTTAAAAGCAAGACCTTTTCTAAAAGAAAAAATGGAGTGAACACTCCATGGAACTGATAATGGTGTATAGATTACCCAGTTATTTACCGAAAATAACATAGTATCGGAAACATCGAATATAGTAATAATGAAACTCATTACAGCAGTACTTTACGAAATTATTCATTCATATAGATTAGGTTCACAAAATTTCATGAGATAACTTATCGGTTTTCGACGTAATTTAGACAAAAATGGAACAATAATTGAGTTTTCATTAGATGATGTCATTTCGAAGTCCTAGTTTTTGCCCTTTCGAAGACATCATGTGATAATTTTTTATGTTTTTTCATGTTAAATCCCACATATTATGTTTATTTAAGAATTCTGTGACTCAAATGAAAGAGTTTGATAGGGAAAAAAGTTTGTACGATCGTGAATACTCGAATTTTGGAACAGAAAGAGCGGAATATTTCGATTCTTTTTTCATCATTTTCGAAACTTATTTTCATTTGAATTTTGGATTTTGTGGTTGAATTGATGACTCGCATATACAGAGGAGTCCCAAGATGTTCCACACGGTAAATATCTCGACTCTCAGACATAGTAGAAAATTCAAATATAAAGTATTTTACATGGCATCAAAAATTTCATGAGAATTCGTCGTTAATATTTCGTTTCCAATCACCACCCTTAAAAAAATCAACCCTTGAAAGATAGATTTTTTCACTCTAAATGATGCCCTCGTCGAGGAAAAAATATGTTCAAACAATTTTCATCAGCTTTCGTGATTTCAACCCTTAAAAATAATAATTATAAACTGTGTCACATACTAAGAAATAATAATAATTATTGATTTGTTTTATTATGTTTCATGGTGTTATTTGTGAGTTAGTGTTTTGTATTGAATATCTTGGTACAACAAAAATATTTCACCACAAATCACAAAAATGATAGATGTGCCAGGATCTATATCTATCATTTATTATATTTTTTCTTTCATTGGGTAATTGTTTGAAGGATAAAAATATAACAGTTCAATTTGAAAAAAAATATCTGGAGGTAGTTTTTTAGGGGTGGTAATGAGAAACAAAATTTTGATGACGGATTCTGATGGAGTTTTTGCTGCACCTTGAAATGATATCTGGGCGATATTCAAATAATTTTATTATTTTTTACTAACAAATGTTTCGGATTTTACGTCAGCAACATGGATATTAATCATTTTCCAAAAATGCCAGCAATATTTGATTAAGATTCCAATTGTTAATAAACCCCCAACTTTTCAGATTGTTGAGTTATCTACTGATAATGAATTATATTCCAGGAAACGAGAAAGAAGACTGGGACACAAAAATGGCCGTCAAAGACTTAATGGAGATCATCCGAAAATTCCCATCGCATTTCGACGAATCAACAATGTTCATCGGTGATGCCAACAAAAAGAAACTAAAAGTGGAGTTCAGAGACCATTTCAGAAACGTCAGTAGAATAATGGATTGCGTGGGTTGCGAAAAATGCAAACTATGGGGAAAACTGCAGACCCAGGGTCTTGGGACGGCGCTGAAAATCCTCTTCTCTACGGAAAATGGATCTGTGGAAAACCTGAAGTTGCAGCGAAACGAAATTGTATCACTGCTGAACGCTTTTGGAAGGCTGTCCAACAGTATTTTCAAACTGGACGATTTCAGGGAGATGGAGAAGCAGAAATCGGAATCGAAGAGACTGAAGATTGAATTTTGAAGTCGTAACATTACGAGATCTAGCAACGTAGTACAAAGTTTATTTTTATATTGATTTTTTTAAACCTAATGTAATTGGACGTAGGTTTGTAAGTTTAGTTATGATATGACGTTACCAGAAGTTTTTTCTGCGTTTCGTATAAAATTCTAGCGATTTTAAAGAATTTCTGAGAACATTGAAACTCTCCTGATGATGTCCCAAAATTTTGTATCTATTCCTTACTAAAAGAGATACATTTTAATATTGTTTTGATGACATTACAAGTTATCTGAGAGGCAGATAATGATAAAAAGTACATAAATGCTCTGCAGTTGAAAAGAGTGAAAAAATCATGCTTATATCGATATACAGGATTGGACGAAAGTCCTCAATAATCTGCCAATTATATGAAATATTTTTCTTCAACCCCTTATCTGATACCTCGCCTAACTTTTTTCTTCGAATGCAAACATACGTCGTGTGTAAGCTTGTGACAGATTGAACCAAATCATATTTTTTATTTTACCTATGTTGTTATTAGTAAATAAGATGAAACTCATCGAAAACCAAAAAAATCTAACATCTTCTTAGTACTAGCTACGAGTGATTTGAACGTGGTAGATGCTGAAAATGCCCTCCAAATTCTACTTGGCATGCTCCAAGACGATACTAAAATTCACGTATGGACTTCCAAATGGTCTCAGCTGATATGTTATTTGTTTCCACTTTAATCCTATTTTATATATCTTCAATATTATCTGGCCTGTTTTGTTAAACTTTGTCTTTGAAACATCTCTAGAGAATGCATTATATTGACGTTATGTCGGTGGATCTTGGTGGCCATTCAATTGAACCACGTCGTCCAATTGAGCATTTTGCAAATGAAGAGTTTTGCCTTGAAATCTAATAACTACATAAGTAAAATAAAGAAAACATAGTATAGTAAAATTCCATCTGCCACATGCTTTTCACCGAGTCTCTACAGGACATATTATGTTTGCATTTGAAAATTTGACAAAAAAGTTAGATGCAAGTGGGGGAGTTGAACTATTTCATTTTAATGACAAAAAATTCCTTGAATTCAAAATCAATTAAGCTTCTTTTGAATATATTTATTTTACTAAGGACTTATTGAAATCTGTCTTCCAGACATTTCAGTTTATCACCCTTTTATATATATGAAGGTAATTTTGGTTTTACTGATCGGTAGAATCGTTAAAATGAGTATGTATTAGTTATCCTGAGCTAGAACGTTCAGACCATACTTCAGTACAAAGTTTTGTTCAATTTTCAAGCTACATATTATGTATTATTAACATGTCCCCAACGGCCCGATAGAATACTATATTTCAACACAAGAATATCTTATAATCGGTATTTACTATAAAAAATAAAAATTGTGTATAACAGAATGAAACTAATCCCATATTACTGACAAGTCGCGTAACATAAATAAAAAGAAATCGTCAAGCTTTGAAGCGCCTCCAAATTACCTCTAACAAACGCTGCTATCTCTCGTAATGAAACTTTTTACTTAACTTTATTGTTTTTCCTCACTGTTGTTTTACGTAATTTATTAGGAAGATTTGACATTTAAATGAATGTAATTGTTGTTGACACCTCCAGAATTTGGAGAAAATTTTGGGGATGTTATCGTTTGACCATCACAAGTGTTTACTTACTTATTTGAAACTGTTTGAAATTAGGTAACTCTTATTGTGATCTTTTAATGTGAAAGAGAAATATATATTTATACAATCTGTATATAAGGAAATTCAAAAAATATAACTCGATAACTATGTTGTTTGGTTATTTTTTCATTAGTTGATATCATCTTGTAGGGATCAGAGAGTTGAAAAATATTGGTTCAAAAATACAGAAGATACAGAAGAAATTTCTAATCTTGTAGGTACCCTATGTCAATAAATGTATTTAGATTTTTGAATTATTACATCAATTTCACACAAAAACGTAAAAAGTTGATGTTCTTGATGTGGAGAAACGAGTTAAATGCTAGGGATAATGAATATCCTTTTTTGCAATTATTATTATGCATTTAGTGAATATTTGTAACACAAAAATATACCAGTTCAGTCAGTTCATCATCTAAGCAAAGAACTTTTTATTTGAACAAAACAATTCCATATCGACGAGTTCAGAACTGACGTAACATTTATTGTGGCAACTTTCAGGAAAATACGTAGGGGAAATGTGCCCATGTTGGCACCCTTAACGAATTATTTACATATTTCATCAAAGAAATATTTTTATATGTCATCGAATGGACAGATTTACTGCTACTCCTATGTAGTATGCATTCTTATACATAGTTTCAATATAAATTTTTGAAACTTTGAATTATAGCACTTTTTAAAATTGGCCACGGGTGCCATCATAAGATCACGTATGTCCTTTGATGGCATGTAACTTAAAATGAAATGATATTATTTATTGAAATGTTTTATTGAAGAAAATATCAGTCCTATTTCATGAAAATGAAAATATAAGTGTAAAGAAACTAAATTAACATTCTTTGGCATCGCCAAAATATGAAAATATAATTTTTATATGCACAATTCACGTACGAATATGATTTGCACTAGCACACTCGGCATGGCACCAGCTGGCGCATTTCTGGCAACGCAACCAATTCTCCCTTGGTCGAAACATGGACAACAGCTTATAACAATGAAGACAAGCGGCATCTGGATCATCGTCATAATGTCTTTCTTCATTTTCCTCATTTTCTTTTAAGAACTTAATCTGTCTTTTGACCTTTCCTGCTAGCTTCTCTCTCTCTTTCTTTGTCTTCTCCTCTTCTTCCAACTTCTTTTCTTTTATGTCAGGGGTTGTATTGAAGATTCCAACTTTTCCTCGTTTTCTTTCTCTGTTCACTGTTGATTCTGCAACGGCAGTTGGCAGTGGTGAGAGTTTTTGTATGATTTTCAATGATCTCGATACTTCACTTGAAACCATTTTCATTATTTTCGGATACCTCTAATATTTCTTGCGAAGTACCAAGCTTTGGAGGAATCGTCTCTTGATCTTGATTTCACTCTGGCTATGCCATCATAAGCATAAGTAACATATATTTTTCAACAAAGCGAAAAAGGTACTAAAAAGACGAAAAAACCTAAAACTTTTACACTTAAAGCATTGTTATAGAGTGATTAAAGAAAAGTTTAATCATTTTTTACACAGAATTTTTGAATATCCAAATAAAGGAAAGAGAATGAAATAACTATCATACATTAACACTTACCGAAATGATTGAACTCTCATAACAGTCACACTTTGCCATGTATTCAAGGTGTAACTATTGTATATCAAGCGTAAATGCCATTTGGCGTACAAATTCAGTAAATACAAGATTGTTCAGTTGATGTTAACAGACTTCTTTGAAGTGCCATCATAAGCAGGATGCCATCATAGGCATAGGTACTTCCCCTATGGGATAGTGTATGTCAACCAGCATCTGAGGAATTCCCGCGATATAGAACATGTTCAAAATTTTTTAATCAAGCAATTGTAACTTCATTTTCCATAACATGAGTTATTTCTCGTATAGTGGAACTTCCCTATAACGAAAGCGCTTAATCCGCAAAAAAATTCGTTAAAAAGAAATTTCGTTATAGGTACAGAAAATGTGTCTCTATAGTCGGCAATATCGCGGTCGAATTCACTGATAAATTTAAGTTTATGATTCAAACTTAAGCACTTGCCTTTAGAGATTTTCGCACAACTTCTCACACTAGCGTAATGGTTAGATTGAAACCAAACAGCCAGGGGTGTATTTAAAACAGTTTAAGAAGGATCTCTCTGACCGCCGTAATGATTTAGTTAAAGGTCGGGATGTATCACGTACGTCCAAAAAAATTTCGGAAAAAAGCCACCCTTATAACTTTTTACCAATACCCATTCAAAGAGTGACGTTCTTTGACTTTTTTGTTATAGAGAGAATTTACTTCGTTTTAGGGGGTGTTTTAACATGGAATTTGGATTCAAGGTGCAATAATGTCTTGTAGGAAATTCGTTATACAGACGTTCGTTATGAGTAAATTCCACTGTAGGTATGTATAACTTGATCTCGGATACTTTTTCCATATCCAAAATTTACTAGGTAATGGTTTACCCAACCCGGATCCACTCTATATTAATAACATCGCAATAAAATGCTTTCTTCATAAAAATGCAATGATATCATATCTATTCATCAATAAGAATAAATTACAGTGATCACGACTCTCAATGATTCAGTGCTTCAACATAATATTTATTTTAACTAAGAAAAAGTGACCTGAATCCATCAGTATAATATGATTTCATTATTCTTTCCATTCTATGGTGCAGATGTGAGCAGATCTTTCTGTTCAGATAGGAAAAGAGTGAAGAAATTACCGTTTGGTTTAGTAATGGAATAATTCACATGCCTTCTTCTATTCATAATCTCATTCATAAGGATGAATACTCTTTAACCATAGTTAGGTACTAAACAACAATATTCCGCAGTAAAAAACAGAGTCAAAGATGTCGCACGAAAAGTGGTGGCATCAGCACCCCATGGAAAACTAACTGTTTTTTGAAGAGTATCGTTCTCAGACTTCATGGCAAAGTCTCAAAAGATCCTTGAAATTCAAAGGTGAAGTCACTTTGGTGGAATCGCCAAACGCTCAAATATAACTTCGACAGTAGAAGTGTGAAATCGTTGCACTGTTGGTTGCTGATTAATATAATATGAGACAGGGACGGGCCGAAGCAAAATTTTTGGGGGGCACAAAGTTTCGAAAATTTGCCAACTGGCATTGATGACTGAGAGCTTTAAAAATAATTATTTAAAATTCTGTGGTGATCCTATTTTAATTTTGTATTACAGATTAACACTCTCGTCTTCAGAATTTTGAAGAAATATTATGTTTGTTTCGATACGAAACGGAGTGAAAAGTCTTTTGACTTGATGATGATTACATCAGAAATCTATTTGAAGATATTAACCAATAAAAGCATAGAAAATTATTCTAGTAAGTTTTTAAATTATTAGAAGAATCCCAGAGAAAAATAAATAAATAAAAAAATGAATGAAAAGAAGTTCAGATATGTGTTCTGCTAACAATTTTTTTTTTCAAAAATCGTAAAATTATTCCAGTTTCATGAAATTAAGCAGACATGAGCATCTCATGAATTCACATTTTAATTCTGAATTTCATATCGGCAGGATATGCAGTTATTAAGATGAGGAAAATATTCAAGTGACTTCGAAACTATTGAACTCATGAACTGGCGATCTGGCCGCTGAAGGACTCGAATGAGATATTCAGGTCCCACACATATACTGAAAATTTGAACTTTCAAACTCTTTCCTTCCGAAGGTTATGTGTGTTTAATTCTAGACTAGCAATACTAGCCAGAATTTTTATGTTTTTCAAAATTTTTTGATGTTTCAATTCTGACAAAATGTAGGACGAATATGCTTGTCGCTGGCCTAGTTCATAACAAGTTTGAAATTGATCGGATTCCATTAACGATTAAAATTACGACATTTGGGTGAAAGACCGCACCGTTGTTCCCCTAGAAACAAGCGCGCAAAAAAACTGGCCGATATTTTCGAACTTTTTTTAAAGAAGTCAAATTCATTCATAATTCATGACATTTTTTCAGAATATGTATTCTAATTTGATTTAAATTTCTACAACTGTTCTGAGATTTTACCAACTCAGATATTTTCCGACTGCTTCGAAATTTTGTCAATTGCTTCGAAAATTCACCAACTGTTTCGAAAATGTACCAACTATGATCAATATTTGGCACGCCTTTAGATCAACTACATTGACATTTGTTCAACTGTTTCAAGATTTTTCAAATTGTTTTGAAATTTTCTCAACTGGCCCTAAAATTTTCCAACTGATTCGAAAAACTACCAACTGCTTTGAAAAATTGCCAACTCTGGTAAACCTTTATCAACTCCATTGAAAATTCTCCAACTCTTTTAAAATTTCTGCTTTGACATTTTTTCCAACTGTTTCGAGAATTTACCAATTGCTCTGAAAATTTGCCAACCCTGTTCAACATTGGGAGGGGATCGTAAGAGAATATTGAATTTCAAGGGTTGTAAGTTAGACTTTGATATTATTTGTTGATTTTTATCTACTAAACATTTATCTCTATTTTTAAATACAATATTTTCACTTGCCTTTTCTGCTTGAACATTGTTGTTGTATTCCTTAATTTTTCCCAAGCAACTCTGCACAAGCTGTTGTATCATTATTGAGCATCAGTTTTCGAAATTCTCTCAGAGGAGACAATGAATTAACCCCGCCCTGTACACTTTATGACATCTCCTCCTTATTCATAACCCATAATTAACAAAAATAACTCAAGATAAACGTCATTTTAAGTAGGTCACTCTGGACACAAACAATAATGAAGGTTGAACCAAACTGGAACTTAAACTGTATATACCTATACGATAATTTGAAGATGAGTCGTTCAAGATAAAAAAATGTCGGCAGGTAGGTACTTAATTAAACGCTTCCTCATTCATGCTGGACATAATCCATCGATTAACTTTTTTGATCTGTGAAAGTTGACCATAAGAGACTTTCAGAGGTACCAACCCACATGGTAAACCTTTCACTGTCCGTCGAAGTTCACTTTTGTTCGACGTGAAGGTAATCAATGAGATGTGCTTACATTTTTACGCGCTTTATCGAAGAAAGCGATTGGAAATCCATTGATTTATAGGGAGATGAATCATGATGAGATGTTCACTTAATAACCAGGGACGTCAAAGCAACTTCACTGTTGGAGACAGAGACTGATTGACGCCAATGAAAAGATGATTATTAGTCACTAATCACTTTTATGGGCTTTCATTCGAATTGAGAAATGTATCTCCTTTGTGCAGCAGGTAATTCACTTTTGTTCGAATCCTTTTCATCGCTTTTTATAAATAGAAATACAGAAAAATTTTATTCACAAGTTGTAGAGATCTTTAATATTTTGAAAATTATTTACAAATAGAAATTATACGGGCTGGACAACATACTGAACGCAACTTTTTTCCATTTTATGGCCTATGGGTTTCGCACGCATTTTGAAATTTAAAGAAAAAATTTAAGAAAAGCCCCGATGAGCTGGAGCTTTTATTACCCCAAAATTTTTATAGAACTTGAGATTGATACCAAATATATGAATGCAGAATATCAGCACAATCGGAATAATATTCTGGGAATTGTTCAAAAAATGAACTATTTAAAAACTAAATAATTGAAAAAATTTTATTCTTAGGTTCTGATGATCCGATTCTCTTAAAATCTTGCATGAACATTCAGTACCTATATCAGTCTTCATTCACAAAATAAATTTCACTTGAATCGGTTATACTCTAATGGAAATGTAGAGATTCTACATATTTCCTTTTCCTATTCTATTTTCTATGGTTCTGTTGACACTATGGACACAAAATTTTGCACTAAAATTCAGTATAACAGTCTCTATTCACAAGAAAAATTCTGTCATGGAAATACAGTGGAACTTCCCGATAGCGGACTTCTGTGCAACGAATTTCTCTGTTCAACGAATTTCTTTATTTAACGAATTTCGTAGAAGACATTGTACCTTAAATCCAAATACTATGTTAAAAACACCCTCTAAACGAAATAAATCCTTTCTATAACGAAATATCCCAAGAACATCACTCTTCGAATGGGTAATAGTAAAAAGGTATAAGGGTGGGTTTTTCCGTAATTATGTCGGACGTTGGTCGATAGTTCCTTCGAAAAAGTTTTAAATGCACCCTTGGCTTCCCAGATTATTCAGTTTCGATCTAACCCTTAAGCTAGTGAGAAAAGTCATGCGAAAATGTCTAGAAGGAAGTGCTTAAATTTGAATGATAAACTTAAAATTATTAGTGAAGTCGACTGCGGCTTAGAAAAGAAAGACAGTGCTGAGAAATTCGGGATATCTAAAAGCAGCCCATCCACAATTTCAAATAATCGGGACATCATTTCCGAAGCTTTCGAAGATAGAAAACCATCGACAGCATAGGGGTCCTCTAAATTTTTCAAGAATTTTCTGTTAAATTTCGTTTCATGTTTCAAAACACCATGTATTCTTTGGCTACCCCATGTTACGGTTCTCTATGAAATACTCTGTTCAATATGTATTTTCCATATAAACTGGACATAGTGGACATTACCATGTTAAACCATGCACCCCTTTACATTTCATGTTGTGTTTGTAACGAAGGAATATTGAAATGGGAAGTGAGTCACAGGTTTTGAACAGATTAGTGCCCGCAAATTACCTTCGCCAATGAATACACATCATGTTGTGTAACGTAACGATTCGAAAGGGGAGTACTAATAGCAAGAATGCCATATGAATCATTTATGTCAGTGAACGAATCGAAAGTCTTTGATTCAAAATCAGAAATGGTCATTTTATGTTAAAAATAATTATTTTTCTGTGACGGGAAAAAAATGTGACATTTTATGTCTCTTGACAGGTCACAAAGTATGACTTTTTACGAAATTCCTTTTTTCCCTGTCAAAAAAATGATTCTCTATGTAGGAAAAAAGTACTCACTTTTTTCCCGGGGAAAAAAGTAATTTCGTAGACAGTTATATTTCTTTCACTATTAAATGGTCGTTCTTCCTGTCACAAAAAAAAATAGTGTATTATACACGGGAAAAATATTAGATTTTAGCTCTCGGCTTTTTGACAACACAACCTCGAGCTAAAATCTGATACTTTTTCCCTTGTATAATAAATAACTATTTTTCGTCGATGTCAAAATGAAATATATACGAAATTGATCAATAATGATCCATTGCTCTATTTTTGATTTTTTAATGTGCAATTATCATAGGCAACCGATTCAAAATCAATACGAGTAATGTACAACTTTACTGAACGTAGAAATTCATATACCTAATATGTCAAATGTATTTTCATGCAAAATGAAAATTTATTTCAATCGAGAATTTATTTATAACAGATTTTCCTTGCAAATTTCAACAATGAAGTTGAGACAAATATTTAATGGCACCATTATTTTCAGTTTTCAGTATACCGAAATTATCCTCAAAATTGTCTCTGGATAAATATCGCACTATGATTTTTCAAAATCAAGATTTGAAAAAAATGTTGTATCGTTGAATTTATCTATGAGAAAATACAATTTATGTCGAAAACATCAGGTGAAAGGAATATGAATTAATGAAAAAGAACCTTTTATAAACAATAGACATACACAGAAGAATGAAAAACCTCCGCAATATATTTCGAGATATAAAGTTTTCAAAACATCATTCTCACAATTTCCAATATGAAAATATTTTGGGAATTACTCTTGGTGAATTCAACAAAATACTGTTAAATAATATTTCATGTCAGTGTATCACATTAATTTTAACTCATACATAACAACTTGAAACATTCGTTGAAGATTCTAGGAATAAAGGGGTTGCAGCTGATACGTTATTCCCATCATCTTCATTGAATAACATTTTCTTTGTTGAAGCTTGTTTACCGATTTGTATTCCCCGAATAATACATCACATAGAACACCTGGTTCATGTGGTATCATTGTGGTCAACTACTACATACTTGAAACGCATGATGATCATTCCATTCCATCTGAAGCAACCAAGCCGGAATATGTATTTTAACTTTACCCATCAGAGAACGAGGTTTTTATTCTCAGTTTTGGTCGTTTTTTGAGCGCCCATTCTCCTTGAACGGACGCTATATCGTTTTGCCCAAATGTCTGTTATTTTCTAATTTGTGCCGAAAATGGTCTCAAATAGGGTTCGAGTCCCTGATGACGAATCCATGGTCAAATTCAATTTTTCTTGAGGACGCCCGTTAGCTCAATAATTTTCGAAGGGATTGTCCTAGAGATTTTAAATTTTCAGGGTAAGTTCGGTTTTCCAATGACTCGGTTGAGTTCGTGAACCAGCCAAATCGCACAGGGTATTTTTTATATCTGCCCTAATGAAGTTTTAAACATGAAACTAAAACATTATACAGGCACTCTTTTCAGTAGAATTTATTGAAGTAATCAATTTTCTCTATTACATTCTGTTCTAGCTCATCGGGTTTCTGAGATCCCCTCACTAGGCAACGAATTTAGGACACCTGGTACAACAGCTCCTCATTATATCATTCCAAATTACTAATTAGAATAATAAGAATTATTCCATATCACATCTGAATTACTTAGTTTTTTTAATAAAGAGCCTGTTAAAATATAAGTAGAAAATTTTTACAAGAGAATGTGAAAACATTTATGCTTTCTTTGTTCTTAATGGTTTTGTTAATAATCTTTGTTTTATTTTATTTATTTCATATTGACCTATTCTATTTGTTTGTTTTATATTTTTTGTGTTCATTTACTTGGATCTGTTATGTTTACACTATAGAAATTTTTCAGCCTTGATAAAGACACGAATGGTGTCGAAACGTTGGTGAACATTTGTATGTAAAAACCTGAAGAATCAATATATTCCCCTTGCCTGATAATTTCCTTAATATTCAATATCATGGATGAGAATGAAATAAACTAATCAGAATGATACCTCTCTTGTATCTAGACAAAAACCTACCAAAGTGCCAATAATTCAAACTCCGCAAAAATAAAAACAAGCTGCAAAGGAAAATCGATAGCATAATGCCGTTCTGCCTGCAGGAAGGTCAGCTTCTTATTCCTTTTGTACATTTCGAACTTGACCTACTGCGAGATTGGCATGCAAGGCAAGAAAATGTACCCGCAGTTTCTTGCACTTTCATTAATTTACTTGAAGCAGGTAGGTTTAATTGAACGATAGACATTAATTTCCTGAGGCAATGTCATGAATGCACTATGAAGTAAATTGCGATCTATAAATAACAAAACACAGGACATGTCCATTGAAGAAGTATTTCTGGTATATGTATGAGATCATGAAACTTTTAATTAATTCACATCTTCAAATTCAGAAAAAACATCCAAAATAAATAAATAATAATCAATAAATTCAGATTGACACAATCTGTTTGATTGTTTCGGTCTTCACTTGACGGAAATTCATCATGGAATGATAATAGTAAAACAATATGTTGTTTGTTTTCTTGTTTACATAATAATTGTTTTTCTAACTGCAGGTCGACTTCCTCAGGTGAGTACTATCGTTCCTCTACTGAGTAGAGCGATAGTAACTATACCAAACATTTTATGTTTTGACTAAACAATTGTTGTGTAAACGAATGAATATTAACGGAAACAAGGTGTTTTACTTTTATCATATTATCATACTACAATATTTTAATAATCTGTTGATTTAACTCTATTGCTTCCTCATTGTGTTTTAATCTTTTGACATTGGTAGAAATATATAGTGCCCACACTAAATTTTTTCCTCTGTTCAATGTGAAAAGTCCACATTCTTTTTTGAGTCTCTATAAAAAATTCAAAAGTCTTATACAAAAAAGATTGAAGATTTCACCCACAAAAAATTGTCATGTTACATTCAACAGCTTGAGAGTTGATAGGAGGGGGAACAAGACTCATGATTATACAGGGTGTCTACTTTTGAAGTGGACAAACTTCGAGAGGTAATTATACAAGTGATTTGCAACAAAAAATGTCATATAACACATGGTCGAAATGTTGACGGTTATTCTTCAATTTAACATTTCTTGATTTCACGGAAAATTTCAAGTTTTTTCTCTAAAAAGATCATTATTCAGTTTTCCTTGTAGTCTCATCAAATTTGACCACATATTCGGAAAGGGCAATAAATTTGCTACAAGATGAGAGAGTCTATGTGCAGAAAACACTCTTATTGCAAGCGTGATGAGGAGAAGAATATCCCGATTATGAAGTTGACAAAATCAGTCCTATTTTCCACTGGTTTTTTCTATGAAATATTGATAATATGCACACACTCTCTCTTCAGTAAAAATACCTCAATTAGTGTACTTTCGGATGACATATCAACTCTTATGCTAGCTGCTCATAATATCATATCTAACATGATAACAACGAAAAAGTCTAAAAATTCCGAACCTAAATTCGCTCTAGTTTGAATCTCTTCGTGATTGGATTTTGGTGAAATTTTATGGAAATCATCAATTCATCTGTTATCTGAGACCAAACTTACATTTTGTAGTTGGTACCGGAATAATTCAGGAAAATAGAGGCTATAGGATATTGAGGACTGATGTGGCCACTTTCCCGAAATCAGGTGTGATTAATTTATGAAACAACCATTTATGGCGGAGAAAAAACCCTCATGCGACATATTTTCTCATTTCCAACATGAGTTAACATGAGGTTGGCAGTCATGAGAAAAGAGTTTTTAGGAATAGTTATAGTTACCGATCACTTGGATGCTGGAGAATTCAGATTAATCCAGAGCAACTTGACATACATATTCGATGAAATACACCTGTTTAACAAATAAAATGTCAAGTTTCAAATGAATGGCTACCCAGCACATAATAGTCGTAATGTCAAGATCTATTTAATGAATATATTGCGATACAATGGATTGAAAGATAAGGTCAGATGGCCACCAGAGCCCCGATCTTACGCTTTTGGAATTTTATGTCTAGATTATTTTGAAAGATAAAGTATTTTTAATTCGCTTTCAGACTCGGAAGGATCTCATCAATAGCATAAAATTTTATTGTGCAGAAATGCGTCAGAACGCTATGAACACTGTAGAGTTGTAGATTCTGTACAAAAACGATGTGTCAAGTGTATTGAAAAAGGATGTTAATTTCTTCGTTATAATTTCGATTCAAGATGAATGAATGCTTATTGTAAAACTACATTAATATTCGATTACGAAGAGCTTCGAAATAGAGCAAATTCAGGTTCGAAATTTTCAGACTTTTTCGTTATCATGTTAGCCATGATATTATAGCAAAGAATGAGCAGCTAGCCCTAAAGTTCATATGTCATTCGAAAGTACACTAAATGAGGTATTTTTTACTGAAAAGAAAGCGTGTGCATAATTAACGATATTTCATTGGAAAAATAGGACTGATTTTGTCAACTCAAATAAGAGTGTTTTCTGCACATAGACTCTCTCATCTGGTAGCAAATTTATTCCTCTTTCCGAATATGTGGTCAAATTTGAAAAGACTACAAGGAAAACTGAATAATGATTTTTTTAGAGAAAAAACTTGAAATTTTTCGTGAAATCAAGAAATGTTAAATTAAAGAATCACCGTCAACATTGTGGCCATGTGATATATGACATTTTTGTTGCGAATTACTTGTATGATCACCCCTCGAAGTTTGTCCACTGTGAAAGTAGACACCCTTTACATAAATAAACCTCTTAGTTCTGAGAAACTCGGATAAATAGAGGAAATCTTAGTTGTAGGTACCACAACGTTCTTTAGAGTACTTCAGAAGGCTATGCTATCAACCCGAAGTGGTTGATGAAACTATATTCGAAATTTTCTTAGTCTCAAAACTGTTAATTTTCAGAAATCAATCCAATGCTGAAAAAAACTGTTTTAAAAAAAACTTACAAAGAAATCTTGTTATAGTCCGGTCTATTTAGACATTCGAAGTTACATAAAGTCCCAACAAGCTGAATTTCTGTGAAGTTGTCCAAAAACATAATTATAAACAATGTCTAAAAGTTCCTCATCATTCCCTGTGAGGAAAAAATTTTATTCGAGGTCAAAAATTGTGGATCATAAAATTATCTATAAAAAATGTATCAATACTTTTTTCTTACGAGCCACCCTTTCTGAGATATAACGATTCAAAAAGATATAAAAGTCGTTATCGTCATAATATGCACACGTTTCCACGCCACCTATGAGGTAGTGTACTTAGCGCGTAGTTATAACTTTTTGAATCGTTATATCTCAGAAACGGTGGCTCGTGAGAAAAAAAGTATTGATACATTTTTATAGATAATTTTATGATCTACAATTTTTGTCTGAGGTACTTTTATGATAAAACTCACCGTTTTGCTGAAAATCGCGAAAAACTCATTTTTTTGACATTTGACCTCGAATAAAATTTTTTCCCCACAGGGGAATGATGAGAAACATTTAGACATTGTTTATAATTATGTTTTGAACAACTTCACAGAAATTCAGCTTGTTGGGACTTTATGTAACTTCACTCTCATTTTTTGGTCTAAATAGACCGGACTATTAATATATATATATAAGTGAATGTGAATCTTGTACAACCTGGACAGTAACATATCCAATGACAATGACAGTTTCATATCAAGTGACAATGACCCAGAACTAGCAGAGCAGAACTGACATTGTGTAAGCGTAAGAAAACCAACACCTTTTCACGATTCGCAATGAAAGGATCACCCCAACATTAAAGTTCCTTTTCCTTATAATTCAATTTCCTCAAACCAACAATCTACTTTAAGTGGAGAGAGATATCATGTAGCAAGGCGTTGACTAACGGTGAAGTGCAGGAAATATCGAGTAGCATAGAAAATCGTTTCTGGGTAGCATCGTGCTTTGTGCGCTTGTGGTAGAAAAGTAAAGGTAAAACAAAATTATGGGAATTGTAGAAAAAAGCGAAAGACGTGATTGGGTCTCATGGATTATGAAGAAACTTATAAATTATGCTCGAAACGTGCTAGAAGAAAGTCGTTGATCATTCTTTGAGAGGTTCAGGATCATCATAACAATAGGAAATGAAAATTAATTATAGACAACTTGACAATTACACTGATATTGGCGTGAAAGTCTAATGCGAGAGAAGGGACATTGAATGGAATTGAATTAATATACCCCGTATGATGTATTCATATCATTTCAAGTGAACATTGAAATGGTTATTAAGAAATTAATTAGATTATGCAAGCGCAACTTGGGTTCCATGTATAATGAAAAAAATTATAGTCCATCTAAGAATGATTGACATCAAAGTAGGCACTTCACGTCCAGGCGGCGCTTCATTTCTGGTTGCAAAAATGCAACTGAAATGTTAATTAGTTCATACCTGATAAGAATTAAATATAACCTCGATATAACATCAATATTTAGTGAGCTCTTGAAAAAAATGATCGAAGAATCTGTATTAGATTTTGCGTTAAAATTGGGATATGATATGTTATGTTTATATGGGAAAAGCCCTGAGCAGGTGCTTTTGAACGCTTGTTCATTAGTGAAATAATAACCCCAGAATTTTGTATAGGACTCGAAATTGCTAATAATATACAGTGTGTTTGGTCATGACTTAGCGATAATTTAAGGGCATCAAATATACCTAATTTAATCGACAAAAACACTAATATTGGGGAGTTTACCCCCTCAGTTTTGAAGGAGCTCCCTTTTTAAATTAACTTTTTATTTTAGTTGACCCTTCCTAATAATATGGATATCTTTGGACATAAGGGTCCTACAGATGAAAAATGTTTTTTGAAAGATGATACTACCGCCTTTCATCAAAGTTGGAACAATATGAAAGCATATAACTTAAAAATGTTATAAAAAATTTCTTAAAAAAAATTTAGTGAAAAAATGTACTGATTTTCTTAGTAAATTCGTAATAGTTCCAACTAGCACATTGAAGTATAATTTTTTCTCAATGATCTAACACGCAAGGATATTAGCTACAAAACAATACCAACATAATTTGTGTAAATTACATATTGGGAAAGTAATTGCTGTTCGAACATGACCACATGAAAATTGATAAAATAAAAAAACCTCACTACTGTACTTTCGATAATTTTCAATGATCAAACAAACAAATGAATCATAAAAATTGCTCAAAATGGCCGCTTCTGCTCTGTAGACAGGCAGTGGCCTTCATGACGACCTGTCTTGTGTCTTTTGCTCGCGTTATGATCATGTTCGAACAGCAATAACTCTCAAATTATGTAACTTACAGAAATGATGTTAGTGTTGTTTTGTAGCTAATATCCTCGCGTGTTAAATCATTGAAAAAAAATTATACTTCAATGTGTTAGTTCTTGACATATTTTCAGTAAAACTTTTTTAAAGAATTTTTTTATGGCGTTTTCAAGTTGAATGTTTTTATATTGTTATATTTCAATGAAAGGTGGCAGTATCATCTTCAAAAAACATTTTTTCACATCTGTAGGACCTTTTCGTCCAAAGAAATCGATATTATTTGGAAGGGTCAACGAAAATAAAAAAGTTAATTTAAAATGGGGGCTACTACAAAACTAAGGGGGTGAACTTACAAGTTTGGGTGTTTTTGTCGATAATATTAGGTATATTTGATGACCTTAAATTATCGCTAAGTCATGACCAAACTCACTGTATAAATGCAAAATCTCAACACGATCGGATTTATGTTCTGGAAATTATTCGATAGATGAAATATGGAAAATAATTAAAAATATCAAAATTTAATGGTTCTGATTTCAAAATCCTTTTGAAAATTTTCACGAGCATTCACTTTACATCTTCAAACTTGATTTCATTTCAAGCGAAAGTTTTTTCATGGAAATTTGAAAATTTCTCTCGATATTACGATAGACTCCTTTATGGCTGTAAGTATTAACGCAACTCCCACAAATTTTTGCGTACTGCTTTAAATTGGTATCTAATATTTCGCTGCCAAATATCAGCTATATGGTATAGACAAATTTTGAATTATTCGAAAAATGGATAATAGATATAATTAAATTCTATGGTTCTGATCTCGCATGAACATTCAGTATGAAAAACTTCACCCTTGAAGAAGTTTCACTCGAATCGGATATTTTGTTGTGGAAATATGAGAATTTTTCCTTTGAATTTTTAAATGCATTTTTGATGGTTATGTTAATATAGCATGAGGCATAGCCTCTTGCATATGGCCGAGAAACTTAATTTCGATTGCTCTTCCGTTTTGTCTAAGATATTGAGGAACAAAGATTTCGATTGGCCATATTTTTGAACGCCCAGTACGATTTTGATGGTTAACGAACTCAACCACGGCATTTAGGAACCGAACCTACCGACGGCAAAACGGACAGAATTCAATTTGATCACGGATTCGCCATCCAAGACGTCGAACATTATCGTTTGGTTGGGGCCATTTTCGGCTCAAAATTCGTAAATTATAGGCGAAACGATATAGCACTCGTTTAAGTAGAACGAGCTCTCAAAAAGATATACTTTTTGTACTCGGTTAATTATTTCGCCAAAATCGAATTTATTGTTCCAGAAATAAGTTTCACTTTTTCTTTGAGTAATTGTACTTCAACCTATAATGCCTTTACTTTTTTTTGAATTGAACTTGAGAACCTTGAGTTGTACAGCAATAATGAAAATTTTTTATACCCAAAATGAGAATGTTCGATTATTTTATCGCATTGTCTAGAAACATTAACAAACAAATCAGTATTTACTCGTTAGCGTTCAAAATGAGTCTAACTAATCAACATTGTTCTGCTACTAATCACTCATTTACTGTTGATTACAAAGAAATAAATCAAACAGTTGTTTATTATCAATTAGTGGAAAGCACGACCTCTAAATATCTAACCAGAACCTATGAAGCATAAAGATTTCTTCGTCATTTGTTTGTATTCGATAGTTTTCACGGATTTCTTGGTAATCACTCACCGTTTTGTACAATAATAGGATATGACTTATTACCATTTCTACTAATTTCTTTTTTAATTGTGGTATCTCAGCATTGGTCTAAGCGGCTTTTTATAATTCCGCAATACGTTTGTTTCAGACCGCTGCCTTGAACAAGTTAAACATGCCCAAGCCTGGGATATTTCTACGTCTTTATCTTTTTTGCCATACTGAACGGTCCACTGAAAACCAACGTTCTGTTGGATACACTCAGAGTTGATCTGAAACCTATAATCTAAAATTCTTATTAGACGTTATTAGTTTGAAAAATAATTATCAAAAACCATTATACATATATGGAAATCTTGAAATGGTATAATCCAAATGACAAAATTTTGGTGAAACGAGCATCAACAAACTTGAGAAACTAATGAGAGTTAAAAACTTTGCGCGTTTGTTGATATTGTAATCAGATGAAGACTTTTGCTAAAATTATTGATGAAATGAAGCGCTCTAAAACTAATAAATATAGGAAGTTCCAGAAGCCGCGATGCCCTTGTTCATATTGGAAAAATGATTATTCAAATTCGAATATCCTTTGAGATAATGGTTTAGTTTTATTCGTTTATTCTGAAAATTATTCAAAAAATGAAATATGTAAAATATTGAATTCCTATAATTCTGATTTTACAATTCTTTTGAAAATTTCAATCGAGAGTAGTTGTTCATGTGAATAATAAGTTATTTTATTTCGATTTTGCGATAGACTTTTTTACAGTTGTATTAAAGCAACTTCCACAAATTTTTTGCACTGATTTGAATTTGTATTGCATTTCACTGCGAAATTTCAGCTCGATAGAAGCGACATATTCTGAATTTTTCCAAGAAATTGATAATTGGGAGAAAATATAAATGTTATAGTTTTGATCATACGATCTTCTTTGAATTTTGCATCGTTCAGGTTCAGTCTAATATTCTTAACCCTCAAATAAATTCAACAAATCCAATATTTTGTTGTGGAAATTTAAGGAATTTTCTAGGTTGCTGTTGAAACTATGGCCACAAAATTTTTTTACGATGCTACTCATAGGTATCTTGCACGTGGCTGCAAAAATTCAATTTAATCGGTTTCGTTCTGTCAGAGAGATTATGGAACGAAAATTTTAAATGGCCATATTTTATGGAACACCCTTAACGATTTAGCTGGTGACGAACTTAACTGCGGCATTTGGGAACCAAACCTACTCTGAAAATTTCAAGTATGTAGAACAATACTTTCGAGAGTTATCGAGTTTACGACCTGACGGTCTCACGGACAGAATGAACGCAGATTCGTCATCAGCGAATCAAACCTTATTGTTTGAGACTATGATTTCAAATTTTGTTAGATCTCTACAGTACTGGTTTCGAGATTCCTTCAGGATACAACAAATTTAGCTGCTCTATACATACGGTTTATTTAAATACCCGTTCGTATAAAAACAATAAAATTCCGTGTCGAATAATAATTGATACATTCAATTTCAATAGGTCTTCTGGACCTTCAGAGTCCAGTTGTTTTTCCGTTGATTTGCATAAACAATCCTGTATGTAAGGTTAAGATCATGAGTAGGAAAAAACAACAGAGGTCGTGTGCAAAAGCTATAATAATTGACCGTTACTCTATTGAGCTCAGTATGAATTATTTTATTGTTTCCGTTTTATTGATTTTGAAGGCAACTAAGACATTGAATATGAATGAACCATAAATAAGGTCCCAATTTAATCGAAAACAAACTCAAATAACTAGTAACGAGGACATCATATTGGCTAATCGATGATAAAGAGTGTCAACAAAGTTTAGTCGAATTCAAATCATTGTATAGGTGGAACAGCCAAATGGCATAAATTCGATAACGAATAAAAACGCTTGGACACGTCGATTTGTATTTCTAGATGCGCATTTAAAAAAAAATATATAGGGTGTGTCAAGTGACAGTGGCCGATACCAACTTTTTATTTTAAATACATCCCCTAGTATATTACTAGTCTTTTGGATTCTTCAGAAAATTCTAGACATAATTCATGTACGAAGTCCCATAACTATCTCCAAATATTTCGGAAATATTAAGTGTTTTCAGATGTATTACAGAAATAATCATTGAAAAAAGAAAATTATTTCATCTCACAAATTCCTAGACAAATTCGCTACATTACACTCAATACATCTCTTACATTGAAATTAAAGTTTTTTGTTTTTTACATTATTTCTGGAATAAAATCATTTTCTTTTTTAATTCTAATTTTTGTAATACATCTGATAACACTCAATATTTCAGAAACAGTTGAAGATAGGTATGGGACATTGTACATGAATTACGTCTAGAATTTTCTGAAGAATCCTAAAAACTAATAATATACAGGGGATTGCATTTAAAATGAAAAAGTTGGTATCGGCCACTGTCTATATAATTATTTTCTTGAAGAAAATGCGCATCTAAAAATACAAATCGACGTGTCCAAGCGTTCTTCCCAACACTCTCTCATTTAGGTACATTTGCCCAAATGTTTGTAGTTTTTGAATTTCGAGCCGAAAAAGGTCTGAAACGACAGGGTTTTACTTCCTGATGATGAATTCGAGGTCAAATTCAATTCTGTCCGTGGGACCGTCCATCCGGCGTTAGCACAATAACTTTCTCAAAGAGTGAAGAGGATGTAATCAGTGCTTTCAGCATGCGATCTGTGATGATTGAACTTCTCATTTTGACACTACTCACTACTAGATGTCACCATCTGTAGGATAATACTCGATAGAGTCTTAAATGTAGAAGTTTTTCAATAGGATGTTGTCTCTGAGGGATATGGGACACTGACGAGGCCTAATAAGGCCGAAACCGGTCTGTCTCTTCCCTCATTGACAACATCTTGAATAAATCATCCCAGTCCGCATGAAGAAGGTTCTGTGAGCCTATAAATTGAAGATTGTATTCATTCCGATGATTACTTGTATTTTCAATTTATCTATGTTTTAAAAAAAAACTTTCGAAGGGATTGTCCTAGAGACTTGAAATTTTCAGGATGAGTTCGGGTCCAAAATGGCTAGATTAAGTTCGTTAACCAGCCAAATCGTACAGGGTGCTCCATAAAATTTTTGTTCCTCAATATCTCAGACAGAACGAAATCCATCGAAATGAAATTTTGCGCCATATGCAAGATGCCCATAAAAAGCTTCATGGAAAAATTTGGTATCCATAGTGTGACTAAGGTGATAACAAAACCATAGAAAATTCAATTGAAATATTGAAAAGGAAAATCTTTATATTTCCATAACAGGATATTCGATTCGGGTGAATTTTTTTTGTGAATATAGAATATTATACTGAATTTTCATGCAAAATTTTGTGGCCATAGTGTCAACAGAACTATGGAAAATCAAAATGGAATATTGAAAAGAAGAATCTCCATCTTTCAATAACAGAATAACCGATTCAAGTGAAATTTGTTATTTGAATTAAAACTGATATACTGAATGTTCATGTAGAATTTTGAGGGGATCGCATCATCAGAACCATAGAATTTAATTTCTGTAATTATTTATTTTTTACATACAATTTTATTTTTTGAATAATTTCCAGAATAAAATTCCGATTGTGCCGAAATTCTGCATTGGTATATTTGGTATCAATCTTAAGTACCATATAAAATTTCAAGTTGATAGTCTTATTGCTCAACCAAAGCACGAGCGGTCAAAAACTCCCGCTCAAGGCTTTCCTTAAATTTTTCAATGAGAAAACAGCATACCTAACCAAGTTTACTTTTATCCACATCGCTGAATCAGTAATTGAATTACCTTTTATTTGATATATCGTAATCGAAATTTATTTCTATTTGAAAAAATAGAGCAGAGGGGGGTGCGCGTAGGGCGTGAGATATATCGAATTAAAAAAGCATAGGAAAAATTTCTTTTGAAATAAAGAATCGACGGATGCGAGGATTTTCCTTTGTAATTCTTTGTACAAGAATTATTGACAAATTACGTTACTTTTTGGCCCGCTGTATGTTCAACACGACTCTTGAAGCTGTCACGTGAAAGAATAATATATTTTAACAAACTGGAAATGCCCATTAATAAGAAATTATAAAATAATAGGACAATTAAACTATTTTCATTTCTGCTCTAAAAAAACATATTTCCGACAACGAAACTTCAATCGAATCGTCAAAAAATACGATACATCTGACTAATAATTGTTTCCATAAATACTGTTAACACTGATACCAGAATATTTGCGAATTTTACATGGATTTTTCATTGAAAAAGGAATGACTCATGGCCTGGTTTGCTTTTAGTCATAAAGCTACGTTGACACCGCGCTTTATTTTATTGAGATTTTATCAGGTTCATAACATGGTGTGAATTTCGATGACTAACCATGTTGTTGGAAGATAAAATAAAAGATTCTACACGAGTACGATAACAAAATGAAATGCGTAGGTTTTGCAGTTATCACATTCGAAAGATGTCTTCATTCAGTAGGGAAATTTGAACATTCTTTTATGTTATTTTAAGCGTCAGAACTACTTGTAGTTATTTATCCACAACTTCTATTAATGATTACGATATTCGGGTTTATTCCGAGGTTTATTTTGTAGCGAGTTTTTCTTTTATTGTTCCGGAATTGAATTCGATGTTCAGGGCGAAAAACCGCTGTCGCCGAATTCTCATGCATGATTACCTAGAAAAATTATCCATTACAACTGAGAATATGATGATAACAATACAGTAGTGGATGCCATGATGATATAATGACCGCATAATACCTATACAGTTGAATAACTCTCATTCTGAAATTTTCACAAGGTGTTAATTCGCATAAACAACATTATGTTCTGAAAAGAATGGGAATAATAATGAGGAAACTGAGTCGAAACAATACATCGTAGAACTTGAAGCGATTATGACATTTCCAAACATAATGTTCCCAATTCTTGGAATATGTTTTAATTACCTATATGAATGTAACATTAACATCAATGTATAATATGGAATGTTCAGGAAATTAAAAATAAAGAGTGGAGAAAGCAATCGATATTTTATAGGTACATTAATTATCCAAAAATAATAAGACAGGCACCATGGTGGTGAGTTTTGAAACGAAGGAGTTCAGAAACATATTATGTACCTCTACTTGAATTTGAATATCCTTAAATCTATTTAAAATTTCTTTGTTTTTGTTCATTTCTACCAATAGGTCTATCACAAACATTGTTTGAAGTTTCAAAAAGTTATGTTAGGTTAGGTTGGTTCGTTGACGTGTAATAACCTCGGCAATAACTTATTAAAAGTTTTCTTGAGTTTTCTGATTTCATAGTGCTGAAATTCACAAATTACATTTCAACTTAATTGGACATATTTCATACTACACCATTTCCAAGTGTAAATTAAGATTATATTCCTATTCTGTATTTCAAAAAGGTATATATATTTTTTATCAACATTTTGGAAATGGGCTACCGAAAGGAACAAAATTATGCTCAACATGTCCTCTAAAAAATATAGATATGTGCATTTTAACCCATGTTTTCGGCAGCCAACTCTCAAAAAGTTATTTTCAATATCACAGCTGCAGCAATTTTTTTTTAATTTCAAGAAAATATCAACGATACTGATATATATTTTTATACAATGAGAAATAACAGATTTGCACAGAGAAATATCTCACAGACTTTTCAAAAATGCTGATAGCCGACGTGAGAATTTCCGATTGTAAATTATAGTGCTTTTTCGATTTTGAGTTAATACAAGGCGAAAAAATTAATATTTTGAGAGATCTGTTGAAGACGACAAAAATCAGTCGTCCACAAAAACACTTACGTTCAATGTTAATATTGGATAAGTTTAAGTTCGAAAATGTATAATATTACTTATTCCACGCATGTTATTATTCCAAACTATTTAAAATGTCAGATATTCAGCAAAAGAAAATTTAGCGATCCAATTTCATTCACCATTTTCCGTTTAAACGAAAACACGAAATTAGAGCACATTGTTATTTTATCAACATCGTAAAAATCGGTAGTGAGTTGCAAGAATGTTAATTAAAGGAGCCATAAATATCTGGAATGTTATTAGGGTTTTTGTTTACTTTAGGTGAAATCTAGGAATATTTACGTAACATATCAGAGCAAATAAACTTATCTAGATCGGAGATGAGAATTTGAAAGTAAGTGCGTTAATACGGGCTGATTTGCACTGTTGAATACGCAGATGTCAAATATGTAACGAGATATAGAGGTACACATGAATTATGTAACATACCTCATTTCACTCTACTTAATAATTTTTTTTATCACTGGAAAAAATATTTAACGTTGGAGAGATATAGATCAAAAAAATTCCCAACTACTCACAATGTTTTAGAAATTTCTCATTCTCATCATTGAAAGTTGAATTTTTTTCTTCCTGGTATTTTTCTATATGCTGTACAGCATCTGGTCTTTGAAACGGAAAATAATTCAAGGCTCAACTGTTTTGAAGGTACAGGGTGATTGACCTATTTCTGATATAAGCTATCCTTATAGTTTTTAACGCAAAATTGTTTTTCGCAAACATATATCTACACTGAGTCAACATTTCGAACCTGACAAAAAGATACAATCGAGCAACCAATTTTATTGAATAAGTTCTTGGATTTTTTTCTCGAAATTGTTCGAATTCTTTGAGATATAAATCGCTAGCAAATTTCGTGGAAAAATAAAAACTTGATCAGAAGTTATGGACAAGTAAACTTTCGGCAGAAATATCTCGCAAAAAACCTCAAACCGAGGGGGTAACCACTGGGGAGATTTTCTGCTCCTGTGGTAGGAGATCCAGGGAGATCCGGGGGAGATCCAGGGGAGATCCGAGGAGATCCGGGGAGATCCGGGGAGATCCGAGGAGATCCGGGGAGATCCAGGGGAGATCCGGGGAGATCCAGGGGAGATCCGGGGAGATCCGAGGAGATCCAAGGATATCCAAGTCAATTTGTGTATCTTTTTCTCATATATCGGATGCAAATTTTTACATCAGGGTTGAATTTTATAGATCTCTCAATAACCCTTATCTATATGTTCGGACTTCGAATCACATATTTCCACTATTTTCATAGAGGAATACTATTACGTGAGATTTATAGGTTAATTTTATGCTTCGGTGTAATGCAGTGTATGAATATTCATATTTAAAATTGTTTAGGGTGTTTTGATGCTGGTATAGATTATTATATTCGAGGTAAGTATCTTTCAGTTTTAAATATGGTTCTTAACGCTTTGCTCACACGTTTGAGGCTTCATTTTTCCTGAATATCTTTTGCGCGCGAACGAAAGCGCGAACTCTGATTTTCGCTCTTTAGACCGAGAGCCAGCAAGAAAAACGACGTACGATTTGCTGAAAGAAAAAACTTCTTGAGAAGTTAATTAGTGTTATAAATAACATGCAAACGCAAGTACGGCGCCCTGTGGGTGTCGGCCTTGCGCTGCGCAATTTTTTGAAAATGACAGAAAAAACTTGTTTTTTGTTCTTGTTTTATACAAGTAATAGACTCAATAGTCAGAACATGTGAAGGTCCTATGCCATACCGATGCGGCTTCTAAAACTTAGCCTTTATATTGTACCTACTTAATTTCTCGCCCAATTCAAGATAACATAAAAAGTTACACGTTTAATGGTTTAATTAAGTATGACGGACAGTTTGAGGCGCCGCATCGGTATGACTTTGGACTCCATCATATTATAGCTATCGAATCTATAATATAAACAAGAACAAAAAAAAAGTTTATCTGACATTTTCAAAAAATTACGCAACGAAACGCTGACACCCACGGGGGATTTTTCAAATTGGAAAAATGTATTATCTTTCAGTATTCTCGTATATTTTCACACATTATGCACCATGATGTATCTTTAGAAAATTATTTTCACCTCGATTTTCATTTTTGATTTGCTCTCGGATTCAATTTATTTGAAATCAATTTTTCCCGTAATGACACAGAAATAGTGTACTCTCGAGTGTTGGTACTTTGTTTTTACAGTAATATATTCGACGCGTGTGAAACATCAACGGTTCCTGCCAGCAACGGTTTTTTTAGGGGTGCTCCGTAACCTCCGTAACTCATGATCCCGGAGTGTGGAAATCTCGGTGGAAATATTCCATTTCATTATCAGATAGTAATTTCACTGACTGTGACATATACAATCAATAATTATATCTGAAAATTGACTTTCGGGCCATAGAAACGACATAAGTGAAAATAGTGATTTTAAAAGTTGGGTTTATGGCGAGTTAGGGTTAATTGAATACATTCCAAAACAGGCCTTATAACATAATTTGAATGAATTTCTGCTTTGTTTATGATATGAACAATAGGTAGTGATGGATTAAATCCATTGTCGGGCCGTAGAAGGGATACGTAGGGAGCCAGGTGAAATGAGGTACCTGGATAAAATATAAAAAAGGGCCTTGTCACATTGTGAGAACAGTTCGCAAATGTTGATTATGATACAGATTATTGATTAATATGAACGGAATTGATTGTTGGGCTGTAGGAACGCAAAAATGAACTCTTTGAAAATTTCACCAGGTAAGAATAAGTTACCTAGATAAAATGCAAACAAGCTTATACCATGAATGAATAGATTCATTTGGTTTGATCTAATGTTCGATTATTGAGCTCATGGAATCATATGAAGTCCTTGTAGAGTTATTTTTTTTTTGTACCTAGTTCAGTTGAGTGATTCAAATGTAAAAAACATTGTGTTCAAGTATATCATGCTAATTCTTATTGAATCTGATTTTTGATTCAATAAATCGATACAATAATGAATTAATATCTCATCTGAAATAAAGAACTCATGAAAATTTTTTTCCCTGATTACAACAACCCCCTAGATCCGCCCTTTCACAGATTAGACTTCCGTATTTTCGCTTTCTACCTGATTATGGCATCAGTTTGTCAGGTAAAAGACCGTGTAATTTTTGCGGTTTCTGGGAATTCCCTGCCGTCCAGTATTATTAGGTCGTTCATTGTTATTGTTTTATTACGTTGTTTACGTTTATAGGCCTATTTGTAATATGGATTGTTGGATTTTGCAATATTTTTCCAAAGCTCTTAGAACATGCCTTGTTTCAATGCTCCAGAAATCGTTCATTCTTTTTTCTGGGGTATTGCATTGTCCGGTGGTGCTTCGGACGATTTTATTACTTTATTGGAGGTTCGTTTGCATTTATGAACCATTGTCATAATATGAATTGCTCGTTTACCTGTTCTACTTATTTCTAGTAGTTGTAAGGTGAGTTCGGAATTTCTGCGAATAGAAGCAAGTTATGGGTTTTTCCAATTTTTCGATGTTGTTACTTTCCTAGTAGCCCCCCCCCTCATTTTTTAGGTTTGTCCTTTAGAGGTTTCGGGTTAACACGAATTATTCGTTGCTCGTTGACACAACAGAAAGTGTACTTCGTTCCAAGTTCACGTTCAATGTAGTTAAAGTTCAGTCAGTGATATTCGACACAAATTTTTCGAACATTTAAGAAATAAAAAGAATAAGTTTTTCAGTGATTAATCTGCAAAGGTAAGTTTTTTATAAAGTATTTTCACAAGTATTATTAACTTCAATATTCGATCATTGAAAGCAATTCTTGGGATTCAAAAAACCGAGAATCATATGGAAAATTTTACGCAAGGCTTTTCGATTTTCACTTGGGACATCAGTTTGACTGTAAAAAATTGTCTAATGTAGTTATTTATACTAAAATTTTTAATTTTTCTCAATTGATGGTAAATAAATAAAAACTATTGTTTTTTCAAGCATAAAAACATCATTTTATGCTGTGAAAAATTAAATCTAATAATAATGTTATGCAATACCAGCTCGAATACCAGCCATAGAAAAAATACCTACATATATTCAATCATTGAAAGCAATTCTTGGGATTCAAAATCAATATCACAAAAAACTAATCATATGGAAAATTTTACGCAAGTCTTTTTCGATTTTCACTTGGGACATCAGTTTGACTGTAAAAAATTGTCTTATGTAGTTATTTATACTAAAATTTTTTTCATTTTTTTTAATTGATGGTAAATAAATGAAATCTATTGTTTTTTCAAGCATAAAAACATCATTTTATGCTGTGAAAAATTAAATCTAATAATAATGTTATGCAATACCAGCTCGAATACCAGCCATAGAAAAAATACAATATAAAAAACGAAACGTTAGCGACCCCATGTTTTTGGGACTTTTTTCTTAAACTCACTTAAGAAATCTCCACTTTTCGTTTGTACGTTCAATTTAGGAACACCCTGTATAGCCTATCTTTCTCGATAATTTAAGTTATTAGTGAATTTAAATATTATATCCGATTGTGTTGATTGATCTCTTGATATAATGGTAAGAGGTGTTCAGAAGAAAATTGTGAGGAGATCTAAGGAAATTCGGGGAGATCCGAGGAGATCCGGGGAGATCCAGGGGAGATCCGGGGAGACCCAGAGGAGATCCGGGGAGATCCGAGGAGATCCGGGGAGATCCAGGGGAGATCCGGGGAGATCCAGAGGAGATCCGGGGAGATCCGAGGAGATCCGGGGAGATCCGAGGAGATCCGGGGAGATCCGAGGAGATCCGGGGAGATCCAGAGGAGATCCGAGGAGATCCGGGGGAGATCCCGAGGGAGGAAATCTTTTGTCGCAAAAAATCTCAAGTGGTTACCCCCTCGCCTCAAACTTATTAATATTTTTTGTTCCATAGTCCCGAGCATTATCCACTAGGTAGATGGCTGACTAGTTGCTGGACGCCCTGTATCTCTTATGTGTAATGCCATTATCTCACAATCAAAATTTGTGATGGAGAATTTCTAAAATTTCTGCTCAAAAAACTTAATTATGAATGTATAATAATTATACAGCAATGATAATATAGCAAATAAATCTTAAAAATGCATTGCCTGTACTCCCTCAATATTCAAAAGTTAAACATCCACTATTTACAGCAATTTCCTTTCAAATTTGAGTGGGGCTACATCGTTCAAATCAACAATTGATGAGAAAAGCGTGCAGCATATATTATTTATACAATTTTCCATCGGTTTTTTATTACTTAATTGTTGCATTCAAAGATCCAATTAAAAAATGACAATAAAAATTGATATTAAAAACAAAAAAACCAGAGCCAATACGTGAAACTTAATGTTATGACCAGAAAATAAATCGTATCTTCTGAATTAATTTACGTATCAAATACTTTCCTCCTAATTATTATGAGACACCCATGTAAGTCAAACTTTCAAATTATTAATATGGTAGTGCACCTGAACCACATTCCAAACCGTGTAGTAATTTGAATATAAATAGCTTTTTTCAAGTACACCTACCAATAATAATTTTTTCGAAATAAAATCCTTAAGTAGCTACTAACGAGGTTCATAAATGTGGAAAAAAACCTTAGTGCAATTGGGAAATCAGTCAAAATAATCAAAAACGAGTTGCGACATTCAAAAATCTCGATTTGACTTCGTTAATTTGACCGTTACCATATTCAGCGAAACATTTCTTATAATGTGCTTCTTTAATGGCCAAGAAAAGTTACACGAAGAGTTATTTGGAAATTATACAAGTTAATGAGGGATTTCCACATTTAGGACTTAATGGAAATTTTCAACTATTGATCCATAAACGTTTTAATATTGATTTCTATATGAATCAATCAATGAAATCAAAGTAGTGAAATTAAAACTTTGGAAAAAAAACGCTGGGAAGACCTTCAAATTATTCTAAATAGTGATAAACCAAAAAAACAACAACAGCTAGCTGACATTTGCTCATGATTCAATGTAGCATGCTTGGTAGCATATTAATAAAGTTAAAAATGAACTATTTATATCATATTTTGCAAGCCTTTAGACATTGGTCAAGAAAAAATCAGTTGTTCACATTGAACCTTGTTGATCACAACTGTTGCCTTGAACTCTGTTCATTTCCTCGTTCCAATTAAATAAGTAATTACCTATAAATATACACATATATCAAGTTCATTGAACACGCTAGTGAGAGATTTCTGAAAATGATTAGCCTTTTTGCACTAATTAACTGTTTATTCGTATTCCTTTTATTGCATATTTGGATAACCTATATGATACGATTTCTTTGTTCGAAAGGAATTATCTCTTGTTGTTGTATTTTAAAAATTTGTTTCGATATCGACTCAACTAGGTATATTTGTCGTAAGATTTGAGAAAGCAGAACTCTTTTTCGCACGTTTAATACTTAAGCACATTGCAGAATATATGGCTATTTACCCAGAAATTATGTTAAATATTTATGTTAACAATAATAATTCGACGAAAATTATGGATAAGTTTTCAAAATAATTCACTCATTTTTTCCTATACTTACATGAATTACTTCGCATTGGATGAAAAAATCAGATCATATTAGAAAAAATGGCAATTTATATGAATTCTGAGATTTTTTGTGGCTTAAAGATGTACTTGTCCATTTTTGTATATAGCATTGGTTTCTTTTTTGAAATTTATAGTAGACGGTACATAATAGGAAAAGTAAGTGCTTCTACATTACATTGATTTGAGCGGAATTGAGTTAATTAGATAAGACTTTAATTCAATGTATTTAAATCCAAAATAATAATTTTTGGGTACAAAAAATTTAGTGAAAGGCCCCTCGCGCTCGTTTTGATGTCACATCAAAGTGTGCAGTGTTTTTGAGAATATTGATTGATTCTTCTGGTTCACTAGTAACTCTCTAGATTGATTAATCAGCTAGCTTATTAACCTGCATTTAAAGAATAAAATTTATAATAATCTATTGTAAGGTCATTTGGAATACTGAAATTCAAAGCACTTTTTTCCAACTCTAAAAACCGGTAGCATGAATATATTTATTATTTGCATTCCTCTAATAACTGTTTTATAATGATGCCATAGTAGAAAGATTCTAAGAAATATAATGTCTAATTTTTCAAACAACTTTCGAAGTATTTGATATTTGCAAGCAACTCATTAGTCACATTGATATCGGGAACTTTGATTATAGAATAAATAATTCTAAGAAATGTCGGAGCAATTCGAATGAAATTGGATAACATATGAATCATGCTGCAATAATATTTGTTACTTGGTTCTTTATTTATTGATACCTATTGGTAGATATAATACGAACTATCTGAATTTCATAGTATGTTTTTGTAAAATTCTATATACAGGTGTTTTCCTAAACATGCGGCAAAAATTCAGGGGATTGTTCCTTGGACTATTCTAAGAATATTTTGTCCTTTGATGATTTTTGAAAAACCTCTTCGTTTCAAGATACAGGAAACAAAATTTTAGATAATAACATTTTATCATGAAAAATTACATGAAAATTCAACTTAACCTACAAAAACTGTTGAAAATTACCACCTCTAGCCAAAAAAACGAATTCAAATGAAAACCGTGTTTAATCTGTATTCCTTTACTATTTGAACTTATCAATTTTAAGTCAAAAAACTGGCCGTTTTCAGTATTGGAATGTTGTTAAACAAATTTAAAAATAAATTGTACCTACTTAGTAAATACAGTGCGGTACGCATTTTTATTTAAACTATTATTAATTTTAAAAATATGAAAATGTTGTTCGCCCTGTATCTTCGAAACAAGAGGTTTTTCAAAATCATCGAAGGACAAAACATGCTTAAAATAGTCCAAGGAACAACCCCCTGAATTTTTGCCGCATGTTTAGGAAACACTCTGTATATGTAATATGTATTGAGAATCGTAAACAGGAAACTGAAAATATTTGAACGTAAAGAAGTTGCTCAAGAAAAAAATTGTAAACAATTCATATCGAATATTGGTTCTAAATTTTTTCATGTAAGGAAAATTATTTTAGTTTTATTTATTTTCAAATTATGTTTCGTCTGTTATTTATGATCTTTTTAATGCAAATGAATAAAAGATTGCACTGCTTGTCAAAACCGAATTCTATCATAAAAAGAATGAGGTTCAGGTAACTCAACACAAAACATCAGCACTCACGTGCACTGCGTTCCCAAACAAAAGAACGTGGACAAGTTTGTTAGAGAAAGAAAGTTTAAACAAGGCTTATCTACAAAAATATATTTTCCACAAATTTCTGTATGTGTGAGAAAAATTATTTTAATTTTACATATTTTTAATTATGTTTTGTCTCTTTTTCATGATTGAATGCCAATCTTTTCAATGCACTTTCAAGAAGATAATAATTTTTTTTATTGATACAAATTCAAAATTTCAAAGATTTTTAAAATTTTTTTTAAACAAATAATTATCAGCCATATAAATATCTGGAATTTGGATGAATAGTTATTAATTTTCAGAAATGTTGAGGCGTTTCGAATGAAATTTAATAACGCATATATCTTTGTGCAATAATATTTGTTCTTTATTTATAATTATTGTCATATTTTAAAATGATCTTAATTCCATGAAGTAGTGTTAAACACGAAATATAAGTGAAATCAAGAATTTCAAAAGGAAAAAAAAATTTTCACTTCGCCTGACAGGGAATCAGGTAAACAAAATAAATAAAAGATTGCACTGCCTGTCAAAACCAAAGGCCGTCATAACAAAGAATCAGGTTCAGGTAACTCAACACAAAACATCAACACTCACGATCACGTGCACTCTGTTATCAAACAAAAGTACGTGAAAGAGTTGGCCGAGAAAGAAAGAGGACACAAAACTCTTATCAGAAGTTTTTTACAAGTTTTTGGATGAAAAAAATTATTTTATATTTTGTACTTTTACTTTATGTTTTGTTTGTTTTTCATAAAATATTGAATGTCAAATGTTTTCAATGGTGTTTCAACAAGATAGCGATTTTTTTATTGTTACAATATTCAAATTTCAAAATTTTTTAAAATTTTTTGATTGATTTTGATTGATTTATTCAGATGAAAACTCTGAATTAGCTAGAACCCACCCTGAAGAACATCCTATGAGCACTCACCTCTTAAACACAGCCTCGTATTGTTTGATTTCTTTTCTGGTAAACTCGTGAAACTCAGTGTAAACATTTACAACCCTATACGTGACCTTAACACTATCTCCATTATCCAGTGCGTTGTTGATCTCTTGCCTCCTCATCAACACAGAATTCAATTCGTTATCGGCAGGCATTTTGTCAAAAAAAATCACAAAATCTCTTCTCCGCAATATCAAATCAACAAATTATTCTTGTTCTTCGCGTTGGTAGCACGTGCCAGAAAGTGAGAAGCCGGTTCTTCACTCGACGAATCAACGCGCAACTATGTTGTCCTATTCGGAAGGTAGGTATCGAAGTTGGCGTGGAATGCACCGCACGCTCGATTTTGAATTTGGCGCGTTAAGCGCAAGCGCGGGTTTTTTAAAGTGTGCGGAATCGGCGGGTCCGAACTCCGAATGCGGGGGATGCGAAACTGAAAGGCCTTGCCTTGCAGCGAAATATGGATTTGAGAGTTCGGCTCGATCGTTTTGCAGGTGCGTTGCTACTGGATATGGGTTGAACATTGGGTGGAATGTTTATGGTTATTGAATATGGTGCGACCTTCTGAAGTGTTATTTATCGATTCGAATTGAAAAATTTCAGTTATTTCTTTTTGGTCTTTCATTGCTATCTACTGTTTTCAATTATAAAGGGTTATCCATTTTGCGGTTTCAAAAGTAAACGTAAATAAAACACATAAAAAATATTTTTTATCGTGATATTTCTTTTTTATTATGAAGTTTGAACGTTGACATTGTGTGAACACTACACTACATCATTTAAATGACAACCACCCGAATTGTTGCAAGCATCGATTCTTTTGAGGTCATTTTCGACCACCTTTTGACACATATTGGGTGGTATCTCAGCCATAACTTGACGAATATTGTTTTTAACTACTTAAGAGTTGAAGGTTTATCTGCATAAACACGGTCTTTCGCGTAGCCCCACAAAAAAAGTCAAGCAGCATCAAATCGCATGATCTTGGTGGCCAGTTGATATCGCCGTCCACCGCCGGTTGTTCAAGCACCCATTCGACGTATCCACGATTTGATGTGAATGGTCGGCTGGCTTCAGTTGTTGTGTGAGCTGGATTTTATTTGGGTGTAGGTGTAGATCTTAATGCAAAATACGCCATAATGTGCCGTAAGACAGTCCTAATTCCTGAGAATGAGTGAATGACGAGGAATCGACAGATTCGGGTCTTCGGCAACAATTTCACTTACAGTAGCGATATTTTCAGGGGTACGAGCAAAACGATGATGCACAGGGCTTACAATATCTGTAACCAATCCAGTCTCTTCAAATTTCTTCACAATTTTACCAATTGCTTGCGTAGTTGGACGATTATGTAAACCAAAATCTGCTCTTAAAGCACGATGTGTTGCTGTGGCAGAATCGCCATTTTTGTATTAGGTTTTTACAATTTTCATGTGTTGTGCGATAGTCAAGCGATCCATTTTCATAAATGTCAGACTTTCAACTAAACAAAAAAATTTTTTTTTAAAAACTTCGTTTGACAGATATCGAATTCCAGCCGTATACTTTTGAAACCGCGAAATGGATAACCCGTTAGTAAATGTAATATTATATTGTCAAAGATAAATTTATAACAAGAATGTCCCTATAATATTTTTCATGACGAAGAAAAGGAGAAAAATTAAGAAAAGCCCTAAGCAGGAGCTTTTGATGAGCCCTCGTTCTTTGGTGGAGCAATAAGACATCTCAAAATTTTATATGGGATTTGATATTGATACCAAATATACAGGGTGTTCCTTAATTGAACGTACAAACGAAAAGGGGAGATTCCTTAAGTGATTTTAACAAAAAAAAGTCCCATAAACATGGGGTCGCAAACGTTTCGTTTTCGAGATACAGAGTGTTGAAGTTTGATTTTTTTTTCGAGTTTTTTTCTCATAGTATCTACACTTCACAAGATATTCAACTGAATTGTGCATAGATATTACATTTGAGAAATTTGAAAAAATTTCCATAAAAACTGACACTGAATTCATTCACCACAACAAACTGGCCTTCCTATCATAGTTACCAGAATTTCGAGAGAATCGTTCAAATTTTTTTTCTCGAAATCGTTGGTAGATACGACAAAACTACATGAGACCGAAAAGTTTAGTGTAAGAACAAAGCTTCTTTTTATAGTTTTTCAAATTAACAGTTGCTCACCAAAAAAAAGTTCTGCAGAAGAACAAGTGGCAGTGTTCTAGAAAAAATATCACCCTGTAGATCTTCTATCGAAATTGCCATGTCACGTGGTGAGAACTCTCAAATGTAATATCTATGCCAAATTTTAGTTGAATATCTTATGAGAAAAAGATTTGAAAAAAATTCAAATTTCAACACTCTGTATCTCGAAAACGAAACGTTTGCGACCCCATGTTTATGGGACTTTTTTTTCTTAAACTCACTTAAGCAATCTCCCCTTTTCATTTGTACGTTCAATTTAGGAACACCCTGTATAAATGCAGAAACTCAGCAAAATTGTAATTATTTTCAAAAAAATGAAATATGTAAATGTTAAATAATCAATAAATTAAATTTTATGTTTCTGATGTTGCGATTTCCTTGAAATTCTGCATGAACATTCAGTATGGTAGTTTTCATTCTCAAAATAGATTTCACTCGAATCGGATATTCTGTTATGGAAATATAAAGATTCTTCTTTTAATATTTCAATTGAATTTTCCATGGTTCTGTTAAGACTATGGCTACAAAATTCTGCATGAAGATTCAGTATATCAATCTTTATTCACAGAAAAAATTTCACTCGAATCCTTTCACTTCCATAACAGGATTTTTCTTTTCAATATTCCAATTGAATTTTCTATGGTTCTGTTAGAACTTTGGCCACGAAATTTTGGATGAACATTCAGAATATCGATCTCCATCCAGGAAATATGAAATTTTTTTTCAATATTTCAATTGAATTTTTTATGGTTCTGCATTGCATTAGCCTTGTTATTAGTATCTTGCATTTGGTCGTAGCAATTCATTCCAATTGGTTTCTTATTTTCTGAGATGGTGAGGAACAAAAATTTTGAAAGGCTATATTTTATGGAGCACCCCTGTACGATTTGGCTCGTTAACGAACTTTACCGAGCTATTTGGGACCCGAACTCATCCTAAAAATTTTAAGTCTCTTGGCGAAATATGAATTTGTGAGTTCGGCTTGATCGTTTTGCAGGTGCGTTGCTACTGGATATGGGTTGAACGTTGGGTGGAATGTTTATGGTTATGGTGCGTCGTTTAGAAGTGTTATTAATTGAATCGAATTGAAAATTTTCGACTTCTTTTTCGTCATTCACTACGGGGGGTTAGGTTTTATGGCAGTGGCTGTCTTTTATGAGGATCCACGAATTTATGGAAATTGGGGAATTTTTCCTATGGGGGTCATGACCCGCATGAGTCCCTCTCCCCATAAATCCGCCTATTTTCAAACATTTTTTTGAATATTTTCAGGGACAAATCTCTAATAAGGACATCCTTATCATTTTTTTCATGCTGAAGAAATACAGGGTCTCTATAAATGATTCTAACAACGCAGTTGGCTTCGGACCACTATAAATATTATATATATATAATATTCTGGTGTAAAATTTAATTTAAACAAACGATACTATGAGTTAAGGCCATTCCGAAAGAAATAGAATAATGTGACTGGAATTATAAATTTGAAGACTCTGCATGAGAAACGACAAGATAATTTTCAAAGACCCCGTATAACCACCTCTGTTGTCTTTTATATTATACGTTATTTTTTCAATAGCTTCGGAACTTCAAACTCAGTACCTATACAGGGTGTCCCATTACTCGACGTCAACCCGGAACCGGGTGAAAAGGCAAGTAATGCTGGTTGTCAGAAAAACATAAAAAATAATCTAAGTTGCATGATTTTAAAATAATGCGCATTTAAAAAAACACGCAAAATTCCACACCCTGTGATAGTCTTTTCGCTCCTATTGCCACAAATATCAACTTTTTTCCAACTTTTTTCTTTGCTGTGTAACCTTGAATAATGCTTGTCTAAACTGTAATCAAAATTTGATCTAGGTTTCATAAAATAGGGCTTACTTCTCAGAAAAAAATTCGAAATAAACAATTGCCTAGTTTCAACTGACTGTATTGAAAAAAAAATGTACTACGTAGTTTGGCATGTTTTTCAAAAGTTGGCGCATTTAGTAAGGATTCCATAACGGTTATAATACTTGTTTAATTGTAGCTGCCGTAGTTCAAATTTATTTTTGATTGCCTTTGAATACACTTTTTCGTTAACTGCTTCCCAGTAATAAAGTCCAATGGATTCAAGTCCGGTGAACGGTGCGGGCCGGCCACGAGATTGGACCAGAAAGTCCGATCCATCTTCCGGGAAAATATGTTATCAGAAAAAAAAATTTCCAGAGAAAATAATTTTCCAGAAAAATTCTTCGGAGAAAAATTCTCTGAATTTTTTTTCTGGTAACATTTTTTCCCGGAAGATGGATCGGACGTTCTGGTCCAATCTCGTGGCCGGCCCGTTGAATCCATTGGACTTTATTACGGGAAGCAGTTAACGAAAAAGTGTATTCAAAGGCAATCGAAAATAAATTTGAACTACGGCAGCTACAATTAAACAAGTATTATACCATTATGGAATCCTCACTAAATGCGCCAACTTTTGAAAAAACATGCCAAACCTACGTAGTACCTACATTTTTTTTCAATACAGTCAGTTGAAACTAGGCAATTGTTTATTTCGAATTTTTTTCTGAGAAGTAAGCCCTATTTTTATGAAACCTAGATCAGCTGGTATCAAAATTTTGATTACAGTTTAGACAAGCATTATTCAAGGTTACACAGCAAAGAAAAAAGTTGGAAAAAATGGATATTTGTGGCAACAGGAGCGTAAAGACTGTCACAGGGTGTGAAATTTTGCGTGTTTTTTCAAATGCGCATTATTTTAAAATCATGCAACTTAGATTTTTTTCTATATTTTTCTGACAACCAGCATTACTTGCCTTTTCACCCGGTTCCGGGTTGACGTCGAGTAATGGGACACCCTGTATAAGTTACTCAATAATTGCACCTAATAGAAAAAATGTGAAATGCCAAGGAATTGATTTATTGGTTGGGCGAGATTTCTTTATTAATTCAAAATAATGCAGGACTTAAGTTGAAAACATTCAAGAAAAGCTCTGAGGAAGTGCTTTTGAGCGCTCATTATCATTTTTTTTTGCATAAGACTTGAGATTTTTATTGGAATGATTTATTGAATGAAATATAAATGTACAAAAAAATTATATTCACAATCCTCTAAACCGTAGCCCAAACTAGTATCGAGGACAGTAAATACAAAATTCCATTTGAATTAAACAGTGCCTTTGTTAGCAAACTAAGTCTTATTGCATACATATTACATACACATTTGATGTTTGATGGAATCACAGTTCCACATCAAGACAAAATTTCAAAAAAGCGAACTTAACATTTTATTGAACAAGCGGACAAATTACATTACATCAACTCCAAGTATTATTTGATTAGAAAGATGCTAATTGAACTCACAGATTTTATGGAAGTAGGTAATTGATTGAATTTTTTGAAGCTTGTGCTATTGGGTTATTCAACCCTTTTTGGCTTTTTAGTTTTGTCTGATATAAGATTGATGTGTTCTTGTTTCATAACTATGAACATCTTTCGTGAATTTACACTCTGTATTGCACTTTTGTGTTTTATTTATGATTTTAAAAATTAGTTTACATTGTTCTGATTGGTATATGCAAATCAGAGAGAAGTTGTGTAAATGCATTTTGTGACGTTTGTATTTTTTTGAAGTATGTTTTTCCACAGGTTCCCCAAATCGGTATTAAGTATCTTATATGTGACATAAAATACGCATTGTAAACCTGAAATTTACTTTTTTTGATAAATAAGATCGAACCTTATACATGTATTATAATTAATTATTGTATATTATGTATATAGCCGAAACCATCAGTAGGTATTATCTTCTCGATAATGGAGTCAACGTGGCTTTTCCAGTTCAAATTTGTTTCCAACATCAGACCCAAGTACCTCGCCTCACAGATTTCTTGAAGTACAATATTATTAATGTTTAACTTCAGACTTGTAATTCTTTTGTTACTGATTATATGGATGCAAAATTTCATCAAGATTGAAATTGGAATCAAGTATATTTTGGAAATCATTCAAAAAATTAAATATGTACAAAATCGATGAGTACCTAAAACACCAATCCCATTCTTCTGATTTCACAAATCTTTTGAAAATTTGCATGATCATTCACTGCTATAATTTATATCCTCAAAACCGATAGTATTTTAATTGAAATTTTTTTCCTAGGAATATTTGAATTCATTTTCGATATGACAATAGACTTTTCTAGGGTTGTATTAACGCATTTCCCACAAATGCTTACTGCTTTGAATCGGTAAGTAATAGACATTTTACTGCAAAATTTCAGCTCGCTTGAATTTTAAAATTGGGAAAAATTTAATTCTATGGTTGTGATTACGCGATCCTTTTGTATGAATATTCAGTAAAAGAATCTTAACCTTCCAGATAAATTTCACTCGAATCGTTTCTTTGTCCTGAAAATATATGAGTGTTTTTCTTGTTAAAATTCCGATTGAATTTTGTAAGGTTCGGTTGATTAGTAAGTATCAACGAAAATTCTGTATGCGGCTTCTTATGATTATCTTGCATGGTAGCTGCAAAGTTTCATTTAGATCGGTTTCTTTCTGTCTTAGATATTGAGGAACAATGTCCACGCTATATGAATGACCCGGTACGATTTTGTTGATTAACGAACTCTACCGTGGCATCTAAAAATTGTCCCTACCCGGAAAATTTCAAGTCTCTAGGACAATCCTTTTAGAGTTATCGTGTTAGCAGACGGTCCTACGAACAGAATTAAATTTGACCACGAATTCGTCATCAGGGAGTCGAACCCTATCGTTTAAAACCATTTCGGCTTAAAATTCGAAAATAACAGACATTTGGGCAAAATGATATAACACTCTATTTAATAGAATTAGCGCACAGAACGAGAAGCAAAGGTCCTCTTTCACCCTCGTCCCAATTTTCCGATGGTTTTTCCATGAAGTCTATGAAAAAATTTCCGAAAAATGCCTTCGTTGTATGTTCCTTTGTTATTAATCTTTACTTCACTCCATATTTTTCTGTTTTTTGAGGCGTTCAAGTTTGAGTAATAAACGCATTTTAACAAGTGCAGTTCACTCGAAACAATATTTGATCTTATATTCTCTTCCAGAAACTAATAATCTCATTCTCGGAATTGAATTGTATTCTCTAGCAATCAAGAATTCAATAGAAAATTTTCTAATGCGAGTTTCCTTGTACGTTTTAGAAAGCTCCGATAATTGTTAACTCATACCCAAATGCTCGTAGAATACCTAATGCGGGTTACAGCATTCTTGTGCAAATCAGAATGACAAGGAAACCAGGAAAAACGCTATTACGTACTGTGGCGATCCGATATTTTGTTTCCGGCTTCCGAATACGCACGTATTAGGGAAAGAAGCGAAACCACATTTTTACGTGTTTCGCAAGAACAACAAATTCATGCTGATTTATATCAGTTTCCACCAATTTGAGATAATCTATTTTTGATTAGAGTTAGATGGTCAATTTCTTTTTATATTTGGTATTAATACACTACACAGACTACCTTATTAGACTGAATTAATAACAAGGGAAATATTGACTTTGAGTTTGAATATTCTTATACTTATTTTGGAACTCAATGATAGTTAAAGTTATAGACTATAGTCCTTTCACGAAAGGTTGAGCCGTCTGTTGGCCATGATAATTTGACATATTCCACGGTGTATATTAAAATTTTAGGTTATGATGTTTATTTTTTGTCAGATTGATACGCAATGTTGTCAATATTGCATAGAATTGTCTGATAACTCGTAAGCTTGTCGGACGAGGCCGGGTACATTCGGCAACATTGAATTTATTTTACGTTATGACAGCAAATACTGTCAACTTCAGATAAATAAAGAAACGCCTACTATGTGCTCAACCTTCGTGAACGGAGTATAGTTATAGTTTAAGAAGGGGTTACAATTCACTGCGATCTCAGGGTCTATTGTGCCTCCTTATACAGAGCTGTTCTGACCACACCCTTTACATCTCGCCTTCCAGTTCCAGAGAAATCCAATATCTGTGAAGGTTTCAATGAGGCTAGTTCCTCACTTTTACAGGTTTCCCGCCAAAGGCATTCTCTCTTTAGGCTCGCAATGCCAAAGCATTCCGTGACTAGGTGAATGGGGGTTTCTTGGTCCTCCCCACAGAACCTACACTAGTCAGAGTCCAATAATTCCATCCTCAAGAGGTGCTACCTGAGACGACAGTGTCCTGTAAGAAAGCCAGTGAGGAGGTGTAATTGTTTCTTACAAGATCCAAGATCCAGATATCTTTTCGATCTTGCTGTTTCAAAGTTCCGAAGGAACTTAGTGGAATGATCCATCCCTGGGAGATTCCGCCAGAGTTTTTTCCTCTCGGCTTTCTCCTTCTCCAGAAACTCCTTCTTATAGGTACATTTACCTATACCACAGAAGGGTTCTGGGCCAATGAGTGACATTCGTGCGCCCTCTTTGGCAAGTGTAGCTCAATGATACTTATTATCTTCAGCTTGACTGAAAAATGTTCAGAATGAATCGTAGGAAAAATTTCTTCTTATTTGATACCATAGTTTTTTTTTCTGATTGAAACAATATCGAATAAATGCACAGTTCGACGTAAATGTAATTGATCCATTTTAATGCATAATTTGTCATATTTTAATGATATTATGTCAAAATAAATGTTTCTAGAAAAATTTTAATGTTTTCACTCCCAGTCTCTGAAACAGAAATGATTAAAAATTTTTTCAAAATTTTTTCTGGGAGTGGAAACCTAAAAAGTTTATTTTTTTAATTATTTCTGTTTCAGAGACTGGGAGTGAAAACCTAAAGAGTTTTCTAGAAATGCAGAATGTTCCCAGATTATATTTCAATCGATATCTAAAATGAATGTTTTTTTTGTGCCAAATAAAAATGATTTTAATCAAAAATCAATACTCAATTTATATTGAGGTCAACAGAAAAAATTGTATAATCACATTTTAAGTATTAATTGATATAAATTCTTGAATTAAATGGATCTTTATTTTTTTGGATAATAGATTCATTCGACATAACATAAATTTATATGAGTCTATATTTCTTTAGATAATAATTCTACCAAAGTTCGGAATGAAATAGAGCATGTGAAAAATTAGAAACAGATATCTGAAAAAAATATAAATAATAGAAGCTTATCGGCCATGCAAATCAACCAATTCTTGTCAGGTTATTAGTTTAATAGGTATGCTCTAATTACGTTATCGCTACAACTTATCCAAAAATTCATAATTCAAAAATCGATCGATCATATCTTATTCAAATAGGAAATGACAAATTATTGAAAGCAACATTTCATAACTTCGATAATCTCTTCGTAACTAGTACTAAATTCAAATTGGACTAATGAATGTTATTTTAATTAATTTCGCATAACTGAATAGGTATTTACTACGATTACAGTTCCTAGCAATTATATTTCGTTTGTTATTGTATATTAATCTTAGAAAATATTGATAAAATGAAATGGTGATAAGCAGAACGGTTGAATATCGAGAAAGAAACTTATTTTTCAACATTTTGTGGCGAGTTGGAAGTGTTGTATTTGTAAACTTAACATGAAGATTTATTACAGTTATTATGGTCATTTTTCTATTATTGATATAATCATACTCGTAGTAATGAGTTGCATAATGTGTTGATGGAGGAAAATTTGTTCGAGAAGACGAATATGTGCAGTTCGTACATTATATTAAAATTGTTTATGAATCTGGCACAAATCTTATCATTCCACAAACTTGTATTCAACTATTCTGGCGTATGAAAATTGAAGTTTTAATATTATAGGAACTGATTCACAGCTGACATTAGGTATACATTTGGTTTTTTTTATGATATTTATGTCGATATCAAAATAAAAGGTCGGTTTAACTTATACAAAATTGAACAATGACAACCCTTTTTTAATGTATAATTGTCATGCTAAACCAAAACACAGAGTATTCACAAGCAATACGAGTATTGTAACAACTCTAATGGAAGAAAGAAATTCATTATTACTTACATTACGCTCACGCTTTAAAATATCTTGACCATTAGTCGCTCGATTAATAGCCGAGTTGATTACAAGGTTTTCCGATCTAATATGAATTGTGTATGAATTCTAGATTGAAATCATGGAGGTAAAGGAAGGGGAGGAAGCATATTATCCTATATTTATCCTATATTCATTAAAGCACCCATTCACTGAATAAGGAATCTTTTTTAACTTACACTTAATATCTTTCTGCTACAACTGTAGAGAAAGTGAACAAGAAATGAGGAACAAATAATAAAATTCAACGTTTAAAAAGTTCGAAGTCAGCCATATTGGTGTCCCTCCTTTGTTTTGTGTTGTTTTGTTTACGTGACACTTGTCAAACGTTAGGCTCCCTCCACTTCCTTTACCTCCATGATTGAAATACATTCTCATTTTGCACGAGACTTACACTTGACATATTAACATTTCTATGTATCTTTGTTCCAGTAGAGTTTTGACGTTACTCGTACCTAGTGCTTTTGAATACTTTGTGAACGGTTGCCATGAGGATTGAACAATAAAATAGCAGAAATTCAGCATTAAAATGGGTCATTAGTGATCAATTTCGTACACATTAAAATCACCCTTTATTTTGAGATCGACAGAATAGATTGTTATTGAAAAGGAAATACAGGAAGGCAGCGAAGGGTATCCGGTTGGTGGTTGATAAAAAAAGACACTGACAAAATACAAAATTTTGGAGTGAATTGAAATTGTGATAATTGAGCCATTTCATCGGGCTTCCCACTATTTTTTCTGAAGGAAAATCATAAAAGGTTGTTATTTTCAACCCCTTATAATAAAGCTAAGGGATCAAAAAATAATGTGTGAGTAACATCTACTCAACGAATATATTATGTATAGTTTTATGATTCAGGTTTTTTTCGAGGACTATTAAAAAAAATAAAAACTGTCAACTCGTCATCGCCTTCCAAAGGATGTATCTGGAAGGGGGGTCGATTTCGAAAAAAATTTATATGAACTAAACCTGCTAATTTTCATTGAGGAATAATTCCCTAAAGGTTGACGCTCACTTGGACTAGACGAGACGAGACGAAGCGAAGAGTTGTTTTCCGCAGGCACGATTTGCACTGAATTAAATGGGTAGACGCTCACTTGGGAGGCGCGAAGCGAAGATCAGAATCGTTAGGCGCGAGGCAGATTAGACGCGCACTTGAAAGAAGCGAAGCGATCGGAAGGAACGAGTCGTTTTCCGCTGGGATCTTTTGCATTGAAATGAATGGGTAGACACACACTAGGAGACGCGAAGCGAGGAGCAGCGAGGAGGCGAGTCGTTGGTCGCCAGGATGATCTTTGGGGCATGTGAGCGAAATTTCTCGAGGCGGCAAGTAGGTATCCGACGGCCGGAAACGGGAAGTTCGGCGCGCTGTATTTCCAATTTTATACTCGAATTTGGTCAATGGGAAATACACAGTTATTTTTGAATTTATGTGAAATGAGTTTGTTTTAAATGGCTCATGAGAGTGTTGGTCAGAGTTTTCTCGATTGAGATCTGGAAAAACGAAATTTATATACAAAACGAACAACACTTATGTATTTTGTACAACTGTGAATGTGAATTCAATTCGTCTAAACTCAGAAGGATAGGTATTTTATTATGTAAATACAACAAAATATTGAAGAACCCTTCTTCCGAAGAAATTAAAATATCTGATAGAATTGGAAAACTGTGGAATAATTTCTTCGAGGGATATATGATCTGCAAACATTGAACTTTCGTACTACTTGCTTGTTTTTTTAATCGGTTAAAGAGAAAATAAACATTTCGTATCAATTATTTGTATTTTATTGTATGCCTGATGAAGAACTACGAGAATTTCATTGGAAAATTCCCAATTAAAACATGATCATGACCAAAACACGCAGGGTGAGCGAGATATTGATCGCAACTTAATTTTTTCGGATTATTTTTAAGGCAAATCCAATTCCTCTGAATATATTTCAAAATCGAATTAATCGATGAACATGACGAATAGATTGACGTAAATAGCTCGAGTTCGAATAGTTCGATATAATAAGGTAACATCTAAAATAAATTTTTAGGCTGTATAAAATCGTATATCGCCCAGCTATGACTGATATACAGATAAAAATTGCTAATAATAATAATCTCAGCAAACATTCGCGGTTATCATCTCGTAAATCGGTTGAACGAATAGGAAGGATGCGAATTGGAGTCATAGTAATTTCGTACTTGTATGAATGGCCCATGACTCAATGTGGATTGTGGTGTATAACAGGAAGGAAATAAAGGTTAGTATAGTACAATGAGCGTATGAACACTGATTGTTTTGTAGAGTTCACTCAATTACGAAAAATTTCTCTTAGGAAATTATATGTTTGTTGAATTACTTGCAAATGCATGAATCTCACATAAAATACAGAAAGAGTTAATATGAATTCAGGGTCGTTTCCAGTCAGTTGGCTTGAGCGGATGATTCTGAAAAAGATAGAACTTGAAAAGTTAAATTTCAAAACATCATAAAAAAAAAAAAACAATCAAAAGAGTTCTCTCAATGTAGACTATGGAGTATATATATATATATATTCGTTTGAATTTACACATTGCCATATTCTTATAATGATAATCTAATTCTTCCTCGTGAGTCTTGTATTCATGAGGAGTCTTCCACTTTATGTATTAACTTCTACTGCAGCTTATACCTTCAATGGTCCAATAACTTATTTCGTCGAATTGGCATTTTTGAAATGGCAAAGTGCTCACCAGGAGATCCGGAGACAGTCTGGTATTCGTTGTTGCTATTCATTCAGAATTACCCTGGAGGCACGTGTGACAATATATCACGGACGCGAATAGCTTTACCCCCATTAAAAATACAAAAATTTTGAGGAGAAAAAATGAAGGGACTAACTTGAAATTGTCACTTTGACTATGGAGTATAACAGGAAGGAAATAAAGTTGAGTATAGTAAAGGGTTTTCCAATAAGAAATGTTATTTTGATATTCAAAGAAAAATGCAATTTTCAATATAAATGATCCGATGCTTATTTCATTATAAAGAAGAAGCTATGCTGTTAATAGTAGAAAATAACATTAGGCTAATGACCACCACGACGACGCTTGCAGGACCATATAATTCTAATGAAAAATTTCCATAACCAAATCGCAAAGTGGCTGCCCTATGTCCTCGATAGCCTCACGAATTCCATCTTTGGGGTCTTGAATTGACGCTGGGCTATTTGCATAAACCTTCTCTTTCACGTGGCCCCAAAGAAAGAAGTCGCAAGGTGTTAAATCACAAGATCTCGGTGGCCAATTGTGATCACCTCTTCGAGAGATAACACGGTCCGGAAACTTTTCTCCCAAAAGATCAATGGTTTCGTTGCTTGTGTGGCACGTGTCGTCTTAAGACCCAAATCTGACGTTGTGGAATGCCTAATTCCAAAGAACGACGAGAAATGGACAAACTTGGGTTTTCTTCAACACTTTCGGCTACAGCAGCAATATTTTAGGCTGTTCTTGAGCGACGTGCACAGGTTTTATTCTTCACATCACTAACTGGTCCCAACAGCTCGAAATTTTCCACCAATTTTTTTATTGCGGTTCGACAAGGTGCTTCACGACGACCCGTTTCTGAGAAATTTTCACCATTTTCATAGTGAATTTTAATAATTTCAATACGTTTTTGAAGCGTGTATCGTTCCATTTTATTAATGGCGTAGTTTCTACTTGTCAAATGTCAAAAATGACAGCCTCAATCGTGACATCTACCGAAATAGGGGGCTATTCAAAATAATACCTCTCATTGGAAAACCTTTACAATGAGCGTACCAACTAGATATCAAACACTGATTTTTTCGCAGCGTTCCCTTAATTATGAAAAACTTCTCTTAGAAGTTCATGCTTGTTGAATACTTGCAAATAATATGAATTAAGCATAAAGACAGGAACAGCTAATATGAATTCAAGGGCGTTATTTCCAGTCAGTTGGCTTAAGGGAGGTAATTCCAAATGAAGTAAAAACTGAAATACATAGTTAAATTTCAAAAAATCATAAAATAAATAAACGATCGAAAATTTTATTTCAATGTGGACTGTTGGTGTTCAAGAGTGAGGAAATAAAAAGGTGATTATAGTACAAGTGAAGTTGATTACAACACTGATAGTTTGTTTTCGAATTACTAAAAATTTCTTCTATTAAATTATATGTTTGTTGAATTATTCAAAAAATAACAATTACATATAAAATGCAGGAAAAGGCGGAACAGCTGATACGAATTCAGAGGGGCGTTTCCTGCCGATCGGCTTATGGGGGTAATTCCAGAAGAAGATAAAACTTGGACAGTTTAATTCCAAAAAATCATTAAATAAATAACCGATCGAAAAATTTCGGTAAAATTATATCATCCTGTCCATAGGAATAAGTGAGTAAAAATAATCTTACGGTTTTATCTTATATTACCCAAATATTATAAACATAGCTCATACAGGTTGGAATTACTGTGTAGTTGAATGTCACTAATTGGTGATTATCCTTATGATTTCATCTTTTATATATTTCGTAAACACTCCTCAGCTATATTCATTACCAACTTTTCCAATTTGATTTTCTGTTTTTCGATTTACAAACTCAAATATAAAAATAATACCTATCACTTCATGATTCTTCAGTTCACCCAGTGATGCGAATCGGTGGATTTGTCGAGGACATTCCAAATAATTGGCCATCTAAATTACAAACAATAGGAAATTATCAGTTCGCTGCCATTTAACACCTTGACAATAAAAGAGCTATGGATGAGCTTTCAGCATTTCACGCCCTGATTAACTGTACCAAATGAGGTGTACAAAGTGCACCTGTGAAAATTCACTGCTGAATATCAAAGTACCCTCTGCATTATCTATTTTTAGCTCGCAGTTTTTTCAACCAACAACCCTTCCGAATATAATGTCACCCTTCAGCATTTTCACCCTATAATAGGGGGGGGGGGTCGGTTACATATATGCAAATTATCCTTACTCCTCGCTGAATCGACTTTGTATTAGATTTCGTGGCTACGACTTCATTGGATTGATATTTCCTCTCATAAAGTGTTGTGGTAGCCAGTGGCGGAGCTAAACGAAATGTGAAAGTGGAAACATCAATTCAATTTCATCACTTGACCATTTTTTCAGCTGGAAAACTGAACTCAGACATCCAAGATCCACTAAGTACTAACAGGATAGTTTTTTCTTCATTTCCAAATACATGATAAGCTCTTTCACTAGCAAATACTTCAATGATAAACAGCAAATTTCCAGGGATGGTGGTGAAATAAAACAAGGCACGGTTTGGCGAGTTCTGATAATTTTCCTCGAAATTTATATTGGATCTAGAACTTTGAATTCCAACAGAATTTTATTATTGTTTTATTTTATTGATTTCTCATTATCTATTGAAACTTTCGGGTATATTTTATACAGGTTGTTGGTTGGTTTATTTTGCATGCCAAAATGATGGCAAGTTGCTATAGCTAAAAGTCATAATGAAAATGGTTCATTTTCCCACATACCTAAAACTGTCAATAAATAATAGATTTTCAAGCCAACAAACTCAATGTAGGTATGGAAAATGAAGCAAATGCTGACACAATCTGGCAGTTAGCATCAAATTTGACCGAGAGTTCAGTTTTCTTCAGGTGAAAGCCCATGAATTTAAATAAATTTATTTAATGGCGTTTTAAGGATGTGAACCTTTGGGTTTGAAATTAAACATATTAGGGCTGTCTTTGAGGATTTTGTTTGGACCATATGATTTTGTTTACATCAGTTTTGTCGTGCTCGAATTGTGGATAATTTTTTTCATCTAAATTTTTGGGACAACCTGCTAGGTTATTTGAAACAATCTATATGCGTATAAAAACTGGACGTTGACGTACATAAACATCTATGCCCATGCCGGGATTCGAACCCAGGACTACCGGGCACCACGGTCAGGAGTCGTACCCACTAGACCACCAGGGTCGGCATTGTGATACTTCAATAATATGAAAGGTGTTCACTTAATAATATAATAATAATAATTGACTTTATTTAGTAGGGAAAGATACAGTGCTGATACAGGAATAGAACATGAATATATATGCACATATATACATATTAACCCTACCAAAAGGCGAAGTCTAGCACAAAGCTAATCAACTTAACCTTGATCAAACCTTCTTCAAACGAAGGCAGTTGAGGAAGGGAAACAAATGAAGAGATCTTGGCAAATGGTCTCAGGAAAAAATCAGGCCGAATCATTTCTCTCTTACTAAGCGAGCTGCCCCAAAATGTTCTCCCACTCAGTAAAACCTTGTAATTTTATAGAATCATGAATTATTATGTATTCTTCAAGTGCGAATCCACCATATTTTAAATGTTTTTGAATTGGAACCCAAATAAAATAAATATTTTATGAAGACTAGTATATACAGGTTGGGAAATTCACATCTGAAACATACGATATATAATGGATGGTCAAGACAATCACGTGCTGTAACACTCTTATCGTATAATTGCATAATTCATTTAGTATGGTAGGCAACACTAAATACTTGAATTGAGTATTTTGGGCAGCCTGACAAATTTAATAATTCTACCGATTTGGAAATTCACATCGAAAACATACCATATACAAGGCATCAGACAGAGAAATCTTCCCTCCAGTTGCACAGATGAATAGGCGAGATAATCAAGTGCGATAACTGAATGAATTCAACTGTCTTACTGCAATAATCTAGTCTTGTCTCTCTCTTATCGCAGTATGGTAGGGAACCTGCACTAAACGTATAGAATTTTTAATTTGTCAGGCTGCCCGTAATACTCGATTCAAGTATTTACTGTTGCCTACCATACTAAAGAATTACGCTCCTCTAAACGATAAGAGAGAGACAAGACTAGAATGATGAAGTAAGACAACTGAATTCAGTGTGTTACAGCAAGTAATTGTCTCGACTATTCATCTGTGCAACTGGAGGGAAGAATTCTCTGTTTGATGCATTGTATATCGTATATTTCAGATGTAAATTTCCAACCCTGTATACGTGAACTGCAGGTTCCCCACCATACTGCGATAAGAGAGAGACAAGACTAGGTTATGCAATAAGTCAAATGAATTCATTCAGTTACAGCACGTGAATATCTCGACTATTCATCTGTGCAACTGGACGGAAGAGTTCTCTGTCTGATGCATTGTATATCGTACGTTTCAGATGTGAATTCCAAATCTGTATACTATGTAATCACAATAACATTCGATGGGATTGTCCTAGAGACTTGAAATTTTCAGGATGAGTTCGGGTCCCAAATGCCTGGGTTGAGTTCGTTTACCAGCCGAATCGTACAGGGTGTTCCATAAGATATGGCCGTTCAAAAATTTGTTTCCCCATATCTCAAAAAACAAAATCCAATCAAAAGAAAATGATACGGCTGAATGCAAGATGCTCTTAACAAGCCACATGCAAAATTTTGTGGACGTATTAAGAACAGAACCATAAAAAATTAAATTGGAATATTGAAAAAAACTTCATATTTCCATGAAGAGATATCCAATTCGAGTGAAATTTATTTTGTGCATGGAGATCGATATACTAAATGTTCATCCAAAATTTCGTGGCCATAGTATTAGCAGAACCATAGAAAGTTCAATTGGAATATTGGAATAAAGAATCTTTACGTATCCATAATATCTGATTCAAGTGAAATTCATTTTGTGAATGAAAACTGATATACTGAATGTTTATGCAAAATTTCGAGAGGATCGCATTATCAGAACCGTAGAATTTATTTTTTTATTTATATTTTTGCATATATCATTTTCTGAATAAATTCTAGAATATAATTCCGATTGTGCTGTGGTTCTGCATTTATATATTTGGTATCAATCTCAACTCCCATATAACATTTTGATTGAATGGTCTTATTGCCTCACCAATGAACTAGCGCTGAAAACCTCTGCTCAGGGCTTTTCTTCAATTTTGAATTTTGTGTTTTCCCCGATATCCTCTTCTTGTCCCAGAAGTCAAATGGATGTGAATTATTTACTCATATCTTGGTAAAATTAGCCGCACAATGGGTATATTTTCGAGGAAATTCCCATAACGGGACAGCAGAAAACCTATAGAATTGCGTCGAGCTAAAAATTCAACTTTATTTCTTTCAATTCATTACATAAATTAAAAAACGCATTCGAAGGCGTTGGTAATAATATTCAGATTAAAATGCTCATTTCTGTTTGGGGTGTACAAAAGCATCATTGTTCAATAACTCTGGAGATCCAGACCAGTAGTGTCTACCGAATTTCTTGATATTGCAAATTAATCTTAATGATAGATAATAGACTATTTCGACTATAGAGAGGAAAGAGAATCCAACGAATAGTCCAAGGAGACCTCCACAGTTGGCAAGGAAATCAGTCTGACCATACAATTCATTTCTTTCTGATGTAATAAATTGTTCGTCCTTGAAAAAGATGTTCAATCTGGTCATTTGCACCCTGCAAAGCAAAAGTTTGTCATGAATTGAACCAAAATGCATCAAATCAAGACGGTACATAAGTACAATAACAATTTGTATAAAACTTTTTTAGGTTTTCACTCTCAGTTTCTGAAACAAAAACAATTGAAAAATTTGTAATTAAGGTAAAATGCTCCTGCGCAAATCCATGCACTGATTTGTCAGAAGCAAATTGGTTTTGAAAAAATTGTTGCCTAACAGTATAACTAAAAAAAGGAAATAAATGAAAAGGATAAGGTAACGTTTCGGTTTCTATATCAGACTTTTTCTTCAGACAAACTTGGAAAATCTTTTTGTAGTCTAATTGACATTGAAAGTTGTGAACACAGAGATATGTTGATTCATTTAATTCATTAAATTTCCTGATGTCATTTCTTTTTCAATAAATCAATCCAAATACGTTCTATTCCAACAGAAAAATTAGCCGAATTATCTACTTCATCTAACAAAATACATGTGGATTCCTTAATTTTTTTTATAATTATCAGGTTCCATCATTAGAACCTTTGTGTTGTTCCAGTTCATCATATGATCTCCACTATTTGAACATACATGATCAGCGATTTGTGATCTTGTAATGTGTCTATTTTTGATTTTGTTCTTATGTTCGCGTTTTCTTATTTCTAAAAGTCTTGATGTCTCTCCTGTATAAGATTTTCCACACATACAGGGAATATTGTAAACACATTTTTTTGACTGTCTCATTTATTGGTTTAGTTCTGGTTAGAATGGATCTCCAATCATTTTGTGTTTTGAAAATAGCTCTTATGTTGAATTTGGAACCGATTCTTCCTATTTTTTCTGAAAGGCCAGGAATATAAGGAACGACGTTCAATAAATTTGGTTGTTCTTGACAGTTTTTCTTTTCGTAGGTACCTGATCATCGTTAAAATTTTGATTAGATGATTTTTTGTTCTTTCTATTGAATTGGGTGGGTGTTGATTATCTAGTAGAAACTCTTTAATGAAGACAATTTCAATATTTCTAATTTCAGGTGTAGATGAAATCAAAAATGCTCTTTTATGAAGTGTTTTTATAATACCTGTTTTAACATTCAATTGATGAGTAGAATAAAAATTCAGATATTTATCAGTGTCATTTTGTTTTCGAAGTACTTATACTTGTTTCAATATGATCTATAAATTTTTTCATAAGAACATCTAGAAAATAAAGTTGATAATTCTGTTCTAATTCCATCGTAAATTTGATACTAGGTTCTTTATTATCAATGTGATCTAAAAACTTCTTCAATTCCTCTCTGCCGTGTTACCAAATTACGAGTATCATCTATACCTACATATCGCCACCAGTCTTTGGTTTCAGTGAATAGGTGATATTTTTCTTCGAAATATTCCATAATTATATTGCTCATAATAATAAATGCCTTCATTGGAGCTACTAGATAATCAATACCCACCAAATTTTATAGACACAATTCCAAAAATTTTTCAAGTTTGTCTGAAGAAGGAGTCTGATATAGCCACCGAAACGTTACGTTAACCTTTTCACTTATTTCTTCTTTCAGTTTTACTGGAAGGCAACAATTTCTTTAAAACCAATTTGCTCCTGAACAATTTGTGCAAGGATTTACGCATGAGCATTTCATCTTAATCAAATATTTTTTTAAATGTACCTATCTGTTTCAGGGAGTGGGACCGAAAACCTAAAATAGTTTTCTAGAAATGCAGAATCCTCCCAGATTATACTTCAATCGATACAATAAAAGTTGTTCAACTGTTCAAATATTTCCCGATTTTCATTTTTCTCAGATGAAGGTCCTTAGATCGAATTGCAGAGCATGAAATTTTCAAAAATGTATCTTTCAAAATGGCTGAGATAATTCATTGGAACAGGCTCACTGAGACACCCGGTATAGTGAAGTCTATAATGATTTACATGGGTTTGAGATGAAGAATTACCTACCCTGGAAATTCACTGAAATTAGTTCTAAAAGCTTGAAAGACTTTTTGCCAATTGAAGTCAGCTTGAGATGTTTCAGCATTATAACTTAAGGTTGTGCATCCAGGTAGGCAATCGCAATCAACAACCTCTAGGTCTACTTCTTCGGGTTCTAAGTTTTGAGATTGAATGCCTTGATTAACTCGTCGACTCATCAGTTCATCTGGAAAATTCATTAAAATATTTTGTTATTCAGAAATTAGGAATTTTCAATTATTTTCAATTCACCTTACTACTTTGGAAATTTACTGTAGTCGTTAAAAATATTGGCAACACTTCAAATAGAAAGTTTCAATTGATATTGAAAAAGAAAATGAAACACATTCTTTTTGATTTATGAGTTGCTTCTGAGCCAATGTGTGTTCGTTTTGTTTGAAGCACGTGCACGTAGCTTCTGAGTTTTCAATTACTATATGACTTTACACTGATTGATTGTAGAAAAAAGGAGCACCAAAAAAATCGATCCACTCCACTCCCCATATTCATGAATATATTATTTCAAGACCAATTCTATTGATTTTTTTCTATTGTATGTGGGTGCATCCTTCATCAATCACCAGTTTTAAATTTCAAGAATAACCGGCGTACGTCATTTTATACAGGGCGCAACAAAATCTTTTTTTACCCTATTTTAGAATCACCTCTGGTGTGTTCCAGTTGTTCCACCGTGTGATTTCTTAGTTTATCATCAAGACACATCTTCTTTTGACAATTTAATTCTTCATATATAACAATAGCTCAATCTTTTAAAGTTACAGGGTTTTCAGAGCAACATTAAGTGCTGATTCACAATGGACGTAACCATAACGAACACGTAAACGTACTTTGTCCGTGAACGTAATGGTGTTCAGAATGGACTTTGGGCGCAGTAGCAATTATAGACGTTTTTGTAGAGTAAAAAGATGTTTCTGTACCTTTATAATAAGTGTTCTATGAATTTTTTGACAATTGATTATTGTGAAGTGTTGTCATTAACCAAAAATGTATGAAGTATTAAGTCTGTTTTTATTGAGACGATGTTTGAAAAAAATAAAAGAAATTGAAGAGCAAAAGTCTGAAGAAGAAAAAAACGACGTTGGTGGGTTAGACCTACAAATCTAGAAAGAATGTGAACAAATTTCTATAATTAAACGTTAGAATTACGCCAATTACGGACTACCATAAGCTCAACGTAAATGTCAAAATAACAGAGCCTATTGTGAACAGTTCCATATTGGTTCAACTTTGCGTTTTTCGTTTACGTTTCGGGAGTTTTATGGTTACGTCCATTGTGAATCCAGCATAACATCCACAATTTTGCTATGGCTATGAAAGTACTGCCACAGATTTAACCTTGAATCCGAACGTTATGAAAACAAACTGAAAACTGAGTGAAAGAATAAAATAAGAAAAGTTTTAGCGCGACATGTTCTTTGGTATGCACCGTTTATTGGAGACGATTTTGTGTTAAGGCTCTATAATGCCCGACCGCATCAATCGCATGTGGCTAGGATTGCCAGGGAGTATTTAGCAGAGGTTAATATCCAAAGAATTTTACTGGCCTGCTCGAAGCCCAGAATTGAACCCAATTGGGCATGTTTGGATGCTCCTTTTAGGAAAATTTAATCTCTCGTACCAACTCCTGAAAATTTGAAGCAGCTCAGTGTTCCTATTATTCAATCAAAACGTTATTGAGGGCATGCCAAGACGAATTGCTCCTTTTATCCGTGCCTGTGAGGAAAGCATGTTTGTTTTTTACATAGTTTTTATTTTATTTTCATTAGGTCAGAATTTTAGGTTGAATTTGTTGATGTACTATTGTACCCTTAGAGAAATTCAATATTTTACTGAAAACCCCGTGTCTTCAAAAAAATAAAGCTATTGTTATAAATGGAGAATTCAATTGTCAAGAGATGTGTCTGGATAATGGAAAAAGAAATCACACGGTGGAACAACTGGAACACACCAGGGGTGGTTCTTAAGGGTAAAAAAACAGATTTTGTTTCACCCTGTATATAATGACGTTTGCCGAATTTTCTTGAAATTCAAAACTGGTGATTGATTAAGCATGAACATACCTAGAATTTAAAAAAAATCATTCGAATCAGACTCGAAATGACATATTAATGAGTAACAAACTTCATCGATTTTTTGAGGCAGTCGATTATTTTTCCGGTCAGTGTAGTGAACCTATACAGTAGAGACTCGATAATCCGGAGAACGATAATCCGGATATTTACTAGTCCGGATTGCTGTCAAGATTATATTATGTCCTTATAATCCGGATTGCAAGACTCAATAATCCGAATTTCCGATCGTTGCATACGTGGTTTACGGTTCTAACTTGTCGTAACTCAATTTCTATGACGACGATCGGGCGTTTTTTTGGTATATAATAGTGCACAATGGTATAAGACAAAAAAAGTCAGACAAGAATAATTAATTAGTGAAATGGAATGGAATGTTCTACCTCCAAACCATACAGCTTTGATACAGCATATGGATCATAATGATATTAAATTAACAAAACTGAAATACCGAAAAGGCCTTTTAGCACATATTTTTTCGATCCTCGAAGACGGGGATAATGTTAGCAAATGCATTTAGAGCATAGATCAATTCGATGCAGTCTGTTTATTCCATAACTCATGGCAATTACTGATATTCAGCTTCTGAAAGATATACAGGAGAAAGCTATTGTTCAGCATTTTTTCCCTTACAGTAGAAAACGTAAAATATCTAATTATTCCGAATAATATATTTGTTTTATGGTTTCGATAATAAAGCCTATATTTATTTCAACCGTTTTTTAAATTGCATCTTTACTAAATTGTAAGACGCGGTATTCCGGATTCCTTATTAATTCGGATCATCCCTTGCATTGATTCGGATTATCGAGTCTCTGTATTTTGATCAAAAGAGATTTTTATCAGAAAATTTCAGCTGAATCGAGGTATGATGAAATTTTCTTGTAACCGCAAAAAAACACCTTTTTTTCATACTCACTTCTAGCATCAATCATGCATTTTATGCTTCCCGATCCACAAATCTCCATATTTTCTTGATCTACAAAAATATTAGAAAAAAAAAATGAAATACCATCATCACCCTAGATAAATATTCAACTCACGAGGCATATGGTAAGCAACACAACCGCACCTTATGTATGTGAAATTGGACATACATTCAACGTTACAGCTTTCTTGAGTGTAAGTTTTGTAATAGAGAAGACGGCGTTCTTCAGGGAAGTAGCATTGTCTCCTGTGTGGATCGTAGTTTTTTAGTCCTTCTGAGGTGGTCATCATGTCTGGTTTGATCGACACTACCATCTCTTGATTCAGTGGAGCTCTGAAGTATTGGGTACCGACTTGAGGTATTGCTGCTGGGTGGTGTAGAAGAATCTGAAACAAAATTCAGGCCATATTTCGAATTTTACTGTTGCGACAGAAATATCAATCTATAGTTTGTTTTGTATGGAGATCAATTTACGAATCGTGTGCAGGCACATGCACTTCAATAATTTCACTCTTTTCAATAATATATCTCATGACAAGAGACCGGATTATAGGCATTTGTATATTGACATCTTCAGCGGTATGGGCATATTTTCAGTACATATTTTCTTCCCCGCGTTCCGAAATGCGATGAAAGTGCTGAATCCGACCAAATTCCACAAAATATGAGGTCTATTGAGTAATACATAGTACTAATAACTGTAACTTTATTCAGATTTGCAAATCAATTTTATCGCATTCCGAAACGCAGTATAGGTAAGTAGCCGCGCGCTACGAAAGTATCCGAATAATGGGTAAAACGCCAAATGAACTCCACGTTCCCATTGGCATTTCCAAATGAAATTCGGGAAAAGTTTGAAAGGATATTGAAATGAAATTCAGGTTTCGAAGATTTGTCTCTTATCGAAAATTTTATCAATGGGACGGTAGAAGTTTGACCTGAAACTATAAAGAAGAACATAGCACCAAGGTTCAAATTCACCCCAGTTACGCCCGTAGATGTGGAGCGAACTTTTTTCACATACAAAAATATTCAAAATGACCCGAGACAAAATTGAACATTTGAAACAATATTTAATTGTAAACGTTTATTATTTGTATTGTATGTCTTTGACAGGAGATAAAGATGTTCTATAAATCTTTCTGAAGGTATTATTACTTATTTCCGAAAGAAAATTATATCCGTAATATTTTAAATTCACAAATAATCTTTCGATTAATAAGCATAATTGACAAAACCAATTTCGGGCTTAAACAGTAATTTAAAATATTCATTCTTTGGAACATACGATAAAATGGAGTTAACAGTGATCATAACTTCTTCTGAGTTTTATTTTTTTCGAAAAAAGTATCAATTGTATCGAAATTTTAAAAGAGACTTTTTTCTCCAGATTTGGGAGGGAAACCTTAAGAGAATTTAATTTTTCAAAACTCTATCCTACGAAAACAATTCTTTAGGGAAAGTCATAAGGTGTTGTTATTTTCAACCCCTAATAATAAAGTTATGGGATAAAAAAAAATCGTCTCAGTAACATCTACTTGATGAATCATATTATGTATAGTTTTCTGACTCAGTGTTCTAGGACTGCAAAATAATTAAAAACTATCTACTCGTCATCACCTTTCAAAGAGGAATCATCTCTCTAAGTTTCTCGCATTTGTTTACAGACACCAAGTATAGTTAGCATGAATCTCCTTGGTATACAAAAATCCGAGGGCATAATTACTCCACCAATGAACGAGCACTCAAAATCACTTTCTCAAGGCTTTTCTTGAATGCACTGGGTGATTCCCAAATCTGACGAATGGAACATTAACATTGAGAAAATGTTTAAAACCTCTGAATAATCTAATTTAAACAAATTATCTTGTATGATCTACTGAAAGAAATACCGGATGAAATTTTGTCGTCCTTTATAATCCATGCACTACTCACTTTGAATCCTTGTACCGGTCCTCGACAAAGATAGTCCAAGTCCTGTTGATAAAGTCTGAGTAAAAGGGTGAAGCCAGCTTTGGCACCAGCTGAAATAGCTCGTCTTGGAAAAGTATCTTTCTGGGAATTGGGAGGATAGCCATTCGCCAGTGTCCAACCTTCGGAGCTCTTACCATGTTTCATGTAATCTCCATGCAGAAAACTGTAAGGAATCATGATAAAAAAATGTTTCTTAAATCATGTAAGGAATTGAATTTCAGTTAAGGTTATGATATTCTACTCTATCCCTATGTAACGGTATATAGAATTAAATTATTTTTTGTTTTTGACGCTCGCTAGAAAGTAAGGTTTGAAGCACTAACAACCAGATATAAAAGAATTACTTTTCATACGGATGGCATCTTTGCACATGAATTATTTTGGTTTTTGCACATGCTTTCTTCCGTTGGGGTATTTGGCCTTTACTCTTTAATCTTTAATCCTGCAATATCTGAAAATTCGCGATTCAGGCCGATTACACCGTTATTGTTTCATCCTCCGTAGTAAGCCATCGAAGGAAATTTTTAATCCTAGATTAACTTTTTCTGTTGCATCTATGGTTTTGGTTATTTTCTTGTGAATGAGTTAGCATTTCTGTGTTTGAACTATTTCTTTTTTTGTGGACCTAATCTGTTATAATTGTTGTTGTTTGATACCTGGTACATGATTTAAGAAAAAAAATTAATGGTTTGGTATTCAACAGTTCTACAGGAAGTAAGATACGCCCTCGAATTAGTAAATGATGAAATTTTGGTGGCGATCGGGCAAAATTCGATGTTTGGCAAGATTTCCATACATACGGCGATTTTGGCCAAAAATGTTTCGACTCCGATTGCCGTCATAACTACATCCTTGCTAATTCGAAGGCATGATGAATACCATTATGACAGAGTTTCTGTATCTCATTTATTTTTTGAGTAATAGTCCTTGAAAAATGGACAAAAATCGACTTTTGCAAAAAAAAAAGAAAATCTCAACTATTAGAGATAGGTGAAAGAAAAGTGGAGGATCTACGATAAAAATCAGCATCCGTCCAGTGTCATTTTTCTGGCTGCTACAGCACTCCAAAGTTGACCTGTTTTTCTGGATTTTTCCACAAAAAGTACATTATTTGAAAAAAATAATCATCTCATAACAATGAAAGCAAATGAACAGACTTCAGAAATATGAATCAAAACTGTCAAACGTACAAGGAATTGAAGATGTTTTGATGTTTATAGGTTACTGGCTTGTTAAGCCACCGATAGTTGATCATATAACTATTAATGCTCTAGTAAAAACAAATCTGTCACCACCGAAAATAAGCACCCCCTTCACCATCGTTTTTCTGATCCCTCAATGGTCAGTTGGCAAATTTTCGGAAGTTTTGGGGGGAAAAATTGTCTTCGGCCCATCCATGGGCCCACAAGATGTATTTGTACTGATAGTGACATTGATTATCGCATAAGCATAATACTCACACAGCATTGGTTAATAATTCTTCTCTATCTAGCATATTGAATGTATAACAAATTCCATCTTCCGTTAGAGTTGGAACGAAAAAATGTTCACACGTTTCATTCATTAGAGTCCATTTACAAGACCAAAGCATCTCCTGGAATGTTGGTGCTGCCTAAAATTGAATAAAACATATAACTCATATTTGGCATGTATTAATAATAATTGAAATGCTTTTCATTTCACTCTTTGGTTGATATATATATATTTTTTTGAATTGAGAGCTAAAAAATACAATACATGAAACAAAAAAGTCCCTAGCTGAGGTTGGTGCAAAAGGGTAGGTACCATATACTATTCTGTCGTATGATACCAGAGCACAGGGAAAAACCTCAGTAGAAAAAAACCCTGCCTCGCCATTTTTACAAAAATTGAAACTTAAAACTATTCGAATAAATACCTTCAATATTCAGATACAAAATACGTAATTCTTGCTCTTGGGCCAGGAGGGTGTTTTAAACCAGGTCTGGCGTTCCAAGTGATGATTTTTGAATCTTCTGTTCTTCTAAGACCGCTACAGGACCCTACTGAAGGGTAATCATCTCCCATAGATTTAAATAGTGGTATTTCATCCTAAATATCGAATTTAATTTCGGAATAATGATAAAAAACGTGTGACAAACTTATGTCAAAATGACATAATTACAATGCTGTACTATTCATGCGTAGGGGCACCTCTGTGTTTATTTCTTTTTCTGGGATAATAACACATAGCGAGGAAAGTATTAATTTTGCTACAGAAATACATACCAGAGCCTTCAAGTCTTAAAATGGAGTTGATTTTGAATAATTCCAATTTTCTTCTACACAAAGGTGTAGTAAAATCTGGCGAACGCAAACCAACTTACTATTTTTCCCCTCTCTCCAGTGATATCGAACAGAGAATAACGGGATAAATAGCATGATCTGATTGGTGCGCTCCGAGGCACTCCTAAATAAGTTATGTACGACAAACGGACAAACTCAGCATTCACGAAAAACTTCGGTGTAGTGTATTTTTAATCCTCATACGTACAAAATGTAGATCTTGAATCTAAGTATCTTCATCAATGATTGTAACATCGTAGGTTGCTTTGGAAATTTTTTATCTTATCGTTTCTTATGCCAAGTCTCCAAATTTACAGTTTCAGTCACACTATTCAATTTCTTTTGGAATGACCAGCCTAAACTCACAGTATCGTTTGTTTAAATTAAAGTTTACATCAGAATATGAATATTTTAAACAGTCCAGCGCCAACTGCGACGTTATAATCATTTATAGAGACCCTGTACTTAGATTTAAGTTCTAAGTAGAAAAATTGATCTCACCTCTCTTAAAAACTCCAAGGATTTAAAGCTGGTTGTAAGATTCCCTTGCTGATCCAGATGATCATCACAAACCAAGGACACGGTATGAAATCGTTCCACACTGAAAATAACCCAAGAAATGATTTCAAAAGGCAAAAAAATCTACTCACTCCTCTTCAGTTAAATTTTGCTCTGCAAAGTTCCACCATGCTGCTGTGTAGTTGAAGAACCTCTGACGGGATTTAGTTTCTGGACAGACTGTAACTGCTGGAAAAGGAATGCTCCAAACAGGCGTAGGACTGCGAGCGAAACTCACTAGTACTGGAGATAGTTCCCACTTCAACCATGTTTGGTAAATTAGAGTTGTACAGAAGTAGATGGATATTGCGAAGAGAGACACCCAATAAATTCTGTAAATAAAATAAATAGTAGTTGTGAAAATCTCTTTTTTTTCTGCAGGCCTTCCACCAAATACCTTAAGACTTCATCATAATAATTGTTATAAACCGAGTAATTTGCCCTGGATCTAGACTTGATTGCCTTAGACATGCTTCGACGTAATTCTGGCTAGTTTCAGAGAAGTCGTTGTACTTCAGAGCATCTTCGTCTTTTCACTCCAGGCTCAATCAATTTGAGCAACTGTATGATTAAGATAAGGTGAGATTAGAGAAGGGGCTATAACACTCATCTGAAATCGCAGTATTCCAGCAGCAAAGTTTCGACGAACCCTGCTACTTTTATGGGTACTTCGTCCAGTATCTCTGGCTTCAGGAAACAAAAAACCAAGTTGTTGAAGCCTTTCTCTATGGACATCTGAGCAATTACAACGCAGGTGTTCAGCTATCTCGATGGTTTCCTGGCAGAAGAGACAGGTATCATCGGAAACCTTTCCATATTCCGCAAGTACTAATTTTCGGCACAGTGTCCTTTGAGTATGCCATTGAATAAGCAGAGGACTACTCGGGTACAGCTTGTTGGGTAAGAGAGGAATGATTTAGCCTGTTTTTTGCCTACGTCTATCTGCCAGGATCTAATCCTGCTCTTAATGAAGAATCAGAAAGTCTAGTTCTCTCGGAAGAAACTACATCTCATCTGCGAACCTCCCTAGTGATGTGATCAAGAGAGTAAGCACTGAGAAAAACTTAGGACATTGCTGAGTAGAAGAGAGGAATGGGAATAATACACTTACTATAACCTCTAAGAAAATACCTTAAAATAGTATACAGATGGTTCCAAAACCTGAAAAGGAGCTTGCGCTGGGATATACGGGCCAAATACCAAGTGTGTACTGTCGCTAGGCTCCTGTATGCGCATCTTTCAAGTGGAAATCATAGCTATTGAAAGATGTCTAGATATAAATCTAGAGAAGTGCGATATAGCCTTACACTCAGAGAGTTAAGCTGCTATTGAAGCACTGAGCTCCTAAGTCATGGAGTCAAAGATGATCTGGGAGTGTCGGAACAAACTCAATTAGATAGGCAAGAAAATAAGGTCTTTTCAATCTTTTCTCGGCTTTTCGGGAATCAGAATAAACGAAGAGGCCAATACACTTGCCAAAAGAGGGCGCACGATGTTACTCATTGGCTCAGAACCCTTCTGTGGTATAGGTAGATGTACTATAAGAAGGAGTTTCTGGGGAAAGGAAGAAGCCGAGAAGAAAAAACGCTGGCGGAATATCCTAGGGATGGATCATCCCACTAAGTTCCTTCGGAACTTTGAAACAGCAAGATCCAAAAGATATCTGGATCTGGGTAAGAAACAATTACACCTCCTCAAAGGCTTTCTTACAGGACACTGTCACCTCAGGAAGCACCTGTGAGGAGGAGGAAGAAAAACCCCATCCACCTAGTCACGGAATGCTTTGGCATTGCGAGCCTAAAAAAAAATAACAAACTAAGTGAGTTGGCTGAGAGAAAATTTTCTATAGAAAAGCTGTTTATAGCAAGATATTGTACATAAATAAATCTGTACCATTAAGGGTTTTTCATTATTTTAGACGTAGAATATGAAGAACAAAAACTAATTCCAGTTTTTTCAGATTTCCCATTGAAGGAATGACAAAAAAGTACTCACTTTTCTAATACGGTTCGTCCACCTTCCCCCATATACTTGAATCCATGGATACCAGTATTATTGGAGAATTCCCCCCAATATTCACTGACATTTTTTCGGAAACCTGGAAACTTCCGCTTGGGCTTAAATATATCATCCACCTTATTTTCCTTGGACATCTCAATTCCTTCTTGATCTGAAATCAGAATGTCAGATTTAATCAATACGTTTTTGCATGACATATTGACACCAAGTTTCAGAAAATCCAAAAAAGATGGATCCCAAAAGTGATGATTCATCTTTATCTTCAGTAACTTTAAATTTGTCATCCATCATATTCATTTTCAGTAACTTTGATTATAATTCAAACAGAACTACATTGATTCACTTATAATTTCATATTTGAAAATCACCTCTAAATTCAATTTGGAGCTTTTAAATTTGCTCAGAAATTTTGCGAAGCATATCTTCCGTTTGTTTCAACCCATTTTTGTACATCAACTACAGTTAAAATAAATGGAAATATAAAATTTACTTTCACTACATTAGCAAATAAAAGTTATTCAATCAACTAGTTTATCAATGCTATGTTAATGAACGAGTTGATTTCAAGATTCTTCTGTCGACCCCATTATGAATTGAGTATAAGTTCTTGATTGAAATAAATTTTCATTTCGCTAAATGAGAGATGTTGTTTGTTGTTTTAATGTTTCAGTTGTACCTAACATTATTCGTAATGCTTCTGAACACTTAATATTCGGTTGCCTATGACAATCAAACATTAAAATGAGAGAAATCATTTATAGAAATGGGTCATTATTGATCAATTTCGTGCACTTTGAATTGAATTTGAGGTTTGAGGTCGACAGAGGAAAATATTCAGGATCAAGGAGTTTCAAATGTATGGGTGTTTCAACATGATACAAATCCAACAAAAGTCGCACACGAAGCACTTCAAAGAAACGGTTATCTTTTTTCAAAAAAATTAAGAAAGTCCTGAGCAGGTGCTTTTGAGTGCTCGTTTATTTGTGAAGCGATGAGGCTATAACCTCGAAATTTTATATGAGACTTGCGATTGATACCAAATATATAAACGCAGAATCTCAGCACAATCGGAATAAAGTTCTGGAAATTTTTAAGAAAATGAAATATGTAAACCTTTTCTATAGTTCTGATGATGCGATCCTCTTGAAATTTTGCATGAAAATTCAGTATATTAGTTTTCATTTTCGAAATAAAATTCATTCGAATCAGATATTCTGTTATGGAAATATAAGAATTCTTATTTCAATATTCCAATCGAACTTTCTATGGTTCTGTTAACACCATGGCCACAAAATTTTGCATGAAGCTTCAGTATATCAATTTTCATTTACAGAAGGAATTTCACTGGAATCAGATATCTTGTTATGGAAATAAAGATTCTTCTCTTCAATATTTCAATTGAATTTTCTATGGTTTCGCAAACACTATGCGCACGAAATTTTGGATGAAAATTCAGTATATCGATCTCCTATCACGAAATACATTTTACTCGAAGCATGGAAATATAACTTAACCGAGTCATTTGGGACCCGAACTCATCCTGAAAATTTCAAGTCTCTAGGACAATCCTTTCGAAAGTTATTGTGCTAAGGGCCGGACTGATGGCCCCACGGACAGAATTGATTTTGAAATCGAATTCGTCATTGGGAGTCTAACCCTATCGTTTGAAACCATTTTCGGCTCAAAATTCGGAAATTACAGACATTTGGGCAAAACGATATAGTACTCGTTTAAGTAGAACGAGAGCTCATAAAACCTAACATGTCACAACCATACCACTATAAAGACGCAGAATAGTCACTTCTGGTGATCCACAACCATTTGATGCCAGTTGTCATCCGGGAAATCACTAAACCAACCACCTAAAGATGATGCTGTTCACCACAACTATAGTCCGTTCACGAAAGGTTGAGCGCATAGTAGGCGTTTCTTTATTTATCTGAAGTTGGCAGTATTTGCTGTCATAACGTAAAATAAAGTCAACGTTGCCGAAATACCCGGCCTCGTCTGACGAGCTTGCGAGTTATCAGAGAACTCTATGCCATATTAACAACATAATGTATCAATCTGACAAGAAAATAACCTAAAATTTTAATATACACAGTGAAATATGCCAAATTGTCATGGCCAACCGACGGCTCAACCTTCGTGAACGGTTGTATATGTGAGGTCTCACCCATCGGTTGAAACCACTGCATTTTGGAACACTCAAAACGTTGATTCGATGAATCTTCTGCTGTATAGTCTGACTTGCCACCGAATTACTTCTTTTTATTTCCGTACAAAAATGGGGAGGTCAACGTTTTCTGATACTTAAAGAAGTTTTTAGAATTAATGTTTCGAATATAGGTAGGTATCTCAATTAGTGTGACAAACATCATTCGAAAATTGGTTCAAACGCATGCAGGGTATTGATCTGATGCGTAATATTACTAAAAAAATAGAGCAATTTTCGATGTTAATATTCGTTTTCGTTCCCTAATACCGAAATATTATAAGGTTACCCTCCTACATTAATAATTTCGACATTTCATTGAATAAGTATCAAAGTATCGTTAGTATTTATCGAAGGTCAGAAGATATCGTATATTTGAAAAAGAATGAATTAAGATTTAAGTGATATTAGAATATTGTGACATATGCAGAATTCTACTGAATGTAGGTATTATTTTAACTATGGTGGAAATAATATAAAGGAAGATATAATTCCTATACCTTATGGCCTTGAAGCATAAGGAATATTCAGATCTTTTTAAGGGTTTGAAAATGCCCTTTCATTCAAAAATAATATCCGACAACAATGAAATTTTCACCATAGTTGACTCAATGTTTAACGTAATTGATGAGCTTTACAGGGTGTCTGTAATGTGAGGGACTTTGAGAGATGAATCCTTGATGAAAATAAGCAGGGGTAGTTCGTATAAGTATTTTTCGAAATCGACGCCTCTTCTAAGATACAGCTTTTGGAAGGCGATGTGTCATAAAACTATACATAATATGAAGCACTAAGTAGATATTACTCACACGAATTATTTAGATCTCTTAACTTTATTATTAGGGATTGAAAATAACAACCCTATATCATTTTCGTTCAAAAATTGTTTTCGTGGGATAGATTATCAAAAAATAGAGTTCTCCTATGGTTTCCCATTCAATTCTGGAGAAAAAAGTCTGTTGCAAAATTTCGATACAGTCGATACTTTAAGCGGAAAAAATGAAAACTTACTCTTATGAAACTGAGAATTGTGGAAAAAATCGTAGAAAATTTAAATCACAAAACAGTTTTTGAAAGAAACTCATGAGGGGTTGTTTCTTTCAACCCCTAATAATAAAGATATGCAATAAAAAAAGTGTGAGTAATATCTATTTAATGAACCATATTATGTATAGTTTTATTTATGACTCAGTGTTTTTAGGACTTCTAAAAAATTAAAAACTGTCAACTCGTCATCGCCTTCCAGAGGCTGTATCTTGGAAGGGAGGCCGATTTCGAAAAAAAAATTATGAACTACCCTACTTATTTTTGCTATAAAATACTTAAACTAGATTTGAATTTGTTTTCATATCCCTCGTATGATGCTAGTTATTATCGGAAAGTGCGAGCATGTGAACAATATGTTGATTGTACGCACGCTCATTATTTCACTCATTCAATTAATAACTCTTTGGGATGTATGTTACAATAATCACATATTACATTATTGCAAATGAATGCCTCCCTCAAGTAAGTTAATAATAATAATTCCAACAATTTTCATTGAGAAATCATTTAACTAAGTCCCTCGCATTTGTTTACAGTCACTTCGCATACAATAGTGACATCTGGAGATACTCCGTAGGTTTGAACAGAATTTTCATATGATCAGCAATGCCTCCTGAGAATGACATTTGGACTTGATACTACAACATCATGTGAATCTGTATTTACTTAATATTCAATATTTTTCATACTAATAAAAAAGTACACTTTCCAACTTCCACCGTTGTTTTACTAGAAATAGAAGAACTCTTTTGTACGGAAGCACAAAACTTCTGAATACAAGACATCAGCAAAATTTCAAAGTATTATATTTTTCAACCTTCTACATAATTCAATGAAATCCCTGTATGCCATGTTTCCGTAGCAAATAAAAATCTTTGTAATTAAATGTTATCATACTGTTGATGAATATCTGAATGATAAATGTGTCAAATGAGTTGAATATTTGATGACTTGCTCCATACCAACATACGGTATTTGTATCAAATTGAATCGATACAAATTATTATTCCGAAACAGAAGTAATGAAAATCGTTGTTCAATCTATGGGAGATGATAACCCAGTTAAATGACTGCAATCAGACGACAATTACAAGATTGAGCTATTCACAGAATTAATATGTATGCACTTTCCTCTATAGTTGAAAGAGAAGGTATCAGAGAAGCTACCCCCAATCTGGTAGCAGAAGAGGCGTTGGGGATAGGAAAAGGGGATGATTGACCTTTCCTGCACCGCCTTTGTGGTTATCACTTAGCTGGTAGAGTCTCACATACTTCACTGGAAAATGCACAATCGGTTTAAACAGAAGAACAGATGGAATTGAAATGGTACTTATCAGAAGATACAGGGGATACTCTGGCCAGCACATTTATATATGTTGCGACAGCCAGGGAACTCTGAAATCTCTATCCGATGTTAGAGTTGATTCTCTTTTGGTAGAAGAAGAAGCAGGAAAGCTCTGCGTGGGCTGGGCTCTGATAACTTTTGAAAAGTAATCTGGTGTCCGGCTTATGCGGATATACCTGGTAACGTCAAGGCAGATGAACTGGCTAGGCGGGGAGCCGGATTAGCATTTGTTGGTCCGAAGCCTTCGCTGCCAATCTGTCGCACATCTGTCAGAAGTTTCTTCAGGAACTGGCTGAACAGGGAATTTTCCTCAGAATGGAGCGCAGGGGTGGGCCTGAGGTGGTCGAGGATTCTCATTGAGAGACCGTCCTCGCGATCTGAGGTCAATAGGCTTCTGTTGCTGGGAGAGGAAACAACTCGGTCTGGTGACTGGTGCATTGACTGGTCACCTGTTTAACAAGCATTTGAAGAGAATGGGATTGACGAGCTGCTCCCTATGCCGGTGGTGCAGGAGTACTGATGAAACGGTTGAGCATATTTTGTTCAACTGTGGAAACCTTACTGAGTTAAGGTCAACACACCTAGGAAACCCAACACCTTCTATTCCTATGGTGAGAGGGACCACTCCTGGCAGGCTCGCGACGTTTCTGTCTTCGTGTCTGAGGAGCTGAGTCTCTATGGAACGATGCGGTGAACAATGGCCACTAGCCTCAGTTCGGCCGGTAAGGCACCGCACAGAGAGAAGAAGAAGAAGATAATGGATGAAGTTTTTAAATTATCAAAATCTCGTGTTTGATCCCTTTTCGAATGAGAGCGCACAGTTCGAAACTTAATTATGACGATGTTTGTTCATCGACCGGGTTCATTCCGTGACCGCAGGTGGCGCCAGCAATCTGGACAATTCACTCCAAGAGATAGGGCAAAGATAAGGGATAATCTTTGAGATAGGGTACATTCACGACTGACTACCAGTATTATGGGGCTGTGGATAGTTCCTTGAACATCTAAGGTTCTCAAAGGTCACCACTCGGGGAGTCAGAACTGGTTTGATCAATCTTCAGGTTGCAGAGCTCGAATATCGAAGGACTTTCAAGGATGAACGTTCAAATAAGACTGTAATTTGTGGCACAAAGGAGATATTTATATAACTTTTTACTTTCTTTTGGTTTTTATATTCTTTTTGGATTGTCTGGTGCAATTTCAAAATGACAAATCAGATGAAGGGAAAACAGAAAAACTGTTAAAATGGAATGGATGACTTGAATGTTTCTATCGTCCAAGGTTTCCCCATTATGGAGGCGGTATTTGTGAGGAATTCTCTGAGATGGCGCTAGTCAGATTTGATTCTCACTTGTTACTGCCAAATTTTGATAAAACGGTTCTAGAGTATCTGGTGATATTCGGAGTTTCCTCTGTACTGATGAAAGCCAAAAGCAAGAAACAACTGTCTGTAGATTCTCTGAAGTGGAAGGCTCCGAGTGTGATTGGTTGACTAGACTCTGATAACCTAATATTATAAAATTCGAAATGCCCAGCAGCCAATACCACACTCGAAATTGTCATTGTTAACTTGAAGTTCTTAGAACATTAGAAAATATTATTCCTTAGGCCAGGAGAAATTTAAAACTAAAAAAATGATAAACTCACATATGGAAACGTTACAACCGTAGACAATCTGGAGTATCAAGGATTCATTCAGGTTTATAAGGCCCAGAATAGTGAAGAATTTCGTGTCATATCAATTCAATGGAATATGAGTTTGATGACATTTTAATAGGGCTTGAAATGACCAACTGCATAGGAAGTTTGTTTACACGTTTCGATAATTGTGCAAACTCAAATAACACTACAACTCTAGTAATAAAAAGGTTTTAGAGAACTTCGAATGAGGCTTTTTTGAAAAGGAACTCGTAGATTGTCGAGTGTTTTATAAGAAGAATCTATACATTTTTGCAATGTAAAACCTCGTTGCAAAAAGAACTATCCTTTTGATTTGATGAGATCTTCAGGGTGAGTTCGGTCCCTAAATGCCTCGGTTGAGTTCGTTAACCAGCCAAATCATACAGGGTGTTCCAAAAATTAGGGCCATTCAAAATATTCGTTCCTCAATATCTCGAACAAAACGAAACCATGGTGGCCATGGTGTAAACAGAACAAAATCCAATAGGAATATTGAAAAGAAGAAACTTCATATTTCCATTAAGAAATATCCGATTCGGATGAAATTTATTTTATAAATAAAGATCAATCACTGAATGTTCATGCAGAATTTTGTGGCCATAGTGTTAACTGAACCATAAAATTCAATTGGAATATTCGAAAGGAAAATCTTTATATTTCCATAACAGGATATCCAATTCAAGTGAATTTATTTTGTGAATGAAGACTGTTATACTAAATCTTAATTCAAAATTTTGTGGCTATGGTGTCAACAAAACCATAGAAAATTCAATTGGAATATTGAAAAGAAAAATCCCTTTAATTCCACAACGGGATAGCTGATTCAAGTAAAAATTGTTTTGTGAATATATAATATATATAGCTGATATACAAGAGAATCGCATCATCAGAAGCATAGAAATTAATTTTGTAATTATTTATTTTTTATATATTTGATTTTTTGAATGGTTTCCCGAATATAATTCCGATGGTGTTGAAATTCTGCATTTATGTATTTGGTATTTATCTCAAAACCCATATAAAATCTTTATTGTCTTATTGCTCCACCAAAGAACAAGCACTCAAATGCTCCTGCTTACGGCTTTTCTAGTAATTTTTTCTTCAATTAGGCTGGCATTGGGGCTCATATTAAATAATGGTAAATAAAAATTTTCAAAATAATTATAAATTTTTTCTCTCATTTTAACTCACCCTCTCAGATCATGATACTCTCACTTAAGTGAAACATCAACAGAAGGTCACACCATTCAAAACTCAGTTATTATATACAGTTCCGAATGTCCCACGCATGGACACTACTGATTAATTAATTATTCTTTTTTGTTGATCGTCAATGTAAATTGCCCGTTGAAAATACAATTATTAATATGTACAAATTAGTTATCTACCACACCTCATTACCAAGGGATTCGAATTATTTGTTGACTTCATGAATAATATTGCCCTTCCTTACTAGGCCGTGCTATAAATTTTTTTACAGAAAGACACGATGTTAATTGGGATTAATTTTAGATGAAAAAGTGAAGTATTCTGGTGGTTGATAATGAATTTGTATTTAATTTGTCGTATGATGGTTTATTTGCGTGATCCTAGTTAGGGGGTAGGTACAGGAAAGATAGACTAGGTACAGTGTGTTATTTTTGATGCTGTAAATTTTTGAATGATATTCAGTAGTTAGAAGGTATCAAAGAATTATCGACATCTCTAGCGGATTCACGGAATTGAAGTTACGTTGGTAATAGCATATTCAGTAATTTTTTATTTGAGGATTGAGGTTTGTGTTGGATTAACACAATATGAATTGTTATAAAATATAATATTTGATGAATTATTGATTGAGAAATAATTTGCTACAAAGTCTTTTCGATTTTAAGAAACACAATCATATTTCTGAATAAAGGCTCACTGTCACAATACAAAAAAATAAATGGAATAGAATCGATATAAAATACGCTGCAGGTAGCTGTCGGTGAGAAAAAAAAGAATGGGATTCAAAAGAAACATTCAGAATTAAATTATCTTTCGAATGACATATGTTCCTGGCAGAACAAAACAATTATAGCGCAAAAAAAATTCATCCCTTCTCGAGTAAAATTAGGTTACAACGATAAGTGAATCACCCTGTAGGTATCCTTTACTTGGCGATGGTAAAACTCGTCTATGTAATATAGAATAATCTCAGCTGGTATGTTATTCGTTTCAATTCTAATCTTTTTTTAGATTTCCAATAAAAATCGGCCTGTGTTGATAAAATACACTCCGAGAAAGTAATCTAGTAATATAGTGGTTTTATTGATTGAAATATATTCTGGGAGGATTCTGCATTTCTTAAAAACTTTATAGGTTTTCACTCCCAGTCTCTGAAACAGAAATAATTGAAAAATTTGTAATTAAGGTAAAGTGCTGCTGCGAGCATCTTTGCACTTATTTGTCAGGAGCAAATCGGTCTTGGAAAAATTGTTGCCTAACAGTAAAACTGAAAAAGGAAATAAATTAAAAGGATAATGTAACGTTTCGGTGTCTATATCAGACACCTTCTTTAGACAAACTCGTAAAATCTTTAGAATTGTGTGTTTTTTCATTTGCAATCTGATTGACATTTGAAGTTGTCAATATCTAGAGATGTTGATTTATTCAATTTTGAAATTTCCTGATGTCATTTCTTTCTTCAAAAAATCAATCCAAATACGATCTATTCCAATAGAACAATTGGCCAAATTATCTACTTCATCTAATAAATACATGTGGATTCCTTAATTGTCCTTTTATAATTATCAGGTTCCATCATTAGGATCTTTGTGTTGTTCCAGTTCATCATATGATCTCCGCTATTTGAACATACATGATCAGCGATTTGTGATCTTGTAATGTCTCTATTTTTTATGTAATTCTTATGTTCCCGTTTTTTCATTTTTAAAGGTCTTGATGTCTCTCCTGTATAAGATTTTCCACATATACAGGGAATATTGTAAACACAGTTTTTTTATTTTTGTGTCTCATTCATTGGTTAGAATGGATCTCAAATCATTTTGTGTTTTGAAAACAGTTCTTATGTTGAATTTGGAACGAATTCTTCTTATTTTTTAAATATTTCTGTTTCAGAGACTGGGAGTGAAAACCTATAAAGTTTTTAAGTAGTACCTATAGTGGTGTCGAGTCGGGAGAGCTTTGTGCCCATTCAACAGTGCCGGCGTCTTGCAACAAAGGAGTTTTGTCTCATTTTTTATAACTATATAAGTAAAATGAAACAACATGTTATGGTAAGATTACATTTGTTACTAGCTCTTTAACGAGTCTATATTTGAAAAATAAAAGTTAGATGGAGTTGCAGCTGGGGGCAAATGATATATATTTCATTTCATTGCAAAAATGCGTTGATTCAAAATCAATTTACGTGTTTCAACTTTTTCTTGTTTTGAAAAATATTAATTTCATTAACTTTGGTCTTCAAACCATAGATATGTGATATACTACCAAATGGTATTCTAGATGAGTTCTGCAAAAAATCATAAAACTATTCTTCTATGATGGTGAACAAATTAGAATCTTGTGTGAAAAAAAACTGATCACTCATTCATACCATGGATAATGAAAAAATATTTCATTTCCTTGTCGAAAAATGCATTGATTCAAAATCAATTTACGTGTTTCAACTTTTTCTTGAGAACCTGATTTGAAAAAAATAATTTTATTAACTTTTGCCTTTAAACCCTAGATATGTAATATACTAGGAAATAGTAATCAAGTGGATTTCTACAAAAAATCATAAAACTATTCTTCTACGAGTATAATCGTGAATAACTAAGAATTTCGTGTGAAAAAACTGATCACGCATTCATAACATGGATAAAGAAAAATATTTCATTTCTTTGACAAAAAATGCATCGATTCAAAATCAATTTACGAGGTTCAACTTTTTCTTGAGAACCTGATTTGAAATAAATAAATTATATGAACTTTCGTTATTCAAATATACTTACTAGCAAATGGTATTTTAGTGGAGTTCTACAAAAAATTATAAAACTATTCTTCTATAATGGTGAATAAATTAGAATCTTGTGTGAAAATAAACTGATCACTCATTCATTATATGGACAGTTTCGATAAATATAAGTAAAAAGTGGCTTTTCATAGTATTTTCCTTCTTCATTGAATGATTCATACCTATATTTTGAGACCATACATAATTATTTGGTGCACTTAAATGGATTCCTTTTTTTTTCGGCCTCATCATACCGATTATTTCGATCTATTCACTTTACTTACCCTTAAAAAAATCCACAAGATTTTTCCTTTTGTTCCACCATCAGTAATAACTACCAAAGCTGAATAAATATCTGAAATGATCCTTGAATCATGGAATGAAACAGTACGCTGTTAAGGATTTCACCGAATAAACAGTGTCCATCAAGAAATTAATAACTTAGTTCATTTATTGCTGATAGCTATGCTATAGCTAATACACACTACACAGATAGTTTTAGTATTTTTCTTGGATTCGGAATGAAGCTACGAGGCATGTTTTTTAAGTAAGTACCGTTTTGCGATTCCGCCGCCGTAGCGCTACGGTCGGCGTTCCGCGAATGCGCACTGGTTGCCTACATCTCTTGTCTACGCACTGACGCCATTACAGTTTGATTCTTCATTGTATACGTTGTTTACTGAGTGTTTAAGATTCCTCCGACAATCGTGAGTCCCGCTGATTGTGAAGTACGGGCTGTTATACGATTTCTTAGTGCTGAAGACGTAAAACCGATCGATATTCATCGTGAGATCTGTGAAGTTTACGGACAAAATGGACTTTGAACAATCTGCGTCGTGCAATCCAAAACAAAAGACGTGGCAAGTTGAGTAAGGGTATCGTTTTGCTGAATGACAATGCCCGTCCACATGTGGCTAATCGGACCAAAGATCTCCTAAAATCTTTTAAATGGGAAACTCTAGATCATCCTCCATACAGCCCTGATCTGGCACCCAGCGACTACCATTTGTTCCTGCACTTCAAGAAACACCTGGACGGTCAGCGTCTGCGAGACGATAATGAAGTCAAAACATTTGTGACACAGTGGTTAACAAGTCAGGCGGCAGAATTTTATGAGAAGGGTATACAAAAACTGGTGCCACGTTATTACAAGTGCGTCAATATTCACGGAAATTATGTTGAAAAGTAGATTAAGATACAGGCTCTCATGTAAAAATAAAATTATTGCGATATCCTTACACGTCCTTTTTTAATTCCAAAACGGTACTTACTTAAAAAACATGCCTCGTATATTTTCCGGAGCTACTTCGATGTCAATCGTTCTTAGAACAATGTATCAATTTTTTTCTCACTACACGAAAAAATGCCAAACGAAAACTTCTCTTTTTCGGATAAATAGGTCTGTCATACCTATAAGTGTCGATAGTTTGAAACGTCACATTCACATAGAGCGCACGTAAAATATCAGATCATTTTCACTTATATCAAAAAATATTGGCTTGTTAGTATGTGATTTGCGGGTATCATGTGCTGATATGATTGGATGAATTTTTTTAAGAGGAATAGTCGTGAGTACCTATTTTTAGGCACGATGTCACAATCATGTGTTGGAATGCTCGTTTTTTAATATTTTTACCACGAATTGAATGATTCGAAATATTACAGCGGGTTGCTGAAAGATAATCTGATCACATGACACAGCAGTTGGCAGTGCCCTATTACCACCTAGGCCAACATAGGCCATGGCCTAGGGGCGGCAAATTTTTGGTGAATAAAAAAAAATCCTTTAACTTCTCTACGAAAATGTAGAAATAGCCATCTTCGAAAATGTTTGCACATTTGATTTTGTAAAGTGAGCGAAGCAATACAGAAGGTTGACATTGGCATCGATGAAGTAGTTTTGTATTATGAGTCATTGGTTGATTATATCGTAGGATTAAGAGATCAATTCGATCGATTAGAGTAGAGAGCGAAGATCAATTCTGGATTCGAGAAATATCGTGGTGAAGAAAAAAGAGCTACAACAAGAACTGTTCTTGCTGATGAAACTCGAGTGTGATGTACTGTTTTGAGTGGGAGGGAAAACATCAGAGTAGGGGTTTATCTTGTTATAAGTAATTGACTATCTAACAAGAGAATTGAATGAGCGTAAAAATACTAGGCTTTGCTGCGAAGTTCTCCTTTTTTGTTAAATTGCAATCGATTAGTTCTGAGAATTAGGATAGCGGTTACTAATCTCATCTCTTGTTTTCCTGACGATTTAGATGAAAAACTTCATGATGAATGTTTGCAAATCCTGCTTAGCTCAGTTAGAACAACCTCCAAAAACTCTACATTAGATGAGTACCTTCATTAGAAGTGATAAAAGCTTAGTGCAAGTATTTCCCTATATCGATATTACAATTAGAATGTTTTTATGCACTTTTGCTACGAACTGTTCAGCAGAGATGTAGTTTTCAGCATTGAAGCGAATTTTATTGTATTTGCGATCTAGCATGTAAAAACCTACGGGGAGGTGATATTATCCAGAGCATCCACAGAGAGTTGTTTCGATCTATTGTGGTCATCAGTATGGAGGTATGGAGCTCTGAATGATATGGAATATTCTAGAACTCTTTATTTCACGATATGGCGTATTGCTTCTGGTACTAAAACCAAAACACAATCACTCTCTAAGAATCCTATGAACGAAGTACTTCCTTTGCATGAACCTTGTAACGTGTTTTTTTTTATGTACCTATAGAACCTTAAGTTGGCATTACTGTTCAAGATGAAGACCGATTCAACAGCTGTCAAGTGATTTTTTTCTAATTTGGTTTGGAAATTCATCATGATAACTCACGCCTGAACAATGCTCGCAAATAGTGCAATTTCATTTCGAAACTAATGGGTCTGTGCGGAATATGTATCGCTCACTACGTCCATTTTATCGTCGACAAAATCGTCCATCAGAACAGTTTATTCGATTAACCATGGAACGTTTTCGCACCACGTTTACTCTTATTGATAACTCGCATCCCCAAAGACGCCGTACAGAAGAAGCTGTTGGTACTGTAGAGCGTAGCATTGAGGAAGACCCGAATGAGTCCATCCGCCATCGAGCACAAGAATTGGATCTGTGTCCATCCACTTTATGGAAGAATTTGCGGAGATTCTTGGTTTGCGCGCTCACTAAATACAAATCGTGCAAGAATTGAAGCCAAACAATCATTAAGGAAGGTGTAGATTCGTTGAATGGGCCCAAAACGAGATTGCCGTTGTTCCCGCTATTCATAAGCGAATTTTGTTTAGCGAAGAAGCTTACTTCTGATTGAACGGCTACGTCAACAAACAAACTGACGTATTTGGAATGAAGCTAATCCTCAAGTGTATGTCGAAACACCCTTATACCCAGAAAAACTAACTGTTTGGTGCGCTTTATGGGTTGGTGTAATCATTGGTTCGTACTTCTTCAAAAACGATGATGGCCAGATGTTACAGTCAATGGTAATCGGTATACAGCCATGATTACTAATTTTTTCATTACTGAATTGAACAACCATGATGTCCAGGAGCTGTGGTTCCAACAAGACGGCGCAACATGTCACACAGCTCGTGCCACAATCGATTTATTGAAAGACACGTTTGGTGACCGCCTAATTTCACGTTTTGGACCTGTGAATTGGCCTCCAAGATCTTGTAATTTAACACCGCTAGACTACTTTCTGTGGGGCTATGTAGAGTCATTGGTCTATGCGGATAAGCCACAAACGCTTGACCATTTGGAAGACAACATTCGCCGTGTTATTGCCGATATACGGCCACAAATGTTGGAAGAAGTCATCGAAAATTGGAAGTTCAGACTGGACTACATCCGAGCCATCCGTGTGGTCATATGCCAGAAATCATATTTAAAATGCAATGCCAGTTCGCATTTTTTTTAACCTTTTTCTGTGTAACATATTTTTGTGCATATGAATTGTATCAAAACGTTATTATTGTCATTATTATTCAGAAAAGATCTAATATTCCTTATTTTCCCTGAGCACTACTCTAATTGTATGAGGTACTTCTTCACCTAGCTTAACATTATTTTCTCTAATGAATGTTTCATATGACATGGATAAAATCGCCATTCCTTTCCTATTACAGAAATAGATAACATGTTTAGGGAAGGGCTAATACAACAAGGGAAATATATATGTTCTAATTATAATATCAGCTAGACTTCAATTGAAACTTACCCATTGAACTTGTCTTTTTGAAAGGTGTAGCACTGATCTGTGGTTTGTCTGTAGTTTATATTTCATTGATGATCGGGTTTGACCACACTCATTTATTAGAAATCGCAGAATCCTTATCTCATTCGCTGGATATGGAACTCATTTCCCGGAAACGACAATACGAGATTGAAAAAGGCTTCCTTATTTTTCGATTGAAATGAGCAAGAGACTTCGAACTTTTCAGGGTTGAAATATCTCAGTTAATGTTAACGGACCTTCATTTTGGCTTTTTCAATTCGAGAAAAAGACGTCTATAATTCGAATTCAATTCAACTTTTCAGTTTGTTCGCAATAGAGTAAAATACAGTTATTTTCAATTGCCCAATAAAATTTGGCCAGAATGTACGAATCTGATAGTTCAAGAACTGTGCTTCGTATCTAATGCGTTATATTGAAAAGAGAAGAAAGGTGAAGTCAAAAATTGGTTTATATTTTCTATGAAATCATTAGTTTACCAGGAATATAATCACAAAACCAAAAACTGCCGAAAGTGGATACTTCGATGTCAGAATTCAAAACAATATTGTATGATGTTTATGTTATTGACATTCACCCAAACAATTTTATTTGATTTCTGACATTTCTTATCTTATTTGTGTTCAGTAGGCTATGCTATTTATGCACGGAAAGCTACAGGCTTCAACCACGTATGAAAATTTTTGAATTGTTTTATCAAACTAAGTGCTCAATAATTATAAATGCAGAGAAATTCAAGAAATATTCCTGAGCGATATTATTCAGTTAATCGACTTAATCGGATTTTCTTCACATCACGATAGGACAGATAAAAGTGGCTTGGTATCAGCTATAGTAAGAAAATATCCAAATTGATTCGTTCTAAACAATTGGATCTTTCTCGAACAAAAGCAAAATTTTCTCCCTGCTGTTGTTAGGAATAATCTGAAGGATAAATGGCTTCAACGAGACGGTGCTACCTGCCACACAGCCATCTAACAATCGAGTTATTGAAAACGACATTGATAAAATACTGCCAAATTTATGTGAGAAAACTGGGATCACAGAATGCAGTGCATATGGAGAAGTCATGTTGGTCATTTGAAAGATGGTATTGTCCATACAAAATGATATGATACATTTAAATGGAATAAAAATGTTGTTTTTCACTGATGCATAATGCCCGTATATCATTATTTATTCCCTTCAAAATGATGTATGATACTATGTAGGTAGGATGTTCAGAAATGTTAAAAAAAACTTAAACATCAAATATTATAATGATGATTTTTTGTTAATGGGCAATGGATTTCGCAAGTTTCATTAAGAAGATTATTACTTTTGATTTGTAAAAGTAGTAGGTGCTTGATTTGGTGATACAAACATCCTTGGTGTTATTATGGCTACTATTCGTTTGGGAGCATTGTTTTATCAAGTAGGCATTGGAGAGAAAAAACCAATCTGATCTAGCTGTCAAGGTCACCTGATATGTCTATATTAGACTTTTTTTTGGGCAATTTGAAAAATAAAATATCCAGTAAAAGAAAGTCCCGAAGAACTTCGTGCATGAACAGAGGCATTTTTTCAGGATTTACAAAACCACCCTTTTATAATATTGAATGCGCTCAGGAGTATTGAACAGGTTTGTCAATTGTGTAAAAGGGAAGATGGACAGCAATTTGAACAGTTTAATCTGTAAGATATTATGCATTGTTTATGAATTTTTTTATTATTTAATTCTTGCTATTTTTGTTGTTCATGTTAGTGATGAGTGTATTATCTTTGTTTGCTTACTCAACTATAAATAAAAATTACAAATGAATATTATCCAATTGATTATTTTTTATATGGGAAATCCATTGCCAATAAACAAATTTTTTTGCGGTATGCCTGTGATCAACGTAAAATCAATTTTTGCAATCTTCATTCAATTTAAAACCATTTTTGACTCCTGTAATTTTTTCGTATCTTCTTTTCGAGTGAAAAACTATTGAACGATTCCATGTTATTCTCTAAATAAAAAAAAATATTTTATTAGATTTTACTCTGACCAGTGGAGTACCGCAAACAAGTTTGACAGGGAAAAAAGTGCCATACTATTATGTAACACCCTGTATTAGCCACCCATTAGTGAAAACATTCAAACACTTCGAAAAGTATTCAACGTTTTATTAATCTACAGGGCTTTGAAATGTACAATCTAGTCATCACGACACATCTCTATCATTATTTATTACTTCTAATTCGGCCTAGTAATATTGACCTTTTCATTTTTTGAGTCTTCCTCTGCGATAATTCTCAAATATTTTTATGATTAAAAAATAACATATTTCTCCAATAGAAACAAGGGAGAATCCTAGGAATAGTTGCAGCAGCGACGCTGATTGAGCAAAAAATTTGACAGGTCCATACATGATGTCCCTCATGGTGGGTAGAAAGAAAGGATTCTTGAAAAATATCTTGAAACCATGAGCGTGGTATCTGAAATATCATAAATGTCAAAATATACAGGGTGTCCCAGAAAAATGCCACAAACGGATACCGTGAATCAAGGAAGACTCGCAATAAGAAACTTTAATCGTTCGAGGGCCTTAGTTTGGGATGTAGGTACAGGGTGATATTCATCTTAAGGCTGAATTTCAAAGTTCAATAACTCTTGAACTATACGACCAAATGATTTCAAATTTGAAAGTGTTGTCACCCTTCACGATTTCCATCTTTCAATATTTCATGAATTGAATAAATCAGATCCGGACTAGAAAAATTTCGGACTTTATCTATTTTCATGAATATGGAAACACCATATACGTGAACATTATGTTTTTATTTTCTTTTCGTAAAGACAAAGAATCAATTAATGAGAAAAATTTAACATATCTGAGTGGCACGGTCATGCAGGGTGATCAAGAAGTGATAAAAAACATTACCTCATGGGAGAAATTTCAAAGTTCGATAATTCTCAAACTATTCTACCGCATGATTTCAAATTTGGAAGTTTTGTCACCCTTTACGATTTTCATCTTTTTAATATTATTGAAAATTGAAATTCAATGAATCAGATCCGTACTAGAATAATTTCAGACGATCCCTATTTTCGTGAATTTTGGAATACCCTGTTCGCGAACATTATGTATTTTCTGGCCACAACATTTCTTTTCGATTGGTTTTGTTTGTCTGAGATATTGAGACACAAAAATTTTGAATGGTCATATTCTATGGAACACCCTCTACGATTTGGCTGGTTGACTAACTTAACCGAGGCATTTCGAAACTGAACTTATACTCAAAATTTCAAGTCTTTAGGACAATCACTCCGAAAGTTGTCGTGCTAACGGACGGCCGGACGAACGGAGTCTGTGAGTCGAACCTTACCGTATGAGACAATTTTTGGCTCCAAATTCGAAAATTAAATACATTTGGCTTTGGATTTACTGATTTAGCTAGCCAACTATCGAAATGTTAACATCTTACATCCAGTTCCACGGTGATGTCTCTTGAACTCTTTTAGTGCATGAATATTCTTATACTTACCTCACTTTTATTATCATTACTAATGAAAAGTAGAAGAGTAGGCAATTGATTATTATAAAGAATTCAATATCTAAAATAAGTTAGCATAAATTAATTGTATTAGTTGTCACTCAACAATTTGTCAATCAATCCATTACTTCTCTAAAAAAAAATATTCCGCCGACCTCGAAATAAAAGGTGATTTTAATGTCTACAAAATCGATCATTAATGATTCATTTTAATGCTCAATTTATGCTTTTTTAATGTGCAATCGTCATGGCAACCGTACACAAATTACTCAGAAGCACTACGAGAAATGTTAAAACTCTACTGAAACATAGGAATTCGAATGTCGAATGTATGCCTTGAGCAGAACGAGAATATTTCAATCAAGAATTTATACACAATTCATATTGAGATCGTCGGAAAAATCTTGTAATCAACTCGGTTATTAATCTGGTTTGAAAACCCCCCTGGCTCGAGAGCAAGCTAATAAAGTATTTTGCATCCGAATATTGAATGTATTTATTCGAATAGTTTTAGGTTCCAATTTTCTAAAAACGGCAAGCCAGGGTTTTTTTCTACAGAGCTCTGGTTTCATAAACAGACTAGTATGGTACCCCGTTTTGCACTAACCTCAGCTAGGGACTTTTTTGATTCATGTATTATATTTTGTTAGCTCTCAATTCAAAAGAATATAAATATATCAAATTATTGAAATGAATCTTCATTTAGGATGTGAAGAGGCTTATTTATGACTTTATGAGATACTCTGAGTTTCTTGTACCTCACTATTCAACTTATTATCACTTAATTGTTAACCGTGTTCAATATAATCTGTATGGAACATTGCACCTCGAGTATTTCACTAAAAACGCCAGTTAAATGTTATCAGCAATATTTATGACGAAACTTCTGGATTCAGCTCGTTAAAAATTGACTAATTCATAATCAAGAAAATACTATACCAACAAACATTACACACCAACTTGAAAATTTATTGGTATTATCTTTTGAAGTTTATTCAAATCATGTTTGTATCTTTGGAGCTAACAATGCATTTTTTATCAAAATTTTCAGCTCAGGTGATCACAAACTCAATAATGACAATTGACAATTTTATTCTCTATAATTATTGTAAATCTATCTCTCAATAAAATTATATAGTTTAATCAGTTCTTGTGGCTAAACTATTCTTTCTTCGGTCCACCCCAGCGACCGAATTTTCTTCGGTTTTCGACCAATCTAATTGTTGCAAAATAGAACAGCTCAGCTATAGAGAAGAGCGAAAATCCAGTGAACAGTCCTAATATACCACCGAAGTTAGATATGAAATCAGTAGGTCCATATAGTTCATTCCTTTGGTTAGGTAGGAAGAAAGGATTTTTGAAGAATATTTTTACTGCAGAAGCATGGTATCTGGAAATGATGAAATAGTAGTGTTAGTTATTCAGAAAGATTAAGCTTTTTAAGAGTTTTTAGCGATGTGAACATAAGGGTTGTATTCCGTAAATCCACTTGGTTGGTTTGGTTGTTATTTTTCTGTTCTGTAAATATGATATTCTCGGTTGGTTTCTGTGAAACAGTTGAATTACGGGAACCCGTTACAGAAAAAAAGTAATATTCAGCTACAGGAACAACCGAGGAAATTCTTCGGTTTCTTTGGTTCGTTATTGTTTTTTTTGGGATTTAGGTTATTTAAGACTTAAATCTTTTCGCTAGCTATGATATTTTATGTTCTGTGCTGTGCTGTGATTTGTGTTGTAGGATTAGAATTTTTCATTTTATATCGTGTCGATTCATTTTTTGTTTGTTTTGTTGAATTAATTTAAGGTTTTTGACATTTTGTCCGATTTATTTTGAACTATTTCTTCATTGTAAATATGTTGCATTCAAATATATTTTATTAATGCAGTTTTCCTCCTCATTTAAGAAAAAATGTTTGTAGGTACCTACTCTATTTTTCAATTATTTTAGTGGGAAAAATATCTGGTTGAATGAGAACATTTCGTTTTTGCCTACCCAAATTATTCCTTCTTCTATTGATTATCATTTTCATCTTTCAACTCCAGTTGACTAAATTCTAAATGAATAAAATTATTTTGAAGTTCAACCTAACCTCAATAGTCACAGCAATCGAAATACGTTACGTAAATAAATTTCAACCAAAACAACCAGGAGATGACCGCTGTCAAAACATTATCGACCGGTCTGGTTGCATCGGTTGATTTACGGAATATACGCAAGTTGTGCTGATATTTCACCAGAGGAAGTTTGCAGTAGATTTAGGTCTCTTGAGCACTATCAAAATTATACGGTGTGGTATCATATCTTCGGATTGCAATTTCTCTGAAATATTCTGAATAAATACTGAAACTCTATTTATTTTTTAGAGGTGAGAAATGAATGATCACTTTATAAAAAGTTGAACTGAGCAAAACTGATAAAGTCTCAGACAGATATGAATGGCCTTCGGTGAAATTCACAATTTTTGATCAACTTTTTCGTTCAATTTAGAAACTATAAAATTTGGAGCAGCAGTTAGGTACCGGGTTTTTCACTATAATTTGACTCCCCCCCTTTAACATTGTTACTGAAGAAGATACAAAAAAATTTTTCGTATAAAAGTTTTACGAAATCAACTGAGGTTTTTTGTTATGGCTCCACAAACTGAAATATATACAGGGTGTCCAACATATTGAGGGCCACTTCATTTTTTCGTATGGAACACCCTATATATTTTTCCATATTTGGTTAGCTCTTTTTCGCCTGATTTCGAATATGTATCATATATTGGTCTATCTTTCTTATTCTGAGCACCACAGAGTTTCAAATTTCAATAACCATCTGGCATAGCGTTTTGGAAGTTCGTGAATATTTAAGTGGCCAATTTGATAATGGCGCACCCATTCCATGGCCATCACTTAGTCCCGATTTAACACCGTTGGACACGTTTTTATATCCGTTCTTGAAGGAAAAAAATTACTTACTTCAGCAGCATAATGATAATCAATGAAAGCGGATAATAATATTAATGATATAAAAACAACCAATATTGAACCCATAATTCGGAACTAATCCCGTCAACGCACAAAGAATAATAATAATATTGTAATGATTAGAAAAAATTTTGAAGCTTTAATTTCTGACTTGAATCAGAGCCATAATAATGCTATCAAAAATAGTCTAAACAACTTGAGACAACTATATGAACTATGTGTATTGAATGAAGGTGGTCATTTTGAGCAATTTCTTTAGTTGATGTTATTCTTACCATACTAACATATTTAATCATTTTTCATTGGTTAAGTAATTGTTAAGTATTCATTTTAAAATATTACTTTTAAGTAGATTGTTTGGATATGAAGAATCCACACATCCACATACGCATCGAGATCAGGAGGAAATAGCCTATCAAAAAAAGGAAGAAAAACGAGCATTTTCAGTGAACGCACTCTGCCACACAGATCTTGTCAGTTGGTTTTTAAAGTTTCTGTGGTTCTCAGAATATAAAAGATAGAAAATATGTACATATTCAAAATCAGCGGAAAAAGAGCTAGACAAACATGGAATAATATACAGGGTGTTGGATTTGAAAAAAGGAAGTTGCCAACAATATGTTGGCCACCCTGTGTATATTCCATTATGTGAATTCATATTGTGAAACCTCAGTCGATTTCGTGAAATTTTTGTATGAAACAATTTTCTGTATCTCTCTTAGAAACAAAGTTAAAGGGAGATCAAATTATAGTGAAAAACCCGTTACGTCAGTTCTATTTTTTAAGAATGATCCGTTTCAACATACTCATGTGGTATCGAAAGAATGTCGAATAGAAATAATAGATGATATAATGCATGTTCTTTCATCTTATAATTAAAATAAACGAATCGTTTGCAACCTAACCATCTGTTTTCAATAGAGGTATATTGAATCTGAATTCACAAATACAACTAGAATTTTTTCAGAATATACAGAACTGAAATAAAGTATGAAATATAGTTTATTCAGGGTGATTCATTCATGATTCATCCTTTGGGTCGATGGTATGCAAGACCTGTGAATGAAATTAAGGTCAAGCAGGTTGACATCTGTTTTGAAACAGGTTAACTTTGACCTTCAACAACGTCCTTGCTATTGACAACGTCAAAATTCAAAATAAAAAATAAGAAAAGCCCTGAGCAGTTGCTTTTGAGCGGTTATTACCTCAAAATTTTGTAAAGGACTTGAGATTAATACTAAATATACAATTGCTTGCAATGCAAAATCTCGACACGATCGAAATGATATTCTAAGAATAATTCAAAAACTGAAATATGTAAAAACTTGACAATTGAAGAAATTAAATTCTACTGGTATAATTATGCGATCCTCTTGAAATTTTGCATGAATTGAACATTCAGTATATCAATCTTCATTCACGAAATGAATTTCACTCGAATCGGATATCTTGTTATGGAAATATAAATATTGTTGTTTTCAATATTTCAATTGAATATTCTATGGTTTAGACGATGAGATACTCTTGAAAATTTCCATGAACATTCAGTATATATCTCCAGAAAATAAACTTCACTCGAATCGGATATCTTCGTATTGAAATATGCAGTTTCTTCTTTTCAATATCCCAATTCAATTTTCTATGGTTATGTCTACATTATGGCTACAAAAGTTTGAATGGCTTAATACGACCATCTTGCATATGGCCGCAAAATTTCATTTCGATTGGTTCCATTTTGTCTGAGATATTGAGGAACAAAAATTTTGAATGTTCATATTTCATAGAACACCATGTACGATTTGGCTGGTTGAAGAACTCAACAGCGGCATTTGGAAACCGAACTCACCCTAAAAATCTCAAGTCCTTGAGACAATCCCTTCGAAAGTTATCGTGCTCACGGCCGTACGGCCCCACGGTCAGAATTCAATTCGTCATCAGGGAGTTTAGTATAACGAGCGCTTGAAAACATTATGAATGTAAAAACTACAAACATACCATATCGTCCAAATGCAACTTTTTGAAAAGCTTGCATGAACTAGATTTTCTCTAAGTCATTCTTATGGTACCATACTTTATTCCTGTTCTGTACTTATTATTAGTTTGGTAATTGGATTATTCACACTCAAAAGATTTCACACCATGCAGTGAAAAAGCTTTTTATATGGGTCGATTACATTGAGATACTTTACAAGCTTCTGCTGAGCGAATTTAGTAACAGATTGTAAATTCACTCAGTGTAATCGTGTTCACAAGCCAACAATCTGATTGTAAAAAATCTGCGACTGAAGTTGAAAGCTGGGCTACTTAACACACTAAATCGCTGGCGTTTTGGCTTGTTCGTATGTAAACAAGCCGTTTGTAATCACAGTTGCTACTAAACAATCTGTGAGTTCTTATTTTCTCGGTGGTTCTTGGTTCTTAAATTTTAAAACGTATTCGACATTTATCCTAGATCTTTGACAACGATACAAACATAAACCTCACGTAGATCCATAGATTGTTGGCTACTCAGCGAGTAAACAGTTTTGTGTGTAATCATCACAATATCATCACTCGCTTCTAAAGCTTGTGAAGTATCTCAATGTAATCGACCCATAAACAAAGATTTTTTCAAATCAGATATACTCACCCTTCTAAGTCGGCAATCGTTTTTCCTGTATTCAACTGATCTTGTTTTTCAAAAGGCCCGCTGGATATTTCCACATTGTAACTGAGATCAACACAAATTGGAACGCAGAAACATTTGGATTTTTCTTCTGCGGCTTTCAACTCAATGTCGGTTTTTGGTTTTGCCAACGCAGCTGAAATTCATGAGGACATAATTTTAGCATTCTTCTGGGCATAAGGGTTGCTAAGGTTTTTTATGATTTTTAAGATACCTACACAATGATCGTTCCAAACATTGCATCTTTTTTGGTCCACAAATGGGCGTTTGGCTATCCCCTATAAAAAATAAATCGATTTGAAATGAAGAGTACTACCAGTGGCGGCTGCTCAGAGAAGGCAGAGGAGGCCTCCCCTAAAATCACGGCATTTCATTCAATTTTAAATTCAAGTTCAAATAAAGAATAATCATTTTTCCATATCTGTATTATTTCCATCATTCTATCTACAATCTAAAACCCAAAGTATTGAACACATGTTCATTGCTCAGCGATCTAAAACATTCACACATTATCCTCAACACACAATACAGCGTAACGGATAGCAGGCAAACCGCTTAGCGAAGAAGGCTCGCCTCCATGAGTCGAGATTCGTTAGAATGCAACATTTCAAACTTCATTAAATGAACGCCACTCAAAATTCAAACTGTAGATCACGTGTCGGAGGCCCGGCTCCGCGGCATTATTTTCGCTTCTAGGCAGGCAAACTACCCCTTTCCATCGTGGATGGAGGTCAGCTGTTGTTTTGATTTCCTCCCTTTTTATAAACGAAGTATTAATTCTCTCAGCTCTGATTGGGCTCTCACGAGCCGCCACACAATAGACAACAGAATTTATAAACGTAAAACTGTGGGAATCAAAAAGACAAAAGTTTGAGCTATAAAGGATAGGAAGGAATACTTCTTCTTCTTCTCTCTGTGCGGTGCCTTACCGGCCGAACTGAGGCCTAGTGGCCCATTGTTCACCCGCATCGTTCTATAGAGACTCAGCTCCTCAGACACGAAGACAGAAATGTCGCGAGCCTGCCAGGAGTGGTCCCTCTCACCATAGGAATAGAAGGTGTTGGATTTCCTAAGTGTGTTGACATTAACACAGTAAGGTTTCCACAGTTGAACAAAATATGCTCAACCGTTTCATCAGTACTCCTGCACCACCGGCATAGGGAGCAGCTCGTCAATCCCATTCTCTTCAAATGCTTGTTAAACAGGTGACCAGTCAATGCACCAGTCACCAGACTGAGTTGTTTCCTCTACAGCAGCAGAAGCCTATTGACCTCAGATCGCGAGGACGGTCTCTCAATGAGAATCCTCGACCACCTCAGGCCCACCCCTGCGCTCCATTCCGAGGAAAATTCCCTGTTCAGCCAGTTCCTGAAGAAACTTCTGACAGATGAGCGACAGATTGGCAGCGAAGGCTCCGGACCAACAAATGCTAATCCGGCTCCCCGCCTAGCCAGTTCATCTGCCTTGACGTTACCAGGTATATCCGCATGAGCCGGACACCAGATCACTTTCAAAAAGTTATCAGAGCCCAGCCCACGCAGAGCTTTCCTGCATTCTTCTACCAAAAGAAAATCAACTCTAACATCAGATAAAGGAATACTTACTCGGCATATAATAAGCAACACATCCACAAACAGCCCTAGTATAGTTAGCTGTGCATTCCATATTACAATTATTCTGTGAGTATATTTTGTAGTATGCTAATTTCCTTTCTTTAGAGAAGAAACAGTTACGAACTTCAGGTGGAGTACTCTTTACAGATTTAGCTGTAGACATCAATGTAGGTAAAACTACACCGGATGTAATTCTATCCAAGCCAACGTTGAAGTATACCTGGCTTGGTCTCGGAATTCTGGAAGGCATATGAAGTGATACCTGTAATTCGAAAAAAAAATTGAAATATAGTCCATTCACGAAAGGTTGGGCCGTCGGTTGGCCATGTAAATTTGGCATATTCCACTGTGTATATTAAAATTTTAGGTTATGTTCTTTATTTTCTTGTCAGAGTGATACGCAATGTTGTCAATATTGCATAGAGTTGTCTGTTAACTATCAGGCTCGTCGGACGAGGACGGGTACATTCGGCAACGTTGACTATAGTATATTACGTTATGACAGCAAATACTGCCAACTTCAGATAAATAAAGAAACGCCTACTATGTGCTCAACCTTTCGTGAACGGACTATAGGTTCAATTTGGTTTATTAAGCTCAACGCAAATACATCCGCATCGGATGAACGGTACGCACGGCGTGGAATTTATACTAGGGTAAATGCCATGACTGCAGTGCCGACATACAGATGTGGAAGAAACGGATGGAAACAGGGGAGTTGCAGTGTTAAATTCAAGAAGGCTCGGACTCCAGTGGAACAGTGGAAGAATCGAAACCTCAGAGCGATGCGATATTGAATAAGCTGCTGGTCTGTTGGAATGGCATTCAGAAAGCACTGATATGGGTAAGATCGGAGCATTGGTTACAGAAAACGCTACGGTCGGCAACGACACAGGCACAGCCGTCTAAAGACGGCTCTATAGACGGCTGTGACACAGGCAACGTCGCGTCTTGCGATTGACCACCGAAAAACCAGCGTTTGCTGTAACCAATGCTCCGATCTTACCCTTATCAGAGCTTTCGGATTGCCATTCCAACAGACCAGCCGCTTATTCAATATCTCATCGCTCTGAGGTTTCGATTCTTTTACTGTTCCACTGGAGTCCGAGCCTTCTTGAATTTAACACTGCAACTCCCCTGTTTCCATTCGTTCCTTCCACATCTGTATAGTCCCTTCACGAAAGTTTGAGCCGTCAATTGGCCACGACAATTTGGCATATTCCACTGTGTATATTAAAATTTAAGGTTATGTTGTTTATTTTCTTGTCAGATTGATACGCAATGTTATCGATAAAACATAGAGTTCTCTGACAACTCGCAAGCTCGTCGGACGAAGCCGGGTATACATTCGGCAACGTTGACTTTATTTTACGTTATGACAGCCAATACTGCCAACTTCAGATAAATAAACAAACTCCCATAATGTGCGTTGCTCTATTCAATTTCATTGAGACTAATTTTTTTCCGTCTGATGTCTATCACAGCTTCAGGAACTTTCTGGTATAGATAAGAGAAATCATCACGAATATTTTGACCATAGTATGCAAAGATAAGGGATCTTTGATAGTATGTCCAGGAGAATTTCTCTAGAGGGTTATTTTATTATTCAACTCCCATTGCTAGACCACTGCCGTATACAGGGTGTCTGTAAACACATGTGAGGGACTTTGGGTGATGATTCCTCGATTGAAATAAGCAGGAATTGTTCATATAATTTCTTTCAAAATCGACCCCCCTTCAAATATGCAGCCTTTGGAAGGCGATGACGAGTTGACAGTTTTTGATTTTTCTGTACGGCTTCTTAAAAACAATGAGTCATAAGTAACAACCTCCTATCATTTTCATTCAATAATTGCTTTCGTGGGATGCTCTCATGGTTTCCCATTCAATTCCGGAGGAAGAAAGTCATCTGCAAAATTTCGATACAGTCGAACTTTTCTCGAAAAAATAAAAACTTAGTAGTTATGATGTTCATTCCATTTCATCAAATAAGTGTTCCATAGAATGATTTTTTCTAAGATATTGTATGTCTATGACAGGAGATAAAGATGTTCCATAAATCTTTCTGAAGGTTTAATTACTAATTTCCGGGAGAAAATTTTATCCGTAATATTTTAATTTCACAAATAGAAGTTTCTTTCGATTGATGAGCATAATTGACAAAACCAATTTTGATCATAAACAATATATATAAGAATATTCATGCTACAAAACATACGATGAAATGAAATGAACAGTGATCATAACTGCTTGTAAGTTTTTATTTTTTCCGAGATAAGTATCGACTGTATCGGAATTTTGCAGGTGTCTCTTTTCCTCCAGAATTGAATGGAAAATCATAAGAGAGTTTTATTTTTAGAAAATCTATCCACGAAAACAATTGTTGAAGGAAAATCATAAGGGATTGTTATTTTCAACCCTTAAAAATGAAGTTATGGGATCAAAAAAAATTATGAGCAACATCTACTTAATCTAAGGCTGTAACTTGGAATTGAGTTCGATGGCGAAAAAAAATTTATATGAACTACCCTTGCTTATTTTCATCGAAGAATCATCTCCCTAAGTTCCTCGCATTTGTTTACAGACACCCTGTATTTGAATTTTTTAATCCCCAGAAAGGTTCTGGTTCGAAAGATGTTAACCTTGCTACCGAAACGACACAGGGTTGCAGCATCTCAGTTTGGGGATAGACAAGATGGCCATTAATGAATTTTTTGGCAATTTGATGATTAGAAATGAACATTTGTAAGTTCTTTTGAATATAACCCCATACTTTACCTTAAGGCCTTGGTAAACAAAGTCCCGACAATTATAAAGAATATCATCAGCTCTGGTGAAGAAAACAGCAGTCAGTGAGTTGACTGCACCTGCTAATAAAGCTCTCCTTGGATATTCCTTGATAGATTTATTTGGAACCTTTGGATAACCATCATCAGGATCCCAAGTAACGATTTTATCGTCCTCGTCGAATTTATTTCTTGGTCTATGACAGTCAATAGAATCAATTAATATTCAAACGAAGCGTTTTCGTTATTTGCAAATTAATGAATGTAAGAAGATTCTCCAGAAGGGCAAGTCGATGTTACACACCGAGTATAACAGTAGTATTCACCATGAAAATTTTTTTTAACAAGAAGGTAACTTGAATACATAATAATGATTTAATTATTTTTCTAGTCAATTCACGTTGGCAAAACTATTCTATCTTATCTACATTGACTGGCATCAATGGAAAATAATTACAAATAGAAGTGAAACTTACACTATATCTGTATGTATATCTTTGATGTCAAAACTGTTGAAACTGTAACATATTCCTTCATCAGTCATGAGTGGTTTGAATAACTTTGTGCACGGTATTTGTTTGTTCATCCATTTGCAATAGCTCATACTTAGATCCACTGATTTGCACTGAAAACGATCAATGAAGAAAATACACAGAATATTTTTGAGAAACAATCTGAAGATAGTACCTTATCATGATACAAGTAGGTAGGTATAAGGAGACACTTTATGCAGGGTGTCCCGGAAAATGTCGGAAATCTCTCAGATTCAGAAAGAAAATAAAATAATAAGATGACAAGTTTCCATAATTATTTTTCCTAGCGGCCCTCCCTACGAAGAGACGACCTCCTAAATGACGCCACTGGAAATTCATTTCAGTAGAATAAATTTCAATTACTTACTTCTTTCATTATTTTTTTTTCGAAAACGGTTCATTTTATCGACACTGAAAAAGAGTACCTTTTCTTTAACTTAATGTTCAAGGTATCCAAATTTCGTTTTTTGAGCACCTTATCATACAAACAGGGTGTTAAAATTGTAAGCATTAAAATGTACAATCCAGTACGCCCCTGGTAAACTGAACAAACTAATTGCAATTTGAGTGCGGTGATTTAATAGGTCCTTAAAACTATTAATCATATCAAATTTCCATCAAATTATATCGAGTAGTTTGAAACTTATTTCACTAAAATGGATTGCCAGTGGCGTCATTTAGGAGGTCGTATCTCCGTAGGGAGGGCTGCTAGGAAAAAAAATTATGAGTACTTGTCATCTTCATTTTTTATGTTCTATCTGAATCCAAGAGATTTCCCACATTTTGCGGGACGCCCTGAATATACTGTTTTATTTATCACACATGCACCATAAACAGACTTAAATTTCAATATATTTAACCATATTCTAATGAACGCAAGTTGTAATGAATACAGCATCAATTGAAAACATTTGTACGCAATTGAGAGTTCAACATTATGGAGAACCTCAAAATTTTATTGAGCAAATCTTCATGCCGTATTTTGAAGTTTTATTTTCACACGCTTTCACTTCATAGAATAAAGATTTTGATGCACTCTTGATGAAAATAAATACTTTGTGAACTCACCTCATACAAAAATTCATAGAATCTTTGGTCGAAGGTATCAGGTTTGTCAGGAGTGATTTTGTGGTTCTCTGCCTTGCATAATAGAGACATATAGTCGAAACCCAAATGTCTGAAATACAAAAGTTTTTTTTTAGTCACAGTTCATATTAATTTGTTTCATGAGTAATGAAAGCCCTGAGCAGGTGCTTTTGAGTGCTTGTTCATTGGTGATCTTCTTCTTCTTCTTCTCCGCGTGGTGCCTTCCGGCCGAACTGAGGCCTAGTGGCCCATTGTTCACCCGCATCGTTCTGTAGAGACTCAGCTCCTCAGACACAAAGACAGAAATGTCGCGAGTCTGCCAGGAGTGGTCCCTCTCACCATAGGAATAGTAGGTGTTGGATTACCTAGGTGTGTTGTCCTTAACTCAGTTAGGTTGCCACAGTTGAACAAAATATGCTCAACCGTTTCATCAGTGCTCCTGCACCACCGGCATAGGGAGCAGCTCGTTAATCCCATTCTCTTCAAATGTTTGACCATTTCACTAGTCAATGCACCAGTCACCAGACCGAGTTGTTTCCTCTCCAGCAACAGAAGTCTATTGACCTCAGGTCTCGAGGACGGTCTCTCAATGAGAATCCTCGACCACCTCAGGCCCACCCCCGCGCTCCATTCCGAGGAAAATTCCCTGTTCAGCCAGATCCTGAAGAAGCTTCTGACAGATGTGCGACAGATTGGCAGCGCAGGCTCCGGACCAACAAATGCTAATCTGGCTCCCCGCCTAGCCAGTTCATCTGCTTTTACGTTACCAGGTATATCTGCATGAGCCGGATACCAGATTAGTTTCAACGCAGAGCAGAGCTTTCCTGCATTCTTCTACCAAAAGAGAGTCAACCCTAACATCAGATAGAGATTTCAGAGTTCCCTGACTGTCACAACATATGTAAATGTGCTGGTCAGAGTATCCTCTGCGAATATTTTCTAGTGCGCAGGCAAGAACCGCAAATAGCTCAGCCTGCACAATGGAACAGTCCTTCCCCAGAGGGATAGCCTGATTGAAGTGGGGACCCACGATTCCGGCACCAGACCCTGTTGTTGTGACAGAGCCATCCGTGAACCACGGGGACCATCAGGACTAAGAAGCCTGTGTGATGAAAACCATAGGTCTCTGTCAGGAACAATTCATTGGTGATGCAATGAGAGGCTATTTCCTCAAAATTTTGAGCATAAACAATTTCTTGAAATATTCCTTTTATGAAACCTACGATTAAATGGAATGAACAGTGATCATAATGCTTGTAAGTTTTTATTTTTCCGAGAAAAGTATTGGCTGTATCGGAATTTGCAAGAGCTTTTCTTCTCAGAATTGAATGGGAAATCATAAGAGAATTTTTGTTTCGGAAATTATCCCACAAAAACAATTCCGAAGGAAAATCATGAGGGGTAGTTATTATCAACCCCTAGTAATAAAGTTATGTTACAAAAAATGTGTGAGTTACCTCTACTTAATGAATTATATTATGTATAGCTTTATGAGTCAGTGTTTTCAAGAACTCCAAAATAAATAAAAACTGCCAACGTCATCGCCTTCCAAAGGCTGTATCTTAGAAGGGAACTCGATTTCAAAAAAAAATTCAGATGAACTCTTCTGCTTATTTTCATCGAGGGATCATCTCCCTAAGTCCCTTGCATTTGTTAACAGACATCCTATTTATAGACAAAACTATGGCACGCTCTTCCCGTATAAATAAGCCAGCAAAAATTGAATTTATTCAATTCAATAGAACCAATGCTTCACTCACTAGATGCAGTTATGGATAATCATTAACCTGGAGAATGTACCTACTACTATGTGGTATCATTGATTGTATTAAGAAACATAATAAGAAAATGGGAAAACTTGTTGACTCACTCATCCTCTGAAATATTCTGTCCTGAATTGACCGCTTCTAAAACTTTGGTATAATTGAAGCACGATTCCCTCAATTTGGCTTCAGGGCAAACTGTTATTGCTGGAAAAGGTATTTCTGTGATTGGAGTATCTCTGGTTGCTAAAGATACTAAAACTGGACTCTCTGCCCATTTGATATAAATCTCTGTTATCATATAGATGCAACCTCCTATACAGCCACCAAGTACTAGGATCCACCATAATCTGAAAGGAAATTATGTAGCTTGTGAGAGAATGGAATAGTATCTGAAAAACTTTATAGGTTTTTACTCCCTGTCTCTGAAACAGAAATAATTACAAAAAAAATTAATTAAGATGAAGTGCTCCAGTGAGAATCTTTTCACTTATTTGGCAGAGAGCAAATTAGTCTTGCAAAAACTGTTTCCTAACAGTAAAACTGAAAAAGGATATAAATGAAACGAAAATTTTACAAATTGATCTGAAGAAGGTGTCTGTTTTTTCATTTGCAATTAAATAACACAATTTTGAAGATTTTACAAGTTTGTCTGAAGAAGGTGTTTGATATAGGCACCTAAACGTTGCATTGTCCTCTTCATCCATTTCTGTTTTCAGTTTTACTGTTACGCAACAATTTTTTCAAGACCAATTTGCTCCTCACAAATAAGTGCAAAGATTCTCGCAGGAGCACTTCATCTTGATTAAAAATTTTTTAATCATTTCTGTTTCAGAGACCTATAACGTATTTTAGAAATGCAGAATCCTCCCAAAATATATGTATTTCAATCGATAAGGAATAGTTGCTGATTTATAAATTGAAGACAAATGAGAATTTCCACTCATGTACTAGGTGGCCAGAATTGGTGATCTCTGAACTATCACTTTTTAACCCTATGAGATAGAGGAAAATGAATGGCGCATTGCGGTTATCTTTTTCGAAAAACTCATTTGGCGTCAACCACATTACCCAATCGTCTTTGTTTTCGAGTTATAAGCCCAAAATTGACAGTTCGGCAATTTAAATTTTGGTCCTATCTCTGTTTCTGTTTGTGCTATGAGCTAGAAACAAAAAAATTATATAGTCCGTTCATTCTTTTCTCATTTGTCAACTTGTCTCTTTTCACGCTTGTTATGAAGACTTTTCCATTAAGCGGTGTTAGTTTGATATTCAAAGAAAAATTCCATTTTTCAATATAAATGATCGGATGTTTATTTCATTATAAAGAAGGAGCTATGCCGTTGATAGTGAAAATAACATCAGGCACCTAAAATTCGGTGTGAAATCCTGAACTTTTCTTTCATTAATGTGTCTTGTTTCGCTCAAGACCGAGAGAACATAAAAAATAAGTTACAAAAAGATTTTCAGAATGTACGTTAATTTTTTTGCGCAGTGTATATAGTACGAATTTTCAGGAGTCATTTGACACACCTGCGTTTTCAAACAATGGATACTACAGCAAAGGAATGTTGGATACCTACTGACTCCACGTCATTACAATCCTAATTTCCTAACCACATTACTCATCTACTTTCACAACTAAAATGTAGTGTGGGCATCCTCCAAAATAAATCTTCAACACATTAATCCTAAATTCTCGTATTCAAGTATAATAGCTCAATGATACTATCACCGGTGATTCAAACATCTAAGATTTATGTGCATACCTATGTTTCATGTCAGTCTAGGCATTTTTGTTGTTGGAGTTCGATTGGGCTAGGAGCCAAGAGAAGAGATGCCTTCCAACTCATAGATAACAAGAATTATTAATGTGAAATTTTCAACACTAAGCGCCGCATGAGTTGGATAATTTTCGGATATAAATAAATCAAGAACCCACTCAAAATAATCATCATTTTTTTGCCTGCATTAAGTAAGATGGGAACACTTAACTTCAAAATTATAAGAGGGAATAATTTACTGATACCAAAACAACAATATTGAGGCAGTATTGAAGAATATATATTTTCATAGATATTTCTGTAGGGTATTTAGAAATTTGATGTGATCTTAGACTATAGACTATATTAGTCTAAGGATGTGATACACCAAATAAGTTACATGGCCATTTGCAACAAATCAAAACTAATTTGTATTCTAGTTACTCAGTTAAATGAAATAGAATAAGTGATATCCAAAGGCTTTATTTGTTTGATACAAGCTTATTGTTCATTGCAGTTATTTGATGTTCTGTTTAATAATTTTTTGAAACCAAAGAATTATTAAATACTTCAAGAATTCAAGAAATATTTGAGTTGAAAGTGAGGTCAGGTTTGTTTCTGTTCTATTGAACAGTTCATGTATTTTCATTCATCTGGTACCAGTGTTCAAGAAGTTCAATATAACGAGCTTCAGATTTGAATATTATTCGAGGTAGAAGAAGGATTTGAACAGAAAAGTTGAATCGATAAATTCATCAAATTGAAACAATAGCTTTCGGGATATCGAAGATGGAATTATTGTTTACTCGAAATCAGAGCAGGATACAAAATTTTTCACTGGTTAATTGACATTAACGTTATAAAATATTATCCCAAATTATTTGAATTTATAAAAAAACTGTCACCTGAATGGAAGATTTCGGACGATTCTTGATTGAATTCAAGTGAAGTTTTCAAGTCTACGACAATAATTAATATAATTTTGAATTAATTAAGCTCTCCCTCCAATGTGTTACATTACGCATTGAATAATAACAGTAATATATTTTCTGTGACAGGAAAAAAATTTCACACATTTTCTCTGTTGACAGTTGACAAAATAAAATTTTCCACGAAATTACGGAAAAAAGTGTAATTTCGTGAAAAATTATATTTCTTTCACTATTAAACCGTTGCTTTTACTGTCACAGAAAAAAAATACTGTATTATAAATGAGAAAAATATTAGATTTTAGCTCTCGGTTTTGTGCTCCCACCTAATACTTTTTTTCATTGTATAATAGTAGTTATTATTATACCTACAAGGGAAAAAAAGTATTAGATTTTAGGTCGAGGTTATGCTGTTATATTTTAAGATCTAATATTTTTTCCGTGTATAATACACTATATTCTTCTGTGACAGGAAGAACGACCATTCAATAGTGAAAGAAATATAACTCTTCACGCAATTACTTTTTCCCCGGAAAAAAAGTGAGTACTTTTTTACCGGCTACATAGAGAATACTTTTTTCGACAGGGATAAAAGTAAATTCGTGAAAAGTCATATTTTGTGACCTGTCAAGAGATATTAAATGTCACAGTTTCTTCCCGTCGCAAAAAAATGATTATTGTTCGCTTCAGACACATGTAAAATTTCCTTATCGAAAAAAATCGATCGAATTTTCGTGCAAAAAAGCCCGAGAGTTCTCAGCGAATTATGCCGAAGAGTTTCTGAAGTATTTCGCTTTTTTAGAATGAATTCTGAAAATGTTCACAAAATTTGGCCCAAGTCGTTTTTATCATTATTGAAAAACTGAAATTTCACCGATCAAAATTCTGGTGTTTGATCAAAAAACATAAATTTCGGACGACCATAACTATAGAACTATTTCACTGATTTGGTAAATCAACAAACTCAGCTGACATGTTTCCACCACATAAGAAAAGTACCTACAGAATTCTCTAGTCCATTCCGTCACAGATTACAAGTTTCTAGTTGTTCTATTCAATTTTCCTTTGGCAATTTTGCAAAAGTCTTCATGTCGTTAGTTAGTTAGTATCATAACATATGAAACTTGAATACGATCGGATCTATAGTTTTGTGGATGTTCTAAAAAAGAATGCGAACTATTACCTCGAAAACTTCAGACATTTGGGCAAAACAATAACTCGCACTATTCATTCCCACTTTCCCAGGGAAAAAACGCCTGAAATAACGTGATATTTTTCTAAAATTCAATATAGGGGCTATTATAGCATAGAACATCGATTAAAAACAACAAACAATTTTTCAATATAAAAATAGTTTAGTTATGCGGACCTCGGCAGTGAAAATGAAAGTCTCTAGTCCGTTCACGAAAGTTTGAGCTATCAGTGGGCCATGACAATTTGACATATTCCACTGTGTATATTACAATTTTGGGTTATATTGTTTATTTTCTTGTCAGATCAATACGCAATGTTGTCAATATTGCCTAGAGTTCTATGATATCTCGCAAGCTCGTGTACATTAGGCAGCGTTGACTTTATTTTACGTTATGACAGCAAATAGTGCCAACTTAAAATTAATAAACAAACGCCTACTATGCGCTCAAACTTTCGTGAACGGACTAGAGATGCGAATTGAATTGCATTGAAATGGAAAATGTGTTCTGATCACAATAAATATTCGTTATATCAAGCCCACAAGCCCTTTTTCCCCCATTTTGGCAGTGCTCAGTATCTTGGAAACTCATTCATTATTTTTGGTACTGACCTACGTTTTAAAATCGCGTTCACTAGATCGGATTTCTGGTAAAATTGAATAGAGGGGTGGTAGAAAATCTATATCTACACATACAAGGTTATTGCTACTTTATATTATTTATTTCATAATTTTTCATAACTTCCTTTTCAGTCATTCTTTATCGACAATGAGAAGTAAAAAAAATATTATTAGTTATTTAATCAACTAGGTTAGTAAAGACAGCGACTAATAGTTCGACACCATTAGTTGGTCGATTAATAACCGAGTTGATTACAAGATTTTTCCGACGATCTAAACATGAATTGTGTATGAATTCTTGACTGAGATACATTCTTATTTTGCACAAGACATACATTGACATAATTGAATTCCTTTTTTTTATGTTCCAGTAGAATTTTGACATTTTCGTAGTGCTTCTGAATACTTTGTGGACGGTTTGCACATTAAAATAAAACAATTAATTAATGTGCAATTTCGTTAACATTAAAATCACCTTATATTTCGAGTTCAGCGGAAAAAGTTATTTCTTCATCAAGTATCGGCCAATTCTATTGAAAACTATTATTTTTAGAGATCTTTAAGCACATAGGTACCTACACAAAAACTAAAAAATAGAAAGGAAACTCACCTTTCCAATATGGAGATTCCATCAGCTACCATATAATTCAACCCCTGTATACTGGAATTTTCACAGTACTCCTTGAGGTACTTTTTAACACCCTTGTATCTCGTCTTCTCCTCAATCTTGGTCTCGTTTCCATCTTGGCTTATTTCTATCTTCTCTACCTCCGCCATGACGGTGCTCACTCCGTTTCCTACTGTTGTCCATTCACCAGGACGCTGGAAAACAGCCGAAAATGGAAAGTTAGTCCTCAGGAAAACTTCAGTTTTCCTTCCAGTGCCGATATCATGACCACAGTTATCCTCGACGGTTTCGAACTAAATGTTAAGTTAACACGAGTTTGTCGTATTATTAAAAATAGACGACGTTACATTCGATATCTATGTTATTGGAGGTGTTGCTTGAGAACCCTCGGGATTTTTTAAATTGTTTATTATTTATTTTCGTATATTTGGTTGATTGATATATTGGGACCGGAAGCGTTTCTGTTTAACTCTTTTTACTGGGTTGCATACCCTGATAATTACTTTGGAAAATTCTTATCCTCTTATGCGCCATCAATACATTAAGTTTTTATTAAGTAATTCCAATGATTATTTGAAAAATAAATGAAGAGTACTGAAATCAGAATATTTCGCGCTCTCGTTCAAATTGAAAAAATGAAAAATTCAGTTCGATTATCCCTTCATTCATTCATGAATTCATCTTGATTTTTCTTCAAACGTTGAACCTACCCTGAAAATTTCAAGTTTTGAAGTCGTTCGTTCCGGAAGTTATCGTGTTTTTACGCCCGGCCTACAACCAATCGTAGTTTCTCAAATATAGCTGTACATTTCAAGTCCGTCACTCGTTTCGTTCCAAGAGTTATAGCGAACCGAATTTTGTCGGTTTACCACGCACAGAAAATTTAAATTTTTAAATCTTTCGTAATAGCACGTTTTTCACATAATTTCTCAAAAATTTAAGCGTCATGGGTATCCTTCACATTACCAAATTTCGAAATGATCGGATTTATGGTTTCGGAAGTATAGGAAAAACAATAAAAAACATTCAAACAACTGTCAATAACTCGGAAACTACTGGATAGATTTCGCCCGTTAACGAAATTACCTGCCGCCAAGGGCGTAGCCAGGAATTAATTTCGGGGGGGGTTTTGACATTTTGCCCATTAACTTTGTACGTGCCGGAATTGTAAGGGTCGCTTGCTTTCTGTAGCAAGTATTTGTTGTTTTTAAGAATTCAATGATCCTTTCCCTATTTCGGAAACAATATTCAACATAAATATGTATTTTTCAAATATGTTTCAGAATTTAATTTTTATTCAGTCAAACAAAAACTTAAAAAACAATATTTTTTCCCAAACAATACTTACAGAATGAATCAATATGAAATTAGTGTGGATGTGTGCTTTCATTGAAACTAAATAGAGTTTTTTTAAATGTTTTACTCCAAAATAGTGCCAACAACATATGAATAGGTATTAAAAATTGAAACAGTGTGAAAACACAAACAATTTTTTTTATGGTGAATTCCTTCAGGTAAAGTCTATCCGTCTTTTTTTTTCTAGCGAATTGATCAACCACTTCATTTTCATCAATTTTTTCACACTATAATGAATATTCATAAGCGCCAACCCATTCAATCTTTTTCGCTAGAAGAATTGCGCAGGTAATTTTTAATTCTATTTAAGCTGGGAAAACTTCTTTCTGGAGTAGCATAGATACACTGGAATCGTAGCTAAAATTTGTAGTAGGATGTAGATGTTCGGATACATTTTCTGATTGCACTCATCGAAGCATTCTAATGCCGATTTTGAAATGGAGTTCATTGACATTTTCCATATTGTAGTGAGTAGTGAAGAATACATCGATAATGCGTCTTCTAATTCATATTCTCTGTAAAATTCTGGGTTGGTTTAAGTACAAAATGAAAGATTATTTTTGCAATAAAATAACTCTGAAAATTTTGGGGGGGGGTGTTGAACCCCCAAAACCCCCCCTCTGGCTACGCCCTTGCCTGCCGCATTAGGAACCTAACCCACTCTGAAAATTTCATAGCCCTATAATTCAATACGTTCGACAGCTATCGTCCAGTCAGACAAAATTTTCATTTCTAGAAAACTTTTCAGGTTTTCAAAACGAAAAACTCTTGTAATCAACTCGTTTATTAATCTAACGACTAATTATCTCTAACTTTCAACGCGTGAGAAGAGAGAGAAGTTAAAATATCTTGACCATTAGTCGCTGTCATTAATAACTTTGTTGAGTAAATAACAATTTTGACTATTAACTTTCAAAAAGTCACTTTTTTCACTCCTTAAAAAGTTTTTTCAGTTCTCAGAAAAAAAAATCGATTATTTCGATTATTGATTCATTCAGTAGCCAAAAAATTTGATCTTGAGCGCTTGTTCTACTTGAACGAGTGCTATATCGTTTTGCCCAAATGTCTGTAATTTTAGAATTTCGAGGCGAAAATGGTTTCAAACGATAGGGTGAGACTCCCTGATGACGAATTCGTGGTCAAATTCCATTCTGTCCGTGGGGACCGGACCGCCCTGCCGTCCGTTAGCACAATAACTTTCGAAGGGATTGTCCTAGAGACTTGAAATTTTCGAGATGAGTTCGGTCCCAAATGACTCGGGTTCGTAAAACAGCCGAACCGTACAGGTGTTCCAAAAAATATGGTCATTCAAAATTTCAAAATTCAAATTTTTTTCTTGAATGTCTCAGAAAGTACGAAACCAATCGGATTGAAATGTTACGGCCAAATGCAAGATGCTGATAAAAAGCCACATGCAAAATTTTGTGGCCACAGTGCGAACAGAACGAAAGAAAAAATTCAATCGAAATATTAAAAAAAAATTTATATTTCCATAAAAAGATTCTACTGATTTTTTTTTGTGAATGGAGATCGATATTCCGAATGTACATCAAAAATTTCGTGGCCATCGTTTTAACAGAAACATAGAAAATTCAGTTTGGAATATTAAAAAGAAAATAATATTCCATAACAACAGCATATCCGATTCGAGTGAATTTTTTGTGGATAAAGATGGATATACTAAATATTCATGAGAAATTCTATGGTCATAGTGTCGACAGAACCATGGAAAATTCAATCGGAATACCGAAAGAAGAATCTTTATATTTCCATAACAGAATATCTGATTAGACGGTAATTTAGATTTCCCAGCATCAGAACCATATGATTTAATGTTTTGTTCTGTTTATTTTTTACATATTTCATTTTTTTTATAATTTTCCGAATATAACTCCGATTATGCTGAGATTCTGCATTTATATATTTGAAATATGAAATTCTGAGGTAATAGTCTTATTGCTTCACCAAAACGAACGAGCGCTCAAAAGCTCCTGCTGTATTGAAAGTTGCTTTTTTTGAAAGTTGAAGTCCGAAGTGATTTTCCTGACCGACGACGGCTGGCGAATGCTGGCCAAAAGCTTGATCGGAATGAGCAAATGTGAATGAAAAAATGTTTCACGTCATTAACTTCAATTTCAGTGAATCTATAGTGTTTGAAACAACTATCAGCTCTAAATTCGCATTATTTGACAGAAATTTGGCACTCTGTGCCTCATCAAATTGAAATTTGGATAATGTTAATAATCTCAACTTTGTACTCACTCGTTCTTTAATTACCATCTTCACTTGTCATTAGTAACACCCTAAAGTAAATCTAGTGCACCACTATGAAGGAGGCCACACTATTCTTCAGTGTTCACAATGTAAATATATAACAAAGAAATGCATTGTCACCTAGATGAAAGAGATTGATCGTATTTTTCGCTTAAAAGTATCACTACCAGGAGGAGGTTATCATCCATTATCAACACACGAGAAATGGGCGAGTCCTTAATACGCACATACCTATGAATTCAACGAAAAAATCTCTTTCCATTAGGCTTATGAGGAGTATTCTCAGGGGGGATAAATAACCCGCTTTGAATATCCTCCTAGTTGAATAATGAACTATTTGAGCCGGTACTCAATAATTGAATAGTTTCATCATTTCATTCATTTAGTTCTAGAAACTGAAAATGGGTTTGAGATCTCAACTTTTACTATAGATTTTAATTTAAGAACGGGGTGTAAGAATTGTTATGTTCTTTGCGCCTGAGATTTTCAATTCATTTCTTCTACTAAAAAATCTGCACATCAATAAAAAGCAATATAACGCTATAAAGTAAATTTTCTTCAAAAAAAAAAGAACAATTTCAAAGAAGCAATATTCACTGCTCCAACTACCTCTGGAGGACTCCCAGGAAAAAATTCATTATCCCTTATCATTTTACACTCCAGAACCCCAGCAAATCAAATTATACCTATTATATTATTATATATACGTCAAGTATGACAGTTCAAACTAAATACATAATCCAACAAATTTTATTACGATTTTCGAAGCACCATTTATTTGTCAATGATATTATTCACGATTCTTTTTGAAATTATTCACGATTCAATTAATATGTGTCGAAGTGAAGGATTTGCGGAAAATTGCATATTGACCTCGTAGAGAAAGACTTATTCCTGGACTCAGTCTTGCTAAGTCTCAGCTTGTGCCTCATTGTAGCCTAGAAATGTTAGGCTTTTCCTACCCGATAAACAATGTTTTTTTTTATTAATTTCATTAAGTTCACGTAGATGGCAGAAAAGATGATGAAATGAAAAAAATTTATATGATTAAAGCAGGGAATAATAACAATCGATTGAAATCACCCTCGTTCAAGGCAAAATGCAAGGGAGTGGTATCAAACAGAGCACCTATGGATGGCCACTTCATCCTTATTAGGACTCATCAGCACAGGATAACTCTGATACAAGGTAATTCTTGGAACTTAAAACGAAATGGCACCTTTTTTGAGGTATAAATATACCGAAAACGCCATCTCCAGATCCATACGAACAACCTTCTTCTGTTGCAGGAACCTTGAACAAAGTAGCGAGATATTTACCATTTGTCGCACTGACCGAAGCGTACTTGCAGTTTGCAAAATTGACGTCCTCGGTCCACGACGTGGAGCGCTCAGGGTAACGTCAGCATAACATCACCCTGAATACAAAAATGTTTTAAGTTCCTAGAAATACTTATATCATTCAAAGACATCCTTTGGCGATGAGTCCTAATAAGGACGAAATGGCCATCCATAGGTGCTCTGTTTGATACCACTTCCTTGCATTTTGCCTTGAACGAGGACGAGATTAGCTCCGAAGTATGAGTTTAATATGGTTAATTGCAATCGATTAATATTATTCTCTGTTTTCATTATTTTTGTATTCATGTCGATGTTACGCGTTAAAAACTCTGCTTAATAAAAATATTTTCAAATCTTGAGAAATTTAAAATACCGGTATCGTTTGAATAAACTGTAGGTACCTAATTGTTTTGTAGGATTGTTTTTTTCCCGTATATCGAAATAATATAATATTACTATTATCTTCAAAATTAGGTCGTTTGCTCCTATAAACAACAATTTAATTTTCCGTGGTTAAGAAATCCGAAAATGTACGGACTGTGGTTAATTGTAAATGTTTTGATAACTTTTATTGAAATTATCACATGATAGATAGGAAACAGATAATGATATGAAAGCAACAGTCGTAATGCACTCTAGTGTAGTATACATATTATATTGAAAACTTTTGGTATCGAAATATTATTTGGACTACTTCCATCATGTTTGCTTCTTGTATTTGCCAGCCATCGCGTCCTCTGGAAAACATTTAAGACTTGTAACTTCAGAAAGCAAAAATCCTCATGTTGGTCATTTTTGACAGTCACACAAAACAATCAACGATTATCGATTGAAATATATTCTGGGAGGATTCTGCATTTCTTAGAACTTTATAGGTTTTCACTTCCAGTCTCTGAAACATAAATAATTAAAAATGTTTGATTAAGGTGAAGTGCTCCTGCGAAAATCTTTGCACTTATTTGTCAGAAGCAAATGGTCTTGAAAAAAATTGTTGCCTATGTTGTTGTATTTTCTCATTTGCAAATGAGAAAATACACAATTCTGAAGATTTTTAGAGTTTGTCTGAAGAAGGTGTCTGATATAGCCACCGAAACGTTACAATATCCTTTTAATTTGTTTCATTTTTCAGTTTTACTGTTAGGCAAACATTTTTTTCAAGACCAATTTGCTCCTGACAAATTAGTGCAAAGATTTTCGCAGGAGCACTTCACCTTATTCAAACATTTTTTAATTATTTATGTTTCAGAGACTGGGAGTGAAAACCTATAAAGTTCTAAGAATCAAGGATCACTTTTTTTTTATTGATTATTCAATCAGTTGTCATACAAACAATTGATCTTCTTTGAATAGGATCCCATCATTGGAGCCCAAATTTTTTTTCAGATCGACAGACTGTTGCCTAATTGGATTTTTGGTAATTGACGTGAAACTTCTTTTTTTAATTTTCTGGATTGCAGTTTTTCTGCTTGCTTTATTACGGAAGTTTCATCCCATAAAATCGTATGATCTTCATTTCCATGGGGCCTCTTCGGGAATGAAGAAGATCTTGAAACTCCAAAAGAAAGCTATTCGCATCATATACGGACTGAAATTCAGAGGATCATGTAGAGGAAAATCCCACGAAAACAATTTACTGACAACATTCGCCATTTACATTCAAGAATGGTTTTTATTATTCGTCTATAAGAATAGAGACAACTTCCAAGGAAAAACCATTACCAAATTCAACACAAGAACAACTGAATTGAAATACCCAAAACGTAGGCTAACTTTAACTGAGAGGAATGTTGAGTACTGTTGCACAAAATTTTTCAATAAACTGCCACCCCAAATAAAAGCAGAGACAACATTGAACAGTTTCAAGAGTAAGACTTTCCAGCTGCTACTGAAGATGGAGCCATATTCACTGAGAGAGTTTTTCGAATATTGAATGAGTTTACAAAAATTTTGACCCTGTTTCATTTCGAGTTTCATGTAAAGTTTCTCTTTTTGAAAAAATACTTTTCTATTCTATTATATTCTATTCTATTCTATTCAAGACATGTTGAAAGAGCTTAGTCTTATCAGTATCTCCCTGTGTTACTATTATGAAAATGAAATACAGTGGAGTCGACCGCAACATTGCCGAATATAGAAACAAATTTTCTGTACCTATAACGAAATTTCTTTATAAGGGAAGTTCCACTGTGATGTCTCTACTGGTTGTGGTCCAAATTGGACTCGTGGGACATGTAAGATTCGAAAATTTCAAATTATATGTTCGTACAAAATATCTTGGCTTAGTTCGTTGACAAGCCAAATCAATCGACAAGTTTTTTGATTGCAGACTTGTAATTTCATTCTTGTAATATTTTGAGAACTTTTAATGCAATCAGGTTGAAGTTTAACCATGAATTATCTTAGCGATCAGTTAAAATTTTACTTTGGTCGATTGATTCAATTTTTCTGTAACTTTGTTTTCCGACTTCCAAATCTTCGAAATCATCAGAAATAATTTTTATTGTAAACAACGTAATTCAAGTCAGAAGCTTTCGTTATATTGTTTGAATTGGGAAAACGATCATTCGAATTTTAATATCCTGAAAACTGCTGGTTTCATACTTTCAATTTATGAATTCTACTTTCCTGTTCGAATCTGAAACCAGTGAAACCCACCTCGTAAATTTTGTTGTTCCACCTTAGTTCTTCGAAACTTAAAATTCAATGAAATTGAATTTTTAAATGAATTCAATGAAACGAATCGCTATCAGTATATTCAAATTTATAATACTGTTTCCCCAATATAAGCTTTCGACTTCTCGTCAGATTTTTTTAAGTTCTGCGGTAAGAATCATGCACTTCTGAAACGACTAGTTTATATGACTAACTCTGAGGAGATGGTACCTATGCGACCTACTCTCTTGATCGTTCAAATCTATTTGCGGAAAAAGAAAATTTCTTGTCGCATTAAATTCATTCTTTATTTGTGTTTTGAAGTTTCTCAATAGGTTTGAAGGGATAAACTTTATTGACAATTCAATCTATGTAGGACATCCCGTAGTTACAAATGCAATAAAACTAATTCTGGAGACGGTGCGAGATAAAATTATATAAAGTTGTAACTTATTCTTAAGAACTAAACAGAAAAATGGCAGTGAAATATGAGACGTTGTATTATATGGAGATGATAGGCTTTATTGTTCTTCCTTCAGTAAAGGTTGAAATATCAATTTCAAGTTTGAAACTATGAGAGAAGAATACAAGGAATTAAACGATATTGAAAAAAAAAACCATCAAGGAAAAACATCGAGGAACATTTACCGAGTGTGTGTGTCTTCTATGTGTGTCAGGGCATTGTGGTGTTGAAGAAAATGAAAAAAAGAAGACCATAACAACCCTCTGAAGAAGCACTCCTGAGGCGTTTGCGAAAACTTACTCAGGGTTATTAACTTGATCCATTGGGTCACGTGACGGATCTACTCTGATCAAGGACCCGGGTTCTAAGTTTACGAACACATCAGGTTTAGGATTTGAGGTGTCAGACCTATCAATAACATAGCCCAATTATTTTGTGAATATATTTTTCAGTTCCAGTCTATTTTAGGATAGTCTCTAGCTTTGCTTGGATTTATTGGCCTCTTTCATATAATTTTTGGTATGCCCTTCCATGTTAAATGTTATTTTTCAGTACCTATGTTAAAGAAAAAGAGAATATTTTTTTTCAGTTCCAGTTTATTTTCGGATTGTCTTTTGCTAATGTTATTCTAGAGAACTTATGTTGAAGAAGTAAGGTATTTGTTTTTTCAGTCCCAGTTTATTTTCGGATTGTCTCTAGCTTTGCTTGCATTTATTGTCTTTTGTGAAATCTTTCTTATAATTTCTGGTATAACCTTCCCATGTTTTAATGTTATCTTCGAGTTCAAGAAGTTCAAGAAGTAGAGAAGGCTGTAGTTTAGCGTATAATAAGAGTATACAAGCTATGAAGAAGTTGTTTCATTTTCTTGGCTCATAAAACACACATTTTACATTGAGCCAATTTCTCTTCTCTTTCCATAAATTTTAAGAATAGAATATATGAAATTACTAATAAAAGAGTAGAAGACTTATTCCCGTCATTTTCAAATACAAAATTAACCTGCAGTGCGCATGCGGTGACTCCACGACCCTGCTCTTGTGTAGGGTTAGAATAAATCAATCTGGGTCAGTGATCGAGTTAATAGCACCGTACTTTCCGAACACTGGTTGGATGTTCGGGTTAGGTAAACGAACGAGGTTAGGAATCGAGTTAGCCCGAGGAAGGCCTCTGGACTCGCCTAATAATTCCAAAATGACCGACATTTTCGTTAATTGATATAGCACTCGTTCAAGTTGCACGAGCGCTCAAAGAGTTGAATGGCCTTCACCAACTTCAAGAGGCCCAGGATCAATTTTTCACTGATTATCGGATTTTTTAAGTTTTGAAATGTTGAGAACAAAAGATCTACATAGTCGTAGTTTCTGCAAGGATAACATAGCCACAACGACTTCAGTTTCAATAATTATAATACCTAGTGTGTGTTGCTGTTGAAGACAAGGCGTCGATCGGTTCACAAGTTGCAATGCTTGAATAGCCTACCCACCCTTCAGTCCATATCTGGCACCAAGTGATATTTTTTTGGTCTCCAGTTGGAGATTCACGATAGCCATAAGATGAAGGACGTATATTTGCTTATTTTGATGCAAAACATGAAATATATTTTTACAATGGTTTAGAAAAATAAAATTATATATCTGATGAACATTAATTATATTGTAAAGGAAAGATAGATTGATTTTGTACCCCTGTTTATGATCTGTATCGGTTTTTTCCATATTAATGAGTGATTTCATTGAAGAACCTAAATTTTATTCAACGGCGATGATATGGTTTCAAATATTAAGAAGAAATCCAATCACAACTTCTTATTACCATTTAATGAAATCATAATTTCTAACATTATAATGCTTTGTACATGTTTAACTATTATCTCTTAGCAATTGAAAACTCATCACAGTTATTGCAAAACTTTTAACACAAAACATCAGAACATTTCCTTATGTCTCGATGGCTTGAGTATTTGTTTCTTCTCTTCTTTGGGTTTTATGAAGCTCTGTATCAGTGGTTTGGCAACAAAATAAATTATTTCTGCCAGAGAAAATAGAGAAAATCCGGTGAAAAGTCCCAGGATACCTCCGAAATTAGAGATCAGATCAGATGTTTCGAACAGCTCTCGTCGTTGCTTCGGCAGGAAGAATGAATCACGGAAGAATATTCTTACAGCTGAAACTGTATATCTGAAAAGGAAATCATTCATATAATTCGATAGTTTTTGGTTAGATAATAATTTATTCCTAACACAAATAAGCAAGAAACGCACACAAGCTGTAAACCGAAGTATTATCGCAAAAATTGATTTATGGATTTGCTTGTGAATTCGAAAGTTGATAAATAAACTGAAGGAAAGACAATCATACAGGGTGGGCCATACGTAAATTTTCACCCCGAATTTTGAGCTTTGGGATGGAATAACGAAAAAAACACTCGGACAGGTCGAATTTTGTTGAAAGGGGGACAAATAAGGTTGTTCAAATGAGTTTGATATCACTACACATCTAGCCTCAACCCCTAACAGCTCTCATTTTTGAATAAGGAAGGAAATTCCTCAAAAATTATTCAACAACCTCGTGTGTAGTATGCAAAGAAGATGTCAAGCTGTTATTCATGCCCGTAGAGGCCATACATTGTATTTGGTAACGCATTCAGCGAGTTATATTGTCCGCCACCAGAGGGAGCAGTGACTGGAAGGAAGTGGAACCTCTGCGCGAGGGACGAGAACCACCGATGCGGCGACGCAGCGGAAATTAATTCGAGCTTCAAGATCTGACAAGATCGGGCGTTACGCCGATACGGCCATTTTCACACAAGTTCTGTATCGTCTGTTTCAATTTCCATGTAAGCCTTCTAATATACAGTCCACTTAATTCGAGTTTTCAATTAAAACCAGTGCAAGTTATACCAGTATTGATAGTCTTAAAATGCTTGAATTCTCTGGGAATAAAATTTCGTTATTTTGCTCGATTTTTCTTAACCACCCTGTATACGCTGCAGACCTACAGGCTGAAATTAATTTTATTTCGTGCAACTTGAAATCATATTAATATGAATTTTTGTCACAAAAATCCCATTTCAACTATATTTTTCTGCAATTTAAGTCAATATGCCTATTTTATGTGGGGCAGTTTATATTCACTTCTTTTCGCATCATGATTTCAATACAGAATAAATTATTATCACACTTACACCCCTTATTAACAGGAGCAGGCGCTGGGATATACGAGGCAAGTTCCAAGTGTGCACTGTGGCTAGGCTCCTGTATGAGCGTCTTTCAAGCAATTTCCAGATATGAATCTAGAAAGAAACTTCAGAAGTGCGATATATCCATACACTCAGATAGTCAAGCTGCTATTAAAGCACTGAGCTTCATCGACTCTAAAATGATCTGGGAATGCCGGAACAAACTCAATGAGGTGGGCAAGAAAAATCACGGTCCTTTTTATGTGGGTTCCCGGCCACTTGGGAATCAAAGGAAACAAAGGGGCCAATACACTTGCCAAAGAGGGCGCACGAATGTCACTCATTGGCCCAGAACCCTTCTGTGGTATAGGTAAATATACCTATAAGAAGGAGTTTCTGGAGAAGGAGAAAGCCGAGAGGTGAAAACTCTGGCGGAATCTCCTAGGGATGGATCATTCCACTGAGTTCCTTCGCAGTTTTGAGACAGCTGGATCTGAAGCAATCACACCTCCTCACTGGCTTTCTTACAGGACACTGTCGCCTCAGGAAGCACCTGTTGAGGATGGGATTATTGGACACTGATGAGTGTGTGTTCTGTGGGGAGGAGGAAGAAACCCCCATTTACCTAGTCACGGAATGTCTTGGCATTGCGAGCCTAAGGAGAGAATGCCTTGGGCGACAAAGGAACTTTTTGAATCTAAACTAAAATCTAAACTACACCCCTTATTAAAGAATGGCCCAGTAAGTCACTGGTGTAGAAGTAGCTAATGACTAAAAAGTTCAGAGGGATAAAACACAAGAGTTGCATGAATTAAAAAAGAATTAGCTGACCTTACTTCTGTTTTCTATCTCATTTATTGAGATACATCAACAGCCCCAATTCAGCATCATTAACATCGATCCACCCCAATCGTTATAAATAACTTAATCACGGGAGAGGAACAAGCCTCATTCCATAATTTCTACTTACTTATCTAATGCTTTCAAAGTGTTTTCATCCGTTTCTTGTACCAGCACTTGTTCGTACCAATGCCACTCATCATCAGACAACTCGACTCCATATGTTATGTCTACACATAGTGGTCGACAGTCACATTCATCGAGTACAGAAAAAATATCCTCGTCTGCATCCTGGGTAGACAAGAAATCTGAAAAAGATATGGAATCAGAGAATTCATATGATTTTTTGAAGATACTTCACTTACAAGACGCTTCTTCCAAGCAATCCAATTTGGACAAGCCACAAATAGGTGTGCTGTTATCCTCTGAAAACACGAAATGAAATTTCAATCTTTTTTGTCATAGAATATCTGAAATTAAACTTTTTTTCAGTTGAGGAAAGAGATGATAGTCGGACGGAAACGAATCTGGTGAATCTGGGGTGTATTTTAGTAATTCTATAACTCAATCACGAATTTTTTGCCTGGCAATATGAAATTTGTGTGCTGGAGCGCTGTCCTGCTGAAATAAAACAACTTTGGATAGCTTTCCGCGTCTTCTATTCTTAATTTGCTCCAGTAGAGTGGTCAGTAATCTCGAATAGTGATTTTCAGTTATAGTTCTACCCTTATCCAAAAAGCAATCAGGATTGCTCCTTGGCAATACCAGAAAAATAAACAAGAACTTTTTTAGCAGATTTTTGGAAACGAAACTTCATAGATCTTTGATAACCAGAGTGTCGCCATTCTTTCGATTGTTGCTTTGTTTCTGGATCGTAGAAATGTCATCCATATTAACAATTTAGTTAAAGAAGTCTACATCGTTTTCAACTCGAGCACAGATCGAAAGCCATGCTTTTACTCTAGCACGCTTTTGTTCAGGATTCAAACATTTGGGGATCCATTTTGAAGAATTGACTTGAACTAAATGATGAACGCGTTCATATCAAATATTCAGTGCTTCAGATATCCGCTTTAGCCATAGACTTATAAAAGAATGGACAGAACGTGTGAGAGAGAATATTGACAAGGATAGAATAGTTTTAGTGCAAAGCACAGAACATATTATAATAATAACATTGGATCATGGAGATCAACGCATTAGATGTTCTTATGTTCTGTGATTTTACCAACATTAAGAGAGAGATACTGTGAAGGATGGAGTGATATTTGTTTAATTTAGTCTATGCTCTACACTTATATTACTCCATCCTTCACAGTATCTCTCTCTCTCTCTTAAGTTGGGGGCACGAAAATTAGTGTAAAAGTCACGTGACGTACTGTCCATTCTTTTATATGTCTATGGCTTTAGCCCAATTCGTCAGTCTTATTAAATCATGTCATGAACTGCATCGGTATTTTCAGGGACTGACACAAAAACTGACCTTTCCGATTGGTCATCATCGTCAAGGAAAAATTTACCTCTTTTGAAGCTTGCAGTCTAATTTTTTTCGGTCGCATACGAACGACATTGATCACCAAGGGTTTTAAGCATATCTTCCTAAATATGCTCAATTCTTAACCCTTTTAAATACAGGTCCTTGATGATGGCTCAATATGCACTCAAAATTTTCGATTTTTCAATTTCGGTGGAAATCTTTTTTCAATTTATTGCGTAACTCTGGTTTACTTTTTTGACGTCACTGACATTTCTAATAAGTTATTGTTCGTTGCTATGGTATTGCAATACTTTGTTTATGCATGGAACTGATCCAGGCTAACTAGATGTGAATACATCCTCGTATTTTGTTAATCTACTTGAAATTACAAATGATTTTAGTTATAGGTACCGGGTTTTTCACTATAATTTGACCCCCCCTTTAACTTTGTTACTGAAGGAGATACAAAAAAATGTTACGTATGAAAGTTTCACGAAATCAACTGAGGGTTTTTGATATGAGTTCAGAAACTGAAATATATACAGGGTGACCAACATATTGAGGGCATCTTCATTTTTTCAAATGGAACATCCTGTATATTTTTCCACTTTGGTTAGCTCTTTTTCCCCCGATATGGAATATGTAACATATATTGGTCTTTTTCTTGTTTGAGCACCACAGAGTTTCAAATTTCAATAGCCATCTGGCATAGCGTTTTGGAAGTTCGTGAATATTTAAGTGGACAATTTGATCTTTGGATTGGTAATGGCGCACCCATTTTATGGCCACCAAATAGTCCCGATTTAACACCGTGGATACGTTTTTATAGCCGTTCCTGAAGGAAAAAATTCACTTCAGCAATAATGACAATCAATGAAGCGGAGAATAATATTATTGATATAAAATCAACCAATATTAAACCTATAATTCGGAACTAATCCAATCAACACACAAAGAATAATGCTAATATTGTAATGATTAGAAACAAATTTGAAGCTTTAATTTCTGACTTGAATCAGAGCCGTAAATGCTATCAAAAATAATCTGAACAACTTGAGACAACTATATGAACTATGTGTATTGAATGAATGTGGTTATTTTGAGCAATTTCTTTAGTTAATTTTATTCTTAGCATACTACCATAGTTCATCATACTTCATTGGTTAAGTAATTGTTAAGTAGTCATTCAAGAATTTCGTAGGTATTTCACATATTTTTTCATTCGGTGTCATCATTTCAAAACTTTGAAACTCTGAAAATTACATACGCATTAATATTCGAGATCAGGAGGAAATAGCCTTTCAAAAAAAGGAAGAATATAAGGACAGGGTGTCCATTTGAAAAAATATAGTTGCATTCAATGTAGTTAACCCTGTATATTTTCCATTGACGTTATAACTCCAAAAATGAGCATTTTCAGTAAAGCACTCTGCCACTTGTAAAATGATTACAGATCTTGGCAGGTGGTTCTTAAAATTTGAAACTATGTGGTTCTCAGAATAAAAGAGATAGACCAACATATGTTACATATTCGAAATCAGAGGAAAAAGAGCTAGCCAAATATGGAAAAATATACAGGGTGTTCCATTTGAAAAAATGAAGTTGCCATCAATATGTTGGCCACCCTGTATATATTCCAGTTTCTGGACTTATATCAAAAAACCTCAGTTGATTTCGTGAAACTTTCATAAGAAACATTTTTTTGTATCTCCTTTTGTAACAAAGTTAAAGGGGGGGTCAAATTATAGTGAAAAACCCGGTACAATACAACGAGTTCTCTCTATTTTCATAACATAAATTGGGTAGTCAATTTAAATTATCTACAGACCAAACGGTTCTGAAATCTTAAGATTTAGAAAGCAGATGGGGTTGCAGTCAAGGGTTCAAGATAAGATTTTAATTTTACTGCTAAAGATTAAAAAGTTATGAATTTCATTAAGAAGATTCGGCCACCCTTTACATAAAATATATGGTTCTGTCTTACTTGGCATGTAGTAGGCCACACATCCGCAGAAATCCTTGGTGAAATTTGTACTGCACTCCATGTTACAGTTATTCTGTGAATAACCTTTGAAAAATTTTAATTTTCTCTCTTTTGGGAAGTAACAATTCCTCGCGTCAGGATCGAAACTCTTAACGTCCGTAGAAGTATATGACATGGTTGGTAACACTGAAGCAGAAACTAAACTTTCTAATCCTACGTGGAAAAATACTTCACTGGTCTAGGAATCCTATTTGGCATGTGGAGAGAAACCTGAAATAAAATAGATTTACCTTAAAAGGGTGCTATTACGAAGGCAAGTTCGAACAATGACAATGATCATTTTTGTTCGTCCTTTCGTTTCAGAACAAATACATTTTCAAGAAAATTTTGGAAAACTTCAACTGAGGAGATAACTGGTTTATTTACTCTGTCTCAAGTAGAGGCCGAGGCAGTGGAACAAGAAATGATAAAGATACTCATATAAATGAGATTTCGACCACAATAAATCAAAGAAATATGCACTATATAATCAGAATTATTGTTATTAAAAAATTCATTTAAGTTTCGCTACCATGTTCTACTTGCTAACCATAAAGGAATTTGGAGAGATTATGATCACATACAGGGTGTTTCAAAAAATGGTGATCCCTTCTCTAGAATAGAAAGAAAACCGAAAACTAGTTGGGTTTTGTTCAGTGAAAAATGAATGAAATTTTGCTCAATAAATCTTATATTTGAAAAGTTATGTTCATAACAAGGTGGTACGAACCGTGTAAATAGCGCCCTCTATCTTGAATACGGATGGGGAAAATTGTTTTACCAAACAAACCCCATTTATTTTTCGGTCTTCTTCTATCTACCCTAGACAGGAGATTACCTTTTTTTGAAACACCCTGTAACGAAAAATACCTACAAGTCTGTACTGAGATCTCGCATTTATAAATGTATAGAGGTTTTGTGACTATCTGCTCGACCGTGGCTCGTCTACTTGTATATAGTAATAAATGTCTACATAGGTATTTCCGCCGACCTCGAAATAAAAGGTAACTTCAATGTGTACTGAATTGAACATTAATGACCCATTTTAATGCTCGATTCATGCTTTTTTAGTGTGCAATCCTCATGGAAACCGCACACAAAATATTTTTTCTACAAACGTCAAAAAATGACAAGGTTCGCGCGTTGGCAAGAATATGCGAAGTGACCCTTTTTTTCATTTTCTTCGTTACAATGACACCGTGCGCGAAGTAGTGTGCGAAATACTTACTTCGCACACTGCATGTAAACTATATGGGATTTTTATATTTTAACTTGGTAAATTTCTTGAAATCCACGTTTTCTTTAACATTGAGTGTTGCTTTCAACATAGAATATATTGCCCATAGTTATTATACCTAATTACTTGATTTGGAAAAACAGTTCAAACCAGTTAAATATTTTTTTTTCATATTAAGCTAAGCGTTTGTAGAAAAATTTTGTTTGCATCTCATGCGCGAAATACTTTGGTGATCTCGACTATTTTTTTTAACGGCTGCGCCTCGTTAAAAAATCAGTTCTCGATCACCAAAGTAGCATTTCGCGCACTAGATACAAAAATAACTATAGAAGCACACGAGAAATGTCAAAACTCTACTGGAACATAAAAACATAGAATTCCATTATGTCAAATGTATGTCTTGAGCAAAAGAGAATGTATTTCAATCAAAAACTCATGCACAATTCATGTTAAGATCGTCAGAAAAATCTTCTAATCTACTTGGTTATCAATCTAGCTTAGATAAATAATTTGAACGACTCTCATTATGCATCCAAGTATCTTATGAAACCTTTTGGGTAAATAATTAGCTTAGAATCATATAAAACGATCGATAAATTCAAAAGCCTTGAATCAAAAATCAAGTCTCCGAAAATCATCTGAATTCACTCAACAACAGATTTTTCAACCTCTCATTACGATCAAAGTAATTCTGCGGACGATGGCTAGCGAATGCTGGCCAAAACATTAAATAGTGAAAAAGAAACGCTGGCAACAGCCGAAATAACATGTCAATAAATTTGTCGTCATCAAAAACGTTCCGTCAACAACTAGGAGAACTTACTCTCATTCCTTGATTTGAATAGTCACGACAGGAACTGATGATATCTTGCTTTCTAGTAAATAAAGCTACCATCAGTGCATTTTTAGCTCCAGGTTCCACTGAACGTTTAGGTGTTCCATTCAAAAAGTAGTCTTTATCGTATCCATCTTCTGGATCCCATGCATATGTTATATTTCGATCAACGTCCCACCCGTGCTTCTCACTACAAGAAAATGTTGATGGTGAAATTTGAAATATGGATGGTTCAGTCAAGCTAAGGTCCTGTTCATTTAGAGCTGCAGTATTCCCACAAAAACAAACAATAGTTCGTCCAGAAGATCAAATATTGCAAAGGGGATTTTCTATTTCACTGATTTACTGAAGAAATAATTTCACTTCGACTGAATCGACCAATAGGAACGCGGTATTACTGAGTTGTATTATTTACTTATTAATTTGAAAAATGTGTTTCGAATTCTCTAAGATAAAAAACACATAATTTACATTTATTTTCGATTTTTTTATGGGTAATTGAAAAATAAGTTATGACATATACGTAACTTATAACATATACGTAAAATACGTAAGTTTCTCCCCTGAATTTTGAGCTTTTGGATCGAATAACGAATAAACGCTCGGAATGGTTAACTTTTGTTGCACGGGTTACAAATTGGGGTGTTCGAATGAGTTCGATATCACTACCCCTCTAGCCACAACCTCTAACAGATCTCATTTTTGAATAGGGAATATATAGCATCTTGTTCTTCTTCTTCTCTGTGCTGTGCCTTACCGGCCGAACTGAGGCCTAGTGGCCCATTGTTCACCCGCATCGTTCTATAGAGACTCAATTCTTCAGACACGAAGACAGAAATGTCGCGAGCCTGCCAGGAGTGGTCCCTCTCACCATAGGAATAGAAGGTTGAATTTCCTAGGTGTGTTGACCTTAACTCAGTAAGGTTTCCACAGTTGAACAAAATATGCTCAACCGTTTCATCAGTACTCCTGCACCACCGGCATAGGGAGCAGCTCGCCAATCCCATTCTCTTCAAATGCTTGTTAAACAGGTGACCAGTCAATGCACCAGTCACCAGACTGAGTTGTTTCCTCTCCAGCAGCAGAAGCCTATTGACCTCAGATCGCGAGGACGGTCTCTCAATGAGAATCCTCGACCACCTCAGGCCCACCCCTGCGCTCCATTCCGAGGAAAATTCCCTGTTCAGCCAGTTCCTGAAGAAACTTCTGACAGATGTGCGACAGATTGGCAGCGAAGGCTCCGGACCAACAAATGCTAATCCGGCTCCCCGCCTAGCCAATTCATCTGCCTTGACGTTACCAGGTATATCCGCATGAGCCGGACACCAGATCACTTTCAAAAAGTTATCAGAGCCCAGCCCACGTCAGCATCTTGTTGGAAAGACAATTCAATTTTATGCATGAGTAAATTGTGCGCTTTCGTTTAAATCAAAATAATTGCTGTTAGGTTAGCGACTAGAGAGTTAAGTGATAACAAACTCATTTCAACACACTAACATGTCCTCTTGTAAATAAAATTTGACTTGTTCGAGTGTTTTCCTATTTCAAAGATGAAAATTTGGCGTATGAATATTATTGATGGAATACTGAGTCACTATGTAAATGAAGCGATGAAAAAAATACACTCATGCAGGAAATTGAATTGCCTTTCCAACAAGATGCTGCTCGACCGCTTTTCCCTATTCAAAATGAGAGATAGTGATATCAAACTCAATTGAACACCCTTATTTGTCTCCCTTTCAACAAAATTTGACCTGTCCTTGCGTTATTCGTTACTCAATCCCAAAGCTCAAAATTCGGGCTGGAAAGTTATGGATGGCCCCCCTGTATGAGCAGAAAATTTTATGACCATAGAGTCAACAGAATCATCGAAAATTCAATTGAAATATTGAAAAGAAGAATCCCTATATTACCATAACAGGACTACCGATTCAAGTGAAATTTATTTTGTGAATTAAAAATGGTATACTGAATGTTCATGGAAAATTTCTAGAGAATCGCATTATCAGAACCATAGAAATTAATATTTGTAATTATTTATTTCTTATATTTTTCATTTTTTGATTGATTTTCAGAATATAATTACGATCGTGCTGATATTCTGCATTTATCTATTTGGTATCAATTTTGAATTCCGTATAAAATTCTGAGGTAATAGTATTGTTGTTCCCCCAAAGAACGAGCTCTCAGAAGCTCTTGCTTTTCTTGAATTTTATGAATGCCATACATATCACACTTTTCATGTGTCAAAATACCTAAACGATATCAGTGCGCCATCTATATTTTTTTTTAAAAAAGGCACATTTTCAAACACACTTTAGTTTCAACAGTAAAAATTCATTGGAAGATGGGAGTTATTTTAACGGATTTGCCTCTATAAGTGGTAGGGTGAATGGTGAATGAAACTTTCAAGATGAGTGAAATAGGCACGATGACAAGAATATATTCTTATATTATTCATTAATGTATAGAAATTCTACAAAAAAGTGGTAGGTTTACCTAATTAAATTTCATAAGCAGCAAAATTCTCAATTTGCATACTTTTCTATGAAATTTGAGATTGCTCGACATACTATGAAAATTTAGGATCATCTCGCTTCGAGAAAAACAGAAATAATGATATGGAAAATATCATTTCATGTACAAGCACTTGATATTTCTGCATCGAATTATGTTATGCAATTTGCAGAATAGTAATTCTGTCCAACGCATCAAACTAACGATGTAGAATATTTTATCTATAATACATAAATATTCTAAAAATAATAAAATACTCACACTTCATCTGTGTATATATCGTAAACGTCGAACATATTGAAATTATAACATAGTCCTTCATCTGTCATTATTGGTTTCAGAATATCTTTACAGTTATAAGTTCGGCCCATCCATTTACAATAACTGAAATCCAGATCGACTGATCGACACTGCAATGAAATTTAAATGTATTTATGCACTGAGTGAAATTTATTTTATGTTTTGTTCAGTGTGTGGATATATATTCATTTTTGTATTGCATTGGCAAACGCAAACATACCACTTATGATCGAATTCGATGTTTTTAGAAATAATTCTTAATTCGAAATTCACGATATATCTTTTTTGAACAAGTTCCCCATAAAGATGCCAACAGTCACTTATATTTTTATTTTATCCTTTATTTTAGTCCTGTACCTATAACCTGTCTATGATTATCAATAACCGCGTAGAGAAGAAAAAAATCTCTGCATGAAGCATAGGTATTTCAAAAATAAAATTCGATTTTCCTCCTTCACGTCCGTATATAGATGGTTTCGTGAATTTCTGGTGTTAGTAGAGGCAGAGTTTTTGATGAAGTTTTCGTCTGTGAGCTCTTTTCTACATATACGTAGAAACATACGAGTATATTGCCTGTTTACATCTTTCTTTTCTTATACTGAGAGTCCTATAACTATTTCATTGTTTGATATTGAAAAAATAACAGAATTGGGTTTTTAATTTTATATACATATTGTAGAAATATTCAAATATCAGATTAGCAATCTGAAGGAAAAATATATGTGAAGGTAATGTGAAATAATTTTCCTTTTTAGTTCCGAATTGTTCCAAATACTTTTTCGTTGATATAATGATCGCCCATCTGATCTTGAAATTAAAAAACAAAGAATCAGATAAATTAAAATATGCATATAAATTTATTTGTATAATCAGGTAAGTGATTTTGGATTGAAAGGTGAAAACCAGGTAAATCGTAAAAATATACCGGAGGAAATAAACATACCTGGTCCAAAAACTCGTAATAATCATCATCGAAAAATGCAGGTCCTTCTGATAAATTTCCATAATTGCTCCCAAGGCAGGTAAGAGACATGAAGTCAAAAAACTGTTGCCTGAAAATAATCTAATATAATTTTTTTGAATTTAAAACCTTCCAATTAAAAATCATATCATATTATTCAACAAAGACAATTATCGTGTGGCGAGAATCAAGCTCGCTCCAAAATGTTCTCCGTCATAGACTTCAGAATGCGGATCGAAAAAGTTTTCATCTCTTTTCGACATAATGAGGAATTAAACTTTTGATCAGAGATTATGAGTATACAATATAATATTCGCAGTTTGAGTGAAGGAGGATCATAAAATCCATTTATCCACTCCTATAAACTAATTTCTATGTGTAATAGTAGCTAGAACACAACCATAGACATGTCTATGAACCGAAAAGCGTGTGTTATAATAACACCCGCCCATAACTCCCGCTAATAAAAATACCTAGGAAAATGAAATTGTTCACAAAAAAAAAATGAATAAAAGTAGGATCGATCCGGAATCTATTTCAGCCATCAAGATAACGTTCTAACGATTCATTCCAGATTTATTTTTGGAAAACGTAAATTTTTGAAGTTTCCCGACTACAGAGTACAGAGGTTTGACGGTTGGACGAAATGCTGTCAATGCTTTTGACAACTGTTCAAAATTTTTTTAAATGCAGATTAATTCGAATTTTACTGAAGAAGTCGTGGATAAAGTATAGTATTCAATTCGCGGTAATGCTCAAAACACACTTGATGAATTACACCACTCGCCTGAGGGCTCGTGGTGCAAAATTCATCTGCGTGTGTTTTGACCTGCATTACCGCTCATCGAATAATATACTATTATGGAATAAATAGATGATATTTCAGCTCAGTTGTATTCATCAAATCATATGCTTCGATTTAAACTTCAAGAATAGAACAAAACCCCACCACAGACAGGTTTTCGTCATATTGCAAAAGATGACATTTTGTCATTTTTTCTTCCATGGTCCGAATGACCGTCATCCTTAGAGATGGCGTTGCTGCGGTATAATACCCGAAACAATATGCCAGATCATGAAGTAATGGGCCCTAGATCTAGAGTACCTCTTTCGGAGCTATTATCTGTACTGATGAGCCCCAATAGGCGATGCAGCTACCTATGAATGCTCTAGGTGATATTACCTCATCGTAGGTTCTTTGAACGTTGTCGAGACTAGCTCCGAAATATAAGTTTTAAAGATTGAGTAGAGAGGAGACTACGATGATGTTATCGCTATCTATGTGTCAGGATTAACTACTAAAATTCAGAAAAATGAGCAAAATCATTTCGAGCAAAACAAGGATATTTAAAATTATTGTCTTGATTGCACGTGGGTACCTAACCTCCTCGTGGTTTACGGAGCACTTTGTATGGTAATAAACTGCAAAATAATAAAATGGCCAATCCTGACCCTGAGAAAATGGAAATGTGGTTATTGAAACACGTATCTTGTATCTCTGTTCCTCATTGCTTTTTAATTGGATATAGTTTTCTGGGCGAAGGGATATTGATCTTAGCAGCTGCAATTCTGTGCGATGAGCATTTTTTTTACAGATCAAATAAACACAAATGGAGAAATTTCCTTTGTTTTTCAATTCCATCTTCAAATTGTGGTTTATTTATAATTGTTTTCAGGATTCGTAACTGATATGTAAGATGATTAGATTTGTTTTTCATTTCATTATAATATTGTTTATCTGTACCTAATGATTTCTAATAGAAATATAGCAATACAATATCGCGAAGCAAAGCACTAGCTTTGTTTTATCGATCAGGATGTTTTTTCTGGGCTCGACGTCTAAATTTGATGTAATACGTAATTAGATTTTAGATTAGATTTGAGGAGGGGCGACAGATCAAAACCTACCTTGCGAGCACCTTGACCTTAAGATCTATTGTGCATCCCCGCGCTGTTTACCAGTCAGGCAGCAAAGTCTCAATGAACTTCACCACCTTTCTGGGGGCCACATCCATTACTTGTTCAGGCTTTAGGAACCAGGAACCAAGATGCCGTAGCCGTTTCTGGTGAACAGCTTCACACTCGCATAGCAGGTGTCTGGCTGTCTCGGTGGCTTCCTGACAGAAGCGACAGGTATTATCGGGCGCTTTTCCCATGTTTTTTAAGTGATACCTCACTTACCTCACATTTGCTGAGTGAGAGAACTTTCTTGGTCCAGCTCGTCGAGTAAGAGAGAAGTGCCCTAGCTTGCCTTTGACCATCGGTCGTATGTCAGTACGTAAGCTTCCTCTTTTGTTCCCAGTCTTTGATAGCCATTGCCTGATGGCTGGCTGGGAAGCCGCAAAAAGGTTCTGGTCCAGTAAAGGGGGTTGTCCCCCCTTCCCTGGCCAGTTGGTCTGCCGCTTCATTGCCGTGAATCTCGGAGTGACCAGGCACCCAAATAAGATTGACCTGGTTCTTTTCTCCGAGTAGGTTAAGTGACGTTTTGCATTCCCTGACCAACTTTGACTTCACTTGTGGAGAGTCAAGCGCTAGCAGGGCTGCTCTGCTGTCAGATGCTATGTATATATTTTCTTTCTTTGGTAATTGCGTTCCGCACAGAGCGCAACGCACTCCCTTATAGCAAATGTCTCTGCCTGAAAAACCAAAGGACAGAGACCCATTGGTATGGCTAATTGAATTGAGGGACCGTAGACGCCGGCTCTGACTCTTCCATCTTCAGTTTTCGAGCCATCAGTATAAAATACCGTAGACCCTCTGGGGAAAACTAATTCTTTATTAGCCCATTGATCACGACTTGGACATGTCGTGGTAAAGTTTTTTCGAAACTCGTGTCTCAAAGGGAGATTATCTGTGAGCACATCCAGAAGCTCCTTACACTCATTTAGAATCCGAAGGTGCCCTGTGTAGTCACCAGTTTTCAGCTCCCGCTCCCTTGCCACCCGAAGAGCCCATCTGGCCGCCTCGATGTAATACGTAGGAATAATTTATTTGTTGTACTAGAGTAATATAATTTAATTGTTTCCTGGACAATGTAAGTATGTTATTTTCAGCTTTGATGCTATACCGAATTTGAGGATATCTGGCAGGTAGAGCTGTGACTGTCTGGATTTAGACAGAGTGATATTTTATGTTATTGCAAAAAAATTGTGAAACTGTTCTATAGAAAAATATTCAGCATTTGTAAAATAAAGAAGTCCTGACTCTGATCTTTATTCACATATCGAATTTCTTGATTGTTATAGAAATCTTCCTAGGCATACCTAACACAAATAATATAGAATTGAAGATTCTTACTCAGTTTCTTCCAAAGGTATTCCAGCTTTCCGATCTTTCATGGCTTTTGTGTAGTTCAAACAATCTATCCCTATTTTGGTTTCTGGACAAAGTGTGGTTGCAGGAAAGGGTATTTCCCATATTCCCATATCTTTCGTCGCCAAAGATACGATGATTGGTTTCTCCTTCCAGTTCACATAATTTCCGTAGCTCATGTAAATACATCCTGCTATACACAAACTAATAGTAGAATACCACCATAACCTGAAGATGAAGAAATATATTTTTACACTGGTCTGAAAATATTGACTATGCCATCACTCCATTGAAACCTCTCTGAGGTAGGACATCTCTATTCTCTGAAACGTTTCTCGAACTTCTAGGAGCTTTAAGTAGAAACGTTTCAGGTGTCCATAAAACATTCCTGAAACGTTTCTGATTCTGAAATATGTTTAGTGAGTAATAACTATGTGAAGAAGCTATATTTTCCCAACTGAAATACAGGGTTTTCCAATAAGATTTGTTATTGATATTCAAAGAAAAATTCCATTTTTCAATATAAATAATAGGATGTTTATTTCATCATAAACAAGAAGCTATGCCGTTTAAAGTGGAAAATAACATCAGGCAAATGACCACCACGACCACGCTTATTACAGGACCATATCCTTTTAATGAAATTGTTCATAACCAAATCGCAAAGGGGCTGACCTATGTCATCGATAGACTCACGAATTCCATCTTTAAGGTCTTGAATCGACGCTGGGCTATTGGCGTAGACCTTCTCTTTCACGTGGCCCCAAAGGAAGAAGGATCTCGGTGGCCAATTGTGATCACCTCTTCGAGAGATAGCGCGGTTCCGCAAAATATCAATGGTTTCGTTTATTGTGTAGCACGTAGCGCCGTAAATGTTGTCCAGATCAATACTATCCAAATTCGGCCATAAAAAATCATTAATCATCTCTCGATAGCGCAATCAATTCACCGTGACTGTTGCTCCAGCCTCATTTTCGAAAAAGTAAGGCTACAGCAGCAATATTCTCGGCTGTTCTTGAGCGACATGCACGGGTTTTATTCTTCACACCACTTTTACTTGTCCCAGCAGCTTGAATTTTTCCACCAATTCCTTTATTGCGTTCCGACAAGGTGCTCCACGACGACCCAAATATGTTTTACGAGTTTTACGAACCGTCTCTGCCGAATTTTCACCATTTTTATAGTGAATTTTAATAATTTCAATGCGTTCTTAAAGATTGTATCGTTCCATTTTTATTAATGGCTTAGTTTCTGCTTGTCAAATGTCAAAAAATGACAGCTTCAAACGTGACATTTACCGAAATAGCCAGCTATTCACAATAACACCTCTTATTGGAAAACCCTCAATGTGAAACAGTTAATTTATATGAATAGAAATATATTCATTCCATAAAGATATCTAGCAGATATCTATCAAAACTATCAGCAAGTAGTGAATCAGGCTAAATATGAAATATTGTATTTGGTAGAGGCTATCATCAGAAATTGAAAATGACAATTCACAAAATATTCTGTTATTACCTCAACAATATGAATATTCAGAAATATTTAACTAATATAAGTAGGCAACAAGTAGTTAAGTGGCAAGAGGTTAGTACCTTTTGAATGCTGTATTTTCTCCTAGGATTCATATACGAATATGAATGGGATAAAGTTATTGAACCTGATAATGAAAGCAAAAAATCAAATCAAACTAAAAATATATTGGGTTTTCAAATGGAACAGGTAACCTTAGAATCACATAATGAAGTAACATTTCGAAATAAACGATCATATTTCTTAGTTTCTTAAAGCTCACTTTGGAATAGGAACTCAATCAGAATTTCTCGCAAATAAAGTACAAGAAATACAAAAAAATATTTTCACCTACTTTTCAAATGGCGAAGACTCCTTCACCAAGTAACTCAGACCCTGTATAGTCGAACTTTCACAGTACTCCACGAACGACTTCTTCAAGTTTGGCCTAACCTTTTTCGGAACAATCTTCGGCACAATCTTCGCGATCGATTTTCTACTCCTGAGTCCAGAATTCACTGGAGACTCCTTCACTTCGTCTTCCTGCATTGCAATCGCGATTTATTTTCAACTTTCCAGAACGGCTTGCACTTCTACATTCCTCCAACTGAAGGAAAACTGCTAACAGGGAAACACTTGCGCATGCAGCCCATGACGAATAGCAGTCTTTTCCGATTTATTCACTATTTTCCTGATGTGATAGCTTCATTGCTTGTTGGATTGATGAATATTTATAGATCGATATTTCAGGCAAGCTATTTAATCGTTCTGTATACATCGGTGTAATGAAGCACCTGAAACAAAGCATTCATGCTATTAATAATTATATTATAGTAACAATTTTAATTGGTGATGTACGAAACAATGGTTCGATTGTTTTGCGGAATATCTGTGACTAAATATCATAGTTTTTGCTAATGTATATGTTCTTTCGGTCTCTTTGATGTATAAATTGAATCTTTCGTTATAATAGTAGGTATATTATAAACTCAGGGACTGAAGTGGAAACTTCAATTCCGAAGCAAAAAATTCGTAATTTTTTTTAAAATTTGTTGAGAGATTGAAAGAACTTTAGAACCCGGAAAACTGAAATCTCCAACTGCCGCTGAAAATGTTCCCATTACTTCAACCCTAAAATATTCAATGTCAGAAGACAACTCACCAATAACCACATAGATATGTTCAAAATACGTTAACAACAAAAACAATATCTTCCAACTGTCCCCTTTTACTGCCTGATAACTTGTATTTATGTGTTATTTAGACAATTTCGATTGAATAGAACGGAAAAATATGGATTTTCCTCGAAGTTGAAAAAATTATAAGTATTTTTCTACTTTTAATCTCTGAAGAATCTAAAGTGACACTTTAATCCCTCAAAAGAAGGATTAAGGGTATCATTTTATGCCCTGGAGTACATAAAAATGTTTTTCCCTCGAACTCAAATAATAATTGATTTTAATAAGTATTAATTCATTATGTCGAATGAATGTCTTGTGCAAAATGAGAATGTATTACAATCAAGAATTTATACACAATTTCGTCGAAAAAATCTTGTAATCAACTCGGTTATTAATCTAGCGACTTATGGCCTCGAACTATTAACTATTATCTTGACCATTAGTCGCTGTCTCTAATAACATAGTTGATAGTTTGATTACATAACCATTAATAAATTTTAATCGAATTTTTTCGCAATTTTTAGACTTTTTCGTTGTTATCATGTTAGCCATGATATTATGGCGGTGGATGAGCAGCTAAAACAAAAGTTGATATGTCATTCGAAAGTACACTTAATGAGGTATTTTCTAGAGAAAGAAAACGTGTGCATAATTATAAATGTTTCATCGAAAAAACGATTGGAAGATTAGGGCCAATTTTGTTCAGAATCGTAATGACTCCTTACCACCCCTGGCAATAAGAGTTTTTTTGCACACAGATTCTCTTATCTTGTAGCAAATTTATTGGTCTTTTTGAATACCTATGTAGTCAAATTGAAAACTGGAAAAACTTAATAACAATCATTTTAGCGAAAAAACTCCAGATATTTCGGGAAATCAAGAAATTTTTAATTGAAGAATAACCCTCAACATTTCAATCATATAATATATGACATTTTTCGTTGGAAATCACTCGTATAATCCCTCCTTTAAATTTTTCCACTTCAAAAGTAGACACCCTGTATAAGTATTTGCATTATTTACATCCAAAGACTTTCTGGTAATCAATATGGAATACCATCAATTATAAAAAGGAAAAAATAAAGTTTCTGGACTGCATAATCTCAAATGTTTTAATTTCAATGGCAATCGGATATATTTATTGTTATGATATCTGCTAGATCGCTATTAGCTAGGTACTACTTTGAAATCTAGTGCTGAAACAGGGCTTTTTTTTATTATGTAAATAGATCGCAAAATTATGTCGTGTGATGAAGGATAACCAGGATGAAATGAAAAATATTTAAATAATTTTTGTTACACGAGTAATGAAAATATCACTTTACGAAAATATGCAAATGTTACACTGAAATAATTCGAAGATAATTCATCAACAATACTGAAGTGCCCCACCTATGCATTCAGTAATGGAGTTCCTGTCGGTATTAATTACATTTTACATCCCTTCTGGGAAACTGATGAGTTTGCATGCATACCTTGAGGGAAAGGCTACTGACCATATGAAGATTGACAATGGTGTCTCCATCTCGAAAGAAACAGCAATGCATTCATAAAACATATTATCCACTAGAATTATCAGTAAAGTTCTTTTCATTACTTAGACTTTGGTATGCCTTTTCCAATAAATGTTTCCTTATTGCGCTTTGTCTATTTATAATCTGTCCATTTTCCAAAAGGCATTGAAAGTGGAACTAAAACTAAAACTTTGGTAATGGAAATTATAACTACAGAGTGCGTCAAAATTATGGAACAAACTCATTTTCTCAGAAGAAAAACATTTGGCGACAAAATACTGAAACAGGTCAATTTTGTTTCACTTTTACGAAATTTTTATGCATTTTTGAAGGATTTTTGTGACACCCTGTGCCATCTCCATCAACCCTCAAAATTTTTTGAATGGGGAAAGTGGGTCATGTGGTCTTTGTATCTTTACAGCTGTGCGAAAATTTCGAAGAAATTTTCTTTAATTAGTTAGTTCATAGAGGTTTTTTTGTATCTGCACTTTGTCCTGGCTCATTTACTTTATATATATACATATATTCTTTTGAATTGAGAGCTAACAAAATACAATACATGAAACTTTGAGACGATGGTATTGAAATTCGTCACCGAATGAAAGTCGATAATGTCGATCATTACAGTTTTGTTCATTCCTCAAATTTGATATTGTAATTTTGACGCGCTCTGTATAGTACCAATTCATATTGATGTACAGAACTGTGCCGAGCATTGAAGAAAATTTCTCGATTACAAAGCACTAAGCCCTATTTAAATGTGAGCCGGAATCTCAAGCACTAAGCCCTTAGTTTTTGAAGAATGCTCGCGTTTACTAAGCACTTCTGGAAAGTAATTCGTTTACACGAGCACTAAGCACTTTTCAAAATAAAACTTAATATTTTCCATCCAAATATCTCTTAGTTTGGAATATTGATGTCTTGATTTTTTCTTTCTGGTGTTATCGTGTTTTGAACTGGACATAATTGAAATTGATAATAGGTTTTTTTCAGTCGTTTAATGGATATTTAATCAACTAGGTTATTGAAGAGAGCGACTAATGGTCAAGATATTTTAAACCGTTCGCTCCGCTCACGCGTTAATAGTTCGAGACCATCAGTCGCTAGATTAATAACTAGGTTGATTACAAGATTTTTCCGACGACATCAATATGAATTGTATACAAATTCTTGATTGAAATCATGAAAGTAACTCCATAATTGAAATACACTCTTATTTCTCACAAGACATACATTTGACATAATATAAATTTCTATATTTCTATGTTACTGTTGAGTTCTGACCTTATTACTTTATCGCTTCTGAATGCTTTATGTTTCTTATGGTTTTCTCTCTATATGGCATTCATTCAGTTAACAAACTCTAACTAAAATATTCGCCAATAAATTACTTGAAATCATCATAATAGATACTTGAATCGTATGTTGAAAAAAGGTCGCATTGCTCCATAGAATTTTCCTAAAAAAATTCCGCCATAACATCATAACAATCTGTTCTTCTTGTCAAAATAATGAAAACGTAAAAACTTGTTCCAGAAAGTCCATAACATACAACGAGATTGTTTTTTAACACCAGTATTTGTGATGCAAGATAAATTGAACAAATATATTTATAGAAGTGAAACGGAAAGAAGGATTTTAGTTCTTTGTATATTCAAATCACGCGAAAGTCTGTCATTTCCATGTTCCAACAAGTCCATGAGGGGCTTAGTGCTTGGTAATTCCTGAAAGTGCTTGGGAGCACCTTTAGTGCTCGAGAGCACTTTTTTGAATTACTAAGCAGTAAGCCCTTCCGAAAAATTCGCAAAGCACCAAGCACTAAGCACGAGCACAAAAGTGCTTCGAGTGCTTTCACGAGCACTAAGCACAAGGTTTCGGCACAGCTCTGTTGATGTACAATTTCAATCCCGACAGTTTCTCAAATTCTGTTTAAAGATTGTTGTTCTTCCTACGTAGGGAAGTCATCTTTTGCTAGCTGAATATTTTATCATTATATATTGAAATTCAAGCAATACTCAAATAATACCCCATTCAAATCTATTGATTCTATATGCTGATGATACTTGCGCTTTCGTCCAATAGATAATATTTTATTATTTAATGATAAGGGCCTATCGACTCTGGTTTGGGGAGTTAAAATGATAATATTTTATATATTATATAATATATTTCTGCATTTGACTTGTTTATTTTAAGTTGTATATCTATTCATTACTGTTGAAACTAATAAATATTATTGTTAATTCATTCTAGGTTATTCAATTCTCTTGTTGTTGTTGGAAGTGAATTATGGATTTATTCGTGAATTCATAATGTTAGACATCCGCATTCTTTTTGTGAGACTTGAGAGGATAGTATGTATATTATACAAGAAAAAAATTGCATAGCTTTCAATTTCATTAATATACAGAGTGATCTGTATAACATTTCATGGCCAGCCGACAATTTTCCATCTGATTACAAGATTATCTAACTAACAATTTTTTCGTTTTTAAAGCGCGATATGTCTCAAATTTTCTTACTCAGTCGACTGATTTTATAAGGGAGAATATATTATATCTGAAAGATTTTCAATATAAGCGTGAATATTTCACTATATATCAGTGCATTCTTGAATCATATAGTGATATTTCTATGAGCTAGGAGTAGGTACATGTCTTATATTCTGTAATGTCCTTATTTTTGGGCTGCGATAAACAGGAAATAGCATGGAATAACACTCTCTGAATTAAGGGATAGATGATAAACTGTTATTATGGGTCTGAAGATGGTTACTTGAACATCTGAGGTTCTGGAAGATTATCACTTGGATATACATCCTCCAACCCTCCGGATTGTGCAACAGCTTTTATTGAATATGGAATAAATAAACAAAAAGGGAAACCCTGAGCAGGAGCTGGTGGAGCAATAAGACTGATAAGATGAAATTTCATATGGGATTTGAGTTTGATGCAGAATCTCAGCACAAATGGAATTGATTTCTGAAAATTATTCAAAAAATGAAATATGTAAAAAATAATAATTACAAACATTAAATTCTATGGTTCTGATAATACGACCCCCTTGAAATTTTGCATGAATAAATTTCACTCGAATTCATTCACAGAAAAAACATTCCTTAAAATTGGAATGCATAGGCATAGTTCCTACCTTTTAAAGAATTCGAAGAGGCTAATTTTCAAGAACAATTATTGTTCTTGAAAATCAAAATTTCAATATATGCGATATACTGGAACTGATATTTTGTAGTTGAAATACGTTATTGAAAATAATTGATAACACAAACACAAGTGTATTTTGATGCTCTTTTCGAACATTTCTAGAAATTATGTGAGTAGGTACATACTTAGATATGAGTGAGTGCTAGCTAGATTAACCTCAAATCGGTAAATCTATAAGCTCGCTGAATGTACCTTAGGTACTTCTTTCAAGTTCTGGAGTTTTTCTATTTGAAGTAATTCAATTCATTCAGTGAGTGTGAAATGAAATTCTTAAGCTGAAATCTCTCTCTGAACCAGTTTTAATTTCGAAGAACAATAATTCACAAAAATTTTTTATTCCAAAAATATCGAATTGATAGCGAATCATGAGAAAATATTCAATGCTCAACTCACCAATTCAACAGATCAAATTTGAAGCAGGACACTTTTGGCTGTTTCACAGTTCTTTTCTGGTGACATTTGGCTTGATGTTATCGCGAAGAATAACCTTGACATCCTCGTTTTATTCGATTCGATGCACATAACAAAAGTAGGAATAATAATTTTTGAATGAAATCACAAAAAATTGGTCTCAACTTGCGTTTGTTCACACGTCATTCAAACTGTATTTCTCATTAACTCAAGATTATAATTATTCACATGTAACAGGTAGAATTCGAATCAGAACTGAACTGAGGTGAATGTTATGTTGAGTAAAGCCGCCTCCAAATATTATGCTTACTCTCTATTTCATAATAATAAAACCAGAGTCGTCTCAGACTACTGGTATGGAGGTTCTTATATTAAAATTTGATGTGTTGAGTCCTGCGGAATTTTTTTCACTAGCTCTACACTGTTCATTGTTCAAACTATACAGGATCATTTCGAAATAAGTTTGCCACCCTTTTTTATCATTATTAAATTCGATATTTAGAATGAAATATGACTGTTCAAAGTCTCAGAAGAACAGAAGATTCGAAAAATCATCAATTGGAAGGCCAGGCCAGACCTGGTTTAAAGCACCCTCCTGGCCCGAGGGCAAGTATTTGGTATCTGAGTATTGAAGGTATTTATTCGAATAATTTTAGATTTCATTTTGTAAAAACGGCAAGACAGGGTTTTTTCCTCCTGAGGTTTTTCCCTGAGCTCTGGTATCATACGCAGACTAGTATGGTACCCCGTTTTGCACTAACCTCACCTTGGGACATTTTTGTTTCATGATTGAACTAATAATATTCGTTTCTCAAAAACTTTGATGGTTTTCACTCCCAGTCTTTGAAACAGAAATAATTAAAAAAATTTAATTGAGATGAAGTATTCCTGCGAGAATCTTTTCACTCATTTGTCAAGAGCAATATTGGTCAAAATTGTTGCCTAACAGTAAAACTGAAAAAAGAAATAAATGAAAAGGATAATGTAACGTTTCGATGTCTATATCAGACACCTTCTTCAGACAAACTTGTAAAATATCCAGAATTGTGGGTTTTTTTTTCATTTGCAATCTGATTGACATTGAAAGTTATATTAAGAATAATTTTCAATCGATATCTTATAATATTCATCTTGATACCTCTGTTTTTAATGTATTGAAAATTTTGTGAAAATTATAACATTTTTTCAATGTTAGTATCCCGCACATTATACTATATGACATTTCATACATATTCCATATATATTTCATTCATAATTACTATTTCTTCTGATAATTATAATAATTGCATTGTAATAATAATAATAAAATAATAATATTTTTTATATAATCTATTATTATAATTCCATTGTAGATCGATATTTGCGCAGATGACGCATCCAGTGCAATTCCATGGTAAGTACCTTCACTTTGACATCACAACTACAATTCGTGAGTAAAATTAATTTGGAGAATTAAATAATAGTTATTTATGATATAAGTCCAGAAGGCATTGTTATTCTTCCACTAATTCAAATTGAAGAGCATACTCCACTGTGTGGAGTTTTTGAATTAACATGTGGAAGACAGACCTTTTCGTAAACGAATTTTATTAATTATTTTCTGTAATTTACTGAATCTTCACTAGAGGCCAAGTGATTTTCTTTCAGGGACAAAAAATTTCTGGGTTATATTCGACCTCGTGTGGTATTCGATAAGAAAATTTCACACCGAATTGAGTTATTATGTTAAAATTTCCATACATAGACATTAAAATCATTCCATTTCAAGTCAGTTTAAACGTTAAAAAATTCCCAGTATAATTGGTTGATGGGTACTCACAAGGAATAGTTATTTATTAACCAAGGGATAATGTCTTCCGACGCGAAGAGGAGGGAAACAAAAAACCGATGGCTGAAATCTAATATTTTTCTCGTGTATAATACACTATTTTTTTTGAGTCAGGAAAAAACGACGATTTAATAGTGAAAGAAGTATAACTAAGTAATTTCGTGAAAAGTTACATTTTGTTACCTGTCAACAGAGATAAAATGTCAAATTTCCTTCCCGTCACAGAAAAAAAGATTTTATTAATTTTTTTTCAAAATACACGTTTTCATTGGTTAAAAATTACAGGTGTGTAACTGTGTAATATATCACCTGATTGATCATAGCTCATCTATAATTTGACATTTTCATTCTACATTAACTAATATGGTATAATTGCCGACCCCGGTGAACTTGTGGGTATGACTCCTGACCGTAGTGCCGGTGGTCCTGGGTTCGAATCCCGTCGTGGTCTACCACATACATAGAGATTGGGTCAAATAGCCTAGCATGCTGTTCCATAAAGATACAGTTAAAAAAATATGATATATGTCCAACCATTTTATTAAGGTATTCAGTCAGATTATGTTGCCATAGTAGTTTAGCTGAAATGACCATGTCGATTTTGTAATATTGTTAATTGATTTCAAGAGAAAACTGTTCAGTTTTATATGAAGTGTATAAAACTGAATGAAAGAGTGGATATATTGGTTACTCCATCATCATTAACATGGATGATAAGGAATAAATGGATTGGTGAGTAAAACCCAATGGATAGGAGAAATGTTGCGAACTGATTTATGTTCATCAACATCAAATTCGTTGATGTTGAGTGAAACTCACTATCGAACCAATTGAGAGAGATTAAACACCAATTCTATTTCCACATGTTTCATATACATTACACTTCATTACATCAAAGGCAGCACCACATAAGTTATCCTATTCAAGATACTCTAAAAAGCTTTCGTTGAATATTTCTATTATATGGCTTTACTTAACGAATTCATCAGAATATTTCCAATTGCAAATTTATGCAAATATCAACAGTTTTACTCAAAATTACTTCAATGAGTTTTCCCTGGATTTTGATATCCGATCGGATTTCTCCTATGAACTACATGAAATTTTTTATTTCAAGAAGAATAATTATGAAGTTCCTTCAAAATGACATTCAAAGTTATATAATTGAACCAAAAATATTTCGCTTATTTGAGTTTCATTCAGAATTAACACACATTATCTTAATTGCTCTTTCAAAGGTTACGATAACATCAAATATTTTCATTCATAAATATACATTAAACTGATATGTTGTTCCCATGTAAGGATGATATTCAAACATTCCTCGATTGCCACAAAAAATAGCCGGGTACACTTATCATGACCATCTCAACTCAAATATTGGAACGGCCGTTTCAATTTGGAATCCTAGGAGAGAAATGAGTCCTACTTTGTTAAAGTGTAATTACCTACTAATTAGCATTCCTGGAGGAGAATATAATTCACCACTAAAATCATGTTTATCACTATCTGATAAAAGTCCCAAAATCTTGTGGCTTTGCGTTAGTAGCATAACAAATTATCGTTAAGGAGCATTTCAATTAATCATATTATACTGGGTGGTAAACTGAGGAATTCCGATTTAAAAGAGAAATAAAACAAAAACTATCAAGTCAATTTCAATGCTTAGGTCTTTGGGGATTCATTTCTTAAAAATTACGCTGTCCAAATGTCCACCGTTCTGCTGGCACTCTTCGAGTCGAACCTCCAACTCTAGAAAAACTGCCGATGGCTTGAATTTCCTGGCGGATATTTTCCTTCAACGCAAATAGAGTGCGGAGATTGTTACGGTAGACTACACTTTTGAGGTATCCCCATAAGTAAAAGTCGCAAGATTTCATGTCCGGGCTTCTGGGGGCCATGGAAAGTCTCCACGGCGAAAAATCGATTTTTCAGGAAAAAGCGCCTGAATAATAGGTAAAGAACGATTTGAAGTGTGACAAGTGGCCTCGTCTTGCTGAAACCAAGCGTCCCAATTGTATCCATCAAAGTCTTGAAGGGCTGGTTCAAAAAATTGTTCAACATGTCCACATAACGATCAGAACCCACAGTTACTGCTCGGCTGCGTCCGTTTTTGAAAAAGTACGGGCCATGTGTAGGTATTGCACACCAAAGTGTGACTTTCAGACTATATAATTGAGTTTCATGTTTCTCTTTGGGGTTTTCTGAAAGCCTATACCGGCAATTTTGTTGGTTTACCTCTCTGTTGAAATGAAAATGTGCTTTATGAGATAAAAAAAATGTTGATTTTGGTAATAAGCGCGAACAAAGAACGAACGCACCCGACCGACCATCTTCTCAAAACGGGTATGAGCTGCCCCCCCTAGCTGAATCCTGGGTACGCCCCTGACAGAACAGACAAAATATATTCTATTTTTCTTTATGGACTGAATGTCTATGAACCCCTTCTTCGTTCAAGACCAAACCCACTTTCCTATTCTATATTTTCTTTATGGACTGAATTTCTATGAACCCCTTCTTCGTTTGAGACCAACCCCACTTCTCTATTCCTATTCAAACAATCTTAAAGCGCTTTTAAATCGGAATTCCTTAGTTGACAACCCATAAGAATATTACATACTAATTTCTGGTTATCATCAGAAATGATATGAAATTTCAAGAAAGATGTAGATAATTTTTATTATTCATGAAAAAAATTCTTATTCGTGATTGCCAGCATTTATTTTGTTTGTTCGCAGAAGCCATATCACTTACAAGCTCTCTCGCATTTGACAGTCAACGCGTTCTTCCATTCAATTATATGTTATTTACTGAGGAAATTCTATGTACCAGTCAACATGTGATGAAAAAATCATTCATCAACACTTTCTAACAAACCTAGGCCAATCTCATAAAAATGTTCGTACTAAAAACACAAAGGTACCTACTATATAAAAGAAAGAATGAAACAATATCTATCAATCGTATTATATTATGAAATTATTTACATTGCGTGTGAATTATATTAATTGATGTTGTTGTTCTCGATTCCTTTGAATACAAGACATAATGGCACATTTTATCTGATTAAGTCGATGCTTGAATCACAAATATACTGTATTTCTCAACGTGAACTTATTATGTTTTCCTTTACTTTGTTTTATCAGTCCTCTTCTTGTCTGATGCCTGCCCAGTAACCGTATCTTCTGTTATTTTCAATTAGTTTAATACTGAGGAAATATATAATTTCTGCCAACGAGAACAAGGAGAATCCAATAAAAAGACCCAAAATGCCTCCACTGTCTGATATGAAGTCAATTATTCCATATAGCTCACTTTTTTCCATCGGCAAGAAGTAGGGGCTCTTGAAGAAAACCTTCACAGCAGATGCATGGTACCTGGAAGAATTAACAAAAATATATAAATAATGATTTCTCATCTATATCGTCATGTGAAACAATGAACTTCGTTTAAGTGTTTCGTATATTGAAATGAAACTTTGGACTGGTATTGAATAAGGGACAATTTTAAACTAGGTAAATTCAGACATGGAGGGTCTGTAAACTAATGCGAGGGTCTTTGGAAGATGAGTTCTCGATGAAAATAAGCAGGGGTAGTTCATATGAATTTTTTTCGGAATCGACCCCGCATTTCAAGATACAGCCTTTGGAAGGCGATGACGAGTTTTTTTACGGCTTCTTAAAAAAATTGAGTCATAAAACTATACACAATATGAGGCTCTAGCTAAATGTTACTCACACAAATTTTGGTCTCATAACTTTATTATCAGGAGTTGAAAATGAAAACAAGCCCCTATGATTTTCGTTCAAAAATTGTTTTCGTGGGATAGATTTTCGAAAAATAAGATTCTCGAATGGTTTCCCATTAAATTCTGGAGAAAAAGTCTTCTGCAAAATTTCGATACAATCGATAGTTTTCTCGGAAAAAATAAAAATTCACATTATGATCACTGTTCATTCTTCCAATTCATCGTATAAGTGTTCCATAGAATGAACATTCTAAGATATTGCATATCTATGACAGGGGATAAAGATGTTCTACAAATCTCTGAAGGTTTAATTTCCGGAAGAGAATTACGTATATGCGTAATATTTTTACTTCACATATGAAACTTTCCTTCGATTAATAAGCATAATTGACAAAACCAATTTTGAGCATAAACAATATCTTAGAATATTCATTCTATGGAACATACCATGAAATGGAATGAACAGCGATCATAACTGTTTTTTGGTCTTTATTTTTCCGAAAAAAGTATCGACTGTAAAGAAAATTTTGCAGGAGACTTTTTTCTCCAGAACTGAATGGGAAATCATAAGAGAATTTCATTTTTGAAAAAATCTATTCCACGAGAACAATTTTTGTAGGAAAATCAAAAGGGGTTGTTATTGTCAAACCCTAATAATAAAATTTTTGAAATCTAAACAATTTGTGTGAGTAACATCTATTTAGTGCTTCATATTATGTATAGTTTTATGACTCAGTATTTTTAAGGAAAAAAATTGAAAATTGTCCACTCCTCATCGCGTTCCAAAGGCTGCATCTTAGAAGGAGGTCGATTTCTAAAAAATGTTTATGAACTACACCTGCTTATTTTCATCGAGGAATAATCTCCCTAAGTCCCTCGCATTTGTTTACCGAAAACTACAATAACCAGTGTAAAGAACGACTAATCCCCTTAACCATAGCTAGGTACCAAACTGAAAATTTTGCATTGAAGGAATACAATCATATCCCTTCAAAGGTTTGAAGAGAGTACCATTAACATCTTAAATCAAACTACCGCTATGTGTCAAATTTGAAAATTCCGATATGCACACATTGCGAACAACATTTATATGAATAGTTGCGAAAAACTGAGGAGGTGATTCCTTGTCCAAAAATGGGGTGAATTTGATCCCTGCTGAGTAACAGACTACAAAAGATGGTGTTCGAAAAAAGTTTCGAATTTCTTGGAAACGAAAAACTGATAAGAATGAAATTCAACAGATATTTTATGCGGGCGTGAAGAGAAGCCTCCCAAAATTGTCCTCTGTTTATTTTTCCATGTACTAGGATAAATATACTTTTTTCATTCTATTTTGCTGTCAACTTACTCCTTGGCTCTCTCATCGTCTTCTTGTTTGTAAAATTCCCATTCACCACTTGATATTTCTGCATTGTATGTCAAATCTGTGCAGATCGGTAAGCAGTTACAATGCGTGGCATTTAGTGACTGATTTTTCTCTTTATCATCTCTGGAGTTCAATCTTTCGGCGAGCATGCTTATTGGATAGTTTACTGAAAAATGTTCCCAATTCATGTTATGTTCATAATTGATTGATATTTTATTCATTTAGATTTTAGTTACATACCTCTAGCTTCTCGCAAACAGCCTCTTTTGTCCAAATCACAGATGGAAGTTTCAGCATCTCCTGAAATTTATCGGTTGTTCAGATTGTTGAAAGTTAATATTGTATTGAAATTTATTTTTTATATACACGGTGTCAAGGAAATAGTACCATGCATAGTGCAACGTGATAGAAGGTCATAAATTATGAAAAAAAGGTTCCCATGAATATATGTCCGAAACTGCTTCCTTTAAGAAATACTGGGTGTATAAGATCATTTTTTTATTTGTTTTTTTTAATAACTTTGGAAAAAGAGATAAGAATTGAACAAAATGTGATATGCGGAGGTTTTGTATGATGCAGAATCCAAATATCCTATCAGTTTTTGGATTAGTAATAGAGTGCACAACATACAGGATTCTTCCATATTGAAATCACCTTTACTTTTTTGTCTCACACTGTATGTCATTCTGGACTAGAAAAAGCGATTTCTCTATTTTTCTTCCTTCAAAAAGGTAAACTTTGTTGAAGTCGCTGGGACCAACGGTTTCCATAAAAATCGAATCGAAAAGCGCCAAAGTGAACTACTTTCAATAACAAGAACAAAATACTTCTAGAATTGAATTTTAATTACAACAGCAGGAAACTGATAAATTAACAAGAAACAACAAGTATTTAGAAGATGTTCGAATGGCTGGTTTGTGCTTGAACAATAAACTTTAACACCCTATATTTCTTATTCTAATTATATTCTTTTTTTATATTGTACAAATATTTATATTACATATTTTCAGGAGAACTTCGGGTACAAATGCCTCTGTTGAGTTCGTTAATCGGCCAAATCGTAAGGTGTTCCAAAAGATATAGCCATCCAAAATTTTTGTTCCACAATATCTCAAAAAAAATAAACCAATTGAAATGAAATGTTACGGCCAAATGCAATATGCTCATAACAAATCTCATGCAGAATTTTGTGGCCATAGTGTCAACAGAACCATAAAAAATTCAATTGGAACATTGAAAAAAAATTCATATTTCCATAAAAGTATATCCGATTGAAATTTTTTGTGCAAATGGAGATCGATATAATGAATGTCCATACAAAATTTCGTGGTCATAGTATTAACAGAACGAGGGATATTGAAAAGAAAAATCTATATTCCATAATAAGATAGCCGATTCAAGTGAAATGTTTTCAAGATTGATATACTGAACGCTCATCCAAAATTTTATGGCCATAGTGTTTACAGAACCATAGAACATTCAATTGGAATATTGAAAGAAGAATGTTTTTATTTCCATAACAGAATATCCGATACGAGTGAAATTTATTTTGAGATAAAAAACTAACATACTGAAAGTTCATGCCAAATTTCAAGAGGATCGTATCATCATAACCATAAAAGTAAATTATTACAATTATATTTTTCACAGATTACATTTTCTGAATAATTTTCATAATATAATTCCGATTGTGCTGTGATTTTACATTTATGTATATATTTGGTATCAATCTCAAATCCCCATATAGAATGAGGTAATAGTCTTATTGCTCCACAAAAGAACGAGTTCTTAGAATTTCTACCTGTTCAGTTCTTTGAATTATACTTTTATTATTGGTGTGTAATGTTTTTGTATAGAGTCCGTTTTCATTGTACTGATTAGCTTATACTAGGTACTTACTTGGCATATAATAATGTACACATCCACAATATTGGATAGTGTAATTTGTCCAGCATTCTAAATCACAGTTAGATTGTGAGTATAACTTGAAATACTTCAATTTTCTTTCTGTTCCGAAGAAACAGTTCTATCTTCTGGATCATATTCTCTAATGGTCGGTGTTGTTGTCATTAACGAAGGTGTGACTGCTACGGTTGTCAAACGATCAAGTCCAACAGAAAAGAACACTTGACTTGGTCTTGGGATTCTTGCAGGCATATGCAACGATACCTGAAAAAGCAATTGAAGTCAAGAAATATGAGACCCAAGTCCACTCGGTGACATAGACTACTCAAAGGAACAAAAAGAAGAATTGAAATTGGCTAAGGGTTTTTTAGCGAGGACTACAATGAATGAAGTTGTACAGTTTCGTTAATCAGGAGGAGCCTGCAAAATTTTGTGTTCTGATTGCTTTTCCGCTGAATTCGACACAGTTCTGGTATTTACCAGCTTGTATGACACATTTGTCGTTATATATCATCTGAATTTTGTTCCATATTGAATGAATTGATAGTGATTCGGATGTCCTTCAATCTTTAATTGAATGATTTCAATGGTCTTATAATGGAAATTAACTTTACTGCCTACTGCCTACTCATACCGGTGAGGTGGATATAATTCAAGCACAATTTACTCGTTCTATAAACATATCCGATTGACATAGGGATTTATGTTTCAGAAGCACCGTCCGTATTATGACAAGTTGACAGTTTTTAATTTTGTTTAATTTCCGAAGAAAACTATATCCGTAATATTTTCATTTCACAATAGAACTTCATTCATTCTATGGAACATACGATGAAATGGAATGAACAGTGATCATGACTGCTTAAAAGTTTTTATTTTTTCCGAGCAAAATATCGACTGTATCTAAATTTTGCAGGAGCCTTTTTTTCTCCACAATAGAATGGGGAACCATAAGATAATTTATATTTCAAAAACCTATCCCACGAGAAAAATTTTTAGAGATAATCATAAGGGGTTTTTATTTTCAACCCCTAATAATAAAGTTATGGAACCAAAAAAAAGATTTGTGAGTAACATCTACTCAATGAATGATATTATATATATTTTATGACTCAGTGTTTTATACTCCTAAAAAAAATTAAAAACTGATGCCAACTCTTCATCGCCTTCCAAAGGCTGTACTTGGAAGGGAGGTCAATTTCGAAAAAAAAATATATAAACTACCCCAATATTTTCAACGAGAAATCATCTCCTTAGTCTCTCGCATTTGTTCACAGACAAGCTATTTATCAATGTTGATTCTTTCCGAAGTTACATATTTTTCTTGGAGTTTTTCTCATAGATCTTGTGTACCAGTGAGTTGTAAAAAAAACATTAAACAACCTTCAACTTTTTTTAGACAACAAAGAGTTTTGTTGAGTTTTCTCCAACGGCACAAATAGGATTTGGCCTGTGTTTGACTGTGATTTGTTCTTCTTGCAATATACATATACCTAACGTAATGGAACTAGTGCAGTTGGAGGGATCTTTTCTTTCAAGGAATTTATCTTTACAATCTGAAACTAGCACTAGTTCCAAACGGTTCTTGATTATTCAATCAACGGTCATCGGTAGCTTTTGTGCTATCTAACTAACAGTTACGACATAGAATGATACTGAATTCGCGAATATATTCTGCTGTTTCATTCAGCAATAATTGATCTCAGTTAAAATGTTTCTAAACGTAATCATTTACTGCACAGGTTTGCTGAGCTTCATACTGAAGCACTGCGATTATAAGTCCAAAGAATATTATTCCGTTCGAGTAGCTGCTAGTTTTTCGAAAGAGTTCCAGTTCTTCTTTCTTAATATGGAAAACTGATAATTCTCATAGGTGTACTAACCCAAAAGTTTGAAAATTTGGTTATACTTTGTATTTCAACTCAATATTGGTGATGCACAAACAAGATTGACAAAATACTGTAGTTTCTATTCTCTATCCGAATCTAAACAGGATCACTTTATATTCAATGTATTTGAGGTATTAATTAAAAAATATGTAAATTCGAATTATCGATAATGCTAAATAACCGTCTTTTATGAACTTTTATGAGAATGCCATTGTTAGTTTATGAATAGACTTTGGTATGTGTAATTCGATTGTGTTATCGTTGAAATTATCAGACTTATCTATTCAATTTCAACTATTCAACTTGGTTTTTTATTTTTCTGTTGTAGATTATACATATAGTAGACGGTGGTCTTTTCGCGAGGCCGACAAATTGATAGCCCCTCAGTTCTCGGAACAAGTGCATATTGAAATAATTGAATTGAGACTTTCCACATAAACAATCAAATAATTAATAGAAATGTTTGTTCCCATTCCTTTGATGTACCGCCAAGTTGTTCCGGTCGTGTCTTCCAATTAATCTGATTTATTATGCACATGCTACAGAGAATGCAATGGTGAATTATAATTGCAATAGAAAATTACTTCAGGAGAACATCAAGCTCAATGCTGTGTGATGTTATTGGACAGGACAATGAGGTATATGAGTAAGATTATGTCTTGCAAAAGAAGGAGCAATCACTCCTTCACTGAATCGTTACATTGGGTACCACCCAGAATTATTAGGACAGAGAACGATATTATATTAAAAAAAATATTTGAGAAAAGCCCTGAGCTGGTGCTTTGAGCGCTCGTTCATTGGTGGAGCAATGATGCTATCACCTCAAATTTTGTATAGGACTTGAGATTCATGTATAAGAATGCAAAATCTGAGCACGATCAAAATTTTTTTCTGGAAATTATTCAAGAAATGAAGTATGTAATAAATTAATAATTAAAAATTGAATTCAGTGGTTTTTGTGATGCGATCCTCTTGAAATTTTGCATTAATATTCAGTTTATCAATCTTCATTCAAAAAATGAATTTCACTCGAATAGTATATGTCTCGTTAAATAAATATTAGTCTTTTCAATACTGCCATTGAATTTTCTATGGTTCTGTTTCGTTTGTACTGAGATTTTGAGAAACAACAATTTTGAATGATTTCATTCTTGAGACATTGCTTGAGACATTTTCGACTCAAAATTCGAAAATTACAGACAAATCGACTGATCAATATAGCACTCGTTTAAGTAGAACAAGCGCTCGAAAGGCACAAGCTAACATTGAACCCATTGAAGACAGAGTTCAACAAATCTACCGTTGTCAAATTTCCAGATAAGGCTTCTTCTTGGTCTTCTACGAGTCACTGAATCCTGAGATATCACCTAGACAATTGATGATATCTGTGGAGAGACCAATCTTCCCTTCACTGAACTATTGGCATCACATTGAGAACCATGCATATTTCAAACTTATACTGTGAATATCATTCAAAATGCTCTGAAAATGAAGTCAGAATGTGCCGGAGGGATGAGCACTACTGCGCAAGCGCAAAATTCCAAAGTTCAATATGGCCGCTTTCCCGCTTTTTTGACAGCAACTAACCTTCGATTCTTCTTCTTCTTCTCTGTGCGGTGCCTTTCCGGCGAACTGATGCCTAGTGGCCCATTGTTCACCCGCATCGTTCTATAGAGACTCAGCTCCTCAGACGCGAAGACAGAATGTCGCGAGCCTGCCAGGAGTGGTCCCTCTCACCACAGGAATAGAAGGTGTTGGATTCCTAGTTGTGTTGACCTCAACTCAGTAAGGTTCCCACAGTTGAACAAAATATGCTCAACCGTTTCATCAGTACTCCTGCACCACCGGCATAGGGAGCAGCTCGTCAATCCCATTCTCTTCAAATGCTGTTAAACAGTGGACCAGTCATTGCACCAGTCACCATACCGAGCTGTTTCCTCTCCAGTAACAGAAGCCTATTGACCTCAGATCGCGAGGACGGTCTCTCAATGAGAATCCTCGACCACCTTAGGCCCACCCTGCGCTCCATTCCGAGGAAAATTCCCTGTTCAGCCAGTTCCTGACGAAACTTCTGACAGATGTGCGACAGCAACTTCTGACAGATGTGCGGACCAACAATGCTAATCCGGCTACCCGCCTAGCCAGTTCATCTGCCTTAACGTTACCAGGTATATCCATCCGCGTGAGCCGGACACCAGATTACTTTCAAAAAGTTATCAGAGCCCAGCCCACGCAGAGCTTTCCTGCATTCTTCTACCAAAAGAGAATCAACTCTAACATCGGATTAAGATTTCAGAGTCCCTGGCTGTCGCAACATATGTAAATGTGCTGGCCAGAGTATCCCCTGCGAATTTCGATTTGGTTGGTAGTTGGTGCATTTCGTTTTGTCATGCACATTTTGGACAATCCCTCCGGGTCAAGTAGCGTGAAAGCCTACTATGTTGGCTTCAAACTTTTAACACATTCACAGTACCTATATATCTTATGAACCATCCTTACAGATTAGAGAAGATATCGATAGTTGAGCAAAAGAGAGTAACGAGGCTCAAGAGAATACTCAACAAGCACTATCTTTCTCATGAAACAAGTAGGTAAAGGTTGCGTACTGTTGTTCTCCACAGGTCATTGTATCGTGTAATAACAACTAGACAAGCTCTGTGAAAAAACACGGAAGTCCGGTATGTCAACGATCCCTCCACTTCAAACTACTACACTAACTCCTGGAAAATCATCGTTTTGTGAAAGGCGAGTATTTCGATGAGAAACGTTTAGAATTAACTGAAAATATCATTGACCATAGATCGGAAAGATAATAATCATTTGCCAATGCAGTCAATGTTATTGTTTCTAAAAAGCATATATTGGAATTAAGAAAAATGTGATTGATCTTACCCTCACACCTTGCAAGGCGAAATCTCTGCATGAATAATACATTTCACTCTTCTTAGTGAAAAGCACTACAACTAGAGAATTTTTGGCACCATTCAGAAAAGCTCTTCTCGGATATACATCGTTCACTACACCATCCGGATATCCTTCATCTGGATTCCAAGTTGGATTTCTTATCGATTCTTTGTAATATGTCATTTTACTGGATAAAAAATGTAAAGTAGGTATAATATAAGAGGTATCTCTACTAGGTACCGGGTTTTTCACTATAATTTGACCCCCCCTTTAACTTTGTTACTAAAGGAGATACAAAAAAATGTTTCTCATAAAAGTTTCACGAAATCAACTGAGGTTTTCTGATATGAGTCCAGAAACTGAAATATATACAGGGTGGCCAACATATTGATGGCAACTTCATTTTTTCAAATGGAACACCCTGTATATTTTTCCATGTTTGGCTAGCTCCTTTTTCCCTGATTTCGAATATGTAACATATGTTGGTCTATCTTTTTTATTCTGAGAACAACAGAGTTTCAAATTTTAAGAACCACCTGGCAAGATCTGTAATCATTTTACAAGTGACAGAGTGCGTTTACTGAAAATGCTCATTTTTGGAGTTATAATAACGTCAATGGGAGGATATACAGGGTGAACAACATTGAATGCAACTATATTTTTTCAAATCGGACACCCTCTCCTGTATATTCTTCCTTTTTTGATAGGCTATTTCCTCCTGATCTCGAATATAAATTTGTATGTGGATGTGGTTCTTCAATTTTCAGAGTTTCAAAGTTTTGAAATGATGACACTGAATAAAAAATATGTGAAATACCTACTAAATTTTTTATATCCAAACAATCCACTTAAAAGTTTTAATGTTAAAATGAATACTTAATAATTACTAAACCAGTGAAAAATAATAAACTTTGGTAGTATGGTAAGAATAACATCAACTAAAGAAATTGCTCAAAATGACCACCTTCATTCGATACACATAGTTCATTATAGTTGTCTCAAGTTGTTTAGACTATTTTTTGAAAGCATTACTATGGCCCTGATTCAAGTCAGAAATTAAAGCTTCAAAATTTGTTTCTAATCGTTACAATATTATCATTATTATTTGTGCGTTGACGGGATTAGTTCCGAATTATGGGTTTAATATGGTTGATTTTATATCATCAATATTATTCTCCTCTTTCATTGATTGCCATTATTGCTGAAGTAAATACGGTGTTGAATCGGGACTATTTGGTGGCCATAAAATGGGTGCGCCAATTACCAATCCAAAATCAAATTGGCCACTTAAATATTCACGAACTTCCAAAAACGCATGGCCAGATGGTCATTGAAATTTGAAACTCTGTGGTGCTCAGAATAAGAATGATAGACTAACTTAAGTTACATATCGAAATCAGGGGGAAAAGAGCTCACCAAATATGGGAAAATATACAGGGTGTTCCATTTGAAAAAATGAATTTGCCATCAATATGTTGGTCGCCCTGTATATATTTCAGTTTTTGACTCATATCAAAAAACCTCAGTGATTTCGTGAAACTTTTATACGAAACATTTTTTGTATCTCCTTCAGTAACAAAGTTAAAAGGGGGGTCAATTATAGTGAAAAACCCGGTACATATTTCTGTAGCGAATTAAAAATCGTGAAAGAGTAATTTAATTTCACGCAGATTTCATGTATGTACTAGGTCGTTGAATAAATAGTCCCCTTTTAGCTGGATTCACTTAGTCCAACGATTTTTTCAACATTGCTATGCCTCTTGAATAGTAAGATTTGTCGAAGTCCCAAATAAGTCATTTCAACCGTATCAAATTCTTTCCTTGGAGCCATCTCTTCAAGTTTGGAAACAGATAATAATCGCTTGGGGTTAATTCAGGAGGATGAGGAAGCATTCGAAATTAGTTCATTGATCTTTGCATTTTGACAAATTTCTAAAGTGAAAATTAATTATATTGCACAATATTTCTCCCAATATTTAATTTCTGCGAAGGGATTCTCACTTTGCAATTGACTTTTCACATTGCACTTTTCAATTATGAATGCGTTTAGTGCGATGTTACTCATTTGAAAAGTGAAAAGTTGCAAAGTATTTGGTGCAATAGGCCCCTGGTTCAGTGATCGAGTGAGTTTCCGAAAGTCTCAATTATCATAATCTGCTTTTTCTTGGATCGTGTTTCAATTTCGCTCTCGTGATAGAGGTTTTACACTTGTAATATCAATAATTATTAGAAGCACGAAAAATTAATTCTGGTATTTGTATTGAGTTGAACATGCCTACATTAACATTGAATTTCATGATTTGTGATTGAAGAGAAAAGATCTTCCTTGTAGATAGATAATTGAACGTTGGGCATTTTGCCTTTTTACTTTATATAAGTCGATGAATCTATAAAACCATCGAAACTTCTGCTGTTACAAACCATTATTTGAACAATGCCTACAACAAACCTACTGACACAACAGATTTATTTTATTCATAGTAATACCGGTATGACTCGCGACATTCCATGATTTTAAAGAATAAAAACCAAATGATAAAATAGATAAGATATTACTTATAGGACATCGAAGGGTTATAGAAATAGAAGCAGAAAATTTATTCAACATTCAATATATCACTGAATGGAAAAGTACTGATTTCCATTTTAAGACGATGATGAATTTGCGTGAATCTCAGAAAATGTATTGTACATATTCTGAATCGGTAGACATTCGATAAAAAACCTTCATAATTATACATTTCATGTACAATAATACAGATATATACGAGTGTCGCAATTAAAGAGCCAATCAACATTTGAATTATTCATCTACATACTCGTATAGAAAAATATGAAAAAGTTTTTCTTGGTTTATGTAATGATATTCATTGTTCAAAACGTTTAAATATGGAAGAATATTGAATTTCTAGAGGAATTCCATGCACATTGTCAGAATTTGTTATAAAAAATAAAAGTTTCAACACCAAAACTACCACGATGAAGTGAATGATGGAAAATAATCAAGTTGAAATGAATTTTGACAATCAAGAAAAAGATATATGTAATACATAATATACAAACTCTCATTTTTATTTACGTCTATTTGTGAATAAGCGAATCCATGTATTGCTTTAGAATTTCTGAATTTTATTTGAATTCCAGTTTTTCAGTACAGATTATTTGGAACTGAGGATTCCAAGATTGAACCTAAATCGAGATAGTTTGTGCTGAAGACTTCAACACAAAAAACCATGACTATAAACCTTATCTTTCTCATATCCGAGAAACCATGAAATCAAAAAGATTTAAATTCGAAAAGAGATACCTACTTGATATCTGAATAAATATCTCGTACATCCAACATATTGAAGGTATAGCATAAGCCCTCATCTGTAACTATTGGTACCAAAATATCCTCACAGTTAACTCTTTTTCCCATCCATTCACAGAAAGCATACTCTAAATTAACTGATTTACACTGAAAAAAAATGTATATTACAGAATGTAAAATGATCATTAAGGTTTGTATTATGATAAGAAATATAAAATAGGTTTGAAGACAGAGCTGTACTGAGGTTCTGTACGGTAGAATTTTTCTCTGTTTTACCCTTTTTTCCAATCGTTTGATATTTCAAAGGTATTGATAAGTTTTTTTGCGTGCTCAGTTATCGAAATTGATCTCAAAGCATTCGGTTGGTAGCATTGATGAAGAATCGGAGGTCAAAAGAAATTCTGTTCGATCGTACACACTCTATCTTCGAAAGAATTGAGCTGGAGAACTGAACTTTTCACGTTTAAGTTTGTTAATGAGCCAGTGTTGAGGTTTTAATGTTTTGAAATTGTTGTAGTGATATCAAACTTATTTGAACCCCCTTTTTTCCTTCCCTTCCAACCAAATTGACCAGTTCGAGCGTTTTTTTTTTCGTTATTCCATTCCAAATCTCAAAATTAAGGGTGGAAAGTTGTGGATGGCCACCCCCTGTATTGAATTTGCTTCTTCCGGATTTTACCATGTTCACCTTCGATCGTAAAAAATCTACATGGTGGTCACCTACAAGGATTTCTGCCATCTGATAGCAATTTTTGCGCTTCAGATGGTCACTTTTGTTAATCGGAAGCTAGCATGAGATTTTTGCCATATCTTTTAATTGAAAAAATTGAGTGGTTTGATAATTAACAGGTTTATTCCTTTTAACAAGATTTGATAATGAGGTTTCTAAATTACATTTTTCATCAATTTAAGTAACCATAGTAAACAAGATTACAAGAATTTCTCTAAATTACGCCTGTCGGCATCAATGTAAGCCTAAAAATTCATTTAAATTTTTAACATTAAAATGCCAGTGTCCTAGAAAACGAGTTACTTTAGGGCAACGAACTAGGAGTAACTTTTTTAGGAAAAACACATTGACGCATTTAAATCTGCTGGACAAATACAATTTTTTTCAGTTGTGTGAAAAAAAGCTTGGTGCAAATTCAATAGCTCCTCCACTGGCTTTTTAGTAGAACCAAGTAAAATGCAAGAAGTAGCTATTTATTAATCACAATGTGTGTGAAAAAACTCAATTCTGTAATTCAAATAGTTTCTGGGATAGATATAAGCAGAAGACTGAAAAAAATGAAAATTTTCATCTCTGAATCGGAGATACGGAGAAAAAAATGTTATTTTTTATGAGCAATAAACAGTTGAACATCCTGTATTGTTGTTCATTCTGCTGTTCGTTGTTAGTATATTTATTTTTATTAGAAAGGTTTTATATTCGATGTTGTTAGGATTGTATTGTTGAATATTTCTTTTGTTTTCGTATTTTTATTGAAATTATTTTTTATTGGTAAAGCTACTGGTGCTGGTTTCAATACCAGTATGAATATAATTTTCGCAATTATTTTTGGCTTAGTTTTGATAAGAATTCATCATAGCTACTTCTAAAGTGTTCTGTCTAATTTTGCCAACTGAAAACTTCGGTAATTGGTTGAGTTGCTAGGGCGATGAGTGCACTAACAAGAAAAACAATTTCAATCCAAAAAGATTTGTATAGCAGGTTCAAACGAAATTAGAACAACAACAAACAAATATAAGAAAGTAAAACACAGTTTTATGAAAACTTCACACCGCAGGGCACAGCTCTGTCTATTATTGAAAAACTAACCTCATCCAAAAAATCTGCGTAGTCATCCATTTTAAGGATATTTTCAGTCTTAATATCATCAAAAACATCTATGGTTTCATTAAGTTCTTGTGCAAGTTGTTTGTACAGTGCCTTTGTACTAAATACGTGATTTTCTGGTTTGCACAAAAGAGCCATGTGATCGAAAAAAATATTTCTGGAAACAATTGAAATTTTATATTAATTATTGGTAATAAAATTTTGAATGGTGTTTATTTAATAAGAATAGTTTATAGCTGAAATTAGTTAGTGAAAATGACACATTAAAACAAGGAAAAACATAATTTTTATATGAAAAACTGCTATCCTATTTTGAAACTCCAATTGAACAAAATATGTGATGATTTGAAAAGTATGGTTTTTCGATAGTCGATAAAACTTATCAAGATGCCTGTATACCTGACAAATTAGGTAACTATATTATAATAGTCAGCGTAAGCAAAAAAAAACAATAATAAAATGTAAGCAATGCGTGAATAACTAATGTGATGTTTCGCTGACAGAAAAAATAAACATAACCGGGGCGCTCAATATATAGTACAATAGTGAGCCTTCGAATAGCTGGAGCCACAAACGAAAAACCGAATTAATTTTGAACATTTGTCATCCTTGATACACTAACTGTCAAAGTTTGAGCCAAATCTATCTGTACATTTATTTGTTTTGAGGGTCTAAAGCGAACCACCTTGGTGATTTCTTGAAAAATGGAAAAAGTTGAATACAGTGATTAAGATCCTTTGTTTGAAAGGAGGAACTAATGATGAATTCAAATATGAACTGGATTCTGTTTATGGTAACCGTTTGCTTTCGATTGCAATAGCTAAATCGTGGGCAGCTTAATTTAGATCTGGCTGTATGAGCATTTTTGGTGACTACCGAGGAAATGATCGGAAAAATAGAGGATATTGTATTGGACCATCCGGAAGTAATAGTGCGGGAGATAGCTGAGACCGTAGGCATCTATCAACTGGGTCTGTGGTTTCAATCGATCAAAAACCTGAACGTGTTCTCACTTCTCAGCATTGTTTTGACCTTTCAAACCGTAATCGGACTGATTTTGAGCCGATTGGTTACTGATGAAACATGGAGCCATCACTACACACCAGAATCAAAGGAATTGGCATAAGAATGAGAAGGACTGAGTGCAATCGCACCAAAGCGTGCAAAGACTTAACCATCATCCGGGAAGGTTATGGCGTCTGTCTTTTGGGATTAAAGATATATTGTTCATAGACTCTATCAAAAAAACTATTACTATGCATAAGTTGTTCGATTCAAATCCGAAATCGTAAAAAAGGCCACATCTATCGAAGAAAAATGCTTCTTTCTGCACGACAATGCACCAGCTCACAAATCAATACAAACGAAGCCAAAAATCAATGAAATACACTTCAAATTGCTTCTTCATCCTCCTTATTTTTCAGATTTAGCCCCTAGCGATTATTATTTGCTTCCAAACTTGAAGAGGTTACTCCAGAGAAAGAAATTTGAGAGGGTTGAAGAGGTGGAATGGTATCTTCTGGGTCTTTGATAAATCTTACTGTTCAGAAGGCGTCAAAATGTTGAAAAATCGTTGGACTGAGTGTATCCAGCTAAAAAGGACTCTGTTGAAAAATAAATAGAAATATAAACAACGAAAGCGGAGAATAATATTAATCGATTTAAAATCAACCAATATTAAACCCACACTTCGGAACTAATCCTGTCAACGAACAAAGAACATGCATAGTGGTAATATCAAACAGAGCATCCATAGATAGCTATTTCGCCCTATTTTGGGGCTCATCAGTATGGAGGAGCTCCGTTTGAAAGGCATTCTAGGTTCCCTTACTCGAAGAAATGTCGCCTAGCTCTGAGTATAACAGAACCAAAACGCCATCTCTTGGGATCCTTACGACCTACCTCCGATGCATGAACTTTGAACGATGTGCGAGATGTTTTTATCCGTTTTCATACAAACTGGTGGTAGATCAACTTTGTGGACTTAACCTTCAGTCGATGAAGTGGAAACGCTCGTTTCTTCTCCGTAAACCAGACGTGGTGATAATAGTAATGAATGAAATTTCATGCGTTGACGGGATTAGTTCCGAAGTGTAGGTTTAATATTGGTTGATTTTAAATCGATTAATATTCTTCTCCGCTTTCGAGCGTTTCCACTTCATCGACTGAAGGTTAAGTCCACAAAGTTGGTCTACCACCAGTTTGTATGAAAACGGATAAACATCTCGCACATCGTTCAGAGTTCATGCATCGGAGGTAGGTCGTAAGGATCCCAAGAGATGGCGTTTTGGTTCTGTTATACTCAGAGCTAGGCGACATTTCTTCAAGTAAGGGAACCTAGAATGCCTTTCAAACGGAGCTCCTCCATACTGATGAGCCCCAAATAGGGCGAAATAGCTATCTATGGATGCTCTGTTTGATATTACCACTATGCATGTTCTTTGTTCGTTGACAGGATTAGTTCGAGTGTGGGTTTATATTGGTTGATTTTAAATCGATTAATGTTATTCTCCGCTTTCGTTGTTTATATTATGCCCACGTTACTGTTAAACGCATGAAATTTCATTCATTAATAATTGAAAGTTTGACAAAATCGTTCGTTTTCTTCTATAGGCTCACTATATATTGAACGCCCTAGTACTGAATCGTACGTGGTTAAAATTATATCAACTCACTCTTGTAAGTCTACCTCGTCAACTTTTCCTGCTCTTCTTTTCCTCAAAGCTTCTGTATAATTCAAGCATTTGCTTGAAATTTTTGTTTCAGGGCAAATGGTTACTGCAGGAAATGGAACTGTGTGTATTGTTGATTCTTTAGTTGCTAATGACACCAATACGGGAGTTGTAATCCACTTATCAATGAGTTGATATATCATGAATGAACAACCTCCAAGACATAATATAATTATTAACAGCCACCAACACCTGTGGAAAAATATATTTCGGAATACTTCACAGGCTCTGAGAACTTGTTGGATTTATCCAAAGTATTCTCGAGGACCACCGTGGTAGAAGTTAATTCTTCAGTCCAAAGAATGTGTAAATCATTTGAGTAGGTTTTAAAGATGTTTTTCTGCAGAACTTGGGAGAGAAGACCATTGAAATGAAGTTTATTGAACTCTATAATATTGAATTTATTCATTTTATCCCATTTTGACGTTTAAAAAGGACAATATCCAACCCCTGGTAACAAAGGTAAGTTGACGTTTATCCACTGAGTGAATTAAAAGTTTTTTAATTCACTAGTGGAATAAAATGTTCACCACTCACTTTCGGCATCTATAAAAAATTTTTAACTCCTCTCTTGTGAATACCTTCGACTTCTTTGCTACGTATCCCCTGGAATGTTGCTTCAAAAAGGCGGTGACTTGGTGAAATCTACCGATGTCTATTTTTCTTTCAGAGCCAACATTTTATTAAGTTGCGAATAGAAGGACCATAAGACGACGACTTAACTTTCTTGGATTGTTGGGAAATATACGCCAAAATTATTTTTTCGTTGACACCTTTGGCTTTTTATTATTTCTCCAGGCACAAAATTCCGTATATTGCTTTTCGTACAATATTTTTGATTTGCTTCTTGTATAATACACTCAGGACTACAACCCAGTCGTCACCGCTCAACATTTTTCGATACAAAAATTCTTTGACTGTTCTATATAATTTTCATTGACACTTGCAAATAATTAATTAACATAGTGTCCTAGCAACCATCGATCGAAGGAAATCTCGTTATGAATTTACCTGATATTTCCTCTAAAAAGTTTTCATTATTTGAATTTTTTACCTGATATTTCCTCTAAAAAGTTTTCATTATTTGAATTTTCATCAAAATGGTGATAAATTTTGTATACGACACGTGAGTTAAAAATGTTTATTCACTCGAAGAATTAACCCACTAGCCCTACGGGCTCGTGGGTTGAACTTTCTTCTCATGAATAAACATTCATTTAACTCACTTGTTGTATAAATAACTATTATGCCAGTTTTTATGGCAATTAACCATTACAGTTATTGATACAATGTGTTTTTTTCGAATTCATCTGCTTTCCAGTAATAAAAAATTATTGGTATAGGAAGTAAATAGTGAGGTAATTCGTTTTTCTTGTTTACATACATTCCAAAATGTAAAAAAACGATAAAAAGGGGAAGGAGAATACCAAATATTGAATACTTAGAGGTTCTTCTTGCTTGCTCGTTTTTAGGAAAATAGCAAACCATAGCTGAGTCATTAAATGGAGAATCTATTGATAATGAAAACAATCGAGTGCTTCAAACATCAACGTGATTACCTTGCTTGGAATATAACATTATTGTGTATTTTTATCTATATACCATGTTTAGCCTCTATTGATGAATTGAATTTATGTTTATACAGTGTATTGTACTATTTGTACTTTCAATACTGCGATTGTAATTAGTTTTCTTTGACATGACAAGAATTTTTGATGACAAAATATTTGATACATGTATTACTACTCTATCAAAATAATACTTTTCATTATTCAGGTGTTCATTGAGAAACGGAAATACTTGGTTGGCACCAAGGCGGTTCTGGAGATACCCCATTTATTGGGTCTTACCAGTGGCGCAGCCAGGATTTTGTTTTGGGAGGGGGCTGAACTGAACAATTTTTGATGATACAACAAATAACGAAAGTTGCGAAAAAATTCGGAAGAAAAAATAACGAAGAAATTAATCTTTGGGGGGCTGCACCCCAAAGCCCCCCCCCTGGCTGTGCCAGTGGGTCTTACTGTCTTTGTAGCCGAGAAACAGGGTGGATCGAATGAATCACCCGTATATTTTCTACTATTGTGCAAATATATTCCTAATTGAGAGTACAAACGTATCATGCAATAAACCGCCCTGAAAATCAGTTCTAGGTTGACGATAATTTATGAATCGTTTGAATCCTCGAAACAACACCCTTTACAACGAAATTTTGAAAATCTGTTTCAATATTCGGAAACACCACTAAAAACTTAACTGAGACGAATACTTTTCAAGAACTTGGATACCCGAAAGTGGTTTGGAGTGACTTTCAAAAATGAATTATCAACAATATTGAATCCATAATTATTTCAACATTACTTTGTATTTTCATTTTCACAATGGTTTTTTTATTTATAGCTGTATACCATTTCAGTTTTCATTTTTGAGTTACTCTCTCGTCGTTCTCTTACTGACAAACAAATTTTTCAATTAACACGTGAAGTTTTAAGGGTGCATTTGCGTCATAGGTTCTTTGATTAAACTTATAACAAACTACTTCTACTAAAACACATTTTCAAAAAGAGATTAAACTTTAATCTATATCAACTTTCAAATCATAGTTTTTCAGTTCGTGAATCCATTCAAGTTCAAATTCATCATTTGTTGCATAGTAATGTTTGTTTATTGGATCTATTTCTATTGTATGTGTTGTGTTAAAATTAGAATCGTATTGTGTAGTGTGAAAGCAATTTGACTTCACAAATGATGGATGGGACAAGTGTATTTTCAATTGTTAATTACATTACATTTATATTCGTTCCCCCCAGCATTTGAACAAATGCAATTTTGGCTTCGAATATGATTTATGGATTTGGCTGATGGGAAACTATACCAATTACCAGTCGATGCAGACATAGTCATAAAGATGTTGATATTTATATAAACTTGTATTCAATTACCATTACATTTCAATGTTGAAATCGAAATAGAGAAAACATTGCGGTTCGCCTAAAAACTTCCTACGCATTATTTTCAATATGAAATTCTATATTTCACCAGCACAGCTGAGTTTAGGAAGGCTCAGTTTTCAGAGTATGAATGAATGATTTTGATGGACATAACGAGATAACTAAATACAGTGGAACTTCTCTTCAGCAGACGTCTGTATAACAAGACAAGACATTGCACCTTAAATCCACATTCCATGTTGAAAAACACCCTCTAAAACGAAGTAAATTCTCTCTATACATGAACAAAAACATCACCTTTTGAATGGGTATTGGTAAAATGGTATAAGGGTGGGCTTTTTCCATAATTATGCCGGACGTAGGTTTAGATCCCGACCATAAACTAAACCATTTCGGCAGGCGGATAGATCTTTCCGAAACGTTGGATTGAGCTGGAAATGTTGATTATGACGGTAACTTCAAATGTTAATGTCGATGTAAATATTGTAACAAATTAACTTCCAACTGAAAAGGGTATGTTATGCAGTGTCAATGCGGTGTTCGAGATCACTACGATAGCAGTGATGATACCGACAGCGTTGATTTGGAGGGGCAACCGGCCGAAAAACAAAATCGGGAAGAGGTACCTCTTCAAACCTTTTAAAAGTGTCGTCCCGCTTTCCGGTCCATTGAAGGGGGTTCGGAAAATATTTTTGAATCCTTGAGAAAATGCGAGGTTTTTTAATGAGAATAAAATGTTTCTTTCCGCCGACCTCGAAATAAAAGGTGCTTTTAATGTGTACGAAATTGAGCATTAATGACCCATTTTAATGCTCAATTTTTTTGCCATTTTAATGTGCAATCCTCATGGCAACCGTACACAAAGTATTCAGAAGCACTATGAGAAATGTCAAAACTCTACTGGAACATAGAAACATAGAAATTCCATTACGTCAAATGTATGTTTTGTGAGAATTGAGAATGTATTATGATCAAGAATTTATTCACTATTCATGTGGAGATCGTCGGAAAAATCTTGTAATAAACTCGGTTATTAATCGAGCGACCATTAGTCGCTGTCTTAATAACCTAGTTTATTAAATAACTATTAATTGTACCATTCAGACAAAAATAACGAGTTAGTTGCCCAAATAATCGTGAATAGCTGTATTGTATACGTACCTACATAAAATGCCTATATAAGCTATTAGCACTTACACACCTTTTTGAGTATGTATATAAATTCATAATGAAAAATGCAATTGCTTGTTTCGATACTTAACACTAAAAAAAAACTTCCGTATAACGATATCTCTGTAAACGAGATTTTTTGCGGATATTGTGATTTCGTTATAGGGAAGTTCCACTGTAGTTAGTTCCTCATTTAGTCATTATGTCCATCAAAATCATACATTTTATGCTCTGAAAACTGAGCCTTTTTACTAGTAGTGCACAAAAATTTGGTCATTACAAAAATCACTGAAAGGATTTCAGAGTACAAACTAGATGGTCATTTCAATAAAATTGGAAAGCGATAATATTAATGCTCAGTGTTTTCTGCTCTTTTGCCCCACAATTTTGATGGCACGTACGGGATTACCCTGCAAAAAACTCTTATGTGAAAAGCCCAAAGACACATCTAGTATCCCTATGTTATCAAATCGTAAATTTACCAAATAGTTCAGAAAAAAACATTTTAGAAAAGTTGTAATTCGATCAATTCAATGATTAAATTTGACTTGGTTGAGACAAGTAGTATTCACGTAATATCAAAACTTTTCGATTTCTATTTAGGTATACCTACCTATGCGCTTTCCACCGGAAATGAAGTCAGAAAATAGAAATACTAATATTTACAATTCACAGATACGTATTATAGAATGAAAATCTCAATCAGTAGCTGATCAGAGAATAATTAAAAACATCTGGAATTTTTCCACTTTTTCAAATTGATAGAAATAATTTTTTGTACAAAATGTCAGTTGTAGGAAGTTATGGGTTTCAAACAAATTTTTTTAATGAAATTTTCTGGAATCTCTTTTGAATCCCATGACTTTATTTTCTATATGGTATTCTATTGTTTTGGATGACGGTGATTTTTGGTTTAAGAAATCTCATTTGAATGGTGAAGGCGTGAAGGTGAAAAAATATTACCAAAACCTCGCCTCGCGATTTCATGGTTTCACTGGTCCTTTTCATCATAGACAGGTCAGGGTGCGTTAGGTTAGGGTTTTCTTCATAGATAGAGGTTGTAGGAAATCATAGGTGACATTAATGTGAGAATGTTGTGCAATTTTTGCACAAACGTCAGTACATGTGAATATAGGTATAATTGATAAAGAAAACACTTGTGTATATCAACCAACATTTGAATATTCGATAAATTCAAAGTAGGTACCTAGTGAATTAGAAAATATTTTATATATTACAGAAGGCTCACTTTGTAATATATTAGATACCCAGCATTGTGTTTTTCGATTTTTTTCACTGGATAAATTAGATGCACAAAAAGAATTTGACAAGACCATTTCATGGTAACAGATTATTCAGCAAAATTTTTAGGTAACAATATGACAACAACTGTAAAGTTTTGCTGCAGTTAGGCTTGATAAAGCTGCTGCCAAACTGTTTGTCCATCTATAAACCATTTGTAGTTCAAGAGGACGTGTTCTTGATTGGCGGGAATTAAGACTAGAGAAATGAAAACAAATTTTACAGTTTTGTATATTTGAAGAGAATTGCCTTTGATTTTGGGTGATTGAAGTTCGTTTTGTACTAGAGATCCTGAGAAATCCTTGCTCGAAAGACCAGACTTTTTGTCTATTAAACCCTTTTGATTAGTACCTATATCAGAGATTCTTGTATGAACAAAATTTCATGAAACTGGCTATAGTTTATTGATCTTTATACCAATATTTTGCATTATTATGGAACACCATATTCGAAAAATAAACATATTTTTCGAATGTGATTTCAGTATGAAATTATAGAGAAAGAATGAAAAAAATTGTTTGAATAAAAAAAATTTATTGCATCATTTTAGCTTCTTCTTCAAACAATTACGAGAACGACTTTTCAGTTGATGTTATTATCACTAATCTCTTGTACTTCACGTGATAATGTATGATGTTCTTTCTGTTCTACTGTCTATTCTACCTTCATTCATGGTATTCGAGAAATTTTGTGAGGCTTTATCTCAAACTCCAGGGATGGAGTTATTAGTTGGTGAAATGTTTTATAAATAAAAAGAAATATAGGAAAAACCCTCAAATGCCCCAGTGGGATAGATGCCCCATTTATAAAATACCCAACTTCTGAAACCGCGTGACAAAAAATTTATTTTATAAGTTGGAGTCACAGTCACCCTGGACCTCAGTTTTGTACTGTTTATTGTAAAGTGAGGTGGTTTTTCGCTAGTGTGTGCGATCAACTCCGAAGCGAACTTCACAAACACGCCAAAGTTTTAGAGGTAAGTATTTGACGCTGTATAATTCCGTTATTTTCATTACGTCAATACAGTGGTTCATTGAGTGTATATCTGAGTATAAATAGTGTCTGTTTCTTTCCTATTTATGAAAAAAAAATGCACGGGCATCTATCCCTGTCGAAAAGGATAGGGTATAGGTGCCCCTTGGGGTATCCCACCCATACATATTCTTATTATTTATGGCCTGAGTGTATTTATTTTAGATCCTTGTTCTGTTATATTTTGTGAATTTACTTAGACTCTCCATTAATCGTAGCAGAACCACAGACCCACGACAAGAAAATAAAAGGTAGAAATCTCGAGTATGTTCTCGGAAAAAGAGCAACTGAAAACAGCTTTCGATGAGATGGATAGAAGAATAGAGGAAACCAACGAGAGATACCGAAAATTCGGATTTTCATCGCTTAAGTTTAGCTTTTGATGCGGAAAACTAAAAACTCTATCTTCTTAGCTCACTTTAGATTCATTTTGCTGTTTTGATTTCAAAGGAGTTATATGATTTTTTTGTTGAGACTTAATATCTCAATAATTAATGACAAATTTGTGGAATATAATGATTCATGTTCATATAAAAAACTTATCGTTCCGTTGAATATATGCTTTTGAAATTCCAAAGCTGTTCATGTAATATGTGACTATCTCATAAAAACTACAGCTAAAAGACAAATCACAACATTGTTGTTAATTTGGCTCATATTTCTTAGAGAAAGTTGCTGCGTTAGGCGCTGAAAACTGCATGAAAGTAAGTGGAAGTTTTGGTTAACATAGTATGAAGGGCATCTATCCTTCCCAGTATTTTCATGGTGGAACAACTATTCATACCTGTAGGCATCTATCCCCAAAAAAAGGTTCCACAAAAATCGATTTTTTGTGAAATTTAGGATTGATTTGTTTTCGGAAAGTTTCAGTATTTCAAGTCATATAATGGGTCTACCTACATTTATAAAAATTTTCGTTCGAATTAAATCAATATTTTCAAAATATGAGGCAATTTCAAAAAGTGGAGCATTTATCCTGGTTTTTCCGCTACAGATCAATCATCCAAAATTTTCGAGAATAACCAGTTCGAGTGATTTTCGTATAGTAAAAAATACCTTTCAAACATCGAAATACCATCTCTAGAAACATAGTTCAATCCCTGAATCGAAGACACTTCACAATAAGATTTAAAAAGTCTTTTCACTCCTTCCCAAAAATTTCTTCTTCCGGCACATCTAGTTTGTATTCCTTCTCTTTCAGTTCTATATCTTTGCCATCTTCCAGCTCCATAATTTTTCGATTTTTCACAACTTTCGCACTCAGGAAGTTTTAATAGTGCACCAATTATTTAAACCATAATAACGCATGACCAGCGATTAAACATAAAGTTCGGTGTTGCGATTTGGACTGATGTGAGAGGTTACTCTGATATCTGGCATGCATAATTCACTAGTAGTAAAGATCACAGTCAGGTCTACCTATTGGAATAGAATCCCGTTGGAAGGCCTTGGCTTCCCACCAATCAGAAATTGAAAGTTCATGCTTATAGTGCACCAGTGGCAGCTCAGTGTTTAATTTTCAGCAGATCTTCTAAAGAGTATGTAGATATATTGAAAAATTCTCAGCCTACTTTAGGCATCTGAAAATTACAGTGACTATTATATCATGGTAATATAGTCACTGTACTGAAAATAAGAATCCAGCGCAACGGTGGGCATTCGTAGAACTATTAATATTGACATGGAAAGATTTTGTTCTATTGTTTATGTGTGTATCTGCTTCATTGAAATTCGGATTTTTAATCCATACTCAGATCAAAATTTCAGAAATCTATAGTGAAGAATTGGTTACTGTGTATATTATATTTTTATTTCCTGTGAAGACAGTGAGTGTCATCATTTGTTTCAATTTATTTCAGCCAGTGGCGCAGCCAGGATTTTATTTTGGGGGGCTGAACTGAAAAATTTTGATGATACAGTGAATAACGAAAGTTGCATAAACATAAAGAAGAAAGAAATAACGAAGAAATTAATCTTTGGGGGGGGGCTGCAACCCCAAAGCCCCCCCCCCCTGGCTGCGCCAGTGATTTCAGCCATAATGAAAGGTGAATTAGGTTAAAAGTCTGTCGAGGAAATTTGGGACAATGTTTTTTGTTGGACAGTTAAATTAACTTCATTTTATTATATTCAAACAGTACTTTTTCTCTTCAGAAGAGCATTCTTCAGTGGGGTTTTCTCTGTTTGGACTTCCTTGTCTCAACCTTTCAGTTCTACTACTAGAACTAGAACATTCCGGTTGTTTCTCCTTTCTGGTACAGACACAGGCACAGCAGTACTTTTCAAAACTTCCTCTTTTATGAACTGCCTTCTGTAAACGATAAGTTTGTGTAATCCGCACTTACCTCGATAAAAATAATCGTCATCTAAAATACAAGGAGCAAACTTTCAGATTTCCTGTGACTGATTTACCGATTGTCAGTTTCAATTGCCAGGCTTTTCGTCGATCCATCAACACTCTGTCATTTTACTCCTCGATTTTCCTTTTACCCAAACACGAAATGTATCCCTAGTTTGAGGAAAAGCATGGAAATGTATACCTATTATTTGGAATTCTTTGTTTCTCAGGAAGAACACTGAGAAACTGTACAATGGCGATTGAATGAATTATACTTAAGAAATTATCAATAATTTTAAAAATTCACATAAATTACGACAATATGATGCAAAATGAAGGAATCATGTCAATATTAAAGGTTACTCAGATAGTGACCAGAGGGCGTATCGCTTAGCTATAGCCTATAGCACCAAACAAATATAAATATCATAATATTTTATTACTTAACGCTCTTAATTGAATAGGTACTTTCATTACAGAGAATCGCAACATCTCTAGACCCTTCAAGAAAATATTTCTTCTTGCTCTGCAAACCAGACCACAACTTTCATTACCTCCTCCTTAGAAGAAAATTTACGACCTCTTGAGTTTTTTACTGTTGAGAAAAAAAAAGATTATCGGACAGAGCCAAATCTGGTGAACAAGGGGGGTGTTCTTGTAATTCTTATCCTAAAAAACGAATTTTTTGCATGGCAATATGAGATTTGTGTGTGTGCATTGCCCTGCAAAAAGAAAACACCTTTGTATAGCTTTTCGCGTCTTTTCTCTACATTTTTTTTCGTAGAGTGGTCAGTAATATCGAATAGTAATCTTCAGTTATTGATCTAACCTTATTCAAAAAATTAATTATGATTACTCTATGGCAATCCCAAAAACTGAAGTAAGAAGTTATCAAGGATTTTTGGACACGAAACTCATTAGGTCTTGGAGAACCAGAGTGTCGCCATTCCATCGATTGTTGCTTTGTTTCTGGATTGTAGAAATGTACAAGTCTCATCCATAGTAAAAATTCGGTTCAATAAGGCGAAATCATTTTCAAATCGAGCTCAGATCAAACGCGATGGTTCTACCCTTGAACGCTTCTTGTCTGCATTCAAACATTTGGGGATCCATTTTGCAGACATTTTTATCAATACATCCTCGTAGTTTTGGAGAAAAATAATAATTGCTGATTTTTTGATATTTCAAAGAGTATATTAATTCTGCCTGTGCAATTTTTTCTATAAATACATCAAATGAATTTAGGTTAACTCCAATTTTTTCTGTTTCAGTATTTTTTATAATTGATTCTAAAGGTCATATCACTTTGACCTGAAAAATTCATTGCAGTTAACTTTTCTGGGAGAGAGTGGTATTTGAAATAATGAAATGACATGTGTGCCAAACATATACATATATTATATATATATACATATTTGGAAAATAATATATTGTTAATCCTTTTGTTCGTATCACAACTTCATTAACCCCCATTAGAATGAACTAACTAACAAATTAATTGCTGTGCGAGAAAAAATATGTTACTCAAATTATAATTATTGAGGTTGGTGGTATACTGGAAAATAATTAATATATAATCTTTTGATATGGTTTGATTCTCATAAAAATAAAAAACGTATATTGTTCGGAAACTCCAAAGATTGAGTAGTCTTGCGAATATGTACGGAAACACATTATACGTCATAACTTTTCTAGGTCCTGCCCAGTGTTTGTATCTCCTGTAATTATCTATCAACTTCACAGACATGAAGTATATTATTTCAGCTAAGGAAACCAGAGCAAAACCCGTAAATAGGCCAAGGGCACCGCCTATATTAGAAATCATGTCAGAAGTTCCATAAAGCTCATCTCGTTGAGTTGGCAGGTAATATCTATTCTTGAAGAAAACTTTTATTGCTGATGCTCGATATCTGCAAAACGAAAGCATAACATTAACTGATTGATATTCAGAAGAAAACAGTCATGCCATGCTCTTTCATGAATATCAGAGATATACAATTCGATGGTGAGGAATATCAGTCACAAAGAACAGTTGTCTACAATTTATTACATGGCAACGTTTCTGAGCATTTATCTCCTTCATCAGGCTAAAAACAAAAACCAATTTACAAACAACGGCATGGATCATACAATTGGTGTAGCAATAAAGACAAAAAATAGATAAAATGACGTCGCTATACAATAATAAATATGAAATATAAATAGATGACAAAATAACAACAAATATAGATATAAAAATATAAAGCAAAACAACATGAACAATTCATCATATACAGAGATATACAGGCTTGGGATAAAGTATAGGCGTTTTCGGAAACTTACTCAGGGTAACAAACTCGAACCATTGGGTCACGTGACGGACCTACTCGGATTCTAAGTTTACGAACACATCAGGTTTAGGATTTGAAATGACAGTCGTATCAATAACATAACCAAATATTTTATGGATTTATTTTTTCAGTCCTAGTTTATTTTCAGATTGTCTCCAGCTTTGCTTGCATTTATTGGCATTTATGGAATCTTTTTTATAATTTCTGGTGTGGACTGCCGTGTTTAATGTTATCTTTGAGTAACTAAAAGTATAAAAGTAAAGGAGGCTGTAGCTAAGTGCAGAAAGATCTGGATACAAAGTTATGAAGAACTTGTTTTACATTATTTTCTAGGCTCATTGAACCACACATTTTACATTGAGCCAAATTCTCTTCTCTACACAATTTTTAGGAATAAAATATGTATATGAAATTACCAAGAAATGAGACTTATGCCCACCTTTTTCATATACAAAATTGAACGGCAGTGCTTATGCGGTGACTCTACGACCCTGCTCTCGTGTAGGGTTACTATAGATCAACCTAGGTCAGTGATAGAGTTAATAGCACCGTACTTTCCGAACACGGGTTGGATGTTCGGGTTAGGTAAACGAACGCGAAGGTTAGGGATCGAGTTGACCCTAGTAAGTAGCCGAAAACGCCTTATGAGTATGGAAACAACTATTCCCTCGTATCTTTCGAACAAAAAGGACAATAAAAGATGCTTTGAATGGCACTTTTTCTTAAGAACCGGAGAAAATATATTTTGTATCTCATCCTTTTCATTTATTTCCTCTTTTAGTTTTACTGTTAGGCAACAATGTTTTCAAAACCAATTTGCTCCTGACAAATTAGTGCAAAGATTTTCGCAGGAGCGCTTCATCTTAATTAATTTTTTTAATCATTTCTGTTTCAGAGACTGGGATTGAAAACCTGAAAAGTTTTCTAGAAATGCAGTATCCTCCCAGATTATATTTCAATCGATATTTTGTGATGTTGACACGAATTTACCCGAAATATGAATAACTTCAAATATTTCGACTGCAGTGTTAGGGTCCCTTATCTTGTATTAATATAAAATCAATCATCAATCATTCACTCGGACCATCAAAAACGACAAGAGATTAAATATTGAGCATACAATTACCTTGACATCTCCTCTCTCGTATCATCAACTTCGACCTCATCTTCATTATTGAAGTACCATTCGCTAGAAGCAATTTCTGCATTGTAAGTTATATCGGAACATAATGGCATACAATTGCAGATGGTTGTCGCGTTAACTGGGGTTTTATCTCCATTATTGAGCCGTTGTCGAAGAATATCATCATTATATTGAACTGCAAGAAAAAAATTCTAAATAATTATTCATAATAACAATGTTGAAAAATTTTTGCGGAAATCTTGGTTTGTCCAGTGAAGGCTAAAATAATCACGCCATCGTTCTTAGGGGGTAGGCGGTCGGCAGATAACTAAATTGAGTTAGTGATTTTTAGTCGTTTTTGTTGGGACTTTTGCTCTTTCACGTCTAAACGGCTGAACAGATTTTGATGGAATTCAGTAAGTAATAGATGGTTACCTAAAAACGGATATAAGATCAAAATGATCACGTCATCGTACTTAGGGGGTAGGAAGTAGGCAGAAACTGAATTGAGTTAGTGATTTTTTTATGGTTTTTGCTGGGAGTTTTGCTCTATCATGCCTAAACAGCTGAACAGATTTTGATGAAATTTAGTTAGGTGATAGATAGTAACCTAGAAAAGGATATGGGCTATTCATGGCTATTCATAGTATCGTACTAAAGGCGTAGGCAGTAGGCAGAAAACTAATTAAGTTAGTGATTTTTAATCGTTTGTTTTAAAAGTTTACCTCATTCACGCCTTAACGTCTGAACAGATCTTTATAAGACTTGGTTAATATAAGATAGGATCCTAGACACGGACACAGGCTACTTTTTACGGCGGGAAAATACATCATTCCCGCAGAAATCTAGCGTGATCGTGTCAAGAAGCGCATGACGCCATAGCTACTGAAATGATTTTGATGTTTTTCTTTAACTGATTGTTACTAAGACTTCAAGTTAGTATTTGATCACTTTTCTAACTTAGAAGGTCGGTAGGCGCCATAATTTAGGGAATTTATGATAAAATTTTGATGCAACTGTCTTTATTTAACAGTTTTGATTGGATCGAAACTTAGCGACATTCCATCACACTACTTAACTTATAGGGTAGGAAGGTACCAAAATTCAGACTACTTTTTACTTCGGGAATATTCTCATTCCCACAGGAACCTATACACAGCTACCTATCTACAACATTAAAACTCTGTCTAGAATCACATTACGCCAAAACTATTGATCTGATTTGTATACGATTTTTTATTCGACTGACTGTTACATTACATACAGATAAAATCTAATTACCTACACCACAGAATTAATATAGTACTACATAACTAGCTACGTTTTTAAACTTGTGGAGGTAATTAGATAGACATTTATACGAACTTTAAGCCGAGAGAAAACAAAAAAACTTATGCGGACGAAGTCGCTGGTAAAAGCTAGTGTTTTATAAATTTCTAACAGATAACGACACAAATCTGCGTGCAAGTTTGAAAGATATATGAATGGTCGAATACGTCTTCATCGAATTCTAGAAAAAATAAACTGAGCTGTTCTTACCGTTTGCATCATCTATACAGAAACGCTTGCTCAAAGGACAATCCTTCGTTGAATTGTCTCCTGAAATTTAAAATGCATATGTCAGCCATTAGAAATTGAAAATATGATCAGATCGTATGTGAAACATAAGTAGATGGGTTTTCCAATAAGAGGTGTTATTTTGATATTGAAAAAAAAAATGCAATTTTGCAATATAAATGATCGGATGTTTATTTCATCATAAAAAACTATGCCGTTAATAGTAGAAAATAGCATCAGGCAAATGACCACCACGACCACGCTTAGAGGACCATATCCTTTTGATAAGATTTTCCATAACGAAATCGCAAAGTGGCTGTTTTATTATATCCTTGATAGCCTCACGAATTCCATCTTTGAAGTCTTGAATCGAAGCTGGGCTGTTGGCGTAGACCTTCTCTTTCAAGTGGCCACAAAGGAAGAAGTCGCAAGTTGTTAAATCACAAGATCTCGGTGGCCAATTGTGATCACCTCTTCGAGAGATAACACGGTCCGGAAAAATTTGCCACAAAAAATCGATCATTTCGTTTTTTTGTGGCACTAAGCCCCGTCTTGTTGAAAGTAAACGTTGTCCAGATCGAAAATATCCAATTTCGGTCATAAAAAATCATTAATCATCTCTCGATAGCGCAATCCATTCACCTTAACTGTTGCTCCAGCCTCGTTTTCGAAAGAGGTAGGTCCAATGACTCTGCCGGACCATAAACAGCATCAAACAGTCACATGTTGATGATAGAGAGGCTTTTCAACAAGAACTCTTGGGTTTTCCGAGCCCCAGATGCGACAATTTTGCTTGTTGACGGAGCCACCGAGGTAGAAATGGGCCTCATCACTCAATATGATTTTTCCATGGAATTCCTGATCATTTTCATGCATTTCAACGACCCAATCAGCAAAGACACGACGTTTTTGAGATCGGCTGACTTGAGTTCTTGTGTTAACTGAACTCAAAGGAAACGACAAACCTAGGTTTTATTCAACACTTTCGGCTTCAGCAGCAATATTCTCCGCTGTTCTTGAGCGACGTGCATTGGTTTGATCCTTTGAATTTTAATAAGTTCAATGCGTTCTTGAAACGTGTAGCGTTCCATTTTTATAATGGCGTAGTTTCTACTTGTCAAATGTCAAAAAATGACAGCTTCAAACGTGACATCTACCGAAATAGCGATATATTCAAAATAACACCTCTTTGGAAAACCCTTCACTTGAAATTTTATCAGTTTAATTATGATGTCATTTTTATATGCAGTAATTTTCTTATGGGTTTTTTAGATGAACTTCTAATCAATGGTTTTAGTTTTTTGTTATGAGATTATTAGTTTTAATGATTTATGAAGGATCGCTGCAAAAATTGAAAATATGTTGGCAGAAGACTACTGTAATTTTTCAATGTTAATCTTCAAACAGATGAAACTGTTTTTATGTAGACAATTATCTATTTCATATGAAGTAGTATATAAATTATAGATATATGTATACATGAAGTCAGGTATAATTTTTTGATAATTTTCTGTTATTGGTATTTTGTCAATAGATGCTGCAGGTTTTCAGAAAGTAATTGTAATTCACTCACTTGGCATGTAAAACCCAACACATCCGCATTTACTGATGGTGTAGTTGGTCCAACATTCAAAATTACAGTTGGACTGGGAGTAGTATTTGAAATATTTCAGTTTCCTTTCATAGCCGAAAAAGCAAGAGCGTTTTTCGGGGCTGTAATTTTTAATCTTATTCGAGGTTCCTGAAACTTCTGGCAACACTGACACAGTTGTGAGACGGTCCAATCCAACTGAAAAGAATACTTGTCCTAGTCTTGGAATTCTGGAAGGGGTATGTAAAGTTGCCTGAAAAATAATATACAAATGAATAAAATCTCTGAAAAATAGTTATAACCGAAAATTAATCACCTTCACGATATCATTTGGTCTTCGCATTTTTTAATATATGTCTTTCAATTTCGAATTCGATTTCTTTTTTGTCGCTCATGATTAGGATTTTTATGGCAATTGCATAAATAACTTTTCAGAAATCATTTTTTGTACAACTGTCAAAAAACTTGACTTTTCTTCATCACTATGAATGCATAAATGATCCTTTTTTTCACCATTAAAACGATAGTTATTTATACTACTGGAAAACATTAAAGGATCAAAAAAAATTCCAATTTTTTCGGCCATTTTTAACATGCCGTAACTTTGAGAGGAATGTTCGTACAAGAAATTTAAAAAAAGGAAATTGTAGCTCCAAGTGTCTAGTTTTTGGATTAGAACTCCAAAAATTTTAAGTTTCAGTGGTTTTCGAGTGATGATAGAAAAATCAGCAACAAAAAAATTCTCAATTTTTTTTTTCTTGTATACGAGCGTGGAAATTTTATTTTTGCATAATCGTTATAATGATGGAATACTTTGTTAATTCAGCTTCAATTTATTTTTTTATTGATCTCAATACGTCCACTTCTCGCCGAGATATCGGTCTTTAAATGGAAAAGGATCCATTTGTCTTTGATTATCGATTTCTCAGCAACCAATGATCGCACAGAAAATTGAAGGAGGGTTTCAAGACCTTAAATGAACTCCGATTAATGAACAACCATTGCTTATTCATAGAAATTTTTTTTCTTCATGTCGCATCAATAAAACTATTTAACAAAAAAAGGACTTCTTGGTTGGTTGGTTTCTTGGAAAATCTACCACTGGATCGAAAATGTTGAGGAAACCAATAATGTTAAGTGTGACTTTCACAGTTCAATATGTTGATAAAAACCTTACGAAGAGTCAACTCAATCCAGCGAGACGTTTTTTTGTTTGACTCGATCCAATTTTTGGAAAAAATAAGGATCACGTTTTTTGCTCTGAGAAGCTCATAATCTTCAAAAAAGGCAAAAAAGAATTTTCTCGAGCTTTTTCCACATTTTAATAGCAGATAGTACATAAATTTCAAAAAAAGAAAAATAAAATGAACTAACAAATAAATTTTTTATTAATTTAATAACGGATAAAAAATGGATCCTTTTTCATTTGAAGACCGATATCTCGGCGAGAAGTGGACGTATTGAGGCCAATGAAAAAAATAAATTAAACCTGAACTAACAAAGTATCATTATAACGATTATGCGAAAATAAAATTCCACGCTCGTAGAAGAAAAAAAAAGTGGTAAAATTTTGAGAATTTTTTTGTTGCTGATTTTTCTATCATTACTCGAAAACCACTGAAACTTGAAATTTTTGAAGTTCTAATCCAAAAACTAGACACTTGGAGCTACAATTTCCGTTTTTTAAATTCCTTGTACGACCATTCCTCTCATAGTTACGGCATGTTGAAAATTGCCGAAACATTTGGATTTTTTTTTTATCCTTTAATTTTTTCCAGTAGTGTATTATACAGGGTCTCTATGAATGATTGTAACAGTTAGCTTTGGATTACTTTGCCGCTACAGAATACCAATCTCTAACCAATCAGAGCATAACATGATCACAGAATTCTGTGGTTTGCATAGGAAGCAGCAAAATGAAAATAATCCAAAGCTAACTTCACTCTTACAATCATTTATAGATACCCTCTACAAGGGAAAAAAGTATAAGATTTTAGCTCGAGGTTTTGTTGTTTCCCGACGCGAAGCCGAGGAAGACAAAAAACCGAGAGCTAAAATCTAATACTTTTTTCCCTTGTATAATACACTGTTTTTTCAGTGACAGAAAAAATGACCATTTAATAGTGAAAGAAATAAAAAATTTCACGAAATTACTTTTTTGCCTATGGGAAAAAAGTGAGTACAGCCGCCGGTTGGCCATGACAATTTGGCATATTCCACTATGTATATTGAAATTTTAGGTTTTGTTGTTTATCTTCTTGTCAGATTGATACGCAATGTTGTCAATATTGCATAGAGTAGAGTTCTCTGATAACTCGCAAGCTTGTCGCACGAGGCCGGGTACCTTCGGCAACGTCGACTCTATTTTACTTCAACTTCCACTTCATATAAATAAACAAACGCCTTCTATGCGCTCAAATTTTCGTGAACGGACTATACTTTTTTTCTGGATACATAGACACTCGCTTTTTTGACAGGGAAAAAAGTAATTTCGTAAAAAGTCATATTTGTGACCTTACAAGAGATATAAAATGTCACATTTTTCTCCCGTCACAGAAAAAATTAAGTTTTTTTAACCGTTAAAAATATTGTATTGGAATCATTATCTTCGATAATTATATTTCAAACGATTTAAATTCAAATTCACAGTTGTACAAAAAGTTTTGTTTGTATTTCGCGCGTATAAAATTAGCGTTTTCATGGCATATTTGAGTGAATTGACACTCTCATGTGTCATGAAAATAACACTCATTTTACGAACTTAATACAAACATAAATATATTAGTCATGTTCATTTTAACCAAACCTATTTTATTATAAACAATTTCTGGCTTTTGTACTTAACGTTCAGAGCTTTTCTAAAATTTATTTTTATTGATAGGTACGTGGTATGTAAGGTACAAACCCTCATTCCTTGAATAGCAAAGTCTTGACAAGCATAGTTCAGGTCATCTTTATCCGTCAGGAAGACAGCAACAAACGCATTGCTAGCACCATTCAAGAATGCTCTCCTGGGGTACATTCTCTCCAAGTCAGTATTTTCCGTATATCCTTTATCAGGACTCCAATCTTGACGCCTGTTACTTTGTTCGTCATAATACTCCATTGTACTGAAAAAATAGCAACTGTTTCAAATCAACTCTGACAATTTGTGATAAGGTACCGTACAATTCATGTATTTGATAGTTGGGTGTTCGGATCCCAAATGGCTCGTTCGTAAACCAGCGAAATCTTACAGGTTGTTCCATCAAATATGGCCATTCAAAATTTTTGTTCCTCAATATCTCGGACAAAACGTAACATATCGAAATGAAATGTTGCGGCCATATATGCAAGATGTTCATAATAAGCTTCATTCAAAATTTTGTGGCCATAGTGTGAACAAAACCATGAAAAAATCAATTGGAGTATTGAAAAGAAGAATCTTTATATTTTCATAACAGGATATCCGATTCAGGTGAATTTTTTTGTGAGTGAAGACTGTTATACTGAATCTTCATGCAAAATTTTGTGGCCATAGTGTCAACAGAACCACAGAAATTTCAATTGGAATATTGAAAAGAAGAATCTCTATATTTCCATAACAGGACAACCGATTCAAGAGAAATTTATTTGTGAATCAAAACTGATATACTGAATGTTCATAAAAAATTTCAAGAGGATCGCATTATCAGAACCATGGAAATTATTTTTGTAATTATTTATTTTTTATATATTTCATTTTTTGAAATTCCCAGTATGTAATTCTGATTGTGCTGAGATTCTGCATTCATATATTTTGTATCAATCTTAAATCCCATATAATATTCTGAGGTAATTGTCTTGTTGCTCCGAGGAAAAACGAGCGCTCAAAAGCTTCTCCTCAGGGCTTTTCTTGAATTTTCTTTTGTACCTATTTGTTGAACATTGTTGATAACAGGGTGATTTTGAAATAACTGAGTCTTCGGGGATACTATGTAACTCGAAAAGCTCTCATGATATTTTTAATATTAAATATGTCTTGGACAGATATATCTTTTTTATATAATTCAGCAGAAGGTGCAGATTCGGATTAAAATATAAAGGTCCAAATGTTCAAGTTTCAAGTCATATTCCTTTCAACTTGGTCACAGTTCATAATTATTAATTCTGAGGTTTTTATTCACTCAAGACTATAAAAAATTGTTTCATCATTTAAATTTTCATTAGAAAATAGTTTAGAGTGAAAAAAAATTGAACTTGCAATTTGGGATAATATATCTGAGGGTAGTTTCTTCAAGAGGAGTGATAAAAATTGAATCTTTAACTACTTGTACTTTGTTTGAGATCCGAGGTATTGCCTGTATGAAACATCTTGGAACCTTCTGTATGTAAGGCTTTCGTACAAATACTCACTTGAGATCACTGTAGATGTCCCTGACATCGTAACTGTTGAAAGTGTAGCACAAACCTTGATCAGTCAGAATAGGAGTCATTATCTCCCAACATTTTCTTGGTTGTCCCATCCAGCTACAGTAGGCATTGCGGAGTTCAACAGATTTACACTGGAGAAGAGAAAATAATAAGTGCATGATATCTAAGAAAATTAATATGAAGGGAACACATGGGTCATTATTGTGAGGGGTGCTTATTATGGGTATCAGACGAATTGTTTCTGTAGACCAAGCAATAGAGCTATCGAAAGGTCGATTTCGTGACAAAAATACTACCTGAAATCTGAGTGTGCAGTCATGCAATAGGTAGTTTCTTACATGTTTCTCATGATAAATTCCACTCCTGAATCGTCTTAGGTTTTTTTGAGAAGCGAAAAAAAATAGCCAAAAAATCCAAAATTTTGCTTTTTCGCTTCTAAAACGTGAAGTATTGATCTGATCGAAAAGCTGTTAAGGCACTTTTTGTAGAGAATTCAAAAACAAAAAAAATGAGAGGTTACACGTCTCAAGCGGATAATTAGTTTCCGGGAAAAGTCCAAAAAACTAGAAAAAAACATCAATTTTTCGAAAATTCATAACTTGGTCAATTTCTGAGATGAAGCGTAGTTGCTCTGAATTTAAGTAGTTATTAACATATACTTTATTGGTGTACAATTACAAAGCTGTCGGATAAATAGTTTTTGTACAATCGCAGTTTTCCGAATTCGACGTCCTTTTTTCAAGAAGGTCGTGATACTCGGCTACTTGTCGGATTTGAATTTTACAAAAAGCAAAAGCATTTTAAAGAAGAAATAAAATTCTTACAATCATTCATTCTCTCGATACCGACCGATAATGTTTAGTGGATGAAAACGGCGTCAAACAAGAGCAAAATGGCTCGAATGCATCAAACTAGTCGCGAAGTGGGAGTCGCCCGCTAGGCGAGGGGAAAACTGTATACCTTGTGTCTGTGTCTTTCGCGCGTCGCGTAGCGGGCGACTCCCACTCCGCGACTAGTTTGATGCATTCGAGCCTTTTTGCTCCTGTTTGACGCCGTTTTTCACCCACTAAACATTATCGGTCGGTATGGAGAGAATGAACGATTTGAAGAATGTTATTTCTTCTTTAAAATGCTTTTTGTAAAAATCAAATCCGACAAGCAGCCGAGTATCACGACCTTCTTGAAAAAAGTACGTCGAATTCGGAAAACTGCGATTGTGCAAAAACTATTTATCCGACAACTTTGTAATTGTGCACCAATAAAGCATATGTTGATAACTACTTAAATTCAGAGCAACTACGCTTCATCTCAGAATTGACCAAGTTATGAATTTTCGAAAAATTGATGTTTTTTTCCAGTTTTTTGGACTTTTCTCGGAAACTAATTATCCGCTTGAGACGTGTTACCTCTCATTTTTTTTGTTTTTGAATTCTCTACAAAAAGTGCCTGAACAGCTTTTCGATCCAATACTTCACGTTTTATAAGCGAAAAAGCGAAATTTTGGATTTTTTTGGCTATTTTTCGCTTCTCAAAAAAAACATAAGACGATTCAGGAGTGGAATTTATCATTAAAAACATGTAGAAACTATCTATTGCATGACTGCACAGTCAGATTTCAGGTAGTATTTTTGTCACGTAAAAAACCTCTATTGCTTGGCCTACTGAGATACGAGCATCGTATTATTTTCGATTCAAATTTTTCTTGAAGACAAGTAGAATAAAATTTGAAACTAATTGAATAAATTCTTACAGAAAGAAAAAAGTTTGCATGACCTCCAAGATCCATATCGCCATCCACCTCTTCAAATGATAATTCAGCTAGTTCAGTCTCGTTCAGAAACGAACCATACATACTATTGAGAAGTTTATTTAACACGGACAAAGTGCTCTCATGGTTCTCTGGACGACATATGGCTGCCATGTAGTCGTATAATATATTCCTGAAACCAATTGAATCAATATTAATAAATTCTCATTATTATTATACTGATGGACAAAATTAGCGCATCACCTAAAATTTCGTTGATTTTAAACAATTGATATCTCCCAATCTTCAGTCGATTTCAACGTTTTTTTTCTTTCAATTGTAGCTCTGTTATTGTCGAATTTTCCTCCATCAAACAGAAGTCTAAAAAAATAAAATCTTCATGTTGTACAGGGCGTTTAAATAATGTCATTTTTATAGTCAAATTTCAACGTCTTCTGTGGGCAATGCCAGGTTGCTGAGGCATATAAAAACAATGAAGCGTTGTAGCCTAGTATCTCTTGAGTATTTTGTTTTTTAAAAACCAATTTATCTTGAATCGTCCAGAGATATTCAACTTTTTATCAACTCTTGTATTTTATGCATTAGCCATGAATATCTTCGCAACCATTTGCCCGATTTGAATGTTTTTTTTTTTCAGTTGTAGGTCTTTCATTGGCGAATATCATACTTCAATGAGATGTCAAAAAAAGAGATGCATCATGCTGTACAGAGCGTTTAAATTTTCGGGTTTTTTCCATTACAGTTTAACGCCTTCTGTGGGCAATACCAGATACCTGAGGCTTTAAAAACTATACAGTGTTGTAGCCTGATGTTTCCTGAGTGTTTTGCTTTTTTGAAAAGCAATTAACTTGTACCCTTTCAGAGATATTCACATTTTTATAACATCTTGCATTTCTTACAATATATTGACAATGAATATTTTCAGTCAGTAGTACTGGGGTTTACAGTTGTCATAATTTTTTCTAATTAATAAAATTCAGTTGGAATTAATAATTGTGTTAATTTCTGAAGTTTTCTTTACTTTAAAATTCTTTTCATTCGACGTGAATACGTAGTTTTAGCTGATCCCAACGTTTTTCGATTACTTCAGGTCAGGACTACAACCGGCCACTGTAGATGTTGAATCCCAACCTCTTTGAAGTATTCACGATATGGAATTATCGTCTATCAGCAAAAATTTGTCGCCTATGTACTGATACATACATCAGCTTAAACTACGAATTCAACGTCGAATGAAAAAATATGAAAGTAAAAAAAATTAATACAATTATTACTTTCAAATGAATTTATTAATTAGAAAAAATTATGACAACTGTAAACCCCAGTACTACTTGACTGAAAATATTCATTGTCAATGTATTGTATGAAATGCAAGATGTTATAAAAATGTGAATATCTCTGGAAGGGTATAATTAAATTGCTTTTTAAAAAGCAAAATACTCAGGAAACGTCAGGCTACATCAATGTATAGTTTTTAAAAGCCTCAGGTATCTGGTATTGCCCACAGAAGGCGTTAAACTGTAATGGAAAAAACCCGAAAATTTAAACGCTCTGTACAGCATGATGCATCTCTTTTTTGAACATCTCATTGTAGTATGATATTAGCCAATAAAAGAGCTACAACTGAAAAAAAAACATTCAAATCGGACAAATGGTTGCGAAGATATTCATGGCTAATGCATAAAATACAAGAGTTGATAAAAAGTTGAATATCTCTGGACGATTTCAAGATAAATTGGTTTTTAAAAAAAACAATACTCAAGAGATACCAGGCTACAACACTTCATTTTTTATATGCCTCAGCAACCTGGCATTGCCACAGAAGACGTTTAAATTTAACTATAAAAAATGACATTATTTAAACGCCCTGTAAACATGAAGATTTTATTTTAGACTTCTGTTTGATGGAGGAAATTAAACAATAACAGAGCTACAATTGAAAGAAAAAACGTTGAAATCCGACTAAAGATTGGTAAGATATCAATTGTTAAAATTCAACGAAATTTTAGGTGGTGCGCTAATTTTGTCCACCAGTATATTATTATTCTTATGAGTAAAACAAGAAAGTGGAAAAAGTTCAATGATTGCGTCAAAGAGATTTTACTGAGAAACACCATATATTTTTGAGTAAGGACACTTCAAGCAGAGTTAAAGTGAAGCTGAAGTGAAAAAAATTCAGCTAAAAATTTATAATGTTTACTTAGTTGATAATTATAAGAAGTTATTCATGTACAGGGTGGGCATATTTCGATGTTTCAGCACTACAACTTTCAAACCAGAGGAGATAGACAAAATCTGATACCCGCTTCTTAGACCAAGCAATAGAGCTATCGAGGTCGATTTCGTGACAAAAATACTACCTGAAATCTGACTGTGCAGTCATGCAATAGATAGTTTCTCTACACGATTTTCATGATAAATTCCACTCCTGAATCGTCTTAGGTTTTTTTTTGAGATGCGAAAAATAGCCAAAAAAATCCAAAATTTTGCTTTTTCGCTTATAAAACGTGAAGTATTGATCTGATCGAAAAAGCTGTTGAGGCACTTTTTGTAGAGAATTCAAAAACAAAAAAATGAGAGGTGACACGTCTCAAGCGGATACTTAGTTTCCGAGAAAAGTCCAAAAACTGGAAAAAAATCAATTTTTCGAAAATTCATAACTTGGTCAATTTCTGAGATGAAGCGTAGTTGCTCTGAATTTAAGTAGTTATTAACATATACTTTATTGGTGCACAATTACAAAGCTGTTGATAAATAGTTTTTGCACAACCGCAGTTTTCCGAATTCGACGTACTTTTTTCAAGAGGGTCGTGATACTCGGCTACTTGTCGGATTTGAATTTTACAAAAAGCATTTTAAAGAAGAAATAAAATTCTTCAAATCGTATAGGCTCTCGATACCGACCGATAATGTTTAGTGGGTGAAAAATGGCGTCAAACAGGAGTAAAAAGGCTCGAATGCATCGAACTAGTCGCGGAGTGGGAGTCGCCCGCTACGCGACGCGCGAAAGATACAAGGTATACAGTTTTCCCCTCGCGTAGCGGGCGACTCCCACTCCGCGACTAGTTTGATGCATTCGAGCCTTTTTGCTTTTGTTTTTTAAAATCAGAAACAAAGCTTAGCCCTGACATTCAGGACCTTCTGAGATATCAATAATTCTTCTATAGACTATATAAGTATACATTTTTCAATGATATTACTTACTGTTCATTAATGATATCATGCATGTCTTTAGGACTCCTCCTAACCATCAGTATATCGGTATAATTCAGACAACTTCTGGATATTTTGGTCTCAGGGCATATTGTTACTGCTGGAAAAGGAATTTGATCAATCGTATTTTCTTTGGTCGCCAGAGATACGAGTACGGGAGTGGTAATCCATTTATCCATGATCTGGTACACCATAAGGAAAGAACCAGCAATTCCAAGAATGAAGATAAGTATCCACCAAACTCTGAAAATTTTCTATTCCTTTCATAGGGCAAAATTCCTGACATGCACAGTTGTTGAATAATCTAAGGGCCTATTGTACCAAAATACTTCGCAACTTTTCATTAGCACTTCACTACATACACTACTGGAAAAAATTGAAGGATCAAAAAAAAATTCCAAATTTTTCGGCAATTTTCAACATGCCGTAACTTTGAGAGGAATGGTCGTACAAGGAATTAAAAAAAAGGAAATTGTAGCTCCAAGTGTCTAGTTTTTGGATTCGCTCTTCAAAAATTTTTAGTTTCAGTGGTTTTCGAGTAATGATAGAAAAATCAGCAACAAAAAAAATCTCAAAATTTTACCACTTTTTTTTCTTGTCTACGAGCGTGGAAATTTTACTATTGCATAATCGTTATAATGATAGGATACTTTGTTAATTCAGCTTTGACTCATTTTTTTATTGATCTCAATACGTTGACTTGTCGCCGAGATATCGGTCTTCAAATGGAAAAGGATCCATTTTTTATCCGTTATTAAATTAATAAAATTTTTATTCAGTAGTTTATTTTATTTTTCTTTTTTTTGAAATTTAAGTACCATCTGCAATTAAAATGTGGAAAAAGCTCGAGAAAATTCTTTTTTGCCTTTTTTGAAGATTTTGAGCTTCTCAGAGTTAAAAACGTGATCCTTATTTTTTCATAAATTCAATCGAGTCAAACAGAAAACGGCTCGCTGAATTGAGTTGACTCTTCGTAAGGTTTTTATCCACATATTGAACTGTGAAAGTCACACTTAACATTATTGGTTTCCCCAACATTTTCGATCCAGCCGTAGATTTTCCAGGAAACCACCAAAAGCCCTTTTTTGTTGAATTTTTATATTGATGCGACATGAAAAAAAAAAATTCTATGAATAAGCAATGGTTGTTCATTAATAGCAGTTCATTTAAGGTCTTGAAATCCTCCTTCCATTTTCTGTGCGATCATTGGTTGCTGAAAAATCGATAATCAAAGACGTATTGAGGTCAATGAAAAAATAAATTGAAGCTGAATGAACAAAGTATCCCATCATTATAACGATTATGCAAAAATAAAATTAAAAATAAACCACTGAAACTTAAAATTGTTGTTCGAATCCAAAAACTAGACGCTTGGAGCTACAATTTCCTTTTTTTAAATTGTACGAACATTCCTCTCAAGTTACGGCATGTTGAAAATGGCCGAAAAGTTTGGAATTTTTTTTTGATCCTTTAATTTTTTCCAGTAGTGTAGTATAGAACAAAGTCGCTATCTCTGTCCCTATGTCCCTTTGTATGCTTACCTCGGGTTTCACAAACGCTTGATTGGCAATCAAATTGTTGATTTTCAATTGAGTCGATGGTTTACGTCAAAAATGAACTGAAAATTGCACAGAAATGATGACATTTCAATAATCAAGCTGATTGGAGTTTTGTGAAACCCGGCTTCAATCTTTGAAACTACGCAACGGATTTTGATGCGTTTTTTTTAATAGATAGAGTGATTCTAGAGGAAGGTTTATATGTATAATAACATCCATTAAATAGTGGAAAAGTACTGTTTTTTTTTGAGGTTTGTAATGTGATGTCGTACCGTGCGAAGCCTGGGCGGGTCGCTAGTTTCAAATGAATTACGTCGCATGAAAAGCATTCATAACTGGAAAGTGCAATGTGAAAAGTCAAAATCAAAGTGAAAAGCACTTCGCAGAAATTATAGTATTATATTGCACCAAAGTTGAACTTATCAAATCAAATACCAGATAGAAAAAATTCGTCAAATTAAATGGAAAGTGGCCAAAGCTAAATATCATATTCGAGTGGTGAAATTCACTCAGAACAGGCTGAAAATGACGTATTAAAGAACGTTGCCAGTCCTGGCTATTAAACAAACTCATTATTTTTTCATTCGTTTTCCTTTTCTTTATTTCCACATTTGTTCCCACTGAACTTCGAGAAAAGAAATTATTTTTACGTTCCGTAATTCTTTCATGAAGAGCAAGTTTCTTGTCATTAGCTATATTCCTTTTGCTCATATTACTAGTAGGATGAGAGGTTCAGTTGTTGACACCCTGATAGATATTGACACTGTGCACATAATATATACCTATGTATTGAGCTATTGGTGCTATCTAAGGTTTTTTCATCTGTCCTACCTCTTTCAGAATGTTTTATTTCTATTTGGGTCAAGTTCAATTTCCTGAAAATCCTGAAAATGACATCATAAGATATTTGACGTGAGATTTCGCTGTAGTGTCGATGAGTTTATAATGTTAATGGGGCCCACTCACTAGGAAGGAAGAATGCGCAGTTAAGTCTCTGCATGTTTGCTGTAACGCAAACGTGTGCATTCATATTGCCCACACACATACACTTTTGCGTGTTGGTTTGGATGTACGACAAGCGTGAGATGACGTCGAAAAAAGATCTGATGTTAATGGCAGTGGCGTGTGTTGTTATTTAGGAAAAAATTTCTAAGGTATAAATATCGAACCCGACACTGTGTTGTGTGTTGCTAAACATATGAAACGTGCAGAGACTTGTTGCCCATACACGGTCGTTTTTGGTCATTCTTCCACGTACGGGGAAGAATGCACACGCCACACGACGGAGATGAATGCGCATTCCAAATTTACGCCATACACACACACTTTTAATTGTACCACGTACAACGCGCATTCAAGTCTTCGCGCTTCCCTCTTAGTGAGTGGGCCCTTTTAGAGTTTACGTGAGGATAGCGACTGCATACAGTTGAGTATATTTTCCAATTTCTTATGTTTCATATTCGTTAGAAGTTTTTTGTTATTAGTAAGATTCCAAGGAATATTTAATCGATGTAAGTAAACCTTTCTATGATTAATATATTAAGTTTAAATCATATGTCAATAACTGTATCAATAAAATTACATCGAACATTGATTGACATAGGCTTCAACCTCAATATATAAATCATAAATAATAATCAATTAAATATTCCTTGGAAACTTCCAACCAAGAAAATACTTCTAACGAATATGAAACAGAACGAAATCGAAAAATATACGCAATTTTGTGCAGTGGCAAACCATTAGTAAACATATACACTTATTGACAGAACTACAAAATATCGCGCCAAATGTGTAATGCTGCCGTTTTCAGAATGATAACCTGAGGACTCAAATGGAAATAAAACATTCTGAAATATGGGGACACAGATGAAAGACCCTAGATAGCACCAATAGTTTTCAATTTATTTTGTGTTATTTCTTTGTTTATAAGGAATAAAATTGTCTAAACCTTTTTTTCTCTATTATTTTTAGTATGAATGTCTCAATGACTCATATAATGAGAATGTAGGAGCGAGAGAAAGCAGGATGATATCATAACCAAAATTGATGCAAAAGTGAGATGAAATTATGTCAATGACTATCATACTGGGTGTCAATTACTATCGAAGCAAGTCGAGGACTATAAAATATGTAATTTCAACGAAATTGGTGTCTCCTCGAATATTCAATCGATATTTATTGAAAGTTTGAAGGCAATGCCAAAATAGCAACATTCAACTATAGTTCCGTAAAAATAACTATAATGTTACACTAAAAAAGGAACGAATTCGCCTACTGAAATTATTCATGTAGTGTCAATCACATTAGCTTTTACATTATGGCAAAAACCGCCAAAGTTATGCAATATCACATCAATGAATTTTTTTGAAAGTGAAATTAATTCCATGGTACCTGTCATAATAATTTAAAATTATATATACTCCGTTCACGAAAGGTTGAGCCGTCGGTTGGCCTTGGAAATTTGGCATATTCCACTGTGTATATTAAAATTCAAAATCGCCAAGTGTTGGGGAAAATATTGTGCAGCAGAATTGATTTGCAAAGTTGACAGAATACAAAGTGCAGAGTGAAAAGTAGCGAAGTATTTCGGTGCAGTAAGTCCCTGATTTATCATTTTTAATTACCTGAAATAAATTTTCACTGGCCTCTCCAGGAGAATTTCGAAATATTTCAAAAAAGAACATTTGGGTTTTTGAAAGGACTCGCCTTGAGTATTTCGAAATTTTCCGTTTTTCTTATTTCTCGAGAACCGTTCGTTAACATGTGCTTATTGATAGCAGACTAAATGGTAGTGTGCGTGAGTTTGCATTTAGTTCGATTATCTACTCCTGAAGGGAATGTTTCGAATATAATTAAGGAAGGAGTGGTTTTAAGCCCAAGTCACACGTAATGGTGTGGCTCAGGTGCATGCGATTATGATCATATAACTGGTGAGAGTACCGTAGGAACCAGTCGAATAATTATCAGAAAATAACAGATATAGAAAGGTTTTAAGGATCCAGATGAATCGAATACATAGTTATCGCTGTAGTTGACATACACACATTTTCGAAAGTTTTTTTTCCTTTTATCAACTCTGAACTTGAATATACATGACAATTTTTTGTGTTTGGAATCTTCGCTTTTCTTTAAAATGAAAATAACCAAACAGCAGAAAAAATCTTGTCCGGGAAAATACAGGTGTTTTCGAAGTCAATCAGTTTTCGGCTTTGTAATTTGAGAAAAAATAAAAAAAGAATAATAAATGAAAAATGTCAATGATTTTATTCTTGAGATGCCTAGGCGGATTGGCCGTCGATTGAAAGAAGAGGTGGTTAAACGAACTGTTAATTTTGGATTCAGTTGCGGAATAACTGTGAAATGATCGATAAATTTAGATTTTCGTTCATTTTTTCTATTCCAGCTCATCCTGCATAAAGCAAAAGTAACAAACAAAAATTCTCTATTCTATAAAAAATATTACAGTTGAACAAGATGAACATAGCATCTCATCTCAAGAACATAGATCCTTATTTTCTTGCTTGGCCCATATCAATAATGAAGGGTTTTCCAATAAGAGGTGTTATTTTGATATTCAAAGAAAAATGCCATTTTTCAATATAAATGATCGAATGTTCATTATAAAGAAGAAACTATACCGTTAATAGTGGAAATAAACGTCAGGCAAATTACCACCACGACCTTACAGAACTATATCCTTTCAATGAAACTTTCCATAACCAAATCGCAAAGCGGTTGCCCTATGTCCCCGATAGCCTCACGAATTCCATCTTTGAGGTCTTGAATCGACGCTGGGCTATTGGCGTAGACGTTCTATTTCACGTGGCCCCAAATGTCGCAAGGTGTTAAATCACAAGATCTCGGTGGCCAATTATGATCACCTCTTCTAGAGATAACACGGTCCGGAAACTTTTCCCGCAAAAGATCAATGGTTTCGTTGCTTGTGCGGCACGTAGTTCCGTCTTGTTGGAAGTAAACGTTGTCCAGATCAATACTATCCAATTTCGGCAATAAAAAATAATTTATCATCTCCCGATTGCGCAATCCATCCACCGCTGAATGGACAAACCTAGGTTTTCTTCAACACTTTCGGCTACAGCAGCAATATTCTGGCTGTTCTTGAGCGACTTGCTCGAGTTTTATTGTTCACATCACCAACTTGTTCCAACAGCTCGAATTTTTCTACCAATTTCTTTCCACAAGGTTTTTCACGACGACCCAAAAATGAGTTTTACGAACCGTCTCTGCCAAACTTTCATCATTTTCATAGTGAATCTTCATAATTTCAATGCGTTCTTGAAGCGTGTATCGTTCCATTTTTATAAATGGCGTAGTTCTTACTAGTCAAATGTCGAAAAATTACAGCTTCAAACGTGATATCTACCGCAATAGCAGGCTATTCAAAATAACTCTTCTTATTGCAAAACTCTCTATTTTTACTATAGAAGGTAAAATATTCGTATTTCCTAATAAACCGAATATTCATATTTTCACAGGGCTTTTTGTTTTAGACTGAATTTTGTAATGAATTTTTTAAATGGGAAGAGGGTACAGTTTAGATGAAAGTGCTTAACCAAATTTCAGTTTGACCGTCCAATAGATAAATTGAAATGTTTTAGGGTCATTTTGAATATTATTGACGTAATGCCCAGTTATATGTTACTTCAAACAAATTACGTCGCTAAAACTAAAACATGTTTTTAACAACAGTAATCTATCTGAAAGACTCTCCGTAAGGATGCATTTGTGGCGTTTACGGCTAAGGGGTTTAGGGAGAGTAATTCCAAAATAAATTATAGGACTTTAAATTCAAAATTTCATAAATAGTCATTTCGAGAATAAAAATGAACGACTGATCGAAAAATTACTAGGGGGGTAATTATCTCTATAACTTCCCCTTGAAACCGCCAATGGTATGCAGAGAATGAACTCGATCACGAATACAATTCGAACACCTTCTTCTATCCTTCAAATGTATGTTTTACGCTCTTCTTATGATATCATTACTACTCCTGAGAATTTGATAGCAATATTATACTCTTAAGGTGCTATTCCATTGCGCGAAATTGACTCGCGCAACTGTTTCGCGAGGCTGACTCGCGAGTCGCTGTTTCGGCCTGATACGTTTACACGACGCGAAACTTTTCGCGAAAACGGGTGAGCCGCCAGTTTTACAGAGACAGTCAAGGCGTTCGTACCTCCGACTGCAGCCTCAGCATTTGCTTTAATTGTGATGGATTATGTGAAGAATAAAAATAAAAAAAAACAAAAAAAACATCGATGGGATTTAGTAGCGGAACCCATCGAGGATACGATCAGGAATTTCAACCGGATGACGTCAGAAGACTTTGAATACCTCTTATCACAAGTTGATCCTAAAATAAGATGAACATAGGCATCCCACAAAAATCGTAAGGCCTGCTAGAGCTGTATTAGATGAATGCACTCGCCCTGATTCATTTTGACGTTTTCACGACGCGAAATTAATACCGCGAGTCTCTTTGACTCGCTCTCAAAAACGACTGGCTTCGGCTCACCGCGAAATTGACTCGCGCAACAAAATTTCTGGCGCGAAAGCGGTTTGCACTGCGCGCATTTTGACTGGCGAGTCGTTTTCGCGAGTGAATTTCGCGCAATGAAACAGCACCTTAATTTGTGAGAGTAACGACAGAGAATTTCGTGAATTTCTATACCAAAACACTGCCGCTTTAAATTAATTCAATCATTGATTACTACCTAAAAGTTCACAAGTTCATTTCGATGTTATTTATGAAGCAACTGTATATCAGCTGCAAGGGCGGATTCAAGCAGGGGTCATGGAGGTCATGCCCATCCCTGAGACTGGTTCGAACCACTGAAAAATTCTCCAATTTTCATCAAGTCCGTGAATCCTCATAGAACACTGTTCACCTGACCCCTTCTAAACCAAAAGCTGGATCCGCCCTTGATCAGCAGTGGATTTGAAATTCTTCATGATGGATTATTATACAGGGTGACTGGTGACGTAAGGGACAACGGCTAACTGGAGATAGAGGATCTCAAACTGAATGAGGATTGGGGGTTTAAATGTCCAATAAGGCTATTAGTTTCAGAGATACAGGGTGTTTTTTGAAAAAGTGCTTAAACTATAAACTCCCATATCTTCGTCAATATGGCAAATTTTTCGCTGATATTCGGCAAGCTTGTTAATATACATATTCTCCATCAGATCGAAAAGAAAAAATTCCAAAAATTGCAGGTCCGTATCCAAAAATTTCAATTTCCGTGTCAAGTAAGAAAGAAATATTACTCGGTATATGAAATAAAAAAAATTGAATTGGTAAATTGGAATCTGCGAAAAACACTGAGTAAAAATCTGTTTTCAGTTTGAATGGCACAAATTTCTTATAGTTTTTCTGTTATGTTGAGAGTCGAATATTACAATTTATTTCTATTGAATTCAAGAAACATACTATTCCTGAAAGAAAAAACACTAAATTTGAGATGCTCAAATAATCCTGACGCATTTTCAATATTTCTTCACATCTTGAAATACTTTTTCATTAAATTTTTTATCAATATCATAAAAAAAAACTCAAAAAACAATACACACACAAAAAGATTAACAGTAGCACATATGGTTCAAAAAAACTTAAATAAACAAATGATCGATATTCGAGAGCCATTCCCCTCACACACTTATTGGCTCTTTTGAACAATTGAAGTACTTTTCATATCCACAAGATGAAAAATTACTCTTGATAGAACAGTAACACTAGATCTCAGCTCGAGAAAAGTTCCACTTTCTTCTCAGAACGCCTGAACAATAATCCATCTGATACTTATTTTTTCAACGAAATTATTCTTTGTGGCTCTCGTATATCGGGCATTTGTTTATTTAATTTTTTATGAATCATATGCGCTACTGTTTCTTCCCTTTGTATTTCTATTGTTTTTTTAAATTTTTCCTATAATATTAAAAAAAAAATTAATGAAAGAAGAGTTCAAGATATGAAGGAATATTCAAAATGCGTCAGGATTATTTAAGCATCTCAAATTCAGTGTTTTTTCTACAGGAATAGTATGTTTCTTGAATTCAATATGAATAAATTGTAATACATATTCGACTTTCAACATATCACGGAAACTATAAAAAATTTGTGCCATTCAAACTAAAAACTCTCTTTCTCAGTGTTTTTGGCAGATTCCAATTTTCCATCTCAATTTCTTTCATCTCATATACCGAGTGATATTCTCACTTTACACGGAAATTGAAATTTTTGAATACGGACCTGCAATTTTTGGAATTTTTCTTCTCGATCTGATGGAGAATATGTATAGTAACAAGCTCGACAAATATCAGCGAAAAATTTGCCATATTGTCGAAGATATGGGAGTTTATAGTTTTAGAACTTTTGCAAAAATCACCCTGCCTGTATCTCTGAAACTAATAGCATTTTGGGACATTTAAACCCCCAATCCTCATTCAGTTTGAGGTCCTCTATCTCCAGTTAGCCGTTGTCCCTTACGTCACCAGTCACCCTGTACAAAATCTCTTTGGGCATTTCCGTCATATTCACTTTTTCTGCTTAACATTTCGGTGAGAATTCGCCAGACGTCATCAAGAAGACAGAAGATAGAAAAGCGTTTCGTATACATTTTAGAATATGCTACTAGTAGGTAGTATTAGTCTGACGACGGCTGACAAATGCTGGCCCAAACGTTGAACAGAAGTAAATATGACGAGAAAATCCTCAATAATATATCATTAACTGTATAGCAGTATTATCATTATTATTATTACGAAAAAGTAAGAAAAGAGGCAATGCCATTAGATTCTCAATCACTATTAATATACAGGGTGTTCCTAAATTGAACGTACAAACGAAAAGGGGAGATTCCTTAAGTGAGTTTAAGAAAAAAAGTCCCATAAACATGGGGTCGCAAACGTTTCGTTTTCGAGATACAGGGTGTTAAAGTTTCAATTCAATCAAAAACATGTGTTGATTATACGAGTTTATCGAATCTTTATGAATCATCGCTACAGATCAGGAAAATTTCCATAAAAACTGACACTGAATTCATTCACCACAGCTAACAAAGTGGCCTTCCTCATAATTTGGATTTTCACGAGGACTTCGAGAGAATCGTTCCAAATTTTTTTTCTCGAAATCGTTGGTAGATACAACAAAACTACAGGAGACCGAAAAGTTTAGTATAAGAACAAAGTTTCTCTTTACATTTTTTCAAATTAACAGTTGCTCACCAAAAAAAAGTTCTGCAGAAGAACAGGTGGCAGTGTTCCAGAAAAAAATATCACCTTGTAGATCTTCTATCGAAATTGCCATGTCACGTGGTGAGAACTCTCAAATGTAATATCTATACCAAATTTCAGTTGAATATCTTGTGAAGTTTAGATACTATGAGAAAAAAACTTGAAAAAAATTCAAACTTCAACACTCTGTATCTCGAAAACGAAACGTTTGCTACCCCATGTTTATGGGACTTTTTTTCTTAAACTCACTTAAGGAATCTCCCCTTTTCGTTTGTTCGTTCAATTTAGGAACACCCTGTATAAGGTGATCATAAATGAAAGGATGTACAAAAAACACATAAGAAAAAAACCAACTCTGAGACTGGGTCACATCGTACTAAAAGACAATTAACACTTACCTTCCGATTAAAGTAGTAGTGTTTATCATATAAGATAATCCCTGTATACTTGATACCTCACAGTACTGACGCACATATCTTCTCAAGTCTCCGACAATTCCCTTAGAATAGAACTTTTTATTAACGATATGTTTCGACTCAGTTGTTTCTTCTTTGAATTCTGAAATTTCCATTATTCGAAAACTCTCAAAACCCCTCGGGCTCGTCTGATTTTATTATGAAACTGTCAATATTTGTGTATACTTCGTAATCATAGTTGAAATGGTTGATTTTTCCTGATAGGTATTTCTTTAATATTTTATCAAAAAATTCCACTTTTTCCTGATGATAATTTTTAAGTACCTCAATTTCGTGACAACTGTGGAATATTGAACCTTATGCGTTTGACATGAACTGTTGCAAGAGTTTCTTATGAAATAAATTAAAAGGAATATGAAGAAGAATATATAGGGTTTTCGGAAGAACGGTACCAACTTGCAATAGAATGCAAGTTAGAATTCAATAGTTGTTTAAAATTAACCTCTTTCGGTAACAAACTTACTGCAATTTTCTTTATTCAAAAAAATTATTATCCACCTGATAGGTATTGGTAAAAAAACGAAAAAACAACGTAATTTGCAAATGAAAGTTCTTAGGTGAAAATATCATCGTTTTCGAAAAAGTCCGTATGTTTTGATCAGTAAAAGATCTCGTTTCTCTCAGTATAAAAATATACATTTTTCTCCAACCATCAAAAAATGTTGACTTTTCTGTACTATTTTCAGGTGCAAAAGTCATAAATTCTCTTACCGTACAAAAATTTGCTCGTGCTTAGCAACACTTTTAATCCTAGGATTAAAAACGCTACTTTAATCCTTGGATTAAAAGTAAATGCATTTGAAGTCTACTTGACAATCACTGTCATGATTCTGTGTTCAAATTCATAACCAAATTATGAACGATTTTTCACTAAAACCAATTTTATTGTAATTTTGACTTGGTTGGAGAAAAAATAGTATATATTATTCGGAATAAAAGTGCCTATTTTAACTCGCAATTTTGCATTCGCTCGGCTGCGCCTCGCAACTGCAAATATTGCTCGTAAAAAAAAGATGCACTTTTAATCTTTATAATATAATATACTATTTTCTCCAACCATCAAAAAATGTTGACATTTTTGTACTATTTTCATAGGTGCAAAAGTCATAAATTTCCTTACCGTACAAAAATTCACTCGTTACTTAGCAACACTTTTAATCCTAGGATTAAAAACGCTACTTTAATCCTTGGATTAAAAGTAAATGCATTTGAAGTCTACTTGACAATCACTGTCATGATTCTGTGTTCAAATTCATAACCAAATTATGAACGATTTTTCACTAAAACCAATTTTATTGTAATTTTGACTTGGTTGGAGAAAAAATAGTATATATTATTCGGACTAAAAGTGCCTATTTTAACTTGCAATTTTGCATTCGCTCGGCTACGCCTCGCAACTGCAAATATTGCTCGTAAAAAAAAGATGCACTTTTAATCCTTATAATATAATATACTATTATTTGTTTCACCTTTGTAAACGTCAGTTTCCAAAAACACAATATTAATCAAGAAAGTTTATTTTATCAAGTCACTAACTTGTGAAACTGACAGTTAACTTGTAAAATTTTTACAAGTTAGTAGAATTCTTCACATTGAGATTTGTCAAGTACGTGCTTCTAATTTCATTCATCCTTGTAATTTCAGAGTTCCTGGAACAAATGTATTTCTCAATAAACGTTCTCGAACTATTCGAAAACGATATTCGTACCTCGTTTTATTCGTATCTATTTGTTTTCCTTCTCAGAATTGCAAATATCCTAGAGGGATTTTGACCTGTAAACTCACTGACAGTTTCACGTATTCGCTTCTAATTTCATTTATTCGTCTAATTTCATCGTTCCTGGAACAAATATTTTAAGTAATAAACGTTATAAAAGTATTTAAAACGATATTCATGCCTTGTTTCATTTGGATCTGGCCTTTTTCATCAGAAATGAGCACATATTCTCGAAGTACTTCCCTCTCGTAAGCCACTGACAGTTGTCATAATTTTCCGATGTCATAAATAATGCAACTTTCGACATTTGCGACAAATTCTTGAGATTTTTTTTGGTTATATATGTTATATACTATTCAGTGTGAATATTCTCAGAAAATGTAAAGAACTTTGTAACATCTTTGAAACTGTATGTGGCATTTCTAAAGTTGACTGCCAAACACATGGCTCAGAATGAACAAATTTATGCTCAAAATAATATCATGGTTCTGAAGAATCTGAAAAAAAAACAATTCAACTATACATTTGTGATTTTTAAATAATGTTTTTTGCATTCAACTTTCAGTTACACGGTTGCACACGGTTCTATAAGAAGAATTGGTTCCAAATTCAACATAAGAACTGTTTTCAAAACACAAAATGATTTGAGATCCATTCTAAACAGAACGAAACCAATGAATGAGACACAAAAATCAAAAAATTGTGTTTACAATATTACCTGTATATGTGGAAAATCTTATACAGGAGAGACATCAAGACCTGTAGAAATAACGAACAACATCAAACATAGAGACATAACAAGATCACAAATCGCTGGTCATGTATGTTCAAATACCTAGCGGAGATCATATGATGAACTGGAACAACACAAAGATCCTGATGACAAAACCTGATAATTATAAAATGAAAATTAAGGAATCCACCTGTATTTTGTTAGATGAAATAGATAATTTGGCCGATTGTTCTGTTGGAATGGATCGTATTTTGATTGATTTATTGAAAAAAAAATGACATCAGGAAACTTCAAATTTAAATGAATCAATAGCTCCATATATTGACAACTTTCAATATCAATTAGACTACAAATGAGAAAACACACAATTCTGAAGATTTTACAAGTTTGTCTGTAGAAGGTGTCTGATATAGACACCGAAACGTTACAGCGTTCTTTTCATTTATTTCCTTTTTCAGTTTTTCAGTTAGGCAACAATTTTTTCAAGACCAATTTGCTCCTGACAAATAAGTGCAAAGATTTTCGCAGGAGCACTTCATCTTAATTAAAATTTCTTTAATTATTTCTGTTTCAGAGACTGAGAGTGGAAACCTATAATTTTTTCAAGAATTTATTAATATGTTTCAATTTTTCCTTTCAAGTGAGTTTCATCATATTTGAATGAGACTACATGATATTACTTCATCTATTCCAGTCGAGTTTATTTCGTTAACGTTTAGAATTCTTTACATAGTTCAGGTAAATGCCGTTTTAAAGGTTGGTTGCATATTGTTGGAATAATGGTATCAATTTTCGAGGCTCAGAGAAATAATGATATAATTAATGTTTTTTACATTTTGACAAAATATTTTCAATAATCGATTTCAGAAGATGCAAACTCAAGAAAAGCAGAGGTGACTTAATATTCCTAGTTCTACCTGAATCACTTTATTACGCGTAAATGTTAGCAACTTTCTCTGTGCGAAAAAAAAAATGGTACACAACTTATAATAAATTATAATTTATTTTGGAAACCTCTTCACAAATTGAGGTTGATGTTATACTGGAAAATAATGAATATATAATCTTTTGACATGGTTTGATTTTCATAAAAATATAAAACGTATATTGTTCGGAAACTCAAGGATTGAGTAGTCTCGTGAATATTATGGAAACACATTATTACGTCACAACTTTTCTAGGTCCTGCCCAGTGTTTGTATCTCCTGTAATTATCTATCAACTTCACAGACATGAAGTATATTATTTCAGCTAAGGAAACCAGAGCAAAACCCGTAAATAGGCCAAGGGCACCGCCTATATTCGAAATCATGTCAGAAGTTCCATAAAGCTCATCTCGTTGAGTTGGCAGGTAATATCTATTCTTGAAGAAAACTTTTATTGCTGATGCTCGATATCTGCAAAACGAAAGCATAACATCAACTGATTGATGTTCAGAAGTAAACACGTCTTCCTTGCTCTCATAAATATCACAAAAATATAGATATGACGGCAGGAAAACCGGGAGGAACACATAGAAAATTTCATATTGAATCAGTAATTGTTTTATGATTTCATTTGATTATTTCCTCATTATTGCAAACTGTTGAAAGAGAAAGTGCATTTGTTGCGTACCTATGTGTCTGAGTATGAAGTTATACAGATTTTTTCAGAAAGTCTGCAATTTTCGTAAAACAATTTTTAAATTTTTTTATTTGACTTTGACTGATTTTTTTTATTTACAATTTTAATTTAGAATTTTTCAAAGTTTTTAGTGACCCTTTGAAAACTCAGTTGATGAGGGATGCTTCGGAGCTGTCAATCTTGACAGTTAAAAAAAACACATAGTGAAAAGTGACAATTTCAAAAAATGCTGCTGGAAATAACCCCTTCTCGACATTTTTGGATTTTTTGTGATGTTGGCGATTTCAAACATTGAAAAAATTCCAGGTATTCTAACTGCACTGTTCAGGTCTTTCATCTTGCTAATTAGGAAATCAATGGATGATCTAATGAATTCAGGAAACCACTATGCACCATTTCATATTTCACACTGCATTCTGAGGGGAGGAAAAAATTCGTTCAAAGAAAATGAATAATCTGATGCTATGGCACATGTAGGTAACTTGAAGCATTATATAAAATTTGAAATTTTCAACAGAACGAAAATTCAAACAATTCGAAAAAAATGTGTAATTTCAAAATGACTGAATTCTGATCTGGAATTATGTACAGTAGAACCTCGATTATCCGTGCGCGCTTTATCCGGGCGGCGGATTCTCCGTGCAGTATTCTGACAAGCTTAGAAGCTTAGAAAAATGAGGGAGATTATAAAGTGTAGAATTTACGAAGCCCAAAAACGAACAAAAATCGGGGATTTTTTCAAGAGATTTTTCAATGTGACATATAGACACTGTTCAATGTACGTTTAGACATTATGTTCAAATATTAAAACTGTTATTTCTTGTTGCATGTATCTAGTATTACGTTTTTTTTTGTTTGTTTGACACATAGCTCTGTCTAAATAAATGGTTAAAAATTAAAACTAGGTCTTTGGATTATCCGTGTTTTCGATTATCCGGCGAAGGCTTGGTCCCGACTGGCACGGATAATCGGGGTTCTACTGTATATCGAATAAAAATGATGAAAACCGTTTTTTGTTAGCATTTTTACACGTTTTCTTCATGGGCTCTATTTTTCAAAATAGTCAAGTTTCAAAGCTTCCACACCACTTCTGGTGACCAATTTTCAAACAGCACACATCAATTTGCAAAGCAGAAAAAAGCTCTGAGTAGGAGCCTCTGAGTACTCGTTCATTGGTATAGCAATAAGACTATTACCTCAAAATTTTATAAGGGACTTGAGATTGATACTCACTTTTATTGACATTCTAAAAATTATTCAGAAAATTAAATATGTAAAAAATTAATATTAAAAAAAATTAAACTCTGTGGTTCTGATGATACGATTCTTTTGAAATTTCGCATTCACATTCAGTCTTTATTCACAAAATAAATTTCATTCGAATCAGATATCTTGTCATGGAAAAATAAAGATCTTCTTTTCAATATTCCAATTGAATTTTCTATGGTTTTGTTGGCACTATGGCCGCAAAACTCTGAATAAAAATAAGGAATAGCAATCTACATGCACAAACGAAATTTCACTTGAATCGCATAGGTATCCTGTTTTGGAAATAAAAAGGTTTTTCTATTCAATTCAATCTTCATCGCCTCTGTTAACACAAAATTTTGCAAGAACATTCAGTATATCAAACTCAATACAAAAATAAATTTCATTGGAATCGGTTTTTTATGGAAATACGAAGTTTGAATTTTTCATGGTTCTGCGTACACTATGGTCACAAAATTTTGCGTAGGCTTATTATGAGCATCTTCCATGTGGCTGCGACATTTCATTTCGATTGATTTTGTTTTGTCTGAGATATTGAGGAATACAGATTTTGAATGGCCATATTTTATGGAACACCCTGTATGATTTGGCTGGAACTGGAACTTAACCGAGGCAGACAGAATTGAATTTGACATGACTCGTCATCAGGGAGTCGAACCCTATCGTTTGAGACCATTTTCGGTTCCAATTTTGAAAATTACAGACATTTGGGCAAAACCAATAGCACTCTTTTAAGTAAAACGAGCGCTCAAAAGGGTTCTCGTAGTTATCATTAACGAAAAAAAGGTCCTAGTGGTTAGGACTTTCTGGAAAACAATGTATGTTAGTATCAAATGCTATTCCTCCGTATAAAATTGAATAAGTCAACGATAAATTCACCAGCAGAATTTGAAAAAGAATTAATTAAACCTTAAACTTTGCATGAACTGATTAACCATAATTATGTTGCACACAATTATTCTTGCAGTTGGAAGGACGAAGTGAATGATGTGTTCACATGTATTATTTTACTTGATATATCATATCATCATTTAAAGCTTCAGCTAATTTCATAATGAAGCTTTTCAAAACAGAGAAAAATCTTTGAGAAGACTGTTTTTACAACTTTTTTTCTCTAGGTTCTAGCTCTAGCACATGGAAGCATTTTTTGCTAACTGAAAAAACTAGTGTCTACATCATGAAATATATTTTTGCGATTTCAAATGATTTGATGAGATTTTTCCAATAAGAGGATACATTTACAAGGACCATCAAAATTGACAAATAATTAATGCAGCATACAGTTACCTCGACATCTCTTCTCTGGTATCATCAATTTCGACCTCATCGTCATCATTGAAGTGCCATTCGCTAGATGCAATTTCTGCATTGTAAGTTATATCGGAACATAATGGCATACAATTGCACATAGTTGTTGCGTTAGCTGTGGTTTTATCTCCATTATTGAGCCGTTGTCGCAGAATGTCTTCATTGTATTTCACTGCAAGAAGAAACAATATTTCACATAAAAAAATATTCATGATAATTCATGAAATATTTATTTTTGTACTTTTTTGCCTTAGTTCAGAACTGAGGTGTTTGGAACTAGCCATAGAGTATGTCAATTTGTCCATTCAGATCCATGTCATTTTACCCTACTTCGTTGATCGCGAAGCAAAATACAATTAAAAAATGTTTGAGAAATGCCCTGAGCAGGAGCTTTTGAGCGCTAGTTTACTGTGGAGCAATAAGACTATTAGCTAAATTTTATATGGGATTTGGGATTGATACTAAATGAATAAATGCAAAATCTGAGCACAATTAGAATAATATTCTGGAAATTATTCAAAAAATGAAATATGTAAAAAATAAATAATTGAAAAAATTAGATTCCATGGTTCTGATAATGCGATCCTCTTGCAAGTCTCCACGAACATTCAGTATATCAGTCTTGATTCACAAAATAAATTTTATTTGAATCGGTTATCCTGCAATGGAAATACAGAGATTTTTTTTCAATATTGAATTATCTATGGTTCTGTTATTACTATGGCCACAAAATTCTGTATGAACATTCAATGAATCAGTGGGAGTATGGAATAAATTTCATTCGAATTGGAAATTTTTTCATAGAAAAATGATGTTTCTTCTTTTCAATATTCCAATTGAATTTTCTAGTTCTGTTCACACTGTGGCCACAAGATTTTGCATGAGTTCATTATGAGCGTCTTGCACATGGCCGCAATATTTCATTTCGGTGGGGTTTGTTTTGCCTGAGATATTGAGGAACAAATATTTTGAATGGTCATATTTTATGGAACACCATGTACGATTTGGCTGGTTTACAAACTCAATCAAGTCATTTGGGACTCCAACCCACTCTGAAAATTTCAAGTCTCTAGGACAATCCGTTCGAAAGTTATTGTGCTAACGGACGGCGCCAGGGACAGAATTGAATTTGACTACGAATTGGTCATCAGGCAGTCTATATAACCCTATCGTTTGAGACCCGTTTCCGCTCAAAATTCGAAAATTACAGACATTTGGGCAAAACGATATAGCACTCGTTTAAGGAGAACGAGCGCTCAAAAAAAACAACATATTCGAAATTTCAAAATCGTTACTAACGTAAATATGTACAAAAATTTCAACTCACTCCTTCAAAAACACTTGAAAGTAATAGCAGATTTTCTGCAGAATTTTCGAAAACTTTTCGATATCTGATAGACAATTATCTTTCGAGAATATCATGCAATGAAACAATCAATAGTGAACGTAAACTAAAATATCTTAGACGCATTTTAAAAGAGTATACAAGTATTCGTTTTGATCGTCACCGCACATGGATTTGAGGAAAAAGCAGGGCTGTGTCATTGTCTTATTTTGTACACCCCTCCCCTACATACAAGCTCAATCGATTGAATAATATATTCCAATAATTCAATTGAGTTTTCATGTGGATACATTTTTCACAGTAAAACTACTGTAAGGATATGCAGATCTATTATTGTTTTATAGATTTCAAGAAGATATATCTACCTGAGAACAAGACATCTGAATAATCGAATGTCTACTCCATCAGTATTGAATGTTAAAATAAGAATCATACTCACCTCTTGCATCATCTATACAGAAACGTTTGCTCAATGGACAATCCTTCGTTGAATTGTCTCCTGAAATTCGAAAAACATAATATGTGATTCTGTAGAATTGAACCTACCTACATAATGTAATAATGTACCGGGTTTTTCACTATAATTTGACCCCCCCTTTAACTTTGTTACTGAAGGAGATACAAAAAAATGTTTCGAATAAAAGTTTCACGAAATCAACTAAGTTTTTTTGATATGAGTCCAGAAACTGAAATATATACAGGGTGACCAACATATTGATGGCAACTTCATTTTTTCAAATGGAACACCCTGTATATTTTTCCATGTTTGGCTAGCTCTTTTTCCCTGTGTTGGTCTATCTTTCTTATTCTGAGCACCACCAGTTTCAAATTTCAATAACCATCTGGCATAGCGTTTTGGAAGTTCGTGAATATTTAAGTGGCCAATTTGATCTTTGGATTGGTAATGGCGCACCCAATTCATGGCCACCAAATAGTCCCGATTTAACACCGTTGGACACGTTTTTATAGCCGTTCCTGAAGGAAAAAATTTACTTCAGCAATAATGACAATCAATGAAAGCGGAGAATAATATCAATGATATAATATCCACCAATATTAAACAAATGATTCTGAACTAATCCCGTCAACGCACAAAGAATAATGATAATATTGTAATGATAAGAAACAAATTTTGAAGCTTTAATTTCTGACTTGAATCAGAGCCATAATAATGCTTTCAAAAATAGTCTACAACTTTGAGACAACTCTATGAACTATGTGTATTGAATGAAGGTGGTCATTTTGAGCAATTTCTTTAGTTGATGTCATTCTTACCATACTACCATAGTTTATCATTTTTCATTGGTTAAGTAATTGTTAAGTATTCATTCTAAAATAATACTTTTAAGAAGATTGTTTGGATATAAAGAATTTCGTAGGTATTTCACATATTTTTGTATTCGGTATCATCATTTCAAAACTTTGAAACTCTGAAAATTGAAGAGACACATCCACATACGCATTTATATTCGAGATCAGGAGGAAATATCCTATCAAAAAAAGGAAGAATATACAGGACAGGGTGTCCCATTTGAAAAAATATAGTTGCATTCAATATTGTTCACCCTGTATATCTTCCCATTCACGTTATTATAACTCCAAAAATGAGCATTTTCAGTAAACGCACTCTGCCACTTGTAAAATGATTACAGATCTTGGCAGGTGGTTCTTAAAATTTGAAACTCTGTGGTTCTCAGAATAAAAGAGGTAGACCAACATATGTTACATATTCGAAATCAGATGAAAGTAGCTAGTCAAATATGGAAAAATATACAGGGTGTTCCATTTGAAAAAATGAAGTTGCCATCAATATGTTGGCCACCCTGTATATACTTCAGTTTCTGGACTCATATAAAAAAACCTCAGTTGATTTCGTGAAACTTTTATACGAAACATTTTTTTGTATCTCCTTTAGTAACAAAGTTAAAGGGGGGGTCAAATTATAGTGAAAAACCCGGTACATCGCGAATGAAAATACTATTAATTGAAGAAATAATGCGAATGGAATTCCCTTAGATCTTACGTATTTTGCCCACTATCTCACATTTTCGTTAAGAAATTGAATAATAGAGTCGGTTCATGCATGAAAAAAACCATATGAGTATGTTCACTCAATACCAGATATGTTTTCAATATCTCCATAATTCTACTCCTTGTGTTAAGTCCTTACAGGTAGGGAATAATTAATGCCCCAAAGCGGTTTTTTTTTAGAGAATTCTGTCAACTGCAGGTCTAATTTTTTTCATTTCTCTTTAAAAGGAAAATCGACATTTTGGAAGGGATAACTCAATTGCATCATCATCAACCGTATAATGATGACTCAACATATCTGAATCGATTCCTGTTAAATATTTTTGAGTTAGTAAAGAAAGAAATGGAGATTATTTATATGTCATATTGAAATATTAAATTAAGATTTTTTTATTTAATGTTGAGGTATGAAAGATAGACTTCAAGTTTTTAAAGTGAAATTGAACGGAAAATCTATGAATTTCCACATATACATATGTGTATATATAAATAAGTTTACTCACTTGGCATGTAAAACCCAACACATCCGCATTTACTGATGGTGTAGTTGGTCCAACATTCAAAATTACAGTTTGACTGAGAGTAGTATTTGAAATATTTCAGTTTCCTTTCATAACCAAAAAAGCACGAACGTTTCTCAGGACTGTAGTTTTTAATTTTGTTCGAGGTTCCTGTGACCGTTGGCAGCACTGACACAGTTGTTAGACGGTCCAGTCCAACAGAAAAGAATACTTGCCCTAGTCTTGGAATTCGAGATGCTGTATGTAAAGTTACCTGAAAAATTATAGTTTTTTTAGACACATTTGAATTCAGTTTTGAAAAAATACAACCAAAAATGAACCACTTTTACGATCTCAATTTGTTTTCATATTTTCTACAGTCCATTTCAGGAGAGTATGAAGTGAAGAAAACCTCTTAACTGCCAAAAAAATGTTTCGGAACAAATCGTTCCTTTTTGAAGGCTCATCAAATAAAATTAAAATTATTTCACATGAAAATAATATAATATGTACAGGGTGTTACATAATACTATATGTCACAACTTAAGGGGATGAATCTACGTAAAATTTTAAGAAAAAAAGTCCATATCAACATGGGTCCGCAGGCGTCAAAATGTCGAAAAAAATTGGTTTTTCCTTCATAACTCTAGCAGTTTTGAGATTTTTCCGTCCAAATTTGGAATGCGAGCTATTTTTAACAGTCTCCCTCATTGTACGTCCTGACATAACTGCGAAAATGTTTAGGAACAAATCGTTCCTTTTTGAAGGCCCATCAAATAAAATTAAAATTATGGAACATGAAAATAATATACAGGGTGTTGCATAATACTCATAACTTAAGAGGATGAATCTACGTATAACTTCAAGAAAAAAAGACCATATAAACATGGGTCCGCAAAAGTTTCGGTACGGAGCTACAGGGTGTTGAAATCTCCAACAAAAAATGGTTTTTCCTTCATAACTCCTGCAGTTTTTGAGATATTCATTCAAATTTGGAATTCGGGCTATTTTTAACAGTATCAGTCATTGCACGTCCTGACTCTTAACTAGAATCTACAGGGTGATTTCATGTCCATGTCCGTGTCTCCTTCCCACTCAAAAATTTTTGTGGTACGCCACTGGTCAGCTTAAAATCAATTGATAGAAAAAATAGAAACTGTTATTCTTTCTGTAATTTTTTCTTTAACCGTTTTCGAGTGAAAAATTATTGAACGATTGTATTTGATATTGAATAGGTAATAAGTTGTGTCTCAGTTGATGAGCTATCAAAATAAAATCAAATTATGGGCATACCTATCAAATATTTCTATTATGTTTTTTAGCGAATCAAAATAAAATCAAATATTGGGCATACCTGTCAAGTATTTCTATTATTTCTTTTATTTAGCGAATAACAATAACAATCGTTCAATAATTATTTTCTCGTAAACGGTTAGAGATACGAAAACATTACAGGTGTCAAAAAAATTTCAAATTGAACGAAGATATCAAAAATTGATCGTACGCTGATCAGTGGCGTACCGGAAAAAGTTTGAGAGGGAAAAAGGAGGCCCTGTGAATTCTAGTTAAGATTCAGGACGTGCTATGATGGAAACTATTGAAAATAGCTGGCAATCCAAATTTGGACCAAATTTCCCAACAACTGCAAGAAGTATGAAGAAAAACCTAAAATATTTTGGAAATTTCAACACCCTGTAGCCTCGTAACGAAGCTTTTACGGACCCATGTTTATATAAACTTTTTTTCTTATAATTACATGTAGATTCACTCCCTCAAGTTGTGACTAATATGTAATAATGATTCTTGTTGGTGAAACATGAATTGATATTATTATTTCGGCAGTTTCAATCATATTCACCTCTTCTTTTCATATTATGATTGAAATACGAGTAGAGCAGAAAATAAAAAGGGAAACTAAATCCTGATCAAATTATCAGTCAGGATCTGTGACGATCAACACACAGTGATTTGAATCCTGTAGTTCCTAGAGACAAATATGATGAAAAAACCAGAATAAATTTTTATTAATCATGTACTGGTCCTGTTGATTATGAGCAAACTAAATTTATTGTGAAAATTTTCAGGATTTTGTACTTCACGTTTGGATATTTCTAACCTTTTTTTTAAATTTATACAGGGTGTCCCGTAAATACCACGCGAAAGTGACACTGGAGATAGATTGACATTAGGTCTTTCAGATAGCATCAACATGACCTCAGTAAAAGTCCGCTGGTTTTCAAGATATCACCACTTTTGTGTATTTTTTAAAATCTCCAATTTTCGGTGTTCAAACTCATGTTTTTTTTTACCTAGGCTACCCTGAATAGTTGCTTTAAACAGTGAAGTAATAACTTCACCGAGAACTAGAACGAAATCCTTTTAAAAAAATGTCTAACTTGTTGTATTTTATGACGAAGTTAAAACGTTAACTTAAGTTTGACTGACTGATGTGAAAGAAAGTCAGACTGAATTGACAAATAATCGTAAAAACTGGTCCATTTCCAGCACTTTTCAAAATGATACAACACTACCAATTTTTTATGTCAAAACCTTAGAAATTATAATTTTGTCGCGAGAGATGTGTTTATGCCGAAATAATTGAAAATTAGGAAAAATGCACAAGTATCACCTGTTGCCAAATTACATGTTGCTTGATATTCTTTCCTCGCTACCGTTTCAAACAACCATTATTTTTGCTCTTCTTTCTCTTTTATCTCACTTTCTCTTTCATTTTTTGTTTGCAAAAGTGGTGATATCTCGAAAACCAGCGGACTTTTACTGAGGTCATGTTGATGCTATCTGATAGACCTAATGCCAATCTATCTCCAGTGTCACTTTCGCGTGGTAGTTACGGTACACCCTGTATATGTTTTATTACATACCCTCATTCCTTGAAGAGCAAAATCTTGACAAGCATAGTTCAGGTCATTTTTATCCGTTAGAAAGACAGCAACAAACGCATTGTTAGCACCATTCAAGAATGCTCTCCTAGGGTACATTTTCTCCAAATCAGAATTTTCCTTGTATCCTTTATCAGGACTCCAATCTTGACGCCTGTTTTTTTGCTCGTCATAGTACTCCATTGTACTGAAAATGGGACGTGTAATGAACAAGGCTGTAGCCAAAGAATCTTGGGTGGTGGGTTTATAGGTCCACCGTGGATATTGTTCAAACAAAAAATCATGTACTCCTGAAATACAGGGTGTCCGAGGAATAACTGTACATACTTTAACCAGAGATAGAGTTGCACTATCTGACTGCTGATTGACTATAAAAAATTAATTTCTGGATTTCCCTAGAAAACTACAGGGTGTTTTTCCAACTCCATGGAAATACTTAGACCATCATAAAATCCAAACTTATTGACGGATATTATTGAGACTTGAGGGGTTATTGGCACATGCTGAGGTCGAGTCATAAATACATCAATTATTTCATTATTCCAGGGGCGGAATCATTAATCTTCATTTAAAGTATTCAGGGTAAAAAAAACACTTTGTATTTCGAATTACGAATAATTGATTCGCTTTTTAGAAAGAAGCTAAATTATGCTTCAATTTGTGGTATCGCTTAAAGCTGTCACATCAAAAATTATTTTTTATGAATTTTTGAATTTTGAAAAAGTTCGAAAAAGTGAATTTATTTACCTGAAAAGGACTGAGTCACCTTGTGGAATTCGAAAATATATAATAAATTTTCTTTAAAAAGTCACTGAAGGTGAGGAAGACTATAATAATTTGTTGATATACTGGGTGGCCACCCTAGACGCGGATCTCGTTGCGATGAAGTGAATGAAGGTTTATTGCGAAAAAAAATTATTATCGACATGTATAGGTTATACATAAGCATAATTCAAATTATTCGTATGTATACCGGATGTTCATTGGAAGAAGTGTCACGTTGGTCTATTCTTTGTTGTCGAACACCCGGTATACATACGAATATTTGAAATATGCTTATGTTTACCCTAAATATGTCGCCAATAATGTTTTTTCGCAATATACCTTCATTCACTTCATCGCAACGAGATCCGCGTCTAGGGTGGCCACCAAATGCCATTTTTTTATTTGTAATTAACAAAAAACAACAAAAATTGATGCAGTGATAACGTCGCAATGGGATGAATTGTAGAGAATTACATTGTGAAGAGAATGATGGGTCAAACGATCCGATCGAATAATTAAAACTGGAGAAAAGCCGAAAAAACCGGAGAATTGCGTGTTTTTTCTTTCAACTCATTACTCTGCCATTTTGCAATATTAAGAACTGAAACTTCACACGATAGTAGCTATTGACGTGCAAATCATGTGTGATAAAATTGGATTCGGTCGGATAAATAGTTTTCACATAATTCCCATTCCCATTGAAGAGAATGATGGGTCAAACGATCCGATCGAATAATTATAACCGGAGAAAAGCGGAAAAAACCGGAGACTTGCGTGTTTTTTCTTTCAACTCATTACTCTGCCATTTTGCAATATAAAGAACTGAAACTTCACACGATAGTAGCTATTGACGTGCAAATCATGTGTGCCAAAATTGGATTCGGTCGGATAAATAGTTTTCACATAATTCCCATTTGAATTTTTTTGAGCATATTTTCGCGGAAAGCTGGTTGCGTTTGAGGTCGTCCGATTGAAATTAAAAAAATTGATTTGGATAGATTTTTTTAATTTCAATCGGACGACCTCAAACGCATCCAGCTTTCCGCGAAAATAGGCTCAAAAAAAATTCATATGGGAATTATGTGAAAACTATTTATCCGACCGAATCCAATTTTGGCACACATGATTTGCACGTCAATAGCTACTATCGTGTGAAGTTTCAGTTCTTAATATTGCAAAATGGCAGAGTTATGAGTTAAAAGAAAAAACACGCAATTTTCTGGTTTTTTCCGCTTTTCTCCAGTTTCAATTATTCGATCGGATCGTTTGACCCACCATTCTCTTCACAATGTAATTCTCTACAATTCATCTCATTGCAACGTTATCACTGCATCAATAGTTTCCATTTCGCAACGAAAAAACTAAAAAGAACGCGTATTTTTGTTGTTTTTTGTTAATAACAAATAAAAAAATGGCATTTTCGTGTTGAAAACATGATGGGAATAAACTACGGACTGTCCTGCTCGGAATGGCACAGGTGGCTTCCAGGTAGTATTTTTGTCAAGGAAATATCTCTATTGCTTGGCCTATTAGTCGTACAAATACTTACTTGATATCACTGTAGATATCCCTGACATCATAACTGTTGAAACTGTAGCACAAACCTTGATCAGTCAGAATAGGAGTCATTATCTCCCAACATTTTCTTGGTTGTCCCATCCAGCTACAGTAGGCATTGCGGAGTTCAACAGATTTACACTGAAAAATAAGAAATGATAACTGTATGATATCCAAGAAAATAAATTCAGTTTTGGTTGTTTTGTGTTCACCAAAATGAGTATATTCCACGTGAACTATATCTATATTGTTGAATTTTTCATGGGTTGGGCCACAGGTGAACACAGGTAGAAAATCCTTATCATTCTCAAAAAGTGCAAACTTTCAATAAGTCATTTTAATCATCAGTTGGCAAGGTTAGGCTCTTGAGGTAAAACTTTTTGTGCGATTTTTAAACAGAGGATGGAAAAAAATACCTACCGTCGAACGGAGCAAAAACATGCTTCGTAAGTATGCTTATGCTTATACTGAATTATATAGATGCATTTCATCCTGAAAGTTATTCAAAAGATAAAATATGTAAACGATCGATAACTATAATATCAAAATTTTTCAGTTCTGATTTCATAATCGTTTTTAAAATTTGCATGATCATCCACTCGCTACATTCTCAAACTAGTTTTCATTTCGGTCGAAAGTTTGTTCCTGTAAATTTCGGAGTTGTTTTCGTTATTACGATATACTTTTCTATGATTCTATCATTTGAATGATTGATGAAGAATTCGTAGAAAAAATCATTCTGTTCAGTCTGTCTGTGCGTCACCACTGTTACTTTCGAACAGAATCATCCAGAAACATTCCAGAGAAAATGTCGGGTCAGAATAATATCTCAGGTGATTTGGGTAGCTAATGAACTGAAAAAATCTTATGATTTTATGAATATAAAGAATTAGAATTCCGATGGGTCAAAATCCAAAAATAGACTAAGTGCGCAGTGTAATATACACTGCGCAAAAAAATTAACGCACATTCTGAAAATCTCAATTTTAATGAGAGTTAACTTTCTCGGGAAAGTTTTGAACGAAACAAGATACATTAAATGGAAGAAAAATTCAGGATTTCACTGCATCTTAGGTGAAAGAAAAGAAATAAAAAATTTTCAAAATACTGGAATGCTGATAAGTGATTTGATACTTGGCATTTCCACCCCTTGCGTTAATTACAGCTCGGCAACGATGGTCCATACTCAAAATGAGTGATCTTAAAATGTTCTGATCTAATGCTTCCCAGATTGCTCTGAATAGGATTTCTAAGTCATTAAGGGTAGCTGAATGATTTTCTGAACTTCTTAGCCTTCTATTGAGATTGTCCCAAGCCTGCTCAATCGGATTGAGATCTGAACTTCTTTTGGCCATTCCATTCGAGAGACTTCAACCTCTTCAAGGTACTCCTGAACGATGCGCGCACGGTGGGGTCTGGCATTATCGTCCATAAAAATGAAATTTTCACCAATTCATGGGGCAAATGGCACTACATGCTCTTCAAGAATGTTCCTTATGTACCTATCAGCATTCATACTTCCATTATCAATGACCACTAGGTCTGTGCGAGCAGTCAAAGATATTCCACCCCATATCATAATCGAAACCCCCCCGAAACCAGTAGTATTCAGGAAATTGCATATCTTTCATGTGACGTCTGTATACAAGGAAACGTCGATCACAATGGTAGAGGCAGAATCTAGACTCATATGTGAAGAGTACTCTTTCCCAATCAGCCTCTTCCCAATGGATATGCTTTCTCACAAAATACAAACGCGCTCTTCGATGGGCGGGGATAAGAGCTGCGCCTCTTGCCGCGACACGAGGCCTCAAATCATATTCTCTGAGACGATTTCTTATTGTCTGAGTGCTAATTGGCACCCCATGAGTTTGCTCAAGCTGATTTGGAAGGAGGCGAGCGGTTGCAAACCATTGTCTCAACGAAGAAACACTCAAGTAACGTTTTTGAATGGCAGTTATTACCCGAGGTCTACCCTGTCCTGGACTTCGGACATTCATAACGGTCTTCCTGAATAGCTGCAACATTCTGGACACACTTGTAGGGAAACTCAAAACTTATCTTGAGTCAAATTACGCGTTTCGCGTTGCATAGCTATCGAGTGTAGAAAATCAAACGAATAAAAAGCTATTGATCTCTAGAATTGATCGAGAACAGCTGATTTCTGAATGAAGCCAATACATTCAAGATCTGATAATCTCATCTCTTTTTATTCCTGCTTGGAAAAAACATCTGTATTGAAGAAAAACGTTTGAAGTGGATAACATATACATGCATAATTCTGACCAAAATAATAATCATTGAGAACACCTTCAGTTATAGAATAAATTCGAGATTTCATAATGTGCGTTAAGTTTTTCGCGCAGTGTAGTTTGAAAATAATAAAATAAATCCTTACAGCATTAAAGAATTCTGCATGATCATCAAGATCCATATCGCCATCTTTCTCTGCCGTCTGTGATGTTTGGTTCAGGAATAAATTATCAAAAAATTTATTCATCAGGGATATAGTGCTCTCATGGTTTTCTGGGCGGCATATGGCTGCCATGTAGTCGTATAATATACCTCTGAAATCAATCAATCAATCAAATTAATAATTATTATAATAATGAGAATAGGTGAAACAAGAAAGGAGAAAAAATTCCGAAAATGCGTCAAAAGATTTTACTCTTTCGAAGAATTCTCGGATAACATTGAAATGTTTGTTTGTGGGAAGAAGATTTCTTTCGATTGAATAAATATTATAATTACACTACAATTTTATAATCTTTTTATTAGGGTAAGTCAGGGTGATATGGCGAATCGGGTGAAATGGTGATTTACTATATTTCTTTTCCGAGTGCACAGATGTCGCTTAATATCTGAGTACCAGCTGTTTCTGATGATCCGTTCAACGTGCACCTGCAAAAAGTTGGCCCCGTTTTAAAAATCGTACTAAATTTGTACAAAACTATTTGCGATGCTCAATAGTTTTTATACGTTGCATGCGTTATAGAGATTGCTTTCCGTAACGAAGGCCTAGAAGTATTTCTTGATATATTCTGCCTTCTTAGTTTATTTATGTAATACATAACCTAGAAAACATGGCCACTAATATTTCCTTTTTCTTGCTGTGCTATTCACCGTTTCACCCATTTCACCCATAGGAATTGGGAGATATTGGTGAATCCTGGCATGGGTGAAATGGTGAAGGATAAAAAGCGTATTTTTATGAGTTTTGTCGAGGGTTTCGTGGATGCATAAATTTTAAAAATATTATATAAATATATTTTCTGTTGAAGCGGAAGGGCCTAAGACGAATCGCAGCTTTTTCTTTCGTGTTTGTTCTGGTTAGGTCTGTTCGAGGGTTTGTCACTATTCCAGCAATCACCATTGTTCCAGGTAAGGATGCCTATATATAGAAGAAAAATTAATGGCTTTAGCTGACGTTTTGAATTCTCCAGAAATCATCGTTAACTCCGAAACAGAAATCGTCAAAAAAAAAACAATTGAGTCCGTGAAAAGTGGACCAGATGCTAAAGGAAATCTAAGGAAAAACCATAGCAAGAAGCAAGAAATGAAAAATGTCCACCACTGACGCCGAATCGGAATCATCTCTGGATGTCGACTTGCAGGACGAGGATGACGGCATGGACGATGATGAGAGTTGTTGTGTAGGATGTGGTGAACTTGACAGTTGCACTAAAAAGGACGTAGATTGGATGGAATGTATTAGCTGCCAACATTGGCTGCATGAAGATTGCACAAAATATGAATCCATGTGTAATTTGTTCGGTAAAAAGCAAAAGAAGTAAGATCACCATTTCACCCTTGAGCATGGGTGAAATGGCGAATTTGGTTTGAAAAAAAAATCATTTTCCAGAGTTTCGTTATGCCTTAAAGAGTATTTTGCCAAAAAAAGTATTTTCATTCTGTTTAAATATGAATTGTTTTGTCTTCTACACGGCTCTTTTTTTTCTTCGCCATATCAACCTGACTTACCCTATACGTTTATTTGCTCGACCATAACAATACCCATTAAACACTAGATAATAACGAGTCATTATTCACTGCTGTCAGATGTTTTCTTGATTTATTATAATATTATATTGTTAAAACGGATATTCCTTCAGTTTCTCAGATTTCACTAACTAAAAATATGGGTGGGAATACCTTTTCAATCAAGGTCCAAATCTACTTTAGAAATAATCAACTTTCATTACAAAATGTGCAATGACAAGTTCATCGGAAATTTACTCATAGGTCAACTTGACTATTTCACACTAGTGATAGAAGAGACATATCACTAAACTATTATTTTTAGTTACTTTTTCGAACCAGAAAAAAACCGATGAAATTTGTTAAATCATAAATACGAGTATGTTATTGCAAGTCCGATTCGATTGATTTTTTTTTCATTTGTAGGTAAGTTCATCCTTAATCAATCACCAGTTTTGAATTCCCAGAAAACTCTACGTACGTCATTTTATTCAGGGTGAAACGAAATCTGTATTTTACCCTCATTTTAGAACCGCCCCTGGTGTTTTCCGGTTGTTCCACCGTGAGATTTCTTATTCCATCATCAACACACATCTTCTCTTGACAATTTATTTCTTCATTTATAACAAAAGCCCAGTATTTTGTTGAAGATTCAGGGTTTTCAGTAAAACATTAAATTTAGCTAAGGCTACAACAGTACTTCAACAAAGTCAACCTAAAATTCTGACCTAATTAAAATAAACTGGAAACTAAGTCAAAAACATGAAGTTATTTTCGCCCAGACGCAGATAAATGGTGCAATTCGTCTCAGTATGTCCTCATTAATGTTTTGAATCAATTAGTGCATCACTGAGTTGCTGCAAATTTTCAGGAGTTGGTACGCCAGATCGAATTTTCCTCCCAAGAGCATCCAAACATGCCAATTGGGTTCAAATCAGAAAGCCAGTTGAATTCTTGATATGAACCTCTGCTAAATAATTCCAAGCCACATGCGGTTGATGCGGTCGGGCACGGTCGGGCATTATAAAGCACTAGCGACCCGCCCCCGGCTTCGCACGGACATCACATTAGAAACCTCAAAAATAACAGTACTTCTCCACTATTTAATGGATGTTATCATACATATAAACCTTCCTCTTGAATCACTCTATCTATTAAAAAAAACGCATCAAAATCCGTTGCGTAGTTTCAAAGATTTAAGCATACAAAGGGACATAGGGACAGAGAAAGCGACTTTGTTTTATACCATAATCATTTCGGTTAACCAATTGCATTCAATTTGAATGGAATTGGTTAACCGAAAGAATAACCGGTTAGCCGCTTGAAATTGATTTATGTAGTGAATAGCACGAAATCGTCTCCAATTAACGGTGCTTACGCGCTAAAACTTCTCTTGTTTTATGTTTTCGCTCAGCTTTCAGTTTATTTTCATAACATTCGGGTTAAATCTGTGGTAGTACTTTCACAGCCATAATGAAATTGTTTAGTTTAATGTTGCTCTGAAAACGCTGTATCTTTAACAAAAATTGAGCTATTGTTATAAATGAAGAATTAAATTAAATTGTCGGTGGAACAACTAGAACACACTAGGCGTGTTCCGAAAGTTAGGGTGAAAAAACCGATTTTGTTTCACCCTGTACAAAATGACGTACGCCAAGCTGTCTTGAAATTCAAAATTGGTGATTGACTAAGGATGAACATACCTACAATTGAAAAAACAATTCAACTGAATCGGAGTCGAAAATAACACATTTGTGCATTAACAAACTTCATCGGTTTTTTGAGTGGATCGATTATTTTGCCGGTGAGTGTAGTTCGGGACCAATATAGATTGAAGAGTTGTTTACAAGATTTTTCGGTTGAGAATAAAATTCTGATTGGAATACATTCTTATTTTGCACAATACCAGGGTTCGATAAACTCTGCACAAGACATATCACTACATAGTATAAAACAAAGTCGCTTTCTCTGTCCCTATGTCCCTTTGTATGCTTAAATCTTTGAAACTACGCAACGGATTTTGATGCGTTTTTTTTAATAGATAGAGTGATTCAAGAGGAAGGTTTATATGTATAATAACATCCATTAAATAGTGGAGAAGTACTGTTATTTTGGAGGTTTCTAATGTGATGTCATAAATATTTCATTTTTTCCGCTTACATTGCAAACGCAGGCTGAATCCTACGAGTTTTATCAAAATAATGTACTTAGTATTGTACACATTGAAAAGGTCTACAGAAAAGTCCCTGAAGGTATATGTCTATCTCTTATGGATAACCCACAATAACTTTTTTGCCGTGCGAAGCCGGGGCGGGTCGCAAGTATTTGATATAATAAATTCCAGTAGAGTTTTGACAATACTCGTATTGCTTCTGAATGCTTTGTGTTTCGTTGCCCATGACGTTGGCGCATTAAAATAGCATAAATTGAACATTTAAATGGATCATTATTGTTTAATTTCGTACAAATTAAACTTTCCTTTTATTTCGATCTCTACAGATATTTTTTCAATGATATTACTCACTCTTCACTCATCATCTCTTCCATGTCAAAATGCCTCCTAGCCATTAGTATATCGGTATAATTTAGACAACTTCTTGATATTTTGGCCTCAGGGCATATTGTCACTGCTGGAAAAGGAATTTGATCAATCGTATTTTCTTTCGTCGCCAGAGATACGAGTACGGGAGTGCTGATCCATTTATCCATGATCTGGTACACCATAAGAAAAGAACCGGCAATTCCAAGAATGAAGATAAGAATCCACCAAACTCTGAAAAATTTCTATATCTTTCATGGGGCAAAACTCCCGACATGCACAGTTATTGAATCCAAATTTTATTATTTCTCAATTTACTACCTGACATAAATTTTCACTAGTATCTCGTGGAGAAATTCGAAATACTTCGAAAAAGAACATAATTATTTTTTGAAGAATTCTTGAGAAAACTTTTATGAATATTAAAAATTCACCGCTTTTCTTATTTCTCGGGAACTATTGAAAAACATGTGGATATAGACAGCGGACTAAATGGTGGTATGCGTGTGTGTGCATTCAGTTCGATTATCTAGTCCTGAAGGGAATGTTTCTGATATAATTAAGGAAGGAGTGGTTTTAAGCCCAAGTCACACGTAATGGTGTAGCTCAGGTGCATTTGATTAAGAGGAAATAACTGATGAGAATACCGTAAAATAAATCAAATAAATTTCGAAAACTAACAAAAATTTAATGATACAGATGAAAGCAAAATGACAATTTTTGTGTATACAGGGTGGTCCAGATCGTAACCAAGAAATTTTAACCACTGATTCTACATTAAAAATAAGCCCCAGTTTGTCATATAAAGAAATGTCGAGAAATGTTTCTTCTCCGAGATACGGGGTATTAAAATTATGGAAAAAAATATTTTTCTCCAACCATCAAAAAATGTTGACATTTTTGTATTATTTTCAGGTGCAAAAGCCACCAATTCCCTTACCGTACAAAAATTCACTCGTTACTTAGCAACACTTTTAATCCTAGGATTAAAAACGCTACTTTTAATCCTAGGACTAAAAGTAATTGCATTTGACGTCTACTTGACAATCACTGTCATTAGTATGTGTTCAAATTTATAACCAAATTATTAACGATTTTTGACTAAAACCAATTTAATTGTAATTTTGACTTGGTTGGAGAAAAAATAGTATATATTATTCGGACTAAAAGTGCCTATTTTACGAGCAATATTTGCAGTTGCGAGGCGCAGCCGAATATGCACTTTTAATCCTTATAATATAATATACTATTTTTATTGATAACTTTCACACTGCTCGAAATATTTTTATGAGATTTGAGATCATCAAGGAGCATTTCTTGCATAATATCATTTCTTCCCTACTTTACCAGTGGCGTTCGTGCTGCAGCGAGACTGAATATTTTCAGATAAAAATGATAAACCACTGATTTTTCCGATAATAAAAATTACTATTTGAATCCTTATTTAATTTGGAGCAAATTCGGTCTCGTGATTTTTTGCTGTGCAAGGCACCATTTACAGTTAAAAAAATAAAAGACATTCTCATGCATGAAGAAGTCGCCAAAGTTTGATATAGCAATAAAAGTCATATTATTATTATGTAAATACCTTATCAAATTTTGGCGATTTCTTCATGCACGAGAATGTGTTTAATTTTTTTGACCGGAAACGGTGCCTCGTAGATCGAAAAGTCAAGAGACCGAATTTGATCCAAATTAAATAAGGATTTAAATAGTGCTTTTTATTGTCGGAAACCCAGTGGCGTATCATTTTTAACTGAAAATATTCAGTTACGCTACAGTTCGGACGCCACTGGTAGAAAAGAAATGATATTATTAAAGAAGTGATCCTTGACGCTCAAAATCTATGTCTCAAATGTCATAAAAATATTTCAAGCAGTGTGAAGGTTATAAATGAAAAACATTTTATTTTCTATAATTTTAACACCCCGTATCTCGGAGAGGAAACATTTCTCGATATATGTTTATATGACAAACTAGGGAAATAGCCCCAATGATATATCAATATCAATTTATTATTAGCAGAAAAAGTAAGAGAAGAGGCAATGTATATTAGATTTTCAGTTAACTATTATTAACTATCTATGTAACCATAAATGAAATATACAAAAAACACACAAGAAAGAAATCAAGTCTGAGTCACATCGTACTAAAAGACACTTAACACTTACCTTCCGATTAAAGTAGTAGTGTTTATCATATAAGATAACCCCTGTATACTTGATACCTCACAGTACTGACGCACATATTTCCTCAAGTCTCCGACAATTCCCTTAGAATAAAACTTTTTATTAATGATATGTTTCGATTTAGACGTTTCTTCTTTGAATTCTAAAATTTCCATTTTACGAGAACTCTGAAACCCCTTGGGCTCGACTAATTTTATTATGAAACTGTCAATACGCGTGTATACTTCGTAATCATAGTTGAAGTGGTTGATTTTCCTGATATTTCTTTAATATTTTATCAAAAAATCCTAATTTTTCCTGATGATAATTTTTGAGTACTTACCTCAATTTCGTTACAATTGTGGAATATTGAACCTTATGCGTTTGACATGATCTTTGCAAGAGTTTCTAATGAATTAAACAGAATATGAAGAAGAATATACAGAGTATTCGGAAGAACTGTACAAACTTGGTAAATATTAGGCATGTAGGTGATTCGGAATAACATACATTTTTTGCCTTAGGATTTAATATTGGTTTAAAACTAGCCCCTTTTGTATCAAACCTACTGCAATTTTCTTTATTCAAAATAATCATTATCCACCTTATAGGTATTGGTAAAAAACCGAAAAAACACTGTAATTTGCAAATGAAAGTTCTCAGGTGAGAATATCATCGTTTTCAAAAAAGGCTGTATGTTTTGATCAGTAAAATATCTGGTTTCTTTCAGTATAAAAAATATACATTTCAGTGGTGAATATTCTTGGAAAGAGCTGTGTAGCAACTGTGAAACTGGATGTAGCATTCCGAAAGTTGGCTGCCAAGCACATGCTTCAGAATGAACAAATTTATTCTCAAAGTATTGTGGTTCTGAAGAATCTGAAAAAAAAACAATTTTTTCTACAAGCGTGTACTTTCATTCTGTTTCCCGCACGTATTTCAATTCGTAAAGAGCCACATTGCCAAACAGTGTGGGAAAACCCCCTGCTATTCCATTACCGCACGCAAATGCGTGAGGTAATGGATTAGCAAGGGTTTTTCTCGCACGATTTTTCTAAAGAATAAACTGAATAATGATATATCTCTATGCCACCGACGACGTTACTATGGAAACGATGAGAGTACAATGGTAACGACTTGTCAGACTTTTGTCATTCATGTGTATTTAGAATGATCAATTTACATTTGATCTGTGTGTTGAAATCGATCTCGTATAAGCGCTTGTAGAAAAAATATTGTTCCTAACTCGTGCGGAAAGTGTTTTTCGGCAGTTTCGTGCGGGAAAATATCACTTTCCGCACTTGTTAGGAAAATAACTATAACTATACATTTGTGATTTGTGAACCATGTTTTTGCCATACAACTTTCAAAATGTTACATCCAGTTAGATACACGGTTGCAGCAGAGTTTATTGCAGTTGAAAATTTTGATTGTTTTAATGAAAAAACCGAATTTTTTTTAAATGTAAATAAAATGAAAACAAAACGCTTCGCGTCGTTTGGGTAACGGCAGTTTCGTGCGGGAAAATATCACTTTCCGCACTTGTTAGGAAAATAACTATAACAATACATTTGTGATTTGTGAACCATGTTTTTGCCATACAACTTTCAAAATGTTGCATCCAGTTAGATACACGGTTGCAGCAGAGTTTATTGCAGTTGGAAAATTTTGATTGTTTTAATGAAAAAACCAAATTTTTTTTGAAATGTAAATAAAATGAAAACAAAAACTTGGTCAATGAATTTTGACACGAACTTTACACTGCAGCAGCATTTTCTGAGAACATTCACCATGGTTATGTATTTTCTTCATACTATAAAAAATGAGATATTTCAACGAACAAAAAATCCACAGAATACTTTCAATTTTTCGTTTTCAAGTATTCTTACTTAAATGATATTATAAATCAGAATATGAGGAATTAAAAATGAATTTCGAAATTGCGATATTATTCATCTATAAAAAATTTTAGGTATACCCCGTTCACGAAACGTTGAGCTGTCGGTTGGCCATGAAAATTTGGCATATTCACTGTGTTTATTAAAATTTCAGGTTATGTTGTTTATCAGATTGATACGCAATGTTGTCAATACTCCATAGAGTTCTCTGATTACTCGCAAGCTCGTCGGACAAGGCCGAGTATATTCGGCAACGTTAACTTTATTTTACTTATTGACAGCAAATACTGCCAACTTCAGATAAATAAACAAACGCCTACTGTGAGCTCAAACTTTCGTGAACGGACTATAAGCACACTTTGTATAAATATGGTATCAAAGTTTTTGTGAGCTTATTCTAATATCGAAGAAATTATCTACAATTAAGCGTTATGGAAGTTTTTGGATAATAAACTCCAGCAAAATTTCAGATGGACGAGTTTCTTTGCAGGTGAGTGTAATTGAATGAATATGATTGCAGTGAATGAAAGTACGTCATATTGGTATAAAATATATTTATTGTTGATCATCAAAAATTTTTCATCATCATACACATAATTTCATTTTTCACACCCTACTTTATTTTGTATTAGTAGAGATAGTGTATATTGCTTTCCTTGTCCATTGTACTGGGTTTCCTTGTCTGAGACCTTATTGACAACTTTTCGGCAGTTTCTCTTATCAAAAAACCGTCTTTTCGCTATCATTGATAAAATTACTGTGGTCCAACCCAATGACCATATCTTCGATAATTTTCTATTAATTTGATAGATGAAAAATAAATAATTTCAGCAGATGTTATCAGTGAAACACCAACGAAAAGACTGAGAATTCCACCAATATTCGATATCATATCAGTTGTTCCATATAATTCATCTCTTTGAGACGGAAGGAAATAATTACTTTTGAAGAAAACCTGGACACCTGAGGCATAATAACTGAAAAAAAATTGGGATGAAAAAACTGAAACGAAAATTCCTCTTAAATTATGTTACAAAAATGTCATAATAATAACTTTCAATGTGAGGTTAAGATCAAGGTGCTGTGAGGTCTACTCAGCCTTATCATCCCTCCTCCAATCTAATAAAATCTACAGGGTGAGTCTGGCGGAACAGGCCAAATTTCAGGAGCGTTTGTACACGTGATGATACTCGTAATTCAAATTAATTCATATGTTCTTTTACGATTTAATTTTTTTTTGAGTTGAATTTTGAACTGTTTTCAAATTTTCATCTTTCAAAGGGTTTTCCAATAAGAGGTGTTATTTTGAACAGCCCGCTATTTCGGTAGATACATATCACGTTTGAAACTGCCATTAATGAAAATGGAACGATAAACGGTTCAAGAACGCATTGAAATTATTAAATTCACTATAAAATGGTGAAAATTTGGCAGAGACGGTTCGTTAAACTCGAACATTTTGGGGTTGTTGCGAAGCACCTTGTCGTACCGCAATGAAGAAATTGGTGGAAACATTCAAGCTGTTGGGACAAGTTAGTGATGTGAAGAATAAAACCCGTGTACGTAGTTCAAGAACAGCCGAGAATATTGCTGCTAGTCCTAGTCGTTCTATGAAATAAAGCATTCGACAAACGTCAATACACCGTATTTTGCATAAAGATTTAGGTCTTAAGGCTTATAAAGTTCAGTTAACACAAGAACTCAAGCCGGCCGATCATCAACAACGAAACTATTGATCTTTTGCGGGAAAAGTTTCCAGACCGTGTTATGGCTCGAAGACGTGATCACAAATGGCCACCGAGATCTTGTGATTTAACACCTTGCGACTTCTTCCATTGGGGCCACGTGAAAGAGGAGGTCTACGCCAATAGCCCAGCGTCGATTCAAGACCTCAAAGATGGAATTCGTGAGGCTGTCGAGGAGATATTGCAGCCACTTTGCGATTTTGTTATGGAAAATTTCATTAAAAGGATATGGCCCTGTAAGCGTGGTCGTGGTGGTCATTTGCCTGATGTTATTTCACACTATTAACACCAAAACTTCTTCCTTATAATGAAATAAACATCGGATAATTTTCATTGAAAAATGCAATTTTTTTTTAAATATCAAAATAACACCTCTTATTGGAAACCCTTTAGTATCTACACTTCCTAAGATATTCAACTGAAATTTGGAAATATTATTATTGATAGTTCAAACCATGTGACATGCCAATATCGATAACAAATCCACTGGGTAATATCTTTTCTGGACCAAAATCCAATCGGTTTCCTTCAGATCTTTTTGTAGTTGAGCCACTGTTAATTTGAAAAAATGTGATATATGTCAAATTTTAAGATCTGTTGGTTTTGTCTTATCTGCTACCGATTCCGAGAAGAAAATCTGAAGTATTTTATTTTCTCGAAATCCTAGGAAAAATCCAAACTGTCAAGAAGAATAAATTCAGTAAGCATTGGTGAATAAATTCATTATTAGTTTTTATAATTATTTTTCCGAGCTGTAGCAATGATTCACAAAGATTCGATAAACATCGATAATCATTACAACATGTATTCAACCTTTAACATCCTGTATCTCGAAAATAAATGTGAATCGTATAACATATGAATTTTTTTCATTATTTTCACATTTGCTGGGTGTCCTAAATTCCTTGTCTGGTAAGGGGATCTCAGAAATCCGATGAGCTAGAACAAAATGAGTGACAATTTCTGGCTCGATTTTTGGAGAATTCATTTGATGAATACCGCAGCCTTTTAAGTAAAACCGTTTTTGAGCTAATAGAGAAAATTGGAAAATGGCGTCAAATGAAAAGTTCTCATTAGGGAAAAGTGGGGTAATACGATCCCTAAGGGTCAAATGATCCCCTGCCGTAAATCAGAAACAGCTTGTACCATCTATCCAAATACAAATGAAACATGTTCCCCTGCACCCCTGCGAGTACCTGTAAAATGTCAATGCGGTGCGAGTGCTTGGCGTGATTTTAATAAAAAATAATCAAAAAGTGTGGCGCTGATCTAAGGTAAGCATATTTTTGGACTTTCGTTTTTTTACATGTAAGTGTTTACTGAAATGTTGTTTTATTTGCGGGTATTAGTAGCAGTTAGCTAATATTTAAGCAATGTTCGATAATCGCACGCGGTATGTGAATGTTTTGTTTTGATCGATATTTTGTAATTTAATATTTGGTGTGAAATGATCCCTTTCGTGTGTCTAAAATGATCTCTGGAATCATTTTACCCCATTAATAGTTTTTGTTTGCAGATCATGCCTAGATTTTATAAACGTAAAAGTAATCGCTAAAAGAGGTCTGAAGAACAAATGCAAAAGGCATTAGAGATGGCTTACAAAACCACGAGAAGAGAATTCAAGGTCCCTGTGATGGTAATAGAAAGAAAAGCCAAAGGTTAAAATAAAATAGCTGTAGGCTCAACTAAAAAGTTAGGTAGCAAACAAACAGACCTGGAACAAGAACTGGAACTTGTTGACATGGAGTCCAGAATAATATACGGGCTGTCCACTCAGGATTTCCTAACCTCAGCTCACCAAAAATGGCAGAAAGAAATAATTTACCGCATCAATTTTCCGAAGCTAGAGGAAATGCTGGACTTGAATGGCTTCGTGGATTTAGACGTAGATATCCAGACATTACAATGCGTGCGCGAGGTTTTAATGAGAATGTGGTGGATGAATTTCTCTCGACTTTGAGAAACGCCCAAGAAAAATATTTTTTTCAACCCATCGAATATTTTTGTTTGGTGTTACTTGCTTACATACTTAAATTGTTATGAACAATACTAATTATCATTTAAATTTACAGCAGAGTTTTTTTATTTCATTTTTATTTGATATTTATTAATTCATAGTACAAAATGATCCCTGGATCATTTTGCCCCTACCCCGGGGATCATTTTATCCACAGGGGTGTATAAAATGATCCTTTACTAAACTTCAACAAAAATATCTAATACAAAAGATCTACAAAGATGAAATGAAAAATAAGTGAGCAGATACAAAGTTAAGTAAATTCACTACCTTCAACAATTGAAATCTTGCGGTTTTGCCTTTGCCTTCAACTCTAGCCACAATTAAAATTTTCCCTTAGGGGGATCATTATACCTCACCTTCCCCTACATTTTTATTACTGAAGTTATAAACATGAAATTAAAACATTATACAGGCACTTCATTGAAGTAATCAATTTTTCTTTATTTCATTTTGTTCTATCTCATCGAGTTTCTGAGATCCTTTCACTAGACAAAAATTCAGAACAGCCGATACTATACGCTACTTGAGTTTGGCCGTTCCTCCCAACCCACCCTGTATACTCACTTTGATAATTCGCTTTTGTTGAAATGATCAAACTCAACTTCGTCTGGATTACTCCAGTCCCATTCAGTTTGTGAAAGTTCGGTATTATATGTCAAATCCGAACACAGTGGAAGGCAGTGACATGCAGTTGTGCTTTGTTCAGTTTTACCTCCAAATTCCAGTTTCTCTTTAAGGATGTCAGCTAAGTAGCTTACTACAACAACAAAGCAATAACGTCACATTTTTTTTGTCAGCAGTAAAAATATTCAAAGAAAAAATTCAGATTCCCCTTCATACCGAAGTTGTCCTCAAGATACCAAATCGATAAGTAGAGTCTCCGAAAATACAAGATTGGTTTTCTACAATCTAAAGAGTGTATATTCACTATTTTCAAGGTTGAAAGATAAAACTGAAACCCCTGGATCGTTCAAATGTCATATACAAAATTCCTTGCACAGATTGTGAAAGATGCTATATAGGACAAACCAAACAATTGCTTTCAAATAGAGTAAAACAACACAAGAATGATTGCTGCGAAAAATTTAGAAATAAAGATGGTTTAATGCTCTAGCTGTGCATTCTTTCAATTCAGGACACCAGTTCAGCTTTCATGAGGTTTCGGTTTTGATGGTGAAAAGAATTGGATGAAGAGAATCTCAATGAGATGGTATATATCTCAGAGTAAGAAATAATGTTTATTTCTTACTCTGAGGTATATATCAACTGGAACATACTGTGAATCATAGAAGTGATACCCAAGGATTAAATCGATCCTACAATCATTTAATTTCCCTGTTCAACAGTTCAAATACCGATGAAGTGAACTACTTTTGTTAATCGTTAGATCAATTGTGTTAGACGTTCGATATTGTCATTGTACGTCATACATATGTATTATTTTCCGATTCTGAATGCTGTATGTTTATAGTCTATGAGCCCGTGAACCCCAGACCTTCGTTATTTTATAAAAGCTGAAAACTTGTCTACGCATGCTCCAACACAGGTAAAAACGATGGACCATTATGGAGTTTGGGTTACCCTGGCTTTGGCAGGTAAACGGTATTAAAGGGGTGTAAAATACTGATCTAGTTTCGTCATTTTATAAAGTGTGATTTTTTGATATTACCTTCAAAAATCATTAAAATTTTCACGTCATTAATTGCCAGATACTTACTATAGTGGCAAACCCCTTGCCAGACACCCTAAATGTTCATTAATTATATGTAATTATACTTACGTTATAGTATAAAAGCTGATTTTTATATATAATACTTGGTAATAATTAGATAGTGTTTTCTCATTAGACAGACATTTTGATAGTGCCAACCCTTTGACAGACAAGCTTGTAGTTTAGCTGCAGGTGCGAGCGCGAGACAGTATATATGAGTGAGTGCGAGTAAGACGACATGATTATAATGACTTATGCAAATAAATTTTTGGTACAGATTTATATAACTTATCATTTAAGTGAATCTCAAAAACATCTGAAGAAAAGACAGACAGGTGCATGGGTGACACTAAGGCGGTTCTGGAGATCCCCCATTTATTGAGTCTTACTGCTTCGTAGCCGAGATACAGGGTGTTCTATGAATTTTTTCCCGTTTCTTTCTGGGGCCGTATCAAACGACCACCCGGGATCTCCAGAACCGCCTTGGTGCCACCTATGCTCCTGTGAAGTATTTCCGTTTTCCAATGAAACACCCTGTTCAGTTATTTCCACAAATGTGTATGTTAAATTATATTATGCTAAATTATTCAATAATAATACAGTGGAACCCTATAACGAAAGCGGTAAGTCCGCAAAAAAATTCGTTATAAAGAAGTTTCGTTATACAGAAAATTTGTTTCTATAATTGGCAATGTCGCGGTGGACTTCACTGATAAATTCAAGTTTATCATTCAAACCTAAGCATTTCCTTTTAGACATTTTCGCACAACTTTCACTCTAGCGTAATGGTTAGATTCAAACCAAACAGCTAGGGGTGTATTAAAACTGTTTAAGAAGGATCTCTCGACCCGCCGTGATGATTTAGTTTAAGGTCGGGATTTATTACGTACGTCCGGAAAAATTCGGATAAACCCCACCCTTATACCTTCTTACCAATACCTATTCAAAGAGTGATGTTCTTTGAATATTTCGTTTTACAGAGAATTCACTGCGTTTTAGAGGGTGTTTTCAACATGGAATTTAGATTCAAGGTGCAATGTCTTGTACAGAATTCGTTATACAAAAAAATTCGTGATAAAGACCTTCGTTATGGGGAAGTTCCGCTGTATATAAATAATAAAATATAATAACGTTAATCATAACACGAGTGAGACTGAGATATTTTCAAGTATTTCAGCTCCACATATACTCCGTTCACGAAAGAATGAGCCGTCGGTTGGCCATGACAATTTGACATATTCTACTAAAACTAAAACAACAAAACTCGAAAGTGAATAAACGAAAAATTATTTAAAAAAAATACTGCCTACTTATCTCTCACCTCTAGCATCTTCTAGACAAAAACGTTTTCGTAGATGGCAAATGTTTGTATAGTTATCTCCTGAAATCAAGAAAATGTACGTGAAATGATGCAATATTTCAAATTCAGGAGCTACAGTGGTTTTAAATTGAATTCAAATTTGAAAAGAACCCGTAAAGGAAAATCCGTAACTCCAAGATACTGCACAAAGAGGTTTTCGGGATCCTCTGGGTGTTTTCTGTCCTCCATCGAAATATATTAAATTTTTTAACCGGGACACACTGTATAATTCGATAATTATACTCACGTGGCATAAAAAAGTTAACACACCCACAATGTTGGATCGTATAGTTGATGAAACATTCGAAGTTGCAGTTTGATTGTGAATAGAACTTGAAATATTTAAGTTTTCTCTCATCGCCGAAAAAGCAAAATCTTCGCTTGGGATCGAAACCTTTAATTGCATCAGATGTCGCTGTGTACGTGGGATCGACAGATGCAGTAGCTATCTGGTTCAGCCCTACAGAGAAAGCTACCCTTTCTGGTCTTGGAATTCTTGTGGCTGTGTGTAATGTAACCTGAATAATAAAAAAACTTCTTGAAATAATTTGAAAAATTTGATATTGTACATGTGCAGTGCATCCCATTTTGGGTGAGACAGACAGGTTTCTCGCTTGCTATTCAAGATAGAGCCTTGCGGTTTTTACGTTCCTGTCCTACTTTTTCGTGAAACTCAAGTAAGTCTAACCAGATTTTGCATAACTGTTTCCTATCAAGGGATAAAGGGCGATTTGGAAATTGAGACTTTTCGCCCCTCCTTCATTTCCGAAGTTGTTAGAAATAATGCTGAGCTGAAAACCACGTCTGAATCAGAATTCTGCGTAGAATCTATTGGCGTACTATTTTTTTGTATGGTTTTGAATTCAACACAAACCTAAATATTTCAATATAACACCCAGCATATTATTACTTCGTTGAATTTGTTATTTTTTCTCTTCAAAATGAGTATATGAATCAAAAAACTTAAACATCAAATAATGATGATTTTTTGTTGAATGGGCAATGTGTTCTCCTTATAAAAAAATTATCAATTAGATATTTTTCATTCGAGATTTCTATTTATAGTTGAGTACGCAAACAAAGATACACTTTCACTAACCTGAAAAACAAAACGTAGGTTGTTACCTAATAGCAACAAATAAATGATACAAAAATTCATAAACATTGCATATTATCTTACCGATTAAACTGTTCAAATTATTGTCCATTTCCCCTAATACATTTCTGACAAACTTTTCAATACGAGTGAGTGCATTTAATATTACACTACTGGAAAAAATTAAAGGATCAAAAAAAAATTCCAAATTTTTCGGCAATTTTCAACATGCCGTTACTTTGTCGTACAAGGAATTTAAAAAAGGAAAATTGTAGCTCCAAGTGTCTAGTTTTTAGATTGGAACTTCAAAAAATTTTAGTTCCAGTGGTTTTCGAGTAATGATAGAGAAATCCGCAAAAAAAAATTCTCAAATTTTACTTTTTTTTTTTGTCTACGAGCGTGAAAATTTATTTTTGCATAATCGTTATAATGATGGGATACTTTGTTAATTCAGCTTCAATCTATTTTTTATTGATCTCAATACGTCCACTTCTCGCCGAGATATCGGTCTTCAAATGGAAAAGGATCCATTTGTCTCTGATTATCGATTTCTCAGCAACCAATGATCGCACAGAAAATTGAAGGAGGGTTTCAAGACTTGAATGAACTCCCATTAATGAACAACCATTGCTTATTCATAGAATTTTTTTTTCTTCATGACGCATTAATATAAAATTCACAAAAAAAAGGCTTTTGGTGGTTTCTTGGAAAATCTACCGCTGGATCGAAATTGTTGAGAAAACTAATAATGTTGAGTGTGACTTTCACAGTTCAATATGTTGATCAAAACCTTACGAAGAGCCAACTCAATCCAGCGAGCCGTTTTTTTGTTTGGCTCGATTGAATATTTGAAAAAAAATAAGGATCACGTTTTTTGCTCTGAGAAGCTCATAATCTTTAAAAAGGCAAAAAAAAAATTTTCTCGAGCTTTTTTCACATTTTAATTGCAGATATTACATAAATTTCAAAAAAGAAAAGAAAATAAACTAACAAATAAAATTTTTATTAATCTAATAACGGGTATTGCCACCTCTGTTTTCAATAACGGCTCTCAAACGTTCAGAGACAAATGGATCCTTTTCCTTTCGAAGACCGATATCTCGGCGATAAGTGGACGTATTGAGGTCAATAAAAAAATAAATTAAAGCTGATTCAACAAAAGTATCCCATGATCATAACGATTATGCAAAAATAAAATTTCCACGCTCGTAGACAAGAAAAAAAAAGTGCTAAAATTTTAAGAATTTTCTTATTGCTGATTCTTCTATCGTTACTCGAAAACACTGAAACTTTAAATTTTTGAAGCTTTGATCCAAAAACTAGACACTTGGAGCTACAATTTCCTTTTTTAAATTTCTTGTACGACCATTCCTCTCAAAGTTACGGCATGTCGAAAATTGCCAAAAAATTTGAAAATTTTTGAAGTTCTTCGGGACTGTTGTGTCTCTTACTGTATATTTTATTTTTCAAATAGCCCAAAAAAAGTATATAGAGACAGATCAGGTGACCTTGACATCTAGATCAGATTGGTTTTTTTTCTCCACTGTCTACTTGATAAAACAATGCTCCTAGATGCATAGTAGCCATAAGAACACCAAGGATTTTTGTATCATAAATGACCTACTACTTTTAAAAATGGAAAGTAATGATCGTGTTACTGAAATTATTTGATGTTTTAGTTTTTTTTCTACATTTCTGAACATCCTACTTACATAGTCTCATACATTATTTTGAAGGAAAGAAAGAAAATTACAAATTCAACGAAGTAATAATATGCAGGGTGTTATATTAAAAAATATAGATTTCGTTGAATTTTCAAAACCGTACCCCGAAAAAGAAATTGAGTACGCATAGAAAATTCAATTGTAATATTGAAAGAAGAATCTTTATATTTCCATTACAAAATATCCGATTTGAGTGAAATTTATTTTGTGAATGAAGATTGATATATGTATAGAATGTTCGTGCAAAATTTCAAGTATACATAGAAGTATATTCTCAGCCCTTAAACATCTATAGGAATCTCACCTGAATTCCTTGAGTAGCGAAGTCTTCACAAGCGTAGGTGATGTCATCTTTATGAGTAAAAAATACGGCAACAAATGCGTTATTAGCTCCGGTAAGATATGCACGTCTAGGATAAATTTCTTCCATTTCACTAGGGTCGATAATATAACCTCTATCAGGTGACCAATCCTGCCTTCTGTTTCCTTCAGGAAAATATTCCATTGTGCTAAAAATCAACGAAAATCTTTAATAACTCCCATATCTGAGACGTTTCACTCTGAAGTTCAATGTTCTTCATTTCTCAGGTATCATTTCAACGATGAATATGTCACGCTTAAATGAAAGCAGATGACAGATTAAGGATTTCAAACGGAAAGCACCTATACAGGGTGTTGGTCAACCAGTACGACAACTCTTAGGATGTTATATCTCGTCCAAAAAAAATACAAGAGGATTATATTAATTTACCCCCTAAAATTCTGTGTTATCGAGAAACAGCGTAGCGTAAAATCTTTTATTGTTCATTCTGTTACCTACTCACTTTAAATCGCTGTAAATATCTCTTACATCATACATGTTGAAGCTGTAACAAAGTCCTCTGTCAGTAATAATTGGAGTCATGACCTCCTTGCAGTTCACTATGCTGCCCATCCATTTACAGTAAGCTAAATCAAGATCCACCGGAGAACACTTAAAGAAAAAAAAATTTCAAAATAATAGTTTTTTATTATACAAGGGAAAAAAGTATTAGATTTTAAATCGAGGTTATGTTGTCTCCCGACGCGAAGCGACAATGTCTTTTGGAGGACATTGTTCCATGGTTTTCCATTTGATGAAATTTCACAATCATTAACGCATCACCAATTCACATAAATAGATAGGAGAAATATGAAAATTTGGTTTATTAACCAATTTGAACAGCTCTTGATACCTGATTTTTTCCATTCCGGAGTATGAGCATTTAGATTCCGACCAGCAGTAGTGGCGTGAATTTTTTGTAAACCTCTAATGCTTACCACGTGATATACAGCCTACCACGTGATATACAGGGCATAACTGATATCAAAACATTCAAAAAGAAACTTTTTATTTTTCTATTACATAGGGAACCTTATTGTTTGGAAGATATTGTAAAGTAAGACCATTGTTTTTGACACTATTTCATTTCATATTTTGTAACTGGAATTTGATCTGAAATAAAGACTGCTGTTATGTTATGTATGTTATGTTACCTCCTGATGAAATTGAGTGCATAGGGGAAGATGGGGCACCTTCATAAAGTTTTCTCATTTTGTCACATTGAATTTTTCTTTTATTATCTGTATCAATCATCAAAAACTGATAGTCTCAGTATCTGATCATATATCAGAATATGTGATTCTTATGAATACTCTTGTGCGACTTTCTGTGGGAGTTACAAAAAAAATTGAAAATGTATAAATGTACCCCACATGCAGGGCACTACTATTCTCTCAAAATCCAAAAAAATATCTCACTACGATTAGAACGATTAAACAGTCTAAAAACAAGTGTGCAAAAAAATGCACTTTCGTTCATATTGCAATCACACGATAAATTTTAAACTGTACTTTCACCATAAAAGTAGGGTGTTTTGAGTCGGGTGAACCAATTTTTCAACGCTGCTCAGTAGAAAACATCAGAAAGAAGAAGTAGCAGGTATTTCTTGAAGCGTTTACTCCGAATAAAATGAATACTTCATAGTAATCTTTATCTATTCCAACTTTTCGACAGATAGTATGTTCCTTGTTATTAACGATTCCTAGTTACAACTCTTTAACTCATATTACTACACTCTAAGAAATTTTCGAACACCAGCCAACACCGCTGACACCAGCCGTATTTCCTCAGAGGTCCTGATTTTTTTGTGTTATTTGCACCTTCTAAAATAACACCGACGTTCAATAATTTTCTGGTGTGTTTCATGATTTCAAAGGAGTTGCTTTTTCATATAAATAAATCAACTTTGACACTGAAGCGAGTGTGATTTCCATTCGGTTCTTTGCGACTTTGCACTCGTTTGGTGTTAAATCCACTAGAGCGGTGTGATCTTAAACGATCATCCAGTGTGTTTTGAAAACTGACAATGAGTAATTTTTCACAATTTATTAGTGTGAAATACTATACGAGTTAGATCGGTTTCGGTGTGAAATCGCACTGTTTCAGTCTTAATTTGCACTAGCTTAGTGAGGTTGCAATAACCTGTTCGGTGTTATTTAGCACTGAATTAGTTGAGATGAGAAATGACAAATTTATATCTGAAATTAAAAAATGCAATTCAGTGATTTGAATATCAGATATTTGATAAATAGGTTCTTTCGAAGCTAAAAACATAATGCATCATGAACCATAAACTATTCATTATTATTTAGCTAGGTAATTACTCCCTACCTCAATCTTTTGTTCTGCAATTGTTATTCCTTAAAATTTTTTTAGTGTATTCGTTTGCTGTGCAGGTTTTTGAAACAATTCAATTCATTTGAATTCATTCACAATGAAAGATTACAACAATATTTGTTGCCAAATCAAAAAACATTTTTCTGTTGATGAAATATATTTTTCTTACACTGATAAATACATAATGAACAGATAGATATGTACCTGATGGTAGACCAAGTGAGGGTTGACAGTAAAGGTATCTTCCAAAAACACTCAAAGGGAAGGTTCTTCAACTAGCTTAAAAAAGATTAGATATAAGCATTTATTTTTATAAATGGATGTAAATTTGTACATCGTATCTTCTCACATATGCATTGAAGTGATTCAGCAATATCTTTTTCCGTCAATAAAAAATATATGGGTAAATAATCTCAACAGAAGTCACTATAAATATTTCCACCGTATAACCTAATCAGGTATATTATACAAAAAGAAAAGTTTCAACGATTGTAAAAACTGAAGGAAGTTACCTGAATCAGTTTAAGTTCAAATTCGTAGTACTTACTTTCAAACAGTATTGATTTTCTCCTCGAATCATCAGCCAAAATGAACTTTTTTCTTGTATCCAAAACAAATTTTCACGCATTTCACTTTTTTCACCTCAATCAATTTCACACTTTCGATTCATCATCACAAAGGCACATACAAGAAACAGATATAGATAAGAAGGTGCAATCATTCGCAAGTCCTGTTTTGACTATGTCTGAGAATTCTTTGTAGAGCCGCCAAAAATTGGAACTATTGCTATTAACATTGTTGCCAAAGATATTCGACTGAATAAACAGTTCATCAGACACCATGGTTCTAACTGTGTGACCGCTCATAATTTGGCAATATCTGGCTACCATGTAAAAATACTGCAGACAAACTGAAGTAAAAAAGGTATGGGGTTTTCATATTTTTGGTGTGTATTTTGATTCAGTTGGTGTTTTAATTTTGAAACATGATTTGGCTGAAAAACACTTCCAGGTGCTTTTTTTTGTTTCTACAAGCTTCAGAAGTAAACACCTGATCATTTCTGTGAAATTGATTATTTGAAACTTCAAACATGCAGTGTATATTTTCACCCAAGAGATGATTTTTTTATTTATGGAGCAATTGTTTGTTAGATGGTGGTTATAGCTTGATAAACACAGTGTGCTTTCAAATATTTTCTATTCATTCTTGATTTTGATTCTGTTTATGATGAATGTGGTTTCATGAATCACACCACTTAACACTATATTCTCATAATTTCGATAAAAATGATAAAATTATGACATAAAAAGGGAAAAAATATGCTTGATAGTTGGTATGCATTTACAACGGGATTTTTTTTTAGAGTGTATGCCAAATAACTGAAAGTTTATCAAATAACTCACAGCTTCTAAAAATGTTGAATAATCGTCTAAATAGAATCCCCCCATATCCTCCAAAGAAATATCCATGTCATGTAGTTCTTGTAGAACAGAATCATTCAAAGAGTTTCTTATCACTTCAAAAGTACCTTCATGATTTTCTGACTTGCACAATAGAGCCAAGGCATCGTATTGCAGATTCCTTAAATAAAACAATAATATATTATGTTTGTGCCTCCACTAGATATTGATGATATTTTCGAGGTTTACAGATGACTTGAAACATTGTTGAATTTCGACATAGTTGAATTTCTGCCATGAATGCAATAAACAAACAGGGTGTTATTTTGATTGGTCTTTTTTATAGGCGGTGGAATTCGTCATGAAAGTTTTAGCCAAAAGTTATTCACAGACATTGTTCGAAATTATCATTATTTATTCACTGTTCATAAAATTTTCCCTCCGTTAAAATGAATTATCACATGCATCAATTTTTTTAGGTCACATGCTTGAATTTCACAAGCAACTACATCTTGTTTGCGAAGTTCAATAACATTATGGACCCTACCATCATGAAGCACCAAAAATATAGAATTCATCATATTATATGCTAATTCAAAAAAGTGCTACGTTATTCTTCAGTAATTGTTCAAGAATAATATGAAGGAAATTACTCTAAAGTTGAATTTGAAATTGATAATTCTAAAAAACTCTCAATCTCTGAAACAGAAATAATTTAAAAATTTTAATTAAGATAAAATGCTCCTGCGAAAATCTTTGCACCAATTTGTCAGGAGCAAATTGGTTTTGAAAAAGTTGTTGCCTAACAGTAAAACTTAAAAAGGGAATAAATAAAAAAGATTATGTAACGTTTTCAAACAAACTTGTAAAACATAGAGATGTTGATTTATTTAATTTTGAAGTGAAATACGATGATTTCAACAGAACAATTGGCAAAATTATCAACTGCATCTAACAAAATACATGTGGATTCCTAAATTTTCCTTTAATAATTATAAGTTTCCGTCATTAGGATTTTTTTGTTGTTTCACTTCATCATATGATCTCCACTATTTGAACATAAATGATCAGCGATTTGTGATCTTGAAATGTCTCTATTTTCGATGTTGTTCTTATGTTTTCTTAACTCTAAAGGTCTTGATGTCTTTCCTGTATAAGATTTTCTACATATAAATGCAAATGAAAAACACACAATTCCGAAGATTTTACAAGTTTTTTCTGAAGAAGGTGCCTGCTATAGTCACCGAAACGTTACTTTAACCTTTTCATTTATTTCCTCTTTTACTGTTAGGCAACGATTTTTTCAAAACCAATTTGCTCCTTACAAATTAATGCAAAGATTTTCGAAGGAGAATTTCATCTTAATCAATTTTTTTAATTATTTCTGTTTCAGAGACTGGGAGTGAAGACCTAAAAAGTTTTTTAGAAATTCAGAATGCTCCCAGATTATATTTCAATCGATTTTACATGACTTATTTCGATATTCGAGTAATACACGTGAAAGTAGCCAAGTTGAATCATTTCGTAGTGCTCCAACAGGTTGACTCTGGTATAAAAAATAATAAAATTTACATCAAATCATTTTGGCCCTTGAAATGCCATTTTCTGCTTGACGTGTAAGTATTTCATAAACTCACTCTTGCAATTCTGTGTCTTCAATCTTCCCTGCTTTCCTCGCTAACAGAATTTTTGTATAGTTCAGGCAAGTATTCGAAACCTTTGCTAAGGGGCAAATGGTCACTGCTGGGAATGGAATGTCTTTGATCGATCTTTCTCTGGTTGCCAGTGAAACCAGTACAGGAGTAGTAACGAACTTGTCACATATTTGATAAACCATTATAAATGAACCAGTTATGCCCACAACAAATATGAAAAGCCACCAAATCCTGTAATGAAAAATCATCCAACTTCAATTAATATCAAAATGAGAATAAATTAAAAGTACACTCACCGGCAAAATCATCGATCCATTGAAAAAATCGATGAAGTTTGTTCATTCATAATTACGTTATTTCATGTCTGATTAGAATTTTTTTTGGAATTGTAGGTAAGTTCATTCGAAATCAATCAACAGTTTCGAATTTCGAGGAAACTCTGCTTACGTCATTTTATACAGGGCGAAACAAAATCTGTATTTTTGCTTTGATCCTGAAAATACCTGTGGTGTGCTTCAGTTGTTCCATCATGTGATTTCTCATTTAATCATCAAGACACATCTTTTCTTAACAATTTCGTTCTAAGTTTTTAACGCTAGCTTAATTTTTGTCAATGATACAGGGTTTTCAGTACAACATTTAATTTCTCTGGGGATATAACTGTTCCTCACGAAATTCAATCTAAAATTCTGACCTCGTGAAAATAAACTGAAAACTCAGTGAAAAACATAATATGTTTTTCGCCCAGGCGCGAATAAAGGGGCCTACAGACGATCAACCTAGTTGAAGACTAAGTTGTGAACACGGCATGTTGACGACCAAGTTGAACGTCTGTAGGCTGGTTGGTGGTTGATATTCCAGGTTGAAGACTAAGTTGATGCGAGATCAAATCGGTTTGATATTTGGTGGGCGGAGCCCGATGTTGACGACGAAGTTGGAGCGTCTGTATGGTAGTCATCAACTAGGTTGACAACACCAGTTGGAATTCTACCTTGTAGAGTGAACATCTCATAGCGTATTCAAAATTCGTCGTAAATATTCGAGGAAAGGTAGTAATTTAACTAGAAAATATGAGCAAAATTCCAAACATTCAAGTTTGGGTAGATTTCTTTGATTGGGTGAAAGATCTTCCTGAATTATGGAGAGTAAAATCCGAGATACCTTGAGCAGATGCTTTGCGCGAACATTCATTGGTGGAGCAATAATGCTATTATAATTTTGTATAGTACTTGAGATTCATGCTTAGTAAATGAATGCAAAATCTCAGGATGATCAGACTTATATTATGGAAATTATTAAAAAATTAAATATGTAAAAATCAATAATTAAAAGAAAATAGAATTATATGCTTCAGATAATGCGATTCTTGGATATCTATGTTATGACATATAATGATTCTTTCTTTCAATATTTCGCATGAGGCTTACTGTGAGCATTTTGCATGTGGTCGACAAATTCTACCTATTCCAATTGGTTTCGTTTTGTCTGAGATATTAAGGAACAAAAATTCGGAATGGTTATATTTTATGGGACACCTTGTATGATTTGGCTGATTAACGAATCTAATTGTGGCATTTGGAAACCAAACTCACCCTGAAAATCTCAAGTCTCAAGGACAATTCCTTAGAAAGTTTTCGTGTTCATGGCCGGATGGTCCCACGGACCGGATTGAATTTGACCACGGATTCGTCATCAGGGAGCAGAACCCTATCGTTGGAGACCAATTTCGGCTCAAAATTCGAAAAGTTCTTTCATTAAACCGGCATGGGAAAAATGAGACCGATTGTGGTACCAATCCTTGGTCCAAATTCTTTCATTCAAGAACTGTGCTGCACCACATTGTCGCATATATCGTTTATAATAACATCCTATAACGAAAGATCTCTCTCCATGTTTCGATAATTTCTCCTAATCAGCCGACTAGTTCACTCGACAGAAACCACCGCTGAAATGATGTTTTCAACTTGGTTGACAACCGCTATTTTCACTTTCATTCGGTTTATAACCTAGTTGACTACATAGTCTTCAACTAAGTTGATCGTCTGTAGGCCGCTTTAGCATGCCCTGAATAAGGTATTGAATCGATAAGAGCATCTCTGAACTGCTGCAAATTTTCTGAATTTGGTAGGCAAGGTCGAATTTTCTTCGCAAGATCATTCAAATATGCACTCTGCAAAATCTTCCTGGCAATCCAAGCCACATGCGGTAGGTCATTATCATGCATTAGCACGAAATCGTCTCCAATAAACGGTGCAAAAGGAACAACATGTGGCTCTAAAACTTCTCTTGTTTTATGTTTTCACTCAGTTTTCAGTTTATATTTATTACGTTATTCAAGGTTAAATCTGTGAAAGTACTTTCATAGCCATAGCTGAATTGTGGAGTTTAATGTTGCTCTGTAAACCCAAAAATTGAGCTATTGTTATACGAGTAAATGAAGAATGAAATTGTAAAGAAAAGATGTTTCTTGATGATGAAATAAGAAATCACACTAGGGGTGGTTCTGAAGTTACAGTAAAAAACAGATTTTGTTTCGACCTGTATAACATGACGTACGCCGAGTTTTCTTGTAATTAAAAACTGGTGATTAATTTCGTATGAACCTACCTGCAATTATAAAAAATAATCATTCAAATCGAACTTCATAACATATTTATGAATTAACAAACTTCATCGATTTTTTGAGTGGATCGAATATTTTGCCGGTAAGTGTAGATAAAATTATTACACAAAATGACTTCAATTAAAGGTTGATCATTTTGGATAGAACTTTGTTCAATAGAGAAAAAATATTATCTCAGTTTTTAAACTGAAACTATTTCGTTCGAATATTCGACAGATATTCAAGGTAATTACTTTTCTTACCTTCGAATTAAACTTCCAGATCTTGCCAGTTATTTAGGAAAAACCAACCTTATGTAGATTATTTCTGAACCAAACATTTCATTGAATTTATTCGTTAAAAGTGCTTTTGTTGCCCTAATGAGTCGAAGCCGTAAACTGAGACATGAAAAATTATGTTTTTTCAAAAATATTTCGAAATTACTGTTTTTTTCGGGTTGAATGATAGCTTGATATTCCTCTAAGAAAAAGTGCGCAAATAGGGTGTAAGGGTTTGAACCCATCTGGGAACATGACCTAGGAATAAAGGAACGTCGTTTTTTCTCCGACTTCTACGCACATCTCAAGTAAAACAGACTTGAACAGAACAGAATAAAAAATATTCATCCCTATTCGAGAAAAGCTAGGTTATCAAGATAAGTGAATCGCCCTGTATATTTATGATAAGAAATAAATGTCTTACCTCTCTGCATAAGGCAAATTTTTGACCATGTAAGCTGGCCCTTGGATGCTTGTGAATTCACAAAATTTTTTGGTATATATCAAGGCATTTTTACCGAAACTCTTGTTTTTCCAGGGTTTTTAGCATGAACAAATTTGACTTGATGCTGAGGATCATCATATTCTGCTTCCATGTCAGTTAGTTTTCCAGTGTCATAGCACTTATATTTGCATGAAAATAATATCAACTAAGGTGATTCCCAATATTTTCCTGAAAGTTTTTAGTGGTTCGTATCGCGGTTACCAGAAATTGATTAAGGTTTCCATATCGTATACGAGATTTTATTTCTATGCATGTGTGGTGACACACGACATATCTAGGGGGCCAAATAGTTTTACTTGATATTTTTTTCGTTTGCTTACATTGGTGACACGGTATTATGATTTAACTAGCGACCCGCCCCGGTCTCACACGGTACGACATCACATTAGAATTTATTGGTTTTATTGGTTTTTTTCAATTGTAGGTATGTTTATCCGAAACCAATCATCAGTTTTGAATTTGATAAAGACTTAGCGTACGTCATTTTGAACAGTGTTTTTTTAATTTTAATTTGAAAACATCTGTGGTGTGGATACAGTGTGAAACATTTTATTCCAAAATTTCTACATAATCATAACAGTACTTTCACAAATTCAACCTTGAATCTGAACGTAATGAAAATGAACTGAAAACTAAGTGAAAAATATATAAGAAGAGCCCTGAGCAGGAGATTTCGAGCGCTCGTTCATTGGTGGAGCTATAAGACTGTTTCGAAATTTTACATAACTTTTTGCGATTGATACCAAATACAGGGTGTCCCATTACTCGACGTCAACCCGGAACCGGGTGAAAAGGCAAGTAATGCTGGTTGTCAGAAAAATATAAAAAAAATCTAAGTTGCATGATTTTAAAATAATGAGCATTTAAAAAAACACGCAAAATTCCAACACCTGTGGCAGTCTTTTCGCTCCTGTTGCCACAAATATCAACTTTTTCCAACTTTTTTCTTTGCTGTGTAACCTTGAATAATGCTTGTCTAAACTGTAATCAAAATTTTGATACCAGCTGCTCTAGGTTTCATAAAATAGGGCTTACTTCTCGGAAAAAAATTCGAAATAAACAATTGCCTAGTTTCAACTGACCGTATTGAAAAAAAATGTACTACGTAGGTTTGGCATGTTTTTTCAAAAGTTGGCGCATTTAGTGAGGATTCCAAAATGGTATAATACTTGTTTAATTGCAGCTGCCGTAGTTCAAATTTATTTTCGATTGCCTTTGAATACACTTTTCGTTAACTGCTTCCCAGTAATAGAGTCCAATGGGTTCAAGTCCGGTGAACGGGCCGGCCACGAGATTGGACCAGAAAGTCCGATCCATCTTCCGGGAAAAAATGTTATCAGAAAAAAAAATTTGCAGAGAAAATAATTTTTCCAGAAAAATTTTTCCTGAGAAATTTCTCTGAATTTTTTTTTTCTGGTAACTTTTTTTCTCGGAAGATGGATCGGACGTTCTGGTCCAATCTCGTGGCTGGCCCGTTCACCGGACTTGAACCCATTGGACTCTATTACTGGGAAGCAGTTAACGAAAAAGTGTATTCAAAGGCAATCGAAAATAAATTTGAACTACGGCAGCTGCAATTAAACAAGTATTATACCATTTTGGAATCCTCACTAACATGCGCCAACTTTTGAAAAAACATGCCAAACCTACGTAGTATATTTTTTTTTTCAATACGGTCAGTTGAAACTAGGCAATTGTTTATTTCGAATTTTTTTCTGAGAAGTAAGCCCTATTTTTATGAAACCTAGATCAGCTGGTACCAAATTTTGATTACAGTTTAGACAAGTATTATTCAAGGTTACACAGCAAAGAAAAAAGTTGGAAAAAGTGATATTTGTGGCAACAGGAGCGAAAAACTGTCACAGGGTGTGGAATTTTGCGTGTTTTTTTAAATGCGCATTATTTTAAAATCATGCAACTTAGATTTTTTTTTATATTTTTCTGATAACCAGCATCACTTGCCTTTTCACCCGGTTCCGGGTTGACGTCGAGTAATGGGACACCCTGTATATAAATGCAGAAAATGTGAAAAAATAAATTGAAAGAATTGAATTCTATGGCTGTGATGATGCGATTTCTTGAAATTTTGCATGAACATTCAGTATATTAGTTTTCATTCCAAAAAAAATTTCACTAGACTCAGATATTCCGTTATGGAAATTTAAAGATTCTTCTTTCAATATTTCAATATGATTTCCTATGCTTTTGTTAACAAAATGACCACAAAATTTTGCATGAAGATTCAGTATATAAATCCTTATTCACCGAAGAAATTTCACTGGAATCGGATATATCCTGCTATGGAAATATAAAGGTTTTTCTTTTCAATATTTCAGTTGAATTTTCTTTGGTTCCGTTATACAATGGCCACGAAATTTGAAGGAATATTCAGAATATTGATCCCCATTCACTCACAAATGAAATTAAATATGAAGTTTTTTTTTTCAATATTACGATTGAATTTTCTATGGTAATGTTCACACCATGGCTACTAAATTTTGCATGAGGATTGTTATCAGCATCTTGCATTTCGCTGTAGTATCTCATTCCGATTGGTTTCGTTTTGTCTGAGATATCGAGGAACAAATATTTTAAATGACTATACTTTATGGAATACCCTGTATGATTTGGCTAGGTAAAACTCTCTGTAAAACTTAACCGAGGCGTTTGGGACAACTCATCCTGAAAATTTCAAGTGTTTAGGACAAGCCCTACGAAAGTTCTTTTGATAACGGCCGGCTGGACGGCCCCAAGGACAGAATTGAATTTGACCACGAATTCGTCATCAGGGTGTCTAACCCTACCATAGACCATATAGCACTCGTATAACGAGTACACGAGTATAACGAGCGCTCAAAAACATGGAACATACTGTTTATTATACTTGTTTCATCTAGTGGAAAAGTGTTGTTATGAATGAATTCATTGCTCCTGAACTAATTGATAAATTTCATGAAATATTCCTGAAAACCGCATAAGGGGGGGGGTACGTAGCCAACGCAAAACGCTCCAAAAATTTAAACTGAACATCGAAGGGGATTTCCTCTCAATAAAGAGTTTTTCCTCCCGTGAACGTACAACAGCTGCAATTCGTCTTTTGGTATGGCTCAAATAAGGTTTTGAACAGAAGGGCCCCGGGAGGAAATTTCGATCTCGCGAAGTCCTGAAAATTCTCAGCAGCTTATTGAAGGCAAGCTAAGACAAATTTCAGCTGTTATCCATGTACAGGGAGAAACATTTCTTATCAATTGTTTTATGTTTTTCACTTTATTTTCTAACATTTCCGGGACACCCTGTAGATTGAGGTCGCTACTCTAGTAGTTTAGCAATTTTCACTAAATGTGTATGAACACCAATAATTTAGTCGAGTTAAGTAATTGGATCGACAGTAGCTACTTCATTACACCTTACTCAACTAAACAAACCTTTAAAGCTATACATATTTGGTGATTGTCTGTAGGAGAAGTGGAAGAAGTAATGTCAGGCTGAATAACAGATTTATTCGAACAAGTCAAGATAAGATATCATAAATACACTATTATCGTTTTGGACGTCCAGCCCAGTGTCCATATTTGCGATGATTTTCAGTCAGCCTTATGGTGACGAAATAAATGAGTTCTGCAATCGAAAACAAGGAAAATCCAGTGAATAAGCTCAATATACCACCAAAATCTGATATAGCATCAGAAGCTCCGTATAACTCATCTTTTTCAACTGGTAGAAAGTATTTGTCCTTGAAGAATATTTTCACAGCTGATGCATAATACCTAAAAAAATAAAGGATTATTATTGATTAATATCAAATGACCAGTCAACTTATAGCAAGTTAAAACAAAAATATGTAAACACTTGACAATTAAAAAATTAAATTCCATAGTTTTAATGATGCGATGCTCTTGAAATCTTGCATGAACCTTCAGTATATCAATCTTCATGCACAAAAGACATTTTGCTTGAATCGGATATCTTGTTATGGAAATATAGACATTCTTCTTTTCAATATTCCAATTTGAATTTTTTATTCTTCGGATGAAGCAATCTTCAATCTTCATTCATAAAATTAATTTCACTCGAACCGGAAATCTTGTTATGGAACTACCAAGTTTCTTCTCTTCAATATTCCAATTCGATTTTCTATGGTTCTGTTCACACTATGGCCACCAAATTTTGCATAACGCTTATTATGAGCATCTAGCATGTGGCAGCAAAATTATTTTGATTGGTGTCGTTTTGTCTGAGATATTGAGGAACAAAAATTTTGAATGGCCATATTGTATGGAACACCCCATGATTTGGCTGGCTAACGAACTTAATCGAGGTATTTGGGGACCGAACTCACCCTGAAAGTCTTTAAGTCAATCCCTCGTGCTAACGGACGGCCCCACGGAAAGAATTGAATTTGACCACGAATTAGCCATCAGGCAGTCGAACCTATCGTTTTAGACCATTGTTAGCCCAAAATTAGAAAATAACAAAACGATATATTGCTCGTTTGAGTAAAGCGATCGCTCAAAAAGACAAATAAAGTTAAGTAGATTCAAATAAAATAACTTTTCATAAGTTTCTGAAGTTGTGAAAAATATGGCCTGAAAATTGGTCCTGTCATTTCGTAAGTACTGATTTCCATTGATGCGTGAATCTTAGTTCATAGAGGGTGAGTTCAATTCGAATCGGCAGTCATTCTTTTTTTACACATATTGGTTGTTATGCAAACGTGAAGACAGGCCAACACGGAAAGTAGCTGGACGTCAAAAATCTTCTGAAGTAGCTTAACCTCACAATTATCATTCTTGATATGAAGAATATTGTCTATAGCTGTATAAACTTTCTTTCAATTGGTTCAATAATGAAGTTATGTTTTCGTATTATTTTGGTGTAAATATGTGATTTGATTTGAAACATAAGAAATTTATCTCGATTCTGGATGTTAGGTATACTTACTGATCGATGTAATCTCTTTGGTCATCGAATTCTGCTTCATCAGGATTATTGTAATCCCATGCTCCTGTCGTTATTTCTGCCTCGTACACTAGATCTGAGCATACTGGAAGACAATCGCAATTCATTCGAAATGTTGATTCGTTCTTGCCATTTGTCCAAAGGCGTTCTTTGAGTATTGCTATCGGATAACTGACTGCAAGAATATTGAAATGAGGAGCAAGCATAGAGAGTGTTTTATGTACAGGGTCTCTATAAATTATTGTAACAGCGCAGTTGGCTTTGGATTATTTTCATTTTAATACTTCCTATGCAAACTCAATACATTTATCAAATCTTTCTTTAAATTCATCTTTATCTATCTTTGACATTAATAATTTCAGTCAGTCAATTCGACCCCCCAGCCTGCATAACAGTGTAAAACGAATAAATAAATAATCCAAAGCCAACTGCGCTGTTACATTCATTCATAAAGACTCTGTATAGCAGATGTTTTCAGTGCAGATGTGGGAGAATTTGAGTGATCTGAATAGGGGCCCAAAATATGAAAATATCATATTATTATTATTGAACGGAGGTCTTACGCGTAACATGGCCATGAATTCAAAAATAATTAAAGCAGAGAATAATATTGATCGATTGAAATCAACCAGTATTAAACTCATACTTCGGAGCTAATCTCGACCTCGTTCAAAGCAAAATGCAAGGAAGTAGTATCAAACAGAGCACCTATGGATGGCCATTTCGTCTTTATTAGGACCCATCGGCACAGGATAGCTCTGTACGATACAAGGTTTACTTGGAACGAAATAGCACCTTTTTTCAGGTATAAATATACCGAAGACGAACAACCTTCTTTCATAGCATGAACCTTGAACGAAGTAGCGAGATGTTTACCATTTGTCTTATTGACAAAGCGTGCTTGCAGTTTGCAAATTTTACATCTTCAGTCGACGACGCGGATTGCTCCGGATAACATCAGTTGACATCGTAGTAAATAAACAGAGGTTTAACGCATAACATCGCCATGCATTCAAAAATAATGAAAACAGAGAATCATATTACTCGATTGAAGTCAACCAATATTAAACTCATACTTCGGAGCTAATCTCGTCCGCGTTCAAAGCAAAATGCAACGAGGTGGTATCAAACAGAGCACCTATGGATGGTCATTTCGTCCTTTTTAGAACCTATCGGCAAAGGATAGCTCTGTACGATACAAGCTCTTTTTGGAACTCAAAACGAAATGGCACCTTCTTTCAGGTATAAATATACCGAAGACGTTATCTCTTCGATTGCATGAACCTTGTACGAAGTAGCGAGATGTTTACATTTGTCTCATTGACCGAAGCGTGCTAGCAGTTCGCAAATTTTACATCTTCAGTCAACGATGCGGAACGCTCGGAATAACGTCAGTTGACACCTTAGTAAATAATAAACAGAGGTCAGTGCGTAATATCACCATGAGTTAAAAAAATGAAAGCAGAGAATAATATCAATCGATTGAAATCAACCATCAATTATTTTGATTAATTAATTAAACTTATAGGAGGAGAAAATCTCGTCCTCGTCCAAAACAAAATGCAATCAATAAGCGCTCTGTTTTGATTCCTCTTCCTTGCATTTTGCTTTGTACGAGGACGAGATTAGCTCCTAAGTATGAGTTTAATATTGGTTGATAGTTCAAAAGAAACGAAGAATTGTACCGGAATTCGACTCACCTCTAGCATGTACAAGACATTGCCTTTCTAGTAAACTACAAATGCTTGTTTTGTTATCTCCTGAAAACAAACAATGTGTATAAATGTATGACAATAGTATAATATGCAACGAGCGTATAAGGAAAGCTATTATTCACCGAGTGAGTAACAGCCCTTTTACGCTAGTAACAAACTATAGGTACTTTATCCACGACTACTGAATATATTTCTTTGAGATTTTCGAATTTGGTGACTTGGATAAGACCCTTCTATCAAAAGTGTGGAAAAATTCGACACATGAGAGAATTTTCGAGAGCTTTAATTGATGTAATGAAAGTATATTTGACCCTCGATTGACAAGGTAATAGTACGAGTTCAACCATATTTGTTATTTGAAGTATTATGCTGAAGAAATCTCAATTAAAAGAATATAATATTGGAGCCAAAGATTATAGAGTATAGCTGAATATATTTAGTATCTGACGGCAGTGAATAATAACTCATTATTCACTAGTGATTAATGGATGTTATTATGGACGAGGAAAGGAACATATGTAGAATAGATGGATTATTGGTGCAATAGTCATGGATAAATTTTATTTTTATATATCATTAGGTACATTATATACCTGGAAGGTTCAGGGAAATAAGGGAAGTCTCCCGGGTTCCGAAAAAACATAAAAAATAATGATACGCCCTCCTAAATGACGCCACAGAAAATCCATTTTACCGGGATAAATCCCAAACAACTTGATATGATTTAATGAAAATTTGTTATGATTAACAGTAAATATGCTCCTCTTGAAATACTGCCCTTAATTTCAAATTGGCTTGTTGAGTTTACCAGAGGCGTACTAGTTATAGTTAAACACACTCAAAAATGAGCGAAATTGATTAAACACCCTGAGGTATCACGATTAGGAAACTTGTAAGATGTGATATATTCGGAATTGCCTGAAGATATTGTTGACTTTTCCTATTTACCAATTGAACATCCAACTTACTGGGCATGTAGTAATGGACACAATTGCACATGTGTATCGTATAGTTGGTAATACACTCCATATTACAATTTCCTTGAGAATAAATATTGAAATACTTCAATTTTCTCTCTTTGCTAAAGTAGCAGTTTCTTTCACGAGCCTCGTAATTTCGTATAGAATCTCGGACAGATGTCAAAAGTGGCTTGACAGCTGCTGTTGTTAAGCTGTTGAGTCCAACTGAAAAAAATACTTGGCTTGGACGAGGAATGCGTGTTGGAATATTGAAAGAGACCTGAAAACATAATTCAAGAAGTCTAAAATTGAAAAAACAACATTAATTGAATCATGCTTCAATTCGAAGTTCATAACGAAACTAAAGTAAAAGACCAAAATAACAAAGTTGATATACGGACCAAAACCATAATCAATTTTTCTGATCATTTTGTCGAGTAATAATGATAATCGATAGTGATTCACGAATTGGATAGGTTGATTTAGACTAACAGCAAAATGGACTCATGATATAAAGTTTTCCAATAAGATGTGTTATTTTGAATAGCCCGCTATTTCGGTAAATGTTACATTTGAACCTGTCATTTTTTGACATTTGGCAAGTAGAAATTACGCCATTAATAAAAATGGAACGATACACGCTTCAAAAACGCATTGAAATCATTGAAATTCACTCTAAAATGGTGAAAAATAGTCATAGACGGTTCGTGCAACTCTAACATTTCTGGATCGTCGTGAAACACTTTATCGGACCGAAATGAAGTAATTGGTGAAAAATTCGAGCTGTTGGGATAAGTAAGTGATGTAAAGAATAAAACCTGTGCACATCGCTCGAGAACAGCAGAGAATATTACTACTATAGCCGAAAGTGTTGAAGAAAACCTAGGTTTGTCGATTCCTCGTTTCAGCTGATGGTAATGATTTTTATGGCTGAAATTGGATAGTATTGATCTGGAAAACGTTTACTTTCAACAAGACGGCACTACGTGCCACACAAGCAATGACACTTTTGATCACAATTGGCTACCGAGTGATTTAACACCTTGTGACTTCCTTCTTTAGGGCCACGTGAAAGAGAAGGTCTACGCCAATTAATAGCCCAGCGTCGATTCAAGACCTCAAAGATAGAATTCATGAGGCTATCGAGGACATAGGGCAATCACTTTGCGATTTGGTTATGGAAAATTTCATTGAAAGGATATGGTCCTATAAGCGTGGTCGTGGTGACCAATTGCTTGATGTTATTCTTTATAATGAAATAAATATCCGATCATTTACTTTGGAAAATGGCAGTTTTCTTTGAATATCAAAATAACACCTCTTATTGGGAAATCCTCTAGTTCTGATTCAAAATAAGAAGTTCCAGTCAGAGCGAGTCAGGTTTGAATTTTTCACGATACTCGGAACCGTAGGCAATAAAATATGATGAAAATAAAAAAGGAAACAGAGTGTAAGTAAACTAATACGATAAAAATTCATTATAAAGAAAATATAGGTAGATTCTGGTTCCACAACAAAATCTCAAATATCACCCATTTGAAACATCGCGAAGATTTCATTTGTCCCTCTAAGAAATGCCGAATTTGACATGAATCGAAATTATAATTCCCTAAATGTTAGCATGAGGGTTGAAAAATTAGAAACACTAAATACTAATAATCGAACCGATTTCGCTCATAAATAAACCTGATTAGGGTTTTAAAATCGTTTTTCCGTGGATCTCAAAATAAAAGATTTTAATGTGTACGAAATTTATCATTAATGACCCATTTTAATGCTCAATTTATGCTAATTTTATGTGCAATCCTCATGGCAACCGTTCACAAAGTATTCACAAGCACTACGAGAAATGTCAAAACTATACTGGAACATATATATATATATATCTTCATTTTTTTGTTAAATGTAAGTCTTTTGCAAAATGGAATTATTTCAATCAAGAATTCATACACATTTCATATCGAGATCGTCGGAAAATTCTTGTAACCAACTCGGTAATTAATCAGGCGACTAATGGTATCGAACTATTAAAAAATCTTGACCATTAGTCGCTGTCTTTAATAACATAGTTCATTAAATAACTAGTCCTACAAAAAGTTTCAGTTACTAGCTCATTTCGTTCAATGTTATTATAATCAGACCGGACGACCAGAATGCAGATTTGTGCCGAGCCCGGATAAAAAGTACAACAATTACATATCACAAAATTTTATTGAAAAGCGCTCTGGATCATTCGGTTTCAGAAATTAATAGGGTTGCATGAACACTAATCATTCAGATCAATACAGTGCTTGAAAGCACCATTTTTACGAGAGTCTGTGCTTCGAATATTTCCACAAGCACTAGGTACAGAGCTCCTCACACATATTATTTAATATGTTAATATTAATACTTAGTTTTGACATCGTAAATGTATCGAAGCAAATCTTGAAAAATTTTAAAATTACGAAACTATAGCACATACCCTCATTCCTTGCAGTGAAAAATCTCTACAAGCATAATCGAGCTGATCTTTCCGTGTTAGAATCACAATAACGAATGCATTCTTGCCCCATTCATGAAAGTTCTTCTGGGATAGTCATCTTCAGAAAATATCTTCGGGTATCCCCAATCTGGATCCCAATTGGCTTTTTTCGAATAGCCCCCTTTGAAGTATTGCATTTGGCTGAAAAGAGTTAAGATAGATGAGAAAGAAGTTTCAAAATCAGTTTAAATAACAAGATACTTGTGAATATCTTTCTATTAATTTTTGCTACGAAACTACTATCTCATTAATTATCCGATTCATCTATTTGAATTATTTTACTTTGTCACATGCGTTTCCAGCAAGCCAGCTTGATGGAGTAACCAAAAAAAATGATATTCAACTGTGTTTGATTCCAATAATTCATATACCTATTGTCATTTTCAAAATAAAATGAATGAACGTTAATTTTTTTAGGAAGACTTATTACCCTGCTTACTTCCCTAAAAGAGCAAGGACGGATTAAGCTTTCGATTTCACCCGAAGACGATGTTTTGGCATTGACGATCTTTCATGAGAACCCACGATTTTTATGAAAAGTGGAACATTTTTCCGAGGTTCAAACCAGTCTCAGAGGGGGTCATGACCCCCACGGACCTCTCCCTGAATCCACTTTGTAAAAGTTCCAATGCACAAGTCATCACTGGTATTTTAATTTCATTTCAATTTTTTTTTCATTTTTAGGATGGCATTTCTCTGTTCAAATCTATGGTGAATGATTTCCCAATGCTAGGGGTCTATAAAAAATTCCTTATAATTCCTTATACACTGAACAATGATAATGAACCCTGGTTAACACTAACTTCTTTAAAAAGCAGAAGGTAGTGGAAAAATGTTGAAATCACTTATAGCTCTCTTTTTCTTCTTTGCTATAATTTTTTCAGATAACTCTTGCTCTGGCCCATATGAGAGCTTGCATATAAATAATTCTACTCATACTTCAAACGAATTCGAAAGTTATCTACTTATTCTAGGAGACATAGTTTTTTACTGAGGCTTTTATGAACGTATCATACAAAGAAGTGTGTTAAAATTATACATTTCGTGTGATTCATGGGCGACATGAGCAGTGTTGTTAAAACTAGCCTAATGCATTGTTTCAATCGAAAAGTACAACAAGGTTCCTTTTGCTGGGGTCCTATGTCACTCAGGAATCAAACAAAATGAAGAAGCTAGCCCACTAGCTAAAGAAGAAGCAAGAAACGCCACTTCCTGACACAAAATACCTCTGTGGTATATGCAATAGGTATAGTAAAGAGTTTTTCGAGGAGAAAGAAACCGAGAGAGAAGCACACTAGAGGACTCTTCTGGGAATTAATAGTTCCTGAAAGTTCTCCCACAACTTTGGAATGCAAGGTTCTAAAAGTATTTGGATCTGGTGAGAATAGGTTACGCCTCCCCACTTGCTTTACAGGGCTTTGTCGCCTTAGAAAGCATATGATGAGATCTGGCTCAACAGAAACTGATCAGTGTAGATTCTGTGAGGAAAAAAAGAAACTCCGGCTCACTCAGTGGCAGAATGATTTGCGATTGCGAGTCTGCGCAAAGATTTAGCCTCCTTGAGGCCCTCTGAGATACTGCAGTTTTTTAGTTTTCTGGAACTGGTGGCGAAAATAGATCTGATGAGTGGCACAATAGGTACAAAAGCTGCTTCCACATTATCCCTCGATTGGCTGTTGGCAATGCCAGGTTGGCAAAGCAAACGCGATAAAGCCGATTTTGGCCTGCCGTCTCCACCTGAGTTCGCATTCAGTAGCAAAATATCTTCATTGAAAACAGCGAAAAAGTGTATAAACGGCGCAAACGACGGTTTTGGGTTCGTCAAAGCCTACAAAAGTAGAAGAAAATACAGAGCTAGTGAGTTAATGAAGGATTTGCTATTGAATGATGCTAACGAATTGAATCTCGAGTTCAGATCTAAATGTGGTCTCAAAAACTTTTTTTCCAATGACAAGTAGTCACTTTGAAGGTCTAAATAAGATAGCTCATCTGCTCATATAATCCAGAAACGAAACACACCCTTCAGCAGTGCTATCACTGCACATAAACGCGTGAAGCCAACGGTTGACTCGTTCTCACTACCGGCTCCCGCTGGCTTCCTTTGATGGAGACCGACACTAGAGCGATTCTCGTTAGCAAACCGTTGGCACATGCCAACGGCCATGTCAATGTTGTATTGGCATTGCCAAATTGGCAGTGCCAACAGACAACCGCAGAATTAGAACAATCTACAATCTGGTTATTTTGAATTTTACGAACAAATACTTACTTAACATCGCTATATATTTCTCTGACATTTAACATATTGAAAGAATAACACAATCCCTCATCAGTCAATATTGGTGTCATCATCTCTTCACAAGGCTTATTGACACCCATCCACTGGCAAAACGACCTGTTCAAATTAACAGCAGCACACTGTGGAATGATAAAAGATTAATGAATAATTCAAACAACTAATTTGCCCAAAAAAATTAACGCATATTATGGAAATCTCAAATTTATTCTACAACTGAAGGTGTTCTCAATGATAATTATTTTCATCAGAATTATGCATGCATACGTAATCCACTTTCAACGTTTTTCTTCAATACAGATGTTTTTCCCAGCAGGAATAAAAAAGATGAGATTATCAGATTTTCAATGTATTGGCTTCATTCTGAAATCAGTTGTTCTCGATCAATTCTAGCGATCTATAAATTTCGTTCGATTTTCTACACTCGATCGCAATGCAACGCGAAACACGCAATTTGACCCAAGAGGAATGTGCCCAAGCGTTAGTTTTGCGAGAAGAAAGTAGGACATACACAAGAATTGCAGAAAGGTTTGGAGTTTCCCATACAAGTGTGTCCAGAATGTTACAGCGATTCAGAGTGACAGGTATGAATGTCTGAAGACCAGGACAAGGTAGACCACGGGTAACAACTGCCATTCAAGAACTTTACTTGAGAGTTTTTAACCACGGTTTACAACCGCTCGCCTTCTTCAAAATCAGCTTGAGCAAACTCATGGGGTGCAAATAGCACTCAGACAAAAGAAATCGCCTCAGAGAATATGATTTAAGGCCTCGTGTCGCAAGAGGCCCAGCTCTTACCCTAGCCCATCGAAGGCCGCGTTTGGATTTTGCGATAGAGCATATCCATTGGGAAGACGCTGATTGGGAAAGAGTTCTCTTCACAGTTGAGTCTAGTTTCTTTCTCTACCATTGTGATCGACGTTCCCTTGTACACAGACGTCCACATGAAAGATAAACTCAATGAAATTTCCTCAATACTACTGGTTTCGGGGTAGGATCGATTATGGTATGGGGTGGATTATCTTTGACTGCTCGCACAGACCTAGTGGTCGTTGATAATGGAGCTATGAATGCTGATGGGTATAAAAGGAACATTCTTGAAGAGCATGTAGTGCCATTTGCCCCATACATCGGTGAAAATTTCATTTTTATGGACGATAATTTCCAGATCCCATCGTGCGCGCATCGTTCGGGAGTACCTTGAAGATGTTGAAGTCTCTTGAATGGAATGACCACCCCATTCTTGAAGAGCATGTAGTTATGCATAAGTTATAAAGTCAATGTAGAGTTAACTTTCATAAAAATTGAGATTTTCAGAATGTACGTTCATTTTTTTGGGCTGTGTATTTGATAACTCCTATAAAACTTCATTTGCAAATTGTGAGAATGTATTCACCTCCATAAGAAAATCAGAAAAGTCGTTCATTCTGAAATCGGAAGGGTATAAATCGTCTTCATTCTCCGGCACTTTCTCTCTGAACATTTTTGTTCTACTTCGATTTGATAGTTGATATGATGAGATGTGATTTTCTGCTCTACAAAGTAGCGACAAATAATCGAAGAATTTGTTCCTGAAAAAAAAATGATTATGTCTCAGAAATCCTCTATCGATATTTGGCTGTGAAGTTGCCTTCGACAAATAGAGAATCTCAGTTAAAATGTTCACAAGCTAAGGAATAAAAAAAATGAGTTCACAACTTCATAAGTTTGTCAACATAATATACTGATGAGAAGCCATCAGCAATCAGGCCCTGTATTCTCGACAAATGATCATTCAAAGTCTCCTATCAAAAAGCACACCTCATCAGGATTCCTGTAGTCCGGATTTGATGCATTCAATTTCAGAAATATTGAAAGATGGCAATCGTAAAGAATGACAAAAAAATAAAATTTAAATCATTCGGTCTAGTGAACTCTACAATTTCTGGCGAAACGGATTATCATTATCATTATTATTATTAAGCAAATGTTTAACGCGTAACATCGCTATTTCGTCCTTATTTGGACTCATCTGCATGGAGTTGCTCTGTATGATACAACGTGTTCTTGGACATTAAAACCAAATGGCACCTTCTTTCAGGCATTAAATACCGAAGACGCTATCTCTAGAGATCCATACGAACAACCTTCTTCCACAGCATCAACCTTGAAGGAAGTAGCGAGATGTTCACCTTTTGTCGTATTGACCGAAGCGTACTTGCAGTTCGCAAATTTTATATCTTCAGTTAACGACGCGGAACGCTCGGGGAAACGTCAATTATACCAAGTAGTACATAACAAAAAGAGCAAAATGTAAGGAAGTGGTATCAAACAGTGGTCCATGTTGATGAGTCCTAATAAGGTCGAAATGGCCATCTATGGATGCTCTATTCGATATCACTTCCTTGCATTCTGCTTTGAACGAGGACGACATTAGCTCTGAAGTATGAGTTTAATATTGGTTGATTTCCATCGATTAATATTATTCTCTACTTTCATTATTTTTGTATTCCTGGCGATGTTACGCGTAAAACCTCTACTAGTTATTCACTACACTCCGCGTCGTGTACTGAAGACGTAATACCTGTACGCTTCGGTCAATGCGACAAATGGTACATTTCGCTACTTCATTCAAGTTCATGCTATGGAGGAAGGTTGTTCATATGGAACTAGAGATGGCGCTTTCGGTATATTTATACCTGAAAGAATGTGCCATTTTGCTTTAAGTTCCAAGAAATATCGTGTATCATCCAGAGCTTTTCTGAGCTGATGAGTCCTAATAAGGAGGGAATGGCCATCTATAGGTGCTCTGTTTGATACCACTTCCTTGCATTTTGTCTTGAACGAGGTCGAGATTAGCTCCGAAGTATGAGTGTAATATTGGTTGATTTTAATCGATTATTATTATTCTCTGGTTTCATTATAATTATTATTGTTTTGTGTTCCAATTTCAACGATCAGGAGTAGCGAAACCCATGGGTAGTGTACGCTACTGATTTTCTTGTACACATAATTATCAGCTCAATCTCATACGCACATCCATACTTACTCGTCGAATGTGGTATCTGAAAGATTTCCATTTTTCCTAGCCATTAGTATTTTGGTATAATTGACGCATTTCGTTGAGAATCTCGATTCAGGACAAACTGTAACAGCAGGAAAGGGGATATCAGAAATTGGTTTCTCATTAGTTGCCAAAGAAACCAACACAGGTGTAGTTATCCATTTATCGCATATTTCTCCAATCATATATACACTACCGCTGACGCAAAGAACGAAGATAATTATCCACCACAATCTGAAACAAAACGTGATCAATCATACCTAGGTATTTACCTATTAAGTGCTCATTTTACATAAACGAGTGCTATATCGTTTTGCCCAAATAACTGTAATTTTCGAATTTTGAGCCGAAAGTGGTCTCAAACGATAGTGTTAGCCTCCCTGATGACGAATTCGTGGTCAAATTAAATTGTGTCCGTAGGGCCGTCTGACCATCCGTTAGCACAATAAATTTTGAAGGGATTGTCCTAGAGACTTAATGTTTTCAGGATGAGTGCGGATCCTATATGGCTCGGTTAAGTTCGTTATCCAGACAAATCGTACTGTTCGTAGTGTTCCATATAATATGGCGATTAAAATTCTTGTTCCTGAACATCTCTGAAAAAACGAAACCAATCAAAATGGAATGTTACGGTCAAATGTAAGATGCTCATAGTAAGCGTCATGCAAAATTTTGTGGCCATAGTGAACAGAACCATAGAAAATCGAATTGGAATATCAAAAAAAAGAAACTTCGTATTTCCATAACAAGATATCCGATTCGAGTGAAATTAATTTTATGAATGGAGATTGAAGATTGCATCATCCGAAAAATATTGAAAAGAAGAATCTTTATATATCCATAACGGAATATTCGATTCAAATGTGAATAAACACTGTTATACTGAATTTTCATGCAGAATTGGAATATTGGAAAAAAGTATCCCTATATATTTTTATAACAATATAACCGATTGAAATAAGATTTATTTCGTAAAGCAGGAGTACTGAATGTTCATGCAAAATTTCAAGATTTAAAGTTGTTATTCGTCTTTACGATTGGCCGTAACCGAAAGCATGACTTAGCTTCATAGACAGCCCTGGTTGTAGAGCAGCATTATTCAATGAAAAGATTTCAAAGGTTAAGAGATATATGAATATTTCAGCTCATTTTCAAATCAAATCATTCAATCACTACACTTTCACAGGCAAATAAAGTTTTGTGCCGGAGTTTTTATCTCTTGGCTTTAAACATACATGTTTACATTCTTCTCTGTCGATACCTTAAAATACACATTTTTTATTGTTTGAAATGATCGCAGTTTTAGGCGCGGAGGTGATACTTATATTACTTATTAGTTCTCTTCGTTTTCTCACCTTTGCTATTAATTTTCAGACGCATTGTTTTGTTTTTCCTAATGAAAACAATAATTCATGAGTAATAATCACCATTTTTTTTGTTTCAGAAGTATATTAGATGTCATATATCGCCCTTAGATCAGTGGCGTCGCTAGGGGGTAGAGGTTTCTCAATTATCCTTACCTAGAAATTCGATAGAAACATTTGAATCAAAAGTATGGTGTAAAATTATTCGTTACTTTTCCAAAAAATTTCGAAGAACGAAGGTTTTTTAGATATCTTCTGATAGTCAATAGCTTTCAATTCAATCACTTTTTTTTATCTGAGACAGACCATTTCATTTTATGTCTCTGAGATTAGTGAGATTCAAACAGAGTAATGTACTTACTTTTCCAGCCATACAGATTGATTGACTATATAACTCAATCCATGAATCGAAGACTGTTCACAATACTTTTTCACGTACGTTCTGATTCTTTTACAGAGTGTTAACCTTTCAGTTTTATCCGTCGCATGTTTTGTTGTAATTTCTTCACTCATTTCGCGAATAGCACTACTTTCTGCCGAGTAATTGTTTTCAATATAGTTCGATTAGCGAATCAGGATGATAATTTCTCATTCCAGAAAGCTGTAAACTACAATATCATGTGTTTCTCATCTCCAGTGCAGTTGAATTGAATTCAGCATGTTTACAACTTTTTTTATCTGAACCGAAGACGGAATCCATCAGCCTGCAGAAAATGTAGAACATCCTAATTTAAAATTGGAGAAATGCCTACAACCTTTCGCTGTCTTTCTTGTTTCTGATTGAATTCCATGATGTCGAAAGTGTTTATATATCAGTTTTTTTCAACGTCAAATTTATTTATTTTGTAAAAGGCCGACGTTAATAGAAACATTATCTTGTTAACAACATGAAGTTTACAGCATACAGTACTAAGTTTGGTTCCTGAAACTATATCGACAACGTTTATAAATATCTGTCCGGTTTTTCTGTAGCTATGAATAATTCGAATTTCTTTTATATTTTGGTGTTAAGACACAGATACTTTTTAGCCGACCTCCAAATGAAAGGTGATATTAATGTGTTTGAAGTTGATCATTAATCACCCATTTAATGCTCAATTTATGCTATTTTAATGTGCAATCTTCATGGCAATCCTACACAAAGTATTCAGAAGCACTACGAGAAATGTCAAAACTATACTGAGACATAGAAACATAGAAATTTTATTATGTCAAAGGTATGTCTTGTGCAAAATGAGAATGTATTTCAGTCAAGAATTTATACACAGTTCATGTTGAGATCGTCGGAAAAATCTTGTTATCTAGCGACTAATGGTCTCGAACTATTAACGTGTGAGCGAAGCGAGACCATAATTCGTTGTCTTTAATAATCTAGATGACCATAACCCATAAGAATCTTGCATGTGGCCGCAAAATTTCATTTCGATTGGTTTCGCTTTCTCTGACACATTGAGGAACAAAAATTCAAAATCAACATATTTTATAGACTATCTTATATGATTTGGCTGTTTAACAAACTTAACCTCTGCATTTGGGAACCCTGTCTCTACGACGATCCCTCCGAAAGTTATCGTGTTTGCGGTCGGACGGACGGCCCTACGGACAGAAAAGAATTTTACCACGGATTCGTCATCAGGCAGTTGAACCAAACCCTATCGTTTGAGACCATTTGCGGTTCAAAATTCGAGAATTATAGACATTTTGGCAGAACGATATAGCACTCGTTTAAGTAGAATGAGCTCATTGAGCTCTCAAAGAGCTGTCTTTTAAATTGCATCCTTGTGTTCTTATCGAATTTTCGCCTTTGGTTTTTGGCTGCTCACCATGTTTGTCGATAGTGGAATAATTAATTAAAGTGTTGATTTATTTGTTTCTGTGGATATTGAAGAGTCGAGAAGAAGAGCTATTTTAACACACCTGCCAAAATTTTAGCTCTGCAGCACAGTCTGTATAATAATAATTTAAACATTACTTAAAGTAAATAATCTGTTGACTTTTAAGTGTAGTAACCTCTGTATGAACCAAGCTTAGTACAGGGTATCCAGAAAGGGTATCGGGTATTTGTAAGTTCAATAAAACAAAAAATATTTGTGAACAATGAAGAAGTTTATTGTTTATTATTAACATATGAATTGGAGAACTATTTGGAAAAGATAATGTTATCCAAATGATGACCGTTGCGGTGCTGGCACTCTTCTAAACGGGAACGAAGATTGGCGATAATACGTTGACACACAGCTATTGATATTGCTGCCATTTCTGACCTGATGTTTTGCTTCATCTGGTTTCCATTCGTCGGATTATTTTGACAAAACTTACTTTTAAGGTATCCCTATGCAAAAGAGTCAAACGGGCTAAGGTCGGGGCTTCAGGGAGGCCAGTTGATGTTACCCCTTCGCGAAATGATTGGTTGAATCGCTGCAGCATTTCGTTCGGAAAATCAGTCGATTAGCATAGTCCGCATCCTTCAATTCTTGAATCAATTGAATTTTATAGGTTTTTAAATGTAAGTCTTTCTCCACAATCGAAAGTAAAGACGATTTTTAGATGTTCAACGCTTGGCTTCGCTTTCGAATGGATAAAGACGGATTTTGACGAACCGACGCCTCAACTTCTTCAATTGTTTCTTCATCGCGAAGTAAACTAGGACGGCCAGAGTTTTGAAGTTTAATTGTCGCACCTGTATTCTCGAACATCCTGATCCATTTCCTAATGCTATCGTCATTTGGCGCATGGCGTGTAGATATTCCGCACGATAGAGACGTTTAGCAGTCACTATTGAACCACCTTTACGATAATACGCTCATACGCAAAATGCGGGATACGTCCCGAGTACTGTTCCATCGTGACTAAAACTCCACAAAATGGTGGACGCCACGAACCCCTTCTCGCTCCTTTTAGACGTCCCATTCTGAATATGGCGCGAAAACAAATACCCGATGAAACTTTTGCGATTCATTTCCGTTGTTCGAACCTCACGAAAAACTCACCAATTTGTTGAGTCTTGAAGACTTTCAACATAGAGTTCGATAACATTGATCCTTTCAATACTTTCCTGCCTCAATTAAAAAAAACTACTCAAAAAAAAGTTGTCACAGCATGTTCTTCAATAAAATATACTCGTGTTCTGTTTTTGTGGTATAAAAAATATATCTCTAGTACAGTAGCACTATGGTTTATTCATTGTGAACTAAACTATCTTTGTCAATTGTATGATTTTTATTAGTTCCTAGTATAATTTGTGAATACTGTTTATGGGTTGAAAAACCTTTTTGTATTCCCACCTTGTTTAAATAAATAAATAGATGAAAAAGGTCTCACCTTATCAGTAGAGGGTTTTTGCGTATAATGTACGACAACCCGTTGATCGTCGAGACTTCACAATATTGGATCACATACTTTTTCAGACCATGTAGATGCCCACTTTTCTTCCGAACGATAACTTCATTCGCGCGAACCTCTATAACATCGAACTTTTCTGCCTCCATTTTGTTTCAGCCGAACATCTTCATATTAACAATTTATGGAATTGTTTTACTTTCGAAGTTGTATTCGAGTTTCTCATTTTTCAAATTGTTATCCGTTTTGTGGTTGAATTTTACCTACTTTCAGTAGCAACGCATCAACCTTGATCTAATCAATGATATCGTATGCAAATCGTTATTGATTGGTTATCATAATGTAGAGGAAGGATATTATCGTTTCGGATTTCTGAATAGATTCCTAAGAACTGCAAGTATTCAATAATTATCAGGCATTATTACTTGATCTTTCGCAATTTTTCCATTCAAATCATAAATTAATTATTCATAACACCATTACAGAACATTCTCCAGAAAGCATATTGACAAAATTCGTATTGTACCTACCCTGAAATTTTAAGACTTTAAGTCTGCATTCATGAGTAAACACATAATAATTGTAAAATTTGGACCGATCATTCGAAGAAAAACTCATGTGGTTCATCAACAAACTTAACTGAGGTTGTCGAATAAAGCACCTGCCCTGGAAATTTTTCTCTCTAACTCCTTCTTTTCTGAAGTTATTGTGCTACCACAAAAATTTCTGACCTCGAATCCAAACGATTGAGTCGTTCGACACCATATCTGAGTTGAAATTCGAAACTACCAGGTATAGAGGTATAGTATCTACAGCCAAAATACAGGGTGACTGGTGACGTATGGGACAACGGCTAACTGGAGATCGAGGACCCCAAACTGAATGAGGATTGGGGGTTTAAATGTCCTATAAGGCTATTAGTTTCAGAGATACAGGGTGTTTTTTGCAAAAGTGCTAAAACTATAAACTCCCATATCATCGTCGATATGGCAAATTTTTCGCTGATATTTGGCAAGCTTGTTACTAAACATATTCTCCATCAGATCGAGAAAAAAAATTCCCAAAAATTGCAGGTCCGTATTCAAAAATTTCAATTTCCGTGTCAGGTGAAAAATATCACTCGGTATATGAGATAAAAAAAATTCAATTGGAAAATTGGAATCTTCAAGAAACACTGAGTAAAAATCTGTTTTTAGTTTGAATGGCACAAATTTTTCATAGTTTTTATGATATGTTGAAAGTCGAATATTACAATTTATTCATACTGAATTCAAGAAACATACTATTCCTGATAGAAAAAACACTGAATTTGAGATGCTTAAATAATCCTGACGCATTTTGAATATTCCTTTACATGTTGAACTCCTTTTTCATCAATATTATAAGAAAAATCAAAAAAACAATAGAAATACAAAGAGAGGAACAGTAGCACATATGATTCATAAAAAAATCAAATAAACAAATGCTCGATATGCTAAAGCCATTCCTCTCACACACTTAATGACTCTTTTGAATAATTGATGTACTTTTCATATCCACAAGATGAAAAATTATACTCTTGATAGAACAGAAACACTCGAGAAAAGTTTGTCTTTCTTCTCAGAACCCCTGAACAATAATCAATCTGGTACTTATGTTTTCAACAAAATTTATTCTTCAATGAAATAATGTATGAATTTTGAGGACTTACTTTCCTCTAATATGTACTTAGGTATAGCAACTTCATCTTCTTTTGAGAAGCATATGAATTTCTTTAATGCAAACAGAATATTAGGGAAACAAGTGATTTTTTAGAATAAGAGGTATATTATTCATTATAAATAAATACATCCTACTACACAGAGTAGGCTTATTTCAAAAAATGACGTTTATACCTATTCATACACTCATTGATTGTGTATTATTGGGAATTGTGTCGTTTGTTCATCTACTGAAAAATGCCTTCAATATTCACGAATGAAGAATATGTAGATGATACTTGTTTTTGAATTGCGCAAAATGAACGGATATAATATTTGGTCTCAGAATAATCCTCATCTCAAAAGAGAAAGAAATCATTAGAGTTCAAGAGAGCCAATAAATGCGTTGAAGCAATTGCTCTGATTTCGAGCATTTGCTTAGTTGTTTTCTCATGGATCATTGCATTATTAATAAAAGAATAAATTTTGTTGAAAGAATAAGTATCATGGATTATTGTTCAGGCGTTCTGAGAAGAAAGTCCAACTTTTCTCGAGCTGAAATCTAGTGCTACTGTTCTATCAAGAGTAATTTTTCATCTTGTGGATATGAAACGTACTTCAATTGTTCAAAAGAGCAAATAAGTGTGTGAGGGGAATGGCTCTCGCATATCAAGCATTTGTTTATTTGATTTTTTTATGAACCATATGTGCTACTGTTAATCTTTTTGTGTTTGTATTGTTTTTTGAGTTTTTCTTATAATATTGATAGAAAATTTAATGAAAAAATATTTCAAGATGTGAAGGAATATTCAAAATGCGTCAGGATTATTTAAGCATCTCAAATTCAGTGTTTTTTTCTTTCAGAATAGGGTGTTGCTTGAATTCAATATGAAAAAATTGTAATATTCGACTTTCAACATATCATAAAAACTTTAAAAAATTGTGCCATCAAAACTAAAAACAGATTTTTACTCAGTGTTTTTTTGCAGATTCCAATTTCCCAAATTCAATTTTTTTTATTTCATATACCGAGTGATATTTCTCACCTGACACGGAAATTGAAATTTTTGAATACGGACCTGCAATTTTTGGGAATTTTTTCTTGTCTATCTGATGGAGAATATTTATACTAACAAGCTTGCCAAATATCAGCTAAAAATTTGGCATATTGACGAAGATATGGGAGTTTATAGTTTAAGCACTTTTGCAAAAAACACCCTGTATCTCTGAAACTAATAGCCTTATAGGACATTTAAACCCCCAATCTTCATTCAGTTTGAGGTCCTCTATCTCCAGTTAGCCGTTGTCCCATACGTCACCAGTCACCCTGTATAACTCGCTGTTCGAAAGCCGCATTCCAGATAAACCTGATTGTATTCTCCAATTTCGGGATTTTTTTTGTGAAATACGCTCGTGTTGGTGAACAAGCCCAAGTACACTAACTTCTCTTCAGTTATTTCTAGAAACTTCGGTGTGCCATTTTATTCTTTCCCATTTACAGAAGTTGGGAGTTGGTGCGTTTTACCCAACCTGCCAGTGGCGTAGTAACGCCACCACGGGCCTGTGTTCAAGATATTTTCCGGGACCTACCCTCACTAGCAGCGCTGCCTGCTGGTAACATAATTAAAAAAATTAGATAAGAACAAAATAAAACCACATTTTCTTTGTCACTTATATTAGAATAGTGACAATACAAAGTACATACCTTCCACATATAAATATACCAACTAACAAAATAACTACAACAAATAACAACTATAAGCAAAATGAAAACAAAAAATAAAATAATATTAAAACCAAATTAACATATAAATATATTATTAATATAATAACACAAAAAAGAAATAAAAACAAAGCGCAATCAAAACTTTTTTGCGGGCTTTCGAATTTGCAAAATTTCTCACAATATTAGCTATACTTAATGTTCGGGCAACTTCATTTTCTATTGAAATAATTGAAAATAATTATAGCAAGATTTCTTGAGACAAGTACGAAGTAACTTGTGAATTATATCGTCTAGCTATAAGGCTCTTTTTTTATTTTTGGTTTATAAAGAAGTGTTAGTGACCAATTACCAATTAGAACATTTATCCTTGATTATATACCGAAAATTATTTGAAAATAAACATCTGATAACTCGACGATACAATTCACAATTCACTTAGTTTTCAATTCTATCAGCAATCCCCAAAGACTGACCCGCATTTTTTCATATCAAGAGAGGCGCCTAACGAAAAAATCAGCCACGTGATGGATTATAATAGAACTCACCTTCAATAACACTTAAAGTCCAGAAATTCAAAAACACTAAAAAAGTCAAGAATTTTGAGAACTTTCACTCTGAACACACTCAGAAAACACAACGTCGTTTCAAATTCGAATAGGTACTTTTTTCTCTAGAATAGTAATAGAAGTGAAATGATTTCGCATTTTCCCCTAGTCCAAAAAAAATTCCCTATGCACATGGAGAATCCTACATCAAAGAAGCCGCTCAAAAAGAAGCCGCCCCAATAAAGCGATCATCTGGTGACGTTAATGTAACGTAATTATCCCCTAAACAGAATGCCGACACGCTTCATGCAAAGAGTTCGGTACGATTTGTCCAGGCCGCAAAATTGATTACGGGGATAGCAATTTTCACCAGAAGAATATAAATATAAATAAGGAATTGTTGATTCAACGTTTTCATTTGTGTGCGATGTGGTAAATTTTAATAACAATCAAATTTCTGATATGAATTGATAATTTTAACTAAAGATTCGGAGATAAGTTGGTTTTAGTACAAAATGAAGGATTTATTCTGCAAGAAAAATAGTATAGTTGTCCTAAACACGGGCCGGGCCCTAGGGGCCTGGGCCCGTGTTCTTCGAACACGCCGAAAACCGGTCACTACGCCCCTGCAACCTGCTTCCCATTTAGCAATTTTTCTAGACATGTATTTTTCACACTGAGTGTTTAAGCACACGCTTAGCACTCAAAATAATCGTTTTTATCCAGTTGTCGACCACACATATGGTTGAAATATGGATTCTCTGTGAACTCTTGTTATGTCACGTTTAATTTGAAAAGGTATAAAAATCAAGACATTTAAGTAAAGAAGAATGGAATATTTAATAACGATATTCTGACAAAGATGATTGAATGAATAGTGAATTTTTAATCCTCGGTACCATACCACCTGCCAAATTTCTTCAGATTCCCTATTATGCGGAAAGAAAGGTAATATACTATCTCCATGAAAGACAGTATGGAAAATCCACTGAAAAGTCCTAGCAACCCTCCAAAATTACTGATGAAATCTGTGAGGCCGTACAGCTCGTTTCGTTCTCTGGTGAAAATTTCGTTCGTTTTTAGGAATATTGTTATCTGAGTGAGTCCAACAGTGGCATTTTTCCTGAAAAATAAAGAATTATATTTCGCAAAAAGCGAACATTGTCTGTTCTTCTGGAAGTTTTTGAGTCCAAAAAAAAATATGTTAGGAGTGTACAAGGTGCGTTCAATATTTTTTAGCAACCAAATAGAATAACACTATCACACTCAACTGCTTTCCATAAATTATAGCGAATTTTAACCAAAATAGGGTGAGAGGTTCAGTTGTTGACACGCTGATTGTGATTGACTCTGTGCACGTATATACCGATTTAATAAACTATTGGTGCTATCTAAGGTTTTTTCATCTATCTCTACCTATTTCAGAAACTATTCTTTTTGGGTCAAGTTCAATTTCCTCAGGTTATCGTCCTGAAAACGGCATCATTAGATATTTTGCAGTAGTCTCAATGAGTGTATATGTTAGAGTTACTTAAGGGTAGCGACTGCATAAAGTTGCTTATATTTTCCGATTATGTTTATGTTTCATATTCGTTAGAGGTGTTCTATTGTTTGGAATGTTCCAAGGAATATTTAATTGATGTATGCCAACCTTTCAATGATTAATATATTAAGTTTGAATCATATGTCAACAATAATATTAAATCGAACAGTGATTGACATAGGCTTTAACCTTGATATAGGTATAAATCATTGAAGGGTTTACTTACATCAATTGAATATTCCTTGGAACTTTTTCATCAATTGAAAACTGCTAACGAATATGAAACAGAACAAAAACGGAAAGTACATATACGTAATAATGTGCAGTCGCAATCCTAAAGTTAACATATACACTTATCGACACTACTGCAAAATCTTGCGCCAAATAACTAATAATGTCGTTTTCAGAATGATAACCTGAGGACTCAAATAGAAATAAAACATTCTGAAATATGGGGACACAGATGGAAAACCCTAGATAGTTGTTTATTACATCGGAATATATGTGAGGATCACTAATACTTTTGTTATTTCTTCGTTTATAAGGAACAAAATTGTCCGAACCTTATTATTTCTCTATTATTTTTAGTATGAATGTCTCAATGACCAATATAATGAGAATGTATGAGTGAGAGAAAGCAGGATGATAATATCATAACCAAAATTGATGCAAAAGTGAGATGAAATTATGTCAATGACTATCATACTGGGTGGGGGATTTTTGAAGGTTGCCCAGTGTTTAGTTCTTGAGACTTCAGTTCAACCAATAAAGTTACCTATTCAACACTCAAAATTCTACCGAAATTCTTTCTACAATTATCAGTGTCTACATAATTCTCTTCTGTTCTGGGAGAAAAAAAAAAATAAACGAACTCACGGTGTAGTGAAACTTGAAAGCTTTCGATTCTGTTGCTCCTGCTCTATATCCAAGGAAGTAGCACTGCCAACGTAGGTTAGGTCACTACAAATTGGAATACAGTTACACTTCGATTTGACTGAGTCGATCTGATCTTCCAAACTCTCAATCACGTCGTTCACAGCTTGATGCTTGTCTTTCTCCCAAAATGCTAGACTTTCAATTGTTTTATTCACTTTAGCTGCTGCTAGTTTTCTCTTCAGTCGTTCTTCTTCAAGCTTGTCCCTCAGTTTGGATAGGTCGTAGTTTTCTGGAATATAATTTGATATTTGAGTTAAATGTTTGAATTTGCTGATGCTAAACATATTTACCTTGAGCTATACTAACACAACTCAATTTTGCAGGCCCACACATTCGTGTTGAGTTTAGTCCTGAAATGACAATTACTTCAATTATTTTCTCAAAGTAGTATATACAGGGTGTCTCATTCATAAGTGTCCACCCTTAATAACTCGACAACGAGTCAGAGTTTGTGAAAACACTGCAGAGGGTTGCAACTCCATCAGGAATTTGAATAGGGAAAATAGGTAGTTTTGTAGCACAAACGAATGGATAGATTCGAATTTGTATGAACCTGCAGTTTGTGCTTTCTGAAGTGAATATTCACAAAGTTACAGGATGTTTTTTATGGAATTATGGTAGGTCTAGGTACCGATTAAACGGAATGATCTATTCACTTTATAGACATAAACTGCATGTTCATACAAATTTGAATCCAAGCAAACATTTGTGCTACAAAACTACCCAATTTTCCTATTCAAATTTCTAATGAGGTTGCAACACTGCCCAAGGTGTTGCTAGTAGAAACAAACTTTGTATCACGTTCTCCTGTCATCAAAAATCGACCTGTCTGAGTGTTTTCACAAATTCTAATTCGTTTTCGAGTTGTTGGAGGTGGACACTTTCAAATGAGATTCTATAGGCAAATCAAGCAAAGCGCTCTCTGGTGACGATCTGAGTAACCTCTAATATTGACATGATTCTTCCATTTTAGATTGTGTTTTCGTGATTTATATGAATATTAAACATTAATAATAATTTTTTAAGTATAATTTATTCCAATCGCTATTGTTCAGTTCCTCAGTGTTCTTCCTCAAGCTAGGGTTAAATTTCGTATTTCGGTAGAAGGGAAATTGAGGAGTAAAGTGACAAAGTGTTGATGCATCGACGAAAAGCCATAGATTTACAAAACTAACTAGATGGCGAACCTGTCAAAAAATCGATAAACCAATCACAGGAAATATGAAAGTTTGCACCTTGAAATTTGTAGATTATTTTTATCGAGGTAATTACGGATTACACAAAAATTGTAGGTTAGATTAGATTCATGGGGTTGATCGTTTACAGATCCCAGTTACTACCAGAGGTAGGTTTTGAAAAATACTGATGTTCCTATCAGAAATCTTTCTATTGGATTTACCACCAGAAAGGAAGAACAACCGAAATGTTCTGGTTCTAGTAGTAGAACTGAAAGGTTGGGACAAGTCTGAACAAAGAAAGCCCCACTGAAGAATGCTCTTGTGTAGGGAAAAAGTACTGTCGGAATATAATGAAATGAAGTTAATTCAACAGTTCAACAAACAAAATTGTTTTCTTCAATTTCCTCAACAGCCTTTCAATCTAGTTCATCTTTCACTATGGCTGAAATAAATTGAAACAAATGATGACGCCCACCATCTTCACAGAAAATAAAAATATAATATACACAGTAATACACTCGTTCACTATAGATTTATGAAATTTGGATATATTGATGAAAAATCCAAATTTTAAGGAAGCAGACATACACATAGACGATACAACCAAATCCTTCCATGTCAATATTAATAGGTAGTTCTACGAATGCTCGCCGTGGCTCTGCATACTTATTTTCAGATGCCTATACCATTGTTTAATAAACAATTTCTTTACCTAGATTTTATCAATACATAATACTCACTTGGCATCCAAAATGCTACACAACCACAGTAATTCAAGGTATAATTGGATAAACATTCCATATCGCAACTTGTTTTTGTATAAACCTTGAAAAACCTCAGATCTTTTTCCCCAGGGAAAAAACAGTTTCTTGTTTCAGCATTATATTTTTTCACTCGAGATGAAGTTGACATCATTTCTGGGATAACTGTAATTGTTGTAGCTTTGTTGAATGGTACTAGCATGTAATCCAAAGCTGGTCTGGCAATTCTCGAAGGTATATGTAAAAGAACCTGAAATTAAACATTTTAATATAGATAAAAAATTGGGGGAAAGTTTTCACATTACGAATCGTGATGATTGGTTTTTCGACAAGGACCTTGTCTTGAATAGTTTATCGATATTGTTATATTCGTAATGTTTTATGTAATACATTTACTCATTTATTTTAATTTCAAATTTCATTTATTTTGAACCTGCATGTAAAATTTAATGGATGAACATTTTGTTATTATTTTTTTCTAGGAGTTATCAAATGAAAAAAAGTTCAAAACGTCCTTCGTCTATGTGGCTTCGATGTTTCATTCATCAACGATTTTGACTTCAAAAGCAATCTATGCTATGCTTTTTTGAATATGATATTTCTCAGCCCCCACGTCGAGCCCCCCTCTACTTTAATTTTTCAAATGAAAATGAATGAATTGTAATACATCAAATGAAAGAATCTATTCAGCGATGTGGCTCGAAGAAGAATTGGTTGTGCAGTTTTTCCATGAAAATTTAAAATAAAATCAAAAATAATTCATAATTTGTCATTGGAGAGTATTACCATCAGACCTATTTTCTTTTACTCATCTTCATTCAGGGAAATTTACGAATCCATGGATTTGTAATTCCGATTATTCAATATGAAATCTCTCACCCCTATGCCCCATATCACTCATCGTTTTTTTCAAATAGGGATATAAGGATTATGAAACATGTAATAAAAGGTAATTTGATTGATATTCCTGTTCGAAAAATAAAAATATGGGGCGTAGGTGGAGAGAGATTTCGAATTCGGAGAAGCATATTAAGGAGAAGTGCAAATCCATGGAATGGCGAATTTCCGTTAGTGATAATTAGTAAAAGAATTACTTATTGCAGAACTCTTCAATAACAAATTGAAAATTATTTCCTAATGTTTTAACCATAGATAACATAACATGGTTTTAATGGCAAAACGGCACAACCAATTCTACCATTAGCAGCATCACTGAATAGGTAATCAAACTATTATAGAGGAATGAAATACTTTTCCAGATAAAAACTTAAGTGATTTTAATGACTCAACATGTTTTGAGCTATAAAAAGCTCTTCTTCAGTAGGAAAAAACACAAAAGTGAAGCTAAGAACAGAAAACTCATGAAGAAACGAATTAAATTAAATAAATTACCTAACTTTAAAAGAATAACAAAGAAAAAGAAAGAAAAATTAAAACAATTAAAATAGATATAAAAAATCTGTTGATTTTAAGTCAGTTTTTGAAAAAAAATAATAAATACAAAAAATAGTGACATTCTACTTTTTTTCAGTTTTTTCGATTTGTTATATCACTGTTTTTTGTATTTATCATTTTTAAAACTAACTCAAAATCAACTGATTTTTTATATCATTTATAATTGTTTTAACTTTTCCTTCTTTGTCTTTACTATTTTTTGTTTTTAAATTTAGCCAATTTAGTTAATTTAGTTATTGAGGTTTTATATTTGGCTTTGCTACCGTTACTCTATGAGTTTTCTGTTTTTGGCTTCACCTTTGTGTTTTTTCCTCCTGAAGTTGAGCTTCTTATAGCTCGAAACATGTTGAGTCATTAAAATCACTTGAGTTTTAATCTGGAAAAGTGTTTTATTTCCCTATAATGAACTGCCCAGATATAAGAACATTCAATACTAGAAGGTAATAAAACTACCTTCCGTTAAGAAGATCCCAATAATTGGAATATATTCCAATTCGAAAATATGAAGTTGGATGGGTGAGAATCATCAAATCAAAAAAAACATAGGATAAATTGCTTTTGAAATTAAGAACTGACAAGTGCGATGATTTTTCTCAATAATTCTTCGCAGAGTAATGTTACTCTTTCAGCACGCTGTATACTTATAATATGAAGACTTTATTCTTATTCGACAAGTTTTGAAAACGAAAAATTAAAATTAAAATCTCATAGATGAATAACGAATATGTTGGTAATTTTACAGAAAATAATCACCTTATATCCTTGCTCAGCTCCATTGCAAACATAATCAATGTCGTCTTCTAAATGACCCATTATTATCTCTAAAGAGTTCAAGCCTCCAGAAAGAAGAGCCCTTCGAGGATATGTTTCTAATTTTGCATCTTCTGGGTATCCTACTTGAGGAATCCATGATGAGGTTTCATCAGATTCTCCAAATCCAGGATAGAGGGCACTAAAAATTACGAATTTTGCTAGAAAATCGAAGAAAATTCAAGAAGAAAAAATCAGAAACAACTGCTGGTTGTGTAGCCAATATTTTTCATAATAGTCATTGCTTTCTTTTGAGTTTTTCGTCCCTATTTTGTTTTTGCTGAAGCACTATGGAAATCTTCAGCCAAAATAGATGGAATTTAAAAAAATGTTTCAATTGAAAAGAATCCTTCGCTTAAAATGAAGCAGCTCGTTCTTAAAACAGATTACATTCAATACACTACACTTATACGTACGAAGACATAGTCTTTTTTGCTAAGTTGCTCTTCTATCAAACGAATATAAGTATGGTTTCTATTTTTTAATTTTGGTCAAATATTTTTCGTTACTTACTATTCTTCAGAAACAAGTTCTTTCATATTCATCATGTTGAAGGAAAAACACATGCCATCTTCGGTTATTAAGGGATGAAATACTTCACTGAATTCCATGTTCCTTTTGTTCATGAACCTGACAGAAAAGTTTCTTCCTGTGAATGGAGAACACTGAAAAATAAATATATAAATATTAAATGAAATATCGAAATAAAAATTTAGTTATTAATTCTCGAAGGGAATATGACGGTTCTTAACATATTACTGCATTTTATGTTTGTCACTCTTTGAATGTAGAAGTTCTTCATCGAACAGTTGATAGTGATGAAAACTGAGATACGCAGCGACTTTCGTCAGAAAATAAATTCAAATTTGGTAAAAACTAACTAAAAGCTTTCAGAATCAATCCATTTCTAGACATTCCTATCTGAATCGATGGAATGAATATATATATTTTCATTATTTTCAATCCCATTAAATTAAAAATCGACATTCCAACACTTAAAATTAATATACATAAATAATTACCTTGAGTAAAGTCTCAAAAAATTGGTCTGTATAAAACTCTTCCTTCGCTAAGTTTCTGTCATGATCCGTATAATGAGTTTTACACAATGATTGGGAATAACCAATTTTCTCAGCATACCTGAAACATATACGAAATAATCTTTTCCTGTTGTTCCCTAATTAATTTATATGTTTGCATGTTCTGAATACCAAGTTTGACAATGATCAGATTTGTAATTTCGCTAATATCGAAAAACCAATGCGAGGATGTTTAAGTGAAAGTGACACCCAAGCAGATCGACTCATTTCACCTTTTTATGATTGCATTTGTCAATTCACTTGTAATTTTGTGATATTCGTACCATTTCAAGAAAACTTTTTTTTCGTAAATCTTTCTCGGTATCAGTTATTGTTACATTTATAAAATTTGGTTGATGTAGCTCTTGTAAAGAATGTATAGCTAGAGCACATGTTTCTTTTTGAGTCCTTATATCACTTTTATGAAGAGCAATTCTTTGTTTTAATTTTGTACTTGTTTGGCCAATATAACATTTATCACAATCATTACAGTTAATTTTGTAAACCATGTTAGATCTATCAAGGTTGTCAATCTTATCTTTCAATTTAGTGAAGATCTTTCTCATAGGTTTAACATTTTTATGGCAATTTTGAATTTTTCTTTGGGAACTAATTCTATCAATATGTTGGTTATTTTATCAGGGAATAGAAATACTACAAATTTCTTCAATTCTTGCTCAATTAGTTCTTCAGGTTCTGGTGTAAATATGTTTTTTGGGACATTGAATATAATTTTTTCTACAAGCGTGCACTTTCATTCTCTTTCCCGCACGTATTTCAATTCGTAAAGAGTCACATTGCCAAACAGTGTGGGAAAAACCCCTGCTATTCCATTACCGCACGCAAATGCGTGTGGTAATGGATTAGCAAGGGTTTTTCTCGCACGCTTTTTCTAAAGAATAAACTGAATAATGATATATCTCTATGCCACCGACGACGTTACTATGGAAACGATGAGAGTACAATGGTAACGACTTGTCAGAGACTTTTGTCATTCATGTGTATTTAGAATGATCAATTCACATATTTTGATCTGTGTGTTGAAATCGATCTCGTATAAGCGCTTGTAGAAAAAATATTGTTCCTAACTCGTGCGGAAGTGTTTTTCCCGCACTCAACTGCTTACCCAAACTCCGCTTCGCGTCGTTTGGGTAACGGCAGTTTCGTGCGGGAAAATATCACTTTCCGCACTTGTTAGGAAAATAACTATTGTTGAGCCATTTAATGCATAATACTTACTTTTTCAGCAACGCTGCTTTAGACGATCCTTTCACACCTTTAACTGTCGAATGTTCCTGGTTGAAACATTTTCTACTAAACTTGATCGTTGGACATATTGTAACTGCTGGGAAAGGTATTTGATATATGGGAGTTTCTTTGGTAGCTAGAGATACAATAACAGGACTGGTTGCCCATTTTTCATAAATTTGATAAATACAGAAAGAACAAGCACTGAATGTTGCGATGAAAACGAGTATCCACCATATCCTTGAAATGAAATAATGAATTAAATGCAAAACGAAAAATGCATAATATCAATTTAAATTGTGCGTGGCAGTAAAAAGAAAGAGAAGCAATTGACAAAAAACTTGAAATGGAAGTTCTCTAAATTCGACGAAAATAACTGCAATTCAAGTATATAAAACAAGCACATTTTAAATTTAGTTTTTTTATTTTCGCTGACCCTTCCAAATAATATTGATTTATTTGGACATAAAGTCCTACAGATATGAAAATAGTATATTATATTATAAGGATTAAAAGTGCATATTTTTTTTACGAGCAATATTTGCAGTTGCGAGGCGCAGCCGAGCGAATGCAAAATTGCGAGTTAAAATAGGCACTTTTAGTCCGAATAATATATACTATTTTTTCTCCAAACAAGTCAAAATTACAATAAAATTGGTTTTTCGTTAATAATTTGGTTATAAATTTGAACACATACTCATGACAGTGATTGTCAAGTAGACGTCAAATGCAATTACTTTTAATCAAAGGATTAAAAGTAGCGTTTTTTAATCCTAGGATTAAAAGTGTTGCTAAGTAACGAGTGAATTTTTGTACGGTAAGGAAATTTATAACTTTTGCACCTGAAAATAGTACAAAAATGTCAACATTTTTTGATGGTTGGAGAAAAAATTGTTTTTTGAAAGCTGGTACTATCGCCTCTTTTTAAAGTGGAACAATATGAAAACATTTCACTGAAATGTCATAAAAAAAATTCTTCAAAAAAATTTCAGTGAAAAATGTACTGATTTTCCTGCTAAATCTGCAATAGTACAAGAACTAACACATTGAAGTGTAAGTTTTTTTTCAATGAGGATACTAGCTACAAAACGATACCAACTTGAATTCTGTAAGTTACATAATTAGAAAGTAATTTCTGTTCCAACATGACCCTTATAAAAATTGATAAAATTAAACAAAACTCATTACTGTACTTCAATGTGCTAGTTCTTATACTAAAATTTACTAAGAAAATCAGTAAATTTTTTACTGAAATTTTGTTATGACATTTTCAAGTTAAATGTTTTCATATTTTGTTCTACTTCAATGAAAGGTTTTAGTATCATCTTTCAAAAAACATTCTTTATGTCCAAAGAAATCGATATTATTTGGGTCAACGAAAATAAAAAGTAAATTTGAAGTGGGGGCAACTCCAAAACTAAGAGGGTAAACTTCCTATTGTGGGTGTTTTTGTTGATAATATTAGGTATATTTGACGCCCTTCAATTATCGCATGACCAAACACACTGTATACAGGGTGTCCCGGAAAATGTGGGAAATCTCCTGGTTTCAGATAGAACATAAAAATGACGATGAAAAGTTCCAATAATTTTTTTTTCCTAGCGATTCATTTTAGTGTAATAAGTTTCAAACTACTCGATATAATTTGATGAAAATTTGATATGATTAATAGTATTTAGGACCTCCTAAATCACCGCACTCATTGATATTTGAGTGCGGTGATTATCATTATATCGATTAGTTTGTTGTTGTTGTTGAATTTCCAGTGGCGTCATTTAGGAGGTCGTATCTTCGTAGGGAGGGCCGCTAGAAAAACAAATTATGGAAACTTGTCATCTTATTTTTTCATGTTCTATCTGAATCCGGGAAATTTCCCACATTTTCCGGGACACCCTGTATATCAATATTACTTATCCGACGACCTCAAGATATTAGGTGAGTTTTATTTGTACGGAATTGAACATTAATGACCAATTTTAATATTCAATTTACGTTATTTTAATGCAATTGTCATGATCAACCGAACACAAAGCAGTCAGAGGCAATATGAGTAATGTCAAAATTATACTGAAACATATAAACATAGAAATTTTAATATGTCAAATGCATGTCTTATAGTCTAAGAGCCCGTGAACCTCAGACCTTCGTTATTTTATAAAAGCTGAAAATTTATCTATGCATGCTCCCAACAGAGATGGACCATTATGAAATTTGGGTTACCCTGGCTTTAGCAGGTAAACGGTATTAAAGGGGTGTAAAATACTGATCTAATTAAGTCGAATTATAAAGTGTGATTTTTTGATATTATCTTCAGAATATCATTAAAAATCACGTCATTAATTGCCAGACACTTACTATAGTGGCAACCCCTAGCCAGACACCCTTAATGTTCATAAAATTATATGTAATTCTACTTACGTTATAGTATATATAAAAGCTGATTTTTATATATGATACTTGGGTAATAATAAGATAATATTTGCTCATTAGCCAGACATTTTTGATAGTGCAAACCCTTTGCCAGACAAGCTTGATGTAGTTTAGCTGCAGGTGCGAGCGCGAGACATTTTTCATGAGTGGGTGCGAGTGAGACGGCATGATTATAATGACTTATGCAAATACATTTTTTGTACAGATTTATGTAACTAATCATTTAAGTGAATCTCAAAAACATCTGAAGAAAAGACATCCGATGCTACAACTAAATAAAATTGTTAAAAATTTCAATTTATTCCATTAACAATTTAATCTAGTTGTAGCATCGAATGTTTTTCCTTCAGATGTTTTCGAGATTCACTTAAATGATTAGTTACATAAATCTGTACAAAAAAATGTATTTGCATAAGTCATTATAATCATATTATATAACTAATCATTTAAGTGAATCTCAAAAACATCTGAAGAAAAGACATCCGATGCTACAACTAAATAAAATTGTTGAAAATTTTAATTTATTTTATTAACAATTTAATTTAGTTGTAGCATCGAATGTTTTTCCTTCAGATGTTTTTGAGATTCACTTAAATGATTAGTTATATAAATTTGTACCAAAAAATTTATTTGCATAAGTCATTATAATCATGCCGTCTCACTCGCACCCATTCATAAATACTACAAGCTTGTCTGGCGAAGGGTTGGCACTATAAAAAATGTCTGGCTAATGAGGAAACATTATCTTATTATTGCCCGAGTATCATATCGTATAAAAATCAGCTTTTATACTATAACGTAAGAAGAATTACATATAATTTTATGAACATTAAGGGTGTCTGGTAAGGGGTTGCCACTATAGTAAGTGTCTGGCAATTGATGACGTGATTCTTAATGATATTCTGAAGGTAATATCAAAAAATCACACTTTATAATTTGACGAAATTAGATCAGTATTTTACACCCCTTTAATACCTTTTACCTGCCAAAGCCAGGCTAACCCAACTTCATAATGGTCCATCGTTCTTACCTATGTTGGGAGCATGCGTAGACAAGTTTTCAGCTTTTATAAAATAACGAAAGTCTGGCGTTCACGGGCTCTTGCTCTATTATGTAAAATGAGAGTGTATTTCAATCAGATATTCAATCTCAATTCATAATAAAATCAACGGAGAAATCTTGTAAACAACTCGTTTATTATTATTATCTAGCGACTAATGGTGTTCGCTTCCCTCACGCGTTAATATATCTTGACCGTTAGTCGCTGTCATTAAAAACTTAGTTGATTAAATAACTAATATTACTCACTTTTCTATAAGTGTGCGGTGTTGTCCAAAATACTGAAAACCATGTATGCCCGTGTGATTGCAGTAATTACGAAAATAAATTTTTATATTTTCGATGAATGATTTGCTATCTTCTGCTCCATCATCTGTTGGAGTACTTTCATATCTCTGAGGTCGAAGATTTTCTTGATTGTCTTTCATTTCCTCCAACGATATCCGTGAAAAAGGTCCTTGAAAAATCATAGAGATGACTTTGAAACCTTCAAAATCTTTTGATGCGTTTAGAACATAGACTAACTAAACGGAGAATAGATGAGACACTAGTAGAACAAGCTTCAACGCCATCTTTTTTTGTACAACGTTACTAATCCGTGAAAAAATCTCAATTGAAAAAGGAATCTGTATCGTAAAGCTGCCTCAAAAAGAATTCTGTAGTGCACTTTTTGAATAGGTAGGTACACCAATATAATACAAGAGGCAAAAAGTTTTTTGAAATTCAATTTCCAAAAGGAAATCAGAAATGGATTCGTGCAAGTTATCGATGAGAGAGGAAATTTATTTTCATGAAAAAATACCTGCAACGAACTTTCATCTGATTTTCTTTTGGAATCGAGAAATGAGGATCAATAATCAAATTCTGGATAGAATAAAAATTTATTAACTGAAATAGGTATCACCATTTGAAAATACAGATTTATTTCATAAATATCTAATCAATAAACTAATAATTGCATTGAAAACATTCTCAAAAACTAAAACTAATGAATTCAATAATACAAAATATGAGTATTTACCGACTAAACTTATTCAATACATGAAAAACTTTTTTGAAAACTACGAGTATCTTAATTCTTATAGTTAACAGAATATACATGTAATTTTATAATTACCCTCTTGCATCTCGATTTTCACATCCAATAACACAGCACGTCTTCACTCTTGCAGGCATATCGAAATTTATTATATTTCAAAAAGAACGTGTCAAACCACTCCTTGTGTCAATTGACAATTCAAAGGTTTTTTGATAATAATGATTTTACATACTTACTATTTTCTCGATAGGATTTCCATGAATGCAACGACATCTAACTCTCAAATGGAAAATAATTTTTTCGTGTATTAGTCTCCTCCTCCGACAGATGTCGCGGAATATACGAGTGGCTCATCTATTTTATTAGTTTGTCTATGGTTTAGAATACAAGTTTCAAAAAGGCCTAATCAGAGGGGTAAACGAACGCATGCGGAAGTGTAATATCTTGATGAAGTATATTTTCAGAAATAGTAGATTTCGATAATAATTTTTTTTTCGTTCTGTAATCCCGAGATATAAAAGGCAATGTATGGTAATTAGTACGGAACAAAAATTGTTCAACTTACCTGTTTCCACTTCAGACACTTCAATAATAACACAGTTGGTTTTATGTCAGTATTTTCATTCTATCTATCTGCTATCAATTCCATACTAATGAAATGAGTTCTCAATTTTACACGTGATGGAAAGAGCTTAAGGGTAGGCACTAATTAAAATAATTGACACTTTCAATTATGAACGTACCTCGATGACACAGCCTAATATGTGTGTTATTTCAGTCCACATAATCATGTAAGTTTATGCTATCTGCTTCAAATAATAGGGTTTGGATGAAATAATTGAGGAAATGGGGTAGGGCAATATCATTAATACAGGGTGGTCCAGTTTCTTAGGTGGAAAATGCAGGAGATAAAAAGAATCTAAAAATAATATAATTTTGTCAAATGTACCAGAGGGTGTTTTCAGATGAAACACATAGTTTGGAAACCTCCGATCGGTAACTGAAGTATCAGTTATGACATTTATGTACGAAAAATAATATCTGCCTTATGGCCTCTCTTGCAGCTCTACAGACGTTTACTCTTTTGTTGAATATTACGATAATATAATAGGGATGTTGACTCATGTTACGAATTCATATAAATTGAGGTTTTTCTCATAGAAGGAAATTTTTGCAATCCTAAAAAACCATTTTAGTGATCTTATTATTCTCGTTGAATTAAATAAAGCTGATTTAAATTATGTTATTTATTATCAACTATCACGTGACTGCGAACGCCAATCAGAGGTAATCCGTATAGTGACGTCAAACTATCCGTATTGTCATTGCAAATTCGAATGTTCGGTGCTCAGATCAACAAAATACATTCATAGGCCGGGTTCCACAAAACTCCAATCACCTTGATTATTGAAATGTCATCATTTCTCTGCAATTTTCAGTTCATTTTTGACATAAACCATCGACTTACTTCAAAACGAACGATTTGATTGCCCAATCAAGCTTTGTGAAACCCACGGTTTTGTGACTTGAACCATAGTAAATATATAGAATATCATATCTATGTTTCGAACTCAAGAAGTTGAAAGCTGAAAGAGAACAGAATAGTTCGATTATTCGTTACAAGAACGATAATCTACAATTTTCTTTATAATGGAGATAGGATTCATCAAGGGTAATAGTAGTAACTTAACGAAGATTGATTCCCTGATGGTCGCAAGTTTCTTTGCTGAAAACAAAGATTTTTGTGCAGTGGAGCTTAAAAACGTAGAATTGTCTCTGTAAGTAGCAAACTTCAACTCACATTTATTATTACAAATAAAAGAAACACCTCATTCAGCTTTTATAGACCGACATATTCATTTTGAAGGCTTAAATTGAACTTGAAGGAATCAGGCAAAATCAGTTCGCTTTGACAGAAGTCAAAGTATGTTTACCATAGACAAACTGACAAACTAAAAATTTAGTTAGTCTATGATGTCTACCGACTATTGACGTAATCATCATAACGTGCCGTTTCCGCGGGAAAATTAATTCTCTTTTCTTATACGTATTTTTTATTGGCAAATACTATATTTTTAAGAAAAAAGTAATATTTTCGTGTTTGTATAGGGTTTATCTACAAAATAAAATGAATTTCAAAAAATAATCAACATCCCTATTGAAGCTCTATCTCACTGATAACACGAACAATTTCATCCTTCAGTTCAGAAATCCATTGTGGATTATTCTTATAGACCTTAGAGGCTTTTCACTTGACTCCAAAGAAAATAGTCTAACGGTATCAAATCACATGATCTTTGTGGCAACTCGACATCATCGTTTCAACGTTCATTGATGAATTCAACAAATGGACGCGGTTTTTGAATGGTCTAATGTCTTCAATTCTTGTGTTATTTGAACCGTATGTGACTTAAGAACTGAATGATTGTGTACTCCATGTTTTGGAACTATCAAGTCCAACCTGTTGTGAACGTCGTCTAATGGAAATTTCGAGATCTTAGCTACATAATACTTTCATGAACCAAATTAATATTTTCTTGTGAATGACTTCTACGACTGTATTTTTCACTTTTTGATCTTCAAACGAACCGGTCTCTTGAAATTTTTTAATAATTGGACCAATATCTTTCAAATGGAAAATGAAAAAATGTACAATTTGAATGCGTTTTTGTATCGTGTAAGAAGACATGTTAATAAATGTCATACATCACATATAAAAAGTCAAAATACCAGACGAATTCAGTGCGCCATATGTATTCCATTTACTCTTAAAAAAGCGAGCAATTGAAACACCCATTATATTCAACTGATACTTCATTTTTTAAGTACAAGGCGTCCTAAAGGGTTTTCCAATAAGAGGTGTTATTTTGATATTCAAAGAAAAATGCAAATTTTCACTATGAATCATTGGATGTTTATTTCATTATAAAGAAGAAGCTATGCCGTTACCAGTGGAAAATAACATCAGGCAAATGACTACCACGACCACGCTTACAGGACCATATCCTGAAAATAAAATTTTCCATAACCAAATCATAAAGTAGCTGCCCTATGTCATCGATAGCCTCACAAATTCCATCTTTGAGGTCTTAAATCGACGCTCTGCTATTGGCGTAGACCTCTTTCACGTGGCCCCAAAGGAAGAAGTCGCAAGGTGTTAAATCACAAGATCTCGGTGGCCAACTGTGATCACCTCTTCAAAAGATAACTCGGTCCGGAACTTTTCCCGCAAAATATCAATGATTGCGTTGCTTGTGTGGCACGTAGCGCCGTCTTGATGAAAGTAAACGTTGTCTAGATCAATACTATCCAATTTAGACTATGAAAAATCATTAATCATCATTGTGGAATGCTCAATTCCAAAGAACGACGAGGAATGGACCAACCTGAGTTTTCTTCAACACTTTCGGCTACAGCAGCAATATTATCGGCTGTTCTTGAGCACTAGTTTATTCTTCACATCACTATCTTGTCGCATCAGCTAGAATTTTTCCACCAATTTTTTTATTGCTGTTTGACAAGGTGCTTCACGACGACCAAAAATGTTCGAGTTCTACGAACCGTCTCTGCCAAATTTTCACCATTTTCATAGTGAATTTTAATAATTTCAATGCGTGCTTGAAGCGTGTTTCGTTCCATTTTTATTAATGGCATAGTTTCTACTAGTCAAATGTCAAAAAATGACAGCTTTAAACGTGACATCTACCAAAATAGCGGGCTATTCAAAATAACACCTCTCATTGGAAAACCCTTCAGTTCGTTCAGGAAAAATGAATTCATTTAATTAGCCAAACGGCTTGAGATATTTAAATGAAGTTTTTTAGGTCCCCTTTATTAACGTGCAAGTACGTTTCACTATTGCTCTCCTTGAAGATAATTATGATTAGGTATCCGCAACCTTGAATTGACGACAATACCAGAATTGGACCAACGGTATGGCCATCTAGGTTACCAAATCTGAATTCTCTAGACGTCTGAGGAATTATAGAAGGAAGGTGTAATTTGTACCAGTAGATAAATGAAATTATTTGATTCTGAGATTCCAGCAAACTTGCTATAATATGCATCAACATCAAAGCAGCAGCCATAAAATCATCATCAATTTGGATGTTCAGAAAATGTATAGAATTTGGTGAAGTGCACTTTGAACTATTCCTTTAAATTTTAAGTTCATTCTCTGTTTTTGTAGTAGAATGTTTCATTTTCATGGTTTATTGAATTATTTAATTTTCATTTTGAAATTTCCCCTTTTTTCCCAAAAACGTATTTTTTCCTTATTCCACACAGAATTGTTATTTATTTTCAAAAGAACCAGTGCCATAGCATTTTTTATTTCAATCAATAAAAGATTCTGAATTTATTCGGTATTTATTTTATATATTCGAATTAATACAGATTGAATAGAATGTTGTAGTGTAATCTAAATATTAGAATTTCACAAAAAAATAAGTGGAATTAAAAGGAACCTCGGGACAATTACTCAAACATACAAATTCTGGAATTTACTCTGAAATCAAAAATAATGTTAACAATAATTCAGCTCAAAATCATTAGCATTCGAATTCATTATTCATAATATCAATAAGAACTTAACCAAATCAGGAAATCCATGTTCGTCATACTACTTATCGCGTTCGCCAGCCCAGTATCCATATTTTTTATAATTCGCAATCAACTTGATGGACAGGAAGTATATTATTTCAACCAAGGATACCAGGGAAAATCCAGTGAACAAACCAAGAATACCTCCAGTGTTAGAGAGAAAATCCACTATTCCATACAGCTCACTCTTTTCAGTTGGCAAGAAGAATGTGCCTTTGAACGATATTTTGACAGCAGATGCATAGTGACTAGAAGAAATAAAAATGAGGTTAACAATTATATTATTTGAGAAAGTAATGAATATCTCAACTGAGGTCATTTCTTATAGTCATAATTTTTTTATGTTTTCGAAAATATAAATTGAAAATCTGTAAAATTGGTAGGTAAGTTAAAGAAATAAGCCACTTATTTAAATTTAATGAAACAATTTTTGTTTGAGGAATCTTCGCCATTTTGTCACTCAAATAAAAACGATTGACCGGAAAAAATATTTCTTTTTGAAAAATTACAGGTGTATACGAAATAAATCAGTTGTCAGTGAATAACGAAGTGTTGTAATTATTGAATTTTTCTCAATTTTTCCTATTTTGGCTCATCCTGCATGAAGCAAAGAATAATAAACAAATAAAGACTATATTGTAGTTGAAATTGATTGTTTACCTCCGAAACCTTGGAGAGAAAAGACTTTTGGCGATTTGTGTACATTTTTATTCATTTGAAAAGTTTTATTTTTCACGGAAAATGAAGGAAACTTCTCAAAAAATATTGAAAAAGATATTCTTGAAAAATATTGCGCTCTTTGGTAAGAAATGGAACCTCAGTTTTTTTGTTTCAGGAATTCACTATATAAATTTGTTCTGAATACACGGCAAGCGAGAACATAATAAACAGTCCAAAATTTTAATGCAGAAAAAAATGTGAAAATTATAAGGATGTCCTTAGACAGACGAGGGAACTAGGCCTCCAATCATAACATGAATTGTTGAATCCAACATCTGTAGTCAATTCCTATGGTTGGAACAAGGACAGCTATTTCAATTGATATCGCCCTGGCAACAACGCACAGTCAACATTCGCTTAAATTATAAGGGCACAAGTGGTGTGGAGTTGCCGTTATTGAGGATTTGAAACTGAATGATCAGGTACTAGCAGACCCAACAGACGTTGTTCTGTATTCACAAAAATTCATTCAATTCGATCCAGCCGTTTAGTTGCAGAGTAGATGAATTACCTAAATAACGACTACAGCGCCATCTGTTGATCTGATTTGTGATCATAAACATACGGGCATCAGGCAATCCAAAATAAATTCATACATCTATCTTCTCCTACCCGCCTAGCGCCTACCTCGGAGACGCATTTTGGTGCGATTTCATCTTCAACCTGCCATATCTTTTGATGTATTCATCATAATTGAATGATGTAGAAGGCAATTTCGTTCTAAATTAAATACTGAGTATGAACGACGTATTTAATTGGATGAGGATCAATAGCGTATTCATAAAAAAATACTCCCAAATAATGGATAATTTTAAGAAACATTCGGATACCTTTAAAAGGTGATGCTGAGTGAACCTTGAAAGATAGATATATGCTATCGCAGACTTTTTTGTAGAACTATTAAAGAGGTACATTTCCGTCATACATTGTTTCCATGTACGTCTTACGGCGCACCTGAAAATAGCTGATCATGGCTGATTTTGGTACTCATATAAGTTATAGTAGGTTTCCTCAATTTTCTCGGGTGAAAAGTATAGCCTATGTTACTCAGGGATAGTGTAGCATTCTAAGGGTGAAAGAATTATTGAAATCGGTCCAGTAGCTTATGAGTTAACTCGTATCAACGCCACAAACCCACAAACCCACAAATCCACAAACATACAAATCTTTCCTCTTTATAATATTAGTATAGATATAGATTTCTATGAGATATCCAATTTCATCACATTGACGCCTATTAACCGCCCAGTTGAAAGATTAAGGCGGTTAGTAATAAACGTTGTTACATTTATTTATAAATATATAGTACCAAATCGCACATCCAACAGAGACATTTGAATTTTTATGGGTCTTTTCAGTGGCTTTCTAACATATGTTTACCTAGTATACTGTTGATCAGTGGTGTATTCGAAAGATTTACTGCTACGGTTCGGACAGGAATAAATGGTCTTATGCACGATACACAAACACCGGTATGCCAGATTCGTAGTCTAAACTCGTCCGGCGCGAGCATCTACGTCATTGGGAGAATATTAGGAACAAATTCTAATCAATTCTCTCGAGTTCTAACACTTCTATCACGCAAATGCTATGGAAATTTCCCAGTGACGTCACTCTCGATGCGCGTCGTCATACCGGTGTTTGTGTATCGTGGTCTTATGCGGATTATGCAGTTGTTTTCGTCTTATCGTTGAGAGTGCCTGAAATAAACCAGTTTGCTAGGCAACTCAAAGTACTCGAATCGAGTTTTACGCGCAGCCTAATGCGGCGTTCCCACAAGGCGTTATTCACGACAGTGAACCACGCTTTCGTGAAATACACTTCTGTGTGAACGCATTCCTCACGAAAGCAAGTTTAACGACTATGCGTTCACACAGAAGTGTATTTCACAAAAGCGTGGTTTACTGTCGTGAATAACGCCTCGTGGGAGCGCCGCATAACGTATTGACTCAATGCGCCGGACTGCCCGTTTTAGTCGATTTGAGAGAGGCAACTTATGTTATTCGTTCACTGAACCATCAATTCCGTCATAAATACAGCTCGTCAGTCTGTCGGATATACTACTGTTCACCTGCACTGCAAAATATTCTCTTTAATGCATTGAAGATCATTTGTTTTCGACGTTAATTTCTTCACTCGTATACGCATATGAATTTTATTATTCCCATTTTTTTCACTCAGTTAACTGATGCCATAGTCTGCAGAAATATGTACCGGGTTTTTCACTATAATTTGACCCCCCCTTTAACTTTGTTACTAAAAGAGATACAAAAAAATGTTTCGTATAAAAGTTTCACGAAATCAACTGAGGTTTTTTGGTATGAGTCCAGAAACCAAAATATATACAGGGTGACCAACATATTGATGGCAACTTCATTTTTTCAAATGAAACACCCTGTATATTTTCCATATTTGGTTAGCTCTCTTTCCCCTAATTTCGAATATGTAACTAATGTTGGTCTATCTTTCTTATTCTGAGCACCACAGAGTTTCAAATTTCAATAACCATCTGGCATAGCGTTTTGGAAGTTCGTGAATATTCAATTGACCAATTTGATCTTTGGATTGGTAATGGCGCACCCATTTTATGGCCACCAAATAGTCCCGATTTAACACCGTTGGACACGTTTTTATAGCCGTTCCTGAAGAAAAAAATTACTTCGGCAATAATGACAATCAATGGAAGTGGAGAATACTATTAATGATATAAAATCAACCAATATTAAAACCAAAATTCGGAACTAATCCTGTCAAAGCACAAAGAGTAATTATATTATAATGATTAGAAACAAATTTTGAAGCTTTAATTTTTGACTTGAATCAGAGCCACAATAATGCTATCAAAAATAGTCCAAACAACTGGAGACAACTATATGAACTATGTGTATTGAATGAAGGTGGTCATTTTGAGCAGTTTCTTAAGTTGATGTTATTCTTACCATACTACCATAGTTTTTTTTTACCATTTTTCATTGGTTAAGTAATTGTTGAGTATTCATTCTAAAATAATACTTTAAGTAGATTTTTTCTATATAAAGAATTTCGTAGGTATTTCACATATTTTTTTATTCTGTGTCATCATTTAAAAACTTCGAAACTCTGAAAATTGAAGAGACGCATCCACATACGCATTTATATTCGAAATCAGGAGGAAGTAGCCTATCAAAAAATATACAGGACAGGATGTTCCATCTGAAAAAATATAGTTGCATTCAATGTTGTTCACCCTATATATCTTCTCATTTACGTTATTATAACTCTAAAAATGAGCATTTTCAGTAAACGCACTCTGCCAATTGTAAAATGATGACACATTTTTGCAGGTGGTTCTTAAAATTTGAAACTCTGTGGTTCTCAGAATAAAAGAGCTAGACCAACATATTTTGCATATTAGGAATCAGGGGAAAAAGAGCTAGCGAAACATGGGAAAATATACAGGGTGTTCCATTCGAAAAAATGAAATTGACATCAATATATTGGCCACCCTGTATATATTTCAGTTTCTGGACTCAATCAAAAAACCTCAGTTGATTTCGTGATACTTTAATACGAAACATTTTTCTGTATCTCCTTTAATAACAAAGTTAAAGGAGGGGTCAAATTATAGTGAAAAACCCGGTACCTACATCAAATGGCAATAGGCCTCAACCATAGATATACTAACCTTACATGGACGAGGCCTGTCATTCAACACTTTCGGAGAATGTGATGCCAAGAGAGAGATAGAGCTAGAGGTGGCAAAAAGCCCGCAAATCCCATTTGAGAGCCAATCATAGAAATGGAAGCGGCGAAAGAGAGAGACTCGTGATGCCAAAAGAAAGATAGAGCTAGTGGTGGCAAGATTAATCGAATTAATTTAATTTTTTGAGAATAATTTGTTTTTTTGCTATTTTTCAGACGTGTTTCAAATTAGTTCATATTATATATCAGTATATATAGCAAAAAAACAAATTATTCTCAAAAAATTAAATTAATTCAATTAATCTTGCCACCACTAGCTCTATCTTTCTTTTGGCATCACGAGTCTCTCTCTTTCACCGCTTCCATTGGAGTTATAATTTCTATGGTCTCAACGCTATTCCAATCGTGTAGAAATTGAACTTACTCTACGAAATACTTTTTCAAATCTCCTACATTGGCTCCATTTGGATCGTCCCAGTTCCATTTACCTCTTGATGTTTCCGCGTTGTAGTTCAAATCGGAGCATATCGGAAGACAGTCACAATCCGCTGTTAGGTTTCCTTTCGAAGTTTGATTTCGATGGTATTGTTGTGGAAAATCAGATACTGCATAAGTCTCTGCGAAATATAATGGAATAAGTAAACCTATCTCTTACAAGATTCAAGATTTAATACAAAGCGACTTTGGTCACTGTTCTCTTGTTGAGCTGTTCGCGGTACTTACCACTGGCAGTCTGAAGGCAACTTCTTTTTCCAATAGGACAAATACTGGTGTTAGAATCTCCTGAAAAAGGTATAACAATGTACACTGCGCAAAAAAATTTAACGCACATTCTGAAAATCTCAATTTTAATGAAAGTTAACTCTACATTGACTTTATAACTTATTTTTTATGTTCTCTCGGAAAGGCTTAGAACGAAACAAGACACATTGAATGGAAGAAAAATTCAGGAATTCACCGAATCTTATGTGAAAGAAGAGAAATAAACAATTTCCAAAATACCGGAATGCTGATAAATGATTCAATACTTGGTATTTCCACCCCTCGCATTAATTACAGCTCGGCAACGACGGTTCATACTCAAAATGAGTGATCTTGAAATGTTCTGATCTAATCCTTATCAGATTTCTCTGAGTTAGATTCCTAAGTCATTAAGAGTAGCTGGATGATTTTCTGAACTTCTTAGCCTTCTATTGAGGTTGTCCCAAACCTGCTCAATCGGATTGAGATCTGGACTTCTTGCTGGCCATTTCATTCGAGAGATTTCAACCTCTTCAAAGTACTCCTGAACGATGCGCGCGCGATGGGGTCTGGCATTATCGTCCATAAAAATTAAATTTTCACCAATGGTATGGGGCAAATGCACTACATGCTCTTCAAGAATGTTCCCTATGTACCTATCAGCATTCTTAGCTCCGTTATCAACGACCACTAGGTCTGTGCGAGCAGTCAAAGATATTCCACCATATACCATAATCGATCCTCCACCGAAACAAGTAGTATTCAGGAAATGGCATTTCATGTGGACGTCTGTATACAAGGAAACGTCGATCACAATGGTAGAGGCAGAATCTAGACTCATCTGTGAAGAGAACTTTTTCCCAATCAGCCTCTTCCCAATTCTTATGGGAAAACCGGTCATGGACAAACAAGAGGTAACGGCTAAGGCTCCTAAAAATATTGTCAGTTTTAGCGATGTTTGGCCGTAATTCGGAAGAATTTTTGGCGTCATTTTGTTACTGTGGTGAAACATGGATCCATCACAACACACCAGAGACCAAGGGACAATCGAAAGAGTGGGTTGCTCGAGTTGAACGTGGACCAAAAAAGGCCATACAGTGTCTGTCAGCCAACAACGTCATGGCCACAGTTTTTTTTGGATGCACACGGTGTCATTCACATTGATTACTTCGAGAAAGTCGGCGAATATTATTCAAAGCTTTTGGACCGATCGACCTTGACTTGAAGCAAAAACGCCGACAATGCACACTTGTTTAGTCACGATGGCCAGAATCCAAATTTGAGATATATTCTCCAGATTTAGCCCCCTGCGACTATTATCTGTTTCCAAATCTAAAGAAATGGCTGGGTAGTAAGAGATTTGAGTCTAATGAAGAAGTCATTACCGAAACGAACGCATATTTTGAGAGCCTTGAGAAACCTCTTATTTGGAGGAAATAAAAAAATTAGAAACATGCTGGACTTAATGTATCGAGCTAAAAAGTAATTATGTAAAAAAATAAAATGTTTATTTACCGCAAAAAAATAGTCGCAGTTCCCCGCAGGAATAGTCTAGCTATAGCGACCGCAGTTGGAATAAAAATAACAATAATAATACTTACGGGGCATGTAGTAATGAACACATCCACATTCTTGAATCGTGTAGTTTGTCCAGCATTCTAGATTGCAGTTTGATTGGGTGTATATTTTAAAATATTTCAATTTTCTCTCCTTGCCAAAATAGCAATTCCTTTTGCTTGGCTCATAATCGCGTATTTTTGTTGTGGTTCCCATAAGCGTTGGCGTTACTTGGGCATACACAAGTTCATTAAGTCCCACAGGGAAAAATACTTGATTTGGTCGTGGAATTCTTGCAGGCATGTGGAGGGTTACCTAGAAAAAATTCTTCAACATAGTAAAATAGTAACACTGCATTGAAGCACGAAAGCAGAATGAACATACCGGTTATATTCCGTTTATAAATCAACTTGGTTGGTTGGTTGGAATTTTTTTGTTCCGTAAATATGATATTCTCGATTGGTTTCTGCGAAACAGTTTATTCACGGAACTCGGTTGAAGAATAAAGAGGTAATATTCAGCAACCGGAACAACCCAGGATATTCTTCGGTTTCGGTGGTTTGTTATGTTTTTGTCTTCTGGGATTTAGGTTTATCTGGACTTAAATCGTTTTGCTAGCTGTGGCATTTCATGTTCTGTCCTGTGATTTGTATTGCTGAATTAGACTGAATATTTTTTTTATGTCGTGTCGATTCATCTGATTGTTTTGTTTCATTAATTTGAAATTTTTGTCATTTGGTTCGATTTATTTCGAACTATTCGTTCCTTGTAAAACACTGCGCAAAAACATTAACATACATTTTGAAAATCTCATTTTTAATGAAAGTTAACTCTACATTGACTTTCTAACTTACTTTTTATGTTCTCTCGGGAAGGTTCTGAACGAAACAAGACACATTAAACGAAAGAAAAATTCAGCATTCCAACTAATTTTATGTGAAAGAAGAGATATAAACAATTTTCAAAATACTGGAATGCTCGTAAGTGATTCAATACTTGCAATTTCCACCCCTTGCGTTAATTACAGCTCGGCAACGACAGTTCATACTTAAAATGAGTGATCTTATAGAATGTTCTGATCTTATCCTTCCAGATTTCTCTGAGTTGGATTCCTAAGTCATTATATTATTAAGAGTATGTAGCTGGATAATTTTCTGAACTTCTCAGTTTTTTATTGAGGTTGTCCCAAACTGCTCAATCGGATTGAGATCTGGACTTCTTGCTGGCCATTCCATTCGAGAGACTTCAACTCTTCAAGGTACTCCTGAACGAGGCGCGCACGATGGGGTCTGTCATTATCGTGCATAAAAATGAAATTTTGAACAATGTATGAGGCAAATGGCACTACATGCTCTTCAAAAATTCCTTATATACCTATCAATATTCATTGCTCCGTTATCAATGACCACTAGGTGCTGTGCGAGCAGTCAAAAATAATCCACTCCATGCCATAATCGATCCTTCCCCGAAACCAGTAGTATTCAGGAAATTGAACTGAGCATATCTTTCATGTGGACGTCTGTATACAAGGGAACGTCGATCACAATGGTAGAGGCAGAATCTAAACTCATCCGTGAAAAGAACTCTTTTCCAATCAGCCTCTTCCCACTGTATATGCTCTCTCCCAAAATCCAAACGCGCCCTCGATGGGCTGGGGTAAGAGGTGGGCCTCGAGGCCTTAAATCTCTGAGGCAATTTCTTATTGACTCAGTGCTAATTTGCACCCCATGAGTTTGATCAAGCTGCTTTGAAGGAGGTGAGCGGCGTTGCAAACCGTTGTCTCAACGAAGAAACTCTCAAGTAACGTTTTTGAATGTCAGTTGTTACCCGTGGTCTACCCTGTCCTGGTCTTCGGACATTCATACCTGTCTCCCTGAATCGCTGCAACATTCTGGACACACTTGTATGGGAAACTCCAAACTTTTCTGTAACTCTTGTGATGTCTCGCAAAACTACCGCTTGCACATTCCTCTTGGTTCAAATTGCGTGTTTCGATTTGCATAGCGATCGAGTGTAGAAAATCGAACGAAAGGAAAACTATTGATCACTAGAATTGATCGAGAACTACTGATTTCAGAATGGAGCCAATAGGTACATTCAAAATCTGATAATCTCATTTTCTTTTATTCCTGCTGGGAAAAAACATCTGTATTGAAGAAAAACGTTCAAAGTGTATGTTGTATTAAAATATACCTATATTTTATTGATGCATTTTTTCTCATTAAAGAAAAAAAACTTTGTAGGTACTCTGTTTTTTCAATTGTTTTAGTGAGAATAATATCTGGTTGAATGAGAAAATTTTTTTTGTCTATCCAGATGATTCCTTCTTTTGTTGATTATCAATTTCATCTTCAAGTTCCAATGGACAGTTGAACCTAACCTAAATAGTCACACAGCAACCGAAATACGTTTTGTGAATAAAATTCAACCAAAACAACCAGCAGATGACGGCTATCAAAATATTATCGACCGGTCTGGTTGCAATCGGTTGATTTATGGATTATACCCCATATGGATATGTGTACGATGTCATGTTAGTACCACTGCGATGAAATAAAAATCTGTCAATTGGCAGTTGTAATTTGTCAATTTACACTTTCAATCTGTCAATTGGCACATTTGAATCTGTCAATTGACGGATTAATCTGTCAATTTCCACTTATTGATCTGTCGATTGAACGTTTTAATCTGTGATCTGAAGTTATCACTTCATTTGATTGATTTGTTGTGATCTTGACTCGACATTGGAAAAATAATTATGCCGCATGCCAAAAAAGTAACGCAACTTGCCAATAATTCTTCTACGAAGTATTATAAAGGAGAATCCTCGCATCCATCGATTTTTAATTTATGCTATGATTTTTTTAATGTAATAATTCTCATCCCTTACCCCACTATCGTATTTTTCCAATGTGAATATCTTATGGATTGTGAAAAAAATTTGAGGGTAATTTGATTACCTATTCAGCCATGTGGCCCAAAGTTTTTTATTGATGAATTTGGAAATAATTTATAATTGGTGATTGAAGAATACTGCAATCAGACCAGACCATTAATCTTCTACAATATAGATAATATTGGTCTTGGAAATATCTATCTACTATCAATCAACTATCAATCGCTGTCATTAATAAACTAGTTGATAAAATAACTTTAAGTAATATTCGCAAAGAACAATGTTGGTTGCCATAGCAGTTGTTAATATCACTAAAACATTTGTTTGTGTTGGACTAAATTTTTCATTCGTTCTGTTTCAATACAGAATAAGTGCTAGAATGAAATAAATCTTGAAGGATTAGTATAGTATCCCATTAAAAACTCACCCGCATTCCCTGTAAGGAGAAATCTCTACATGAATAATAAACATTCGATTTCTTCGTGAGTAGAACAACTACTAGGGAATTTTTGTTACCACTTCCAAGAACCCGCAACGGATAATCTTCTTGTGATGGGACATCATTGGGATATCCATCATCTACATCCCAGGTAGGATCAGGAAAATCGGTGGGAAAATATTCCATGCGGCTGAAAATAATGATTCTGCACTTCTTTCTAATGCTGGATTCACAATGGACGTATCCATAAAACTCCCGAAACGTAAACGAAAAACGCAAAGTTGAACCAATGCAAATCATATGGAACTGTTCATAATAGGCTCTGTAATTTTTACGTTTACGTTGACGTTATGGTAGTCCGTAATTCTAACGTTAATTATAGAAATTTGTTCACATTCTGTGATTTGCAGGTCTAACTCACCACGTCGTTTTTTTCTTCTTTTAGAATTTTGCTCTTCAATTTCTTTTTTTCAAAAATCGTCTCAATAAAAACAGACTTAATACTTCATACATTTTTAATTAATGACAACACTTCACAGTATCAATTGTCAAAAAATTCATAGAACACTTATTATAAAGGTACAGAAACATCTTCTTACTCTACAAAAACGTCTATAATTTGCTACTGCGCCCAAAGTCCATTCTGAACACATTTACCTTCACGGACAAAGTACGTTTACGTGTTCGTTATGGTTACGTCCATTGTGAATCAGCACTTAGTAATATTGCCATATACAGTAGAGACTCGATAATCTGAATCAATGCAAGGGATGATCCGGATTAATGAGGAATCCGGAATACCGCGTCTTACAATTTAGTGAAGATGCAATTTAAAAAAACGGTTAAAATAAATATAGCTTTATTATCGATACCATAAAACAAATATATTATTCGGAATAATTAGATATTTTACGTTTTCTACTGTAAGGGAAAAATGCTGAATTATGGAATAAACAACTGCATCGAATTGATCTATGCTCTAAATGCATTTGCTAATATTATCCCCGTCTTCGAGGATCGAAAAATATGTGCTAAAAGGCCTTTTCGGTATATCAGTTTTGTAATTTATATCATTATGATCCATATGCTGTATCAAAGCTGTATGGTTTGGATGTAGAAACATTTCATTCCATTACACTAATTAATTATTCTTGTCTGACTTTTTTTGTCTTATACCATTGTGCACTATTATATACCAAAAAAACGCCCGATCGTTGTCATATAAAGAAGCTTTTGCAGACCCATGTTTATATGGACTTTTTTTCTTGAAATTATACGTTGATTCATCCCCTTGAGTTGTGAGACCCTGTATAATATCCACTACGGATTTGAAATTTCCCGAAACTCGTCCAGGGATTTTGTTTCTGGACATCTTCTGACTTATATTTGAAGCTTGAACGAACATTACCTAAGAGGGGGCGCTTCAACCCTTCAAAATTGAATAAGGAAGAGAGGTTGAGTAATACTTCATTTGAAAGGTCTGGAAATCCTTTCCACAACGCTTCATGAAAATAGTGTAGCAGCCATTTTACGCGAGTAGCATACTATACTTTATCCACGACTACTGAATATATTCCTTGAAGTTTTAAAAATCTCTGCGACCGCGATATATTTTTGGGAAACTTTCAGATTTGGCTCTGCATTGAAAACGTTCACCCATATGCGTTACTTCTAAATACTGAAAATGTCCACCAAACGGAAATTTACGGGGTAGCTCGTCTTAGCTAGAACACCCTATGGTCTATACAGGGTTTACATAATAGTATGTCAGAACTTGTTGAGGTGAATCTATACATTTTATTTCAAGAAAAAAAGTTCATATAACCAAGGGTCCGTAAAAGCTTCTTAACTAGAATATACAGGGCGTTTTCTTTCCGGAACCATGTCCCCTTTTTCCCTCTCAAACTTTTTTGCGGTACGCCACTGATCAGCGTAAAATCAATTTTTGATATATTTGTTCAATTTAAAAGGTTTTTGATTGTCGTAATTTTTCGTATCTCTAACCGTTTTTGAGTAAAAAAATATTGAACGATTGTATGTTGATATTGAATAAGCTTAAGTTGAGTCTCAGAGGACGAGCTATAAAAATAGAGCAAACTTCGGGCAACAGAGTATTTCTATTATTTTTCTTATTCAGCGAACAAGAGATACAAAAAAATTACAGGAGGTGAAAAAGTTTCTAAATTGAACGAGGATATCAAAAATTCACTTTACGCTGACCGGTGGCGTACCGCAAAAAAGTTTGAGAGGGAAAAAGCAGACATGCTCCGGAAATGAAAACACCCTGTAGATTCTAGTTAAGATTTAGGACGTGCAATGATGGAGACTGATGAAAATAGCTCGCATTCCAAATTTGGAGCTTTTGCTGACCCATATTTTTCTTGAAATTATACCCTTAAGTTGTGACTTACTTTTATGTAACACCTTGTATTATGATATCGATATTCAAATTTCACCATCCAATAAGTTATAAAACTTCATGTTTTCAAACATTTCACTTACTTCAGATCTGCATAAATGTCCCGGACATTAAACATATTGAAGGAGTAACAGAGTCCCTCATCGGTTATGATTGGTTGTAGAATATTTTTACATGAAACTTCCACGTTCATGAATTTACAATGCGAATTATCGAGAGTCACACTTTTGCACTGGAAAAAAAATTATATGAATAATCAATATTTGAAGTCAGTTGAGACTGCTCCAAAGGACGAAATTTATTTCCAGCAAATCTCTGGATCGTAAAAATAGCATTCAAAAAAGACGAATCTCAAAAGCAACTTGAACACTCTGTATGATTCGGCTGGTTAACGAACTTGACCGCGGAATTTGGGAACTGAACTCACTCTGAAAGTCTCAAGCCTCTAGGACAATCCTTCGAAGGTTATCGTGCTCATGGTGTCGAAACCTATCGTTTGAGACTAATTTTGGCTCGAAATTTGAAATTTACAGACATTTGGGCAAAACGACATAGCACTCGTTTAAGTAAAACGGGCCCTTGAAAAAGAGAGTTGCAAATAATTTACACACGGCATTGAAATATTGTATCTTAGAAACAAAAGGATCACTTGGAATCAAAATGGTTAAGGGCCCACTCACTAAGAAGGAAGAATGTGCAGTTAAGTATCAGCACGTTTGCTGTAACGCAAACGTGTGCATTCATATTTCCCACACACATACACTTTTGCGTGTTGGTTTGGATGTGCGACAAGCGTGAGATGACGTCGAAAAAAGATCTGCTGTTAATGGCAGTGGCGTGTGTTGTTATTAAGGAAAAAATGTCCAAGGTATAAATATCGAACCCGACACTGTGTTGCTAAACATATGAAACGTGCAGAGACTTGTTGCCCATACACAGTCGTTTTGGTCATTCTTCCACGTACGGTGAAGAATGCACAAGCCACACGACGGAGATGATTGCGCATTCCAAATTTACGCCATACACACACAGTTTTAACTGTACCCCGTACAACGCGCATTCAAGTCTTCGCGCTTCCCTCTTAGTGATTGGGCCCTTTTATATACACTCACCTATCTAGAAATTCTGAATAATCATTCAACGGATCGTTATCTGTGGTATTCTCATAATTACTCGATTTACATAAAAGGGCCATGTTGTCGAAATATTCGCTCCTGTAAAAATATTATTATGCTTGCATTAGAATAAATAGTTTTCATACAAATATTTTTTAACAAATTTTCTAAATAAAAAAACACTTGATGTTCATTCTTAGCTCAGCCCCACACATGCCCTCATCTGCCGCTCCAAAATTGGCTGTTAAAACTGGGAAATTTGTTTTAACCAAAGCAGTTATGTCGAAAAATGGCTTTCGTGAAGATCGTGTTAAAAAATTAAAACTTTGACGTTGGTTCGACATTTCTGTAAGAGTTATTGGTACAAGTAAAGTCAATTTACAAGATCTGATTATTATAGCAGAGAATGAGCAGCTAGCTCAAAAGTTGATATGTCATTCGAAAGTACACTAGTGTGGAGAAAGCGTCTGCATAATTGTTAATATTTCATCGAAAAACCATTGGAAAAATGGGACTGATTCTGTTAAATTGAAAATCATGATATTCTTCTCCTTACCACGCCTGCAATAAGAGTGTGTTCTGCATACAGATTCTCTCATCTTGTTGCAAATTTATTGCTCTTTTCGATTATGTGGTCAATTCGGATGATACTACAAGGCAAACTGAATAATGATTTTTTTGGAGAAAAAAACTTGAAAAATTTTCGTGAAATCAAGAAATATTAAATTGAAGAATAACCGTCAACATTTCGACCATATGTTATATGACATTTTTTGTTGCTAATCTCTCGTATAAGTACCTCTTGCAGTTTGTGCACTTTGAAAGTAAACACCCTGTATATGAATCCTGCAAATAATTCCAATCACTTACTCAAGAGGTGGGACTAAATGACCCTGTCCAGCTTTTCTCATCCTCAAAACTTTCGAATAATTGACACATGACCGCGATATTTTCGATTCAGGACATATCGTCACAGCAGGAAATGGTACTTTGTGAATTGCAGTATCCTTTGTTGCTAGTGACACAAGAACTGGTGTTTCTATCCATTTCGTGCAAACTTCGTAAATCATATAGGTGCAGCCGCCTACGCAACATAAAAACACCAGAGTCCACCAGCATCTAGAAAATATTTTAATTGAATAAATATAATCAAGAATGAAACCAAAAACAGTTTGCATTTGAGATTCATTACTCTGCATACTCATGCACTGCCTATACTCGTAGGTAACTGACTTTTATTATTGAAATTTCATATCTTTTTGCATTGAGTTTAAAATATTCATTCTATCTATATTATAAATGATGATTTGTGGTACTGAATAAAATTATTCAAATAATGATCTCTGCATGGAATTGAGTGTGTATCAAAATATTCAAGGAAGCCTGAAGTGATGTTTTCCTTTTCTTGTTCATAAAGGGCTTTCCAATACTTGGTGTTATTTTGAAGAGCCCGCTATTTCGGTAGATGTCACGTTTGGAGCTGTCATTTTTTGACATTTGACAAGTAAAAATTACGCCATTAAAAATGGAACGATACACGCTTCGAGAACGCATTGAAAGTATTAAAGTTCACTATTAAAATGGTGAATATTTGGCAGAGACGGTTCGTAAAACTTGAACATTTTTGAGTCGTCGTGAAGCACCTTGTCGGACAGCAATAAAGAATTGGTGGAAAAAATTTGAGCTGTAGGGACGAGTTAGTGATGTGAAAAATAAAACCCGTGCACGTCCCTCAAGAACAGCCGAGAATGTTGCTGCTGTAGCCTAAAGTGTTGAAGAAAATCGAGGTTTGGCCATTCCTCGTCGTTCTTTGGAGTTAAGCATTCAACAAACGTCATTTCACCGTATTTGGCATAAATATTTGGGTCTTAATGCTTATAAAGTTCAGTTAACACAAGAACTCAAGCCGGCCGATCATCAACAACGTCGTGTCTTTGCTGATTGGGTCGTTGAAATGCATTAAAATGATCCGGAATTCCATCGAAAAATCATCTTGATTGATGAGGCCCATTTCCAGCTCGGTGGCTTCGTTAACAAGCAAAATTGTAGAATCTGGGGCTCGGAAAACCCAAGAGTGAGTGTTGAATAGCCTCAATATCCTCAACATGTGTGGTGCGGTTTATGATCCGGCGGAGTCATTGTACCTTACTTTTTCGAAAATGATGCTGGAGCAACAGTTACGGTGAAAATATTGCGCTATCGAGAGATGATTATTGATTTTTTATGGCCGAAATTGGATAGTATTGATATGGATAACGTTTACTTTCAACAAGACGGCGCTAAGTGCCACAAAAGCAAAGAAAGCATTGATCTTTTGCGGGAAAATTTTCCGTACCGTGTCATCTCTCGAAGAGGAGATCACCGAGATATTGTGATTGAACACCTTGCGACTTCTTCCTTTGGAGCCACGTGAAAGAACAGGTCTACGCCAATAGCCCAGGGGGGTGATTCTTGAATAATGTCGTATTCGCGATTCGACAATTGTCGACCAACTTCCCTGCTAAGTTGGTCGACATTTGTCGATTCGCGAACACGACATAATTCAAGAATCGACCCTCTGGGTCAATTCAAGACCTCAAAGATGAAATTCGTGAGGCTATCGAGGACATAGGGCAGCCACTTTGCAATTTGGTTATGGAAAATTTCATTAAAAGGATATGGTCCTGTAAGCGAGGTCGTGGTGGTCATTTGCCTGATGTTATTTTCCACTTTTAACGGCATAGCTTTTTCTTTATAATTAAATAAACATCCAATCATCTATATTGAAAAATTGCATTTTTCTTTGAATATGAAAATAACACCTCTTATTGGAAAACCCTTTATGTAGGTAATGAAACGATAATGAACATAATGCAAAGAATTTTTCTCAGGGTAGGATTTATTATTCGATTATCGTTTTTTTCTAGTCTGACCAAGCATACAACCAGTTTTTTCAATAGAAATTGGTTTGGTAACAAGAGACTTATGGAATGTTTGATTAAATTTTTGATCAATCTGATAATTCATGAAAATTTTATAAAATATTTGCTCATAAGATGCATGATTGATACATAAAAAACGCGATACCCAATGACCAATGGACATTTCGGCGGAACTATAGCTCGTTGTTCCCTTAAAGACAAAAGCATCAATAGGGTTAAAGAGTTGTCGTTCAGCCGACAAAGTTTTATTTTACGAATTCAAATCAATTGATAATGTAATCCATATTCATATGTGTGAATTCAACATGCACCTACAAACGGTTCAACGATTTCAATAAGAAATAATTCCTTCATCATCTTCCAAAAGAAGAAGATTCCTCAAAAACAAATATTGATCTCACCTCTCAAATAAGGAATTGTCATCTTTGGTCAAATACGAAAGTCCCTGTATACTCGAATTGTCACAATACTCTTTCAAATACGTTTTGATATGTTGAAAAGTTGTCTTTTTCTTAACACTTTTACATACACTCTCCACATTATTCCCTCTTATTTCTCCAAGTTCGACACTTTCTTGTACCATCATTTTCGAAATAAAATCACGAAATTTCCCACTGTTTCTGCTTCAATTGTTCCTGTAAAATTTTCCCGATTTCTAACGATAAGAATGGCATTCCTGCATAACCGTTTTACTATCACAATGTGAACGAAATTATATTGAAAACCCAATCGATTAATTTGATGTATTCAATTATTATCTTTGGTATTGTTTCACGTTTTCCCGTTGAGTGTCGATAATCGTTTGGATAACTCTTGTGTATTATTAGAATGCTTGAAACGAAGAATGTTTAAATTATAACATTCCCGATATTTCAGTGTGTTTATTTGAATATTTCAACCTCACTTTTCTTTTGTGGAGTGGTGTCATGATAATCTAAACGCATGCACGATTTTATAGTATTCTGAGGGTTCGTGAACAAGTTTGATTAATCGAGTTAATGAGTGGGAGGCATCGTTATGCTAATTTATTTTCCTACCTAGTTTATTTCAGTGATGAATTAACAGTTTTTACTTCCTTTTTGTACAGAATGACCAGAATTGGTGGTTCGTGAACTACAACTTTTCAGCCCTGAGAGACAGAGAAAAATTAAGAAAAGCCCTGAGCAGAAGCTTTCGAGCGCCTGTTCTTTGGTAGAGCAATAAGATGATTACCTCAGAATTGTATATGGAATTTAAGATTGATACCAAATTCAGTATATCAGTTCACATTCACAAAAGAAAGTTTACTCGAATAGATTATTCTTTTATGGAAATATAAAGATTTTTTTTTCAATATTCCAACTGAATTTTCTAAGGTTCTGTTAACATTATGACCACGAAATTCAGTATGAACATTCAGTATATCGATCTCCATTCAGAAAATAAATTTCACTCGAATCAAGTATCTTCTGTCTGTCTGTCTGTTACTCTTGACGCCTAACGGCTGATCGGATTTCGATGAAATTTGGTATGGTGATAGATGATAGCCTAGAAATAGTCATAGGCTATAAATAATCACGCCATCGTTCTTAGGCGGTAGGCAGTAGGCAGATAACTAATTGAGTTGGTGATTTTTAGTCGTTTTTGTTGGGACTTATGCTCTTTCTCGTCTAAACGGCTGAACAGATTTTGATGAAATATACTAAGGTAATAGATGGTTATCTAAAAACGGATATAAAATCAAAATGATTACGTCATTGTACTTAGGGGGTAGGAAGTAGGCAGAAAACTGAATTGAGTTAGTGAATTTTTTATTGTTTTGCTGGGAGTTTTGCTCTATCGTGCCTAAGCGCCTGAACGGATTTTGATGAAATTGAGTTAGTGATAGTAACCTAGAAAAGGATACGGGCTATTAATATTCATGCTATCGTACTTAAGACGTAGGCAGTAGGCAGAAAACTAATCAAGTTAGTGATTTTTAGTCGTTTGGTTTTAAAAGTTTACCTCCTTCACGCCTTAACGTCTGAACGGATTTTTAGATTTTATAAGACTTGGAAAGATAGGATCCTAGGCAAGGACACAAGGTACTCTTTACGGGGAAAAAAATACCTCATTCCCGCGGAAATCTAGCGTGATCGTGTCAAGAAGCACATGACGCCATAGCTACTGAAATGATTTTGATGTTTTTTTTAATTGAGTGTTACTAAGACTTCAAGTTAGTATTTGATCACTTTTCTAACTAAGCAGACGATGTTGCGGATGTCACACTGTCTAACATCGGGGATTGGCAGGTAGGTAGTTAGTGTTATTTTTAACCGATTTACATTATTTACTTTTTATATTAACTAAAGAATCATTCGGAACTATCCATTATGTAGCTAAGGTTGCTTTTGAACAAATTTTGCTGTGAAGTTGAGGACTGGAACACGATAGTGGGACATTATTACGGGGGAATTACAGCCGGGAGAAACAAAAAACTTATGCCGACGAAGTCGCGGGTAAAAGCTAGTGAAAATATAAAGATGCTCCTTTCAATATGACAATTGAATTTTCTGTGGTTCTGTTAACACTATGGCCACAAATTTTTTCCTGAAAATTCAGTTTACATTCACGAAAAAAATTCCACTCGATTCGGATATCCTGTCATGTTGATATCATAAAGATTTCTCTTTTCATTAATCCAATTGATTTTCTATGATTCTGTGAACACTATAGCCACTACATTTTAAATGAACATTCAGTATGTCGATCTCCATTCATGAATAAATTTCACTTGCATCGAATATCTTCTTATGGAAATAAAATTGAATTATCCATGTTCTGTTCACACTATGGTCACGAAATTTTGCATGAGGCTTGTTATGATCATCTTGCATTTGGTCGTTTTTCTGAGATATTGAGGAACAAAAATTTTGAATGGTCATATTTTATGGAACACCCTGTACGATTTGGCTGCTTAACGAACTTTACCGAGCCATTTGGGACCCAAACTAATCCTGAAAATCTCAAGTCTCTAGGACAATCTCTTCGAAACGGACAGAATTGAATTTGACCACGAATTCGTCAAATCCTATAGTTTGAGACCATTTCAGCTCAAAATTTGAAAATTACAGACATTTGGGCAAAACGATATAGCATTCGTTTAAGTAGAAGAAGCTCTCAAAAATGAATGCCACATAGCGCTTACATCACTCATGATTCCGTAGTATAATTGCATAGCTTTATCTTCTTTTGTTTTCGAGTTATAAACCGGAATTGACATGTGGGCAATTCCATCTTTTGTCATTATCTCCGTTTTTGTTTGCGCTATGAACTTAAAACGAAAACATACAGACACTTTTTTGATATTTCTTAAAAACTTTATAGGTTTTCACTCCCTCTCTGAAACAGAAATAATTAAAAAAAATTTCCGCCGACCTCGAAATGAAAGGTGATTTTAATGGTACTAAATTGATCATTAATGATCCATTTTAATGCTCAATTTTTTGACTATTTTAATGTGCAATCCCCATGGCAACCGTTCACAAATTATTCAGAAGCACTACGAGAAATTGCAAAACTCTACTGGAACATAGATACATAGAAATTTCATCATGTCATATGTAAGTCTTGTGCAAAATGGAAATGTATTTCAATCAAGAATTCATACAAAATTATACAGGGTGTACGGGAGAATGTGGAAATTCTCTCGTATTCAGAAAAAACATGAGCTTGATTAGTTTACCAAGGGTGGACTGGGTAGTACATTTCATTGCTTAAATTTTCAACACCCTGGAAGGAAAAGGAAAAGAAAAAAACAGATTTGCAAAACTCGAATATCAAGCTAAAGAAGGTACTCCTGATTATTGTCTACAATATGAACCGTTTTCGAGAAATTTCAACTGTTATGTTGAACTAACATATTTATGAATTAACAAACCTCGATTTATTGAGTGGATCGATCGGTGAGTGTATATATTCTTCAGAATTAAAAGCTAACATAATACAATACATACTACAATACTAGTCTGCGTATGATACCAGAGCTCAGGAAAAAACCTCAGTTGAAAAAACCCTGTCTCTCCGTTTTTACAAAATCGAAACATAGATGTCGAATGAAATGTCGATTTGCTGAAAACATAATTAAGTTGTAATGTAATGTAAGGACAGAAAATTATTTCATAACACAGAAAATTCGATTTATTCCATTACACAATTACTTACTAGAGCACACTTCTGAACTAGGTATAAACATTGTTTAAACAATGGTTTAAATATACTATCTACTCCTAAATTTATAATAATTAAATTTCTATATTATCAGGTCGATCTCAGGCAATAAATAAAAAAATTAATATAAGTGTCAATATAACAAAAAAGTTAGTTTGTTAAACTAAATGGAGAGATTAGATATACAGTGAATGAAGTACACAAACAACGAACAAAAAGTTTAATAGTTATGTTAGAAAAGCTTGATACTAATGAGGATACCCTCGGTTATAAAAAAATTGGTGAACAGAAATATTAATTCATTACAAATTCTAGTTAAAAAAGAATTTAATTCTTGATGTTTACCTACTAATTTCACTACTGTTATTATTTTCAGTAATATTTCGTACTGATTATATGGGTTAAACTGCATGATGAAATTGTTTCTAACCACAATATTTATCATAACAAATAATAATATCTCCTAAATTTAAATATTAAATACGTAAATATAAATAATAAGAAAAATATTAAATAAGAATAAGATTCCTTTAACCAATTCTGTGCTCTTGGCATGAGGTCAGGTCATAAAGCTTAAGAAAAATATTATAAAGAGGAAAGAAAATCATGTCTCATCGTTTCAATTCAATAATATATTCCAAATCGTTCTGATTATTACACGAATATTGAGAAAAACAAATTTATGGAACTGCATAGTGGAGAAAACGTGAAATGAAATTTATATTGTTGAAACCATTGACCTAAAATAAAAACATATGTGACGTTTATTTATCCATTTTCGAGCTCTTGTATTTCAAATACATAAAAACATTTATGTCCACTTTACTACATGCGGATCAAGGAATTTCACCCTATGTACAAGGAATCTTACCCTATATATTTACTCTCGTTTTCTTGTCATGTTAGTATTAGTTGATAAAATATTATGCAAAATATGTTTTCGTATTATATCTATAGAATAAAAAAACTTAAGCAGCTGGAAGTTCGAAAAAATTCGTTTTTGCTTCCTACTTGAATATATTTATTTGAAAAACATTTGACCTGTTACTTGGATATATTATGCATCAATGTTTATAAAACTGTTATTCAAAGAAATGAGATTTTTTTCATTTTGACTGCTATTTCGAGTTCTGTATTTTGACCCCTTTACAATTTATTATAACAGCACATTTTTCGTGTTCAGATCAACAATGAATATGTTTTTGTGTTGCCAGAAATTAATTATTTTTCATTTTTGTATTCTTGAAGTTGATATGAATTATCTAGTTGGCAGGTAATGGTCATTAGATGTTAAAGTTAGTTGCCTTAGGTTAAATCTCACCATTCCTGACTGTGATATTTGTGAATAAAGATAATTATTATTATTCTATATAACCAACATATATTCTTAATTATTCAATAAAAGATAGTGAGTCTTATGGACATATTCAAAGAAAGGATAAGACAAAAGGATCCTAGTTTGATCGTCTTTGCACAAAATACAATACAGTGATCATCATTTGTTCCCTGAAGAAACGAAATACTCCAATTTTTCTCAACAAACCTCATGATGTACCGGGTTTTTCACTATAATTTGACCCCCCTTTCAACTTTGTTACTAAAGGTGATACAAAAAATATTTCATATGAAAGATTCACGAAATCAACTGAGGTTTTCTGATATGAGTCCAGAACTGAAATATATATAGGGTGGCCGACATATTGATGGCAACTTGTTTTTCAAATGGAACACCCTGTATATTTTCCATGATTGGCTAGCTCTTTTTCCCCTGATTTCGAATATGTACATATGTTGGTCTATCTCTTTTATTCTGAGAACCACAGAGCTTCAAATTTTAAGAATCACCTGCCAAGATCTGTAATCATTTTACAAGTGCGTTTACTGAAAATGCCCATTTTTGTAGTTATAATAACGTCAATGGGAAGATATACAGAGTGAACAACATTGAATGCAACTATATTTTTTCAAATGGGACACCCTATCCTGTATATTCTTCTTTTTTTGATAGGCTATTTCCTCCTGATCTCGAATATAAATGCATATGTGGATGTATCTCTTCAATTTTCACAGTTTCAAAGCTTTGAAATGATGACACTGAATAAGAAAATATGTGAAATACCTACGAAATTCTTTAGATCCAAACAATCTACTTAAAAGTATTATTTAGAATGAATACTTAACAATTACTTAACCAATGGAAAATGATATACTATGGTAGTATGGTAAGAATAACAACTAAACAACTAAAGAAATTGCTCAAAATGACCACCTTCACATTATTATGGCTCTGATTCAAGTCAGAAATTTAAGCTTCAAAATTTGTTTCTAATCATTACAATATTATCATTATTCTTTGTGCGTTGACTGGATTAGTTCCTAATTAGGGGTTTCATATTGGTTGATTTAATATCATTAATATTATTCTCCACTTTCATTGTCACTATTGCTGAAGTCAGTGTTTTCTTTCAGGAACAGCTATAAAAACGTGTCCAACGGTGTTAAATCGAGACTATTTGGTGACCATAAAATGGTTGCGCCATTACCAATCCAAAGATCAAATTGGCCATTTAAATATTCACGAACTTCCAAAACGCTATGCCAGATGGATATTGAAATTTGAAACTCTGTGGTGCTCAGAATAAGAAAGATAGACCAACATATGTTACATATTCAAAATCAGTTGAAAAAGAGCTAATCAAATATGGAAAAATATACAGGTGTTCCATTTGAAAAAATGAAGTTGCCATCAATATGTTGGCCACCCTGTATATATGTTTCTGGACTCATATCAAAAAACCTCAGTTGATTTCGTGAAACTTTTATACGAAACATTTTTTTGTATCTCGTTCAGTAATAAAGTTAAAGGGGGGGTCAAATTATAGTGAAAAACCCGGTACCTTTCCAGTTTTTTCATTGTAAGAAATGAAAAATCGTTCAACAAAGCAGAATATGTCTCGGTAAAGAAATGCATTCTGAACGGATTCAATGAAAACCTCAGGATTTTCTCAGAATAGAGCGAATACATCGACACTCTTCAATCTTCATTGTCACCGTACCATCTTCCGAATAGACTTTGGTTTCCGGTAATCCTAAGGGTGCAGAAGTAGATTATTTCCATGAAGGACAAGATTGAGAATCCAGTAAAGAGTCCAAGTAATCCTCCAAAGTTGCTGAGAAAATCTGTTGGACCATAGAGCTCGTTCCTTTCAGTGGTGAAGATGTAATTTGAATCCAGATAGATTGTTATAAGTGAGTAGTCAAAACTGAAAAATGATGAGTATGTTGAAGAAATATATCGGGTGTCCCGAGGTGAGTGTCCTATTAGATTATTATGGAAACTATTGATGCTAAAGATTTCAAATTTTGTGAGTCGATATTTGGCCATGTAAGGTACATTTTTAAAATAATTTCACATTTCCAGTGTTGCCGGATGAACTACAATTTGGCAACAACTTTGTTATTTTAAATGGGACATCCGGTACTTTTATTTTTTTATGATACACCATAAAATATTCCTTTTTTATACCAATCTTTAACAGTTTTTATGTTACTAATTATTTTTCGAAATTTTAGATCGAATTGGCGTGTAACGAAAATGATTCTAGTTCTAGTTCGTTCCAATATATGAGATTTAAGTCAGAAATTCAGCAAGTCTTTAGAAATAGATATGATCTATGTCACTGCCCTTGAATTATAGTTGTCAGTTATACAGGATTTACGAAAAAATATAACTCGGAAGCCAGTTGAGATAGAGGCACGTGAATAGAAGAATTGTAGAGTGTGTACTGATTCCAAATATTCAAAAATATACTAGGTGTCTAATTTGATTTGTAAATTGGCAAATGATGATTTTTTTGGTCCATACTGTGCAACTGATAACTATAATTCAGAAGCATTGACATAGATCAGATCAATATCTAATGACTTGCTAAATTTCTGACTTCAATCTCAAATATTGAGTGAACTAGAGTCATTTCCTAACATGCCAATTCGATTTAAAATTTCGAAAAATAATTAATAACTCAAAAACCGTTCAACATAGGTAGGAAAAAGTAAGATTGAATAGATTTGATATTTTATGGGGTATCATAAAAAATAGAAATAGGTACCGGATGTCCCATTTAAAATAACAAAGTTGTTGCCAAATTGTCGTACATCCGGCAACACTGAAAAGAGATTTTTTAAATATACAGTACATGGCCAAATATCGATCCACAAAATTTGAAATCTTTACCATGAATAGTCTCCATAATAATCTAATAGGCCACTCACCTTGGTACACCCGAAATAATATGGTTAGGAAAATTTTGATAGATTGAGTCGATACTGGGCAGAAATCACCTAGTATTGTCACTATAAAATGAACACTTTTTCAGTTTTTCACCCCCTAGTACTCGTTGCAAAAATAAAACTTACGTCAAAATCATTAAAATCTAAAAAAATTTAAGAAATGTTTATTTCCTAATGATAATTGATGGTCAGCTTTTCATATGAACATTCTAAATACATTTCGTTTCGAGAAATGCATGTGGATCATATATTTCTGAGAGCTCGTTTTGCTTTAGCGAGTGCTATATAGGATTTCTACTTTTGAAGTGGACAAACTTCTACAGTTGATTATTCAAATGATTTGCAACAAAAAATGTGATATAACACATGGTCGAAATGTTGACGGTTATTCTTCTATTTAACATTACCTGTTTTCACGGAAAAATTTCTCTTTTTTTCTCTGAAGAGATCATTATTAATTTTTTCTTGAAACCTCATCAAATTTCACCACATATTTGCTATGAGCGAGTCTGTATGCAGAAAACACTCTTATTGCAGGCGTGGTATAATCATAATTAAGTTAACAAAATCAGTCCTATTTTCCAATGGTTTTTTCGATGGAAAATAATAAGTATGCACACACTTCAGTGTAGTGAAAAATACCTGAAAATACTTAACGCGTAAACAGAACCACAGAATTTAATTATTTTCTAGATTATCCATTTTTACTAATAATTCAAAATTTGTCAATTTGATCGAGCTAAAATTCGGCAGAAAATGTAAAAAACATCGTGATATTGAAAAAATTCCAATATTTCCACGAAAAACCTTCCATGGTAAACTTTCAAAAGAATTGTGAGATCAGAACCGAAGATTTTTTGTATTTTCAGTTATCGATTCTTTGCCTACGTATAACATCTTTTTCATTAACTTCGAGAGTATAATTCCGATCGTGCGGAGATTTTGCATTCATATATTCACTATCAATCTCAAGTCCTCTACAAAATTCTAAAATAATAGCCTTATGGCTCCACCAATAAACGAGCACTCAAAAGCATCTACTCAGGACTCTTCTCAAATTTTTGTTCGTGGTTCCCAAGAATGAAAGATTTTAATAGGATATTAAAATTTGAATCTTTTTTCCAATAAGAATAATAGCACAAATCTTTCAGTCTTCACGCCAGGGTTTCTTCCCATTTTGTCAAATTTAAACTTACTCATAACTCTCAGTGGAGTTTCCTTCGAATTTAGTTTCCCTCCAATTATAATCGGTAGTGGTAGCTGATCCCTTGTAGGTTATGTCGTTACAGGACCTCAAACAGCTGCATCTGGCCTCTTCTTCTTCTTCTTCTTCGTCTTCATCGAATGAATCTAGTTGTCTCTTCTTTCGGGAATTAACATTTTCCGTTTCATTTACCTCCGGGAATGTTAAATTCAACATAATATCCTCTTCCAACATTATTCTCGGTGTTGAAGATCTCATCAGTCCACCGTTCATCTTGGACTCCTTCAACTGTGATCTGAGTTTCATCAAATTATACTTTTCTGAAATTCAAAATTTTTATTTGGAAATTTTGATCCGGAAGAAACTGAACGCCTTATACATGGTGTTACATAATAGTATGTCAGTACTTAAAGGGATGAATCAAAGTATGATTTCAAGAAAAAAACTTCATATAAACAGGGAGCAACAGGGTGTTGAAATTCCAAAAAAAAATTGTTGTTTCTTCATAACTTCTTCAGTTTTTGAGATATTCCGTCCAAATTTGTAATGCGAGCTATTTCAAAATCTTCTCCTTTTTCCCCTCACAAACTTTTTACGTTACGCCACTGATCAGCATAAAATCAAATTTTGATCGGTCAGTTTGAAAACTTTTTTGGACCCTGTAATGTTTCGTACCTCTAACCATTTTTGAGTAAAAAATTATTAAACGATTGAATGCATTCGCATAATAAGCTTAAGTTGAGTCTAAGATGACGAGCTATCAAAATAAAAGCAAATTTTGGACAAACCTATCAAGTATTTTTATTATTTTTCTCATTTAGCAAATAACATACAATCGTTCAATAATATTTTACTCGAAAACGGTTAGAGATACGAAACAACACCCTGAAGCTCCGTAACGAAACTTTTACGGACCCATATTTTTACATAAACTTTTTTTCTTAAAATTACATGTAGATTCACCCGCTCAAATTGTGACATACTTTCATTTGACAACCTGTATAATATGTACAACCCAACCTGGATTGCTTTCACAGCACTATCTCTCACATACCTTAAAGACAAAAATAGTGTGGAAAAATAATAGTAAATGAAAATAAATTCAGGAAATTAGTTTCAATGAGAAAATTGCAATTGTTTTTAATACATGTGTACATCTTCTTTTGTTTTCTTGGCTGAAGATGATTCACTATTGAGAAAAATATTTCATGAAACTTTTCTGGAAAAAAATTAACAGTTGAAAGGACAAAATTCCATTTTTTTTAATTCTTGTTTTTCATCTCTATCTCTGTTACTTGGAAGGAAAAATTCTTTAAACATTTTACTGCTTTGTATGATTTCTATACAAGGTATCCCATGTACAGCCAACATCTCGACCCTCAGACAAGATAAAATTTCAAAAAAAAGTACTTGGAATACAAAATTTTGTTTCTGATAACCACCACCCGACAAAAAAACTAGCTCCGGATATTTTTCTAACTTTCACACACTTATACGTTATTATTTTTCCCTTCAAACGATTTCTTTTAAGAAGAAAAAATATTTGAACATAATTTTTTCTAATTTAACACTGAAGAAAGTCTATCAGTTTATAAGGGTTATAAATTGTGTGGCCATCCACTTGTTTTATTTTAACACCTTCTTTAATTTCATGGTTTTGATAATTGAGTTATTTTATTATGATTCAAGGTATCTTTTGTGTTGATTTTTTTGTTTATTGTCCTTATTGAATATCTTGGAATATCTGAAAAAATATTTCACCATGAATCGCAAAATGGTGAATGCGCCACAGCTACCAGATATATTTATTACCTACTCATTGAAGGAATGTTTCTACAAGTTTGCGCTTTCAACATTTTTTCCCGCACGCATTTTTCAATTCGAAGAAAGTCACATTGCCAACAGTGCGGAAAAATCCGTTTGCGTGCGGGAATGCGATAGCAGGGATTTTCCCGAACACTGAGGATTGATATCACGAATTTATGGTACCTTAGTCTGAAACAGTCAGTATAGAGGCTTCATTTGTTAGTCCAGTTCATTATAAAGACACTGTATATCTATTTGACCAATAGATGAACTAGATATATTCCGATTTGAAAAAATAGATTGTATTATTTTTCATGTGATAGAGGAATGTAGTGAGGTTGGGTCCCCTGAAATAAGATAAGCTGAACATATCTTTTACTTTTTCTGGATCTGTTTAAGGCTTTCGATTGTGTAGATCACCAAGCACCTTCGAAAAAAATTTGAAATTTTATAGTATTCGTCACAACCAACTTGAACTACTGCGTAGTTACCTAACAAAGGGAACGCAAAAAGTTACCGTTAGCACAGATGAAAGAGTTTACACGTCCAAAGAAGAAGTTACTAGGTTAAATGTAGTATTTTAGGTCCCCTTCTTCTTTTGTAAATCAATGATCTACCTCTGGCTATATCCACTTTAATCCAAATAATTGTTTTATTTGTAGACGACTTTTATTTGTAGACGACGCACTTATTGAAAAAATGACCTCGAAGCTTGCATCGAACAGACGAAAAAAGTCTTTGATCTGATAAATATTTGGTCAAAACGGGCTCCATCAAAATGTGAATAAAACTGAGTGCATCATGTTCAAAACTAATTGATATAGAAAAACTTTTCAAGAAGCAATAGATTTCAACGATACCACAGTTAAAATAGCACAGACCACTAAATTTTTTGAGTCTTTGTGGACAGTTAGTTGAATTGGTGCGAAAATATTAATCATCTGAGTAAAAAACTCAATCGGAGTCTATATGATAAGGGTGTTTTTTCGTCGAGTAGATAGGCAACTTTTAAGAACCATCTTTTTCTCAGTTTTGATTATACTCAGCTATGGAATCGTGATCTGGGGTAGTGGTTCTGATTGCAGTAAACTGATCGTTCTGCAGAAGTCTGCTTTAAGAGCTATGATTGGTGTAAAATATAGAGACTCATGCAGAGGGCATTTCAGACAGAATAGAATTCTCATTTTCTTTGGGTTGTTCATCGTGGAGGGCATTCTTTTTGTTATAACAAGACCACATTCTTTTTAAGATTTGAGAAATATAAATAACACAAGACGTACAATTCCCTTTCACTTTCCTAGAGTTAGAATGACACTAACTGAAAAGATTACCAAGTATACATAAAGTATAAGTAATAGTTTTTATAATAATCTACCCAAATATGTACTAGACATATTGACAGTTGATTTTAAGACATTCAAGAAAGATTAGACATTCAAGGTTAGATTGAACAGTAAATCAGGTTAGATTGAACAGTAAACCGATTGGTGCACTGAATCTCGCCTTTCCACAAAAACATTTTTCTGTAATGTATAATCTTGTTTTTATTTTTGTTGGAATAAAGACATTTATTATTATTATTATTATTATTATTATTATTATTATTATTATTATTTAACAGACTTGATTATAAAAATTGAACCATATACGATTTCAGAATTTATGAATTATTATTCTAATGTAGAATCTAGAACGTAATATTAATTTTTTTCTGTAATTGAAGGTTTCCTACATCTTTGGATTGTTTCTCAGGATTCAGCGAATAAAGGTTTTGTTATTGTTATCTAAACCAAGACTGGTACACAGCTACATGTGGCTAACATGCCCCTATCTTTTATTTGAATGTCGCCGAAGTAATAGGTCTAGTTTTTGCTTGAACGCATGAAAACTAGTTTTAGCGTATTTCGATATCATTTTTGTTATGTTTTCTTTGGTGTTTAGAAATTTTTCGACTAATCTATTGTGATAACTAGGCTCTTGAAGAGACAGTGTGAAATGAACGTTAAAATAATGATCTTCATAGGAATAATAATGAAATACAACCTCACATTTGAACCTCTGATGAAGCACAAAGCAGTGGCGAAAACTTAGGCATTTCAATGAAGAGAAAACCATAAATAAGGCCTTAATGACTCCTACACCCGAAAACCACCCAATATTACATGAAAATATCAGTTTTCCGCTAACCTCGAAATAAAAGGCGATTTTAGTGTGTGTGAAACTGAACATTAATGACCCATTTTAATGCTGAATTTCTGCTATTTTAATGTACAATCTTCATTGCAACCGTTCACGAAGTATTCAGAAGCACTACGAGAAATGTCAAAATTCTACTGGAACGTAGATAATAGAAATTTCATTATGTCAAATGTAAGTCTTGTGCAAAATGGAAATGTATTTCAATAAAGAATTCATACACAATTCATATTGAGATCTGAAAAATCTTGTAATCAACTCGGGTATTAATCGAGCGACTACCTACTGGTCTCGAAATATTAACGCGTGAGCGGAGCATTAGTTGGTGTCTTTAATAACCTAGGTGATTAAATAACTATTAATTCAAAATCGAACCTCAACTACCCCATCTTGCCCACCTTTCCCTAATACATACGCATAGTAAAAAGCACACATGGCTGCATTGTTATTCCACAAATAGGTGTTGAAGATTCTCCTAAAATCAAATAAATGAGAGTATTGTATTCTTTCATCAAATTTTCACTCACTTGGCATATGAAAAGGCACACATCCACATTCTCTCAGCGTGTAATTGGTTAAGCACTCAAAGTCACAGTTGACCTTGGAATATATTTTGAAAAATTGTAGATACTTTTCGCCTTCAAAGTAGCAGTCACGCTTTTTAGCATCGTACGTTTTCACTACGCTGGATGTCGTCATCATGTGAGGAGCCACTGAGATAGTGGTAGCTTTACCAAAAGGAGCCATATTGTATTCCAAGGTAGGCCGTGGTACCCTCGTAGGTAAGTGAAGGATTACCTGCGATCAAAATAAATTTATCATTTTGGTTAACCAATTGCATTCAAGGTATGGATTAAAATATATTCTGGGAGAATTCTGCATTCTTGAAGACTTTATAGGTTTTCACTCCCACTCTCTGAAACAGAAATATTTAAAAAATTTAATTAGATGAAGTGCTCCTGCGAGAATCTTTACACTTATTTGTCAGGAGCAAATTGCCTAACAGTAAAACTGAAAAAGGAATTAAATGAAAAGGATAATGTAACGTTTCGGTGTCTATATCAGACACCTTCTTCAGACAAACTTGTAAAATCTTCAGAATTGTGTGTTTTTTCATCTGCAATTTGATTGACATTGAAAGTTGTCAATATATAGAGATGTTGATTTATTTAATTTTGAAATTTCCTGGTATCATTTCTTTCTTCAATAAATCAATCCAAAGACGATCTATTCTAACAGAACAATTGGCTAAATTATCTACTTCATCTAACAAAATACATGTGGATTCCTTAATTTTCCTTTTATAATTATCAGGTTCCGTCATTAGGATCTTTGTGCTGTTCCAGTTCATCATATGATCTCCGGATCTCCGCTATTTGAACATACATGATCAGCGACTTGTGATCTTGTTATGTCTCTATTTTCGATGTTGTTCTTATGTTCCCGTTTTCTTATCTCCAAAGGTCTTGATGTCTCTCCTGTATAAGATTTTCCACATATACAGGAAATATTGTGAACGCAATTTTTTGATTTTTGTGTCTCATTCATGGTTTCGTTTTGGTTAGAATGGATCTCAAATCATGTTAAATTTGGAACCAATTATCTCTTTGATGGAGGAAACTTCATTATTTCTAATTCCAGGTGTAGATGAAATCAAAAAGGACCCATGTTTCATAATACAGTGTTCACATTTAATTGATGATTAGAATAAAAATTTAGATATCCATTAGTGTGTGTTTGTTTCCGAAATACACTTGTTTCAAAATGATCTATACATTTCTTATAAGAACATCTGGAAAAGAAATTTGATTATTGTGTTCTAATTCCATCGTGAATTTAATAGTTGGTTCCTTATTATTAATGTAATCAAAAAACTTATTCAATTCTTCTCTGTCGTGTTGACAAATTACAAAAATATCATTCTACATATCGCCACCAAGTCTATGGTTTCTATATATTTTTCTTCGAAATATTCCATAAATATATTGCTCATAATATGAGATAAAGGAGAACCCATGGCCAGTCTGAATTTCTGTTTATAGAAAACATTGTCTAATTGAAAATATGCAATAGGCAAACATCTAACATTTTTATTATATTATCAGCAGTTAATTTAGTATTATCATAAATAGTTCTTTCATCTAACAGTTTCTTCTCACTATATCAAGTGTTTTACTCACTGGAACGTTTGGAAATAAATTAACAACATCGAAGCTTACCAGAATGTCATTTTGATTCAATGTCAATCAAATTGCAAATAAAAAAAACCCACAATTCTGAAGATTTTACAAGTTTGTCTGAAGAAGGTGTCAGATATAGACGCAGAAACGTTATCCTTTTCATTTATTCCTTTTTCAGTTTAATTGTTAGGCAACAATTTTCCGAGACCAATTTGCTCCTGACAAATAAGTGTAAACATTTTTGCAGGAGCACTTCATCTAAATTAACAATTTTTCTAATTATTTCTGTTTCAGAGACTGGGAGTGAAAACCTGTAGAGTTTTTAAGAAATGCATTCAAGGGGTTTTGGTTATTTTTGGTTCAAAGTAATGACGTCATGAATCAACCTTTCGACGTCATTGATTTGAACCGCAAATGACCAGACTCAACAGTTGGTTTAAACTTCTGGTTATTAGAAAAGTAGGGTTGTACGCGGCAAATTTCAAAAGTTGTTGACCGACGAAGCATACTTGAAGAAGATATGTATTCCTGAGCTTAGCCAAGTTACGATTTATATTGAAAAAACTTCTTCAGCAATTCCAATTATCGGCTTGTTTTCATTAATTTAGAAATAAAAACTTATCTATTAAAATCTCTGAGTAAGGTTCGGAAATGAACGCATTCAAAAGCTTCTGATTTGTTAATACTATTTAAAATAAAATTGTCCGAAGTTCTTAAAGATTGCTCCTATTGTTTGAGTATAACAAAATATTCTTTCTTGACTTGGATAATGGAAAAAGCTTTGTGTTACAATTAATAGCTCTCGAAAGTGTGAAAAAATTATGAATTTGTATTTAAGTTGCCACAAAAAGTTTTATTGATAGCAAACTTATCGTTGAGATCGTCGGAAAAATCTTGCAATCAACTCGGTTATTAATCTAGCGACTAATGGTCTCGAACTATTAACGCGTGAGCGGAGCGAATATCTTGACCATTAGTCGCTGTCTTTAATAACCTAGTTCATTAAATAACTATTTCTTTTTCAATCTACTACCTTATATCCCTGTGCCGCACCAGTACACATATAATCGATATCTCTTTTTCTGTGCTTAAGTTTAATTTCTAATGAGTTAGCTGCTCCAGCTAGCAAAGCCCTTCTTGGAAATGTATTAAGTTCTGCATCGAGAGAATAACCGAATTGTGGAATCCAAGATGATTTAGGGTCCGATTCACTGGAGTTTCGATTCAATTCCCTGAAAAATAAAATTAATATTTCTTGTACCTGGGTTTTGGATTACTTCGATTTTAATGCATGAGATATATTCATTTTAATGATATCTGCTAGATAGCTATCAGTATATTTGTCCGAGTGGTACAATAAAGAAATATTTTTTCTTAAAGATTCAAAAATATTTTCCTGAATCCCTTCAATGGACCGGAAAGCGAAACGAAACGATTTGGAATTTGGATTCGAGGTGGAATGTCTTCAACGAAATTCGTTTTACAGGGAAGTTCGTTATGCAGACGTTCGCTATAGGGAAGTTCCACTGTACTACTGTTTAAATCTATGGGAGATGATTATTCTTCAGTAGGGTCCTGTAGAGGTTTTAGAAGAACAGAAGATTCAAAAAATTATCACTTGGAAGGCCAGACCTGGTTTAAAACACCCTCCTGGCCCGAGAGCAGGAATAAAGTACAGTAGATCTTCCCTATAACGAACGTCTGTATAACTAATTTCTCTTAGTAACGAATTACATACAAAACATTGCACCTTAAATCCAAATTCCATATAAAAACACCCTCTAAAATGAAGCAATTTCTCTCTATAACGAAATGTTCAAAGAACACCACTCTTTGAATGGATATTGGTAAGAAGGTATAAGGGTGGGGTTTTCCGAAATTTTTCCGGACGTAAGTAATAAATCCCGACCTTAAACTGAATCATTACAGTGGGCAGAGAGATCCTGTGTTTTAAATACACCCCTTGGCTATTTGGTTTCAATCTAACCAGTACGCTAATGTGAAAGTTGTGGGAAAATGTCGAAGAAGGAGTGCTTAAGTTTGAATGAAAAACTTAATTTATCAGTGAAGTCGACCGCGACATTTCCGACTATGGAAACAAAGTTTCTGTATAACGAAATTTTTTCATAACGACTTTTTTTTGCGGATTAAGCGCTTTTGTTATAGGGAAGTTCCACTGTATTTCGTATCTGGATATTGAAGTAAAAACACCCTCTAAAACGAAGTAATTCTCTCTATAATAAAATATTCTGAGAAGAAGAACATCACCCTTTGAATGGATATTGGTAAAAAGGTTTAAGTGTGGGTTTTTCCATAATTATGCCGAACGTAGGTGATAAATCCCGACCGTGAACTCATTACGCCCGGCGGATAGATCCTTCTGACACGTTGGAATCTGCTGGAAATGTTGATATTGACAGTGTTACTCTGAATGATTTCGTTAATGTCGATGTTAATATTGTAACATCTGAAAAGGACATTTTAAAAGTGTCAAATGCGGTGTTGGAGATCGCTACGATAAGAGTGATGATACCGACAGCCTTGATTAAGGGGGGCCAAAAACTCAGACAAAAATTACAAGTTATCCGCTCACAAAATTGTGGATAGATATGTATTGTTTACGTACCTGCAAAAAATGCTTATAATCTATTGCCAATGCATTGTATATACCTCGCCAAACTCTGCCTGACCTCATAAAAAAGTTTTCCATATCTCAGTCTACGGTTTAGATAACCATGTGTAATTTTATAACGAAATTTCGATAGAAAACATTGAGTTTATGAATATTCTGAACTTGAAATTACAAATTAGTTAAAAAATCAGATTGTCAGACCAAAAAACATTGCTTCTGTCTATAAAATCTATTGTTTTACGAGTGGAAATTTGCATTTAGAAAAAAGGTCAATGCAGCGGCAAATACAAAAAATATCGTGTAGATCGTAGTAGTTTTGGGAAATTATATATTTTTTTCATTCTTCTCTCGATTCAGCCATGAAAAAGTTGTGAATAGGACAGGTTGTAGTGGTATTTGAGTGAATTATAAAAGTACTAGAAGATGAATCATTGACATTTACATCAACAATACTTAAATCTACTTGAGATAGACATGAAGTTGGAGTATCAACTTCTACTATCAACATTGATTATCTCAGGAATTCCAGATAAAATATCTGCAATTTAATCGAAATAAAGTATCCTATATTTAATCTGTTTGACAATCATGTTCTGACCTATTCAACAATCTTTCGACTGTCTGAGGAAAATTGATTTCCTCTCTACTCAATTGACGACACTGTCTTGTATAGAATCAGTATAATCAGGATCATTTCGATACCTTGTAGTCTATGGGTCAGCGCCTATTTTTCGTAATGAATACTAACAGTCTGGATATTTGTAAGTAGCTTCATTTTGAAGAGACGCCCAACTTTTTCCTCTACGAAAATTCTCGATAGTGAGAGCTAATACAGTATGGAGGCCTCGAAAGTGTTAAATGGGTGAATGTTCAAATTTAATTACTAACAGCTACTTTATAAATTAAATTTGAAATAATTTTATTACAAATTGAAAACAATAATTGTCCTACAGAAATGATGATTGTATCAAAGTGTCCTCCACTCCCAACACATATCAACAACTAGGTCTTGAAAAAATATTACTTACCAGCTGATTTTTTCACTGTTGCTCAGCAAATATTTCCTTTATGAACTGGTCACATTGTCCCACAAATTGAGTGGTACGTTTTTCCAGTCCTACGCTCGGAAATTGGCAATTGTCGGTAATCATTTTTAATTGTGGGTTCTGTGATACAATTTCTGAGGTAGGATTGGAAGAACGTACCACTTAATTTGTAGGACAACGTGACCAGTTCATAAAAGAAATATTTGCTAAGCAACAGTGAAAAAATCAGCCGGTTAGTAATATTTTTTTTAGATCTAGTTGTTGATATATGTTGGGAGTAGAGGACACTGATAGAATCATCATCTTAAAATTGTTTCAAGATTTAATTTATGTTCAGTTGCTGTTAGTAATAAAGTATGAATATTTACCCATTTAACGCTTTTGACGCCTCCATACTGTAACAGCTCTCACTATCGATAATTTTCGTAAAGGAAAAAGTTGGGCGTCTAGTCAAAATGAAGCTACTCACAAATATACGCGCTGGCTCATGGACTATTGTTATTTACTTCAATATAAAAGAACACTAATTGTCAAATTAACTCACGTTGCATTCCTGAGAATGTCATCTGCTGACACCATATTGAATGAAAAACAGAGTCCATCTTCTGTGTAAATTGGTCGAAATGAATCATTGAAAGAAAGATCCATGTCCATGAATCGTGCAGAAATTTCTTGCCCAGATACGAATGGTGAACACTGAAAATGTCAATCTTTGTTAATACAGGCTGGTCCAACCCGAATTTAGAGCTATGGGGTGGAATAACGAAAAAAACGCTCGGACAGGTTAAAATTTTGTTAAAAGGGGGACAGATAAGGGTGTCCAAATGAGTTCGATATCACTACCCTTCTAGCCGCAACCCCCAATAGCTGTCACTTTTTAATAGGGCAAAGAGATCGAGAAGCACCTTGTTGGAGAGGCAATTCGCTTTCCTACATGAGTGTATTTTTTCAATTGCTTTATTTACGGAGTGACTCAGTATTTCATCAATAACTTTTACACGCTAAATTTGGATCTTTGAGATGGGAAAACACATTTACAGACGGGCCTATTAGTGTGTTGAAATGAGTTTGATATCACTAACCCTTTAACCGCTACCCCAACAGCAATTATTTCAATTTAAACGAAACCGCACGATTTACTGTGTAAAAAAATAACACTGATGCAGGAAATTGAATTGCCTTCCTAACAAGGTGCTGCTGGACCCCTTTTCCCTATTCAAAAGTGAAAGCTGTGAGGGGTTGCGACTAGAGGGGTAAAGATATCAAACTCATTTGAACACCCTTAATTGTCCCCCTTTCAACAAAATTTGACCTGTCTGAGCGTTTTTTCGTTATTCCATCCCAAACTCAAAATTCATGATGGACAGTTGTTATTGATGGAATACTGAGTCACTCTGTATAATAATAAGAGATGAAAAAAATACACTTATCCGGAAAATTGAATTGCCTTTCCAACAAGGTGCTGCTCGACCCCTTTTCCCTTTTCAGAAATGAGAGCTGTTAGTGGTTGCTGCTAGAGGGTAGTTATATCAATCTCATTTGAACACCCTTATTCTTAATAATTCTTAGGAGATAATAAATTAGATGACTAAAGAAGGAAAACTTACCTTCTTTATAGCCTCGAATATTTCATCTGAAATATTTTCTTCATCTAATAAGTCCATAAAACGTAGATTTTTTCTACAGAGAGGGATCAGATAGTGTATAAGATTTCTCCTGTAAGCAAGAAAAACAATGAGTGAAGACAAGTTGTTTCATAGAATGAGTCTTGATTTTTTCAATTAAGATAGATCTAATCGAAACAAACACAATTCCGCACAGTTTTTCATGTGTTTGGAGTGCAAAATTAAATCTTAGATAGTCAAAAAATTGTTTTGCAAATTCATGTTTGACTGTTTAAATGAAAAGAAACGAATGCAATGAACGTATATTGATTGCTATAATTCAAAAGATGAAGTTTAGGCTACGTGCCGTATACGAGTTTCCTCAATCACTCAGTGAATATAGCCATTATACGCGAGTAGAATGAAGGGTTTTCCGATAAGAGGTGTTATTTTGATATTAAAAGAAAATTACATTTTTCAATAGAAATGATCGGATGTTTATTTCATTATTAAGAAGAAGCAATGCCGTTAATAGTGGAAAATAACATCAGGAAATGACCACCACGACCACGCTTACAGAACCATATCCTTTTATTGAAATTTCTATAACCAAATCGCAAAGTGGCTGCCCTATGTCTTCGATAGCCTCACGAATTCCATCTTTGAGGTCTGGAATCGACGCTGGGCTATTGGCGTAGACCCCCAAAGGAAGAAGCCACAAGGTGTTAAATCACAAGATCTCGGTGGCCAATTGTGATCAATGGTTTCGTTGTTTGTGGGACTTGTTGAAAGTAAACCTTGTCCAGATCAATACTATCCAAACAGCAAACGTCAAGGATACAGAGGCTTTTCAACAATAACTGTTGGGTTTTCCGAGCCCCAGATGCGACAATTTTGCTTGTTGACGAAGCCACTGAATTTTCATGCATTTCAACTACCCAATCAGCAAAGACACTACGTTGTTGATGATCGGCCGGCTTGAGTTCTTGTGTAAACTGAACTTACCTAATAAGCCTTAAGATCCAGATCTTTATGCAAAATACGATGTAATGACGTTTGTGGAATGCCTTACGACGAGGAATGGACAAACCTGGGTTTTCTTCAATACTTTTGGCTACACCAGCAATATTCTTGGCTGTTCTCGAGCGACGTGCACAAGTTTCATTCTTAACATCACTAACTTGTCCCAACAGTTCGAATTTTTTCACCAATTTCTTTATTGCGGTCCGACGAGGTGCTTCACGACGACCCAAAATTTCAAAGTTTCATCATTTTCATTCAAGTGAATTTTAATAATATCAATTTGTTCTTGAAGCATGTGTCGTTCCATTTTTATCAACGGCGTAGTTTCTACTTGTCAAATGTCAAAAGAATGACAGCTTTAAACGAGATATCTACCGAAATAGCGGGTTATTCAAAATAACACCTCTTATTGGAAAACCCTTTAATATACTCCATCCAAGACTACTGAATAATTTTCTTGAAGTTTTCAACATTTGGCGGCCGTAGTATGTCCCTTTTATTGCCACTGTGAAAAAAGTCAAATTGACACATTTTTGGATGAACTAGTTATTGTTTATTTTGTAATAAAAGTTGATAATATTCAAATCAGATTTGGCCTTGTTTTGAAAAGGTATTTTCATCCATATTTGTTAGTTAGGGGACTGTAAGAAACTGATAAAATATCGGTGTATTATATTAGCTTTAATTCTATATTACAGCTGAATCCACGACGCATCTAACAGTAGTGAATTGTGACTCATTATTCTAGTGAATGATGGGTATTATTATGGTCTAGCATACGGACGTATAATTGGTAAATTGTAAAATTGTAGTGGAAATTTCAATTAAATTATCAAATTGTCAATTCAAGTATACCGATTTGTGTTTGTGATGTAAAAAATACCTCACTAAATTTTAGCAGTAAAACCCTTATATCACATATTATTATTTGAAAGAACTTACTGGTTTTCATCCAATTTCTTTATATTATGCCTGCCAAGGGTACCAACTGTGACATTTTTGATCAACTGAGCGTAATGCATACATTCCTTGGAAAATCTTATTGTAGGGCATATCGTAACAGCTGGAAACGGAACTAGGTAAATCGGTGTTTCCCTTGTAGTCAAGGAAACAATAACTGGACTTTGCTGCCATTTGTCATAGATGAGACATATTGCCCACGTACAACAGCCTATGATGCAAATGAAGACCAATATCCACCAGCACCTGTGAAATAAACTTCTGTGAAAAAGCAAGCTTTCATAAATTAAAATCATATCACTATGCGATATTCAACCAGGTATAGCCGGATTTCAATGGTAAATCTGCCCCCGCGGCCTTTTCGATTCATATTTTGGGGAATCGATTAGGCATTGAATGAAAATAATTCAGCCAACTTTCAGCTTTTTATCTGTAGTCATTTTGAGATTTTTTCAAAGAGCACTTTTTTTCGATTTTATCTTTTTTCTCTGGTGAAATCCAAAATTTTCGAATGGTGATTTTTTCTCTAGATTCTTTTCATTTAAAGGAATAGACGTATAATTTTTTCATGACTTTCAGCTGAAAATTCGATCCATATAAAATAAAATTAAAGTCATTTGTTTTTCGCTGTTTCTTCAGAAGTTTCCACCGCCATTTTTGGACATAAAATGTCTTCTTTGGTCCTTCATACCACGGAATTTTTCACGTTTTTGAAATTGGTGGAACATTTGGAAAAAAAAATAAAAACTGTTTGAATTTTGGGATTCAGTATATATCCATCAAATTTTGTTGCCATGGTATTCATATTGGCTCCCTTAACAATTTAAGTGAAAAAAATAATTGGCGATCTCTCTTAGTTTGGAAGATATGGGCCCCCAAAGTCCGAAACATATTTTACCTGAAAGTCACTTTCCTCACCACAAAAACACTGAATTACCGCTTTATTAAGTTTAAATCCTCTCTGGACATTTTACATGAAGATTTAGTTCAATTCATTTCGAATATATTCAACAATTATTGCAAAAACATCGAAAACATTCGAGGGGAAGCCCACCGTTCTTTATGGTAAGTTTGGCACTACCGCACAATCTTTCGGCAAGTGACATGGGAAATGATAGCCTAATTTACCTCTATATATTTGAAATAAAATGAATGAAATCTTCATGTTAAAATGTTCAGAGAGGCTTCAAATTTAATAAAGCGGTAATTCAGTGTTTTTTCAGTGAGAGAAGTGACTTTCAGGTGAAATATTTCTCGGACTTTGAGGGCCCCTGGCTTCCAAAGAAAGATCGCCAATTGTTTTTTCACTTATATCGTTTAGGGAGATAATATGAATAGAACGACAATTTCAAAAATGTGAAAAAAATCTAGGGTTTGGGGGACCAAAGAAGACATTCTATTTTTTTTCTAAAAATCGATTTTTCAGCTGAAATTCATAGAAAAATTATACGTATATGAAATCAAGAGAAAAAATCACCGTTCAAAAATTTTGGATTTCACAGAAGAAAAAATATAAAATCGAAAAAAACGTTTTTTACAAAAATCTCAAAAATGGCTTAAGATAAAAAGCTGAAAAGTTGGCTGAATTATTTTCATTCAATGCCTAATCGGTTTCCTCAATATGAATCGAAAAGGCAGGAGAGGCAGATTTACCATTGAAACCCGGCTATACCTACCCTTTGGCATTGATGCACTATTTGAAGTAGATATCATATTGAAATCCCACTTTCGATAGCAAACTGTCATATTTTATATGGACACTGGTTTCTATGTTTTTTTTATATTATGAGCTCCTGTTAGTTTGAAAAATCGTGAATAGATGAGTATTCATAAAGTCCCATTAGGAATCCAATTTGTGTACTAAAGGCATACGGCTGGCCGCAAACACGATAACCTCGAGAGGAGCAACTTGAAATTTTCAAGGCAGGCTTAGGATTTCAACAGGAAAGTTGTATTCACAAATGGGCTAAATGACACAATAGCTATACAGGGTGTCTACTTTTGAATAGGACAAACTTCGAGGGGTGATTATACAAGTGGTTTACAATAAAAAATGTCAAAATTTTGAGTTTTTTCTCTAAAATAGCCATGATATTATAACGGAGTGAGCAGCTAGCACAAAAGTGTATATGTCATTCGAAAATACACTAATTAAGGTATTTTTTACTGGAGAGGAAGAGTGTGCATAATTATTGATATTTCATCGAAAAAACCATTCGAAAAATAGGACTGGTTCTGTTAACTTCTGAATCGTGATATTCTTCTCTTTTACCACGCCTGCGATAAGAGCGTTTTCAGCACACAGACTCCATCATCTTGTAGCAAATTTATTGCACTTTCCGAATATGTGATCTAATTTGATGAGACTACAAGGAAAAGTGAATAATGATTATTTTAGAGAATTATTTCGTGAAATCAAGAAATGTTAAATTAAAGAATAACCGCCAACATTTCGACCATGTGTTATAGAACATTTTTTGCTGCAAATCACTTCTATAATCACCTCCTTAAATTTGTCAACTTCAAAAGTAGACACCTTGAATAGATATCAAAATTTTCTGTTTCCCTAGGAACACATAGCCGCGCAAATATGCTGAGCAACAATAATGAAAAATATGAGAATATAAAATATTGAGTTTTAATTGAAATGTCGAATGTTTTCAAATGAGCTTTCTATTATAATCTTCAGAATCTACACGACTACCTGAAATTATTTTCGGTCGTCATTGTCAAGGAACAAATTGAATATCTTATTTCAAAGAGTCGTAACTATCGACTGTGAAATATTTCATAAGCAAGATTTTCGAAGTTTCCACTCAATAATTTCTTGGAATGCAAGCAAATCCAATGCGCATATATGAAAACGCCGTGAAATTCGAAAATGGCGTTTTGGTAGGTTAAAATCAAATATTCATAAAAGCTCAGTTACAGCATTCCCAGTGTTATTTTTAGACCTCACAAGTATCGTGAAAATCCGATTGAACCGAAGCGTAAAAAAGATTTGCTTTCTGTGTTTTCTTTGTACATAACAAGGCACTATAATAAACTGCTGAGGAATTAAAATTGAAGAAACAATAGTATTGGTATTGAAATTGTATTCTTCATATTTTTTCTCTCACTAAGGGTATTTCAAATTGCGGTGTTTTTCCGGTGTTGTTCCGGGAGCAGATCAAGAAATTCTTGATAGAAGCTCCAAATGACTTTTTTCTGATGTATTAGGTGAAAATTTGCATATTACACTATTTTTAGTAGAATATGACATGACGTTTCATATTTCCCTTGGGAAATATGAGTGTGTTATGGCATATGGTAACTAAGGCTATATTGATCAATATTCATTCAATCAGAAAAAAAATTAGTTTTCGGTTATTTTATTGAATAATTGTGATAATAAACGTTACTATTATACTACTAAAGAGTACTCACTTTTCAAAAATGGTGCGATCCTGTCCAAAATACTGGAAACCATGAATGCTGGTATGATTGCAGTAGGATCTGAAGTGTGTCCTGATTTTTTGAAGTAAGGATAGTCTTTTGCTGGGTGTTTTTGAAGTAGCAGAGTTCGTTTTCTTACGAACCTTGGTGTTATCTACGTCATTTTTCATGCTTTTGCCTTTGTCTGGAAAACATGAATGATTTAGAACCTCAATTTGCATTTGCATTACATTATTTATCGATTAATAGGAGGAAATGAGATAAGTTGATATGAGTTGGAAGATAATTTCATACTTAGCAGCTGATTTTTTACGATCAGATGGAATTCATTCGAAAATCGGAATTTACAGGGAGACTATAAACAAGCGAGGGACTCTGGGAGATGATTCCTCGAAAAAAATAAGCAGGGTTAGTTCACATAAATTTTTTTCGAAATCGACCCCCCTTCCAAAATACAGCCTTTGAAAGACGATGACGAGTTGGCAGTTTTTCATTTTTTTACGGCTTCTTGAGAACACCGTCTCATGAAATCCCTTATGAGTTTCGTTCAAAAATTGTTTTCCAGGGATAGATTTTCGAAAAATAAAGTTTTCTTATAGTTTCCCATTCAATTCTCGAGAAACAAAATCTCCAGCAAAATTTCGATACAGTGGATACTTTTCTCGAAAAAAATAAAAAATTACAAGCAGTAATGATCACTGTTCATTCCAATTAATCGAATAAGTGTTCCATAGAATGCAAATCACAATGGGTTGTTATTTTCAAGCCCTAATAATAAAGTTATGGGATCAAAAGAAATTGTGTTAGTAACATCCACTTAATTAATCATATTATGTATAGTTTCATGACACTATGTTCTTAAGAAGCCGTAAAACATAAAAAAACTGTCAATTCGTCATCACCTTCCAAAGGCTCTATTTTGGAAGGAAAATCGATTTCGAAAAAAATTCATTTGAAACTACCCCTGCTTATTTTCATCAGGGAATCATCTCCTTAGGTCTCTCGCATTTCTTGACAGACACCCTGTATGTATTTTACGCAATTGACCCAGTCCTTGAGCCCTTTAGGTGTTTTCATTGATATTTTATTTTTGGATTTGTTCAAGATATTTATCTACACATTTTCATGAAAAACAAATCTAACATCAGTGTACGGATAACGAGTGTCTTCGAAACGAAGAGCTGAAATGAAAATCAACAGTACCTAATTACTTAAATGAGGCGTATCTCCTAACCAAATCTTGTTGAATATCTCGAAAAGTTAGAAATAAATATCGAAAAATTCGTTTTTGATCTTAAATTTGTCATCAATTAAAACAATGTAGCACGCTAAAATCAACTGAAATTTTCCTCTGTTGATGCTGATAAAAGTGTTTGCAACCATAGTACTCTAAATTATTTACGACTATAGTCTATCCAAATCCGAGAGGCCAGCGTAAACAAACTAGAAACGCGATTTGGTCGCTCTTATTGGTCGAAGCTTCAGGAACGCCACTTTCGACCAATAAGAGCGACCAAATCGCGTTTCTAGTTTGTTTACGCTGGCCTCTCGGATTTGGATAGACTATAGTTACATTTCTCATTGTAAACAACTAATTTTACAAAAACAATTTTTTTTCATATATCGATTGGAATATAATCTGGGAGGATACTGCATGTCTAGAAAATTTTTTATGTTTTCACTCACAGTCTCTGGAAGCGAATAATTAAAAAAATTCTAATTAAGATGAAATGCTCCTGCTTAAATTTTTGCACTATTTCTACAGGAACAAATTGATTCTGAAAAAATTCTTGCCTAACAGTAAAACTGAAAAAGGAACGTTTCGGTGTCTACATCAGACTCCTTCTTCAGACAAACTTGTAAAATCTTTGGAATTTTGTATTTCTTCGTTTGCAGTCTAAATTGACATTGAGTGTTGTCAACACATGGATATGTTGGTTTATTTAATTTTGAAATTTCCTGATGTCATTTCTTTCTTCAATAAATCAATCCAAATATTTGTTAGATGAAGTAGATAAGTTTGCTGATTGTTTATTGGAATAGATCGTATTTGGATTGATTTATTGAAGAAAGAAATGACATCAGGAAATTTCAAAATTAAATAAATCAATATCTTTATGCGTTGACAACTTGATTGCAAACGAGAAAATACACAATTCACAAGATTTAACGAGTTTGTCTGAAGAAGGAGTCTGGTATAGACACCGAAACGTTACATTATCCTTTTCATTTGTTTCCTTTTTTAGTTTTACTGTCAGGCAACAATTTTTCAAAACCAATGTTCTCTTGACAAATTAGTGCAAAAATTTAAGCAGGAGCATTTCTCTTTTTGATTATTTCTGTTTCAGAGACTTGAAGTGAAAACCTAAAAAATTTCTAGAAATTTGTTTTTCGCTTGAGCATATAACAATTTTTCAATTCAAAGAGATAAAAATTCGAAGTTTAATTTATAGTAACATCACATACCCGAATCTCCTTGTCAAGTTAAAAAAATGCTACAAGACTAAAGAGGTTATCACTTTCACTGTCGAAAAATACTCTTGTCTAGCTTGTGGTACTCACGAGATATAAGCGCAATGCCAGTTTTATCTTGGGAATCAGTAATGAAATTACCCCTCTTCCCAAGGGACGCCATATCACATGTCCAGGTCGAATTTATCTTTCGTAACTGTCGCTTCATGCTGTAAGACTGAATTTAAATTAAATATTGCGCACCGACACCACCTACTCCTCCCAGGTTTGAGTGATTTGAACAATGGTTATATCTGTGATATACAGAGTGTTTGACAACGACGGCAGGAAGGGGGAGTCAACAGGAAAGTGGGTCCCAAGACAGAGCAGTGCGAAGCCGTGTGCTTAGTGCTCGTGAAAGCACTGGAAGCACTTTGTGCTCGTAACTAGGTAGAACCAGTTCTTAGTGCTTGGTGCTTAGCGATGTTTTTTAAAAGGCTTAGGGCCGTATTCATAGTCATCTCTCAAGGTGATGGTGAGTGTGAGTGTAAGATCGCCCTTGAGTAGCTGTAGCCGTTTCTAAAGCATACTCATTTAATGGTTGCTAGCGCCTTCCCTCAAGTTGAGGCTGGCACTCCACTCACTGAGTATGCTTTATGAAACGGCTACAGCTACTCAAGGGTGATCGGACACTTACACTCACACTTACCCCCACTTGGAGGGAATACTATGAATACGGCCCACAGTGCTCAGTAATTCGAAAAAGTGCTCCCAAGCACTTTCAGGAATTGCCAAGAACTAAGCACCTTATGGACTTGTTGGAACATGATAATGACTTTCTTTCGATTGGAACAGATGAAGAACTAAAATACATCTTGATTTTTTTTCGGTCCATTTCGAAAACGATCTCGCTGTATGTTATGTACTTTCTGGAACAAGTCCCTATGTTCTCGTTATTTTGACAGGGATAGCAAATCATTATGATGTTAGGGCGAAATTTTTTAGAAATTCTATGAAGCAATGTGACCTTTGTTCAATATACGATTCAGGTATCTATAATCATGATTTCAAGGTTTTTGACGGGGATTATTGAAGTTACAGTCTGTTCACTGAATGAATGCAATATACCAGTAGAACTTCATTGATACCAGACAGCATTTTTTTCTAGCTTCTAGCTTGGCAAGATCTCATTGTTTCAGCATTCATTTTGAATGAAGTAACCCATAATAACCTAGTGTTACACATATGTAACGCAAATTTCCCTGGCAAATCTATTTAATTTCTCAGTAACTGTACCTATTAGCCGATAGATATCTATGCTCACACAATGTTTGTAGTCAACTGTAAAATAAATTGACAAGTGTGTTTCATTCAGCGCGTTTTTCGTATGCAACAAGTTGTTTTAAGATGTGTTACTTTCAATTACATAGAAAAATGGAATCACGTTCAGAGTAAGTATTATTTTTATAAAAACTACTCAAGATATAATTACCGAAGCAAGTTCAATGTATGCTATTGAGTATATGATTTAAATCAACCAAAGTTTGTCTGGAAAATTCACCACATTTTTGTTAATCCACTGCAAAAATTACTGTTACATATATGTAACGCTAGGATAAAGTGAAGGCATTTTCTGAAGATTTGTTCCGTAGTTTGTTTTTATGACGAAGATTATCGATACAATTTCCTCACGGAAAAATACGTTTATCTTCATGATTGTGGCTCTGAAATATGCCTAAAGTTTAAACCTTATTGTTTTATATATATTTTTTCGACCTAAATCAGGGCAAATACCCACGAATAAGCACTGCTGGTACCGAATTGCCATACGTTACAAAAAGTGGTGGTGGTTTCTTTTGTCATGGATGTTGGATATAAGTATACACAACGCAAGGTACCTTTACAACAAAGGAAATAATTCTGTAAAACAAATGGAGTTTCGCAGAGATATTGTGAAAACATATCTTTCAAGATATGGAACAGCAGGCAAAGGTGGTGGCAGCCCTTCGTCAGTATTATCTAGTAATACTGCATGCAGAATAAGCCAGAATATAAGATATGACAGAAACGATCATTTGATAACATACCAAATGGAAAGAAAAGACGCTGTGCACGAGTGATCTTGGTGATCGAATGTAATATCGCTTTCCATAGAAAATATGTTTGTGTAATTCAATAAAACTTTTCTCAGGAATTTTGACAATAGCTTTATTTTCTCAAACAATTTTCAATTAGCCGACGTTTCGAAGGCGAGTTCCTCCTTCTTCAAGGCTAAAAGACAAAAACGATATTCAACAAAACAATCACAAAGACAGCCTCTGATGTTTGTGTAATGTTATCAAATATTTGAACTCATATTCACCTAGCGTTACATATACGTAACACTATTTTTTCGAAAACCATACATTTTTCAACCAGAAAATGAGTTGTTTCTGTCTTGTATATCATAATAAAATGTTTTCATTGGATTCAAACATATTTTTTCTGAAAAATTGAAATTCAGGTTATTAAGGGTTAATGCTGGGTGCTCGTGTAAACAAATTACTTTCCAAAAGTGCTTAGTATTCGTGAGTGTTCCTCAAAAATCAGGGCTTAGGCTCGTATTCATAGTTCGGCCTTGAGGGCGAGTGAGAGTTTGTATCGCCCTTATGAATACTAGCCTTAAGGTGACCTCAACTCTCACTTACCCTCAAGGGCGAACTATGAATACGGCCCTAAGTGCTCGAAATTCCGGAGCACTTTTCAATAGGGCTTAGTGCTTTGTGCTCGAAGCACTTCCCTTCAGAGCTCGAACAGCCCTGTCCCAAGAACGCAAATGCAGCGTGCCAAAAAAGTAACGAAGGCTAGTCAATAATTCTTGTGAGAAAAATTATTAAGAAAAATCCTTGAGTCTGTAGATTTTCAATTTCAAAACAACTGATCCTTTGCTTTTTGAGTGCTCATTCTACTTGAACGAGTGCTATATCGTTTTGCCCAAATTCTGTCATTTTGAGCAGAAAATGGTCTCAAACTCCCTGATGTTGAATTCGTGGTTAAATTGAATTCTATCCGTAGGGCCGTCCGGTCATCCGTATGCACGATAACTTTCGAAGGGATTGTTCTAGCGACTTGAAAATTTGAAGATAAGTTCGGTTCCAAAATACCTCGGTTAAGTTCGTTAACCAGCCAAATGGTACCTGCGAGGCTGCGAGATGCTCATAGTAATCCTTATGCAAAATTTTATTTGCATAGTAACAACAAAACTATATAAGATTCAAATGGAATATTGAAAACAAGAATCTTTATATTTCCTTATCATCCAAATATCCGAGTTAAATTGAATTTGCGAATTGAGATTGACATGATGAATGTTCATGGACAAATTCAAGAGGATCGCATCAGAACTAGAATTTAATTTTATTAATTTCAATTTTTTCACATTACAATTTTTTAATAATTTGCAGAATATTATTTTGATCGTGCTGAGATATCGCATTTATATATTTACTATCAATCTCAAGTCTTATACAAAATTTTGAGGTAATAGCCTCATTGCTTAATCAATGAACTAAGGCTCAAAAGCACCTACTCAGGGCTTTCTGAAATTTTTTGAATTTGATATTGCTCACCCTAAATTACAAATGAGAATATACAGGGTGTTCCTTAATTGAACGTACAAACGAAAAGGGGAGATTCCCTAAGTGAGTTTAAGAAAAAAAAGTCCCATAAACATGGGGTCGCAAACGTTTCGTTTTCGAGATACAGAGTGTTGAAGTTTGAATTTTTTTCATGTTTTTTTCTCATAATATCTACACTGCACGAGATATTCAACTGAAATTTGGCAAAGATATTACATTTAAAAGTTCTCATCACGGGACCTAGCAATTCGATAGAAGATCTACAGGGTGATATTTTTTCTAGAACACTGCCACCTGTTCTTCTGCAGAACTTTTTTTGGTGGGCAACTGTTAATTTGAAACAACGTAAAAAGAAGCTTTGTTCTTATACTAAACTTCTTGGTCTCTTGTAGTTTTGTCGTATCTACCAACGATTTCGAGAAAATATGAACGATTCTCTCGAAATCCTCGTGAAAATCCAAATTATGATGGGACGGTCACTTTGTAAGCTGTGGTGAATGAATTCAGTGTCAGTTTTTATGGAAATTTTCTTGATCTGTAGCGATGATTCATAAAGATTCGATAAACTCGTATAATCAACACATGTTTTTGATTAAAACTTTAACACCCTGTATCTCGAAAACGAAACGTTTGCGACCCCATGTTTATGGGACTTTTTTTTCTTAAACTCACTTAAGGAATCTTCCCTTTTCGTTTGTACATTCAATTTAGGAACACCCTGTATAGGTTGTGATACATAAAATGAAAGGTAATTTGATTGCTTATACTGCGATGTTGCTAAAAGTAGAAGTTGTTGTGCCGTTTTCATTAAAAATTTAGGGAATAATTATCAATTTGTGATTAGAGAATACCACAATCAGACCAGTGTTCTTCTACTGATTATTACTAAGGGAAATTCAAAAATCCATGCATTTTGCCCAGTTCTATCCTCATCAACCCTCTAAATTTATTGCATAGAGAAAGTGGGTCATATGATACTTTTTGGCGAGGTCTTTGTATTTTTTACAGGCGTGCAGAAAATTTCCTGAAAGATTTTTTTTTAATTACTTAGTTTTTAGAGGTTTTCGGTATGTGCACTTTGTCATGGCGCATCACATCGAGACGATGGTACCTGATGAAATTTATCACCGAATGATATTCACCCATTACAGTTTTGTTCATACTCAACTTTCATCCCCATCACGTGAAGAATGAGAATGTGTGAAAAGAAATTGCGTTGTCTGAAATCTTCCTTTGAATTGAAACACTTAATCGAAAAGTTCCAAAAATTTGAAAATTTTTCACGTTTGGAGGATGAAAGAGCTTGAAAGTTGGCCGTGAACAAAACTGTAATGGTTGACTTTCATTCGGTGAAAAAATTTCATCAACTACCATGGTCTCAAAGTAAATGAGCCATGACAGAATGCACATACTGAAAACATCTCAGAACTAACTATGTTTCGGCACTCGTGTAAAGAAGATACGAAGACCTTGCCAAAAAAGTACCACATGACTAACTTTCCCTATTCAAAAAATTCAGAGAGCGGATGGGGATGGCACAGGGTACAACAAAATCCTTCAAAAATGCATACAAATTTGGTAAAAGTGAAATAGAAATTGACCTCTACCAGGAGGTAATCAAATTAAATTTCATTTGATGTAACACAATCCATCAGTGGCGCTGCCAGTATTTTGTTTTGGGGGGGGGGCTGAACTGAACAATTTTTGATGATTCAACAAATAACGAAAGTTGCAAAAAAAAAGAAGAAGAAAGAAATAACGAAGAAATTAATCTTTGGGGAGGGCTGCAGCCCCAAAGCCCCCCCCCCCCCCAGCCAGTGCAATCCATACATTCTTATTTAAAAAAAAGGTGTGCGGGATTGAAAGATTTCAAATTCGAAGCAGCATAAGAAGATATTCCATGAGTTTTCTGAATACACCCCTGAACTTCATTCATAGATGATAGATTCATATTGTCGTTGTATTTAAAAACGAACGAATTTACATAATCTGAGGTTGCTATCAATCATAACTCTTGGAAATAAAAAAATAAATATGTTAGCAAGAAGCTTACGAGAAAAATAACAGGTTGTAGGAAAAACAAAAAAAACAGAAGTATGCTCTGCTTGAGAACATTTGGATATGATTATGATATTTGGTGGCAGTGTCGTTCATTTGTTAGTTGGCCACATGTGGAGAGTACTGTAGTGCTGAAAGAGCTTCAGTTTGAATATGGGCATGGTCGATTTTACCTTCAATGGGGTCGATATTAACCCCTTGGTCGATATTACCCTATTTTTTTTCATTTTTTATGGACTGTTTTATGGAAAAATATACATATTTTGCCTTCATACTTGAAGAAGTAACCAAGTAATTTGTCTGTTTTGATCATATTAATACGAAGATTAGAGGGTGATATTTTGATTAGAACTTAAGTAGTCGATATTCCCCCACTCTCCCCTAATTCAAGCAATGAACAAACAAAAAACAAATTCTACGAAACAATTCAAGCCTTACTTGTGTTCTTCAATCGTGGTATAGGAGTTAATCATGAAACATAAGTAACTATAATTCACTGGAAAGTAGCTAAAACAACTAACTCTCCGAATTTTGCTTCCTTCGTCACAAATATATTAGTGCAACGTTCCTGACAAGTTTCTTGGCTCCTAGAACGATATCGAAATACACATTTAAATTGACAGGCAAACGTGTGGACCATAAAATACTTGGAAACACAATATGTGCACTATCCGTTACAAAAGTAATACTGAAATAATTGTCCAATCTGTTTTGCATCTCAACTATTTCCTTTGAAGTTTGTTTTGCTCATCAATCAAGTTAACAGCTTTGCATATAATTTGATTTTCTCGATCTTACGTGAAATTGCGATGGATTTTTGTCACAATTGAAGATTTTGAGGTATTTTTTAGAGTTGACTGGACTGGTTTTTCAGATTCTTGTTCCTATGCGACCAAAGGTGGTTGCCTTTTGAGTTTCGGCATCAGAAAATGAAAAAAATATATCAATGAACAAAAATCGTGTTTATTGTTGCATTATAATTATTATATTTTTCCACGACTATTGTGAAATCTGTCCATTGTAAATCTCTGTGCTCGGTCTTAATAATATCCATTAATCACAAGGGAATAATGAGGTTATAATTCACTGCTAGCAGATGCTTCATATATTCAGCTTTGATATAATATTCTTTAAATTGGTATTTCTTCAGTATTCTGAAGTACTCCAACTAATAAATATGGGCATACCCTGTCATTCGAGGGCCAAATCTACTTTCATTTATCAATTAAAGCTTTTTTCATTAAAAAATATAGAATGACCAGTTCTCCAAAAATTTCTCATGTGTCAACTTGACTTTTTACAATGTTAAAAATTTAAAATTCTCAAGAAATATATTCAGTAGTCTTGGATAAAGTATAGTATGCTACTCGCGTATAATGGCTGTTATTCACTGGTGATTTGGGTACTCGCCTACTGCTCGTGACCTAAACTTCACCTCGCGAATAATAGCTATCATTATACCTACGCTCTTTGCATAATATAATATTATACTATTATTTATGACAACATATTGAAAAAACCTCATCCTTCGAACACTGAAAATGATTTATCTAATTTTATTGAAATTTGTGTTTGTTCATTTATTCGAATAAAACTATTGTATCTACCTATCATATATTATTGTTTTTTAATAAACATAATTATTATTAGAATATTAGATCATTATTAAATAATCCTGTATAACAGGAATTCTAGGACACAAATTATATACTTTCAACTGCTAGATGAAAAACTGCAAACCAGATACAAGGAAGAAAGCGTCACAAGAGCAAACCATGGTAACTTAGGAGCTGCTGTGTTGCAAAAATCACTGTCTCTACATGTTTGACAGTTGAGAAGTTGACGATCGTATCTCTTTGACAGAGCGACGCAGATATCTTCATTTCTGCAATTCCTGAATATGATGGTATCGTTGCCATCTGAAATAAGTATGATACGTATTTACAAAATTCCAAACATATTATGTTGATGTTGTTGCAAAAATGGGAAATTGAATTAAAATGACTATGATGGTATAAAGGAAAAATGCACAGTAGGGGAAAGTGGGGCAGATTCATACACGGGGTACTTCATACATTAGTTATCTGTTGTTAGGCGCACATCAAAGGAACGACTTGAACATGTATAAGTAGCTTATCTATGTGTGTGATGGCTCACTAAGTTTGAAGACAGTTGATGTCAAACGCTCCAAGAGGTGACACGTTTAATTATTCGGCTTCGCAAAAATAATTTTCAAACCTCACTTTGAACTCATTTTTATCGATAGAAGCTGTTTTTTAGATTATTCAGTACTATTTCCTGAAAGATAATGGGGTCAAATTTGTGAATTGAGATGAGAATATTGATAAATATGTTTGTTTTTTGTTTAAGAATATTTTTAGTTAATTTTCTCATGATGGGATAGGTTCATACCGAGGTTCATACAGTCGTAAGCTGTAATTTTTTTTGGAACAGAATTGATATCACAATCTTGTTTTATAGAAGAAATATGGTCAGCAACTACAAAAAAAGGGAACTAGGAGTGGGGTACATTCATACATTTTAAATTTTTTTTAACGTTTACAGAAAGTGGCACAAGGGTATTCATGAAAATCACATATTTCTGATATATGGTCAGATAGTGAGACTATTAGTTTTTTATGAATTCATATAGACATCAATATCAGAAAAAATTCTATAGGACAAATAAGAAAACTGTATGAAGCTGCCTCATCTTCCCCTACCTGTTATATGGAATCAGAGACCCAGATGTGAATTCTCATCTTCCATAAAATTCGATTCATTCAACATTCTAATTCGATATATTTTCATAATAAATATAAAAAACAAAGAATAACCTTTAGCAAGTGCTTTTGAGCCCTCGTTCATTGGTGGATCAATAGGACTATTACCTCAAAGTTTTGTATAGCGCTCGAAATTGATACTGAATATATGACTGCATTGACTTCGTCAATTTACATCTTCAAACTCATGTTTTTCATGGGAATTATAGAATTTTTTTCCGATATTACGATAGACTTTTCTACGGCTGTATTTACGCAACTCGCAAAATTTTTTGGGTACTGATTTCAATTGTCACTGAACATTTTTCGCTGATCAGTAATTCTGATTTGTCAAGAAAATTGATTATTTATAGAAAAATTGAATTTAATCATTTTGATTATGCAGTCCCCTTGAACTTTTGCATGAAAATTTGGTATAAAAGGATTCAATTTCGAAATAAATTTCTCTAAAATAAGATTTTTTGTTGTAGAATTATAAGAATTTTTTTCAATATCCAAATTTTTTATGTTGATACTATGACCATAAATATTGTATGCTGCTTCGCATCTTTCTTGTGGCCGTAAATTTTGATTTCAACCGGTTCAGTTCTGTCTGAGATATTGAGGAAAAAAATTTTAAATAGCTATAGTTTATGAAGCGTCCTGTACGATTTTTCTGGTTAACGAACTTCACCGCTGTATTTAGGAACCCGAACCTATCCTGAAAATTTCAAGTCTCAACCATTTTGAGAGAAAAATCATAGCCAATCAAGTTGATACTCACCTGCTATCAAATATTTTGCACATATTGAATCGTTTTCCAAGCACTCTTGATATGAAATTCGTTGTGAGTGTTCGGTTATTTTTTCACAAGCTGCATTATGGCCTACATTAGCTGAACAGGAGTAACAGAGAAGGCATGATCCTGTAAAAATTCAAATTATTATATTTCATTTCTTTATTTCTTAATTTAACCGAATAATATTGAATGATTTTGTTGGACCACCAAATTCTATAATGAACAGAACTTTTTCGAATCCACAACTTCAATATTCAACATTTGAATGAAATTAAGACAATAAAGCCATTAGATCATTCAAAACGTCGTTCCTTTGTTAATTTCACCAATGAACAAGCTGCATCTTTGAAAATGCTGCTATCGTATGATAATCAAATTTTTGCGGCATAAATATATACACGGTGTCTACTTTTGAAGTGGACAAACTTCGAGAGAGTGATTTGCAACAAAAAATGTCTTATAACACATGGTCGAAATGATGACGGTTATTCTTCAATTTAACATTTCTTGATTTCACGAAAAATGTCAAGTTTTTTCTCTAAAATGAACATTATTCAGTTTCTTTGTAGTCTCATCAAATTTGACTATATATTCGGAAAAGGCAATGAATTTGCTACAAGATGAGAGAATCTATGTGCAGGAAATCTTACTGTAGGCGTGGTAAGGAGACGATTCTATTTTTCCTATGGTTTTTTCGATGAAATATCAATAATTATGCACACGATTCCTTTTCGGTAAAAAACTACCTCATTTAGTGTTCTTTCGACATATCAACTTTTGTGCTAGCTGATCATTCTCTGCTATAATACCATGGCTAACATGATAACAACGGAAAAGTCCAAAAATTTCGAACCTAAATGTGCTCTATGTCGAAGCTCTTCGTGATCTAATTTCAATAGGGGCGTTCGGCATTGACCTCCGCGAGCGGACGGATTTTTTTGTCACGTGACCACAGATCGTACAGATAAATCTGAAATATCTGGGAATAAACGAACGGTACAGAGCATCTGCCACAGAACATACTGCTCTGTTCTACTTTTATAGATTATGAGATTTCAAAGATCACTATTTTGGAAAATATGCTCATCTTTTAACGATACTTTCACCCTTTTAGTAGCTCTTCCATAAAATCTCAATTAAATAATTAAGTGCAAAGGCACTGAATGCAAAAGAAACGAGTAATGCAATATACCCTTCTGGTCGTTCAATACAGCGATAGTTGTACCGAAAGATCCTGATCAATTAATTGATCAATTACACGAAAAAAAAACGGAAAAGCAATATCTCCTCCTGCCCATTTATAACTACGATAGCTATATTGAAAAATTTTAATGAATTAAGTGAGTTTTAATTGAATAAATGAAAACAGAAGAATAAAACTGTTAGAATTTTTCAATCTATCGGTTGTCGGATCAGGAAACTCAACATAAATAAAAAAAAATATAAAAAACATAAAACTCTATGGATAAAATCGCTTTGCTCCGTCGAAATAGACCGAGCGAAAAGATCGACGTCCGATTGCTCAGATTTTTATGACGAACGGTACAGATTTGTATTCCCCTCAATCCGGATGTAATAAACGAACGGTTTAGATCGATCCGACACGTCCGATGTCGATGCCGAACGCCCCTAATGTAGTTTTATGAAAATTATCAATTCATATTGAATCGAAATAATAACGGAGAAATGGACCTCCTGCTTCAATATATTTGACACGTCATTTTCGTACTGAATCTACAACTGTACAAAGCTCATAGCCTTTCTGACGAATTTCTTCAGAACACAATTTTATTCTGTTGATGAGATTCTTTCGAGTATGAAAGCGAATTAGATATACTTTCTCTTTCAAAGTATTCTAGACATAAAACTTCAAATGCGTAAGATCGTGGCCATCTGACCGTATCTTCCAATCCATTGTATCGCAATATATTAATTAAATAGATCTTGACATTACTATCCTATGGCCCCCACTCTCCTGAATTATTCTGGTACCAACTCAAAAATGTAAGTCTAGTCTCAGATAACAAATGAATTGATAATGTCCATAAAATTACACTAAGATTCAATAACAAAGAGCTTCAACATAGAGCAAATTTAGGTTCGGAATTAGATCATATCGTTCGACACCGTTGGAAAATTGTCTTTGGGGTTATGTGGAAAGACAGTTCTGAAAGAGTGATTGACAGTCGATTCCTGAACTAGAGGATGAAATTATTATGTCAAAATGTCATTGAAAATTAGAACAAAAGAGTGGACTTCTGTAGAACCTCAAAAGGGACCATTTGGCAAATATTATTTTTTGTACACGAGTGTTAAAATGATACTTCGATTGAGTAATAAAAAGTTTTTAGAATTGAATGCAAATTATGTCTATTACTCATTCCTTAAAAAACGCTTCAATTGAAACACCCTTCACAATCTTACCTGTTCGAAAATAACACAGAAAAATAATACCATAAAACATCCATTCCTTTCGATCCATCTTATTCACAACGCACGATTAATCTTCTTCCAGTTCTATTTTAGATGACCAAACAAATTCCACTGAATATTCGACTGTTTTCAAGCACTTGTGCAAGCGTTCCGTATAGTTGTTCAAAATAGAATAAAAATATGCAGTTACTTCAGAGAAGGATGAATGATTTCCGATAAAATCTTCCATGGCATCTACAATTAATTAATTACTTTATGAACTAGGTACACATCTGGAATTATTAATGAAAAATATTGGCTTTGGAAAATTAGATCAAGAGTAAATATTGCCGAGTTTCCTGTGACCTTGATTTGAGAATTCAATTATGTCAATGTTTACATACCACTCCTTGTTTTCCATGTTCATTCAGCTATTCGGAATCGCATAATATGTAGTGAGATAGAAAAACAAATCTGTTTGAATTATTTAATACATTTGCGTGCTAACTAAATATATCAGGCATACGATGCAATGCAAAGAAAATGCATCAGAGAGAATCATAATATACAGGCTGACCCACAGTCGATGATACCCTAGATGTTCACGGAGAACACGAAGTACGAAAATTTGGGTTTGGGGGGGCAGCCCCCCCCCCACGATGTACCTCTGGCCCCTCTGAAAATTTCTAACCAAAAACTACGTATAGGTATCACAAAAAAACTTCTACTACATAGAATAATCTCATTACATTTTCTACAGAATTATTGATATTGTGAAAGGGTTCATGAACAAAAGGTTCTCATCAGAAAGTATGGTGCTTGCCAATTCAGTGGATGATTTTTTTCAATTAGATTTTGAAGGTTCGGGAGAATTCATTGAGCAATACCGTGGAATTTTGAATATAAGCACTTCTGCCTTAAGGGCAGAAATCATAGAAAGATTCGCCCAGACAGTACAAGGGAGCCAGAATTTGCATTGCCTCTGATAGTCAGATGGCACTGAGGCAGCTTATGGCCGTTGATTGTAGATCAAGGACCATTTGGAGCGGCAAACAGTCCCTCAAAACACTGGCGGAGTACAACAAGCTAGTTTTAGCTTGGGTACCTGCCCACCAGAACATTGAGGGAAATGAGAGAGCTGATGCCCTTGCAAAAAGAGGAGCAAACGCACCCTTGCCCCGGACCCGTGCCCTCCTGTTGGGTATCACCTACACTGATTAGGGCAGAGGTCGGTGTTTGGGAAAAAAGGGAGAAACACTCTTACTGGATGAACACATCCGGTCAAAGACAAGTAAAGAGACTAATCGAACCTTCCAAAGAGAAGGCTCAACAAGCTCTATCAAAAAACGATAGTTAAGGCTGCTAATCGGCCTTCTCACAGGGCATTGTCCCGTGAGATATCACCTACACAAGATCGGTAAAGAAAACTCCGACATTTGTAGGTTATGTGAATCGGCCACTGAAACAACCGAGCACATACTATGCCAATGCACTGCGCTGGCGCAAACCAGACTTGCTCTACTAGGTGGCGCGTTATTTACGCCAGCCGACATAAGAGCGAAGTCTCCTAAGGAAGTAACCAGCTTTGCTAAGGAGGTTAGATTCCTGGGAAAAACGTAGTTTTAGTATGGTAACGCACAAAAGACCTTATTGGTCGCAGTGCAGAAGGGTAATCAACGTGCCGATCGACCACTATCTAATCTAATCTAATCTAAGGGCAGAAATGACCGTTCTAAGAAATTGTATTAGCCAGTGCAAGCAAACTGTCAATAATAATTCTGTCAAAAAACAATTAACAGAATCAGAAAACATATATCCAAAAACTTACCAACTCTTAGAGCTATTTTGCCTATTTCAAGTGCTACATGCGAGAGGTCCTGTTCTGCCAAGAGAAGAATTTTTAATTGCATGAGAATGACTATGAATCCAGACAGACATTCAAATTTGGCTTCATTGTTCATTTAAAAAGATGTTTATGTGGACTTGAACAGTTTGTAGAAAATTATCGTGTAGATAATTATATATTATATTATATCAGTTATTTTAATATTAATCGTTATGATTTTAAGTTCATCAAATATATTGAAATATTAAAAATTTCTAGTCACTATCTTAGCGCATTTTGTACCTCGCACCGCACTGAAAAATATATACCAGGGGTTTCGGCCCCCCCTGGAAACTGATACTAGATACGAGAATTTTCGTGTTCACGGACAGACGGCCCCACGGACAGAATTGAATTTGTCCACAAGTTCGTCCACTTTACGCTTAAAATTAATTCATTTTTGAGCTAGAATGTGTTTTATACGACCCGGTTTTTCTCATTGATGAAGAATCCGAGGTCAAAATTTATCTACCCGGTTGTCTGATTTCTTTACCTAACGAACAAAAAGAACTAAGATAAGATAAGATAAGATAATGTTTATTAACCAGTAAATACAAGGAAAAATAACAAAAGAAAATTTCGGCAATAACATAACGTTAACAAACATTTAAACACCACAAAAGTGCCAGGCACTTGTCCGTGGTAAGAATTTCCGTTAACCATATAAACTTAAACATAGGTACACACATTTATTATGCATGATGGTGAGTGATCAGCATTTTAAGCACCAGCAAACAAAAACAAAAATATCCACAACAATCAAACAAAATTATTTCTATTCCAGAAAGTTATCCAAAAATTCCAGTGTTGGCGTTCTATCCAGTGTCTTATCTGTCTGTATACTTTGATGTAGATCGAATTTTTTTTTATAATTTATTCATTAGCAATCAGAATATATACATTCTATAGGCTAATTTGTTAACAATGGAGCTTGAGGCCCACACATGACTTTACAAGGTCTTTTCCAGTGAAAAGACCCCTATAATACTATTTTAAATCGGCTGGCCAGTTTCAGTTGAATATTTTCTCCACCAGAACTCCATAGATATCCTATTGATAAATGAAACTCATTTTACACAAAAATCACACTTCAACATACCAAACTACATTACATATTGCACCAATCACCCAGACAAAACAGCTCATGCTGGTACAGCCATAATAATCAAGAATACCATCAAACATGTAGAAATGCCCAAGTATGAAGAAGATTATTTACAAGCTACAGTTATAAAGATCAAAACTGTACCAGATCGAAATTAATATAATAATTTTGGTTGATGTTAAAAATTACACGGAGAGAAGCTTCATTAGAATTTCTTCAATCTGGTTCGGTTTGTTTATGTTTATATTTTTTTATCGAACATAACAATTTGATCAATTTAAAGGACTCATCAATTACGCTGAGTATCTTTTGACTTGAGGTATCATGAATGTCTGATATTAATCAGCATACCACTTACCTAACCACTTAAAATCAAGAGACAGTGTATCGATGGTATATTTATCGCATTTATCTAGTTTTTCTATAAATTTAAATAAATAAACAACATTTTCATTCATTCATAACATAGATATTTTCGATGAATGGAAAAATAGTATCTTTTTAAAGTATTTCAAAATATTTCTTTGAATGGTTCATAAAATATATATTACAATATGAAAAACTCAATCATCATTGACTTCGATTTATTTTCTGTTATATCGAATTGTCATAATTATAAAAATCATCAAAATAATAAGCACCTAATTGAAAAACGAATTTTATTCATAAATATGAACACAATATGGTAGCTATCTACTTCAATTATAAGATATCGAATTGAAATTTTATGCTCGACTACAAAAGTAAAAAGTTTTCCAATAAGAGGTGTTAATATGAATAGCTCGTTATTTCGGTAGATGTCACGTTTGAAGCTGTCATTTTTTCATATTTGACAAGTAGAAACTACGCCATTATCAAAAATGGAACGATACAAGCCTCAAGATTAAAAATGGAATGATACAAGCTTCAAGAACGCATTGAAATTATTAAAATTCACGACAAAATTGTGAAAGTTAGGCAGAGACGGTTCGTAAAACTAGAACATTTTTTGGTCGTTTGGTCTGTTGGAACAAGTTAATGATGTGAAGAATAAAACCCGTACACGTCGCTCAAGAACAGACAAGAATATTGCCGCTGTAGCCGAAAGTGTTGAAGAAAACCCAGGTTTGTCTATTCGCTATAGAGAGATGAGTCTATCTCAATAGCCCAGCGTCGATTCAAGACCTCAGAGATGAAATTCGTGAGGCTATCGAGTACATAGGGCAGCCACTTTGCGATTTAGTTATGGTTCATTAATAGGATTAATAGGACCATAATATGGTCCTGTAAGCGTGGTCATTTGCCTGATATTATTTGCCACTATGAACGGCATAGCTTCTTCTTTATAATGAAATAAACATCCGATCATTTAGGTATATTGAAAAATGGCATTTTTCTTTGAATATCAAAATAACACCTCTTATTGGAAAACCCTTTACCTCGTTCAAAATGAATGTCACTACAACTATCGAAAATTATCTTATACCATTGTTTAAGGATAATGCTCATACATTGCCTGCATTCAAATTTCGTTTAGTTGAATTGCAAAAATAAGTATCTTTGCTGAAGATTCATGTAACATTGGACAATAAACTAGATTTCCATTATTCTTGAAGAAAAATTGTCTATAAAAATATTGAAATCGATTGAGCTACATAGTCATCACCTTCATAAGTCAGATGGTCAATATCTGTCAAACTATGGGTTGCCAGATATTTTGGCAGTGAATGTATAAGATTAACCTGTGAATTTATTATTGGGTTATCGACGTCCGAAATTCATGGTGATATAATTAACAATGAATAATACAGATATACTAACTGACAGAAAGTAAAACGAAAAGCTAATACATTTAGATGAATTGCAGAAGTCTGTGCTACATGTTGAGCATTGATGATGTCCCTGCGGAAACAGTTCTCTACTCCTTGCATCATTAAATATTTCCTCACATGTGGGACCATCTGCGATAGCTTGGCAACCTCTAACTACTGAGGTGATAGAAGGACGACCATGGTTCAAACCTATAAATGAATTGAATGAATTTTATTCTCCGTTACCTCAAAATCAAAGGTGATTTTAATGTGTACGAAATTGAACATTGTGGACCCATTTTAATGTTTTATTTAGGCTAGTTTAATGTGCAATTGCCATGTGCAACCAAACACGAATCATTCAGAAGCAATACGAGTAATGTCAAAACTCTACTGAAACAAGACATAGAAATGGTCTCGAAATATCTGTCATTTATAACCTAGTTGATTAACAGTTATTTAATCTACTAGGTTAATAAAGACAGCGACTAATGATCAAGATATTTTAAAGTGTGAGCGGAGCGAAAGCTTTAATAGTTCGAGACCATTAGTCGCTCGATTAATAACCGAGTTGATTACAAGATTTTTCCGACTATCTCAATATGAATTGTGTATGAATTCTTGATTAAAATACATTCTCATTTTGCACAAGACTTAACATACATTTGACATAATAGAATTTCTATGTATGTATGTTCCAGTATAGTTTTGACATTTTTCGTAGTGCTTCTGAATACTTTGTTTACGGTTGCCATCAGGATTGCACATTAAAATAGCATAAATTGAGCAATAAAATGGATCATTTTGTTTTATTATTCACTATTTATTATTTTGAGATCCACAGAAAATAACTATTTTCGTTACCTGTAAAATGTCAATGCGGTGCGAGTGTTTGGCGTGATTTTATTAAAAAATAAGTGGCTCTGATCTAAGGTGAGCATGTTTTTGGACTTTCGTTTTTTTTACATGTAAGTGTTCTTTGAAATGTTGTTTCATTTGCGGGTATTAGTAGCAGTTAGCTAATATTTGAGCAATGTTCGATCATCGCACGCGGTATGTTAAAGTTTTGTTTCGATCAATATTTTGTAATTTGGTATTTGGGGTGAAATGATCCCTTCTGTGTGTCTAAAATGATCCCTATAATCAATTTACCCCATTAATAGTTTTTGTTTACATATCATGCCGAGAATTTATAAACGTAAAACTAATCGCCAAAAGAGGCCTGAAGAACAAATGCAAAAGGCATTAGAGATTATATGGCTTACAAAACCGCGAGGAGAGAATTTGAAGTCCCTGTGATGGTATTAGAAAGAAGAGCCAAACGTAAAAATAAAATAGCTGTAGGCTCAGCTAAAAAGTTAGGTAGCAAACAAACAGTGTTCAACCTGGAACTTGTTGCCATGGAGTCCAGAATAATATACGGGCTTACCACTCAGGGTTTCTTAACCTCAGCTCACCAAAAATGGCTGGAAGAAATAATTTACCGCATCAATTTTCCGAAGCTAAAGGAAGAGCTGGACTTGAATGGCTTCATGGATTTAGACGTAGACATCCAGACATTACAATGCGTGCGCGAGGTTTTAATAAGAATGTGGTGGATGAATTTCTCCTGACTTTGAGAAACGCCCAAGAAAAATATTATTTTACAACCCATCGAATATTTTTGCTTTGTGTAACTTGCTTACATACTTGAATTGTTATGAACAATACATTTTATCATTTAAATAAACAGCAGAGTTCTTTATTTCCTTTTTTGATATTTATTACTTAAAGTACAAAATGATCCCTGCGATCATGTCTAATACAAAAAAACTACATAGATGAAATGAAAAATAAGTAGGCAGATACAAAGTTAAGTAAATTCACTACCTTCAACAATTGAAATCTTGCAGTTTTGCCTACAACTTTAGCAACAATTAAAAGTTTCCTTTAAGGGGATCATTATACCTCACCTTCCCCTAATGGGATATCCTGTTTTGGAAATAACGTGCGTTCAAAAAAATTTGTGGAGAAGTAAGCTGTGGATTCTATTTTTCCCCTCATAGACTCTTAGGAAAAATAGAATCCACAGCTTACTTGACCATGATTTTTTTTTTGAACGGACGATATAAAGATTTTTCTTTTCAATATTCGAATTGAATTTTCTATGGTTTTGTTGAAACTATGGTCACCATTTGAGACCCGAACTCATCCTGAAAATTTCAAGTCTCTAAATGTCAGTTGCAGGAACGTCCATTAAAATTTAAAGGTCCATTAAACTCTTAATCCTCCATTATTACAAGGAACTAATGGAGGATTAAGGGTCTAATGGACCTTTAAATTTTAACGGACGTTCCTGCAACTGAGCGTAAGACTTTCTCATAACATAAACAAAACTACTCACTTGTAACTGAATATGTAGCACATACTGAAGGAACTCTACACTGTGCTCTTCTCATAAACCAAGTTTTTCCTAACCTGCAAGTATCTTGACTTCCAAATTCAATGTCTGACACACATTCATAACACTGAAGACATCTTCCTATAACACAATCATAAATCCTCTCATATTTTGTGATCATTCACAAACATATAATATTATATTAAACATAACAAAACTGAATAGCAGATGATTGAACCAACATGAGAGTGAGGCAAGTAGGTTTTTTGAGATCGAAATTGAGGCAAAAACAAAAAAAAAGTGAAAGCTCTATCCTAGAAGAAACCCTGATGTGATCAGGAACTTTTGCGTGCATGTGTATTTCAGGAAAACGATCATTCGGAATTCATTCATAAATAAAGGATTTTTCAATAAGAGGTGTTATTTTGATATTCAGAGAAAAATGCTAGTTTTCAACATAAATGATCGGACGTTTATTTCATTATAAAGAAAAGCTATGCCGTTAATAATGGAGAATAACATCAAGCAAATGACTACCACGACCACTCTTACAGAATCATATCCTTTCAATGAAAATTTCCATAACCAAATCGCAAAGTGGCTGCCCTATGTTCTCGGTAGCCTCACGAATTCCATCTTTGAGGCCTTGAATCGACGCGTAGACCTTCTCTTTCACGTGGCATCAAAGGAAAAAGTCTCAAGGTGTTAAATCACAATCTCGGTGGCCAATGGTGATCACCTCTTCGAGAGAAACGTTGCTTGTGTGGCACGTATTGACGTCTTGACGTCTTGTTGAATGTAAACGTGTTCCAGATCAATACGATCCAATTTCGGCCATAAAAAATCATTAATCATCTCTCGATAGCGCAATCCATTCACCGTAATTGTTGCTGCAAGGTCCAATGACTCCACCGGACCATAAACAGCACCAAGTAGTTACACGTTGAGGATAGAGAGGCTTTTCAACAATAACTCTTTGGTTTTCCGAGCCCCAGATGTGACAATTTTCCTTGTTGACGAATCCACCGAGGTGGAAATGGGCCTCATCACTCAAAATGATTTTTCGATGGAATTCCGGATCATTTTCAGCAAGGACACGACGTTGTTTATGATCGGCCAGCTTGAGTTCTTGTGTTAACTGAAGTTTATAAGCCTTAAGAGCCAAATCTTCATGCCAAATACGGTGTAATGACGTTTGTGGAATGTATAATTCCAAAAAACGACGAGGTGGGGACAAACCTGAATTTTCTCCAACACTTACGGCTACAGCAGCAATATTCTTGGCCTAGCAACAAGCGCGCAAATATGATTTCATCGGAAAAAATGGTCCGAGAAAAACAAATGAGTGGAAAATAATCAAGAGTTTTCAGATGTCTTGTCAGTCAATTTTCAAGATAAAAGATAGAATATTGAAATATTATCTAGTAGAATCGTAATACATAAAATAAACTCCATCAGACAGCCATATTAGAAGACATAAATTACCTATCTTTCCAGGCCGAATTTTATTAATTTTATTATACAGAATCCTTACATCGCAATCAAACTAAAAAGTACAATAGTATAATATGCAACGAGCGTATAATGAGAGCTATTATTATTGGCGAGGTGAAGTTTTGAATCACCGAGCGAATAAAAGCCATTATACATACTACCTACGCGAGTAGCATACTATACTTTATCCACGACTACTGAATATATTTCTTGAAGATTGTTACATTAAGCAATCGCGACAAGAGTGGAAAAAATCAAGTTGACACATGATAAATTTTCGGAACTGGTATATTTTGTAATAAAAAGTGCTTTGATTGATATAATGAAAGTAGATTTGGCCCTCGATTGGACCCATATATTTTTTAGTAAGAGTACTTTAGAATACTGAAGAAATACCAATTCAAAGAATATTATTTCAAAGCTGAATCTATGAAGTATCTGACAGCAGTAAATTATATCTCATTATTATCTTGTGATTAATGGATATTATTATGGCCGAGCACAGAGACGTACAATGAACGGATTTTACAAAAGTCGTGGATAAAAGACATATTACTACGAAAATAAACAAGAGAAATAAAAAATTTTCTTACCGCTTTCCAAAAAGCAGAATATTATGAAGATTGCTTCGTATTGGAACAACATAATCTGAGATTAAAGCAAAATTGAAACTATATCGTTCAGCTTCTACATCAATTTGTGGTAATTAGGTTTCACATATTCGCGTGAATGCAAACCAATAAAATTTTATATTTCGGATAAGTAAACATAGTAAATTTCGACATTCTGTAGTAAACCATCGACAAAGATGTTACATTGAATGGTGAACCTTGAGAATGAAAATGAATATAAATATACACTCACCGGCAAATAATCGATCCACTTAAAAAATCGATGAAGTATGTTAATTCATGATTATGTTATTTCAAATCCGATTTGATTGATTTTTTTTTCAATCGTAGTTATGTTCATCCTTAATCAAACATTTGTTTTTAATTTCAAGAAAACTTGGCGTAAGTTATTTTACACAGGGGAAACAAAATCTGTTTTTTTGACCTAACTTTTGAACCACCCCTGGTGTATTCCAGTTGCTCCACCGTGTAGTTTTTTTTTCATTATCAAGACTCATCTCCTCTTAACAATTTTATTCTTCATTTATAACAATAGCTTATTTTTTATCAAAGATGCAGGCTTTTCAGTAAAACATAAAATTTCACTAAGGCCACTACAATTCTTTTACAAATTCAACCTAAAATTCTGACCTAATGAAAATAAACTGAAAACTAATTCAAAAACATAACGTGCTTTTCGCTCAGACGCGCATAACAGATGCAAGCCGTTTCGGCAATGTCCTTATTTTGGTTTTGAATCAATTAGAGCATCACTGAGCTGCTGCAAATTTTCAGGAGAAGATGTGTCTTGATGATGAAATAAGAAATCGCAAGGTGGAACAACTGGAATACATCAGGGGTGGTTCTGAATTTAGGATAAAAAAACATATTTTGTTTCGCCCTGTATAACATGACGTACGCCGAGTTTTGATTTCGTATGAACTTACCTACAATTAAAAAAAAATTCATTAAATTCGGACTTGAAATAACATTTTTATGAGTTACAGACTTCATCGATTTTTTGAGATTTTTTGAGTGGATCGATTATTTAGCCGGTAAGTGTATACAGGATAAAGGACATTAATTTCATGAGCTCACAAGTGACAAAGAAACAGTCTGATTACATTTAGAATATTTCGTATTGTCAGGATTCCTAGGTAGATCAAATGCATTAAGTCTTACATGGCTAAAACAATTTAGGAAGGATACAAAATACAAACACTTATTGTTATTTTAATAACATAATGAAAGAGAGTTGGAATTGTCCATACATTACAATGTTATCTCTAAAGAAAAATTGAGTAAGGTGTGGATATCAGTTGTTTCCAACTTTGTAACAAGTAGTAGTTGTCAGTTTTCCAAAAGATTCATAGTAGTCTCATTCCGAAATAACAATGGTAATACATCACTTCAAGTCCAAAAATAAATATCCATAAAATGATAAGTCATATCATTTCCTCAAGAACGCCAATTAACTGAACTAAGTATAAATAATATTGACAATATGAAAAATTTTGGCACAGTTATTGTAGAAGTATTGCACAAATCTTTTTCACATATAAAACATTTTTTTTCTTTTACTCTTGCTGGTTGCACTACTGTATTTATCATATCTTCTATTATTCCACAATAGTTTTTATTTTTCTCGCATCCCCTGACAGTTCCAGTACCAATCCTCTTATCATTGAGGTAAACTGAAAAAAAAATTTAATTAAGGACCTAGTCAACGTGTTATTGAGTAAGCTCAAATATACTTATGTGATGCATCATTATTTTTGTATGGTTTTTTTTTTATTTTTTCACTGTGGAATACACACTGATGATTCTCACATCCAAAAAGATATTCACAAAATGTTAAACAAAAGTGCATACAAGAACATTCCTCATTGTCACAAAGAATTACAATCTATCAAAAAACAAATAGTAGTTACTGACGAGGAAACAACTTTTCATGTGCTAGTTACTGATGAAAATACAAAAAATAAAAGTCGAAATTAAAGATCTCCGAAATATTTTCCTAACATTTTTTGCTAAAAAGTTCTCAAACCGTCGAAGAATATGTCACAGACTTCACCAAACAATAAAGTTTCCTTCTGCATTCGATGTAAGGGTGAGTTTTGGGCAGCTGAAGTATTTCTCTTATTGAGGAAAAATATGTGGTGTTTCCTCAGTGGTACAGTTGGCGCATAAAAAGAAATACTGTTAAGGAGGAATGTCGACTGAAAAGAGCCATTCAACGGCTTTTAGAGCATCAAAACATCATTAAAATATCTTCTATACTCCAATGTACCCTTTATAATATTCTACACTCACCCACAAAAAAACTCAGCCATCTAAAATTTGGCAGAAGTTTGGGATCCAAGAACTTTCGTATTTTTTTAACGATTTCAATTGTTTCTACGCCAAATTGTAGTTAAATTCCTTAGTATTAGAACAAACTTTGAAAAATTTCTCCAGAAATTTTGATAGCATATATCTAAGCAGGGTGAAAAGAAACTATTTATTGTGGCCTTATTTCTAATCACCCTATGAAACAGTTCGGAAAATTTGCAGAGTTTACGCTCAGTTTTTTCAATGACCATTCTTTTCGCCAACTTTCAGTTTTTATTTCACCTTCATGTCTCGATTTTATTTGAATATACACGTAGGTTTTCGAATGAAAGCAATTTCATAAACATGACAAGATCTACACTCAGCGGCAAAATAGTCGATCCACTCAAACAATCGATGAAGTTTGTTATTTCATAAATATGTTACTTCAAGTCCGATTCGATTGAACTTTTTGTCGATTGTAGGTATGTTCATCTTGAATCAATCGCCATTCTCAAATTTCTAGAAAACTCGGCGTACGTCATTTTATACAAGGTGAAACAATATGTTTTCTTACCCTAACTTTAGAACCACCCCTGGTGTGTTTCAGTTGTTCCACCGTGTGATTTCTTATTTAATCATCAAGACAATTCAATTCTTCATTTGTAACAAAAGCTCAATTTTTGTTGAAGATACAGGGTTTTCAGAGTAACATTAAACTCCACAATTTCGCAATGGCTATGAAAGTACTTTCATAGATTTAACCTTAAATCCGAACGTTATGAAAATAAACTGAAAACTGAGTGAAAACATAAAACAAGAGAAGTTTTAGCGCGATGTTGTTCCATATGCACCGTTTATTGGAGACGATTTCTTGCTGATGCATTATAATGCTTGACCGCATCAACCGCATGTGGCTAGAATTGCCAGGGAGTATTTAGCAGAGGTTGACATCCAAAAACCTGCTCGAAGATCAGATTTGAACCCAATTAGGCATGTTTGGATGCTCTTGGGAGGAAAATTCGATCTCGCGAACAATTCCGGAAAATGTACAGCAGCTCAGTGATGCTCTAATTGATTAAAAATCTTAACGAGGACATGCCGAGACGAATAGAATTGAATAGAATTGAACCTATTATCCGCGTCTGGACTGAAAACACGTTATGTTTTTACCTTAGTTCTCAGTTTTTTTCATTTATTTAGTCAGAATTTCAGGTTGAATTTGTTGAAGTACTGTTGTTGTTTTACTGAAAGCCCTGTATCTTCAACAAAAATCGAGCTATTGTTATGAATGAAGAATTGGATTGTCAAGAGAAGATGTGTCTTGATCATGTAATAAGGAATCACACGGTGGAAACTTGGAATACTCCCGGGGGTTCTTAACTTAGGGTAAAACACAGATTTAATTTCACCGAGTTTTCTTGAAATTCAAACTTGTGATCGATCCAGAATGAACATACCTACAATTGAAAAAAATTCTTTCAAATCGGACTTGAAATTACATATCTATGAATGAACAAACTTCATTGATTATTCGAGTGGATCAATTATTTTGCCGGAGTGTATTAAGGAAAGTATTAAATGTTTTCTCTCCACAAGAATGGTACTTTGTGATTCATCATTCACATTTATAGTTCTTCGCGTAAGACTTGAGTTTTAAAATAAAACTGATATTGATTAATTATTGATACTGAATTTTCGACAAAAATTCAATTTCGTCTAGTGAGCTTAGCGTTAAAAATAACCAAAATATCAAGGTGAAATAAAAACTGAAAGATGGTGAAAATAATGGCCTTTGCAATAAAGTGAGCGTTGACTACCTATAGAAATAACTGTTCAACATTTTTGAGAAATCTTCTAGAGACTGTTCTAATACCAGATAATTCATCTATGATTCGGCTCAGAAACAATCGAAATCGATGAGAAATTACAATAGTTCTTGGACAAAAAAAATTTTAGGTGGCCGAGTTTCTTGCCGATGAGTGTAAATTCAATTATGTAGTTTCAACTGAAAAAAGTGAGTTCATATATAGATATGCAAATTGAGAAACTTCAAGTATACTATATTCTGGTTGTTATTTGTTTTTAGATCACTTTCTTGTCTATCGCTTTTATTGAAACACTATTCGTAACTCACCATCATATTGGTAGGCAGCACAGATTTCCTCGCTGATACATTCTTTCGTTGTTGTATTAACAGAACCTCGATAACAAGCATCATTGTCTGCTGTGGAATTACAAGAGATGCATTTCACTCCATAAACTGAAATTTGAACAAGAAAAAGCTGTTCAGAAAATTCTCATGATATATGTGGACTATCTGAATCTTTATTCAAAGGTTGAAAAGAAAATAAATAACATACATACAATTAAAATTCAATTATTGATTTTATATGGAAAAATAAATTTCTTTTGATAACATACTATTAGTCCGATATGAAGGGGTTCTTTAGATTTTAGATGATTTTTTAGATGATGAAAAGCAATAACAATCAGCATAAAATCATCACCCTTTATCACAAAATGATGGTTATCAAAGAAAAAATTAAATTCTATGGTTCTGATGATGCGATAATCTTGAAATTTTGCATGAACATTCATTATATTTTTGTATTCATAATTTCATTCATGTTGTTTATGAATTGAAAATATTTATCAGGTATCTGGATTTATTTCGACACTCCTTATTACATCATTTCACCGACGTTTCGGTCACAAATCGCTATGATTTCCACAAGTTCTAACCTACTGCCACGTCTTGAATTCAATATAATTTTTTAATATATAAAGAGCCTACTCTATACATGTTGAAGACAATTTTAAATGTAACTCAATTCCTGTGAAGTCATTATCCTTGATAAAGATCCGATTTGTGACCGAAACGTCGGTGAAATGATGTAATAAGGAGTGTCGAAATAAATCCAAATACCTGATAAATATTTTCAATTCAGTATATTAATCTTCATACTCAGAATAAATTTCACTCCAATAGGTTATCTTGTTATGGAATAATAAAGATTCTTCTTTTCAATATTACAATTAAATTTTCTATGGTTCTGTTAACACAATGGCTTCAGAATTTTGAATGAGGCTCATTAGGAACATTATGGATATGTTCGCAAAATTTCATTTCGATTGGTTTCTTTTTGTTTGAAATATTGAGTAACATAAATTTGAATAGCCATATTTTATGGAACACCCTGTACTATTTGGCTGGTTAACGAACCTAACCGCGGCATTTCGAATTCTTCGAAAGTTCTTTCGAAAGTTATCGTGTCAATGGCCCCACAGATAATATTGGATTCGTCATCGGGTTGTCGAACCCTAAATTACAGACATTTGGGAAAAACGATATAGCACTCGTTTAAGTAGAACGAGCGCTCAATAAAAATGAAATTTCGAATGATTGTAGAAGAAATCACGGAAATATATCTGTTGTTACATGATTGACGAATCGCAATGTTGAAAAACTAAGTAATGGATACTGTCCAAATATTAAATTTTTTTTGAAAATTTTCTTTGCGTGCTAGAAATATTCAGAATTGTACCACATCAAAATATTTGAGGAACTCACCTGCCGAAATCAGATGTGCCAGGAGAAAGGCGAAACAGAGATTATTCTTCAAAGTCATCATTTCAGATGATATCCTGAAATTCTTGAAAGTTACTACATAACTATGTACTCTGGAACTCTATTCAAGAGATATGTTTGAATATATCAACTTAATTAAAAACACACACAAGGGAATACGGAAACAAATTTTTATCATTTTTAAATATTATAAATACTGAAACAACTGAAAGATCGGGATCTAAAGGAAGTGAATAAACCACAATCTCCTCACTGTATGTAATGATTATGAAAGCATTTGGTTAATTATCAATGTACCAGGTTTTTCACTGTTGTTTGAACTGTCCCTCAACTTTGTTACTAGGACTGAGGTTTTTTAAATGATTTCACAAGATGAAATATACAGGGTGTCCCGTAATTAGACCGACAAACTTCTAGTGGACATTAAAGATCGTATTTTAGACAGATTCGACCCAAATCATATTAAGCAAAATTGCTTCGTTAAGGAGCTAGTGCCCTTTGAAGATGACCTTCTGTCCACACTTTTTGCCACATAATCGCAAAACGGAGTCACATAAAGTGCTGCTGAAAGTTTACACATTGGCTAATATCAAAAATACGCATCGATTAGATGGAGTGCATTTCTTTCACGTCAAGCACAATCAAGTGAAAATAAATTCAAAACAAAAGTGAACATTGAGTACTTAGATTAGTGAGAAGAGAGAAAATTTCAAATCTATTTTTTTCTGGAATGGTGCATCTGGGCGTTATTATACAAGAGCATCTTTTTTCAATAAAAAACATCAGAGTTTATGAATACGATGTAAATCTCGCGAATTAATGAAAGTTGAAAAAGTTTCAACAAAAATTAAAAACGCCTCCCCCCTAAATGATACGATTGTGCTTTACATGAAAGAAATGCACTCAATCTAATCGATGCGTATTTTTGATATTAGCTGTAAACTTTCAGCACTTCATGTGACTCCGTTTTGCGAATATGTGGCAAAAAGTGTGGACAGGACGTCATCTTCAAAGGGCACTAGCTCCTTAACGAAGCAATTTTGCATTATATGATTTGGGTCGAATCTGTCTAAAATATGATCTATAAGGCCACTAGAAGTTTGTCGGTCTAATTACGGGACACCCTGTATACAGGGTGCGCAACATATTGATTGCAACTTCATTTTTTCAAATGGAACACCTTATATATTTTTCTATAATTGGCTAGCTATTCTATCTCTGGTTTCGAATATATATACAGTGGAACTTCTCTATAACGAACGTCTGTATAACGAATTTCTCTGTATAACGAATTTCGTACAAGACATTGCACCTTGAATCTAAATTATATGTGGAAACACCCTCTAAAACGAAGTAAATACTCCCTAAAACGAAATGTTCAAAGAACATCACTCTTCTAATGGGTATTGGTAAGAAGGTATATGGGTGGGTTTTCCAAAATTTTTCCGGGCGTACATAATGAATCCCGAACTTAAACCATTACGCTAGTGTGAAAGTTGTGCGAAAATGTCTAAAAGGAAGTGCTTTAGTTTGAATGATAGACTTGAATTTATCAGTGAAGTCGACCGCGACATTTCCGACTATAGAAACACATTTTCTCTATAACGAAATTTCTATACAACGAATTTTTTTTGCGGATTTAGCGCTTTCGTTATAGAAAAGTTTCACTGTATATAATCAAATTTTAAGAATTCAACAAAGGTGGCCATTTCGAACCGTTTCCTTCGAAATTGCATTGAAAAAAATGTATATGCAGTCAATATTTCGTTCACGCTGTATATATTCCAATTGGCCCAATCATTTTCTGAAAAATTATTTGGCTTCGTACAATTTTTGTGTGATAACTACTTCAACGCCCTGTGTCTTGGATACAATGCATTTCCAGACCTACTTTTATGGGATTTTTTTACATAGTAGTATTATCTGAGGATTCTGTCCCTTAAATTTTCTGCATCAATTCAGAAATACCCTGTATATCAAGACGTCTATTTCCACGGTATATTGCCTAAAATGAAAACTGTTTCCGAAGCTATATTTTCGAATAAAATATTTTTGCCAAGAGTGCCGCTGAACGCAAACAGAAATCGACATTTATTTACTATAAATGTTTACAATCCGATTGCAAGATTATCCAGGTATTGTTTATATCAAACAATTGTTATTGTTCAACGTTATCCGAATTGGTAAAATACGGTGATTCATTTTCATTTACAAGCCTTATCTGCAAAAGGATAAATAGAACTATATCATTGTTATCCAATCCAATATCAATGCGTTTTTTTAACAATTCCTATTCCTCAGTGGATTCACATTTTTTTATATTGAGAATTTAATGCAGTAAATGTGTTCGTTATCGACTGTTGCGAAATATTGCTGATATCATAAAAGTCGAAATCCTATCCAAAAATTTTTGTTCCGTAATTTTTCGTCATTATGTACCTTCTCTGTACGTTGAATTCGTGTGTACTAAACAGCCATTATACGCGAGTAGCATACTTTTTATCTACGACTAATGAATATATTTCTTGAAGATTTTAACATTTGGCGACCAGGACAAGACCCTTCTATGACAAGCGTGGATAAAGTTAAGTTGACACATGAGAAATTTTTGGAGAACTTGGTCATTGTATATTTTGAAATAAAAAAGGTTTACAATGAAAGTAGATTTGGCCTTGATTGACAAAGTATGCCCATATTTTTTAGTTGGTGTACTTTGGAATGCTGAAGAAATATCAATTTAAAGAATATTATATCGAAGCTAAATCTATGAAGCATCTGACAGCAGTGAATTATAATCACAAAGTATTCAGAAGCAATACTAGTATGATCACGACACTACTCGAACATAGAAATAATATAGAAATTTAACTTATGTATCTCTTATGCCAGATGAAAATTTATTTCAATCATGAATTTATACTCAATTCATAATGTGTTAGACGGAAAAATTTTGTCAACTTGTTGATTAATCGCTGTATCAATAAACTAGTTGATTAAATAACTATCAATACATGGTGTTGCACATTCGCAAAAAACTTATTTTGTGGCATGTATTAAATGCACGAGCAAACTCTTTCGTGAAGCCTAGCTCGGGTTAATTTCCTCACTTTGTCTATCATAGAGGGTACACTCTTCTAACAAGAAACTTCTGGCTTACCAGTGAATTTCATAGGCATTTTTCGCCAGCTAGAAGATAGGATCATTATCCTTCTGACGAGACATAACGATGGAAACGAAGCGCAATGTGAAACCTTGAAAGAAGTTTGAAGCCACCTCTCAACATATTTGAGAAGCTTCAGTATTTAATTCTTGAAATCTAGAAAAAAAACAATTTTCCGAAATAAAATATTTCTAAGACACGTTGTTATTCAGCCCAAGGCTACAGTCTCACTGAATGCTCCGCAGAAAAAATCTGCCAATATATGTTACATGTTGAATGTGATGAAGACGAAAGACAAATAATATAAACACTTATAAATACACCAACAGATGTTATCACTGGCTAAATGTAATAAAGAATAAATAACAAATTATTAGGTAAAACATCACAAAATAATATATTCATATTCAATTAGAAATAAAACTTGATCTACTGAAAACAAGTTTCTTCAAAATAAATATTGTTTTCTGCCCATGAAGATAGTATACAATAATCAAACGAAATTGATATCAAAACTTGAATCAGCTTCTCAAGTATTGTAAGTACTATTATTATGTTCGTATTATTATATCTGCACTCCAGATGGTTATGATAATTCAATATAGAATGAATCGTCGGATGAAAATTCAAAAATCAATAATACAAAAAAAATGAAAAGAAGTATCTAAGGGTTAGAACTCAATTCAAAATATTTTCAAAACAAAGTCATTATATGTAGTTTTTCGAAATTAATGTAAATAGGACTCAAGCCTTCAAATTAGATACTTTTTTTGAATCATTATGACTTATTATTCAGGAAAACCTGAATACACCTACAAGTTCGACTTTGTTTTGAATGTTTGAATTGAGTCTTATTCCTATAATACCTGTCTTCAATTCAAAATGAATGGATGTGAAACACAAGTTGAAATAAATAAATAACATTACTCACTACACACATAAGTCAAAATATAAAAACAATCAATAAATCAACAATGTCAATAAGAGGGAGAAAACTTCATAATCATTTTATAACATTAACAATCATCCAAACTTCTTAGAAAAACTTAATTAACGTGTACTTATCTCCTTCATGAAGCAAATTATTTCATTTACTTTCATTTCATTCTTTTAGGTTGTTTGTCATATTCACGAAATATTACCTATTTATATAACATACAACAACACTAACAACAACCCTGCGAGAATACCAAAACTCGATACAATTTGAAGAGATCCGTCGGTTTGACAATCTGTAATCGAAGACGATATGCCTTTCAGTTTTTACAGAGATCATCACCATCCTTCAGCTTTCGTAAACATTGCTGAATTCTTACTGATTTGGTTAGAGGGCCTCTCAATAGTTTGTCATCTAAAGAATTAAAATGATCATTAATTGAGAATACTTGGAAAGTGACACAAGATGCGAATTCATGTAGGTTAACCCATTTAAGCCCAATGGTGCGTTTTCGAACCACATATAATTTTATTTTTTTAACCTGCGACAGAAGCCAATATTTTTCTATATTATATCGTACGTGTGTTTAGTATGAACTGTTGTTAGTTTTACGAATGAATATTCAAATATTTTTTTGTCATTTCAATCACTATTGGTTATCAAAATTAAGGAAAATATCAGATTATTATCAAGTCTCACTTATTATATAATTTACATGTGAAAAAATTCGCTTTCAAAAGATTGTATTTTTTTTCAAATGTACAATAATACTATTTTCTAAACCACTATAAGACAATTCGACAGCATTTTGAATGTCTAAATGATATTCAAAAATTATTGGTTCGTTTTCGCGCCACTGGTATTTGGCACGAACAATTCTTGTGTTTACATCGATTTGCGCAGGCGTAACATGTGACATAGCAGCGTGGTGAAGTGCATTGAAACATTTCATTATTATAATAGCTTTTGAATTGTGAATAAAAGTAAAGTTTTCGTAAGGTAGTCAAGATGTCTTTTAGAAAGTGTCTTACTCAAAAGAATTAGAGGCAGCTTTGAGGAGGAAGTGGAATGAGTGGGTAAAAAAGAGTTGATATCTCAGTATGATGGATGCGGTTTATATTCCACCTGCTGTGGATACTCTTACAGATGAAGAAGATTTTGACGATGATTAAGTAAGTCTGCGCGGAAAACAACAGATTTTCGGGAAATCGCGGGAACATTCGAAATTCAAGCGCAAACAACAAACTCCCCAGCAGACGATATAATGGGAGAATATGATTCATCTGACGAGGAAACTCTTGCTGCAAAGAAGGCTAAAAGGGATTCTACAACATCAAATCCATATGCACATCAAAATAACCGTCCAAATTTCAAGATTGCTAAAGAGGATCTTTTAAAATTTTTGGGGATTATGTTATTGACTGGTTACCATACATTACCACGAATCTCAATGTACTGGTCAACTGAAAAAGAGAAGGGTTGAGAAATTGTGAAAAAATGTATGAGCAGAAATATGATCAGCCAGTATAATAATATATGGGTGGGGTTGACCTGCATGACAATGGGGTGGCTAATTACCGCTCAAGAGTTTTGGGCAAGAAATGGTGGTGGCCCCTTTTCTGTAACTCGTTAGATAGTACAGTTTAAACGCATGGAAAATTTATAATTTGGCAAATAAAACAAGAATGTCACAGGTTGATTTTAATTCATATATTGCCCTACGGCTGTTGAGTCTGACAATGTTTATGTAGATAGAAAACCCAATCAGACAACGACAGAAATGCGATTTGATTATTTCGACCATGCTATAATTTCTAACGAACAGAAAGTTAGGAGACGATGTAAAATATGCCACAGCCACACAGTGCACCTATGTAAAAAGTGTAATGTACATTTACATGTTTCTTGCTTTGCTGACTATCACAAAAAGTAAGAAAAATGGTATCTTTCTTTTACCAGTGGTTCATTTTCGCACCATTCTATGAAAGCATGTAGTGACATCGACTATGTTGTGAGTTTGTTTTACTATGTCTAAAAATTATTGAGATTTAGTTTGAGAAATTTTTATTGTAGTTTTCTTTAAAAAAAATATATTTTTGTTTGTACCATGTGAACTTATTTCTTATGCCTGATCCCAGTGGTTCATTTTCGAACCATCATTTTTCTTGAAAAATTCTTTAATTTTCAATCTTCAAGTTTCAGATATATGCTATATGAACACATTTCAGTATTAAAATTCAAAAACTGGACATTTTTTCTTCATTTGCAATACCTTGGGATTAAATGGGTTAAGAAAAGCAATTAATTAAATATGTCAAAACCATAAGAATACATGTTTGTTATATCATGGTCAAAACAAATTTAAGCTTGAGCTAAAGCAAACACTGAGAAAAATACAAGCAAGAAGACACCTCGAATTACATGTGAAGAAGTCACATACACATTTAGGCTAGTTTAGATACACCAATACACATGCCAAAGAGGGCGCACGATTGTCACTCATTGGCCCAGAACCCTTCTGTGGTATATGTGAATGTACCATTTAAGTTTTAATAATGGGAGCAAAAGCAATGTTTTAATTAAACTCTCTTTTCTTTGCTCGAGCTTTCGAGGAATATATTATCTCTTCGTCAGGAGAACTACAATATAAAGCAATGGAAACATATAACTTATATAAAGATTGTAAACTTACGAAATTGAGCAAAGAAAAAAGAGTTTTAATTAAAATATTGCTGCTACTTCCATAATCAAAACTTAATTTCAGCAAATAATTAAGGATACATTTGTAAATGTACCTATAGGAAGAAGTTTCTGGAGAAGGAGAAAGCCGAGAGGGAAAAACTCTGGAGGAATCTCATTGATCATTCCATTGAGTTCCTTCGGAACTTTGAGACAGCGGGATCCAAAATATATCTGGATCTTGGTAAGAAGCAATTACACCTCCTCACTTTTCTTACAGGTTACACTGTCGCCTGAGGAAGCACCTGTTGAGGATGGGATTATCGGACACTGACGAGTGTAGGTTCTGTGGGGAGGAGGAAGACACCCCCATTCACCTAGGCACGGAATGCCTAGGCATTGTGAGCCTAGAGGGAGAATGCCTTGGGTGAGAAACTTGTAAGAGTGAGGAACTAGCCTCGTTGAAACCTTCGCAGATATTAGATTTCATTATATCTCTGGAACTGGAAGGCGAGCTGTCAAGGGTTTGGCCAGAACAGCTCTGTAAGGGGGCACAATGGACCTTAAGGTCGCAGTGAACTGTTGCCCCTTTTTAAACTAAACTAAACTAGTTTAGATATCGAAAAATTGGATTGATTGACAAAGTCGAATTGAAATAAAATGAATAGCAAATAAAAATCGAACAAGCGAAATAGCCAAATAATGGTTGGGTCATAGATGTATACTCAATGGTTGGGCACAATTGTTTTCCTAAAAATTTGCTTGAATAAAATGATAAAAGAGGGTTGTAACTACACACATAGTTCTATTATCTGGGGACTAGTTTCGCTCAAATACATACACAAATTATTTTCATAATAAAAATGGTTGTACATTCTCTTTGCTCGTTTTTTTTTACTGCACCAATGTGCTCTAGTTATGTTTAAAAGTTTAAATGCCTGTATTTTTGAATACTGAGGCAGGAGTGATCTCAAATTACTCAATTGGTTTCACGGATGAAATAAACGAGGTCCAAAACAACCTTTCGAACAGAGCGAGCTAGATAGTGGTTCGAATCTCGTGCCGTTATTAGAGTTTGATTTTTTTTTGATCTACTGTATGAAATGGTAGTACAACAATACAGTTTTCTATATGATAAAAGTATTTGGGAAGCATTTTTGAGATCTACACCAGAAAAATAATGTCTGGATTGAAAGAGCAATACTTTCAACTGAAAAGACTCGATAACAAACACGGTAGGAAAGTAAAAATATTTAAAATATGTTTTAACAATTTCATTTTTCGTACTTAGGCGCCTAATTCAAGTTTTCTCCAACATCAACATGATTGTAAATACTCTCGGTATACCTATACAACACAACATCTTGACTTCACGTTACCTTACACGAACAGTTTTCCTGGCAGTTTTGGAGCGTTCGCTCCAATCCTGTGCGTGTGAATGCTAGACCATCGTGAGTCCAAAATAGTCGATTTGATGCGACGTGCCAGATGTTCTGGTTTGTGATATTAACGTCGTATTCCACCGCACTCCGATCTGCCGAGATATGTAGCAGAAGATGCTTATCGTTCTCTCGAATTTTCGCAGTTGGAAATGTTTATTTATGTTTAAAAACTTGAATTCGGCTCATTTTCACCAGTACCTTCATACACAATGAGGAATAGGGATAATTCAGAATTATTTATGAACATGTACAAAAGCTTTCCGTGTTTATGGAAAATAAAAAGTTATGTCATCCATTATTAAGTAATTTCTGTAGTCTTCTGGATAATTTTCTCGGAGTTCCCTTAAAAGAGGCATATGACCAAAACGCTCTCTATTCAACCTGAACTGCTTAACCCAAATTTTCCGAGAAGGCTAAACAAGCAAATCCTTTTTCTCGAATTCATGTTCACCACACTGTCCACTTACGGGTATTCGAATCAACTGACTGGTATTCATAAAAGAGCACCACGCCAAAACTGTTGTATTTTGCATTCACACGGAGAGTTTTGGAGCGTACAGTAAAATCTGCCGCATCGATGTGCGATCCAAAAGTGTTGCTCCATTTGACGACCACGCATCAATCCTCACGCTCCTGGAACGCCGTTCCGGAGTGCCGCATCGGAGCGACGCTACAGGAGCGTCGGTTCGGAGTGTACGTGTAAACGGGGCTATTAACTTCATTGTGAATAAGTAGTAAGTTTTTCTACGTACTCCAGAGTGCTTGGCAAATCCTTGGCGCCAATTGAAGTTATCTCTGTAGATAGCAATGGATGTGACGAATACCTCATTCAAGCTCATAATTTTTCACCAATTTCATGATTAAGATAACATTGAATACATAGTTGAAAGATTAATTGGGCTATTTCCATTTTCTCGGAAACAGCCCAAATAATCTTTCAACTATTAAGCCATTATCAAGAATTTCCCGTTCACAATTGAATAGATAGTTTTCCTCGAAATTGTTTACTTACAATATTGTTTATTTTTCACAATGCTGTGATTACCAAGAATAGTAAATTGTACTTGGTTTTGTATGGATCTGGATCTATAGTTATCGAAATCATTTGCATATTTCAGTCTACTTATTGATTTATATTGGAAAAATTATATTGAAAAACGTGGTCAATACATATAATTTTTTGACATTTTTGTTTATACTTCTCCACTATCAGTCAAGACATTGTTGTTGTATGACCACATAGAGATAGAAAGTATAGAGTTGCTATCAATAAAATGAAAGTGGTATCAGATCCGCCATATTACTGCGATACGTCGAATTTTGACAATCATTGAATTTTTTCTAAAAATAGTGATTTTTGTACATTTTTCAAGTTAAATTGAGATTCTTGTGCTTAATAAACAATAATGAAATGGTATCGTGTGCTGTATGGCTTTCTACAAGCAGAGAAGGGACAGATGAGAAAATTAGAGGAAAAACATATCACAGGTAGGGATGAGTACTGAACAGATCCGCATTCGAAATTTTTGGTAGTATGTCTTGGTAATCTGATATCTTTTTATATGTGCATATTATCGCCTGAAGAAAAATTGTTTATTTGATATTCAATTGACCTTATTTGAACAGGATTCCTAAAGACCCAACACGTCGTATTTTTGGGTGAAATTCGTAAACAGAAAAAACTGGCAACTTAATTCAACCCTGAACTTTCAGCCATATTGGTAATATATAAGCCGCGCCCAGTGGTTCCATTTTTCCTTACACAATTGTATGTTATAGCGTCTCTTCTCTATTCTATCTCTATGATGACCAAGTATGTCTTTTTTATGTAGGAAACATTAGCGGTTCGAACGGGATTCTTAAAAACCGTATTTTTTCCATTAGCGTAAAGGTTGGGGAAAAAACCCATGTATCCTTCGAATTCACCATCATTCCTTCTAAGAATAAAGAATGCAATACACAAAAACCATAGATTAGAAAATGCTCACAAGAGCTGTTTCCTGTATTATAAATACATGACGGGAAAAAAAAGTGACATTTTATATCTCTTGACAGGTCACAAAATATGACTTTTTACGAAAATATTTTTTTCCCTGTCAAAAAAGATAGTGTCTATGTATCCGGGAAAAAAGTACCTACTCACTTTTTTCAGCAAGCAAAAAAGTAATTTCGTGAAGTGTTATATTTCTTTCACTATTAAATGGTCGTTTTTCCTCTCACAGAAAAAATAGTGTATTATACATGGGAAAAATATTAGATTTTTAGCTCTCGGGTTTTGTCTCCCTCCGCTTCGCATCGGGAGACAACATAACCTCGAGCTAAAATCTGATACTTTTTCCCTTGTATAATAAATAACTATTTCACGGAATCACTTTTTTCCCTGTCAAAATAGTCAGTGTCTATGTATCCAGGAAAAAAGTACTCACTTTTTTCCCGTGGGCAAAAAAGTAATTTCGGGAAAGTTAATATATTTCTTTCACTATTGAATGGTCGTTTTTCCTGTCACAGAAAAACATAGTGTATTATACACGGAAAAAATAATATATTTAAGTTTTCGGTTTTTTCTGGACAACATAACCACGAGCTAAAATCTAATACTTTTTTCCCTTATATAATAAATAACTATTTTTCCTATTTTGCACAATATGTATTTGGAAAACGGTGCATTCAAGGAGGTCAGGTAATGAAATGTATTGTTCATATTTTTGTACGAGTTCGAGTATAACATCCTGAAGTTTGTCGCATATATTCACTAAAAAGCCTGTATTGAGCACAAGAAGCACTCTTAAGCTTCCAACTCACATTCAGTGTGTTAAAATTAAAATGAAAAGCACATAATTCGAAAATCATTTAGGCTCACCAAGTGATATTTCTCGACGTTTCCTCCAAATTGTTTTGCGTTGTAATGATGTGCCTAGAATATCTAGTGATTTATAACGATATTATAACATTAACTGTAATTAACAATGATAATAATATATTTTTCCTTACCTTTAGTAGTATTGCTAGAGATAGATGTTGAATTTGCTGTTGTGGCGTTTGAATCTGGACCTGCTGTTGTAACTGGGCCGACTGTTGTGGCGTTTGAATCCGGACCTGCTGTTGTAACTGGGCCGACTGTTGTGGCGTTTGAATCCGGACCTGCTGTTGTAACTGGGCCGACTGTTGTGGCGTTTGAATCCGGACCTGCTGTTGTAACTGGGCCGACTGTTGTGGCGTTTGAATCCGGACCTGCTGTTGTAACTGGGCCGACTGTTGTGGCGTTTGAATCCGGACCTGCTGTTGTAACTGGGCCGACTGTTGTGGCCTTTGTATCTGGACCTGCTGTTGTAACTGGGCCGACTGTTGTGGCCTTTGTATCTGGACCTGCTGTTGTAACTGGGCCGACTGTTGTGGCGTTTGTATCTGGACCTGCTGTTGTAACTGGGCCGACTGTTGTGGCCTTTGTATCTGGACCTGCTGTTTGTACTGTGGCCGACTGTTGTGGCCTTTGTATGGACCTGCTGTTGTAACTGGGCCGACTGTTGTGGCCTTTGTATCTGGACCTGCTGTTGTAACTGGGCCGACTGTTGTGGCCTTTGTATCTGGACCTGCTGTTGTAACTGGGCCGACTGTTGTGGCCTTTGTATCTGGACCTGCTGTTGTAACTGGGCCGACTGTTGTGGCGTTTGTATCTGGACCTGCTGTTGTAACTGGGCCGACTGTTGTGGCCTTTGTATCTGGACCTGCTGTTGTAACTGGGCCGACTGTTGTGGCCTTTGTATCTGGACCTGCTGTTGTAACTGGGCCGACTGTTGTGGCCTTTGTATCTGGACCTGCTGTTGTAACTGGGCCGACTGTTGTGGCGTTTGTATCTGGACCTGCTGTTGTAACTGGGCCGACTGTTGTGGCGTTTGTATCTGGACCTGCTGTTGTAACTGGGCCGACTGTTGTGGCGTTTGTATCTGGACTGCTGTTGTAACTGGGCCGACTGTTGTGGCGTTTGTATCTGGACCTGCTGTTGTAACTGGGCCGACTGTTGTGGCGTTTGTATCTGGACCTGCTGTTGTAACTGGGCCGACTGTTGTGGCGTTTGTATCTGGACTGCTGTTGTAACTGGGCCGACTGTTGTGGCCTTTGTATCTGGACCTGCTGTTGTAACTGGGCCGACTGTTGTGGCCTTTGTATCTGGACCTGCTGTTGTAACTGGGCCGACTGTTGTGGCCTTTGTATCTGGACCTGCTGTTGTAACTGGGCCGACTGTTGTGGCTTTGTATCTGGACTGCTGTTGTAACTGGGCCGACTGTTGTGGCCTTTGTATCTGGACCTGTTGTAACTGGGCCGACTGTTGTGGCGTTTGTATCTGGACCTGCTGTTGTAACTGGGCCGACTGTTGTGGCCTTTGTATCTGGACCTGCTGTTGTAACTGGGCCGACTGTTGTGGCCTTTGTATCTGGACCTGCTGTTGTAACTGGGCCGACTGTTGTGGCGTTTGTATCTGGACCTGCTGTTGTAACTGGGCCGACTGTTGTGGCGTTTTATCTGGACCTGCTGTTGTAACTGGGCCGACTGTTGTGGCGTTTGTATCTGGACCTGCTGTTGTAACTGGGCCGACTGTTGTGGCGTTTGTATCTGGACCTGCTGTTGTAACTGGGCCTACTGTTGTGGCGTTTGAATCCGGACCTGCTGTTATAACTGGGCCGACTGTTGTGGCGTTCGAATCCGGACCTGCTGTTGTAGTCGTAACTGGACCGACTGTTGTGGCGTTAGTATCTGGACTTGCTGTTGTAGTCGTAACTGGGCTGTCTGATGTGGTGTTTGTATGTGGACTTGGCGTCGTATGGGAAGTTGAAGAGGGAGTAGTGGTATTTGTTGTTCTCGCACTAGAACTAGTCTCTGATTTAGAAGTAGTTGATGAATCGGTGGTTATACCTCCTGATGGGGTTGTCGTAATACTAGAAGTACTATTTGGATTATAGGTCGTTGTTGGACTAGAAGATGATTCAGAAGAAGATGTGGGTTTCGCAGAGGTGGTAGTGATAGTGGTCGGGTTGATGGTAGTAGGGACGCTGTTATCTGAAAAAAAAATTATTAGTATTTATCGAGTACCTTCGATACTTGACGATAGTATACAGGTTATGAACTGTCATAAAACAGAACAGATCGTTTGAATTCTACGAAAATCACAAGAAATTTAAATCAGTGGTCCGAATATTAATTTTTTTTCTAGTAAATTTTGAATTATTGGTATTAATAGATACAGCTAAGTTGAAAATTTCTTTCTTCAATATTAATTTATTCTTACCATCCATTGTAAAATCGATACAAATGTAATCATCGCCGAAGTTATCGATTTCAATATGGTATTTTTCGAGATCACTGTTGTTTTCATCACAGGTTACTTCTTTTCCCACCGAAGAATCATAGCAGTTCAATGATTTTCCTGAAAAAATACTAAATTTCAATGAAATGTTATAAATGTTTTTTTCAACTAATGAATAAAATCAGGCTCGTATCTCATGAACGTATGCAAGGTGTTTCGTCATGAACTTGATAATCATACAAAGGTGTTCAGTGAGTTTTGCTGTTCTGAAAAAAAATTTCTGATCGAAAAACTTTTGTTTATTTACTTAATCGCTTTTCACGCTTGCTTTTCTATGTCTGGAAACATATGGAAGTCGTTAGGGTTCAAATCTGTTGAGTACGATGGATATTTCGATAATTCTACATCTAATTTATACATTTTGCCCTTTGTGTAAATGCTTCTGAGATACGGTGTAACGGTTTCCAAACGTCTCGGTTAATAACGTTAACCAGCCAAATCCTACATGGTGTTCCATAAAATATGGCCATTAAAATTTTTTTTCTCGATATCTCGGACAAAACGGAACCAATCAAAATTAGACTTTCGGCCGAATGCAAAATGCTCATAATAAGCCTCGTCAAATTTTTTCGGTCATAGTGTAAACGGAATATTGAAAGAAAGAAACTGTATATTTCCATAACAAGATATCTGATTCGAAAAAAAAATCATTTTATGAATGAAGATTGATATACTGAATGAACATGCAAAATTTTGTGGCCACAGTGTTAACAGAACCAGAAAATTCAAATGGAATATTGCAAAGAAGAATCTTTATATTTCCATAACAGGATAACGATTCGAGTTAAATTCATTTTGTGAATGAAGTCTGATGAACTGATTATTCATGCAAAATTTCAAGAGGATCGCATCATCAGAACTATAGAAATAATTTTTTTTAATTATATATTTTTCACATATTTTTTTTCTGAATAATCACCAGAATATGATTCCGATTGTACTGAAATTCTGCATTTACAAATTTTATTTTCTGAATAATTACCAGAATTTTATTCTGATTGTGCTGAGATTTTGCATCTATATATTTGGTCTCAATCTCAAGTCCCATACAAAAATTTGAGGAATAATAGTCTCATTGCCCCAACAATGAACGAGCGCTGAAATTGACCTGCTCAGGTCTGTTCTTAATTTTTCTCATTATTCAGTTGGACTATATTTTGCGTCGTAAGCCGTGAAACAACATGTGTTAATATTTTATCTAAGCAATATTTGTTTGATGCATTTCGTGTTTGGGCGTCGCTGAAGCACCTAAATTATTGCCCGTCAAAAATAATTATAATTATTGTCGTTTCTAAGATGAAAAATTCCGTGATATCCATTCAATACTAATAATAATTGTTCTTAGAATTCATTCCTTCAATAATGACTATGAGGGGAAATCCACGAATCCATGCATTCTGTAATTTCTACAGTAGGTTTTTCTATAGTTTTTTGAATTTGATATCTCTCACCCCTACGCTTCACACTTTTTTTCATTAAATAGGAACACATGGATATGGAAAAAAAAATCTTCATTTTGATGTATCAAAATCCATATACAGTGGAATTTCCCTATAGCGAATGTCTGTATAACGAATTTCGTTCAAGATATTGCACCCCGAATCCAAATTCCATGTTGAAAACCCTCTCTAAAACGAAGTAAATTCTCTCTATAACGAAATATTCCAAGAATAAGAACATCATTCTTTGAATGGGTATTGGTAAAAAGGTATTAGGGTGGGTTTTTTTCCATAATTATGCCGGAGGTAGGTAATAAATCCCGACCATGAACTAAACCATTGCGCCGCGGTGAGCGGAACGTTGGATTCAGCTGGAAATGTTGATAATGACGAATACTTTAAATGATTTCGTTAATGTCGATTTTAAATAGTACAAATGAACTTCCAACTGAAAAGAACATGTTAAACAGTGTCAAATCCGGTGTTCGGGATTACTACGATAGCAGTGATGATACCGACAGCGTTGATTTTGATTTGCAACCTGCCGAAAAATCAAATCGTGAAGAGGTACTTCAAGCCTTTAAAGCGTGTCGTCTCGCTTTCCGGCCCATTGAAGGGGTTCCGGAAAATATTTTTGAATCTTTGAGAAAATGTGAAGTTTTTCAATGAGAATAATAGTTATTTTTGTATCTAGTGCGCGAAATGCTACTTTGGTGATCGAGAACTGATTTTTTTAACAAGGCGCAGCCGAGTTAAAAAAAAATAGTCGAGATCACCAAAGTATTTCGCGCATGAGATGCAAACAAAATTTTTTCTACAAACGCTTAGCTTAATATGAAAAAAAATATTGAACTGGTTTGAACTGTTTTTCCAAATCAGGTAATTAGGTATTATAACTATGGGCAATATATTCTATGTTGAAAGCAACACTCAATGTTAAAGAAAACGTAGATTTCAAGAAATTTACCAAGTTAAAATATAAAAATCCCATATAGTTTACATGCAGTGTGCGAAGTAAGTATTTCGCACACTACTTCGCGCACGGTGTCATAGTAACAAAGGAAAATGAAAAAAAGGGTCACTTCGCATATTCTTGCCAATGCGCGAACCTTGTCATTTTTTGACGTTTGTAGAAAAAATGGTCTTTCTGATTGAATGGATATTGAGCAATATCGCCTTAGTTACCATACGTCATAACACAATCATATTTCCCAAGGGAAATATGAAACGTCAAGTCATATTGTCCCAAGGGAAATATGAAACGTCAAGTCATATTTTACTCAAAATAGTATATTATGCAAATTTTCACCTAATACATCAGAAAAAAGTCATTTGAAGCTTCTATCAAGAATGTCTTGATCTGCTCCCGGGACAACACTGCTGATTTTTGAGAACGTATTCTCTTTTAACAATCGCTTCCACTTCATCGAATAATTTCACATTCGTTTTTTCCTTCAAATGTAGCATGGACCTTAACATAGATAATTTCGGTCATAACGTGTTTGGTGAATATTTCGGCGACTGGTGATCGACTGAATTAATCATACATTGGAAATATATACTCTTTACTATAGGCAGCTTTAGATTTGGCCGGAATCAAAAATTCACGGGCTTTCGCCGCTTGAGTTTCGACATAGTTCAACACTATTTCAATAATATTATTTCTGACGAGACGTCAAAATAAAACTAGTCAACCTTGATTCTCGCAAACATGCCCATAGCAACGTTAAAAATCCAATTAATTCAAAAATTTACAATCTAATAATAGTTGTTCCATTTTAGGAACGATATTGTTCGAATCAGAAAAACTCTATTGATTACAACAAGAGAAATATGAATACATTTCCCACAATATTCACAATAAAAAATGCAATTGCTTGTTTCGATACTTGACACTAAAAAAAACTTCTGAATAACGAAATATCCGTTTAACGAAATTTTTTTGCGAATTTAGTGATTTTTTATAGGGCAGTTCCACTGTATTTTCATTTGAAAAAAAAGTGTAGAAAGTAGGAGTCGTAAGGGGTGAGAATATTCAAAATCAAAAAAGCATAGGGAGACCTGAGTTTGAAATTACAATTCGATGAATTCGTGGAGTTTCCTTGATAATAATTATTAAATAATAATGGTATGATGGCAGTTCTCTCCAATCACAAATTGTTAATTATTTCCTAATTTTTCTAATAAAACACGGCATCAGCAATTCTACTTCTACCCACATCGCTGAATAGGTAATAAAATTAACTTTCGTTTGGTTTATCACAACCCATATATTCCATTTGAGTTAGGGGTGAGAAATTTCAAATTCAAAAAAGCATAGGATAAATTCTTTTTGAAATTAAAATCGACGAGTGCAAGGATTTTCCTCAAAAATTCTTAATTCAAGAATTATTGACGAGTTACATTTTTGATACGCTCTTAAAAAAATCACTAGGTTTTAGCTGAAAAAAATTGCAACACACACCAGAACCAAAAAATTTATAGTGTTAACAATATGGTTACATTGTTTTGTTATATCTTTTAAAATTTTCTTCTGAAAATTAGTGCGAGTTCAAAACTATAGTATGAAGGTTACCTAGGTATTTTCAAAAAAGTGAATGTTATTTTTTCGGGATTTAAAATTCATGTGCTAAACGAAACCACAAGTATTCGAAATAAGAATTCTTATAGTCAGTTACGTTTATTTTATTTATTCGACTCCAAACTCATCTGAGGATAAATTTCAAAAATTGACTATTACTATATAAAAACGTCCGTTTTCCGCGAGTTTTCTTCTTGGGTTATGTCAAACAGAAGAACACTTACCACGTATTTTTATGTTCACCTAAATGAAGAAGGGTTGAAAGATCGTTCAACTTCAAGCAAAGTAAATTCAAGAGAACGATTACACCTACAACGTTGTATGTACAAACGAAATAGTTCTCAATTATTTTCAGTTCATTATTGCGTATTGCAAACATCTTGAGTAGAAATGATTAACTAACTTAATGAAATGTTTTGTTCAGAATAGTTTCCGAAATAAATGGTAAGATCGTTCAGGGAAAAACCTCAGTAAAAGGAAACCTGTCTCGCGGTTCTTACAAAAATAAAACTTAAAAACTATTTGAATATTGAAGGATTTCTTCTTTTTTGAGCTCAACAAAATATGACAATCCTCTTCAAGATGCCTTCGAAATCTGAATATGAAACGAAAAAATCGAGGCAGATATGCCGAATGAAACCACTGGTACTCGAAATAAGAATTCTTATAGTCAGTTACGTTTATTTCATTTATTCGACTCCAAACTCATCTGAGGATAAATTTCAAAAAATGAATATAACTATATAAAAACGTCCGTTTTCCGCGAGTTTTCTTCTTGGGTTATGTCAAACAGCAGAACACTTACCACGTATTTTTATGTTCACCTAAATAAAGAAGGGTTAAAAGTCCGTTCCAGCAAAGTAAATTCAAGAGAGACGATTACAACTAGAACGTTGTACAAACGAAAATTTTCAATTATTTTCAGTTCATTGTTGCCTATTGCGAACATCTTGAGCAGAAATGATTAACTAACTCAATGAAATGTTTTGTTCAGAATAGTTTCCGAAATAAATGATAAGATCGTTCAGGGAAAAACCTCAGTAGAAGGAAACCTGTCTCGCGGTTCTTACAAAAATAAAACTTAAAAACTATTTTAATATTGAAGGATTTCTTCTTTATTGAGTTCAATAAAATATATGATAATCGAAGATGCCTTCGAAATTCTGAAAATGAAACAAAAAATCGAGGCAGATATGCCGAATGAAACCACTAGTACTCGAAATAAGAATCTTATAGTCAGTTACGTTTATTTCGAATTATTCGACTCCAACTCATCTGAGGATAAATTTCAAAAATTGAATATAACTATATAAAAACTCCGCGAGTTTCTCTTCTTGGGTTATGTCAAACAGTAGAACACTCAACACGTATTTTTATGTTCACCTTAATGAAGAAGGGTTGAAATTTCGTTCAAGCAAAGTAAATTCAAGAGAACGATTACAACTAGAACGTTATACAAACGAAAAAGTTCTCAATTATTTTCAGTTCATTGTTGCGTATTGCAAACATCTTCAGCAGAAATGATTAACTAACTTAATGTAATGTTCTGTTCAGAATAGTTTCCGAAATGAATGGTAAGATCGCTCAGGGAAAACCTCAGTAGAAGGAAACCTGTCACGCGGTTCTTACAAAAATAAAACTTAAAAACTATTTGAATATTGAAGGATTTCTTCTTCATGACTTCAACAAAATCCAAGATGCCTTCGAAATTCTGAATATGAAACGAAAAATCGAGGAGATTTGCCGAATGAAACCACTAGTACTCGTAATAAGAATTCTTATAGACAGTTACGTTTATTTCATTTATTTGAGTCAAACTCATCAGAGAATAAATTTCAAAAATTGAATATAACTATATAAAAACGTTCGTTTTCCTTCCGCGAATTTTCTGCCTGGCTTATGTCGAACAGCAGAACACTTACCACGTATTTTTAATGATCGTCTAAATAAAAAAGGTTTAAAACGTCCGTTGAAGCAAAGTAAATTCAAGAGAACGATTACAACTATAACGCTGTACAAACGAAAAAGTTCTCAATTATTTTCAGTTCATTGTTGCGCATTGCAAACATCTTGAGCAGAAATGATTAACTAACTCAATGAAATTTTTTGTTCAGAATAGTTTCCGAAATAAATGATAAGATCGTTCAGAGAAAAACCTCAGTAGAAGGAAACCTGCCTCGCGGTTCTTACAAAAATAAAACTTGAAAACTTTTTGGATTTTGAAGGACTTCTTCTTTATTGAGCTCAACAAAATATAAGTATGACAATCCTCCCCAAGATGCCTTTGAAATTCTGAATATGAAACGAAAAATCGAGGCAGATTTGTCGAATGAAACCACTGGTACTCGAAATAAGATTCTTATAGTCAGTTACGTTTATTTTAATTATTCGACTCCAAACTCATCTGAGGATAAATTTCAAAAATTGAATATAACTATATAAAAACGTTAGTTTTCCGCGAGTTTTCTTCTTGGGTTATGTCAAACAGTAGAACACTCAACACGTATTTTTATGTTCATCCAAATAAAGAAGGGTTAAAAATCCGTTCCAGCAAAGTAAATTCAAGAGAACGATTACAAGTACATCGTTGTACAACCAAAAAGTTCTCTATTATTTTCAGTTCATTGTGGCGTATTGCAAACATCTTGAGCAGAAATGATTAACTAACTTAATGAAATGTTTTGTTCAGAATAATTTCCGAAATAAATGGTAAGATCGTTCAGGGAAAAACCTCAGTAGAAGGAAACCTGTCTCGCGGTTCTTACAAAAATAAAACTTAAAAACTACTTGAATATTGAAGGATTTCTTCTTTATTGAGTTCAACAAAATATATGATAATCCAAGATGCCTTCGAAATTCTGAAAATGAAACGAAAAATCGAGGCAGATATGCCGAATGAAACCACTAGTACTCGAAATAAGAAGTCTTATAGTCAGTTACGTTTATTTTAATTATTCGACTCCAAACTCATCTGAGGATAAATTTCAAAAATTGAATATAACTATATAAAAACGTTCGTTTTCCGGGAGTTTTCTTCTTGGGTTATGTCAAACAGTACAACACTTAACACGTATTTTTTATGTTCATCCAAATAAAGAAGGCTTAAAAGTCCGTTCCAGCAAAGTAAATTCAAGAGAACGATTACAAGTACAACGTTGTACAGACAAAAAGTTCTCAATTATTTTCAGTTCATTGTTGCGTATTGCAAACATCTTCAGCAGAAATTATTAACTAACTCAATGAAGGTTTTGTTCCGAAATAAATGGTAAGATCGTGTTAAACATTGTTTGAATTCTTCGATGACGTTGATAGTACAAAAACTCAGGGCATAATCTAATTAATCCCATTATGATTTTACAACACATACCTAGGTGAATAGAAAGCATCACCAACAATAAAGTGTAGGCACAATTCATTCTGTTTGATCACAGTTGACAGTTTGCTTCATAACTGATTGAAACCAAAGTAATGAGTAGATGTTGAAGGATTTTATCATGATATCAAGCAGATTCGCGATAATATTGTCGCGGATTTTCATGGAATAGATAAACCATCTGCTTTGGGTATCCCCTCAATATGGAGCCATGATCATCCTAATTCATCGCATAATACGAAACCATTCATTATATTGAATTGCCGAACATTTTTATACCCTCAGAATTATACGATTCGATCCAGTCAAAACGGTAGGTTATGGAAAAAAGTGGTCAATAATGCGTTTGTAGAGAATTAATTTACCTATAAAATGAGGTAGGTATTAATCATTCTGATCGGATGAACAGAGACCGATTTATTTTCATTGATAGATGAAAAAATGTCCTTTTCCATCTCCTCCCAAGTTTATTCGATATATTTTCAAAACGACAGGTTATGAAAAAAAGTGGTCAATAGGGCGTTTGTAGAGAATTAATTTACCTATAAAATGAGGTATTAATCATTCTGATCGGATGAACAGAGACCAACTTTATTTCATTAATAGATGAAAAAAAGTCAATTTCTGTCTCCTCCCAAGTTTATTCGATTTATTTTCAAAACGGTAGGTTATGGAAGAAAGTGGTCAATAGGGCGTTTGTAGAGAATTAATTTACCTATAAAATAGGGTATTAATCATTCTGATCGGATGAACAGAGACCGATTTATTTTCATTAATAGATGAAAAAATATCATTTTCCATCTCCTCCCAAGTGTATTCGATATATTTTCAAAACGGTAGGTTATGGAAGAAGTTGATCAATAGGGCGTTTGTAGAGAATTAATTTACCTATAAAATGAGGTACTAATCATTCTGATCGGATGAACAGAGACCGATTTATTTTCATTAATAGATGAAAAAATGTCAATTTCTATCTCCTCCCAAGTTTATTCGATTTATTTTCAAAACGGTAGGTTATGGAAGAAAGTGGTCAATAGGCGTTTGTAGAAAATTAATTTACCTATAAAATGGGGTATTAATCATTCTGATCGGATGAACAGAGACCGATTATTTTCATTAATAGATGAAAAAATGTCATTTTCCTCTCCTCCCAAGTTTATTCGATATATTTTCAAAACGACAGGTTATGGAAAAAAGTGGTCAATAGGGCGTTTGTAGAGAATTAATTTACCTATAAAATGAGGTATTAATCATTCTGATCGGATGAACAGAGACCGATTTATTTTCATTAATAGATGAAAAAATATCATTTTCCATCTCCTCCCAAGTGTATTCGATATATGTATTTTTCAAAACGGTAGGTTATGTGAAAAAGTTGTCAATAGGGCGTTTGTAGAGAATTAATTTACCTATAAAATGAGGTATTAATCATTCTGATCGGATGAACAGAGACCGATTTATTTTCATTAATAGATGAAAAAATATCATTTTCCATCTCCTCCCAAGTTTATTCGATATATTTTCAAAACGGTAGGTTATGGAAGAAAGTGGTCAATAGGGCGTTTGTAGAGAATTAATTTACCTATAAAATGAGGTATTAATCATTCTGATCGGATGAACAGAGACCGATTTATTTTCATTAATAGATGAAAAAATATCATTTTCCATCTCCTCCCAAGTTTATTCGATATATTTTCAAAACGGTAGGTTATGGAGAAGAGTGGTCAATGGGCGTTTGTAGAGAATTAATTTACCTATAAATTGAGGTATTAATCTTTCTGATTGGATGAACAGAGACCGATTTATATTCATTAATAGATGTCCAGTCAACTTCTCTGGTCTCATTATACAGGGTATCCGGTAAACCTTGTACAATATTGAAACTGGTGATAGAGCAGGTCATGACTGTTCAGAATATCATAATTTCATCCCAGTAAAATATCACCATTTTCGAGTTAATGGGCATTTTCTAAATATCTAGAAAATCGCTACCTCACCTTCGTTTTTTGAGGGCTATGTCTTCGAATTAAGACTAATTCAAATATCGTTGTTGCTGAAGGTTAATGATGAATGATGTTTTCAGACGTACAAAACAGTTTTTTAGAAAGTGATATATTGTAGACATAGGACTCAAAAAATGGAGTTGAGGTAGTGATTTTCTAGATATTTAGAAAATGCCCATTATCTCGAAAATAGTGATATTTTTACTGAGGTGAAATTCTGATATTCTGAACAGTCATGACCTATTGCCTATTGCACCAATAACTTTGCAACTTTTCACTTTTCAAATAAAATATATTATGGAAATATGAAGATTCTTCTTTTCAATATTCCAATTGAATTTTCTTTGGTTTTATTAACACTATAGCCACAAAATTTTGTGTGAACATTCAGAATATCCATCTTCATTTCACTCGAATCAGATATTTTTTTATGGAAATATGTAGTCGATTTTCATCTCCAAAAAAAATTTCACTTGAATCGAATATTACTTTATGAAACATGGAGTTTCTTTTTTACAATATTATAATTGAATTTCTTATGGTTCTGTATACACTATGGCCACAAAATTTTGCATGAGGCTTGTTATGTTCATCTTTCATTTCGAGATATTGAGGAACAAAAATTTTGAATGGCCATTTTTAATGGAACACCATGTACGATTCGGCTGGTAAAAGAACTCCGAAAGTTATCGTGCTAACGGCAGCCGGGCGGTCGACCCCACGGACACAATTGAACCCTATTCTTCGAGACCATTTTCGACTCAAAATTAGAAAATTACAGACATTTGGGCACAACGCTATAGCACTCGTTTAAGAAGAATGAGCGCCCAAAAACTTTCAGTATAATACATCTGCTCTTTTTGACAGCTCGTGACATTTTTCAATGAAAATCTTTGCTTTAGGGATTGCAAATTTACCGAATTTCAATTTCCCGGTAATTAGGTAAACTATTTGAAAAATTACCGATTTACCAGTATTTATCCTCAGAGTAAAAAGTAAACCTAGATTTGCCTTCACGCATTTGTTATGCAGCCAAGTGGAATCTGACTATACTCGCGAACAAACCTCCGGCGTTGCGAAATCGTGCCGTATGTTTATTCCGTATTGGGATAATTGCTTTACCGCTCTCCCACTCTGATACTACCGTCTTGCGTCTGTTACAGATAATTCTGTCAGTTTGGCAACATTGTCTGTTAGTGTTCAGTTTCTTGATGCGATGAGTTCACATTTTCATTTCGATTTGACGTTCATAAACTGAATTATTTCAATGATTTGGTGTCAGTTTATTGTTGCTTATGGCAATTCCGCTAATTATAGCTAGGCTAGGGCAAAATCACGAATGTATTATATCTGCAAGCATTTTGCACATTGCATTAATCTTCTATAAGTTCTGGAATTTTTCCTTCTATTCTAAAAAAGCCTAGTTGTTCCAATCTTAAAAAAAAAACGATATACACAGTGTCACGAATTATAGACCAATTTCTATTTTAAGCGTATTTTCCAAAGTATTCGAAAGAGTGGTGTTCAACAGAATGATGGATTATCTTGACAGGTTTAAAATACTCGATAATGCCCAACATGGTTTTAGATCGGGTCGCACAACAGAAACAGCTGCGGTATCCTTTGTTGATTACGTGTATGAATGCCTTGACAATGGCTTGCATACAGCAGGATTGTTTTTTGATCTTTCGCGAGCATTCGATAGCCTATCATTTCAGTTCATAATGGATAAGTGTTACAAATTAGGTTTTCGGGGGGTATTTTTAGATTGGTTACGAAGCTATCTTGAGGGTAGATCTATTTTGTAAAGGTTGAAGGTTGCCTATCTGAGGAACACGATCTGAGTCTGGGAGTGCCACAAGGATCCGTCCTTGGGCCTCTTCTGTTTTTGCTTTTTATAATGATCTCCCTATAAATTTAAGAGTTATGTTTCTGAACTTACTTAAACGTAGATGTTTTTCGTCAACTATAAGGAAGTTCTTGTTGAGTCTGTTCGCTGATGATGCCTCGGTGGTGGTTTCAGCCCCAACATTCCAGGAACTTCAAGCGCTCTGTGAGCTGCTATTACAAGCTTTGTAGCTGGTGTCATCAAAATAACTTGATGATAAATATCGATAAAACGGAATGTATTTACTTTACAATTGGGCAGACTGATCGTAGGTTGGTGATTCGCTACTTGAATAATGTTATTCTATCTAGGGTGAAACAAAATTTCTTGCATTCACGTTGACGACAACTTGAAATGGGGTATCACGTTGATTCAGTTTGCAAAAAATGAACAGCTCATATTATACCATAATAGGGTGAGAACTTCACTTCCATTAGAATCACTCATAAACATTTACTATAGTTTAGTCTACAGCCACCTCTCATATAACATCCTACTGTGGGGAAACTCCACGGATGTTGGAAGGGCCTTCATAATACAAAAACGTATTTTGCGTATGATATTCAAGGTACCTCCATTTTCGTCCTGTAGACCTATATTTGTAGAAAATAATTTTTAACTGTAGCGTCCATTTTCATTCTCAAATGTCTTCAATATACTAAGGAAAATGAGAATAATTTTATAAAGTTGTCCAGTTTTCATAGCTATGGCACTAGAAGTGAGAGAACATTATTGTCCCAGGCACAAAACAACTAAGCTGGAGATGTCTCCAATGTACCAATGTGTCAAACTTTATAACCATTTGCCTCACAATATTCGATCTCTTGATTTGAAAAAATTCAAAAAAACTGTTAAAAAATTAATGTTAGATAGATGTTATTATACAGTAAGTGATTACCTCAATGATGTTATAGAGTTCAATTAATTATTATTATTATTATCTCCAGTTTGTATGACCTATCCTATACATTTATTTGTCTGAGAGGATCAATAAATATTATTATTATTCAGAAAAAGGAGAAATGCCAATCTAACAAATTGTATATTTCACTTCAGCCTGGCAGTAAAATGCTTTCCATCTCACTGTTATGCTTGGTTGATTACAATGCAGTACTATTCACGCGTAAGGGCATCTTTATGTTTATTTCTTACTCTGAGGGTCATCACTTAGCCTAATCTTAGTGCGAAGAGTTTCTGCCGAAGAAAAGGCTCTTTCGGACACACTAGTCATTAGTGCTGCGATAAGCATTTTCAAGTATTTCCCCTGAATCCCCTCCTTACGAAAATATTGCATTTCGGTTTTCACACACTGCTGAACATTGTTAAATGTAGCCTGATGTCTTCTGATTGGAAGGGTACTGTTTATTTCAATTTTGTTTCTGATCGCTAATTGGAGCTTTTCTTTAATGGACAATTCAGCATTATCCGATTTGGATGTTGTCAGCTTGGCATTTTTTACCGAAATAAAAAAAGTAAAAGATGCCGATTTTTTCGTCGGTAATTTGAAGAACTTTTAAGGCGGTAAATCGGTTAACCGGTAAATCTGTAAACCGGTTTGCAATCCCTACTTTGCTTGTGAATCAGCTAGAAAGATGAGTTTCTTTATAACTGACTTCATCAATGCCCTTCATGTGCAATCAACCAGATTTTAAACATTGCGCTTTCTCACAATTTTTTATTCCGACGATCTGCACGAAATTATGCTCATGTCTTCGTCTTTGATCGTTTGATTCGATCTAATTCTAAAATATTCCAGATTTAATTTCAAATCCCTTAAACAAGAAAACCACTTGTAATCTGACCCAGCAACGGACTATAGCTGAGTTATTTCGAACTCACATGTACCCTCACACTGGCGCAGCTAGGGGGGGGCTTTGGGGCTGCAGCCCCCCCCAAAAGTTTTTTCCTTTCCTTTATTTTTTTCAACTTTCGTATTTGTTGTATCATCAAAAATTGTTCACTTCAGCCCCCCCCCCAAACAATATCCTGGCTGCGCCACTGTACCCTCAAAATTTTCTATTGTCTATTCGGTCTATACGAGCCCAAATTTCTGTATCATTATTGATTATAAAATTTCTGGTAAAAAATTCAAACTTACAGACATGTGGGCAAAACTGTACCATGCTGTTTCTCCAGAAATAAGAGGGCGAAAATGAATAACACAAAGCGCGACAAAATCGTGTTATCAGTTATCATCAAGAGTCTAGACCAAATTTCCGAACAAAAATATGATATCAATTTTCAGTTTATTTGAATGTACATAATTTTCACTCTTTTTGTTATGAAAAACTCTTAACTTACAATAAATAATATTTTACAATATCTATACATAAAATTTGTTATAAAATGTCAACTCAAATAATACAGTCACACACAAAGAAAACAAAATATAATATAAAATTGGAAAACAATTTTGAATTAAGAAATAATAATCATGATGATCATTCGATACAACATTCAGAACTATTTCGTAATCAATTCATTAAATATAAGAATGTTAACAAAGCAGTTACTATCATCATACTTGATGATATAACATAAGATCCATCGGAACAATCCTTGATTATTGAATCACCAAATTTTTTCTTTATTACATCGCAAAGACTGCCATCCTTGGGTTTCAGAGCACATGTCGTCTGTGTCACGTCCTTTCCCAGTGTTTGTCCTATAACAATAAAAAAAGTTTAGCTCGAAATAAACAAAGAAATAACAATCATGAAACGCTCTCTCTCTCTTAAGAAAACTCAATGGTATCTATGAAGATAATGAATAATTAAAAGTGTCCTTCGACGATCAGGATATTGAAAAAACAGAAAGTAAAGTTATGTATCATAGAATAATTGAAATGACAATGCAGGAGCAAAATCCGAAACTAAAACACACAACCAAAGAGAACTCTCCTTTGAATCATTAAGTTTCCTCAAGTTATTATCGTAACTACTCACTCTAATAAATCCCAACTGAAGAGGTTCACAAAAGATTGAATGTTAACGAAATAAATATTGATCGTTTCACAAACTATAGCTATTGAATTTATAGAAACAAAAGTACTCCGTTAACAACAACAAATGAAAATAATTATTAAGATAAAGAAAAAATGACAAACAAAAAATTCTTTGCCTTTAAGGAGGCTAGCCTAACAAATTTTTGAAACATAGATCAATTGAAGAAGGTTCTGTGAGCCTATAAATTGAAGATTGTATTCATTTCGATGATTACTATTTTCAATTTATCTATGTTTCGAAAATTTATATGCCCGTTTATCGAAAGACTCATGGTTATTAACTCGATCAATTGGGTTACGCGACGGATCTACTCGGATCACGGACCCGGGTTCTAAGTTTACATCAGGTTTAGAATTTAAAGTGTCAGACTTATCAATAACATAACCAAATATTTTATGATTTTATTTTTTCAGTCCCAGTCTATTTTCGGATTGTCTCTAGCTTTGCTTGCATTGATTGGCTTTTGTAAAATCTTTCTTATAATTTCTCGTGTGCCCTCCCGTGTTTAATGTCATCTTTGAGTAATTCTGTTAAAGAAGTAAAGAAGGCTGTTTTACATTATTTTCTTGGCTCATAGAACCACACATTTCACATTGAGTCGAATTCTGTTCTCTTTTCATAAGTTTTAGGAATAGAATATATGAAATTACTAAGAAAAGATAAGAAGCCTTACAAGTACAAAATTAAACTGCAGTGCGCATGCGGTTACTCTACGACCCTGCCCTTGTGTAGGTTTAGTTTAGTTTAGTTTAAAGAGGGGTTACAGTTCACTGCGACCTTAAGGTCTATTGTGCCCCCTTACAGAGCTGTTTTGGCCAAGCCCGTCACAGCTCGCCTTCGAGTTCCAGAGATCTAATGATATCTAATAACTGTGAAGGCTTCAACGAGGCTAGTTCCTCACTCTTACAAGTTTCTCGTCCAAGGCATTCTTTGATTAGGCTCGCAATGCCAAGGCATTCTGTGACTATATGGATAAGGGTTTCTTCCTCCTCCCCGCAGAACCTACACTCGTCACTGTCCGACAATCCCATCCTCAACAGGTGCTTCCTGAGGGTACAATGTCCTGTAAGAAAGCCAGTGAGGAGGTGTAATTGCTTATTACCAAGATCCAGATATCTTTTGGATCCCGCTGTCTAGAAGTTCCGAAGGAACTCAGTGAAATGATCCATCCCTGGGAGATTCCGCCAGAGTTTTTCCCTCTCGGCTTTCTTCTTCTCCAGAAACTCCTTCTTATAGGTACATTTACATATACCACAGAAGGGTTCTGGGCCAATGAGTGACATTCGCCCTCTTTGGCAAGTGTATTGGCCTCTTCGTTTCTTTTGATTCCCGAGTGGCCGGGAACCCAGATTAAAAAGACCTTATTTTTCTTGCCTACCTCATTGAGTTTGTTCCGGCACTCCCAGATCATTTTAGAGTCGATGACGTAGGAGCTCAGTGCTTTAATAGCAGCTTGACTATCTGAGTGTATGGCTATATCGCACTTCTGATAGTTTCTTTCTAGATTTATATCTAGACATCTTTCAATAGCTAAGATTTCCGCTTGAAAGACGCTCATACAGGAGCCCAGCGACAGTGCACACTTGGTACTTGGCCCGTATATCCCAGCGCCAGCTCCTGTAGAGGTTTTGGAACCATCTGTATACCATTTTACGGTATTTTATTTGAGATTATAGTCGGTTTATTCCCGTTCCCATTCCTCTCTTTTACTTAGCAATGTCGTGAAGTTTTTCTCAGTGATTTGTGCAGGATTACGATAAATCAACCTGGGTCAGTAATCGAATTGATAGCACAGTACTTTCCAAACACGGGTTTGATGCTCGGGTTACGTAAACGAACGCGAAGGTTAGGGGTCGAGTTAACCCGAATATATTTCCGAAAAGGCCTCAAGTAGAAGGGCCTAGAGTGCCTCTATCATTATCCTAACTGATGAGTCTCAATAGCGCGAAATAGCATTCATAGGATGCTAGAAATTATATCACCTCCTTGATTGTTCTTTTAACGTTGACGAGGCTAGCTCCGAAGTATGAGTTCGATATTGGTTGATTTTAATCGACTATTTCCCTGGTCGTAATTTCCACCATTCAGAAAAGCGCAATTTTGAATAACAAATGGTTTCAAGACGGAAAAACTTTTTGGCAGGAGCTGTCAGCAGTTCATTCGAGTTTACCCTCGGCAAAACTTGATAGTTGTTGTCAAATCAATACTCATGAATCAGTCTTTTCAAATACCATTCTGGCATCTGATTTTTCCTGTAAAAAAAATCGGAAAAACACAATGCTAAGTAATATTTGTCAACAAAAGCATTCATAGTTTTTGTCAAAATATTACTAAGCAACGTGTTTTTTCGATTATTTCGGAAACATTAGATGCCTCATGATATTACTTACGATTATTATTATTCCCTACTTTCAAAGTTAATATTTTTACGTGTGGCACAATGGTATATTGTGCAACGATAGCTATTATTCACGAGGTGAAGTTTAGGCTACGAGCCGTTGGCGACTATACTTTATCCACGACTACTGAATATATTTCTTTAATATTTTAACATTTGGCGACCATGAAGAGACCCTTTTATTTCAAGTATGGAAAAAATCAAGTTGACACATAATAAATTTTTGAAGAACTTATCATTGTATATTTTGTAATAAAAATTGCATTAACCCAAATAGACCTGAATTTTTTTTTTGTTAATTTCAATAATAAATGTTTTTTATTATAACTGAAATGAAGAATTTTCATAGTTTGAGTTTCATTGTGTAGGTACTTATTTTTAGCAAAAAATTGAAATTTGAGGTGTTCTCTTAAAGGAACGGTAGGTTTTTGAGGAACTAAATTTTATTGTGTGATAAATGAATTAATTGATTTACAATGTATGGTTACAAAAGTACTCTTTCGAGTGTAAGGCTATTTTACACTTCATGCATATGAAATGATGAGGTTTCATGGCATACACCACTACGTATTCGTTTAGTCTTGTAAACAAAAGTGGTCTAATCTATCATATTTTTTTTTAGGAGTTTCCAGCAATCCGGTTGCATTTTATTTTGAATTTTTCTTATGATATTGATAGATAAATTGATAAAAAAGATTTCAAGATATGAAGGAAAGGAATATTTAAAATGCGTCAGTATTATTAAAGCATCTCGAATTAATAGTTTTCTATCAGGAGTATTATGTTTCTTCAATGAAAATGAATAAATTGTAATATTCGAGTTTCAACATATCGTAAAAACTAAAAAAAATTGTGCCATTCAAACTAAAAACAGATTTTTAGTCAGCATTTTTTGCAGATTCCAATTAACTATTTCAATTTTTTTATCCCAAATACTGAGTGATATTTCTCACCTGACATCGAAATTGAAATTTTTTAATATGGACCTGCATTTTTTTAAAATTTTTTCTTCTCGATCTGATGGAGAATATGTTTAGTAACAAGCTTGCCAAATATCAGCGAAAAATTTGCCATATTGACGAACATATGGTAGTTTATAGTTTCATCACTTGCAAAAAACACCCTGTATCTCTGAAACTAATAAGTAGCCTTATCCTTATGGGACATTTAAACCCACAATCCTCATTCAATTTGAGGTCCTCTACTCGAGAGTCAGCGCCTTATTTCAATAGGTATAATCATTGTCCTTAAACAATGGTATAACAATATATTACGTATTTTTAAGGTTATACTAAGTCACAATCCTACCGTTCCTTTAAAGGAACGGTCTCATTCACGTAGCAAAAGTCAGGATTCCAAATTATGTAGAAGCTGAATTCTACCCTGATAATATGTGATAAGGCATGGACAAAATAATTTCATTTGTAAAAGCGATGAATTATAGACGTATGAAAAAATTCATACCTGGACATAATGAGGTATTGGAAGGGCTAATGAATTTCCGAAGAGAAATGCGATTTGAAGTTAATCTAAACACTGAAGAACTTTGTAGGTTATATCCAGAGTTGAAAACTGCATTATTTCAAGTGATAACATTAAGGCCATCAATATTTCTTTATTATAAGCGTGAATAGGCACTTTTAGATACGTGTTCTTTATACGGAACGGTAGGTCCATTTGGGTTAATTGATGTAATAAAAGTAGATTTGGCCCAAGGTATACCCATATTTGTTAGTTGGAAAACTTTAGAATATAATAATAAATCTGGACCTATGAAGCATCCGGCAGCAGTGAATTATATCTCATTATTCACTTGTGATTAATGGTATTATTATGACCGAGCAACAGACGTATAATGGGTTGATTAAACAATACGTGAATAAAATAATATTGTTGTGTGCTGGCATTAAATTTTTGGTTTATAGATATTTTCACTACTTACCTACATATTTTTGGGTAAAAACCTGATGTGAGTGAAATTGTATCGAAAAGAAACAACAATTCAAAATCTAGCTTGAGCCAGTTTTTTCCAGCAACGAATAAATTGTTTGTTTCATTTATAAATTTATGTTATGAACTATTAGTATACTTACGTAAAGATAGATTTCGTCGAATTCTGTAAACTTTGACATTATGACCTCCTGAAAATACAGAGTTAATTGAAATTTGTATTTAGAATGCAGTAATCTACTTATAAAACAATAAAATAAAAACACAACACCTAAACACACTATACAGGGTATTTAAGGATAACGTCATTAAACGCCGAAAAGCTCATTTTAAGAAGAATATTTTATGTAAACATGGATCTGAAACGGCTTCGTTAATCGTTATCGATATACTGAATGTCAATCTTGAAGAGAAATAAATGTTTTGTTATTTCTGAATTGAATATTGCCATTGAATTGAAATTTTATATACGCTTAACCATTCAAAATGCTCAGTAAATGTTGAGAAAAGATAATAAAGTCAAGTCTGTGACGTAGATATGCAGGGAATATGCTTTAATTTATAGTGTGCATCAATATACAGGGTGTCCCGTAATTAGACCGACAAACTTCTAGTGGACATTATAGATCGTATTTTAGACAGATTTGACCCAAATCATATAATGCAAAATTGCTTCGTTAAGGAGCTAGTGCTCTTTGAAGATGACGTCCTGTCCACACTTTTTGCCACATACTCGCAAACGGAGATACATAAAGTGCTGAAAGTTTTCACATTGGCTAATATCAAAAATACGCATCGATTAGATTGAGTGCATTTCTTTCATGTCAAGCACAATCGTATCATTTGGGGGGGGGCGAAGGGTATTTTTAGTTGAAACTTTTTTAACTTTCATTATTTCGCGAGATTTACATCATATTCATAAACTCTGATGTTTGTCTTGAAAAAAGATGCTCTTGTATAATAACGCCCAGATGCACCATTTCTGAAAAAAATAGATTTGAAATTTTCTCTATCTTTTCACTAAGTACTCAATGTTCACTTTTGTTTTGAGTTTATTTCACTTGATAATGGTTAGATACCTTTTTTCAAGAAAACACATCAGGGTTAATGAATATAAAAAGTTTCAACTAAAAATAACCTTCGCACCCCCCCCCCAAATGATACGATTGTGGTTGACATGAAAGAAATGTACTCAATCTAATCGATGCGTATTTTTCATATTAGCCAATGTGTGAACTTTCAGCACTTTATGTACTGCTCCGTTTTGCGAATATGTGGCAAAAAGTGTGGACAGGACGTCATCTTCAAGGGCACTAGCTCCTTACGAAGCAATTTTGCATTATATGATTTGGGTCGAATCTGTCTAAAATATGATCTGTAATGTCCACTAGAAGTTTATATCGGTCTAATTACGGGACACCCTGTATAGGTAGATACAAATATTGAACTGAGTAACTTCTTTAGAGGTGAAAACTGTATTTTTCTGATTCAAAAAAGATCAATTAATTAATTAAGGATTAGGGGAAATCTAATTATCAAAATTGTGAAAAGAAAACTTTGTACCGAATACTGATGGCTTAGTAGTCTGAATAAGGCTTCCAAGGTTCTCGCAAGTACCACTCAATGCTCACTCTTTCTAACAGAAGGAGCTGTAACCTTGAAATTTTCGGTGATATACCAAATCAATCGAATCGTTTCCTAGTTATTATGAATAAATGGGGATGAAATGCATCGATCTGAGAATATGCAAATTTTAATTATCATAATAAAAACAATCGTGATAAAGCCTGTGACTTGCTGATGTTGTTCACAATAGAACTTGATGTCTTAGAACACAATCAACAATTTTATTTATTCGTAATTTCGGACAGGTTTTTTTATTGATTTGCTTCTTTAAGTCGATGCATTTTATTTAAAAAATCACGGAGTCTTTCTTCATGCTTTCTTCGATTTTTCCAGACACTTTCGACTGACACTACATCATATGAAGTCTTATCTTTTTTGGACGTGCTGGATGAAGAGTGTTCACAAAGCAAATTATTTTCCAAAGCGTAGGTATATTTAGCTCAAAACTCAAACATTTCTTAATAAGTAGAGCGTAGAGTTCGAGATTCTAGAGCACCTTTCAATGAACCTCTAACAGCGTTTTCTATTGGGAGAACTCGAGAACTGGTGCGCACTGAGTGAATATTTTGTGTTCCATTGCCAATTGGTACAATGATCTAAAGAACATACATGGAAGATACTGGAAATAACCCATTCTATGAAGACCAGTGTAGTGTCAGGGCAACTCTAGTGCAAAACCTGGTGCACTCAATGGAAACGCTAATTCTTTCCATCAGAGGTCGTCACATCTCTGAGGTCATTGCGCGAATTCTTCACAGGTTTATGAGCATCCTTATTGATATTTATACGTTCAGACGTTTGTAAGATTTTTGTAATCCAGAAAAGAGCACTCAGAACATACTTGGCTTGTCTGTTCGAACATTTTCCGCGGACATTTAAGAAGTCAAGGTTTACTTACTACCACCGGATTTTTTGTTTTCAGATGCTTGCGATTCTTCAAAAAAAACTACGATTTTTTCCGAAAATGCTTAGACGCATTCACCCTTTTCACCGAGGTGTTCGCCCACATTTTCTCGGACGAATGTAGAATATATGTGTCTCAAACTATTCAATAAACTGCCAAAAAATTATCAAAACCTCAATAACTGCCGAAAGTTAAAATTTATCACGTAAAAATTTTTTTGTACAACCGCCATTAAAAGTGACACTTTTATTGACAGCAAACAATGTTAAAATTGATTGTTTACGTGAAAGCGTGTTAAAAAATTTTTTTTCCGCCGACCTCGAAATAAAAGGTGATTTTAATGTGTACGAAATTGATCATTAATGACCCATTTAATGCTCAATTTTTTGGCTATTTTAATGTGCAATCCTCATGGCAACTGTAATCACTCGGTTATCAATCGAGCGACTACTGGACTCGAACTATTAAAGCGTTCGCTCCGCTCACTCTTTAAAATATCTTGACCATTAGTCGCTGTCTTTAATAACCTAGTTGATTAAATAGCTATAACACGCTTCCACGTTAATTAACGCAACATTTAAAAATAATATAATTTTGAAGTTTATTGTCATTGCAAATTCGCCCATCAAAATAGGGCAGTTGTACAAAAATCATTCCAAAACTTTTTCACCCACAAAATAAAACGTCATTGATCGATCTAGAACCATACTCCATCACTGATTTTCAAATCTGAACGTTTCATTTTGCTAAGTTCTTTATTGTTTTCATTATATCTATTTATTTATATTTGTAAATTACTGCAATTATTTGACCTATTTTCTCTCCGAAATATCGTGCTTAAAAAAATAAATATTATTATATTATTTCATCAACTTACCGGGAATTTTCAGAAGATGACTCGGCGGAGTCTTTAGTTGGGTTAGCTGCTGGTGCTTCAGTAGCTTTAGTTGTTGGTGCTGCAGTAGCTTTAGTTGTTGGTGCTGCAGTAGCTTAGTTGTTGTTGCTTCAGTAGCTTTAGTTATTGGTGCTTCTGTAGCTTTAGTTATTGGTGCTTCTGTAGCTTTAGTTATTGGTGCTTCTGTAGCTTTAGTTATTGGTGCTTCTGTAGCTTTAGTTATTGGTGCTTCTGTAGCTTTAGTTATTGGTGCTTCTGTAGCTTTAGTTGTTGGTGCTATCGTAGTTGTCAATGAATCTGAAATATATCATCATTATCAAAATTGAGTGTACCAAATAATGTCGAAAGTTAAAGAGAATCAACTGTGATACCGTGATGTATGAGTTATGGTTCGTTTAATTTTCTAAATGAATTAGGATATGATAAAACCTTCAGGGAAGTCTTAGGCTGCGTCCGCATAGGCAGGAGGCTTGCTTAGCGCCTAGATGTTTACTTGGATAGTCGCTAAGCGAGTAGTGGGGCACAACGCGTACATTTCAAAACGTTCGTTTCACTGAGCTACTAGTTAGATGACTCGCTAGGCTCTAGGCGCTAAGCAAGCCTCCTGTCTATGCGGACGCAGCCTTAAAGTTGCTTGGTTCAACACACCGAGAAATCAATTGAAATCAAAAGCAGTCAAATTTTAAATTTCATCATCATTTATAGTCGAGTAAAATTTCCGACTTATTTACATAGCGTATTTCAGTGAAACAATCAAGAGATCATTATTATTAACAACCGAATTTACTGAATTATTGCATACTGAGTTAGGTAAGAACTGTTAGAAGACATTTCAACATTCATTTGAGGGGCTTTTGGAACTCATTCCTGTGAAAATATGAACAATTAATAATGCATTGACAATTGTGCTGGTCCAGACATCGTGCAGATCAAACAATTGGTCATAATTTCGAACAATTTCTTCAAATAATTTGGATCAATTTGATCGCCTAGTTCTTCAAGTTCCCCATTCGTTTCTAAAAACAATCAGTCTGTACTTATATGTCAAAATGACCTCAGATAAGCCGAGAAAATAACCGCGGTGACACAGATGGTCGATTCACTGACTCAAACTTGGGCAATTTCACGCTGGAACTTGGCCCTTAACCCTCACATGAAAGGTAAATATACATATATACATAAATAGGGTGTTTAAAAAAATCCCTTTTTCAGGATGGGTAGAAAACTGAAAAATATTTAGTGTTTGTTCGATAAAAAATTCTCGTAACGCTGTCCGTATTCGTAATAAAGGGCTTTGAAGGAAAACATTATTCAGATTTTGTATGACTTCGCTGAAATTACTGTCAACACTGTAATAAAATGTTATGCAACTATGTTCTGTGAGATGATACATCCAATTAATTCGTTTTCATGTCTGACTATCAGAGACGCTAGTTACACGATTCTTACCAAATACAAATAAATTCGCACATTCTGAAAATCTCAATTTTAATGAAAGTTAACTCTACGTGACTTTATAACTTATTTTTTATGTTCTCTCGGGAAGGTTTTGAACGAAAGAAGACACATTAAATGGAAGAAAAATTCAGGATTTCACCGAATCTTATGTGAAAGATAGGGTCTGGCATTATCGTCCATAAAAATGAAAATTTCACCAATGTATGGGAGAAATGGCACTGCATCCTCTTCAAGAATGTTCCTTATATACCTATCAGCATTGATAGGTAATATCGACTGAATTAAGAATGACTTGGGTATGTATATTTGACTGCTCCCCCAATATACATACCCAAGCCTATCAGCATTCATAGCTCCATTATCAACGACCACTAGGTCTGTGCGAGCAGTCAAAGATATTCCACCCCATACCATAATCGATCCTCCCCCGAAACCAGTAGTATTCAGGAAATTGCACTGAGCATATCTTTCATGTGGACGTCTGTATACAAGGGAACGTCGATCGCAATGGTACAGGCAGAACCTAGACTCATCTGTGAGGAGAACTCTTTCCCAATCAGCCTCTTTCCAATGGATATGCTCTCTCGCAAAATACAAACGCCCCCTTCGATGGGCTGGGGTAAGAGCTGGTCCTCTTGCCGCGACACGAGGCCTTAAATCATATTCCCTGAGGCGATTTCTTATTGTCTGAGTGCTCATTTGCACCCCATGAGTTGCTCAAGCTGATTCTGAAGGAGGCGAGCGGTTGCAAATCGTTGTCTCAACGAAGAAGTAACGTTCTTGAATGGCAGTTGTTACTCGTGGTCTACCCTGTCCTGGTCTTCGGACATTCACACATGTCTCCCTGAATCACTGCAACATTCTGGACACACTTGTGTGGGAAACTCCAAACCTTTCTGCAAATCTTGTGTATGATGTGAACCCTTCTTTTCGCAAAACTACAGCTTGGGCACATTCCTCTTGGGTCAAATTGCGTGTTTCGCGTTGCATAGCGATCGAGTGTAGAAAATCAAATGAAAGAAAAACTATTGATCATTAGAATTGATTTTACTTTATTCCTGCTGGGACAAAACATCTGTATTGAAGAAAAACGTTGAAAGTGGATAACATATGCATGCATAATTCTGATAAAAATAATTATCATTGAGAACACCTTCAGTTGTAGAATAAATTTGAGATTTTTGAGATAAGTGATAAAGTCAATGTAGAGTTAACTTTCATTAAAATTGAGATTTTCAGAATGTAAATTAATTTTTTTGCGCAGTGTAATGATACCTGAAACTTCTTATTTCACCGTCATCATTAAAGAACCCTTTATATGTAGGAATATCGAAATTTTCGAACTCGAACATGGAGATGAATTTCTTACCGTCTACTGTGATGGTAAGGCATTCGAATTCATCACTCATCTCTGTATCGGGTAAAATAGCTTTCACCCATTTCGAATTATCTGCGGTACATTCCTCTTCTTTATCCGTTTTACTGTTGGTGCATTTTAGCGTATTTCCTGAAACAAATGAAAACATAGTATATACAGGGTAGGGTGTCTGTAAACAAATGAGAGGGATTTTGGGAGATGATTACTCGATGAAAATAAGCAAGGGTAGTTCATATAAATTTTTTTCGAAACCGACCCACCTTCCAAGATACAGCCCTTGGAAGGCGATGACGACTTGACAGTTTCTAATTTTTTTTACGTCTTCTTGAAAACACTGAGTCATAAACTATACATGATATGAAGCACTAAGTAGATGTAACTAACACAAATTTTTTAAATCTCATAACTTTCTTATTAGGGGTTGAAAATAACAACCCCCTATGGTTTTCCTTCAAAAATTGTTATCGTGGGATAGATTTCCGAGGTTTCCTATTCAATTCTGGAGAAAAAGGTTCTTGCAAAATTTCGATACTTTTCTCGGAATAAATAAAAACTTACAAGCAGTTATGATCACTGTTCATTCCATTTCATCATATAAGTGTTCCATAGAATGAATATTCTAAATGTTTGTATGTCAATGACAGGAGATAAGGATATTCTATAAATCTTTCTGAAGGTTTAATTACTAATTTCCTAGGTTAATTATATCCGTAATATATTATTCTCAAGAAAAGAAATTTCTTGCGATTAATAAGCATAATTGACAACAATAGTTTATATTTTTTCCAGATACAATAACGCATAACTTTATAAATGTTCCAAATGCTTCATATATCTTAGAATTCTATGGAACAAACAACGATGAAAGGGAATGAACAGTGATCAAACTGCTTGGATACTGAGAAATGAACACATTCGAAAACTCCAACAGTAGAAATATTCAAAAAAACATGTTGGTAATTATTTCTATGAGTAAATATTCAATAATTGCTGAATGAATCCATACTAATCCCTATTGAAGTCCGAAATAAGTAGACTTAACTTCATTGAAAGATACCTCCATTGTTTCATCTATACCGAAAGATAAAAGCTTAGTCTAAGGATAAAAGGAAGCCGTTACATTTTAAAAGCAAGTAGGTCAAGCCCATATTTATAGTAGGTACTCTAGATGCAGCTTGGTACATATGCACTTTTATGTTATTAGTTATAAATACTCCACGATGTGTTTCAATTTTACGTTTTCGTAATTACTATCGAACTTATAGTTTAGATATGAAGATATATAGTCGAGTCGTGTCTATCTTATCTCGAGCACATCTTGAATTAATCCTATGTTGAGGACAACCTCCAATTTGGTGCCATTTCCCCTCATTCAGAATTTCCTATCGATTTGAAGTACATCGAGTCATCAAACCATTCAAAAGCACCATACAAAATTTAAGAAAAACCCTGATCAGGTGCTTCAGAGCTTTCGTTCATTGGTGAAAACGATGAGGCTATTACCTCAAAATTTAGTATAGGACTCGAGATTGATACTGAATATAAATGCGAAATATCAGCTGAATCAGAATTTTATTCTGGAAATTATTGAATGAGGGTGACAATAAAAAAAATAAATTTCATGGTTTTGATCATGCCATCCTCTTGAAATTTCCATAAAAATTCAGTATATCAAACTCCATAAACAAAATGAATTTCACTCGAATCGAATATCTTATTATGGAAATATGAAGCGGAATTATACTCTGGAAATTATTCAATAACTTGACAATAAAAAAAATAAAATTTTATGCTTTTGATCATGCGATCCTCTTGAAATTACCCATAAAAATTCTGTTTATCAAACTCCATAAACAAAATGAATTTCACTGGAATCGAATATCTTGGTATGGAAATATGGAGCGGAATTATATTCTGGAAATTATTCAATAACTTGACAATAAAAAAAATCAAATTTTATGGTTTTGATCATGCGATCCTCTTGAAATCCCCATAAAAATTCTGTTTATCAAACTCCATAAACAAAATGAATTTCACTCGGATCGAATATCTTAGTATGGAAATATGGAACGGAATATATTCTGGAAATTATTCAATAACTTGACAATAAAAAAAATCAAATTTTATGGTTTTGATCATGCTATCCTCTTGAAATTCCCCATAAAAATTCTGTTTATCAAACTCCATAAACAAAATGAATTTCACTCGAATCGAATATCTTAGTATGAAATATGGAGCGGAATTATATTCTGGAAATTATTCAATAACTTGACAAAAAAAAAATCAAATTTTATGGTTTTGATCATGCGATCCTCTTGAAATTCCCCATAAAAATTCTGTTTATCAAACTCCAAAACAAAATGAATTTCACTGGAATCGAATATCTTGGTATGGAAATATGGAGCGGAATTATATTCTGGAAATTATTCAATAACTTGACAATAAAAAAAATCAAATTTTATGCTTTTGATCATGCGATCCTCTTGAAATTACCCATAAAAATTCTGTTTATCAAACTCCATAAACAAAATGAATTTCACTGGAATCGAATATCTTGGTATGGAAATATGGAGCGGAATTATATTCTGGAATTATTCAATAACTTGACAATAAAAAAAATCAAATTTTATGCTTTTGATCATGCGATCCTCTTGAAATTCCCCATAAAAATTCTGTTTATCAAACTCCATAAACAAAATGAATTTCACTGGAATCGAATATCTTAGTATGGAAATATGGAACGGAATTATATTCTGGAAATTATTCAATAACTTGACAATAAAAAAAATCAAATTTTATGCTTTTGATCATGCGATCCTCTTGAAATTCCCCATAAAAATCTGTTTATCAAACTCCATAAACAAAATGAATTTCACTGGAATCGAATATCTTGGTATGGAAATATGGAGCGGAATTATATTCTGGAAATTATTCAATAACTTGACAATAAAAAAAATCAAATTTTATGCTTTTGATCATGCGATCCTCTTGAAATTCCCCATAAAAATTCTGTTTATCAAACTCCATAAACAAAATGAATTTCACTGGAATCGAATATCTTAGTATGGAAATATGGAGCGGAATTATATTCTGGAAATTATTCAATAACTTGACAATAAAAAAAATCAAATTTTATGGTTTTGATCAAGCGATCCTCTTGAAATTCCCCATAAAAATCTGTTTATCAAACTCCATAAACAAAATGAATTTCACTGGAATCGAATATCTTGGTATGGAAATATGGAGCGGAATTATATTCTGGAAATTATTCAATAACTTGACAATAAAAAAAATCAAATTTTATGCTTTTGATCATGCGATCCTCTTGAAATTCCCCATAAAAATTCTGTTTATCAAACTCCATAAACAAAATGAATTTCACTGGAATCGAATATCTTAGTATGGAAATATGGAGCGGAATTATATTCTGGAAATTATTCAATAACTTGACAATAAAAAAAATCAAATTTTATGGTTTTGATCAAGCGATCCTCTTGAAATTCCCCATAAAAATTCTGTTTATCAAACTCCATAAACAAAATGAATTTCACTCGAATCGAATATCTTAGTATGGAAATATGGAGCGGAATTATATTCTGGAAATTATTCAGTAACTTGACAATAAAGAAAAATCAAATTTTATGGTTTTGATCATGCGATCCTCTTGAAATTCCCCATAAAAATTCAGTATATCAAACTCCATAAACAAAATGAATTTCACTCGAATCGAATATCTTAGTATGGAAATATGGAGCGGAATTATATTCTGGAAATTATTCAATAACTTGACAATAAAAAAAATCAAATTTTATGGTTTTGATCATGCGATCCTCTTGAAATTCCCCATAAGAATTTCCCATAAGAATTCTGTTTATCAAACTCCATAAACAAAATGAATTTCACTCGAATCGGATATCTTATTATGGAAATGTGGAGATTTTTCTTTCAATATTTCAATTGAATTTTCTGTGATTCAGATGATGCGATCTTCTTGAAATTTTGCGTGAACGTTCAGTATATCAATCTTCGTTTACAGAATAAATTTCACCCGATTCAGATATCTTGTTATGGAAATATAAAGTTTCTTCGTTTAAATATTCCAATGAATTTTCCATGGTTCTGTTCACACTATGGCCACAAATATTTGCATGAGGCTTATTAAGAGCATCTTTGTATGTGACCGCAACATTTCATTTCGATTGGTATCGTTTTGTCTGAGATATTTAGGTACAAAACTTTTGAAGGGCCATATTTTATGGAACCGGGAAACGAACTCACTCTGAAAATCTCAAGAATCTATGTCAATCCCTTCAAAAATTATCGTGCTGAGGGCCGGACGGACCGCGCCACGAACAGAATAGATTTTGACAACGAATTCGTCATCAAGAGGTCGAACCCTATCGTTTGGGATCATTTTTGGCTAGAAATTCGAGAATTACAGATATTTGGGCAAAATATATAGCACTCGTTTAAGAACAACGAGCGGCACGATCGCTGAAAAAGAATCGCAAGAAATAGTTTTATTATCCAATCATTTTGTAATTTACATTCGGACAATAAAGAGGATGATTCCTACCTACATGTGGCTGGTACCCTCAATTGTTCAATTGTGAAATTTTTATATTTTCCGAAATGCTTCTTAGACTTTTAAGATTTGTTTCTGCTCTTTACACTAAAATAATATAAAGAATCCAAAGTAAGCAAGTCAGAATATCAAGAATGAAAGCGGAAAATTATATTATAAATAAACTAATATTTAACTCAATCTTCGGAGCTTATCTCGTCAACGTTCAGAAAACATACAAAGGGGTAATAATCCATAGATTGCTATTTATATATGAACAAGATTAGTTCCAAAGCATGAGTTCAATATTAGTCGATTAATATTATTTTTCCGCCGACCTCGTGTGTACGAAAATGAGCATTAATGACCCATTTTAATGCTCAATTTTTTTTAGCCATTTTAATGTGCAATCCTCATGGCAACCGTTCACAAAGTATTCAGAAGCACTATGAGAAGTGTCAAAACTCTACTGGAACATAGATACAGGGAAATTTCACTTTGACAAATGTATGTCTTGTGCAATATGAAAATGTATTTCAATCAAGAATTCATACACATTTCATATTGAGATCGTCGGAAAAATCTTGTTATCAACTCGGTTATTAATCGAACGACTAATGGTTTCGAACTATCAAAATATCTTGACCATTAGTCGCTGTCTTTAATAACCTAGTTGATTAAATGACTATTAAGCTTTCATTCTTGATACTTGCATTATTCGAACTTATATTTGTATGTTTTCTACCACGTTTGGTTTGTTATAAGGAAGCTATGCAGAATTTCTAATATCGTTTTTGAGCGTTACTTAAACGAGAGCTAAAAAAATTATCATCATCAGATCGGACTTTAAATAACATCATTATGAATTAACCATTTTGAGTGGATCGATTTTTTGCTGGCAGTGTATGACTGTGTTATACAAACTGAAATATGTTAAACTCGCATAACTTTTATAACTATAAGAGATAGTTCTTATCCCATAATATGTGACATACCTAATCCCATAAATAGGGTCACTAATGTGAAGATGATGACTCCCTTCATATCTTATTTCAACTAGTAACTAACTTCCTTGAAGCCTAAAGGAGAAAAAAATGATACTGTTCAGAAGTATGGATTGAACGATATATATGATATTGATATCTGATAAGCTCTCATGGATTCTGGGAGGTGAGATAAAACAATTGAGTATTATCAATTATTCCTGTGAAAAAGTAAAAGGTTGAAGAGTTTGAGGAGGGTTTGGCGTTAGTCTGAGAATTGTATCTAAATTGTAATACAGGGTGGGCCAGAGTAACTTGCAGATTTGAACATTCCATTAAAAACAACTTATGCAGTATATCAGTCTTGATTCACAAAATGAATTTCACTGGATTCGGAAATAAAGGGATTCTTTTTTTCAAAATATTACAATTTTTTTTTTTGGTTCTGTTAACACTATGGCCACAAAATTTTGCATGAAAATTCAGTAGGACAGTCTTCATCAAAAAAAATTCACTCGAATAGGATATCTTTTCATGGAAATGTGAATTTCAATCCAATTGAATTTTCTTTGGTTCCTTTTACATTATGACCACGAAATTTTGAATGAGGCTTATTATTAGCCTATTGAATGTGTCTGCAACATATCATTTCGATGGTTCTGTTTTGTCTGAGATATTGAGGAACAAAAACTTTGAATGGTCATATTTTATGGAACACCCTGTACGTTTTGGCTGATTAACGAACTTAACCGAGGCATTTGGACCCCTTCGAAAGTTATCGTGTTAACAGACGGCCCCGCGGACAAAATTGAGTTTGATCACGGATTCTTCATCAGGAAGTCGAACCCTATCCTTTGAGGCCATTTTCGGCTCAAAATTCAAAAATTACAGACATTTTGGGCAAAACGATATAGCATTCGTTTAAGTAGAACTCTCAAAAACGAAATGATTGAAGTGCTTCGGCGGTTAAAGGGACTATTTCCCTCGTCTCAATTCTCACAAATGAAAAAATGGTTTCTAGATTACTTTTTTCCTCGTCTTGATTTCCACCAATCGGAAACGCGCAATCTTGAATGGTTCTTATAGTCCGTTCACGAAAGGTTGAGCCATCGGTTGAGAATGTGAATTCAGAATATTCCGCTGTGTTATTAAAATTTTAGGTTATGTTATTATATTTCTTGTCAGATTGATACGCAATGTTGTCACTATTGCATAGAATTCTCTGATAACAAGCTCGTCGGACTAGGCCGGGTACATTCGGCAACGTTGACTTAATTTTACGTCATGACAGCAAATACTGCCAACTTCAGATAAATAAACAAAGGCCTACTATACGCTCAAACTTTCGTGAACGGACTATAGTTGGAAAACTTTATGGCAGCAGCTGTCAGCAGTGTTTTTAGTTTACCTGCGGCGAAACTAGGCAGTTGTTCTCAAATTAATGCCTATAAATTCTTCTTCTTGTTTCCTGATCTTTGTTGTTAAAAGTTTTTATGTTCCAGGAAGCAACGCGCAGCATATTTAGTTTTTTCCAAGTCGTTATCTTCTTCTAGCATGTGTCGTCATCGGGGTATCCGTCCTATTCCGAGGCAAGGTTTCGGTTCTGTGAGCTGGTATTTTTTCTTACCCTAGGTAGGGAGCTAACCTGGCCTAGGAGCCTTCTTCCTTATCGGGCTTAGGACCGGCAGTGTGCATGCTGGGCTACTCAATCCACCCAACAGTACATGCAGGCGACTAAAATTCATGCAGAATAATCTGTCACTCAAAGGGTGGTCTCCTCGTATACCATTCCGGCATCTAATTGTTTCTGTGAAAAAAATCGAAAAAACACGATGCGAAGTAATATTTTTCAATAAAAAGCATTCGTGCAGTTTAAAAAATCCTCGTCTTCAACTCTGATTTTCTTAGTCACCAGCTACTTATTAATATATTACTCAGTAGACAACGTGTTCTTCGATTTTTTCGGAAAAAATAAATGGATTTATGATATTACTCATGACAATCAACGCCACCCTGGCGAATAAAATTCAATGTATCCATTATTCTCCCTTAATTTGAAATTATTGTCAGCTCGTTAACACAACATATTAATTTTTCAGGCATACACAATCCCAGTATGTAATTAAGAAGATAAAGATTACAGAATCCACTTTTTGATGAATGAGTCATGAGTTGTTTGCGTTTATGTTATCGATTTAGCTCAAGCGAATGAATACAAAGTATCTATTGAATTTAAATTTTCCACTATCAGGATCAGGATAAATTCGCCGAATGGAAACATTCACATGCAACACTCAGGGATTTCACGAATTAAGATAAGAACACATCATCGACCCTTTTTATGGTAACCACCCACCATCCATACACCCTGTATGTTCTCAAACTTTACGATCAGCTTTCTTTAACCATTTCAGGGCCTTGGCCTCTTTCACTCTGAGTTACCTTGTGATATCTGAAACAACCTTATTTTCCGCTAAAGTTGCATTGAAACAATGCTCGTTTATTTGTCGAAATTTATTTTCAGTAGTAATATCCCTAGGACATTGATAATAGACGAGATAATTTTATGACAATCGAAAGCTCATGAGCTTGAGATATTTGCCATAAAATTATGAGGCATTTGTCAATGTCCGAGGGATATTCGGAAGAAAATTTTTTGACAAAAAACTGTATAACTCAGCACAACAAAACATTTATTTATATATTTATTAAAAGTACAATTAGTGAAAGTGCAATTACTAAAATTTAACGTAACATTAGATTCGTTGCGGTTCTCTACATTAGAACTATTACCACGCATAATATTTATGATCTTGTTGTGGTGTTCTTGATCGGTTCAGGTATGGTTTAATGGAATTGCTATGACCAGTAATTTTCAGCAATTGCTGTTCTTCCACACCACTTTTTGCCAATTGGCTAACAGCAGTTGATCTATTGGAATGATTTGTGATCTTTTTGTCCTTTATGTTCAAGCCAATTGCTTCGGCAGCAGATTTAGTCCATCCATTTATGGTATTTCTTCCAACAGGTACATTATCGTACCATTTGTCATTTTGATTTTTCCAATGTCTATTTGGTTTTAAGAATAGTCGTGGCGAGGTAATATTTTCACCTCGTTTTGATATAAGTTTATGAAAAAGACGTACAGGGCAGCTTTCTCTCTTCACTATTGGAAACCAACCATTTACTACTTGTGCAACTTTTAGAACCACCTTGTCACGTTTCACTAAATACTGGATTGTATCAATGCGATTTGTTGGAGAGCCATCGTTATTTTTTTCGACTTGAAAAAAATCCACCAGGCAAGCAACTGCCTCTCCTCCTCTCCACGCTAATTCGACTGCAGCAATATGGTAAAATTTACGCATAAGGCCTTCAGGAGTATTTTCATCCCATAGCATTATTATTTTGTTAACTTCAGACAAATTTAACGAAACTGAACTGGATTTACGTTTACATGGGTTTGCTTGCAATTTTTTTCGGATTGCATCGCGGGCATCTCGGGCTGGTTTAAATATTATACTTTGGAACGGGTCAATCATAATGTTGTAGTCCTTATAATACTTTTCTTGTAGGAGTTTGCTCGAAACATTCCACATAGTTTTCACACCGTTGCTTCTTGAATTCCGTCCCGTCTTTTTTCTCATATTGACCGCCCAATCTTTGAGTATCAACGCCAATTCTTCTAAGCTTCTGCGTTCATTCAATTCGTATGCTCGTTCGCAGCAAATTTCCATAAATATTCCCCAAATATATTTGTGGCTACAGGAAGTATTTCTGGGAATGTTTTCCTTGATAAGCGCATTTATACTTATAAATTGCCAAAACGTGACATTTTCAATTTTGTTCGAATTATGTTGTGAGACTGTGCTGTCATGGTGATTGATAACTGCATTGAATGCAATTTTCGATGTAATGTTGACATGATTGGGTTATTGTTCCATGTGATAAAAAATCATAAGATTTGATTGGTTTTTAGAACTGTCAAAAAATTTTCAAGATAAGAGTTCTGTAGCGACGAAAAAGAATGATTTCTGATTAAACCACGTAACAATGGTTCTACCCACAAATTTCTAACTTGTAAGGTCGTTTTCTTGGACTCCCTTCGTAAATTGTATGAAAAACCCCCAAGAAAACCTCACACAAACAGTATATTATGTAACGAGCGAATAATAGCCATTATACGCAAGTAGCATACTATACTTTATATACAACTACTGAATATATTTCTTGAAGATTTCAATATTATTTGGCGACCGCGACATGACCCTTCTATGACAAACGTGAAAAAATTTAAGTTGACACATCATTGACCCTTTTTAAGGTAACCACCCACCATCTGTACACCCTATATGTTCTCAAACTTTGCGATAAGCTTTCTTTATAGATTTCAGGACCTTGGCCTCTTTCACTCTGGGTTACCTTGTGATATCTGAAACAACCTTATTTTCCGCTAAAGTTGCTTCTAATCATCTTCTCTGATTTCTTCCCACATAAAGAACTACGTCGGTGTTTGTCTCCAAATGGTGTCCGTGAAGTTGAAACCCACTGTTTTGAAAATGAACAATTTTTTGTTTGCATTCGTAAGTCGTTAGTAAGTATTTGTATGCCCAAAATTTTCGTTTGTAAGTCAAGGATATTGGTAGAAAAAAACCGCATGCTTTCGCTAGAACTTCGTTAGTAAGTATTTGTAATTGAAAAAAATTTGTTTTTAACCCAAACCATCATAGGGTAAAAACCTTTCAAAGGTGCGAAATTAGTACCCACTTTTTCAAATATTATATATTTTTTTTGTATTACAAAGCATATCCTTTGTAAATATTTGTAACACAATAGAAATGGTTTTAACCACCCCGATAATGAAAATATTACACCCCAAAATGCCAAGTTAGCACCCATATGTTTGAAAATTTGACTTCAGTTTTTTGCTTTCGATAGTAATTCCTTAGTAAGTATTTGTAACTCAAAAAGAATCGTCTGTAACCCACCCCATCATAGGGTAAACACCCCTCAAAGATGCGGATTGGTAACCACTTTTTCAAACATTATATTTTTATTTTTTGTTTTAGAAAACACATTGTTAGTATGTATTTGTAACACAAAAAATTTTGGTTTTAACCACCACGATAATGAAAAATGACACCCCAAAATGCAAAGTTAGCACCGGTAGAACTTCGTTAGTAAGTATTTGTAACATAAAAAAATTCGTTTGTAACTCACCCCATCATAGGGTAAACACCCCTCAAAGATGCGGAATTAGTACCCACTTTTTCAAATATTATATTTTTATTTTTTGTTTTAGAAAGCACATCGTTAGTATTTGTAACACAAAAAAAATTGATTTGAAACACCCCGATAATGAAAAATGACACCCCCAATATGCGAAGTTATCACCCACATGTTTGAAAATTTGACTTCTGTTTTTTACTTCATTAGTAAGTATTGGTAACGTAAAAATTTCGCGGCTAAGTGATCACACCTCAGAGTAAGAAATAAACATACAGATGTCCCTACGCTTGAATATTAGACTGCATTGTAATCAAGCAAGTATAACAGTGAGATGGAAAGCATTTGACTACCACACTGGGGTGAAATAAACAACTGGTTAGATTTGCATTTCTCCTATTTCTGAACATGATACAACATTTTCGTAATCTTGCCGTAGCCTAGCTTTAATTAACGGACTAGCCTTAAGCAACAATAAACTGCCACCAATTCATTGAAATAATTCAGTTTATGAAGGTCAAATCGAAATGAAAATGTAAACTCATCGCATCAAGAAACTGAACACTAACAGACAATGTTGCCAAACTGACAGAATTATCTGTAACAGACGCAAGCCGTCAGTATCAGAGTGTGAGAGCTGTAAAACAATTATCCCAATACGGAATATAAACATAGGGCACGATTTCGCAACGCCGGAAGTTTGTTCGCGCGTATAAACAGATTCCACTTTGCTGCATAACAAATGCATGAAGGCAACTCTAGGTTTACTTTTTACTCTGAGGATAACAGTCTTGATAAACTGCGTTTTTAGGGTCTTTTTCATAAAACAAAAAAAATCGAAAGATTAAGTAAGAAACGACTGATATTTTTTTTATTATATAACCTATTTCGAGTTTAACTGACATATTATTTTTTTTGAGTCAACCTAGAGTTTCACTTTCCTGTGTTTATTATTGATTAAGAATTGAATAAAGTTTTGTTATTCATTTTGTGGGTAAATTTTTTTCGGTAAGAAAAAACCGGTAAATACCGGTAAATCAGTAATTATTCAAATATGTAATTTACCGAATTAATTGAAATTCGGTAAATTTGCAATCCCAAATGTAAATGATTGATAGTTTTCATGGCTTGTATCTAGGTACGAAGTGAAGCTAATCAATAATTAAAGGTACATAAATGATAAACGAATCTTCAAAAATATCCTTAATTTTGGCTTAATTAAAGTGGACACCAATTGAGATATCTATAATAAGTAAATTCTCCGAAAATTTATCGAAAAAATCTATTGTCTCTGATCATAATACAATGATCAAATCCAATCAGAATTCAATTTGATATAATAACCTCAATTTTTACCGCTCTCAAGGTATTAATTATTTATATGATAAAATGTCTGTCTGTAGTTTTCAACACAATTCATTTTTTGGATTTATTGTACATGTTAATCATTTCAAAATGAATTCTGATTTCATTACAGACAAGTTTGCACTGAATTTCAGTATGAACAATGTGTAATCGACAAGGTTTTCTCGGGTAAATCACCCTGTATTTTCAGGAAAGTTGATTGCAGTCTCAAATTATTTACGGATTAGGAATTTTAGAAATTTTATTTTTCGCAGTTGAAACAAGTTTCATTATAAATCATTCGCATTTCAAAATGGTGAAATTTTCGTCAATTATATCGAATATTTTCTTTCACTTGAACTCATAACATAAACATCATCTTGTATTCATTGTTTTTTCCGTCGACCTCAAAATAAAGGGTGTGTTTAGTGTGTACAGAATAAACATTAATGGCCTATTTTAATGAGCAATTTATGCATTTTTAATGTGCTATTGTCACGAGCAATCGAGCACAAAGCATTCAAAAGTGATACGAGTAATGTCAAAACTCTACCGGAACATAGAAACATAGAAATTTTATTATGTCAAATGTGTGTCTTGTGCAAAATAAATAATAATAATTTCAATCAAGAATATTTTCTCCATTCAAAATGAGTTTGACGAAAAAATCTTCTAATCAACTCGTTTATTAAACAGCGACTAATAGCGTTTTCCATTGGGAGAACTGCTGCCCATCAGTGCGACCTGAGTGCAATTTTTTGTGTTCCATTGTTGTTGTTGTTGTAGGACGATGTAATGCCCATTCAAATGAGAACCAGTGTAAAGTCAGTGCAATTCTGGTGCGCACCAGTACTCCCAATGGTCTCGAACGCTCACGCGTTAAAATATCCATTAGTCGATGTCATTAATAACCTAGTTGATTAAATAACCATTTCTGCCGATCTCAAAATGAAAGGTGATGTCAATGTGTAAGACATTGATCATAATTGACCCATTTTAATGCTCAATTTCTGCTATTTTAATGTGCAATCCTTATGGCAACCGTTGACAAAGTATTCAGAAGCACTACGAGAAATGTCAAAACTCTACTGGAACATAGATACATAGAAATTTTATGATGTCGAATGTATGTCTTGTGCAAAATGATAATGTATTTCAATCAAGAATTCATATACATTTCATATTTAGATCGTCGGAAAAATCTTGTAATCAACTCGGTTATTAATCGAACGACTAATAGTCTCGAACGATTAACGTGTTCGCTCCTCTCACACTTCAAAATATTTTGACCATTAGTCGCTGTCTTTAATAACTTAGTTGATTAAATAACTATTATTGCATGTATTTTCTGGGATAAAATATCTATATCTATTGATTACATCAATAAAATTCCAAGAAAATGAAATGACCAATTGAAAAAACACAATACAGTGAAAATGTCATCATCGAGAATTTCAAAATAGGGGACATAATGGATCATTTGGTCATAAAAAGATCATAACCTTCAGATAACAATAAAACACACTGCTATAAGTCATGATTATTATTATAATTTCAACTCGTATAATGCGAATTCGGAAATTAGGGATCTCCCTGAAATAATTTTCATTCAATTTTCAAGCGATTACGAGAATTGCGTATCAGGCATTGAAACAATGCTCGTTTATTTGTCGAAATTTATTATCAAGATAAGAATTCTGTATCGACGAAAATAAATGATTTTTGATTAAACCACGTAACAATGGTTCTACCAACAAGTTTCAAATTTGTAAGGTCGTTTTTTTGGAACCCCTTCGTAAATTTTATAAAAAATATATCAATCCTGGTTTTTTAACTCTCGTATCAAGTGCTAAGTACATCGTTTTGCCCCAATGTCTGTAATTTTCGAATTTCGAGCCGAAAATGGTCTCAAACGATAGGGTGTAAATTCTATAAATCAGGATATCGACTGTTCGGTTTGGGGCCCGTTATATGGACCAAGGAAAGGGCAAATATTTTTAATGTGTTCAACTTTTTAATTAATTGACAACCACAACTGCCAAAACATTTCAAACAACTAGATGAAAAATATATATAAAATGTAGTAACTATGAACACGGAAAATCTAGATTGTAGACCCAACATCCTCCGGCCTAAGGGGTTCTCCTTTTCAGAATTCGACCATATCTAGATTTTCTGATTTCTTGTTCCTGTTCTGGCATCTTCTCTTCGTCATTTTTTCCTGTTTCTAGTAAAAATAATTGTTGTATAGGACGAATCAGACAACCGGTTGTCGTCTTTAATTTCACTACTCGGCAGGCACCATCTTTTCCAAAATACATTTCTTCAATTTTTCCAATGGGCCAAGAAAACCTTTTCTTTCCTGCACCTTCGACCAAGACTATATCACCAACCTTCTTCCATTTCATTTTGCCTCTTTTCTGTTTTGACTTCCTCTTGCGTTTCTTCTTCCATCTTGTGCTGTCCACAAACTCCTTCTGAGTGGCTTTGGGATCATTTTCTGTATTCATATTGAAATCGTCATCTTCACAATGGGGAGCATCATTTTCTTTACCTTCTGTGTCACCTGTCCAGTTATCATAATTCTCAGGTTGTAGTTCAGCAGCATCCTCATCAATTATATCAATGGATGGTTTTATAACTTCTTTAGGGCCATTTTTGTAGTAGTCATCATTGCAGAGAGCTTGCCTTCGTTGCTTATGAGTTTCTGTGTCAAAATCTCCTTCAGAATCCTCATTATTAAAGACTTTTTCTTGTTTTCCTGTTATAGGTTGTATGACCTTTTCTTTCAGGGTGGCTTGAAGTAGATATTGAACTTTATCCTCTTGCATGATTTTCTGATCTTCTGAATTTTCTTGAATTGTCCACAAAAGTTGATCCAATTCTTTACATTCCTATCAAATTTTGGCAGTTCTAGTTTCGGATAATTCAAGTTCGAATGTTCGATTTTCCAATCCAGATCTATTTTGCGTAAATACTATTTCATTTTTCATCTTGATAATTTCTTCTCTAAATATTTCTTGCTCGGTAAGTTCTTTCATCAATTCATCTTCATCCAGTGATTCTTCCGACATCAAAATCTCTTCTATATTACTGTCAAGTTCAAAAATTCTTTTTGCTTTATCGTCGATCAAATTTTTCCAAATTTCAACTGTATTTTCATTCCTGGTCCCACCAGAACTGGAACACACATCATTTTCAATTTTCTTGATTCCAGCTCTTAGGATTTCCCGTTTTAACCGCCAACAACTCAACATATCCTGGCAGGATCGCCAAAATGTAATGTATGTCACGGATGATGAATCCGTGGTCAAATTCAATTCTGTCCGTGGTGTCGTCCGTTAGCACGATAACTTCAGAAGGAATTGTTCTAGACACTTGAGATTTTCAGGATGAGTTCGGTTCCCAAATGTCTCAGTTAAGTTGATTGATTTGAAATTATAATCGATATAAAGTATTGATTTAGTTATTAATCGTTATTAATAGCATCATGTCGAATTCAAATTATCGTCTTATTTATGATACTCCATCCATGAAACTCAGAGTGCTTAATGAACAAATAAGCAAAATATTCTAGGCTCATATCCGTGCTTCAGCGATTTTTGGCAAATGTGATTAATGATCATGACATACATGTGTTTTTGATAATTCAATTGTGTGAATAAATAAACAATACAGGTTGTTTTACATATTTTATTACCTCCAACATATAAGACATTAAAAAAATAGTTCAAGCAAGCGCAGACTTAGCAAAGCTTATTGCAGCAAAGTCTGTCAAGCCAAATCTACCATTCATTAGTTTTAGAGCTGGTTGACTATTAAATTTACACAATAGAAGGAATATACATAAGAACTATATTGAAAAATGAATGAATAAATCAACATTTGTAGAAAAACCATAAAAAATAAAAAATGTTGAATATCTTGTAAAGTGAGGATACCATTAGAAAAAATTAGAGTTCAACACCTGTATCTCAAAAAAAACGTTTATTATTATGAGACTACTTATTTGATGAATCATCTCTCTTTGTTCGTACTTTCTTAAATCCAGGAACGCAAAATTCACAATTCAAATCTGTGTACCATTTTTGATTGTGCGCTTCAATAACTAATCATGTAAATTTCAGGTGCCTATTCAGAAAATATATTATGCAACGAGCGTATAATGATAGCTATATTCACGAGGTGAAAGCTGGCTACAAGCCGTAAGCGAGTGGCCAAAATCACGGAGTGAATATAGCCATTATACGCGAGTAGCATACTATATTGTTATACACGCTACTAAATATATTATTTTTTGAATATTTTAACATTTGGAGACCAGGGGCGTTCGGCATTGACCTCCGCGAGCGGACGGATTTTTAGTCACGTGACCAGAGATCGTACAGATAAATCTGAAATATCTGGGAATAAACGAACGGTACAGAGCATCTGCCACAGAACATACTGCTCTGTTCTATTTTTATAGATTATGAGATTTCAAAGATCACTATTTTGGGAAATATGCTCATCTTTTAACGATACTTTCACCCTTTTAGTAGCTCTTCCATAAAATCTCAATTAAATAATTAGGTGCAAAGGCGCTGAATGCAAAAGAAACGATTAATGCAATATCCCCTTCTGGTCGTTCAATACGGCGATAGTTGTACCCCAGAACATATAATAACCGATATGTACCGAAAGATCCTGATCAATTAATTGATTAATTACACGAAAAAGAAACGGGAAAGCAATATCTCCTCCTGCCCATTTATAACTACGATAGCTATATTGAAAAATGTTAATGAATTAATGAGTTTTTAATGAATAAATGAAAACAGAAGAATAAAACTGTTAGAATTTTTCAATCTATCGGTTGTCGGATCGGGAAACTCAACATAAAACAAAAAAAATATAAAAAACATAAAACTCTATGGATAAAATCGCTTTGCTCCGTCGAAATAGACCGAGCGAAAAGATCGACGTCCGATTGCTCAGATTTTTATGACGAACGGTACAGATGTGTATTCCCCTCAATCCGGATGTAATAAACGAACGGTTTAGATCGATCCGACACGTCCGATGTCGATGCCGAACGCCCCTACCGTTACAAGATCCTTCTATTACAAGTGTGATAAAAGTCGAGTTGACACATAAGAATTTTTTGGAAAACTAATCATTATATATTTTGTAAAATAAATTGCTTTAATTAATGTTATAAAAGAAGATTTGGCCCTCGATTGACAAGGCACACCCATATTTATTAGGCGGAGAACTATTAATTCAAAGAATTTCCCTAAAACGACCCCTACATGATTCGTTATAGCCTAATCCTATAATGGCTCTTCATTCTGCAGAAATTGCATTAAGAGCCATTATAGGATTAGGCTATAACGAATCATGTAGGGGTCGTTTTAGGGAAAATTCCATGCTCACACTTCCAGGGCTGTTCGTGCTGGAGTGTGTTTTGTTTGTGAGAAAACATCCTGAATATTTTGAGGACCTATTAAATAAAAATAATACCAGGCGCACAGTTCCATACCATTTTCCAAGCATTCCTTGACTCTTACGGAGAAAAACACAAAATACATGTGCATAAAGCTTTTTAACTTATTACCCAGAAGATTTCATCATCTTATCTGATAATAAAAAATTTAAAACAGAAATAACTAAGCTTATTTTGAAAATTGAACCATATTCGATTAAGGAATTTATGGAATATCCTTTCTGATCATATTGTAAGTTTATTTTGTTGTTGTCTTTGACGTTTTCTCTTTTCCTTTGTAATACATTGATTATGAGAATAAAGTAATGTTTATGTTTATGTTAATGTTTAAGAATATAATTTTAGCGCTAAAACTATGAAGCATCTGACAGCAATGAATTATAACTCATTATTAACTAGTTAGACGTATAATGGGTGGATTATACAATAGTTGTGGAAAGACATCTTTTTGTGGTAAATTCTTGGACACCAGCTCTAAAACTCCAGTTTAGAATTACATTAATTCATAAATACAAAAACTTCAAGCTTTCAACATTCTCCTACTCCATGTCAGATGTAAGTTACACACAATCAATCATGATTTTTTGTGTCAGCATTCGTTGTTTTCATCATCATTACACAACAGTTTTTTCCAATATATCTCAAAACAAAATTTCAGCGTGTGTTGAAATACTACCTTACAAATTCTCAACACGAAATTATGTTGTAATGACACATCTTAATATATTCATGAAAATGATTGAAACAAACGCCAAATGTAGCTGATGGCAATGCGAAGAATTACAGCCGTCTCTTGTACTGCAGAGTTCGCAGAAAGAGGTCCTCAAGTTGTTTCTTTTCATACTTCTTCACTTTGTTACAAACGTTTAGGTTCCCGAGTAGGCATTTAGCTGGCATCCACGTAGGATCACGTGCTTCTCTCCCACTGAAACAGAAAAAACCATTGACATTTTTATAGATTTTATAGGATGGAGGAGAAAACCCAGTAACCCCTTTATCATAAGGTATTACATATGATTTGATAAAGAGTTATCAAAAAAAAATAAGAAGAATTGGAAATAAGTAAATGTCAAAACAGCATTCAAGACACAGGATACTATCAGGGCTACTCTAACTAAAGTGAAACCTGATGATTAAAATCAACTAACCAAAAACACATATATGAAGTATCTTATGAGAGTGAAAGAGCCTATATTGGATAAACTAAATATCTCTTCAAAGTTCGAATACTTATGAGTCAAAGCTTATGAAACATTATTGAGTGAAGACCAAGGACTTTATGGGGTAAAGCTACCATAATATCAAAAGAAGAAAATTGAAGGAACCGAAAAACTCCACCAGTCAACCGCCTCTTGATATCAAAAACATCTGGGCTCCAATAATAAGATCCAGTCTATGTAATATGTTTTCTTTGTTTGAATGATTCTAATCACGTGATTTTTGAGCGCTCGTTCTGCTTAAACGAAAGCTATATCATTTTACCCAAATGTCTGTAATTTTCGAATTTTGAAAATGGTCTCAAACGATAGGGTTCGACACCCTGATGATGAATCCGTGGTCTAATTCAATTATGTCCGTGGGGCCGTCCGGCCGTCCGTTAGCACAATAACTTTCGAAGGAATTGCCCTAGAGACTTGAAATTTTCTGGTTGAGTTCGGTTCCCAAATGGCTCGGTTAAGTTTGTTAACCAGTCAAATCGTACAGGGTGTTCCATAAAATATAGCCATTCAAAATGTTTATTCCCCAATATCTCAGACAAAACAACAAACCATTTTCGTTTTATTGAAAATTACAGATATTTGGCAAAACGATATAGCACTCGTTTAAGCAGAACGAGCGCTCAAAAATGAATAAAAGTTTTCCAAATTCTTTTCATCATTTCATTCGATTATTGAAACTGTATTTCATCGATGAATAATAATTCAGTTAGAGCAAGGAGCTGGAAAAAACGCTTTAGTCTAAGATCCGAACCTGAACGACCTTCACCGAGCTGATAATAGAATAAAACTTATTTTATAATAAATTTAGTATATCAGAAAATATATTAAAATGGGTTGTCAAAAAAATCCTGAACAGAATATTTTTGATTATTTTTTAAAAGATTTACAAGCTACTAGGTTGCCAGGTATAAACAGGTATGTCGATACTAGTTACTTCACTTGTTATGATAAAAAAAAATGTATATCAGCATAAGCGCTGTTTTATTACGAACACGTTGATATAGGTTTGTCTGCAAAAAATTTGGTGCTAATAGGGGTTTGCGAATTTAAAATATTTAAATTTCAACGCTTGTGAAAATGAGCGACAGAGAGATCTGAGGTAAGTTAATTGTGTAATTTCCTCGAAAATTACCTCTCGACATGCAAATACAATAAAAACATGTTCGAGAAAAGAATATCGGGCCGTATAATCGTTACTTAGATTATATACAGGGTGGCCGGACGATTGCCGTCCAAAAAAAACAGGTCCCTCGTCTCATGGGGTATTCGAATCAAACCCAAGTATGTTGAGCGATTTTTCATGGTTTGCTAGTTATGAATTTTTTATGAACTCTTGAGAATTTTCAACTTGACCATATTAAAAAAGATATTAAAAAAAAGTACAAGAGTTTTCTGATATATTTTATTTGTATATAAATCGCCCAAAATTTTCTTTTATTCATAAAATAACCAGCATCGTAAATTTGATAAAAATTATAGAAATCTTGGTCTCAAGTGAAAAAGTTAAGTATTTTGGATCATGATCTAAATTTTCAAATTTAAATTAAAAATGTAAACAGGCTACTTCATGGTTTCTCAGTAGGCTTAAAAACTGCGCTCAACACTCAGCTTTCAGAATCATTAATAAAAAATGGTACTCAACAGTCTACTTCTGCTAGAATTAGCCTGAAAAATTCTGTAGAAATACATAAAACATCTTGTATCTCTAAAACGAATATTGTTAGGACATATTTCTAACACTGATTCAGACTCACCAAAATGTCCCGCATCTGTCCTGAAAGCCTGTACAGTCATTCGTGAAACACCCTGTATATAATCTGAGTAACGATTATACGGCCCGATCTTTCTTTTCTCAAACATTTTTTATTGTACTTGTATGTCGAGAGGTAGTTTTCGAGGATATTTCACAGTATATTTACCTATATTTACCTCTGATCTCTCTGTCGCTCATTTTCACGAGCGTTGAAATTTAAATTTTTAAATTCGCAAACCCCTATTAGGACCAAATTTTTTGCAGACATCCCTATATCAACGTGTTTGTAATAAAACAACATAAGAAAATGGGGAGTGGAAGAGGTGAATAGATCATGAAAAAATGGTGAGAATCGCACGTGATAAATCACCAACGGAAAAGAGAAGTATAGGAAGACCGCGAAAAAGGTGGAGCGATAACCTGATGACTACCAACTGAACACCGAACAAGTTACGAAGGAACAGGCAAGAATGCCTATAATGAAGAAGAAAGAAGTCTTATAATGATCGACGCGGCATGATGGGGTTCTGAATAGTGGAATACCTCATCTTTTCCCCTATTCTATTAATTTTTCTCATTATGTATTAGAATCTTCCAAAATTCACATAACAATATTCCTGTAAAAACGAATATTTTTGGCCAAATCATGCTCTAATAAAATCATTTTTTATCTTGTCCCATGAACTAGAGGTACTCCGTTTGACCCCGCCTATGAAGCAAGATGGAGTAGAAGCCCTTTTTATGTAAATTCGATTTTTTGTCTAAACCTTGAAAACATTTTTTGTTTATTTTGCTTTTGTTCCAATGTTGTAGTAGTAGTAGTAGTAGTAGTAGTAGTAGTAGTAGTTTATTCAATAAATAAATCGTTACTCTTTCCATGAAAATAGCAGTTAAATTCTCAATCAAACCTTGACTATACTCAGTTCACGAAAGGTTGAGCCATCGGTGGCCATGGAAATTGGCATATTCCACTGTGTATATTAAAATTTTGGGTTATGTTCTTTATTTCTTGTCAGATTGATACGCAATGTTGTCAATATTGCATAGAGTTCTCTGATAACTCGCAAGCTCGTCGGACGAGGCCGGGTACATTCGGCAACGTTGACTTTATTTTACTTTATGACAGTAAATACTGCCAACTTCAGATAAATAAACAAACGCCTACTATGCGCTCAACCTTTCGTGAACGGACTATACCTCGTCGTGCCTCACCTTATCCTACCCAGAAGATTTTGCCTCTAGCTCTTTTCGTTCGAAAATCAGAGATAGGCATAATTGTTTTGACTTCAAATTATTCAACAATGAGTCCTTCCGGGGTCAAAATTCTCATCTTACAGATATTTCGACAAAACTATGGCACGCCGGCCCATCCAGGAACAAGCGCGCAAAAAAAGTTATGCTCCAGCATTTTTCCGCCCCATTTAGAGTCTCCCAGTGTAATATTGGCAAGCACTGTTCCCTCCTTCTGGACGACAAAGAAAAATAAGTATACGAATGTCTGATGGTGACAAAATCTCGTTACAAATATGGCTTCTAGCCAACTAACTCCGGAGGAAATATTGTGTGTAAATAGAACTCATTCGTTTATTGATCCTTGGGAGCGCTTTATTCTAGTGCTTCGCTCTTAAAATATAATCGAAGTGATAAGATATTAGCGATTACAGAGCTTTGTTGGTCGATTCCGATATCTAAAATTATTATGCGACGATTAAAATATCACCTATATTTTTCATTCACTAACGTCATTGAAAACCACTTGTCGTTACAAGTAGTGATCGTAAAAGTGAAAGGTGAATTGGTGCCTAAATATACAGGGTGTCCCAAAACTCAACGTCAACCCGAAACCGAATGAAAGGGCAAGTAATGCTGGTTGTCAGAAATATAAAAAAAACTTAGTTGCATGATTTTAAAATGATAGGCATTTAAAAAAACACAGAAAATTCCACACCCCGTGACAGTCTTTTCACTCCTGTTGCCACAAATGTCAACTTTTTCCAATTTTTTTTGCTGCTGTTAATCCTGAATAATGCTTGTCTAAACTGTAATCAAAATTTTGATACCAGCTGCTCTAGGTTTCATAAAAATAGGTTAACTTCTCAGAAAGAAATTCAAAATGAACAATTGCCTAGGTACAACTGACTGTATTGAAAAAAATGTACTACGCAAGTTTGGGATGTTTTGTCAAAAGTTGGCGCATTTAGTGAGGATTCCAAAATGGTATAAGTCTTGGTAAATTGTAGCTACCATAGTTCAAATTCTGGAAAAAAATGTTTCCAGAAAAAAAAATTTCCAGAGAAATTTCTCTCCGGAAAAATTTGTTCTGGAAAAATTATTTTCTCTGGAAACATTTTTCCCGGAAGATGGATCGGACGTTAAAGAAACTACGGTAGCTACAATTTACCAAGAATTATACCATTTTGGAATCCTCACTAAATGCGCCAACTTTGGACAAAACATGCCAAACTTGCGTAGTACATTTTTTTTTCAATTCAGTCAGTTAAACTAGGCAATTGTTTATTTCAATTTTTTTTCTGAGAAGTAAACCCTATTTTTATAAAACCTAGAGCAGCTGGTATCAAAATTTTGATTACAGTTTAGACAAGCATTATTCAGGATTACACAGCAAAACAAAAGTTGGTAAAAGTTGATATTTGTGGCCACAGGAGTGAAAAGACTGCCACGGGGTGTGGAATTTTAAATGCCTATTATTTTAAAATCATGCAACTTAAATTTTTTATATCTTTCTGACAACCAGCATTACTTGCCTTTCACCCGGTTCGGCTTGACGTCGAGTTTTGGGACACCCTGTATAGAATAGAATATACCACAGATATTGAAGACCAACGAAAGTATTCCGTACTTCCATAAAAAAAAATTCATGATATTTTTCATGGAAAGATGCTTCATACATTTTCTCATTCCATATCAAAAAAATTCTGAAAGATCTTTGACGTAAAGTCTTCTGCGTACCTGTCCATAATTAAAAATTGTAAAATTCGAATTTGAACTATATGGGAATTACTAGACTCATATTATTCATTTATGAAGTGAACTGCTCGTTTTCGAATCTGTTTCATTTGTTTTCCTCGCCTCGGTTCGAACTGCCGAGTCATATAGTGGAACTGTTTTGCCCACACACTTCAGTAAATTCTACCAGTTAATTGCTCTCGTTCGCGAATAAGCACGTCATGAAGATGAAACATCTCTTAGCTTCAAAAGAGAGCAAATTTTAGGGTCGGAATACTTAGACTTTTTCGTTGTTATCATGTTAGCCATGATATTATAGCGGAGAATGAGCAGCTAGCACAAAAGTTGATATGTCATTCGAAAGTACACTAAATGAGATATTTTTTACTGAAAAGAAAACGTGTGCATAATTATTAATATTTCATTGAAAAAATCAATGGAAAAATAGGACTGATTTTGTTAACTTCAGAATCGTGATATTCTTCTCCTTACCACGCCTGCAATAAGAGTGTTTTCTGCATAGAGACAGAGTCTCATCTTCTTGCAAATGTATTGCCCTTTCCGAATATGTGGTCAAATTTCATGAAAATACAAGAAACACTGAATAATGATCATTTTAGAGAAAAAACTCGAAATATTTCGTGGAATCAAGAAATGTTAAATTGAAGAATAACCTTCAACATTTCGATCATGTGTAATATGACATTTTTTGTTGCAAATCACTTGTATAATCACCCCTCGGAGTTTGTCCACTCTGAAGGTAGACACCCTGTATTTCCACGCTGTGTTTGAGCCTGAATTCAACTTCGAACTCGAGTATACCCTCAAAGCAAGAAGGGAACTTAATTCTTGCTCTGAGAGTATACCTGTATCATTAGGGCCGAAATCTTTGTTATTTTCTAATTCGAGAAATTATTCCATAGCGAACAATAACACAGTTTTTATTTGCAAGCACTCAGACAAAAACAGGGACTGATTCGAGTGCGTAAAAAGATTATCTATTCAATTTTTTCTGGCTATTTTATCTCGTCAGAAAATTTCAAGGAAATTGCATCATGTCAAAATATACTTCAAATATAACTGATTGACCTGTTATCGGATAATCAAGATAAAATATTGGGTAATGGTCGAATTAAATATTTATGACATCAATGGATTTCTCAATCAATGATATAGTAAGATGAAAGGAAAGTGCACAGTACGCAAAAAATTGCAAGATTCTCCCTGGAAGTCTGAAAACAAATACCCTCCATTTTTGAATAGTACATAGAGGTTTCATTTGGATTGAGCAGAAAGATCTATGTTATATTTTCAGCAGAGGGCGCGGCTGATTTTAGCGCCAAGCACGGTCTGATAATTCATAGAAATGATGTAGTATATGTAGTATAGGTAAATCAAAAAAAATTGTAAATACCCGAAAATAGACCACACAACGAATCGACAAAGGCAATTTCCGCGAGTTGTATGTTAGAAAACTTGCAAAAATTGTAATATTGAGTAGGTATATTATACTCTTTCATTGCCAATTCAATGAATTCGTTTTTTCGACGTTAGAAAAAAATTTTTACCCTTAAAATGGCACTTTTCCATTAATTTCCTTCGTTATTTGAAAAAATGCTGCTGGTGAAGCTGTAACTGTCAATGGTGATCGATATCGGATGATAATCGAATTTTTGTGGCCTGAATCAGTGAATATCGAGAGGACATTTAGAGTGAATATCGAGAGGGCATTTAGTTGAACATAATGAGCTACTACACCTGACTTTGCAAATGACACAATTGATTTATTGAGACGAAAGTTTCCTGGACAGATAATCTCCAGAAACGGTGATGCCAATTGGCCACCAAGATCATGTGATTTGACACCGTTGGACTATATTCTTTGGGGTTATGTGAAAAGCCAGGCCCATAAGAATAATCCACAATCGATTCCTAAACTAAAGGAGGAAATTATTCTTGTCAATAATGAGATTATGTCAAAATGTCATTGAAAATTTGAGTGGCCGTTTGTACAGCAAGAAGAGCCATTAGGCAGATACTATTTTTTATACATAAAGCCCGTTCGGCATTGACCTCCGCGAGCAGACGGATTATTTAGTCACGTGATCACAGATCGTACAGATTCATCTGTAATATCTGCGAATAAACGAACGGTACAGAGCATCTGCCACAGAATACAGGGTCTTTCACGAGGAACCTCACCCATATTTATACGGGAAACTACTGAACGTATTTTCCTGAAAATTTCATCTTTTTGGCGTGAAGGGAAAAGAAATAGCTGAAAATTCAAGATAAAAACAGTTTTTTGTGAATAACTCAGAAAATATCCACTTTAGGGCAAGGGTGTGATGCATACACTCACATTTTTTTAACGTAGATTCAATATCTGCCATAAAAAATGGGGTTCTAATTTGAAAAAATTGATTTTTCACGATTTTGTCATCCCTAACTTTGAAAGCGATTTTTTCACCCCCTGTATCATGAATCGCGATTTCGATTTTTAAAGTGGATACATCAATCTTACATCTTGAAAAATCCCAAAAATGAAAATTTTCCATCCAAAAACCTCGAAGTTATTCTTGTTTCATCGGAGCTCTATTTTCGATTTTTTTTTCGAATTTTCCAGCTCAGAGAGAATTTTCCCACCAAAACTGAAAAATGTTACATCAAAATAACTTGATATTTTCTAAGGAATCTATTTCTGCAATAAAAAAATGGTGTTCTAATTTGAAAAACGGAAGTTGACGTCATTTCCGGAAACCGTAGGTGCTCATGCCTTGAAAATATTTTAGATTTCATCAGCATCGTGAAATACATATAAGTGCTGAATTTCATGAAAATACGTTCAGTAGTTTCCGTATAAATATGGGTGAGGTTCCTCGTGAAAGACCCTGTATACTGCTCTGTTCTACTTCCATAGATTATTTGATTTCAAAGATCACTATTTTAGAAAATATGCTCATCTTTTAACGATACTTTCACCCTTTTCGTAGCTCTACCGTAAAATCTCAATTAAATAATTAGGTGCAAAGGCACTGAAGTGAATGCTAAGAAAACGAGGAATGCAATATCCCCTTCTGGTCGTACGCTACGGCGATAGTTGTACCGTAAGATCCTAATTAATTAATTAATTACACGAAAAAGAAACGGGAAAGCAATATCTCCTCCTGCCATTCATAACTAGGATAGCTATATCGAATATTTTTAATGAATTAATTAGGTTCTTGGTGAATAAATGAAACCAGAAGAATAAAAGTGTAAGAGTATTAGAATTTGTCAATGAGTATATCGGTTGTCGGATCAGGAAGCTCAACATAAAACAAAAAATCATAAAAAAACATAAAACTCTAAGTATAAAATCGCTTTGATCTGTCGAAATAGACCGAGCGAAAAGATCGACATCCAATTGCTCAGATTTATATGGCGAACGGTTCAGGTCAATCCGACCAGTCCGATGTCGATGCCGAACGCCTCTATAAATTTTATAACTGATTATTATTATATTATATTATATTTACCAATAAAAAGTTTTCGAAAATGATTGCAAATTTTGTACATAGTACCTGGGTGCGAAAAATGAACGTTTTCGTTCGACAGGGTGGTCCAGACCGTAATCAAGAAATTTTAACCACGTATTCAACATCAAAAATAAGCCCTAGTTTGTCATATAAACATATGTCTAGAAATGTTTTCTCTTCGATGAACGGGGTGTTAAAATTATAGAAAAAAAATGTTTTTTATTAAAAACTTTCACACTGCTTGAAATATTTTTATGAAATTGAAGACATAGGTTTGGAGCGTCAAAGAGCACGTTTTGCATAATATTATTTATTTTCTATTCTACCAGTGGCGTCCGTACTGCAGCGAGACTGAATATTTTCAGATAAAAAATTATACGCCAATGGTTTTTCCGACAATAAAAATTACTATTTGAATTCTTATTTAGTTTCGAGCAAATTCGGTCTCCTGACTTTTTGCTGTACGAGATACCGTTTTCGGTTAAAAAAATAAAACACATTCTCATGCATGAAGAAATCGCCAAAATTCGATGAAGTAGGTAAATAATAATAATTAATAAGACTATTTTTGTGAACAAAACGTGTGCGATTTCTTCATGCATGAGAAGGTGTTTTATTTTTTTAACCGGAAACGGTATCTCGTACAGCAAAAAGTCAAGAGACCGAATTTGCTCCAAATTAAATAAGAATTTAAATTGTAATTTTCATTGTCGTAAAAACCAGTGGCGTATCATTCTCTTATCTAAAAATATTAGGTCTCGCTGCAGTACGGACGCCACTGGTAGAATAGCAAAGAAATGATATTATGCAAAACGTGCGCCTTGACGCTCAAAACCTATGTCTCAAATTTCAGAGAAATATTTCAAGCAGGGTGAAAGTTATTAATAAAACACATTTTTTTCTATAATTTTAACACCCCGTATCTCGGAGAGGAAACATTTCTCGTCATATGTCTTTATGACAAACTAGGGCTTATTTTTGATGTAGAATACGTGGTTAAAATTTCTTGGGTATGATCTGGACCACCCTGTATATTTATCACATATTCACCTTTTGTGATCTGTTTCAGGCAAGTGGTAGGCACCATTTGGTCCAATGCAGCCAGTTCTACTTCGAAAATACTGCTGAAACCAGGGTCGATTTCCTTGGCCAAGTTGAGGGTATCATTGAGTGAAGACTTATTGCAAAATTTCCTCGGAATGTTATGCTTTTCTGGTTTTAGGCAAGCTTCTCTGTCCATCAGAGTTGAACATGTGTAACATTCAATAGCCATTGTGAAATCTGCAAATAGGAAGAATATTATTTTCGTTTTTGAGCGCTTGAAGGATGTTCCATAAAATTTGTCAATTCGAAATTTTTGTTTCTCAATAACTCAGACAGAACAGAACAAATCAAAATAAAATTTTGCGGCCACATGCACATATCATTAGAAGCATCACTTGGATTAAAATATTAGGTACTATAAAAAAAATTTCATAAAATTTCATTTTTTTCTTATTTATTCATTTTTCCGTGTAATTTAGAATTTGTCGATTCAATCGAATTACTGTAAAAATCAATACCAATTCAAAGCAGTACAGAATTTGTTGGAGTTCCGTTAATACAACAATAGAGTTGAGTCCATCGTGTTATCGAAAAACAATTCTGATATTACATGAAAAAACTTTCGATTAGAATGAAATCGAATTTGAGAATTCAAATTGGCACAATGAATAATCATGTAATTTTTTAGAAGGATTGTAAAATCAGAACCATAGAATTTTGATATTTTCAATTTCTGAATAAGTTCCAGAACATAATTCCGATCGTACTATCTATACTTAGCATGAATCTCAAGTCCTATAAGTACCAAATTTTGAGGTACCTAATAGCCATTATTCCTTTACAAATGAATGAGCGCTCAAAAGCACTTGCTCGTGCTTTTGTTAAATTTTTTAGTCAGTTTTTAAGTAAAACTTGAACGAGGCATTTGCTGACAAAAGTTCCATTATTTCTTCATGCACAATCACCTTTTGAAGTTTGTCACACTCATTCACAAACACCCTGTATAAATGAAAAACAATAAATATGTATATTGGAAAAATTGGTTATAAACCAAAAGGTTGAAAGACCCTCCGTCGATGACCTTTTACTTGAAAGATATAAAACACTGTTTTACATATAGCTGTGTGCATCCCCTAATGAAGAATAAAATGAAAATATCATCCATTGTCATCGAATACTCGGCAACGAAAAATACAAAATAATATTTGAATGATTTAAATTTTCCCGAACGTTGTGAAGAATATGAAAGGAAATTTTATTGAACCTTTTTCTAATAACAATAACTTTTTTGAACAATTAGGTCTATTTATTGAAGTTGAACTGAATCGTATATTCAATATTCAATAAATAATAAAATTAATGATAAAAAGATAAAACATTTTTACAAACGAAAATAATATGTAATTTTATCCTATAGAATAACCCTAGTGAGAATTCATGAAATTCAGAAGCTTCTGCTAGTCTTATTACAAAAAACTGTAATTCGAATATTGATGAAAGTTGTCGCAAAACACACTGAAAATAAAAAGCTATTTTGCGAATAATTTAAAATCCATTTTATAGTTTTTGCTAGAATAGAATTGTTGCTGTTACTTTTTTCATTCTCTTATTCTTTTGTGTGATTGAATCCACTGTTTATTTTTCTTTTTAGTTGTGTAATTTTGTTGTTTTTTCTGAGTTGTAAACCTGTGAGTATTCCTTATTTATAAATAAATTAAAAATTTTCAAATCTGTTGTCATGCTTCTCAACATTTGAACGTAATTGCGTAATCTATAAAAATATATCAAAATTGGCTCTAACATCAAAATAATTTAATTAATAATAAGAAGATAAAACATTTTTCACAAACAAAAATAATATATATAATTGAATTCTGTGTTCTCGTTCATGTTCAAATGAAAAATATATATATAAAGTATTACTCTAGAATAACCCTGGCGAGAATTCATAAAATTCGGAAGCTTTTGCTAGTCTCATCTTCAATAAAAACTATAATTCGAATATTAATTATAGTTGTCGCACAACACACTGAAAATGAAACGCTTTTTGCGAATAATTAAAATCCATATAATATTTTTCGCTAGAATAGAATTTTTGCTGTTATTTTTTCCATTTTCGAATTCTTTTGTGTGATTGAATTCACTGTTTATTTTTCTTTTCAATTGTGTAATGTGGTTACTTTTTCTGGGTTGTAAACCTGTGTGTATTCTTTGCTTATAAATAAATAAAAATTTCAAATCTGTTCTCATTCTTCTCAACATTTGAACGAAATTGCGTAGTGTATAAAAAACTATAACAAAATTTGCTCTATCATCAAAATAATTTAATTGATAATAAGAAGATAAAACATTTTTTACAAACGAAAATAATATGTAGTATTATTCTAGAAGAACCCTGGCGAAAATTCATAAAATTCAGAAGCTTTTGCTAGTCTTATGTTCAGAAAAAATTATAATTCGAATATTTATTATAGTTGTCGCTCAAGACACTGAAAATAAAAAGCTATTTTGCGAATAATTTAAAATCCATATAATATTTTTTGCTGAAATATAATTTTTGCTGTTATTTGTTCCATTTTCTAATTCTTTTTTATGATTGAATTCACTGTTTACTTTTCTTTTTAATTGTGTAATGTGGTCACTTTTTCTGGGTTGAAAATCTGTGTGTATTCCTCGTTTATAAATAAATCAAAATTTTCTTATTTGTTTTCAATCTTGTCAGTATTTGAACGAAATTGCGTAGTGTATAAAAAATATGAAAAAATTACTCTATCATCAAAATAATACTTCTCTAATTTCCTTTTTTTTTCTGGAATCAAAGGACCAAACCACCTAATTTTTTTCCAAATATTTTTTAGGATAAAAATAAGTATAATAACAAAAATTTAAGCGCAAAGTTCACATGCTGTTAGACGAAGAACAAGAGAATTTAATAAACATGCAATTGAAGACTCACCTAAGAAGGAACTGAAAATCCAAAAACAAACAATTGCGTCTACGATTTTAACCATATCAAAATCTAAATACTGAAAACTACGAGATCTAATACTAGAGTGAAAGACCCCTACGAGTAAACAATGTGCGCGAAACTGACTTCGCGGATGTGTTGAGAAACTCGACAGCGAAACTACCCGACATTCAGGCGTCATCTATTTACAGAGAGCGGACAGAGTCGCCGACGGGGTGTCCACCCCAAGCCAGGAGGGTGGCTGGGCGAATTCTTTCGAGAAAATATATCAATTTTCATCAATAATGACAAAAATTTAGTTAAAGTTATAAAAGGGGTTCACTGCGACCTCAAGGTCTATTGTGTCCCCTACAGAGCTGTTCTCACCACACCCTTTACAGCTCGTCTTCCAGTTCCAGTGATATGATGAAATCCAATATCTATGAAGACTTCAACGGGGCTAATTTCTCACCCCTACAAGTTTCTCGCCCAAGGGATTCTTTCCTTAGGCAAAGCATTCGGTGACAAGGTGAATGGCGGTTTCTTCCTCCTGCCCGCAGAACCTACACTGGTCAGTGTCCGATAATGCCATCCTCAACAGGTGCTTCCTGAGGAGACAATGTCCTGTAAGAAAGCCAGTGAGGAGGTGTAATTGTTTCTTATCAAGATCTAGATACCTTTTAGATGTTGCTGTCTCAAAGTTTCGAAGGAACTTAGTGGAATGATCCATCCCTGGGAGATTTCCTTTCGGCTTTCTCCTTCTCCAGAAACTCCTCCTTATAGGTACATTCACCTATACCACCGAAGGGTTCCAGGCCAATGAGTGACATTCGTGCGCCCTTTTTGGCAAGTGTATTGGCCTTTTCTTTTCCTTTGATTCCCGAATAACAGGAACCCAGATTAACCAGAACTTATCTTTCTTGCGTACCTCATTGAGTTTGTTCCGACACTCCCAAATTATTTTTTAGTCGATGACGTTTGACGTAGGAGCTCAATGCTTGACTAGGTATCTAACTTGGCGAATTCTTACGTGAAAATATATCAATTTTTATCATTAATGAAAAACAATATAGTTTAAGCTATAGTTATAAAAAGAGTTGCAGTTCACTGCGACCTCAAGGTTTATTGTGCCCCTTTACAGAGCTGTTTTTACCATAACCTTTACAGCTCGCCTTCCACTTCCAGAAATCTGATCAAATTCATTATCTGTAAAAGCTTTAACGAGGCTAATTTCTCTCTCCAACAAGTTTCTCGCCCAAGGCATTCCTTCCTTAGGCTCGCAATGGCAAAGCATTCCGTGACTAGGAGAATGGGGTTTCTTCCTTCTCCCCACAAAACTTGTCAGTGTCCGATAATCCCATCCTCAACAGGTGCTTCCTGAGGCGACAATGTCCTGTAAGAAAGCCAGGGAGGAGGTGTAATTGTTTCTTACCAAGTTAGTGGAATGATCCATCCCTGGGAGATTTCCTTTCGGCTTTCTCCTTCTCCAGAAACCTAGATTAAAAAGACCTTATCTTTCTTGCATACCTCATTGAGTTTGTTCCGGCTCTCCCAGATCATCCATGAGTCGATGACGTAGGAGCTCAGTGCTTGACTATCTGAGTGAATGGCTAAATCAAACATCTGATAGTTTCTTTTTAGATTTATATCTAGACATCTTTCAAAAGCTAAGATTTCCGCTTGAAAGACACTCTTATAGGAAGCCTAACGACCATCGAGATATAATAGAGAGAAGACGCTATGACATACAATTTGAGTAAGGAAAAATAGTACCACTGGGCGAAACCAATATGGCGGAAATTTCAGGATTGCATTAAGTAGCCAGTTTTTCTGTTCACGAATTTCACCTAAAAATATGACGTGGTGGGTCTTCAGGAAACCTGTTCAAATAAGGTCAATTGAATATCAAATGAACAATTTTTCTTCGGGTGATAATATACACATATAAAAAGATATCAGAATATGAGATTACCAGGACAGACTTGCAGAAATTTCGAATGCAGAACTGTTCAGTTCTGATCCCATCTTATTTTATATTATAAAGCAGAAAAAATCATAATTTAACTAGAAAAGGCACAAGAATCACAATTCCTCCAGAAAATTCAACGATTGTCAAATTTGACGTAAAGGTGTAAGTAATTTGGTGGATCTGATCACTACCTATAGTCCGTTCACGAAAGTTTGAGGGCATAGTAACTAAGCGTTTGTTTATTTATCTGAAGTTGGCAGTATTTGGCTGTCTTTACGTGAAATAAAGTCAAGGTTGCCGAATGTACGGCCTCGTCCGTCGACGAGCTTACAAGTTATCAGAGAACACTATGCAATATTTACATATTGCGTATCAATCTGACATGAAATAAACAACATAACCAAAATTTTTAATATACAAGTGGAATATCCGAAATTTTCATGGCCAACCGACGGCTCAAACTTTCGTGAACGGACTATACCTTACTAGAAGTTCTAGTAAGGTAAAATGAGTGACACGAAAGAAATGTGCATTAGATACAACTGAGCTGAACTGAGAATTTGAGTTGATATTTGTTGAAGGAATATTCCAAATTACATCAGATATTCCATCAACAACAATGCCATTTTGTATATTCTACGAAGCTCGATGTTTTTCCAGTGAATACCCACCTACGCCTCTGAACATTGAAGAAGAAATGTCAATGAAAATAGTCTGATGGAGCGATTTCTCAGAATTTATGTGTTTATAGAATGGATATCTTGTGCAGAATTGTGTATTGTAGTTTTTTTCTTTTTTGGTAGAATAGTGAACAATTAATACTTACATAACGATTATTGGCCACTTATTCTGCGGAATTTATTCCATTCCGAAATCATAATTGCCACTTTTACCAACTGAATAAAATGCATTATTTTGAGATCATGTCAAATTGAATTTGAAAACAAGAAATAGTAACAAAAATTATTTTATTAAGCCTTGTCTATCAACTAGATACTTACCAGTTAGGAGCAGGTATGTAGTTCGAATTGGCCAAAGAGGTGAACATAGAGATTGAAGCCATCTAGTTGTCTCTATTGAACAAAAATATAAAAAGGACAAAACATTTTTTTCGATTTTTGTCTTAAAGTTAATTTACTACTACTACTAATGAATTTCAGGCTATATGTGTATGTTTTCATGAACGGTGTTTTTCAGTGCTTTTGTATGATTTTCATTCTGCTTGATTTTCATTTTTTCTGATCATCCTACAGCTTTCACAGATTATAGAGAATTTCTAGCTCCTTCATTAGGGGAAGGTGAAGTATAATGATCCCCTTAAGGGAAAATTTTAATTGTGGCTAGAGTTGAAGGCAAAACCGCAAGATTTCAATTGTTGAAGGTAGTGAATTTACTTAACTTTGTATCTGCCCACTTATTTTTCATTTCATCTATGTAGTTTTTTGTATTACATATTTTTGTTAAAGTTTAGGGATCATTTTATCCACAGGGGTGTATAAAATGATCCCTGGGGTAGGGGCAAAATGATCCCAGGGATCATTTTGTACTATGAGTTAATAAATATCAAATAAAAATGAAATAAAAAACTCTGATATTTATTTAAATGATAATATGTATTGTTCATAACAATTTAAGTATGTAAGCAAGTAATACAAAACAAAAATATTCGATGGGTTGAAAAATAATATTCTTCTTGGGCGTTTCTCAAAGACGAGAGAAATTCATCCACCACATTTTTATTAAAACCTCGCGCACGCATTGTAATGTCTGGATGTCTACGTCGAAATCCACGAAGCCATTCAAGTCGAGCTTTTCCTTTAGCTTCGGAAAATTGATGCGGTAAATTATTTCTTTCTGTCATTTTTGGTGAGCTGAGGTTAGGAAATCCTGAGTGGTCAGCCCGTATATTATTCTGGACTCCATGTCAACAAGTTCCAGTTCTTGTTCCAGGTTGAACACTGTTTGTTTGCTTCCTAACTTTTTAGCTGAGCCTATAGCTATTTTATTTTTACCTTTGGCTCTTCTTTCTATTACCATCACAGGGACCTCAAATTCTCTTCTCGCGGTTTTGTAAGCCATACCATCTCTAATGCCTTTTTCATTTGTTCTTCAGGCCTCTTTTGGCGATTAGTTTTACGTTTATAAATTCTCGGCATGATCTGTAAACAGAAACTATAAATGGGGTAAAATGATTCCAGGGATCATTCTAGACACACAGAAGGGATCATTTAACCCCAAATACCAAATTACAAAATATCGATCAAAACAAAACAATCACATACCGCGTGCGATGATCGAACATTGCTTGAATATTAGCTAACTGCTACTAATACCCGCAAATAAAACAACATTTCAGTAAACACCCACATGTAAAAAAAAACGAAAGTTCAAAAACATGCTTACCTTAGATCAGAGCCACACTTTTTGATTATTTTTTAATAAAATCACGCCAAGCACTCGCACCGCATTGACATTTTACAAGTAACTCGCAGGGGCAGGGGAACATGTTTCATCTGTATTTGGATAGATGGTACAAGCTGTTTCTGGTTTACGGCGGGGGATCATTTGACCCTTAGGGATCGTATTACCTCACTTTCTCCTACTCCTTCGTATTTTTCAGGAATAGGTATCATTTTTGAGCGCCCGTTCTACTGAAACGAGTGTTCAATTGGAATATTGAAAAGAAGAAACTTCATATTTCCATAAAATTGACATTTTTTTATGAATGAAGATTGATTTACTCTGAATGTTCATGCGAAATTTTGAGGTCATAGTGTTAACAGAACCAAACAGAATTCAATTGGAATATTGAAAAGAAGAATCTTTGTATTTCCATAACAGGATAACCGATTCAAGTGAAATTCCTTTTGTCAATGAAGACCGATATACTGAATTTTCATGCAAAATTTCGTGGCCACAGTGTTAACAGAACCATATAACATCCAATTGGAATATTGAAAAGAAGAATCTTTGTATTTCCGCAATAAGATATCCGATTCAAGTGAAATTATTTTAGGAATGAAGATTGATATACTGAATGTTTATGCTGAATTTAAAGAGGATCGTGTCATCTGAACCATAGATTTAAAATTTTTTCAATTATTGATTTTCAATATATTTCATTTTTTGAATAACTCTCAGAATATATTTCCGATCGTGCTAAAATTTTGCGTTCATATACACCGCTTGAATCTCAAGTCCTATGCCAAATGGCATTAGTACTCCACTAATGAACGAGCGCTCAAAAGCACCTGCTAAGGGGTTTCCTTAAATTCTTGTTATGTTCTCTTCCACCGTCCTATTACAAAAAATCTTGTTTCGAAAATTAACGAAATTGGTCTATTACCGTACTTGCCCTCCCCTTCCATCAAAACCCTATTCTTAAGCTTTTCCCATAATTACTCCATGAACTAAATTCAACACACTGAAACTTCAATATCGATTAACTGCCCGCAAACTCAGAGGAAATGCTATTCTTATGATGATTATAAGAATAAACTTCAAGGTAGGGTCGAGAACACCTTCAGACACCGACCATCAATACTCCAGTTTATGCCACCATTCTGGAAGAAACTTGTTCGGAATGGTCGCTGTCAACGCACAAAAGGAATTTACTATGGAAGCTCCATTGCATGTTGTACATTTATATTGCACGAGACATCAGTTAACCAGACCGAGCAGCGACTAATATCAGGAAGTCTGAACTTTAAAGAAACTTTCCGGCCATATATAGTCAGTTTAGTACTGTCTTTATTTAGGTTCACCTTTGAATATTCAACACGAAATTGTTCTGCGACAAGAATAATTCATTCAGATAATATAACTACATATACTGAAACAGTTGTGAGAAGAATTAGAATTTTGAAACTTCTTTTTTTATTTTTATTATTTTACACACATCGTCAAATGTCTTGCCCTTCTTTGTTTTGTTTCTCTCAATTAAATATTTCAAGAACGTGCTGAAGATAAAAAAATTTTCAAATTTTCACCCTTGGAAATGGTTTCTAGAGCAATGAAATTTCCAAAAAACATTTTTTCGAATTTTCTTTTCAAGTATCTTATGCGCAAAAAAATATTTTCTATGAAAGCTCCATTGCATGTTGTACAGTATGAACACCTTCATCAGATGTTATATCCTCATTATATTGCACGAACAAATCAGTTAACCAGACCGAGCAGCGACTAATATCAGGAAGTCTGAACTTTAAAGAAACTTTCCGCCATATACAGGGTGTCCGGGGAATAACTGTACATACTCTTACCAGAGATAGAGTTGCACTAGCTGACTACTGATTGACTATTTAAAATTAATTTCTGGGTTTCCCTAGAAAACTACAGGGTGTTTTTCAACTTCATGGAAATACTTAGACCATCATGAAATCCAAGTTATTGACGGATATTATTGAAACTTGGGGGTTATTGCACATGCTAAGTCGAATCAGAAATATATCAACTGTTTCATTATTCCAGGGCCGGACTCATTAATCTTCATTTAAAGTGTTCAGGGTGAAACAAACACTTTGTATTTCGAATTACGAATAATTGATTCACTTTATAGAAGAAGCTAAATTATGCTTCAATTTGTGGTATCGCTTAAAGTTGTCACATCCACAATTATTTTTTTATGAATTTTTGAATTTGGAAAAGGTCGAAAATTGCAATTTATTCACCTGAACAGGACTTAGTCACCTTGTGGAGGTCGAAAATATAATAATATTTTCTTTAAAAAGTCACTGAAAGTGAGAAAGACTATAATAATTTTGATATACTGGGTGGTCACCCTAGACGCGGATCTCATGGCGATGAAGTGAATAACGGTATATTGCAAAAAAAAATGATTGGCGACATGTATAGGGTATATATAACCATATTTCAAAATTATTCGTATGTATACCGGGTGTTCATTGGAAGAAGTGTCACTTTGATCTATATCTTTGTTGTCAAACACCCGGTATACATACGAATAATTTTGAAATATGCTTATGTATACCCCATACATGTGGCGAATCATTTTTTTCGCATATACCGTATTCACTTCATCGCAATGAGATCCGCATCTAGGGTGGCCACCCAGTATATCAACAATTATTATAGTCTTTCTCACTTTCAGTGACTTTTTAAAGAAAATTTATTATTTATTTTCGACCTCCACAAGGGACTAAGTCCTGTTCAGGTGAATAAATTCAATTTTTGAACTTTTCCAAATTCAAAAATTCATAAAAAATAATTGGGATGTGACAACTTCAAGCAATACCACAAATTGAAGCATAATTTAGCTTCTTTCTAAAAGTGAATCAATATTCGTAATTCGAAATACAAAGTGTTTTTTTACCCTGAACACTTTAAATGAAGATTATGAGTCCGGCCCTGGAATAATGAAATATTGATGTATTTCTGACTCGACCTTAGCATGTGCCAAAAACCCCCCCAAGTTTCAATAATATCCGTCAATAAGTTTGGATTTTATGATTCTAAGTATTTCCATGAAGTTGAAAAAACACCCTGTAGTTTTCTAGGGAGACCCCCAAATTAATTTTAAATAGTCAATCAGTAGTCAGCTAGTGCGACTCTATCTCTGGTAAGAGTATGTACAGTTATTCCCCGGACACCCTGTATAATCAGTTTAGTACTGTCTTTATTTAGGTTCACCTTTGAATATTCAACACGAAATTGTTCTGCGACAGAAATAATTCATTCAGGTTATATAAATAACCTGAAACAGTTGTGAGAAGAATTAGAATTTTGAAACTTCTTTTTTTATTTTTATTATTCTACACACATCGTCAAATGTTTTGCCCTTCTTTGTTTTGTTTCTCTCAATTAAATATTTCAAGAACGTGCTGAAGATAATAAAATTTTCAAATTTTCACCCTTCGAAATGGTTTCTAGAGCAATGAAATTTCCAAAAAACATTTTTTCGAATTTTCTTTTCAAGTATCTTATGCGCAAAAAAATATTTTCTATGAAAGCTCCATTGCATGTTGTACAGTATGAACACATTCATCAGATGTTTATATCCTCATTTATATTGCACGAGACATCAGTTAACCAGACCAAGCAGCGACTAATATCAGGAAGTTTGAACTTTAAAGAAACTTTCCGGCCATATATAGTCAGTTTAGTACTGTCTTTATTTAGGTTCATCTTTGAATATTCAACACGAAATTGTTCTGCGACAAGAATAATTCATTCAGGTTTTATAAATATACTGAACCAGTTGTGAGAAGAATTAGAATTTTGAAACTTCTTTTTTTATTTTTATTATTCTACACACATCGTCAAATGTCTTGCCCTTCTTTGTTTTGTTTCTCTCAATTAAAAATTTCAAGATGGTGCTGTAGATATTAATATTTTCAAATATTCTCCCTCAGAAATGTTTTCTAGAGCATTGAAATTTTTAACTAACATTTTTTCGAATTTTCTTCTTCAAGTGTCTTCTGAGTAAAAGAAATTTACTATGGAAGCTCCATTGCATATTGTATCGGGTGTCCGAATTCGTTGTCTAGTGAGGGGATCTCAGAAACCCTTGGAGCTAGAAGGAAATGAATGGCACATTTTCGGGCTCGATTTTTGAGAGATTTAATTGGTGAAAACCGTAACCTTGTAAGTTCAACCGTTTTCGAGATATTAGCGAAAATTGGGAAAATGGCGTGAAATGAAAAGTTCTCATAATTCTTATTACTGGCGCTATGAACATGAAACGAAAACATTATACAGGCACTTCTTTTCGTAGAATTCATTGATGTAATCAATTTTTTTATTGCGTTTTTTTTTCGAAGTTATAATACAAACTAGTGTTTTTTTAAATGTGAACCATAAGCGTTTGAATAACAGATGAAACCGTCTTTTTTTTCCCTTTACAAAAATATACAACTTAATATAAAAATTCCTCATTAAACTGTGAAAAACATCAAAAGTTTTATTTTCACACGAAAAATCAAATGGTTGTCTAAATATGATAATCTGTGAACATCAAATGATTAATAGATAAGAACAGATAACAAATTTTTCATAAATATTGTGCCACGTGAAGTCCATTTGGTCAAAGCAAAGCTCACACCTTCTTCTGACATTGCGGATAGCATTTTGGACGTGTATCCTGGATACACTTCTTAGTGCATTTTCTGTATTATCATCAATATTTCTACAGTTTCATTTTCAAATTTATAAATTTTGTCCTTTAAATGTGACCACAGGAAAAAAATCCAGTGGTGTTAAATCCGGTGACCTTGGTGGCCACCGTACTGGACCAGAAGTTCGAATCAATTGGAGCCAAAATTTATCTGGTCCAGTACGGTGGCCACAAGGTCACCGGATTCAACACCACTGGATTTTTCCTGTGGTCACATTTAAAGGACAAAAATTATAAATTTGAAAATGAACTGTAGAAATATTGATGATTAATACAGAAAATGCACTAAGAAGTGTATCCAGGATACACGTCCAAAATGCTACCCACAATGTCAGAAGGTGTGAGCTTTGCATTGACCAAAATGGACTTCACTTCGCACAATATTTATGAAAAATTTGTTATCTGTTCTTATCTATTAATCATTGTGATATTCACAGATTATCATATTTAGACAACCATTTGATTTTTCGTGTGAAAATAAAACTTTTGATGTTTTTTACAGTTTAATAAGAAATTTATATAAGTTATATATTTTTGAAAAGGAAAAAAAAAGAAGGTTCCATCTGTTATTCAAATGCTTATGGTTCACATTTAAAAAAACACAAGTTTGTATTATAACTTCGAAAAAGAACGCAATAAAAAAAATTTGATTACATCAATGAATTCTACGAAAAGAAGTGCCTGTATAATGTTTTCGTTTCATGTTCATAGCGCCAGTAATAAAGAAGTTATGAGAACTTTTCATTTCACGCCATTTTCCAATTTTCGCTAATATCTCGAAAACGGTTGAACTTATAAGGTTACGGTTTTCACCAAATTAAATTTCTCAAAAATCGAGCCCGAAAATGTGCCATTCATTTCCTTCTAGCTCCAAGGGTTTCTGAGATCCCCTCACTAGACAACGAATTCGGGACACCCGATACAGTAGAAACATATTCATCCTCATTTATATTGCAGGAGACATCAGTAAACCAGACCGAGCAGCGACTAACATCAGGAAGTCTAAACTTTAAAGAAACTTTCCGGCCATATATAATCAGTTTAGTGCTGTCTTTATTTAGGGCCACCTTTGAATATTCAACACGAAATTGTTCTGCGACAGAAATATTTCATTCAGGTTATATAAATCACCTGAAACAGTTGTGAGAAGAATTAGAATTTTGAAACTTCTTTTTTTATTTATTATTCTACACACATCGTCAAATGTCTTGCCTTCTTTTGTTTTTGTTTCTCTCAATTAAAAATTTCAAGACGTGCTGGAGATAACAAAATTTTCAAATTTTCACCCTTCGAAATGGTTTCTAGAGCAATGAAATTTCCAAAAAACATTTTTTCGAATTTTCTTTTCAAGTATCTTATGCGCAAAAAAATATTTCTATGAAAGCTCCATTGCATGTGTACAGTATGAACACATTCATCAGATGTTGTATCCTCATTTATATTGCACGAGACATCAGTTAACCAGACCGAGCAGCGACTAATATCAGGAAGTCTGAACTTTAAAGAAACTTTCCGGCCATATATAGTCAGTTTAGTACTGTCTTTATTCTGCGACAAGAATAAATCATTCAGGTTATATAAATATACTGAAACAGTTGTGAAAAGAATTAGAATTTTGAAACTTTTTTTTATTTTTATATTTCAACACACATTGTCGACCAATGCCTTGCCCATTCTTTGTTTTGTTTCTCTCAATCAAATATTTTAAGAACCTGCTGAAGATAATAAAATTTTCGAATTTTTACCCTTCGAAATGGATTCTAGAGCATTGAATTTTTCAAAAAATATTTTTTCGAATTTTCTTCTTCTAGTAATTTTTGCACAAAACAAATTTACTGTGGAAGCTCCATTGCATGTTGTACAGTAGGAACACATCAGTTAACAAAACAGAGCAGTCTGAACTTCAAAGAAACTTTTTGGCCATATGTAGAGTTTAATACTGTCTTTATTTATGTTCACCTTTGAATATTCAACACGAAATTGTTCTGCGACAAAAAGAATTCATTCAGGTTATTCAAATATACTGAAACGCTTGTAAAAAGGAACAATTAGAATTTTTTTTCTGGACACATCGTCAAATGTCAAGCCCCCTTCTTTGTTCTGTTTCTCTCAATTAAAAAATTTCAGGAACGTTCTGAATATCACAAAAGTATCGAATTTTCACCCTTCGAAATGGTTTCAGAGTACCTTTTGAGTTCTTAAAAAAAAATTTTTAATTTTCTGCTTCAGGTATCTTATGCACAAAACAAATACACGGAATTGTTCTGCGACAAGAATATTTCATTCAGGTTATATAAAGTTACTGGAACGCTCGTAAAGGGAACAATTAGAATTTTACTTATTACACATCGTCAAAAGTCTTGCCCTCCCTTTTTTTGTTTTTCTTGCTGAAGATAATTAAATCTTCAAATTTTCATCCTTCGAAATGGTTTCTGAAGTATTGAATTTAAAAAAAAAACATTTTCGAATTTTTTTTCTTCTGGTGTCATCGCACAAGTTTTTATATCAATTGATTGTGATTTTACAGATTTTCCTGTAGTACTTCTACAAATTAACCTTCCGGTCAATGAATATCTTACAATATTATTATTTTATTCCAGACATACCCGGCCATGTCAAATAAAATCAAACAAATTTGTTTATATGCTAACAGAAAGTCAACAAAATAATTTCTTGATTTAATGATATTGAAAAAATGATATAAACAAATTTGTCTCATTAGTCATTTCACTGTGTGTCTGGAATAAATTTGAAATATCGTAAGATATTCATTGATTGGTAGGTACTACTGAAAAATCTGTAAATCCATAAACAATTAATTAATGAAAACCTTCATGAAGTATACTTACCCAAATTAAAATTTTTGTATCAATATTGAACAGCTAACGAGGAAAAAATAATCATCTTCAGATATTTTCTTATTTTATTAGACGTACACCAAAAAAATTATTGCTGCTACAAAACATACTGCTAAATTGTACTCAGGGCGAGATGAAGCATTACACGCATCGCCAAAACATTGACAGTTTCGTTCTTTCTTGAAATCCGTGTCAGCTCTCCAACATTGGTCATTTGCTTCTTTGTGAAGAATCCATCCACAGCTTCTCCTTACTCGTTCAGTTTTATCTTCATTTTCTACTGTGAAATTAATTAAAATCAATATAAGTGAACGTATAACAGTATGGAAATTCACATTGAAAACGTACGATACTTATTCAGTTCATCGGAAAAGAATTTTGCGGTCTAGTTGATTGATTCATGTGCTACGTTCCTGACAAAATCAATGGTCCAATTCGAACAATCTAGTTGTCAGTGGCGTAACTACAGGGTGGCAGGGGTGGCAAAATGCCACCGCCCCCGAGTTAAGGGGGCCCCGGCCCAAGGGGCCGCGTGCTCAAAAATATTTTTTTACACTGTGCCTAAGTAGGTATCTTATTTTAGTTGAAAAGTCTATTTTTATAAGTTCTGCTCAAAATCCAAAGTGAGACAACTAAAAACCATAATACAATTTTAAGTTTATCGTTAAGCATTCAACCAACCTAAATAAAAATATGTTGATTCATTTTTAAAGATGCACACGTTACCCGTGACGAATAATTTTACGTACTTATGACCGTCAAAAACCGTCAATCAAAATCCCGTAATTGAACAACCCTATTCATTTTAGAACGCATCCCTTGGTTTCTACATATTAGAAGTCAAGGGCGTAGCCAGGAATTAACTACGGTGGGGGTTTTGACATTTTGGCAATGACTTTGTAGGTGCCGGGTGCAAAATGAAAGATTATTTTTGCAACAAAAAATAACTCTGAAACATTTCGGGGGGGGTTTGAACCCCCAAACCCCTCCCTGGCTACGCCCTTGTTAGAAGTTAAAGCTCTTCAGTCTAACCCATCGATCTTTCAAATGCCTTAAAAGTTTGAAATTTTGTACAGATGAATTGGAAAGGTATCGACATGAATTTAAATTGAAGCAAACAGTGTAGCAGAAAAATGGTCCATCACCCCTGAATTCTATATAACTCGTCAGAGAAAGTTAAAACTCCATTTTGATGAGCTTTGCGAAGATGAGCGTATCCAAGATCCGAAAAGTTTTTTCGAAGTGAACATATTTTATCGAGTATTGGACATCATTACATATGAATCAACTAAAATCACGTTTCAAATGTAAGTGTTTTGGGGCCTTTACTCTGGAAGTTTTAAACGCCAGAGATATTCTCAGTTTCGATCCACTTTCAGAAACGAAATAGAAAAATCTTCATGTATTAGAGATCTTACTGATTTGTTAATAATAAAAAAACATTTTATGTCCTGCAGCTTTCTGAAGTATGCATTGCATTTATGTTATTTCCATAGACCTAATAAGAATAAGTAATTATAGATCTATGGTTATTTCTAACAATTTCTGTGACTACTGCTAGTGCTGAAAGATCATTTTCAAAACTAAATTGATAAAATCTATTTAAGAAATTCTATGGGACACGACAGGTTATGTAAGTTGGCTAATCTGTCTATTGAAAATTCCTGGCCCGATCTTTAAACTTTGAAGATGTTATAGACACTTTTGCGGAACAGAAAGCTCGAAGAAAGATTTTCCTTAATTAATATCTTATTGAAATTGAATTGTTATTATATATTCATTGTAATGTATGCAGGTTTCCTCACGATGTTGTTCCTTCACGAAAAGCTTGCGAATAGATGATGAATGCTTCAAGATGTTATGTTCTATAGATGAATGTGTAATTGAGTACGCTGAAATCTCTAAGTTCATTGAATTACTGAGTACAACGTGACGATTATTACTGATAGGGCCCCATCAAAGAATTTGCCACGGGCCCCAGATGGTATAGTTACGCCACTGCTAGTTGTATTTATTTTACTTGTCGAATTTGAATTTTACAAAAGCATTTTAAAGAAGAAATAAAATTCTTCAAATCGTTTATTCTCTCGATACCGACCGATAATGTTTAGTGGGTGAAAAACGGCGTCAAACAGGAGCAAAAAGGCTCGAATGCATCAAACTAGTCGCGGAGTGGGAGCGCGAAAGATACAAGGTTGTATACAGTTTTCCCCTCGAGTAGCGGGCGATTCCCACTCCGCAACTAGTTTGATGCATTCGAGCCTTTTGCTCCTGTTTGACGCCGTTTTTCACCCACTAAACATTATCGGTCGGTATCGAGAGAATAAACGATTTGAAGAATTTTATTTCTTCTTTAAAATGCTTTCTGTAAAATTCAAATCCAACAAGTAGCCGAGTATCACGACCTTCTTGAAAAAAGTACGTTGAATTCGGAAAACTGCGATTGTGCAAAAACTATTCATCCGACAGCTTTGTAATTGTGCACCAATAAAGTATATGTTAATAACTACTTACATTCAGAGCAACTACGCTTCATCTCAGAAATTGACCAAGTTATGAATTTTCGAAAAATTGATGTTTTTTTCCAGTTTTTTAGACTTTTCTCGGAAACTAATTATCCGCTTGAGACGTGTCACCTCTTTTTTTTTGTTTTTGAATTCTCTGCAAAAAGTGCCCTTACAGCTTTTCGATCAATTAATACTTCACGTTTTATAAGCGAAAAAGCAAAATTTTGGATTTTTTTGGCTATTTTTCGCTCTTCAGAAAAACCTAATACGATTCAGGAGTGGAATTTATCATGAAAAACATGTAGAAACTATCTATTGCATGACTGCACAGTCAGATTTCAGGTAGTATTTTTGTCACGTAAAAAACCTCTATTGCTTGGCCTAATATACTACTCAACTGAACGGCGAAATTTTCTCTCTGTTGCATTGTATATTTGTAAATGAAAATAAAGAATATAATAAATCGAATGTCAATAATGAAAATATTCATCTATCCAAATATTGTTGATATCGGAGTTGAAAAAATTGATACAGCAAGAAATCCACGACATTTCTTAATATCATAAAGGAACTGCTTGTAGATCAACTCTTATAGATTAACTGATAAATATTTGAGTTAATATCTGAAGCAATATTGAATTGAATTGGATCTATTTTTGGCATAACCAGATTTGTTATTATCAAGATAAACCAATAGTAGATATATTTGCGAATGTATAAATTGCTTCAATTCAACAATTCGTACCTACCGAATAAATGGTACAATTCTACAGGGTGCTCCAGATCGTAACCAAGAAATTTTAACCACGTATTCTACATCATTTTGTTTCATGTATTGTATTTTGTTAGCTCTCAATTCAAAAGAATATATACAGTGGAACTTCCCTATAACGAAAGCGCAAAATCCACAAAAAAATTCGTTATACAGAATTTTTTTCTATACAATGTCGCGGTCGACTTCGCTGATAAATTTAAGTTTATTATTAAACTTAAGCACTCCCTTTTAGACATTTTTGCACAATTTTTACACTAGCCGACTAATGGTTAGATTGATTGAATGATTAAGTTTGAGGTCGGGATTTATTACATACGTCCGGAAAATTTTCGGAAAAAAACCCACCCTTTCACCTTCTTACCAATACCCATTCAAAGAGCGATTTTCTTAGAATATTTCGTTGTAGAGAGAATTTACACCGTTTTAGAAGGTGTTTTTAACATGGAATTGTCATATAAACATATGTCGAGAAATGTTTCCTCTCCGAGATACGGGGTGTTAAAATTATTTAAAAAAATGCTTTTTATCAATTACTTTCACACTGCTTGAAATATCATTTGAACGTCAAGGAGCATTTTGGCATAATATCATATCTTTTGTTTTCTACCAGTGGCGTACGTACTACTGCAGCGGCACTGAATATTTTCAGATAAAAAATGATACGCTACTGGTTTTTCCGACAATAAAAATTACTATTTAAATCTCTATTTAATTTGGAGCAAATTCGGTCACTTGACTTTTTGCTGTACGGGGCACGGCGTCTAAATTTAATATAATATACATTCGTAAAATTAATGTAATACGTAGGAATAGTTTAATTCGAATTTCGCGCCCATTATAACAGTTTTCTGTACTGAAAAATTTATCCTTTTCAGCGCCATCCATATGTCAGAAATAATCAACTAACCGAAAAACGGAGTCGGATTTTAGTACCAGAGTTGTAGAGGCCTTTTCTATCTTACTCTCCTTAATCTTTGCTTCTGAGGTTTCCAATCTGTGGCTAGGTGGGAGATTGAATTTACTTACATTGTTGATATATTTTTCGACAGAAAGTAACATTTCCTTCAGATTTTGGACATTCCTTGTAGTGTTCCGAACTGGTATCGTTAACTGTTAATGTCAAGCAGTCAGGATTATCGTAGGAGTTACACTGGAAACATTTCAGGGCATAAACTGGAAAAAAAATATCACAAAAGTATTGAGTATAACAGCTTCATTTCACAAATAATTTCTTACCTGTAGTCAAGATGTACAATGATAACAATGCGAGAATTTGAAACACGGAAGAATTTTGCATGGTGATCTGAAATACAAAAATTTAGAAAAAGTCCTGATCAGGAGCTTTTGAGCGCTCGTTCATTGATGAAGCAACAAGACTATTATCATCAAAATTCTATATGGGAATTGAGATTGATACCAAATATATAAATGCAGAATCTCAGCACAATCGGAATTATATTCTGAAAATTATTCAAAAAATGATATATGTAAAAAATAAATAATTAAAAAAATTTAATTCTATGGTTCTGATGATACGATCATCTTCAAATTCCGCATGAACATTCAGAATATCAGTCTTCATTCCCAAAATAAATTTTACTCGAATCAGATATCGTGTTATGGAAATATAATCTTCTTCTCAATATTTCAATTTGAATATTTTATGGTTTTGTGTACCTACACTATGTTTTGTCTGAGATATTGGAGAACAAAAGTTTTGGATGGCCATATTTTATGGAACACCCTGTACGATATGGCTGGCTAACGAACTCAACCGAGGCATTTGGTGTTAGTTTAGGTAAGCAAACCTATATTATTATATTTTCTGTATTAAGGTGAATGCTGAATAAAAAGTTGTGAAAGCCAAATTTCTTAATCTTAACTTGGCTTTCACAACTTTTATTCAACATCCACCTTTTTTTACATTGATCTGTCAACTACATAATAAATTATGACATCACGGCACACTTAATACATAAAATAATAATATAGGTTTGCTTACCTATACTAAATTTGGGACAAGAACTCACCCTGAAATCTCAAGTCTCTAGGACAATCCCTTCGAAAGTCATCGACGAATTGAATCTGACCCCGAATTCGTCATCAGGGACTTGAAGCCTATCATTCGGCTTAAATTCGGAAATTACGGACATTTTGGCAAAACGTATAGCACTCTCGTTGGAGTAGAACGAGCGGGTCAAAAATATCCATGGAAATAGGTGGCAAGTTTTATTCAACTGAAAACATCTTGAAATTGAAATTATGGGGGATTCAGGGCCTGTTTCACCATGCTGATAAGTAACTGATAGCTATCTAACAGATATCATTGAATGAAAATGTCTCTATTCATTAAAATTGCAGCTTTTCAGATTCTGCAGTCGGGAACATATTCTTTTCTTTCTATAAAATTTATGATATTTCATATATAACAAATAGAAAGTATTTATTTTTAATAAATGCAGACAAATTCATTTCAACGATATCTGTCAGGTATCATGTTAGGGAGGGAGCAGTGGCGCAGCCAGGATTTTGTTTTGGGGGGGGCTGAACTAAAAATACAAATACAAGAAATGAACTCAGAAAAAATTGATATTGTTATAGGATTTTTGGGCTGCAGCCCAAAGCCCCCCCCCCCTAGCGCGCCAGTGGGAGGGAGGGGGAATAGCGCGTACCTCTGCAAGTCTGTCATAAGAGTTTTGGTTCCAACAGCTGACATTGGCAATTGAAATCGGACAACGTCTTCAGGATGTTTTTAACCCGAATGTATACATATAGATTCTTTTACTGAATGTTCATGGAAAATTTTAAGGTGATTGCATAATCAGAAATATATAATTCACATTCTTCCCAAATTATCCATTTTTTCGAAATTCAGAATAATTCATAATTTGCCAATTCTGCACGCAAAAAATTGTGGGAGTTGCGTTAATACAACTACAAAGAAGTCTATCGTTACATCGAAAAAGTCTAATATTCCCAGAAAAAAAAATTCGATTGAAATGATATCTAGTTTGAGGATTTAAATTGGTGAAGAGAATGATCATGCAGATTTTCAAGAGGATTGTGAAATCAGAACCATACAATTCTGATATTTTTATTAGGTGTACAAATAAGTTTCCGCGGTTTGTCAAAAGATGGCCCCACCAGAAGGTTATGGAGAAATTGTCAGATGTAAAACGTAATATCCCAAGTTTAGTCATATGGCAACACCATAACCTTAAAGTACTAGTGATTCCGTATCAGCATCACGTAATTTTTTTCGTGCAAAAATGTCAAGTTTTATTCCGATAAGCATCATTTGCGGGAACTTTTGATTTACTTCTTTAATGGAAAAATCTGCAGCTGAGGCGCATAGATTGCTTCTAGAAGCATATGGTGAAGTGCTTAAGTGAGAGAAGTTGTCAGAAATGGTTTCAAAAGTTTAAGAACGGTGAGTTTGACGTTAAAGACAATAAAGAACGCAGTGGAAGGCCGAAAGTGTACGAAGACATGGAATTAGAAGCACTATTGGAGAAGATTCGTCCCAAACGCAAAAAGAACTTGCACTTACTCTACAAGTGACTCAACAAGCAATTCACATCGTTTAAAATCGTTAGGAATGATTCAAAAACAAGGAAATTGGGTTCCATATGACTAAAGCCGAGAGACATTGAACGCCGATTATGCATGAGTGAAATGCTGCTTGCCAGAATAAAAAAAGAGTGTTTTTGCATCGTATAATCACTGGTGACGAAAAATGGATTCACTACGATAATCCAAAGAAGAGAAGTCATGGGTTAAGCCCGGCGAACCATCAACATCGACAGTTAAGCCGAATTTCATGGAAAAAAACTCATGCTGTGTATTTGGTGGGATCAGCTTGGTGTCGTGTATTATGAATTGCTGAAACCAAGCGAAACCATTACTGGAGCTCTCTACCGAACACAATTGATGAGATTGAGTCGGGCACTTAAGGAAAAACGCGCCCATTACTACTCCAGACACGACAAAATTATTCTTTTACACGATAATGCTCGTCCACAGTTGCGGCGCCGGTAAAAACATACTTGGAAACACTCAACTGGAAGTTTAACCCCACCCGCCGTATTCACCAGACTTAGCCCCTTCTGATTATCACCTGTTCCGGTCGATGGCACATGGTCTGTCTGAGCAGCGCTTCACATCATATGAAGACACCAAAATTGGGTAGATTTGTGGATAGCGTCAAAAGATGAAGAGTTTTTTTCGACGGGGTATCCGAATGTTGCCAGAAAATGGGGAAAAGTAGTGGCAAATGATGGAAAATACTTTGAATAAAACGTAATGTAATTTATTTACAATAAATTCCTAATTTTTTATAAAAAACCGCGGAAACTCATTTGTACACCTAATATTAGGTGTACAAATAATTCCCGCGGTTTGTCAAAAGATGGCCCCACCAGAAGGTTATGGAGAAATTGTCAGATGTAAAACGTAATATCCCAAGTTTAGTCATCTGGCAACACCATAACCTTAAAGTACTAGTGATTCCGTATCAGCATCACCTAATTTTTTTCGTGCAAAAATGTCAAGTTTTATTTAGAATAAGCATCATTTACGGGAACTTTTGATTTACTTCTTTAATGTGAAAAAATCTGCAGCTGAGGCTGCTATTTTGATCGAGGAATCATCTCCCAAATTTATCAAAGAAAAAAGGGTTCTTCCTCCAAGACAATGCTGCAGCTCACAAATCAATAAAGACGGTGGCAAAATGGTAGAATTACGCCTCGAATTGCTTCCTCATCCCCCACATTCTGCAGATTCAACCCCAAGTGATTATTATCTATTTCTAAACTTGAAGAGATAGTTCTAGGGAAAGAAATTCGAGAGGGATGACGAGGTCAAATGAAACACCGCGGAAACTTATTTGTACACCTAATAGTAGTAAATTTTTCACTTATTTCATTTTGAAAAATTTCCATTCAATTATTCAGTATCAATCTCAAGCCCATACGAATTTTGAGGGTGGTACCTAATAGCATCACCAAAATGAACGAGAGCTCAAATCGCCAGCTCAGAGGGCTCTTGAATTTTTCTATTTTAAATTTACCTTGGCCAATTGTCTGCTCACAAAATCGACTAAAATAACTAGATGGTTTCTCTAGCTTTTTGCTTATGAAAAATAACAAAAGCACACCTCTTGAAACTTTCAAAAACTAACCAGAATTATCTCACAACAAACACTGAATGTTTATCATTCAATGAAAGAAGTAAGAATTTGATTGATAAAAATAGTACGTCCGCATATCGTAAGGTTACAGTTCAACGCTGAATGATTAATATCCGTAACAAATGTAGATATTGTTGTAATGCACGGGGTATTCATTTTATGAAGATAAATACAATAATAATAATGAAACTTATTGTTCTTGAATAGAAAGTTGTTAGATCTCGTATCGCTACGTCTTCGCTGTTGATCATTTTTTGAACGCTCGTTCTACTTAAACGAGTGTATATCGTTTTGCCCAAATGTCTGTGATTTTCGAATTTTGAGCCGAAAGTGGTCTCAAACGATAGGGTTCGACTCCGGGGTAAATTCAATTCTTCGAAGTTCGAAGAGGTTGTCCTAGGGACTTGAGATTGTCAGGGTGAGTTCGGTTCCCATATGCCTTGGTTAAATTCGTAATCCAGCCAAATCGTTCCATAAAATATGGCCATTCAAATTTTTGTTCCTCAATATCTCAGACAAAACGAAATCAATCGAAATGAAATTTTGCAAGATTCTCATAATAAGCCTCATGCAAAGTTTTGTGGCCATAGTGTTAACAGAACCTTAGAAAATTCAATTGGAATATTGAAAAGAAAAAACGTCATTTTTTCATAAGAAGATATCCGATTCTAGTGAAATGTATTTGTTTTAAGATTGATATAGGGTGAAGTGGGGTAATTGCGTGCCTGTTTTGACGAAATTCAACTTCTTCAGCCTCTGGTGGGAAGGGGAATATTAATCAGAATTTTATTTTTTCATTTCATCTATTAGCGGCGTTTCTCTAGATTACAAATCACCCAAGGAATTTCAAAAAACTATTTTCTTCATGGTTGTATTTTTTTAAGTCACCTCCGAAGTACACATTTGCCCCACAAGTTGGAGCAAATGTGTACGCCGCATGGAAATCCTGTACAATTCGGTTGCTTTGCTGTTGGGGCAAATGTGTACAAAAGAACAATTGAGGATAAAAAAATTCTGTATATGATTTTTTATTTCCGAATTTTCCAGTGGAAGTTATGCATATTTTTTGTTGCCCACCTTCTGTACTATCTTTATAGGCACATTTTACAAAGGTGAAAACAAAGTAAAAAGCTACTATAGATATATTGATATGGTATCGTGTATTCCTTATTTGATTTTTTTTAATTTATATTGATTTCGAAATTACACGACCCATACAATCTCTTGAACTATTTTGTATTAAATTATTATACTCTTTTTCAGGGTGGATTCTAGAAAAATAATATCGTGACTTTTCTGTATTTATTTATTTCTGACTGTCAACATTTTCCATAGTAACACATCTTAATTTTAAAATCCTGCCTACTTACAAACTCTTATAATTATAAATTCATATCAATTTCCATAACAATATACAGGGTGAGTCTTTGACCTTGCAGAATATTTTAACACAAGATTCCTGAAGCCAAAAGAAACATTTTTTTCCCATACCATTTTTTCCGATACGGCTTGGTTCGTAAGATACAGACTGTTGAAAATCCATAAAAAAATTTAATTTTCGATCATATCTCGCGAACGATCTCATCGAATGAGATGATTTTTGGAATATAGTTTTTTTATTGATACGATGAATGTTCCTGCATTACAAAATTTCATCCACATCCTCCTGTTTCTTTAATATGACTATAACATTTCATAAAAATACCAGAAATTCAAAGAATCCAACTTTTAAAAATAATTTGAATGCTATTCAACGAATTTTTGACCATTTTGGAAAGTAAAAGTATTCCTTATTTTTTTTCGTATGATGCGTCGTTTTCGAGTAATCTGAAATTCAAAAATAAAAAATATCTGTGAAATTCCGAGTATTGGGTACTTTGCTGAATGCAACTCTGTTCAAAAAATTCACAGAATTCAATTTTCCCTATGTGGTCACTTTGACAAATTTCAAGAATAATTCGAGAATTTGTTATCTGGAATGATGAATGGTAAGAGAACTAGCGGATTTTCTTAAAAATGGGGTTATAATGAATAAGCTCACCTCTATACTTCTTCAGTGTAAATCCTTATCTATTCAAGCAAATTTCCACACCACTTTCGAAGTACCTATTGCAATTTTGTTTCGTTGAGCTTTGACATACGTTGATCCAAATTTACATTACGTTAGAATACGTTCATTTCTCATTTATTCATCATATGTATTTATTACCACTAAAAGGACCTTAATAAGTTAATATTCATGAATCGTATGATTTTGAAAAACAAACTAACCACAGAACACCGATGTCAAAGAATCTAGTGTCACTTTTGTGACTTTCACCATGCGGACCACAGAACATAAATATGCGGACACCCCTTGAAATTCAATCGCCCCAACTGGTGTTTATGAACGTGAAATGTCATGCGTGTTATGGTTGAGTTGAGTTGTTGTTTTGATTTCGGAAGATTTCAAGAGAGAAGGAAATGAATGCTATAGCTAGAATAGGTGGTTTAAAAGTTAATCCGATATAATCAAAAATGAAGTATACATCAAGAAGAGATTATTCTGTTTTCATCACTAGCAAAATTTTGGATGAATCAATCATTGCATTAGAAAATATACAACTGGTATTGAAAAAGTGAGTTCATATTTCTTTCTTTAATACAGCAGCTTATTTGAAAATTTCGAATGGTATATCTATTATCTACTCGTTTCTTTGATACAATAGCTTATTTCAAAGGTTTGAATGCTATATCTCGTACTTGCAAAAATTCAGTGGTTAGTTTACCAGTGGCGGCATAGCTCATTCTGAAAACTAAAAAGGGCTATATCTTCTTATTTAGGCCGAATCGGAAAAAATGGTATGGGAAAAAAATGTTTCTTTTGGCTTCAGGAATCTTGTGTTAAAATATTCTGCAAGGTCAAAGACTCACCCTGTATATAGATAGCAGCTAATCAGTTTTCCTGATTTTTCAATGAGTACAATTTGCCCAAGTACGCAACTACCCCAGTTCACCCTACTGAATGTTTATGCAAAATTTTGAGAGGATCGCATCAGCAGAACCATAGAATTAAATTTTTTTAATTATTGTCAAGTTTCTACAAATTTTAGTTTTTGAATTATTTCCAGAATATTATTTCAATCGTACTGAGACTTTGCATTTGTATAGTTAGTATCAATCTCAAGTCCTAAAAATTTTTGAGGTAATAGCCTCACTGCACTACCAATCAACAAGCACTCAAAAGCACCTGCTCAGGGCTATGAAAGACGAGAAATGACAGAAAATAATAAAGGGAGAAATAGATCCACATCGCCAAAAAATAGAAATAAGTCAAAGAGAAACAAGTCACCATCTTCAGAGGTCGATAGTAAGAAATGCTACAAAAGATCAGGAACACCAGAAAGCAAAAGAAAGAAATCCAAATCACCTGCAAATAAAAATAAGTCCAATAGAAGTAGATCGTCATCATCAGAGATTGAAAAGAATAAGCGCTATGAAAGAACAAAAATGCCAGAAAATAAAAAAAGAAGAAATAGTTCCAATTCACCCAAAAAAAGTAATAAGTCAAACAGAAGCAGGTCGCCATCTTCAGAGGATGATAATAAGAAATACTACAAAAGATCAGGAACACCAGAAAGCAAACGAAAGAGATCCAAATCACCTGAGAATAAAAATAAGTCCAATAGAAGTAGATCCTCATCTTCAGACCCCCCAGGTCGTCACCATAGGGCATATCGCTTAGCTTGATTTGCCACAGCCATTTTGGTCTACGCCATAAGGCCATATGCCAAGTTTATCAAGCTGTGTGAACTTGGCTGCCAGCCGTCAGCTGCCAATTTCCGAAGATACCCGAAGGCGTCCAGTACGGTCTTCCAGTGGCGTGCATATATTTCTCATTTCGTTTCATCATCGACTGAGATTTTATTACTGTAATTGAACTTGAATTTCCATGAATAATTATGTTACGTATTCTATAAGAGAATAATTAATTAAATGCTTCTTCGGAACTTATTGAAACAAGGGACTATGATTAGAGTTCTTCAAATCATTTTCAGAACAAAAGGACTACGATAAATTTTTTTAATATTTCGCAACGACTGTCAAATTGAAACGGGGTGCTTTTTATTCCTCGGAAGGTTTACTTTCAAACTATCGCGAAATAATTTCTTGCACTCCCTGCCTTCAGGGTGATTCATCATCCCCCAGACTTGGAAAATTCAAGATTTTTTTAAATATTTCGCAAACGACTGTCAAAATGAAAATAGGTGTTTTTTATTCTATAAAAGGTCTACTTTCAACCTATCAAGAAATAATTTCTTGCACTCCCTGCCTTCGGGGTGATTTCATCCCCCAAACTTGGAAAATTCAAGATTTTTTTTTTAATATTTCGCAAACGACTGTCGAAATAAAATAGGTGTTTTTCATTCTATAAAAGGTCTACTTTCAATCTATGAAGAAATCATTTCTTGCACTCCCTGCCTTCAGGGTGATTTCATCCCCAAACTTGGAAAATTCAAGATTTTTTTTTTAATATTTCGCAAACGACTGTCAAATAAAAATAGGTGTTTTTCATTCTATAAAAGGTCTACTTTTAATCTATAAAGAAATAATTCTTGCACTCCCTGCTTTCGGGGTGATTTCATCCCCCAGACTTGGAAAATTCAAGATTTTTTTTTAATATTTCGCAAACGACTGTCAAAATAAAAATAGGTCTTTTCATTCTATAAAAGGTCTACTTTCAATCTATGAAGAAATCATTTCTTGCACTTCCTGCCTTCAGGGTGATTTCATCCCCCAAACTTGGAAATTCAAGATTTTTTTTTTATATTTCGCAACGACTGTCAAAATAAAATAGGTGTTTTTCATTCTATAAAAGGTCTACTTTCAATCTATGAAGAAATCATTTCTTGCACTCCCTGCCTTCAGGTGATTTCATCCCCCAAACTTGGAAAATTCAAGATTTTTTTTTAATATTTCGCAAACGACTGTCAAAATAAAAATAGATGTTGTTTCATTCTATAAAAGGTCTACTTTCAATCTATAAAGAAATAATTTCTTGCACTCCCTGCCTTCGGGGTGATTTCATCCCCCAGACTTGGAAAATCAAGATTTTTTTTTAATATTTCGCAGACGACTGTCAAAATAAAAATAGGTGTTTTTCATTCTTTAAAAGGTCTACTTTCAATCTATGAAGAAATAATTTCTTGCACTCCCTGCTTTCGGGGTGATTTCATCCCCCAACTTGGAAAATTCAAGATTTTTTTTTTAATATTTCGCAAACGACTGTCAAAATAAAAATAGTGTTTTTCATTCTTTAAAAGGTCTACTTTCAATCTATGAAGAAATAATTTCTTGCACTCCCTGCTTTCGGGGTGATTTCATCCCCAGACTTGGAAAATTCAAGATTTTTTTTTAATATTTCGCAAACGACTGTCAAAATAAAAATAGGTGTTTTTCATTCTATAAAAGGTCTACTTTCAATCTATGAAGAAATCGCCCCGAAGGCAGGGAGTGCAGAGAAATTATTTCTCATAGATTGAAAGTAGACCTTTTGAAGAATAAAAAAACACCCATTTTTATTTTGACAGTCGTTTGCGAAATATTAAAAAAAAAACTTGAATTTTCCAAGTTGGGGGATGAAATCGCCCCGAAGCAGGGAGTGCAAGAAATTATTTCTTCATAGATTGAAAGTAGACCTTTTAAAGAATGAAAAACACCTATTTTTATTTTGACAGTCGTCTGCGAAATATTAAAAAAAAATCTTGAATTTTCCAAGTCTGGGGGATGAAATCACCCGAAGGCAGGGAGTGCAAGAAATTATTTCTTCATAGATTGAAAGTTGTAGACCTTTTAAAGAATGAAAACACCCATTTTTATTTGACAGTCGTCTGCGAAATATTAAAAAAAAAATCTTGAATTTTCCAAGTCTGGGGATGAAATCACCCCGAAGGCAGGGAGTGCAAGAAATTATTTCTTTATAGATTGAAAGTAGACCTTTCATAGAATGAAAAACATCTATTTTTATTTTGACAGTCGTTTGCGAAATATTAAAAAAAAAATCTTGAATTTTCCAAGTTTGGGGATGAAATCACCCTGAAGGCAGGGAGTGCAAGAAATGATTTCTTCATAGATTGAAAGTAGACTTTTATAGAATGAAAAAGACCTATTTTTATACAGTCGTTTGCGAAATATTAAAAAAAAATCTTGAATTTTCCAAGTCTGGGGGATGAAATCACCCCGAAAGCAGGGAGTGCAAGAAATTATTTCTTTATAGATTAAAAGTAGACCTTTTATAGAATGAAAAGCACCTATTTTTATTTTGACAGTCGTTTTCGAAATATTAAATAAAAAATCTTGAATTTTCCAAGTTTGGGGATGAAATCACCCTGAAGGCAGGGAGTGCAAGAGAATTTCTTCATAGATTGAAAGTAGACCTTTTATAGAATGAAAAAGACCTATTTTTATTTTGACAGTCGTTTGCGAAATATTAAAAAAAAATCTTGAATTTTCCAAGTTTGGGGGATGAAATCACCTTGAAGGCAGGGAGTGCAAGAAATGATTTCTTCATAGATTGAAAGTAGACCTTTTATAGAATGAAAAGCACCTATTTTTATTTTGACAGTCGTTTGCGAAATATTAAATAAAAAATCTTGAATTTTCCAAGTTTGGGGGATGAAATCACCCCGAAAGCAGGGAGTGCAAGAAATTATTTCTTCATAGATTGAAAGTAGACCTTTTATAGAATGAAAAACACCTATTTTTATTTTGACGTCGTTTGCGAAATATTAAAAAAAAAAAATCTTGAATTTTCCAGTGGGGGGATGAAATCACCCCGAGGGGGGAGTGCAAGAAATTATTTCTTGATAGGTTGAAAGTAGACCTTTTATAGAATAAAAAACACCTATTTTCATTTTGACAGTCGTTTGCGAAATATTTAAAAAAATCTTGAATTTTCCAAGTCTGGGGATGAAATCACCCTGAAGGCAGGGAGTGCAAGAAATTATTTCGCGATAGTTTGAAAGTAAACCTTCGAGGAATAAAAAGCACCCCCGTTTCAATTTGACAGTCGTTTGCGAAATATTAAAAAAATTTATCGTAGTCCTTTTGTTCTGAAAATGATTTGAAGAACTCTAATCATAGTCCCTTTTTTCAATAAGTTCCGAAGAAGCATTTAATTAATTATTCTCTTATAGAATACGTAAACATAATTATTCATGGAAATTCAAGTTCAATTACAGTAATACTTAGACTAAGAAGAGTCCTTAGTCTAAGCAGTAATAAAATCTCAGTCGATGAAACGAAATGAGAAATATAATGCACGCCACTGGAAGACCGTACTGGACGCCTTCGGGTATCTTCGGAATTTGGCAGCTGACGGCTGGCAGCCAAGTTCACACAGCTAGATTATCATCATATTAGTATTCTGTGCTCCATGATTTTTGACCAAAAAAACACAAACTACCCTTGTCTATGACTATATTTATGTTGTGTCTATGACCTAACCTTATTTAAACATAGTGATGTTCTATATCTAATGTGATTGTTTATTGCAGAAAAACTTTACATTTTATCAGTTTATCACAAAATACAAGTGTATAGCAAAAAAGCTTGAAGATGTCTGTAGTTATTGAAACAACGCTTGGGATATAACTGTTGATTTATTTATCAAAGAGCGTCCCCGGGCATGCCAGAATTTTTTGAAACTATGCAAAATTAAGTATTACAATTTCAATCTATTCCATACTGTCAGCAGAAGATTCATAGCACAGACTGGTGATCCAACAGGCACTCGTAATGGAGGAGAGTCTATATTCGGTGTACTAGATGGTCCTCTGAAAAGGTTTTTTGTTGCTGAAACGAATCCTAGAATCAAACATACTGTGAAAGGATTAATTTCATTTGTGGGTAATGAGGAAAATATGATCGGCTCTCAATTTTTTTTCACCTTGGGTGATGATCTGACATATTTAGACGATAAACATTGTGTATTTGGAGAAGTTGCTGAAGGTGTAGATGTATTGGACCTCATTAATGAAGCTATTTGTGATTCTGACGATAGGCCATACCAGGATATTAGAATAACACATACTGTTATCTTAGATGATCCTTTACCTGATTTGGAAAAAATGGTTATTCCGTCAAGATCGCCATCTCCTTCAGCTGAAAGATTACAAGGAGGTAATTACAAGTTTGGTTCATTATTAGTATATTAAAAAATTGGTTGTATTATAACTGCAAATGTCTTTTTTCACTGGTTATTCTGAGAATGTGGTGAAATACATTGATCTGATTAATTTAGCAGTACTTAATACGTAAAAATATTTCTTTTCACATCATTTTTATTAGCATACCTACATAAATTAGAAATAATTAGCTAATCACTTAAATTTTCAGGTCGTATTGCTCCAGATGAGGAAATTGATGAAATAGCTGGAAAGTCTGCAGAAGAAATAAATGAAATGATAGCTGATCGAGAAGCAAAAGCTAGAGCTACCATCCTTGAAATGGTTGGAGATCTTCCTGATGCTGACATGGCACCACCAGAGAATGTATTATTTGTTTGCAAACTCAATCCAGTCACCTCTGATGATGATTTGGAAATTATATTTAGTCGATTCGGCAAAATTAAATCGTGTGAGGTTATAAGGGATCACAAAACAGGTGATTCCTTACAATATGCTTTCATCGAGTTTGAAGATAATAAATCTTGTGAAGATGCGTATTTCAAGATGGATAATGTGCTTATAGATGATAGAAGAATTCATGTTGATTTCAGTCAATCGGTCTCTAAAGTTAAATGGATGGGTAAAGGAAGGGGTGTCAAACATTTTCCTGAAAACGGATCCAAAAAACATGATAATTTCAGAGGAAGAGATAAGGATAAACAATCTAACAAGTACTATGAACGTGAAGAGAAAACCTCAGGAAAATATAATAGAAGAAATACAACCCTATCAGCTAGAAGTAATAAGCATAATTATAATAGGCACGGTGAATCAGTGTCACCTCCTCCAAAATATAGAACAGAAAATAAAAACAACAGGTCTAATTTGAGTGAACGTGAAAAATCTAAATCACCCAAAAGAAGCAGGTCATCGTCATCAGAAACTGAAAACAGAAAGAAAAAAAGGAATCAAATATCAGCAATGGAACAGAGAAGAATAAGATCGAAATCAGAAAATAGAAATAAGTCCAATAGATGCAGATCGTTATCTTCGGAAGTTGAAAATAAAAAGCGCTACAAAAGGTCACCAACCCCAGAAAACAGAAGAAGAAGAGAAACAAAAAATAGAAATAAGTCTTATAGAAACAGGTCTTCATCTTCAGAGGTTGAAAATACGAAAAAATACAAAAGGTCAGTAACTCCAGAAAACAAAAAGAAAATAAATAAATCAAAATCTCCTAAAGATAGAAAAAGGCATAAAGAAGACAGATCCTCATCATCAGAGGTTGAAAGTAAGGGAGAGGAGAAGAAATGAATCCAAATCTCCTATAGACAGAAAAAGGAATAAAAGAGGCAGATCTCCCTCATCGGAGATTGAAAGTAAAGAGGACTACAGAAGATCAGAAACTCCAGTAAATAGAAGAAGAAAAAATAGATCCAAATCACCCACAAATAGAAATAAGTCAAACAGAAGCAGGTCACCATCTTCACGAGTTGATAATAAGAAATACTACAGAAGGTCAGAAACACCAAAAAGCAAAAGAAAGAGGTCCAAATCACCTGCAAATAAGTCCAATAGAAGCAGATCGTCATCATCAGAGATCGATAAGAATAAGCGCTATGAAAGACGAGAAATGACAGAAAATAATAAGGGAAGAAATAGATCCACATCGCCAAAAAATAGAAATAAGTCGAAGAGAAACAGGTCACCATCTTCAGAGGTTGATAGTAAGAAATGCTACAAAAGATCAGGAACACCAGAAATCAAAAGAAAGAAATCCAAATCACCTGAGAAGAAAAATAAGTCCAATAGAAGTAGATCGTCATCATCAGATATTGAAAAGAATAAGCGCTATGAAAGAAGAGATATGCCAGAAAATAAAAAAAGAAGAAATAGATCCAAATCACCCAAAAATAGTAATAAGTCAAACAGAAGCAGGTCGCCATCTTCAGAGTATGATAATAAGAAATACTACAAAAGATCAGGAACACCAGAAAGCAGCAAAAGAAAGAGATCCAAATCACCTGAGAAGAAAAATAAGGCCAATAGAAGTAGATCGTCATCATCAGAGATTGAAAAGAATAAGCGCTATGAAAGGATAGAAACCCCAGAAAATAAAAAGAGAAGAAATAGATCCAAAACACCCAAAAATAGAAATAGGTCAAACAGAAGCAGGTCGCCGTCTTCAGAGGTTGAAAAGAGTTACATCTATGAAAGAAGAGAAATGCCACCTAAAAGTAGAAATAAGTCTAAAAGAAAGTGATCATCATCATCATAGGTTGATTATACCTAAGTGCTATAAAAAATCATAAATACCAGAATTGTATAACAAGAGAATTGGGAAGACTACCAGCCAAATGAAAGAAATTTATCATAATTTTGTAGCAGTAAGTTTTTTATCTGTAAATATTTATATAATTTATTTCAGTGAACAGAAATATAAAGTTTATTGTTGACGAGCTTGTTATGTTTCCAAGGTTTCTTTTGCCAGTTGTTAATTAATTGAATTCTGATAAATACAGGGTGTATTTTAAGCATCGAGATATAATATACTTTTCTATCTCTATGATTTCAAGTCCTTTTTGACAGCTGCTAACGTGGAGCTCTACTCAATATTGGATGCTAAAACCAAACCTTTATTGATATAGGAAACAAATAGATGAATATTATATGATATGAGCAGGTTTGTAGTATAATAAACGAAGTGGGACCAATCCAGAAAACAATCTTCCTTCCAGAATTACAACCGTCTGTTCCACACACGCATACAGATAAATACGAATCTCGGTCTTTCTGAATTTCACATTTATCTTTGAATTTGTGGAAATAATTGCAACCTCGTATCACAGCAACTCTCTTTTTCTTCGTGAAATATACTGAAATGAAAAGGCCGATAAATGCATTGTTTGAATATACAGGATGTTTCAGAATAAGGTGCTCTAAATCCTGGATGTTCATCCTTGGATGATTTTATGACATAAATTATGATTATGGATTATGGGTTTCTGACGCATTGTTTCTGAGATACAGGGTGTTGAAAATTAAAAAAAAATGGTTTTTCGGAAATATTTTGGACAACCTAGGGGAAGGGTGTACAAATGACACAGTGGGGTAAAATGACATAGCGCTTGTTTATCTTCAAATCGACGTGCAATTGCAATCAAAAACGAATATACTGTTGCAAAAGGTGTCGAAGATTTTGTTATTAACATTCAGTATTAATTGGTCCATTGCATGATATACACGACAGATAATTGTCTTTTGTATATCTAAAAGTTTTCGAAATAACACAATGAAATCTGCTATATAACTTTCGAGTGTTTTGAGAGGGTGAATTGAAATGTTTGTAATTATTTACGTTACTAATGGTTTTGAAAGTATGCCCTTTAGATGTTATAAATAAGTTGTCGTTTTTTTAAATTGCTTTTTGCTTCGCAAGTGACATAGTGGTGTGAAATGACATGGGTCTGAGAGGGCAAATTGACATACCATACAGGGTGTTCTGATTTGTTTCCGACAAACTGAAATGGGTGATAGATCACATCATTTTAAGCCAAAAAGTTCTTATGAACATGGGTCCGGAAATGCTTCGTTTCCGAGATACAGGGTGTTAAACTTGAAAAAATAATTTCCGTTTTCTTCAATATGACTGATTCCACGTAAAAACAACAATTACATAGCATATCACTTCTACTTATTAGTGGGCAATAGAAAATCCGCATGCATTTTGCCTTAGAAATTTTCAAAATGAATACAGATTAAATATTTGAATGGGAATAATTTCCGGAAGTTTTGGGACCCTTTAGCTTTAAATGCATTTTTCTCTGAAACGATTGCTCCTAGCGACTTTGATGAGGTATACCTTTTTTAAGTAAAAAGGATGAGAGAATCGATTTTTTAAGTCCAAAACGGTGTACAGGGCATCACAAAGAAGTTGCGTCGGTTTACATGGGTTCAAATGGTTGCCGGTGGCGCCCTCTAGGAAATACAACTAATTCGACCACAAATTTGAATTTATCGTCCTAAAAAAACCCTGTATACGAAATTTCATTAAAGGATTGCGAAGCAGTCAAAACATATTAAAGAAAACGTGAATTGTTTTTTCAACTTTAACACACTGTATCTCGGAAACGAAGCGTTTCCGGACAGCTGTTTGTAGGAACTTTTTTGCTTAAAGTGATGTGATCTATCACCCATTTCAGTTTGTCGGAAACAAATCAGAACACCCTGTATGTCCAGTTCAAAACGCTCAACTCCAAATTTCGAAGAGGCTCAGGAAGAATATAAATGAAAAATGAATAGTAGTAGAGAAAAAAAAAACAACAAAAAAGATTCCCACAAAATTGTAGTCAGATGAAAAAGAAGAACTCTTACCTTCGGACGAGAGGGAAGAAAATTTTGCGTGCATATATTGTACAAAACTATAAAAATTATCGAAAAAGGGTGATATTCGGCTAGAATTCTATTTATATGGATAGTCAGCACATGACTTGGAAGCCGGTATAGATGAAAATGTGTAGGTAATGTGTCATTTTACCCTCCAGCTGGGGTGAAATGAATTTTGCTCTCTATTTTCGTTATTATCAAATAAAAAACAAAAATTCTGTTTTCTTCGACAGTTTTTAGAAAAATAAGATTTTTTCATTGAAATTTTCAAAGTTTTTCAAAATCTATGTCATTTTGTACACCCTTTCCCTACAAGATTCTTGCTTGCCTTTTTAGTAGGTTATGAGTATGCATCAAAACACATTTTTCTCAATAAGAATTTATTTTCAATTTTCAGCAGACTTCTGTCCGAATAAATTTGGCTAAAAAAATGGTAAGCCAATGCTTTTTTTAATTTAGGAGTATTTTCGAAATCAACACATAATTCACAGTGAGAATGGTATCCTTCGTTTTTATCTGCAAGCAACGAATACTTTGTGAGGTAAAAATTAAAATTCTGTGTTGCATCTAAGGGAATTACGACATTCTTTGATAACTTTCCAAATCGTTTATACACAGATGAACGCAGCTCAGTCCCTTCATCTTCATTTTTTTTGACAGAAGGTAATCCAGATAAGATTAGAGAAATTCATTACGAGGACCAATTTTCTGTGAATGTATGGATTCGAATAATTGATGATTATTTGGTTAGATCTTTCTTTCTACCCAGTAGATTAAATGGAGAGTCATATCGCAGCTTTTCGGATAGAGTTTCACCAATTTTGTTGTAAGGTGTCCCCATTATGTAAAGAAACGCGATGTGGTTTATGAACGACATTTTTTTAAATGAAGGCACTGCTCACCCTTATCTGTGTGTAGACGATTTTGGAAGTAATAAAAGAATATCATAGTTCCCTTATTCCCTTTTTATATCAAAAAAACTCAAGATACCTACCATTTTCAGTTTGAATTATGCTGTCATTACGAAAATAATTTTTCCGCCGACCTCGAAATGAAAGGTTTTAATGTGTACGAAATTGATCATTAATAGAGAGTTGAAGTGCGCGCAGCACGTAAGCCCGAACGTGGACGTAGACGTGAGAAATATAACGTTTACGTCTTGGAGTAAAAATAGAGTTGAAGTGCTGCCATACGTACGTACGGCAGACCATTAGAGACTAAAGCTAACCTATTATTTCTTTTTGTTGTATTCTGACAGAAAGTTTCTGATATTAGCGATTCAGATTGTCTGTTTCCTATAAACAAATTGATGATGTGAACATATATTTGTAGGATTACTTCATTACATTCGAATTTCAAAATGAATAATAATGAAATAACTTGAGTTCTTGCCGAAAGCAGGATTTTAGAGGAAATCATCACAAATGAGTTACTTGTATGTAAATATCACTCTCATTTGAAAGGAAAATGCCACATTTGTAACTTATCGAAATAATATATTAGTTCTTGGTACTTATATGCAATCTCGTAACAGAAGTATTGCATTGAAAAAAATTCAACACTCTCAGAAACATGCAAAATCACAGTTTATAAATAATAAGGAAGATATTAAGTAAAAAGTTAATAATCGTGTGTTCTCAAAACAAAGTTTCAGCTACTAGATTGTTTTTAAATTTTTAAGGTTAGAAGCATTTCATTTCAAAATTCCAGCATTCGCCCTTCATCGGTCGGATTCGTTCAACTTTCGGTTACGTACGTACGTACTACGTACGTACGTAACAGGACGCTAGTTTACGTCGCACGTAAAGCCGGCCCAAGCGTGAACGTAAGAAACTGACGAGTGCGCATGAGCACATGTCAATTGTAACGTTTACGTCTACGTCCTTGGCAGCACTTCAACTCTCTAATGACCCATTTTAATGCTCAATTTTTTGGCTATTTTAATGTGCAATCCTCATAGCAACCGTTCGCCAATTAATCAGAAGCACTACGAGAAATGTCCAAAACTCTACTGGAACATATAGATACATAGAAATTTAATTATGTGAAATATAAGTCTTGTGCAGAATGAGAATGTATTTCAATCAAGATTTCGTACACAAGTCTGTACGGAAGCCACTGGTGTAAATTAAAAACGAGATTTAAAATAATTTTGAATTGAAGCGATAATCATAACCTACCGAAAGTCAAAAAAAAATTGTGTACGGTGTCGAAAATATTATCGAAACACCAATTTTTTCTTCAAATTTCAACACCACGTATCTCAGAAACAATTCGTCAGAGACCCATAATCCATATAGGAACTTTATATCATAAAATGATCTGAAGATCCCGAATTTCTGGTACCTTATTCTGAAACACCCTGTATAAAGAAATTGTCAATGTCGCGCAGAATCACTTAAGTATACACTCACGCCATTGGTCGATTTTGGAACAAAATGGTGTTGGCTTGAGCCCTGAGTAGTTGGCTTTTGATGGTGGACATTCCACCAGAAACTTATCTAAAAGAAGATTTTCCGAGAGGCATCTACGATGTGTTTGAGAGTTACATTGGTAACATTGTAACGCCATTCCTGCAACAACAAAAATTAGAAAAGCCCTGACCAAATGCTTTTGAGCGCTCGTTCAGTGGTGGAGCAATAATGCTATTACCTCAAAATTTTGTACAGGACTAAGTATATGAATACAAAAACTCGAAAATGAAATATGTTAAGAATCAGTAATTGAAAAATCATTAAATTTCATGGTTTTGATGATGCGATTCTCTTGAAATTTTGCATGAACATTCAGTATATCATTCTTCATTCACAAAATAAATTTCACCGGAATCGGATATCTTGTTATGGAAATATAAATATTCTAATTTTCAATATTCCAGTTGAGTTTTCTATGGTTTTGTTAACACTATCACCACAAAATTTTGCATGAGCCTTATAATGAGATTCTTGCATGTGGCCCCAAAATTTCATTTCGATAGGTTTTGTTTTGTCTGAGATATTGGGGAACAAAAATTTTGAATATCCATTTTTATGGAACATCCTGTACGACTGGTTAACGGGCTTAACCGCGGTATTGGGAACCAAACGCACAGTGAAAATCTCAAGTCTTTACTCATCGTGCTAACGGCCGGGCGGCCCCACGGACAGAATAAATTTGACCACAGATTCGTCATCAGGGAGTCGTACTCTATAGTTGAGACTATTTTAAACTCAAAATTTGAAAATTACGGACATTTGGGCAAAACGATAGAGCACTCGTTTGGTAAAATTGAAACACATCGTGGAGTATTAATAACTAATAACATAAAAGTGCATATAGTCCGTTCACGAAAGTTTGAGCCGTCGGTTGGCCATGGAAATTTGGCATATTCCACTGTGTATATTAAAATTTTAGGTTATGTTGTTTATTTTCTTGTCAGATTGATACGCAATGTTGTCAATATTGCGTAGAGTTCTCTGATAACTCGCAAGCTTGTCGGACGAGGCCGGGTACATTCGGCAACGTTGACTTTATTTTACGTTATGACAGCAAATACTGCCAACTTCAGATAAATAAACAAACGCCTACTATGCGCTCAAACTTTCGTGAACGGACTATATGTACCGAGCTGTTTTTTTATATAGAGTACCTACTATAGACATGGGCCTGACCTACTTGCTTTTAAATACTGTATTCGTTTTGCGGTATTTCGAGCTCCTGAGCTGTACCAGTGCTTGTGCCCAGCCAATGGGAAGCCGTAATTCGAGCTTTTGAGTTACTCAGGAGCACGAATATCTCAAAACGAATAGGCTAATAATGTAACGGCTTCCTTTTATTAGACTAAGCTTTTATCTTTCGACATAGATGAAACAATGGCATAGGCGTATCTAGCCTCAGTTTTCAGGGGGGCCGCGACCCCTGGTGTTTATTGTGATACCTATAGGTAATCTTTCAGGGGGGGGCAGAGGTACATCAGGGGGGGCTGCCCCCCCTAAATACGCCAGTGAACAATGGAGGTATTGTTCAATTACGTTAAGTCTACTTATTTCGGACTTCAATAGGGATTAGTGTGAATTCATTCAGCAATTATCGAATATTTACACATAGAAATAATTACCAACATGTTTTTTTGAATATTTCTATTGTTGGTATTTTCAAAAGTATTCATTTCTCAGTATCAACACCAAAATTGAACAGTGATCATAACTACTTGTAAGTTTTTATTTTTTCCGAGAAAAGTATCGACTGTATCGAAATTTTGCAAGAGCCTTTTTTCTCCAGAATTAAATGGGTAACTGCGATAATCTATCCCACGAAAACAATTTTTGAACGAAAATCATAGGGGTTTGTTATTTTCAACCCCTCATAAAAAAGTTATGAGATACAAAAAATTTGTGTGAGTAACATCTACTTAGTGCTTCCTATCATGTATAGTTTTGAGACTCAGTGTTTTTAAGAAGCCGTAGAACGAGCGCTCAAAAAAAATTGACCGTTGCAAATCTTTTTCAAATGTGGAACTTACCGAAAATGAACTGGTGCACTGAAATGATGAAAAAGGGGAACAATTTCATTCCTTATCAGAGTATATTCATGAAAACCCATTTTCTAGTTTTCTCATAAAAATTAGTTATTGTTTAATATCATAATCATACAGTTGACAACCAGATGTCAGACAATATATTCAACTTCTCATAGAAATAATGACAGAAAATAATTTTTGGCAATAATGAAATTAAAGAAAAGCCCAACGCAGGTGCTTTTGAGCGCTCGTTCATATATTCAATAAGGCTATTACCTACATCAGAATTTTTATAGGACTTAAGATTTATACTAAATACAATGGAACTTTCTCATAACGAAAGCGCTAAATCCGCAAAAAATTCGTTATACGGAAAATTTGTTTCTATAGTCGGCAATGTCGCGGTCGACTTCACTGATAAATTTAAGTTTATCATTCAAACTTAATCTCTTGCTTTTAGACATTTTCGCACAACTTTACACACTAGCGTAATGGATAGATTGAAACCAAACAGCCAGGAGTGTATTTAAAACTGTTTCAGAAGGATCTCCATATAATATGGCATATCAAAATCGTACAGAATGTTCCATATAATATGGCCATTCAATATTTCTGTTCCACAATATCTCAGACACAACAAAACTGATCGAAATGATGATGATTGTGGCCCATATAGCTATAGTCCGTTCACGAAAATTTGAGCGCATAGTAGGCGTTTCTTTATTTATCCTAAGTTGGCAGTATTTGCTGTCAACGTAAAATAAAGTCAACGTTGCCGAATATACCCGGCCTCATCCGACGAGCTTGCTAGTTATCCATAGACTTATAAAATTTATGTCTATGGAGTTATCAGAGAACTTTATGCAATATTGATAACATTGCATATCAATCTGACAAGAAAATAAACAACATAACCTAAAATTTTAATATACAGAGTGGAATATGCCAAATTTCCATGGTCAACCGACGACTCAAACTTTCGTGAACGGACTAGGGGAAAGTGAGGTAATACGATCCCTTAGGGTCAAATGATCCCCTGCCGTAAATCAGAAACAGCTTGTACCATCTATCCAAATACAGATGAAACATGTTCCCCTGCACCCTTGCGAGTTACCTGTAAAATGTCAATGCGGTGCGAGTGCTTGGCGTGATTTTATTAAAAAATAATCAAAAAGTGTGGTTCTGATCTAAGTTAAGCATGTTTTTGGACTTTCGTTTTTTTTACATGTATGTGTTTACTGAAATGTTGTTTTATTTGCGGGTATCATTTTGCCCCTACCCCAGGGATCATTTTATCCACAGGGGTGTATAAAATGATCCTTTACTGAATTTTAACAAAAATATCTATCACAAGAAAAATACATAGAAAAAATGAAAAATAAGTGAGCAGATACAAAGTTAAGTAAATTCACTACCTTCAACAATTGAAATCTTGCGGTTTTGCCTTCAACTATAGCCACAATTAAAATTTTCCCTTGAGGGGATCAGTATACCTCACCTTCCCCTATATAAAACCATATTGTTTAAGGAACAACTTAAACAATGATAAAATTTATAAGTATGTTGTGGCCATAGTGTGGACAGAACTATAGAAAATTCAATCGGAATATTGAAAAAAATTCTTACATTTCCACAAAAAATAACCAATTCGATTGAAACTTTTGAGGGTGAAGATTCTTATACTGAATGTTCATGCAAAATTTCAAAAGGATCGCATAATCGGAATCAAAAAATTAAATGTTTTTCATTTATTGAGTTAGAACCATAAAATTTCATTCCTTTCTGAATTATCGATTCCGAACGAATTATCGATTTCGAACAATTCAGAATTTGTCAAATCAATCGAGCTGCAATATCGAAAAAAAATTCAAAGTTCTCATGAAAAAACGAAGATTGGAATGAAATCGAGTGAGATTGTTGTGAGATCAGAACCGTAGAATTTTGATATTTTTAATTATCGATTTTTAACATACATATTCCGATATGCGTTTCTTGAATAATTTCCCATCATGCTGAGATTTTGCATTCAAATTTTAGTATCAATCTCAAGTCCTATATACAAAATTTCAAGCTAATTGCCTAATTTCTCTACCATTGAACGAGACTTCAAAAGCACCTGCTCAGGATTTTTCTGAATATTTTTTTTTCAGATTATGATTCAAGTTATAGAACTTGAATCTGACTGTATCTGCATTATCCAGAATAATGTCAAATTCGTGTCATATCAACTAAACGGAGAATAGATGAGACACTAGTAGAACAAGCTTCAACGACATCTTTTTGTACAACATTACTAATTCGTGAAAAAAGCTCAATTGAAAAAGGAATCTGTATCGTAAAGCTGCCTCAAAGAGAATTCTGTAGTGCACCTTTTGAATAGGTAGGTACATAGACTAACTAAACGGAGAATAGATGAGACACTAGTAGAACAAGCTGCAACGACATCTTTTTTTGGAAACATTACTAATTCGTGAAAAAAGCTCAATTGAAAAAGGAATCTGTATCGTAAAACTGCCTCAAAAAGAATTCTGTAGTGCACCTTTTGAATAGGTAGTACACCCATATACAAGATGCAAAAAGTTTTTTGAAATTCAATTTCCAAAAGGAAATCAGAAATGGATTCGTGCAAAGTATCGATGAGTGAGGAAATTATTTTCATGAAAATAATACCTGCAACGAACTTTCATCTGAGTTTCTTTTGGAATCGAGAAGTGAGGATCAATAATCAAATTCTGGATATAATAAAAATTTATTAACTGAAATAGATATCACCAATTGAAAATACAGATTCATTTCATAAATATCTAATCAATAAACTAATAATTGCATTGAAAACATTCTCAAAACTAACAATAATGATTCAATAATACAAAATATGAGTATTTACCTACTAAACTTATTCAATACATGAAAAACTTTTTTGAAAACTATCTTAATTCTTATAGGTAACAGAATATATATAATATATATTTTGAAATAACCTTTTTGAATCTCGATTTTCACATCCAATAACACAACACATCTTCACTCTTGCAGGCATATCGAAATTCATGATATTTCAAAAAGAACGTGTCAAACCACTCCTTGTGTCAGTTGACAATTCAAAAGTTTTTGATAATAACGATTTTACATACTTACTATTTTCTCGATAGGATTTCTATGAATGCAACGACATCTAACTATCAAATTGAGAATAATTTTTTCGTGTATTAGTATCCTCCTCCGACAGGTGGCGCGACATATACGAGTGGCTCATCTATTATTTTAGTTTGTCTATGGTCATATCCTCTTATTCAATTAACTTTGCTAATAATTTCGTTAGGAAAAAACCAGATGTGTCTTAACGAAGATCTGGTTTTAAGGTGAATAAGCAACCTTATACTTCCTTTGGAATATTTAACACAATTGGATAATCGGTCGTGTCCGTTTAGGTTATTCATGTTAAAGTGGGTTTAGTCATATTTATCAAAACCTTATGAATGAGACGTTAAATTGATGGATGAACTTTCTACAAGGCTTCTTCGAAGATATGAATGAATAATTTATTCTGGTGTGAATGAGAATTGCTATTTTCAAACCAACGGGTTTAATTAAAAATGCGTTAGCTTTTTGAGCGCTCGTTCTGCTATATCGTTTTGGCCAAATGTCTGCGATTTTAGAATTTTGAGCCGAAATGGTCTCAAACGATAGGGTTCGACTCCCTGGTGAGGAATCCGTTGTCAAATTCAATTCTGTTCGTGAGGCCGTCCGGCCGGCCGTAAGCACAATAACTTTCGAAAGGATTCTTGAGATTTTCAGGATGAGATCGGTTCCCAAATGCCTCGGTTATGTTCTATTAAGACTATTATGTGCTGACTGCTGGGCAGCCATTCATTTGATTTAATCTGTTAGACAGGTGCATTTCATCGAATATGTCTGTCAAGTTGATCTGGGGGTCGATTCTTGAATTATGTCGTGTTCGCGAATCGACAAATGTCGACCAACTTAGCAGGGAAGTTGGTCGACAATTGTCGAATCGCGAATACGACATTTTCAAGAATCGCCCCCCTGGATTAATCTGACGAATTCTTCAGCATCAAAGTGATCGGTAAGTAACTGGCCCGAAAAGTTCTCCTATCATGACTGGCAAGCTCATGTTAACTCGTGTTAGAAATGAGAAACGATAGTGATATGAGGGTTTTTTCTCTGCCATACAGGTTGTTTCATAAATTAATCACACCAGATTTCTTGGAAGTGGCCACATCAGTCCTTAATATCCCATGATCCTCACTCTCCTGAATTATTCTGGTACCAACTACAAAATGTAAGTCTGGGGCCTATTGCACCAAAATACTTTGCAACTTTTCACTTCGCACTTTGCATTCTGACAAAGGACCCCGCACATTTAGTATGAGAATTGGCTCCCGATGGATTTGGCTGAAAGTTTGATATGATGTTCTACTAATCCTTCTGATCAAATGTCTCTACAGTCACGAAGCTGAAAAATGCATACTTCTAGGAGTTTTTAGCGATTTTTGTATCCATTATGGCTTACGTATTATGGGAATTGGCTCCCGTGGATTAGGCTGAAAATTTGATATGATGTTCTACTAATCCTTCTGATCAAATGTCTCTACAGTCACGAAGCTGGAAAATGCATACTTCTAGGAGTTTTTAGTGATTTTTTGTATCCATTATGGCTTACGTATTACCGTTCACACAGAAATGTTTGAAAATATTTCGAATTGACAGAATCTGCTTTCAATAATCACGAAATATTCTCAAACATTTCTGTGTGAACGGTAATACGTAAGCCATAATGGATACAAAAAATCGCAAATACTCCTAGAAGCATGCATTTTTCAGCTTCGTGACTGAAGAGATATTTGATCAGATGGATTAGTAGAACATCATATCAAATTTTCAGCCAAATCCACCGGGAGCCAATTCCCATACTAAATGTGCGGGGTCCTTTCAAAAGTGAAAATTAGTTATGTTGCACAACATTTCTCCCAATATTTAATGTCTGCGGAGTAGTTTTCACTATGCACTTGACTTTTCACAATGTATTTTTCATTTATGAATGCGTTTCGTGCAACTTATTTCATTTGAAAAGTGAAATGTGCAAAGTGAAAAGTGGCAAAGTGTTTGGTGCAATAGGCCCCGGTCTCAGATAACAGTTGAATTGATGATTTCCAAAATATAACGAAGATTCAATCACGAAGAGCTTCAAAATAGATCCAATTTAGGTTCATAATTTTCAGACTTTTTCGTTGTTATCATGTTAGCCGTGATATTATAGCGGAGAATGAGCAGCTAGCTTAAAAGTTGATAGGTATGTCATTCGAAACTACACTAAATGAGGTATTTTTTACTGAAGAGAAAGCGTGAAGGACTGATTTTGCTAACTTCAGAATCGTGATATTCTCCTCCTTACCACGCCTGCAATAAGAATGTTTTCTGCACACAGAATCTCTCATCTTGTAGCAAATTTATTGCCCTTTCTGAATATGTGAATAAATTTGATGATACTACAAGAAAAACTGAATAATGAGCTTTTTAGAGACAAAACTTGGAATGTTTCGTGAAAACAAGAAATGTTTAATAGAAGAATAACCGTCAACATTTCGACCATGTGTTATATGACATTTTTTGTTGTAAATCACTTGTATAATCCTCTTGAAGTTTGTCTACTTTAAAAGTAGACACCCTGTGTAGAAAAAAAATCAATATTTCCACAAAAAACTGAATAATTATGCAAATTCTCAAAAGGATTGTGAAATCAGAACCATAAAAATAGATTTTTACATATCTAATCTTTCGCATGCTTTACAGAATATAATTCCGATCGTGCTGAGGCTTTGCATTCATATACATATTTAAAATCAATCTCGAGTCCTATACAGGGTGTTTCCTAAACATGCGGCAAAAATTCAGGGGATTGTTCCTTGGCCTATTCTAAGAATATTTTGTCCTTTGATGATTTTTGAAAAACCTCTTTGTTTCGAAGATACAGGGAAAACAAAATTTAGATAATAACATTTTATTATGAAAAATTACATGAAAATTCAACTTAACCTACAAAAACTGTTGAAAATGACCACCTCTAGCCAAAAAAAACGAATTCAAATGAAAACCGTGTTTAATCTGTATTCCTTTATCATCTGAACTTATCAATTTTAAGTCAAAAACTGGCCGTTTTTAGTAATTGGAATGTTGTTAAACAAATTTAAAAATAAATTGTACCTACTTAGTAAACACAGTGCGGTACGCATTTTTATTTAAACTATTATTAATTTTAAAAATAAGAAAAATGTTGTTCGCCCTGTATCTTCGAAACAAAGAGGTTTTTCAAAAATCATCAAAGGACAAAACATGCTTAAAATAGTCCAAGGAACAACCCCCTGAATTTTTGCCGCATGTTTAGGAAACACCCCGTATAAAATTTTGAGGTAATTGACTCATTGCTCCACTGATAACAAACTCAGAAAAGCACCTACTCAGGGCTTTTCTTAAGTTTTTCTGCTTAGATTCTGGTAATATCAATATGGGGTATTTCATTCATCCTATAGCAATAAAAAGTCGAAAAATATATTGAATATCGATTGAAATATAATCTGGGAGGATTCTGCATTTGTAAAAAACTTTTTAGGTTTTCACTCAAAGTTTCTGAAACAGATATAATTAAAAAATTAAGGAATCCACATGTATTTTGTTAGATGAAGTAGATAATATTTCCAATTGTTCTGTTGGATTAGATCGTATTTGAATTGATTTATTGAAGAAAGAAATGACATCAGGAAATTTCCAAATTAAATAAATCAACATCTCTATGTGTTGACTACTTTCAATGTCAATTAGACTGCAAGTTTGTTTAGGAAGGTGTCTGATATAGACACCGAAACGTTACATTATTTTTCTCATTTATTTCTTTTTTTTAGTTTTACTGTTAGGCAACAATATTTTCAAAACAATTTGCTCCTGACAAATTAGTGCAAGGATTTTTTTAAAATTTGCTCAGGGATTTTCTTAAATTTTTTTATGTAGAAACAATGCTTTCACCAACGACGTCCAGATAGGTTTTTCATTAAATATTTTGAAAAAATATGGAACGACGCTGTGTTTTTTTCAAGTTAAAAATTATTTTTGAAATTCTCTGATAACTCGCAAGTTTTTTGGACAAGGCCGGTTACATTCGGAAACGTTGACTTCATTTCACGTTGTGACAGCAAATACTGCCAACTTCAGATAAATAAACAAAGCCACTATGCGCTCAAACTTTCGTAAAGGACTATTGACTGCAAATGAAAAAACACACAATTCCGAAGATTTTACAAGTTTGTCTGATATAGACACCGAAACGTTACATTATCCTTTTAATTTATTTCCTTTTTTAGTTTAACTGTCAGGCAACAATTTTTTCAAACGCAATTTGCTCCTGGCAAATTAGTGCAAGGATTTACGCAGGAGCATTTCATCTTAATTGAACATTTTTGAATTATTACTGTTTCAGAGACTGGGCGTGAAAACCTAAAAAGTTTTTTAGAAATATGTTGAATGTATCGAAGCTTTCCGGGAACATGGAGTCTGTAAAATCTGATGATATAGCAGAACTTAACGCTGCAACTTTTTCCAGATGCCAAACACGAACATCTTATCAAATATCTCATGATCTTGGCCACAAGACATTATACTATTACACTACACTATTTTTAATATATCCATAATATAATATATCCTCATATCATGCCCCAATTTTACTATTAAGAGCTATTGTAGCTTGAAGCGCCCCATGCCAAATTCCGAAATCATTTTCAATCTCAATTCCTTCCTCCATTTGCGCAAGCTCCTGACTCCAATTGTTCCAATTCCTGGCTTCACAGTGTGTGCAGTGGAATTCTGCGGTCCAAAATTTAACCCGTATTTACCAAGTTCTTTGATTGCAGTTCATTTTTACGAAAATGAAATACTTACATCACTATATTAGTGTGTTTGTTACATTGTTTATGTGTTTCCAACATAGTGAGTACCTATATTATCCTTTTCTTTTAATTTCGGATGAGGATTATTAACTTTGTTAATTGAGGATGTCGCTAGGATGAAATAACGTTTAACAGTGATCAGGATCTCTTTTAATTTCTTCATCAAATCTTGGTGGCAGTGTTGAGTGTTAAATAATAATATTATATCAGAATATTGCTTCCCTTTGTTGCGCACCCTTTTGCGTTTCTGTAGTTGGATCAATAATATTTCTTATTCTCTTGGGGGTCGGAAGGAATTGGAAATGTAGTTCAGCAGGTTGCCCTAGAGACATTCCCAATGGTGTGGACCATGGGAAATTTATGGGTTTTAATTTAGCTGACGTTCTATCGATTTTACCTGGCGCGCTGTGTTAATTTGGCATGCGAAAAAGTGTGAGGATGATTTTATATGGGCGATCGTGCGTTTGGGTAACATAAAAGCGCGCTTATTTTATTATTTGTGTACAATTGGAGCAGAAAAACTTTTCTTTTCGATTTTGAGATCTTTCGAAAATATTAATTTTTCAACTGAAATTAGTTCCGCTCTATATGGGGTGGATTAGAATGATAGATACCTCAGATTTTTTGTCACTTAGTTGTGTACAATTTGAGCAGAAAACCTTCCATTTGAGGTTTTTGATTTCGAGATTTTATGTATTTCGAAATAAAAAATCTTGCGGACATGAAAAATTCAAAAATGTTTCATTTGGTGCTTTTTCTATCGTGGTATTTCGAAAAAAAGAATTTTTCGGTTTTGAAAGATAAAATTGTTTTCCGTATTTCAGATGAAGTTATTATTATTTTAAAATGTTTTAACAAATCAACAGAATGTAGTATCTCAACAGATTGAATTATAATTATCAATGATCGAAAAAGTATTACATACAGGGTGTCCCATTACTCGACGTCAACCCGGAACCGGGTGAAAAGGCAAGTAATGCTGGTTGTCAGAAAAATATAAAAAAAAATCTAAGTTGCATGATTTTAAAATAATGAGCATTTAAAAAAACACGCAAAATTCCACACCCTGTGGCAGTCTTTTCGCTCCTGTTGCCACAAATATCAACTTTTTCCAACTTTTTTCTTTGCTGTGTAATCTTGAATAATGCTTGCCTAAACTGTAATCAAAATTTTGATACCAGCTGCTTGTTTTGTTTATTTCGAATTTTTTTTCCGAGAAGTAAGCCCTATTTTCATGAAACCTATATCAGCTGGTATCAAAATTTTGATTACAGTTTAGACAAGCATTATTCAAGGTTACACAGCAAAGAAAAAGGTTCGAAAAAGTTGATATTTGTGGCAACAGGAGCGAAAAGACTGTCACAGGGTGTGGAATTTTGCGTGTTTTTTTAAATACGCATATTTTAAAATCATGCAACTTAGATTTTTTTATATTTTTCTGATAACCAGCATTACTTGCCTTTTCACCCGGTTCCGAGTTGACGTCGAGTAATGGGACACCCTGTATATTACCGTCTAGAAAGAAAAAATGAAGGCAATACAAGAATTGATTTTTGAGTGATCGTTCTCCTCAAACGAGTGCTATATTTTTTGCGGCTATATGCCAGATTCTCATTGTATTCCTCATGCCAAATTTTGTGGCCATAGTATATTATAGGAAATATTTCCATAAAAAAATATCCGATTCGAATTATTCAAATTTATTTTATAAATGGAGATTGATAAACTGAATGTTCATGCAAAACTTAGTGTGGCCATAGTGTTAACGGAACCATAGAAAATTCAATTGGAATAATGAAAAGAAGAATCTTTATATCGTGCGTTCAAAAAAATTCGTGGTCAAGTAAGCCTACTTGACCACGAATTTTCTTGAACGCACGTTATTTCCATAACAGGATATCCGATTCAAGTGAAATTTATTTTTTGGATCAAGACTGATATACTGAATATTCATGCAAAATTTCAAGAGCATCGCATCATCAAAACCATAGAGTTCAATTTTTGTAAGTATTCATTTTTTACATATTTAAATTTTTGAATAATTTCCAGAATATAATTCCGATTGTGCTGAAATTCTGCGTTTATATATTTGGTATCAATCTCAAACCCCATATAAAATTTTGAGGTAATAGTGTTATTGATCCACCAAAGAAAGAGCGCTCAAAAGTTCCTGTTCAGGGTTTTTCTTAAATATTTTTACTAACAATCTAGAAATTTGTTCATTATTCGAAAAAAAATTTCATTACTTGAGAAAAAATTGCAATTCAACTTTTCAAGATAACCAAAATATACAGGTGGCTCATCCTAGATAAAAAAATTGATTTTTGGCGAAAACGGTTCACCTGAAATACGTTCTTTATACACCGTTCTAAGGAGGGTTCCAATACCTTTCAAATGAAGTATCTCTCAACCCCGCTTCCCCATTCAATTCTGAGGAGTTGAAGCGCCCCCTCTTAAGGGGTTGTTCATGCCTCAAATATAGGTTGAAAGATGTTCCAAACAAAAGCATTCCACGTGATAACAAATATATGGAGCGTGATATGGAACACCCTGTTCGAAATACCTTTTGTATATTTTTCGGAGAAGAAAAAAACCTTGATTTTGGTAGCTGATCTTGCGCAGGTGATATCTCACGAAAAAAGACCTTTGGGAAGAGACTTGGTGTGTTTATCCAATTGGAGTATTTCTCTCTATCTCTTCTTTCTCTATAAGTCAAAGGGGTTACAGTTCACTGCGACCTCAAGGTTTATTGTGCCCCCCTACAGAGCTTTTCTCATCACACCCTTTACAGCTCGCCTTCCAGTTTCAGAGATATGATGAAATCCAACATTTGTGTAGGCTTCAAGGAGGCTAATTCCTCAGTCAAACAAGTTTCTCGCCCAAGGCATTCTTTCCTTAGGCTAGCAATGGCAAAGTATTCCGTGAGTAAGTGGATGGGGTTTCTTCCTCCTCCCCACAGAACCTACACTCGTCAGTGTCAGATAATCCCATCCTCAACAGGTGCTTCATGAGGCGGCAGTGTCCTGTAAGAAAGCCAGTGAGGAGGTGTAATTGTTTCTTACCGAGATCCAGATTTCTTTTGGATCTTGCAGTTTCAAAGTTCCTAAGGAACTTAGTGGAATGATCCATCCCTGGGAGGTTCCGCCAGAGTTTTTCCCTTTTGGTTTTCTCCTTCTCCAAAAACTCCTTCTTATAGGTTTATAGGCATTCGTGCGCCCCCTTTGGTGAGTGTATTGGCCTCTTCATGTCTTTTGATTCCCGAATGGACGGGAAGTGGGAACCCAGATCGAAAAGACCTTATTTTTCTTGCCTACCTCATTGAGTTTGTTCTGGCACTCCTAAATCACCTTTGAGTCGATGACGTAGGAGCTCAGTGCTTCAATAGAAGCTTGACTATCTTAGTGAATAGCTATATCGCACTTTTGGTAGTATCTTGCTTGATTTATATCTAGATATCTTTCAATAACTGAGATTTCAGCTTGAAAGACGCTCATACAGAACCCTAGCGACATTGCACACTTGGTACTTGACCTGTATATCCCAGCGCCAGCTCCTGTAGAGGTTTTAGAACCATCTGTATACCATTTCACGGTATTTTCTTTGAGGCTATAGTCGGTGTATTCCCGTTCCCTATCCTCCCTTTTACTCAGGAATCTCCTGAAGTTTTTCTCAGTGCTTACTTTCTTAATCATTAGGTCGCTAAGGAGGTCCGCAGATGAGATGTAGTTGTTCAGAGAAGACCAGACTCTCTGATTCTTTATTCTCCCATTACCTGTACCTTCCTTAAATATGAGGAGAGCCTCATGGGCTACCCTATCAATCACTAGATGCAGAGGTGTTAGATCCGTAATGGTCTCAAATGCCCTAGTTAAGATATTAAAGGCACGGGTCCGGCTTGTGAATCATACAGAAAATTTCCTGGATTTAAAAATGTTTTCTTTTTCAGGTATCGCACTCAAATGCTACGAATGTAATAGTGCAACCGACAAAAGATGTCTAGGAGATGAAAACAATAAATTGTCGGACGACTTGAAGATAACTTGTCTAGATAAATCACCACATGGAGACCACCCCTACGTTCTTTGTAGAAAAATTAAACAAGTTATAGATTTCGAAGTGAATGGACGTAAGTAATCAATTTCCTATGAAATGTAGTTATTTTATTCTAATCCACATAACCTACAGATATCGGAGTTTTCCTTACCGATCTTAGCAAGGAGTAAATTATTAAAATTTTTAGAGAAAAATCGTGAAAGTGTTTTCATGTAAACGTTTTTTGTTACTTAAATATTGTAGTCGTTTCTGCATTTTTTTAAAAGCTGCTATTCTAGGAGGTCTTCAGTCGATGTTTAGTTGTCGTAAAAATGTCCAAAGCAGACGTTCGCAGAATTTATTGCCACCCTAAGTGAACTTGAAAGAGGTCGAATAATTATTGCTATGAGGGTTAATAATTATTGTTCCACCGGAGGCGGGGTTGTCATTACGAGAAATCGCTAAATCCTACTAGGGGAAGTATGCCCATGTTGGCACCCTAACGAATTATTTACATATTTCATTAAAGGAATATTTTTTCTATGTCATCGAGTGTACAGATTTACTGCTACTCGTATGTAGTATGCATTCTTATATATAGTTTCAATATAAATTGTTTAAAATTTGGATTATAGCACTTTTTAAAATTTGGCCACGGGTGCCATCATAAGATCACGTATGTCCTTTGATGGCATATAACTTAAAATAAAAGATATTATTCATTGAAATGTTTATTGCAGAAAATAGCAGTAGTGTTTCATGAAAATGAAAATATAAGTGTAAAGAAACTAATTTACATTCTTTGGCATCGTCAACATATAAAAATATAATTTTCATACGCACAATTCACATACGAATATGATTTGCTCTAACACACTCGGCATGGCACCAGCTGGCGCATTTCTGGCAAAGCAACCAATTCTCCCTTGGTCGAGACATGGACAACAGCTTATAACAATAAAGACAAGCGGCATCTGAATCATCGTGATAATGTCTTTCTTATTTCCTCATTTTATTCTACGAACTTAATCTTTTTTTTGATCTTTCTAGCTAGCTTCTCTCTCTCTCTTCTTTGTCTTCTCTTCTTCTTCCAACTTCTTTTTCTTTTATATCAGGGGTTGTATTGAGGATTCCAACTTTTCCTCGTTTTTCTTCTTCTGTTCACTGTTGATTCTGCAACGGCAGTTGGCAGTGGTGGGAGTTTTTGTATGATTTTCAATAATCTCGATACTTCACTTGAACCATTTTCATTATTTTCGGATACCTCTAATATTCTTGCGAAGTACCAGTCTTTGGAGGAATCGTCTCTAGATCTTGATTCTTTTTCCTATGATGGCACCCTATGCTATCATAGGAACACTCTGGCTATGCCACATGAGCATAAGTAACATATTTTTTCAAAAAAGCGAAAAAGGTACTAAAAAACGAAAAACCCTAAAACTTTCACACTAAAAGCATTGTTATAGTGTCAGTTGCAGGAACGTCCATTAAAATTTAAAGGTCCATTAAACTCTCAATCCTCCATTATTACAAGGAACTAATGGAGGATTAAGGGTTTAATGGACCTTTAAATTTTAATGGACGTTCCTGCAACTGAGCAATAGAGTGATTAAAGGAATGTATAATCATTTTTTACACAGATTTTTTGAATATTCAAATGAATTGAAAAAGAATGAAAGAACTATCATACATCAACACTCACCCAAATGATTGAACTCTTATAACAGTCACAAATTGCCACGTATTCAAGGTGTAATTACGTATATCAAGCGTAAATGCCATTTGGCGTACAAACTCAGTAAATATAAGTTTGTTCAGTTGATGTTAACAGACTTCTTTGAAGTGTGCCATCATAAGCAGGATGCCATCATAGGCATACTTCCCCTACAGCTAAAAGATGTTGCCAAGCGTGATTCGATAATGCACAAAATCGAAAAAGAGTAGGCACCGGACGTCGAAGGGGCACAAATGAAGTACAGGATCGACGTTCAAGACTTATGGCTATTAAAGACCGATTCGCGACATCTCGATTGTGGCTAATGTCTATTTCGACGGAGCAAAGCGATTTTATCCATAGAGTTTTATGTTTTTTTATATATTTTTTTTGTTTTATGTTGAGTTTCCTGATCCGACAACCGATAGATTGAAAAATTCTAACAGTTTTATTCTTCTGTTTTTCATTTATTCATTAAAAACTCAATTAATTCATTATTAAAATTTTTCAATATAGCTATCGTAGTTATAAATGGGCAGGAGGAGATTATGCTTTCCCGTTTCTTTTTCGTGTAATTAATCAATTAATTGATCAGGATCTTATTTCGGTACAACTATCGCCAACAACGACCAGAAGGGGATATTGCATTACTCGTTTCTTTTGCATTCAGTGCCTTTGCAAATAATTATTTAATTGAGATTTATGGAAGAGCTACTAAAGGGTGAAGTATCGTTAAAAGATGAGCATATTTCCCAAAATAGTGATCTTTGAAATCTCATTATCTATAAAAGTAGAACAGAGCAGTATGTTCTGTGGCAGATGCTCTGTACCGTTCGTTTATTCCCAGATATTCAGATTTTTCTGTACGATCTGTGGTCACGTGACTAAAAAATCCGTCCGCTCGCGGAGGTCAATGCCGAACGCCCCTATGGTGCTGGTGTAGAGAACGTCACATTGGAATTTGGAATGGCTTTAGGTCGTCTTTTCTGATGAATTTCGATTCTAATTGGGTGCATATGAGGTCGAAGAACTATTAGACGACATCGGGGAGAAAGACGCGAACCTCAGTATGATATTGAGCTTCATGTACATCGGACAGAAAGCGTTTTGGTATGGGCATACGAGTAGGTCACCTTTAGTTTTTCATTCGAGGTAACATGTAAGCCCTGCGTTGACTTCAAGAGTAGTGGAGCCATAAGCCATATGTTCTTCCTTTCCTCAACCGGCTCTAGAATCCAATATTTCAGCGAGATAATGATCAACTTCATGTTGCCGCAGAGTTTGTTTAAACTTTTTTGAAGAGATCCATGTGAATCCTCTGAAATGACCTCCCAGATCTCCCGATCTTATACATGGATAAAAGGCTTGGAAATTTATCCTAGTCCTCACGGATTTTGGTGGCTCTGAGAAATGAACAGGTAGCATGGGATAGTATCCCTCGAGATGAAATATCGCGGTGGACAAACACATTACTAACGAATTTCTTTTTTTTCTCTGAACTTTAATGATTTATTCCTTGCTATGCTATCTACGTGATACAGTGAAACTTCCCTATGATGAACGTCTGTAAAACGAATTTCTCTGTATAACGAATTTCGTACAAGACATTGCACCTGGAATCAAAATTCCATGTTAACAACAACCTCTGAAACGAAGTTAATTCTCTCTATAACGAAATATTCAAAGGACATCACTCTTAGAATGGGTATAGGTAAGAAGGTACAAGGGTGGGTTTATTCCGAAATTTTTCCAGACGTCCTTAATATATCCCGATATTAAACTAAATCATTACGGTGGCAGAGAAATCCTTCTGAAACAGTTTTAAATACACCTCTGGCTTTTTGGTTTCAATCTTACCATTACACTACTGTGAAAGTTGTGCGGAAATGTCTAAAAGGAAGTGCTTGAATTTGAATGATAAACTTAAATTTATCAGTGAAGTCGACCGCGACATTGCAGACTATAGAAACAAATTTTCTGCATAACGAAATTTCTTCATAACGAATTTTTTTTTGCGATTTCGCGCTTTCGTTATAGGGAAGTTCCACAGTATTACAAAAAATATTCAAAATTTAAACAGCTCCTTCTGGGAGTTGCTGTTTTTTCTCAGTTAGTTCTCAAATATCCTGACCTCAGAGTAAGAAATAATGTTTATTTCTTACTCTGAGATCCTGACTAAATAAATATTAAATCTTTTTGCAGTTAAACCAGACAGTCGGATCATCAGAACATGTGGTTGGGACACTTCTTCCCACGCGAACAAATGTTATCACAGATCAGGATTCGGAGGCAGACAAGAAGTCTGCGCATGCGAAGGAGATGGCTGTAACGGAAGTTCGACGATTTACACCTCAGCCACCTTGATCGGATCACTTTTGATCTTCCTCAGAATGTATCTGTAAAAAATTGTTAAAGTTTATGGTTGAAAATGAACTCTCAGAGATCATATTTTGCGTTCATGTTAATTTAATTCCAAAAAGACATCTCAACTGAATTCAAATTTTTGTATATCATGTACGATATAAAATTTAGGTAAGCATCTACTCTGAATTCTTTGTGATATGATTTTTTGACATCATATCTAGTAATTGATGAAGTAATTCAATAGACTAAGTAAATCGTTGAGGTACTATACAAAATAAACCAATCTCTTAACTTTCTATGAAATTAAAACTGGAGGAGCCACAAAAGTTTAAGATATTATTTTCAATAGTGTATAAATAGAAATTAAAAGAATAGAAAATAGTTTTGGTTTCGCTTTGAACCACAACACAACTGAAGGAAATTAGTCTTCCTGAAGAATCAACAAGTGTTATAAACTTGCAGACGATCAAATATGTGTGCAAAATATTCTTTTTCGTAAATTAGCTCAAATTTGAATTTTGAATGGCTCAACTAGATAGGCTTTTCAATTGAGTATTATTTTAAGGCAATAACTTGAGTTATTTATAGAAATGGCGAGAAATTTATCTAGTTAAAATCATTATGTACTGCCATACTGTCTAGGACCTAGGTAGTGCTTAATTGAAATTTATCATACGAATAGAAATATCACTTCTGGTACAATAATTGAAAATATATGAAACTGTTTAGTGAACTGTGTTTTAATTTGTTCCATCATTTTATCAAATTGTTTACACCATTCCAGTTCTCAGATTATTCAAATTTGAATGATATTTTTCCCAGAAATTGATTTGGTGAATGTTAGCGTCATAGAAGTAGAAGTGAAAACTATTTTTGATTTTTTATTTACAAAATATTTCACAAGCCTGTTCCCCTATAAGGAATTAATCCTACAGAAATGAGCAAAAAAAACACAAGGCCATTAGGATGAATAAATCATCCCAGTCCGCATGTAGAAGGTTCTGTGAGCCTATAAATTGAAGATTTTAGTTTGTCTATGGACATAGACAAAAAAACTCCGTTTAGTTAGTCTATGTTCATTTCGATAATTACTATTTTCAATTTATCCATGTTTCAAAAAATTTTTCATTATGATGGATGTCTGGAAAAACGTAGGTATTACTGAGCATAAATTCAATAAAATTCTAGTGGACTTTCTTGCAACAGACAGTTAGTACTCTATGTCTGTTTCAGGATACATGGACCTATAATACTAACTGGACGTCGAACTTCCTTACTGTCACGTATAAAAAGTGAGGCAAATGGCCGTCATTTGCAGTTTGGGGTGAACCACAAATAAAATAAAATAAAAATATTTTGATGTTTTATGCCATCTGTGCTCGAATTCATAGAGTTATAATGGGTCCATGCCATATACTTATAAACTTTTTTTTTTCTGATCGAATCAATAATGAGCAATATCGCCTTAGTTACCATATGTCATAACACACTCATATATCCCAAGGCATAGATTATAGAGTATAGAAAGATAGGAAACGGCCCTACATTCCTAGTACTAAAAACGACTACATTTTTTAGTTCACATTTGACCCAGAGATGGCACTGAAGATCAATTTTTATATAAAATCTGTAATTTGGATTAGAAATCATATAAAGAAAACTGTAATAAGAATTGATGCGAAATTCGTATTCCCTTCAGGATGTTTAATTTTTATATTTTAATCCATAATTTTCAGTAAAATTCAGTATTTCATGTGTAATATTTTTATTATGCATTTATAGAAGATATTACAGAAATATAAGGGCATTATTGTAAGATTTATACATGGATTGAATATGAATATACTTAGTGCGTCTGTGGATTTCCAGTTTCTGGCTCAGTTCAATAATTATTGCAGCTTCGTTGTCCACCATCACTGTTCGAATTGACGGAAAACTTTTCCTGAATAGTCACTTTAACCATTTCATTTTCCGTGCAGCTTCACATCAGCCACTATTTCTGCCTGTATCGTGGAAATAGCAACAGATGTTTGACGTTGATCAAGCCAAGATACCTGCATACATCCATAAAACACCAGTTGATCATCCAGTTTTACTATCTCGTTCGTAATCTGCATTACTGAAGGGTACAAACTAATCTTTTTTCCACTTTTTTCGAGACGACACTAACGGCAAAAGCCGTTCGAAGTGAAATAATATTTGTGCAAACGAATTGATTGGCACTTTTTTATATCAATGACATTTCCCATGTATATTGATTTCGAAACTTATAATCATAGAACCAGAATTTTAACCCTTCTATAGTGACATTAGTTCACATTTGACCCAGAGATGGCGCTCATAAACTGTAGTCGTGTCGTTTCCGATCTTTATACTATATAATCTTTGTCCCAAGGGAAATATGAAACGTCAAGTCTTATTATCCCAAGGGAAATATGAAACGTCAAGTCATATTTTACTCAAAATAGTATATTATGCAACCTTATACATCAGAAAAAAGTCATTTGGTGCTTCTATCAAAAATTTTTGATCTGCTCCCGGGACAACACTGCTGATTTTATGGGATCCCTTCTTTTTGTTCTTAACAAATACTTCCACTTCATCGAATAATTTGACATTCGTTTCTTCCTTCAAACGTAGCATGGATCTTAAAATAGATAATTTTGGCCATAACGTGTTTGGGTGAATATTCCTGCAACAGGAGATCGAATTAATTAATCATACATTGAAAAGAACAAGGCATAGAGCAACATACCAAATCTTCAAAATATGCTAGCAAAATATTTTCGCTGACACCGTCCACCAAACTTTTTCTTTTTCACTCCCGTAAGCCTTCATACTCTTTACTATGAGCAGCTTTAGATTTGGCCGGAATCAAAAATTCACGGGCTTTCGCCGCTTGAGTTTCGAAGTAGTTCGACATTATTTCAATAATTTTATTTCTGACAAGACGTCAAAATAAAACCAGTCAACCCATAGATTATAGAGTATAGAAAGATAGGAAACGGCCCTACATTCCTAGTACTAAAAAACGACTACATTTTTTAGTTCACATTTGACCCAGAGATGGCACTGAAGATCAATTTTTATATAAAATCTGTAATTTGGATTAGAAATCATATAAAGAAAACTGTAATAAGAATTGATGCGAAATTCGTATTCCCTTCAGGATGTTTAATTTTTATATTTTAAATCCATAATTTTCAGTAAAATTCAGTATTTCATGTGTAATATTTTTATTATGCATTTATAGAAGATATTACAGAAATATAAGGGCATTATTGTAAGATTTATACATGGATTGAATATGAATATACTTAGTGCGTCTGTGGATTTCCAGTTTCTGGCTCAGTTCAATAATTATTGCAGCTTCGTTGTCCACCATCACTGTTCGAATTGACGGAAAACTTTTCCTGAATAGTCACTTTAACCATTTCATTTTCCGTGCAGCTTCACATCAGCCACTATTTCTGCCTGTATCGTGGAAATAGCAACAGATGTTTGACGTTGATCAAGCCAAGATACCTGCATACATCCATAAAACACCAGTTGATCATCCAGTTTTACTATCTCGTTCGTAATCTGCATTACTGAAGGGTACAAACTAATCTTTTTTCCACTTTTTTCGAGACGACACTAACGGCAAAAGCCGTTCGAAGTGAAATAATATTTGTGCAAACGAATTGATTGGCACTTTTTTATATCAATGACATTTCCATGTATATTGATTTCGAAACTTATAATCATAGAACCAGAATTTTAACCCTTCTATAGTGACATTAGTTCACATTTGACCCAGAGATGGCGCTCATAAACTGTAGTCGTGTCGTTTCCGATCTTTATACTATATAATCTTTGCAGTCAACCATGATTCTCACAAACACGGCCCATAGCAACGTTAAAAATCCAATTGAATCAATAATTTACAATATAATATTAATTTTTCCATTTCAAGAACGATACTGTATCGATCAGAAAAAAACTATTGATTACAACACGGGAAATATGAATACATTTTCCACGGTTGCCTTATACATCCCTCGGGCTTCGCCCTCGGGATGTAACTAGGACAACCTCGGGAAATATACTATTCATATTTCCCTAGTTGTAATAATAGCTATTATACGTATATGGTCCATGCTCGAATTTTGATTGAAACATAGACGTTCCTTTGAAAGAAATGATGAAAAACGAACTCTATATATTAGTGTTCTGTGAACTCTGACATTTCGGTCTATTAAAATTATAAATATTTTCGATTCTTGTGATTAGTTATTAAACAATATTGGTAATCCTATAATTTTAGTTCGTTGAAATAAAATAAATGAAGGAATATTGGTAATTCTAATATTTCAATTCATAGAAAAATTGACAACTCTCAAATTCACCACAAACTGCAAATGGCCGCCGTTTGCCTCAAAATTTTTGACAGGTTCGCCATCTAGTTAGTATTATAAATCGATGTCAGGATATAGAACGAGGCTTTGTTCTTTTCTGTGATTAAGCGTAGTCCAATTTCTATGTTTATGCGCAGACGGCCATTCCGAAACGCTGTCTTTACTACTTTACTATTGCAAACACAGAATATCTATCATTGAGGATAGATATTCTGTGCTTCAAATGCCATGCATAGACTTATGTATGTCTATGATGCCATGACGTAGTTCCGCAGAAGTTGAACTTTCATATTAGTCACAGAGTTTATGCTAACTAAATTTGAACCGTTCTGTCATATTTATTCAGACGTTGTTTCATTATTACGTTAATATAACTTATCATAAGCACAAAACGTTCAAATCATTCGGAAACTTTTACTTTTCCAACTATGCATGAGCATCAACACTGAATCTGTAAGTAGATATTCTTATAATCGTAAGTTCGTATGGAATTTCTCTTCACCATCCAATTCAAATTGTAAGCACACGTCATGCGCAATCGAAAGAGACTCAAAACTTCGAATTCGTAGATACGCATGCGTTTCATATTTGAGATGACTATGGGCTAAATTCATTTTGGCAACTCAACGAAAAATCTGCTTTACTGAATTGAAGAGAAATTTTCGGAATAATTCGTTAATCTTCATAGTTCAATAGTTATTTTTGACAGGAAATTCAATCATCAATATTTTCCAAAGCGAAGAGAAAAAATATTCTTGTTTTTCAATACGAATTGCGAAAATATGTTTTTATGATTTATTTTTTCGTCTGAAACAGTTTGTTTTACCCTTGTGGTTTGTTATCAAAATATCATATGTTAAAAGATTCTGATTCCATCAACCTTACCCAAAATATCGGATACTATCATGGAAACTTGAATAATCGCGATTATTATTTATTATTTCGAGAACTAAGTTTCCTTGGAAACACAAAAGTTCTTTTTTAAGTCGAAAATGCCAAAATGATAATTTTAAAACTTTTCTAATTCATAAGAGAATATGTTTTCAAATTGACTACTTTGTGAGTAAAACTTTTTATCATTATTCTACCTACTGAAAAGCGCATTCGTATTTCGTAAAAATAATTTTAAGCCTTTCGAATAAAGTTATCCCATTTTTGATAATCTGCTAGCTGTTGTCATAAATATCCAAATTGTGTTTAATTCACATTTTTTTCTTAGATTATGATTTAGTAGACGTAAAGAATTTTCAACTACGATGATTTTTCAATGGATCATCTCGTGTTTTGTACCTACCAAATGGTTGATTGATTAGATTGTGGTCAATTGACACCGTTACTGCCTTTCTGCACTGCGACCAATGAGATCTTTCGTGCGTTTCCATAAACTCACACATCAATGTAATCATTAATTTTTTGCCTCAACCACCGTATACAGGAGTGTATATGAATAACACCGAAAATATGAAAGGGGTGATTCCTCAGATAATTTTATGAAGAAAGATTCTCATGAATGTAGGTCCGGAAATGCATTATTTTCAAGATACAGGGTGTTGAAGTTTTATTTGAAAACTGCCTCAAAGAGTGGTACGCCACTGAGATATTTTAAACTAACAATTATTTGTGAATTCTTCATTAAATTTGTGACTTTAATCTCTCCTGTCTTTTTTTCTGTGGGGCGCAGTCTTAAGTGAAAAAATGAATTATTTCAACGTAACGTTCTGCTACAAAGAAATTTTTTGTCACAAATCTAACAAAGAATTAGAAAGTAACTGTTAATTTAAAATATCTCAGTGGCGTAACAATTCTGTAGTAAGTTTTCAAATAAAACTTCAACACCCTGTATTTTGGAAAAAATGCATTTACAGACCAACATTTATGGAAACTTTTTTTAATAAAATGATCTGAAGAATCACCCCTTTAATTTTTTCGGTGTTATTCATATACACCCTGTAATATTCAGCAGATTTGGGTTTCGCTTTCTTCAGTTTTTCAATAATTATATCTTCCGTAATTAAGTTGAATAGGGGAAGTTGGGGCAAGACGGGGTAGTTATATGGTTTGATTGAAAATTAAATCGATATTTTTACGGTAAGAGTAACAGATTATTTATTGAATTAATTATTACTAATATAAAATTGGAACAGCAGCAAAATAAAAACAAATGTTCTGCAAAAAAAGCGAATTTATGCAAAAGGGATTTCACCCCATCTTGCCCCATGGGACAAGATAAGAAACGATTTAATTAGAGCATAATATGGTCAAAAATATTCGTTTTCACTGTTATATTGTTATGTTAATTTCGGGAAATTTAGAGGGCCGTATTCATAGCCTTCCCTCAAGGTGATGGTGATTGTGAGTGTCAGATTGCCCTTGAGTATAGTCCATTCACGAAAGGTTGAGACGTCGGTTGGCCACGGAAATTTGACATATTCCACTGTGTATATTAAAATTTTAGGTTATGTTCTTTATTTTCTTGTCAGATTGATACGCAATGTTGTCAATAGTGCATAGAGTAGAGACAACTCGAAAGCTCGTCGTACGAGGCCGGGTACATTCGGCAACGTTGACTTTATTTTACGTTATGACAGCAAATACTGCCAACTTCAGATAAATAAAGAAACGCCTACTATGTGCTCAACCTTTCGTGAACGGACTATAGCTGTAGCCGTTCCATAAAGCATACTCAGTTCATGGGTACTAGCGCCTTCCCTCAGGTTGAGGCTGGCACTCCACTCACTGAGTATGCTTTATGAAACGACTACAGCTACTCAAGGCCGATCTGACACTCAGACTCACCCTCACCTTGAGGGATGACTATGAATACGGCCCTAATTCATAGAGAAAAAAATAAATAAAAAGGGAGCAAGATGGGGTATCCCACTGTTAACAACCCACTTCGATCATTATAGCACAAACTATCACATTAAAAAACGGTTACCATAAACGTAAAAACTGATCATTATCTTAAACGTCCACTTCACACTCTGTCTCTTCAGGAGCCAAGTTATCACAATAGAATATTCGAAAAAGTTCTGAACCGTGAAGAAAATAGAACAAAAATGATAAGCAAAATACGTTGAAACTAGTTTTCACGCGCTGAAGAAAAAACTTGACCTATTACTTTGGCGACATTTGAGTAACTGATAGAAGCATGTTAGCCACAAGTTGCTGTGGACCAGTCTTGGTTTAGATATGTTCAGCTTAAAAGATTTTGGGGGTACCCCCCGTCTTGCCTTACTACCCCATTTTGCCCCACCGTCCCCTACTGAGAGTTTCGGGAAATCTTCAGCAGATACTGCGAATCCATACTCATACTTTATTGATTACTAAAGGGTTTTCCAATAAGATGTGTTATATTGATATTCCAAGAAAAATGCCATTTTTCGATATGAATGATCAGATTTTCATTTCATTATAAAGAAGAAGCTATGCCGTTAATAGTGGCAAATAACATCAGGCAAATGACCACCACGACCACGCTAACAGGACCGTATCCTGTTAATGAAATTTTCCATAACCAATTCGCAAAGTGGCTGCCCTATGTCCTCGATAGCCTCACGAATTCCATCTTTGAGGTCTTGAATCGACGCCGGGCTATTGGTGTAGACCTTCGATAGCGCAATCCTTTCACCGTAACTGTTGCTCCAGCCTCATTTTCGAAAAAGTAAGGTCCAATGACTCCGCCGGACCATAAACCGCACCAAACAGTCACACTTTGAGGACAGAGAGGCTTTTAAACAATAACTCTTGGCTTTTCCGAGCCCCAGATGCGACAATTTTGCTTGTTGACGAAGCTACCGAGGTGGAAATGGGCCTCATCACTCAAGTTGATTTTTCGATGGAATTCCGGATCATTTTAATGCATTTCAACGACCCAATCAGCAAAGACACGACGTTGTTGATGATTGGCCTGCTTGAGTTTTTGTGTTAACTGAACTTTATAAGCCTGAAGACCCAAATCTTTATGTAAATAAGGTGTAATGACGTTTGTGGAATGCCTAACTCCAAAGAACGACGAGGAATGGACAAATCTGGGTTTTCTTCAACACTTTCGGCTACAGCAGCAATATTCTTGAGCGACGTGCACGGGTTTAATTCTTTACATCACTAACTTGTCCCAACAGCTCGAATTTTTTCACCAATTTCTTCATTGCGGTCTGACATGGTGATTCACGATGACCCAAAAATGTTCGAGTTTTACGAACCGTCTCTGTCAAATTTTCACCATTTTTATAGCGAATTTTAATAATTGCGTTCTTGAAGTGTGTATCGTTCCATTTTTATTAATGTCGTAGTTTCTACTTGTCAAATGTCGAAAAATGTAAGCTTCAAACGTGACATCTACCGAAATAGCGGGCTATTCAAAATAACACCTCTTATTGGAAAACCCTCTATTATTTTGGCGACATTTGAGTAACTGATTGAAGCATGTTAGCCACAAGTTGCTGTTGACTAGTCTTGGTTTAGATATGTTTAGATAGATAGATTAGATAGATAAGATTTTGGGGAACCCTGTCTTGCCTTACTACTACCCCATATTGCCCCACCTTTCCCTACTGAGAGTTTCGGAAAATCTTCTGCAAATACTGCGAATCTATACTCATAGTTTATTGATTCCTGGCTGAAAAAATAGATATACCTTTCATAGAAACACATGTTTTTCAGTTTTCAAGGAATAACTACCACATTTCTTCAGATAAGAAAATCCCCTATAGATGGATCAGAATAGGCCAGATAACAGTTCGCAGCAACAAAACGTGCATCTACACATGCATCAAGTGGTCTGTGGTTGTCACGGTAGCATTTATCCTACTCCTGCTTACTACCAGCCTGTCAGTTTTCGCACACCGCCGCCTCCTATGGTGGCTTACAATCCTCAGCAACTTGCCAGACCGTACCTTCAACATTACCAGTACACTCAGTTCAACCAGTACTCGTTACCCGTACCTCAAGTGGCCAGTGGGGCTGCAGCCGCTGTGTATTCTGCCAATAATCAGACGGATATCCTGTTTGGAGCAGCTGGCAGAGATAGGAGAGAGAGGCTCGACGTGCAAGAAGAGGTTCTAGAGGCCGAAAAACCTAGTGAGTCGTCTGGGTATGACTACGGGCATGTTTCACCTCCACCTACTAAGGATTTACTAACCGTAAGTAGCTATTCTGCCCGTTCTCGTCGTTTTCAAAGTATTTCTTTGCTATTGATTTAGATTTCTCAAGTATCTCGATTTCTATCTCTCGACTAAATCTTCTCAACGTCTATTTCGTCTAGCTCTTTAGACATTACTCGTTCTCAGAGCTTCGTAATGTTGCGTACGACAGCAACTCAACCAGTCGAAGGATATCAACAAAACTCCCTCTGGCCCCTTCTTTTTGATTTCTAGTTGTTAAATTCTGTAATTGAAATAAACTAACTAGAGTCCGTTCACAAAAGGTTGAGCCGTCGGTTGGCCATGGTAATTTGGCATATTCCACTTCTTCTTCTTCTTCTCTGTGTGGTGCCTTTCCGGCCGAACTGAGGCCTAGTGGCCCATTGTTCACCCGCATCGTTCTATAGAGACTCAGCTCCTCAGACACGAAGACAGAAATGTCGCGAGCCTGCCAGGAGTGGTCCCTCTCACCATAGGTATAGAAGGTGTTGGATTTCCTAGGTATGTTGACCTTAACTCAGTAAGGTTCCCACAGTTGAACAAAATATGCTCAACCGTTTCATCAGTACTCCTGCACCACCGGCATAGGGAGCAGCTTGTCAATCCCATTCTCTTCAAATGCTTGTTAAACAGGTGACCAGTCAATGCACCAGTCACCAGACCGAGTTGTTTCCTCTCCAGCCACAGAAGTCTTTTGACCTCAGATCGCGAGGACGGTCTCTCAATGAGAATCCTCGACCACCTCAGGCCCACCCCTGCGCTCCATTCCGAGGAAAATTCCCTGTTCAGCCAGTTCCTGAAGAAACTTCTGACAGATGTGCGACAGATTGGCAGCGCAGGCTCCGGACCAACAAATGCTAATCCGGCTCCCCGCCTAGCCAGTTCATCTGCCTTGACGTTACCAGGTATATCCGCATGAGCCGGACACCAGATCACTTTCAAAAAGTTATCAGAGCCCAGCCTACGCAGAGCTTTCCTGCATTCTTCTACCAAAAGAGAGTCAACTCTAACATCGGATAGAGATTTCAGAGTTCCCTGGCTGTCGCAACATATGTAAATGTGCTGGCCAGAGTATCCCCTGCGAATATTCCATGTGTATATTAAAATTTTAGGTTATGTTCTTTATTTTCTTGTCAGATTGATACACAATGTTGTCAATATTGCATGATAACTAGCAAGCTCGTCGTACGAAGCCGGGTACATTTGGCAACGTTGACTTTGTTCAACAACAAACGCCTACTATGCGCTCAAACTTTCGTGAACGGACTATACACATTGTATGAAGATCTGAGACAGGATTTAACTCTCGCGTTTTCTTACTCAAATCCTCCGACGCTACTCTAAGCTCTGCAGTTTTCGCACTGACTGATTGCCGAAGTTCTTTCCGTCTTGTCGATTCTACCCTATTCCTCACTTATGTCGAGAGCTTATAATCATACCATTAAATCCCTACCTGAAGTGATCTGCACTTCACATTGGTCCATTCTTAGAACTGCATGTATCTAACTGCGGTGATGGGAACTTGTATCAACAGAAATCGCCTTGTGAAATATCGTCATCAGTGTCAGACACAGGGTGAATTCTAAGAATGATCAGATCAAGTAAAATTCACTTTTCCAAAGTTCTTATTTCTTAACAAGAAACCCATATATCGTATTACAATATTGGTACAAGTTTCAACAGCATCCTGGTGGTGCCAGTCCTATATCTGGACCACCCTGGCTTTACGTACTCAGCGGTCAGCCCCCAGAAGCTTCCCATACATGTCGAATTTTATATCTAAAATTTATCTACACTCACCGGCAAGAAAACTAGGCCGAAGTTCGTTTTCCAAGAACTTTCGTGATTTTTCATCAATTTCAATTGTTTCTACCTCAAATTGTATAGTCCGTTCTCATAATGTTGAGCTGTCGGTTGGCCATGAAAATTTGACATATTCCACTGTGTATATTAAAATTTTAGGTTATGTTGTTTATTTTCTTCTCAGATTGATACGCAATGTTGTCAATATTGCATAGAGGTCTCTGATAACTAGCAAGCTCGTCGAACGAGGCCGGGTACATTCGGCAACGTTGATTTTATTTTACATTATGACAGTAAATACTGCCAACCCAAGATAATTAAACAAAAGCCTACTTAGAGCTCAATAATATGCGAACGAAGTATAGATAAATTTATCAGTATAAGAACAAACTTCAGAAAAGTTTTCCCAAAAAATTGATAGCATCTTTTTACAGGGTGAAAAGAAACCATATATTTGTGGAAACATTTTTTAACACCCTGTGGAACAGTTCCGGAAATTTGTAGTGTTTATTCTCATTTTTTTCCCATCCATCAGTTTTTATTTCACCTGGATATCTTGATTTTGTTTGTAGTTATAGTCCATTCACGAAAGGTTGAGCCGTCGATTGGCAATGGAAATTTGGCATATTCAACTGTGTATATTAAAATTTTAGGTTATGTAGTTCATTTTCTTGTCAGATTGATACTCAATGTTGTCAATATTGCATAGAGTTCTCTGATAACTCGCAAGCTCGTCGTACGAGGCCTGGTACATTCGGCAACGTTGACTTTATTTTACGTTATGACAGGAAATACTGCCAACTTCAGATAAATAAACAAACGCCTACTATGTGCTCAACCTTTCGTGAACGGACTATACACGTTTTCAAAAAAAGCTTGAAATTTTATAAACACGCCAAGCTCACTAGACGAAATTAAAAGTTTTGGCCGAAAATTAAGTATGGGTCCATCAAGATGCCCTTAGGTTTCATTTTAAAGCAAAAACAAGTCTTTACATGAAAAATTAGGAAAGTAAATTAATGATGAATTAGTAAGTGCAGTTCTCGAGAAAAAGAAATACGTGATAATTCCCCTTAATAAAGCTTGGTGTGTTTATGAAATTTCAGGCTTTCATTTGAATACGTGTATCTTCAGAAGAGTCAAAGGTGAAATAAAAACTGAAATATGACGAAAATAGTGGTCTTTGTAGTAAACTGAGCGTTAACTAACAAATTTCCAGAACTGTGCCACAGGGTGTTAAGAAATAAGTACACAAATACATGTTTTTTTCACCCTGTATAAATATGCTATCAACATTTTTGGAAAACAAGTACTTGGACAATAAGCTTCAGCAAAATTTTAGGTGGAAGACTTTTATTGCCGAAGAACTATCACTGTACCACCATGTCATAAGCATCAATTGCACACAGCAACTGCAACTGCCGCTCGCGCTGCCTGAAATAATCCTGCGTCAGTATCGAAGGCAGTGATGATCATTCACTCTCTGCTGCAACATTTCTCTCACGATCAAGTTTTGGCAACGACGGACAAAAAAATTCCCAGCAACCTAGTTAATAACTTTTACCACTCGTGTTGCCGGTCCTTTGACTTCCGTGAAAAAATTATTTAGACAGCGTAGGGCAGCGCGAATGGCAGCGGCAGCAAAGGGAGAAGTGTATTGATTACACTCTCGTGTTGCCCACTTCAGGGTGTTAAGCATACAGTGGGTTGCCAAATTATTAGGGACACTACTAGTTTTCTGTAATTTTCAGGTTTATATTAATTTTATTGGCAAATAATTGATGTTAGGTATTGTAAGTTCTTCTTTATTTATTGGAGTTTTTTACTAAGACAGAAAAACACATATTTCATAGTCACACGTAATTATTTTTCCATAAAATATGATGAACTGAAAAAATCTTATATTTGGTAATGCCGTTTTTGGCTGCAATTAAGGCTTCCAAACGTCGGGGCATGCTCTCAATGCAAATTTTTGCATTGTGCTGTATATTGGGGCTCCGATGCCACACCACAATAGGCGTTTCAATCAGTTGCCGCTTGTGGTGATATCTTCTTTCGTGAGTTCCCAAAGGTTTTCAAAGGGCCAGGGCAAAACCTTCACATTCTTGGCGGCCAGAAATGCTGTTACACTCTTGGCTTTATGGCACGGTGCCAAGTCGTGCATAAACACGTATTCCTCATCATCAAGAAACCATTCTTCCACCTGTGGTAAGAGCCGACTTTCAAGCACTCGCCTGTGTTTGATCCTGCTTCATGGTCCCTTCGAAGATGTAGAGACGTCCCATTCCTTGGCTGAGATCACAGACCACACGGAGATGCTAACAGGGTCGTTAGCCCTCTCTACAAGACAGTCCGGGTGAAACTGCTCCCCTGGGCGTCGGCGGACGAATGAGCTGATGTTATCAACCAAAATTGATTCTCGATGACAATGAGCCAGACAACACCGATACGACAGTTGCAGACAGTTGGAGTCGAGTAATTATGATTTCAATTGTTCTGTGGTATTCCTCAATAATGTTTTAGTAGTAAAAATGATCTTTGACAGGTATGCTTCTCTGATGAGTCGACTTTTCAAATTTTGGTTGATAAGAGCTCATTCGTCCGCCGACGCCCAGGGGAGCAGTTTCACCTGGACTGCCTAGTAGAGGGGGTTAAACACCGTGATAGCATCACGGTGTGGTCTGTGATCTCAGCCAAGGATATGGGACGTCTCTACATCTTCGAAGGGACCATGAAGCAGGACCAGAACAGGCTAGTGCTTGAAAGTCGGGTCTAACCACAGGTGGAAGAATGGTTTCCTGATGATAAGGAATACGTGTTTATGCATGACTTGGCACCGTGCCATAAAGCCAGGAGTGTAACAGCTTTTCTGGCCGCCAAGAATGTGAAGGTTTTGCCCTGGCCCATTGAAAACCTTTGGGAACTCACGAAACGTGAGGTTACCGAAGAAGTTATCACCACCAAGCGGCATCTGATTGAAACGCCTATTATGGTGTGGCATCAGAGCCCAATATACAGCATAATGCAAAAATTTGCATTGAGAGCATGCCCCGACGTCTGGAAGCCTGAATTGCAGCCAAAGGTGGCATTACCAAATATTAGATTCTTTTAGTTCATCATATTATGGGAAAAATAATCACGTGTGACTATGAAATATGTGTTTTTCTGTCTTAGTAAAAAACTCCAATAAATAAAGCAGAAAACTAGTAGTGTCCCTAATAATTGGCAACCCTCTGTAACTGTTTTGCAGGGAAACGTGGACGACAACATGTCCGACAACTTCGTAAAATTCTTGGAACGTAGCTGCATAACCGCCGAGCAGATAGCCCATAGAAACAGAAACAGACCTTGCTTCAGAAACATACAAAACCTCTGCGTCCGTACGAGGTCGGAAATTCTGAAACCGTGCACCACGGTATCGAACATCCACTCCCAGGGCATACCGTGGGCTACCAAGGATTTCATCTACGCCTTCGTCAGGCTGACTAACTGCTGGCACATTCTCAGGGGCTACTGGGAGAACAGAGACGGCCCGGCCATAGGGAAGATTACGAGAGAACTGACCCCGGAATTCAGGGAATGCTACGTCAGATGGGAAAAAGAAACTATGGAACTGGCTGCCCAGCTGACTAAAGTTTTTTACAATCTCGATACTAACATCAACAGTCCTTTGCATACTGGTAGCGTTCATACTGCTAATAATCTTGTCCCTCCTCAGGTAAATGATAATTGTAATGGGTCGATTACATTGAGGTTCTTTACAAGCTGCTACTGAGCGAATTTAGAAGCGAGTGAATTGTGATAATATGATTACACACAAAACTGTTTACTCGCTGAGTAGCCAACAATCTAGCGATCCAAGTGAGGTTTATGTTTTAGTCTAAGAGCCCGTGAACCCCAGACCTTCGTTATTTTATAAAAGCTGAAAACTAGTCTTTGCATGCTACCAACACAGGTAAGAACGATGGACCATTATCAAGTTTGGGTTACCTTGGCTTTGGCCGGTAAACGGTATTAAAGGGGTGTAAAATACTGATCTAATTTCGTCAAATTATGTGTGTGATTTTTTGATATCATTAAAAATCACGTCATTAATTGCCAGACACTTACTATAGTGGCAACACCTTGCCAGACACCCTCCATGTTCATTAAATTATATGTAATTCTACTTACGTTATAGTATAAAAGCTGATTTTTATATATAATACTAGAGCAATAATTAGATAATGTTTTCTCATTAGCCAGACATTTTTGATAGTTTCTTAGAAACTTTATAGGTTTTCAATCCCAGTCTCTGAAAAATAAATAATTAAAAAATGTTTGATTAAGGTAAAGTGCTCTAAAATTCTTCAGAATTGTGTATTTTCTCATTTGTAATCTGATTGACAAATGAGAAAATACACAATTCTGAAGAATTTTAGAGTTTGTTTCTAAGAAATGCAGAATCCTCCCAGAATATATTTCAATCGATATTTTTGATAGTGCCAACCCTTTGCCAGACAAGCTTGTAGTTTAGCTGCAGGTGCGAGCGCGAGATAGTATACAGGGTGTCCCATTACTCGACGTCAACCCGGAACCGGGTGAAAAGGCAAGTAATGCTGGTTGTCAGAAAAATATAAAAAAAAATCTAAGTTGCATGATTCTAAAATAATGGGCATTAAAAAAACACGCAAAATTCCACACCTGTGATAGTGTTTTCGCTCCTGTTGCCACAAATATCAACTTTTTCTAACTTTTTTTTGCTGTGTAACCTTGAATAATGCTTGTCTAAACTGTAATCAAAATTTTGATACCAGCTGCTCTAGGTTTTATAAAAATAGGGCCTGCTTCTCAGAAAAAAAATTCAAAATAAACAAGTGCCTAGTTTCAATTGACTGTATTGAAAAAAAATGTACTACGCTTGTTGGCAAGTTTTCTCAAAAGTTGGCGCATTTAGTAAGGATTCCAAAATGGTATAATACTTGTTAAACTGTAGCTGCCGTAGTTTCAATTTATTTTTGATTGCCTTTGAATACACTTTTTCTTAAACTGCTTCCCAGTAAAAAAGTCCAATGGATTCAAGTCCGGTGAACGGGCTGGCCACGAGATTGGACCAGAACGTCCGATCCATCTTCCGGGAAAAAATGTCACCAGAAAAAAAAATTCCAGAGAAAATAATTTTTCCAGAAAAAAATTTTCCTGAGAAATTCCTCTGGAATTTTTTTTTTCTGGTAACATTTTTTCCCGGAAGATGGATCTGACGTTCTGGTCCAATCTCGTGGCCGGCCCGTTCACCGGACTTGAATCCAGTGGACTTTTTTACTGGGAAGCAGTTTAAGAGAAAGTGTATTCAAAGGCAATCAAAAATAAATTCGAACTACGGCAGCTACAGTTTAACAAGTATTATACCATTTTGGAATCCTTACTAAATGCGCCAACTTTTGAGAAAACTTGCCAAACAAGCGTAGTACATTTTTTTTTCAATACAGTCAGTTGAAACTAGGCACTTGTTTATTTTTAATTTTTTTTTTGTGAAGCAGGCCTTATTTTTATGAAACCTAGAGCAGCTGGTATCAAAATTTTGATTACAGTTTAGACAAGCATTATTTCAAGTTACACAGCAAAAAAAAAAGTTAGAAAAAGTTGATATTTGTGGCAACAGGAGCGAAAAGACTGCCACAGGGTGTGGAATTTTGCGTGTTTTTTTAAATGCCCATTATTTCAGAATCATGCAACTAAGATTTTTTTTTATATTTTTCTGACAACCAGCATTACTTGCCTTTTCACCCGGTTTAGGGTTGACGTCGAGTAATGGGACACCCTGTATATGAGTGGGGGCGAGTGAGACGGCATGATTATAATGACTTATGCAAATAAATTTTTTGGTACAGATTTATATAACTACTCATTTAAGTGAATCTCAAAAACATCTGAAAAAAAGACATTCGATGCTACAACTAAATTAAATTGTTAATAGAATAAATTAAAACTTTTAATTTTTATTATTTTATTTAGTTGTAGCATCGAATGTCTTTTCTTCAGATGTTTTTGAGATTCACTAAAATGATAAGTTATATAAATCTGTACCAAAAAAATTATTTGCATAAGTCATTATAATCATGCCGTCTCACTCGCACCCACTCATATATACTGTTTCGCGCTCGCACCTGCAGCTAAACTACAAGCTTGTCTGGCAAAGGGTTGGCACTATCAAAAATGTCTGACTTATGAGGAAACATTATCTTATTATTACCCAAGTATTATATATAAAAATTAGCTTTCATACTATAACGTTAGTAGAATTACATATAATTTAATGAACATTTAGGGTGTCTGGCAAAGGGTTGCCACTATAGTAAGTGTCTGGCAATTTATGACGTGATTTTTAATGATATTTTGAAGGTAATATCAAAAAATCTTACTTTATAATTTGACGAAATTAGATCCGTATTTTACACCCCTTTAATGCCGTTTACCTGCCAAAGCCAGGGTAACCCAAACTTCATAATGGTCCATCGTTCTAACCTGTGTTGAGTTGAGAGCATGCGTAGACAAGTTTTCAGCTTTTATAAAATAACGAAGGTCTGGGGTTCACGGGCTCTTGCTCTATTTGAATCGTTGTCAAGTATCTAAGATAAATGTCAAATACGTTTTAAAATTTAAAATTCAAGATTGAAATCCTTACTCAAAATGAAGTGGAACGTAAACAATATTTTGGAATTCCTTAATATCTATCAGAAGTTTGATATATTATGGGACATCGAAGACTAGAACTATTGCAATACAAAATTGAAAAGTGAATATTTCGAACTTCTCTTCAATGACCTGAATGAAAAAAAGTTAATGGAGGAGAACTCACAGAACTAGCGGGAACCACCGAGTAGATGAGAACTCACAGATTGTTTAGTAGCAACTGTGATTACACCCGGCTTGTTTACATGCCAACAAGCCAAAATAGCCAGCGATTTAGGATGTAAAGTAGCCCAGCTTTCAACTTCAGTCGCAGCTTTTTTACAATCAGCTACTGAATTCGCTCAGTAGCAGCTTGTAAAGTATCTCAATGTAATCGGTCCTTCAGAAAATACATCAAGATTTTGGCTAGATTGTAAATTGTGAATTATTGAAAGGGTTTCATTACACTGCGAGCTTAAAAGCTGTTTTTCGCAACTCTCACTCTCGTTCCAGAGCCGTAATGAACATCAATATCTCAGAGGGCTTGAAGATGGCCAGATTTGCGCTTCTCCCATAATTCTCCTGTCCAAGTTATTCTTTGCGCGAGTTTGCAATGCCGAAGCCAGTGAGGGGCGTAACTTATTCCTACTGAGATTCAGGTACCTTTTGGACCTTGTAGTTTTGAAGTTCCGAAGAAACTTCTCGAAATGACCCTTTCCTTGAAGATTTTTCCAGGGTGCTTCTTCAACGGTTTCTACCTTCTCTAGTAATTCTTTTCTTATAGGTGCATTTGCCTATAAAAAAATTACTGGGGCAATAGGTGACATTTGGCTAGTGTAAAGGGTGTCCCAAAATTAACGCAAGATTTGAATTTGCCGCCATTTGTGCAGTGAAGTGTTGGCAACCCTGAAAAAAAGCAATTTGACAGCTAACAGTATAGGGTTATTAAAAATGGAGCGTTAAACGATAGAACAACGTGTCTTCATTATTAAAGATTATTCCAAAAATAGTGAAAGCTTGGCGGCTGCAGTTCAAAAATTTCATACAAAATATGGTCGGAATAGTGTTTTAACTTCGTCAACTGTGAAGAGATTAATTGAAAAATTCATGGAGACTGGATCCGTTGGAGACTCCAAACACACTGGTCGTCCAAAAACAAGCCGTTCAAATGTGAATGTCGAAGCAGTGCGTGAGAGTGTTGCTGACAATCCAGGAACCTCAATTCGACGTCGTGGACAAGAATTGCAAATTTCAAGAACCTCTCTACAGCGTATACTCACCAAAGATCTGTGTCTTCATGTTCTTGAAATTTGCAATTCTTGTCCTCGACGTCGAATTGAGGTTCCTGGATTGTCAGCAACACTCTCACGCACTGCTTCGACATTCACATTTGAACGGCTTGTTTTTGGACGACCAGACCAGTGTGTTTGGCGTCTCCAACGGATCCAGTCTCCATGAATTTTTCAATTAATCTCTTCACAGTTGACGAAGTTAAAACACTATTCCGACCATATTTTGTATGAAATTTTCGAACTGCAGCCGCCAAGCTTTCACTATTTTTGAAATATTCTTTAATAATGAAGACACGTTGTTCTATCGTGTAACGCTCCATTTTTAATAACCCTTTACTGTTAGCTATCAAATTGCTTTTTTTTCAGGGTTGCCAACACTTCACTGCACAAATGGCGGCAAATTCAAATCTTGCGTTAATTTTGGGACACCCTTTATTAGCCTTTTCATTTCCTTTGATTTCCGAGAGACCAGGAAGCCAGACTAAAGAGACCTTGTGGTATATTATTGGCTAACTTATTCTATGAAGAATGGACATCATCGCTCCATCTGACCTCATTTGTTTGATAGAAGTGGAGTACCTACCGAAGGATGTTTCAGATTATTTTTTCAAGAATAAATGAAACACATGATTTGCATTCATTTTCGAGAACTTTTTCTTGCTAATTGAAATATCAGTTATAACTTCCACTTGCAACTCTGCAGACGTCCACTCCTTTGTTACAAGTTTCAATGACATTTTGACATAAATAAGGCTCCATCCTTTAGTTCAGGAATGGATTGTGGATTATTCTCATGAACCTGGCTTTTCGATAACCCTAAAGAAAATAGTCCAACGGTGTCAAATCACATGATCTAGGTGGCCAATATACTTTATCGTTTCTAGAGATTATTCGTCTAGGAAATTTTTGTCTCAATAAATCAATCGTGTCATTTGTAAAGTCCTCTAGATCAGTATTCATTAATTTAGGTTGTGAATGTCGTCTAATGTTGATTTGGATGATTATCCAAAAAATTCACGTAGTTTCTTAAAAACACTTTTCACAGAAAGCTCCAATAGAATAGGTAATTCAACAAAGTGAACGCGTTGTTGTATCGTGTACAGAGCCATTTTTAAAAAATTCATACATCACACTTCTAAAATGTCGAAATACCTAGACGAGTTCAGTGAGCCATGTATATTTTATTTATTCTCGAAAAAGTTCAACAAACTCTCTCACTCACCCTCAAGGGCGAACTATGAATCAAGCTTTGTGAAACCCGCGGTAACCGCGGGTTTCACAAAGCTTGATTGGCAATCAAATCTTTGATTTTGAGAAAAGTTCGATGGTTTACGTCAAAAATGAACTGAAATTTGCACAGAAGTAATCGCACATAAATGATGACATTTCAATAATCAAGCTGATTGGAGTTTTGTGAAAACCGGCTTTTATCTGTAATGATATTCTTCAACAAACTGAACACAATATTTTCTTGTATTATAAAGGTACAGTATCTCCAGATAAATCTGATGAAGAACGCGGATTTCTCCAAAACCTGTGTGGAGAGTATGACATCCACAGCAACCCCAGTCCAAACCCCTCTGTCTTCCAAGAACACCAGAGGCGTCCTCCATTTAACTTCTCCAACAGAAACGGTGGACCAGGGTAACCAGACCTGTTCCGGCGACTTCTTCTCCAAATCCCCGGAGACCAACACAGAATGCCTGATAATCGAAAACGATGATGAAGAAGACATATCCAAGGTCTACATGAAACCTGGCAGCTACAACGTGCCCAAAAGGACCGTAGCCAACAATACGGATGCGACAATGATGAACGGGGGAAGTCCAAGAACCATAGAGTTTTTCGAGACGGCTCAGAATGTGAATAAGGTTATGGACGCTGCGACCGATCGCTACTGGACCAGCAATCAAACCAAGAAATACGTCGCAAAGCCAGTGAAAGATGACGTAGAGGTGAGCGAAAAGGTAAATTTTTAATCGTATTAAATATTCCACATTGACTTAGTATTATAATTGAAGGGTTTATATATTTCAATGTCATCTGAAGGGGTATGATTGGAAGTTGTCTTTGCAAAACACTTTATTACCATTGCAGGGTGGCCAAAAATCAGAATTGGTGATCTATGGAAGGAAACCCCACAGCAAAAATTAGATTAAGTCACTGGATTCCTATCAAAGAAGGGTTTTCCAATAAGAGGTGTTATTTTGATATTCAAAGAAAAATGCCATTTTTCAATATAAATGATCGGATGTTTATTTCATTATAAAGAAGAAGCTATGCCGTTAATAGTGAAAAATAACATCAGGCAAATGACCACAACGACCACGCTTCTGTAAGCGTGTATTAAAAGAATATGGTCTTGTGACCATATTCTTTTAATGAAATTGTGATCACCTTTTCGAAAGATAGCACGGTCCGGAAAATTTTCCCGCAAAAAATCAATGGTGTCATTGCTTGTGTGGCACGTAGTGTCGTCTTGTTGAAAGTGAACGTTGTCCAGATCAATACTATCCAATTTCGGCCATAAAAAATAATAAATCATCTCTCGATAGCGCAATCCATTCACCGTAACTGTTCCTCCAGACTAATTTTCGAAAAAGTAAGGTCCAATGACTCCGCCGGACCATAAATCGCACCAAACAGTCACACGTTGAGGATAGAGAGGCTTTTCAACAATAACTCTTGGGTTTTCCGAGCCCCAGATGCGACAATTTTGCTTGTTGACGTAGCCACCAAAGTGCACAATGGGTCTCATCACTCAAGATGATTTTTCGATGGAACTCCGGATCATTTTCATGCATTTCAACGACTCAATCAGCAAAGACATGATGTTGTTGATGATCGGCCGGCTTGAGTTCTTGTGTTAACTGAACTTTATAAGTCTTAAGACCCAAATCTTTACGCAAAATACGGTGTAATGATGTTTGTGGAATGCCTAATCCCAAAGAATGAAGAGGACTGGACAAACCTGGGTTTTCTTCAACACTTTCGGCTACAGCAGCAATATTCTCGGCTGTTCTTGAGCGACGTGCAAAGGTTTTATTCTTTACATCACTAGTCCCAACAGCTTGAATATTTTCACCAATTTATTTATTGCGGTCCGACAAGATGCTTCGCGACGACCCAAAAATTTTCGAGTTTTACGAACCGTCTCTGCCAAATTTTCACAATTTTTATAGTGAATTTTAATAATTTCAATGCGTTTTTGAAGCGTGTATCGTTCCATTTTTCTTAATTGCGTAATTTCTACTTGTCAAAAAATGACAGCTTCAAACGTGACATCTACCGAAATAGCGGGCTATTCAAAATAACACCTCATTGGTAAACCTTTTATAATGTTTCTGTTTCAAGTTTATATCAGCAACATGATGAGTTTGGATTGCCCTAATGCCAATTTTGGCCTACAAATTGAGAACAAACGAAGATTGATGAATACGGATGACGGTGAGTTTTTCGAAAAAAGATAATCGCAATGTGCTGTTCTATCTGATAGGGCTAAGAAGTTGTAGTTCCGGGATCACCGATTCTGGCCATCCTGTACAGTTTTTTCACACACCAACTCGAGATATACGGTAACACTTTCACCATTGTTTCAACCTTAGACTTAGACCTTTTGTCTAAGGTTTCAACAATGCTTTTACTATTCTCTGGCAGCTGAACTTCTTTCATTCTTTCAAAGCATTTTTATAATGTGGATTTAGATTACTCAAATCCAGAGCAACGATTTATTCTTCCTCTGATCTTCGACTTACATCTCTAGACTAACTCTTCTCAACTTCTATCTCGTCTAGCTTTTTCGACTTCACTATCGCGTTTCTAACTAAGATCTCTAGACGCTACTCTAAGGTCTATGGTTTTCGCACTGATTCTTTACCGAGATTCTTTGCTCCTCGTCGATTGTACCCTCTTTCTCACTTAAGTCGAGGGCTCACAACTACCCTTAAATAGCTGTCCAACCTGATCTCATTGGTCCGGTTTGAGAGCGTTGGTAGGAACTCCACCAACGGGAATCGTCGTGTGAAATTCCGTCGTTACGGTTAGACACGAGGTGAATGCAAGGAATTATCATATCTGGTATAATTCACCTTTCCTAAGCCAATAACTCTAAATAAAATGTAAACCCAATGTCAAAACTCTAGTTTCTCAACACGAGCCTGGAGTCAATTCTCGGGATCACTCGTTCATAAACGTATACTCCGTTCACATATTATTGAGCACAAAGTAGGCGTTTGTTCATTTATCTGAAGTTGGCAATATTTATTGTCATTACGTAAAATAACGTCAACGTTGCCGAATGTACCCGGCCTTGTCCGACGAGCTTTCGAGTTTAGATCAGAGAACTCCGCAATTTGTGCCACTTTTTTGTGATACTCACAACACTGCGTATTAATCTGACAAGAAAATAAACAACCTAAACTAACATTTTAATATACACAGTAGAATATGCCAAATTTCCATGGACTTCTTTGTGCTCAATAATATGTGAACGGAGTATATACGTTCGTGAGCGAGTGAAATCGAACCAATAGTTCAAAGTAACTTAACTCTCGAGCATATCGTCAATACTCGTTCCGACGAAATTGTACATTCATTTCGAACGGATATAATTATTTCAATTCCTAAAAATGTACGCTCGAAACGTCAAACGAGTGACTCCGAGAATTAACACCCCTGACAAAACCCATATATCGTATTACAGCTTTGGTACAAGAAGTTTCTCAGTTTTGATAGTCAGCTGTGTATTTGGACCATCCTATCTTTACGTTATCAATTCGCTTGAGCATTTCGAGTTTTTTCTTTGAACTAAGCTACCTGTAGGTATACACTTCGTTGAAAACCAATATAAATTTCTTCACGAATAAATTGAATTCCTGCATAACTGTTAATACTTTTGCAACTATTCACAGGCCTTCCAATTCAACGTACAGAAATGGGTGATCAGCAGCCGATTCTCAGATTTTGACAACGCTTCGAGATCACCATCGCCTCCTAACATCGACGCCTACTACATAGATACCCCATCTGTCGGTTACTCAGAGGTCAATAACCAACAAGACCAAGAACAGTCCGCTCAAAAACCTGGTACTTACACCTTGCTTCAGAGAGAAAAACCCTCCATTTTCTCTAGGTTGCTCCGCAGGGGCGAACGCAGAAACGATTTTGCAGTCGGCTTTCGCAGGAAATTCGATTTGAGGAAGTCCTTCAAGTCGACTTACGAAGATAAGTTGGGAGGACTGACAGACATCGCAGTAGACGTCCTCGAGAAAATAATTGCTGAACTGAAAACAACGGAATTCGCTGATTACATTTCGCAAATGAAGACGGTGAGTCGTTATTCGTGGATTTTCTTGTTGTTCTGAACTGTGATTCTTTAGAAAATTTAGCAGTATCTATGTATACACACGTCTCCAAAATGTTTGGATGCCCTAATGTTCGTTAAAACGAAACTTTATTTTGTAAGTCAAGGAAGATGGTATTACAAAGTACCTACATGAACTGATTTCGTATAGGTACAGGGTGTCTGTAAACAATGCGAGGGACTTTAGGAGATGATTCCTCGATGAAAATAAGCAGGGGTAGTTCACATAACTTTTTTTCGAAATCGACCCCTTCCAATATACATTTTGGAAGGCGATGACGAGTTGACAGTTTTAATTTTTTTTACGGTTTCTTAAAAAACACTGAGTCATAAATATACATGACTAGCTGCCCGGACGTGCTTCGCTACGTATAAGGCATAGTAATAAACTATAAGAAATAAACAAAAAAAAAAATAAAATTTCTTACTTAGTCTAATTTCGAATGTATGGAATTGCTCATCAAAATCACTACAAAAACATAATGTAAATGTTTATATTATATTTATCAGAAATAAACACAAAGATACACTATTAAATGTTATTTCTCAACTATGACAAAGAGTAAAAACTATATTATATACATTCGAGGTAAAACATTCTAAAGACGTTGTCCGATTCCCAATTGCCAATGCCTTCTAAATGATGAAGACTGCAAAGAGTAAAAACTAAAAAATTAAAAAGAATTGGGTACTCTCACTATGGTAGGTGTTAGTCCAAAACAATTGGATAAACAATATTTTTTTGTTTTTCCATTTCAGCATGAATAAATAAACAATGGGAGTACCGACTCTGGAACAGGCAACATAAAGTTGGCCATGTGAAAAACATGATTCCTTCAAATTCACACACAAACGTGAAGTGTTCGCCCTAGGGCCTTGTTTATGGACATCGCAAATGATAAACGCACGGGATATTGTAACCGTTTGAATTCAAATGGCATATCCGTTGGAATCATAGGGATACGCGGTATCAAACACGCTTCTCCTTTTGATTTACCAGTAATATGGTGATCAGTCCGTTGGTACTGTCGATTTGTATTTTGCCATCACCAATTTCTAACAATTGTTTTGAAAACTCATAGGCAGTTGCATCATTATTTAGTTGAAAACGCATATCGATATTCAGTGTCAATTTTCGTACATATCTCCAAAGAACTGATGACTTCAATCAAACAGGCATTTATTTCATCAACAGTAGTTGATCGAGGAATGACAGGCAATGTTTGACGAAAGTCTCCTGACAGCAATACAGAGCACCACCTAAAAGCTAATATTGCAATTTGGAGTTCAATCACCTGTATACTCGTTCACGAAAGGTTGAGCCGTCGGTTGGCCATGGAATTTGGCATATTCCACTGTGTATATTAAAATTTAGGTATGTTCTTTATTACTTGTCAGATGGATACGCAATGTTGTCAAATTGCATAGAGTTCTCTGATAACTCGCAGAAGTCGGACGAGGCCGAGTACATTCGGCAACGTTGACTTATTTTACTTTATGATAGTAAATACTGCCAACTTCAGGTAAATAAAGAAACGCCTACTATGTGCTCAACCTTTCGTGAACGGACTATACATTCAATGGCAATTTCAATGCAGAGTGTGCGGTCCGACCACCTTCTTATAATGTAGCAGCAATTCCCGAAGATGCAAGTGCCAATGCAATTTTCTGTTTCGATCGAATAGTCGCTAAAATATATGATACAATGAAAGTTTTGCCTGTACCACCAGGTGCATCCAAGAAATGTAATCCACCTGCATTATTGGAAACGGCTTGAATGATTGTGTCATATACATGTTTTTCTTGAATATTCAGTTTGGTTATATTCGATTGTATAAATAAACGTAAATCATTAGAATTGAACTACTGCTCACGTTGCAATTCACGATCAAACAAATCATGTATCTCACGATTTGGTGCGGTCATACCAATTGTTCTAATGCTTTATTTCCAATGGTAGAACACATATCTTATCAAAGCTTCGTTGTACATTCCCAAGGTTATCAACAAATCAGGATTTCTTGCATGATGACGAATACGATTTAAAATATCTTCTGCCATATAATGCTTATATTTTTTTTTATTCCATAATTTTTGGATTTGATCACAGAACATAAAATATATTGATTTGATGGCGAACATGTTGATAATATAATTTTTTATGCCATCTGTGCTCGAATTTTTATTGAAACATAGACGTTACTTTGAAAGAAGTGATGAAAAACGAACTCTGTATATATTAGTGTTCTGTGAACTCTGAAATTACGGTCAAATAATAAATTTCAGATTCCTGTGATTAGTTTTTACAATAATGTACCATTATGATGATTATACACTGAAGTGTTGTAATGTCGGTAATTTTAATATTTCATTCGTTGAAAATTGAAATCTCTAATAGTTTTTACAGGTTCGCCATCTATGACAATTTAATCAAAGATTATATGAAGTATGAAAAAATAGGAAACTGCCTTGCATTCATAGTACTCAAAAACGACTACAGATGGCACTGAAAATGAAAAACCTGTAATGTTGATTTTACACTTTTCCAAGATTTCCTTTGAATTTTCTATACGTGAAATTCTTCCCTAGACTTCCACGAATAATTCAAGACCAAAATTAGCCAAATCGGTGAAGGCGTTGTTGAGTTATTAATCACAACGAAAAGTGGCACTTATATTTATATATTAGATATGAAGCACTAAGTAGAATTTTACTCACACAAATATTTAAGATCTCATAACTTTATTATTAGAGGTGGAAAATAACAACCCGCTATAATTTTCGTTGAAAAATTGTTTTCGTGGGATAGATTTTCGAAAAATAAAATTCTCTTATGGTTTCCCATTCAGTTCTGAAAAAAAATTTTTTGTAAAATTTCGATACAGTCGATACTTTTCTCAGAAAAAAATGAAACTTACAAGCAATTATGATCACTGTTCATTCTATTTCATCGTATAAGTGTTCCATAGAATGAATATTCTAAGATAATGTATGTCTGATAGGTGATAAAGATAATAATAATAATATGTAATAATAATCTTTATTCCTGACTCTTAATCAAAAATTTTTTTTTGTTTTTTTTTGTTCTTTTTTCTTAGGTCTTATTTAACCAGTTAACACAATTGGACCTTTTATTGAAGGTCCTCTTCAGAATATATTCTTATCGGTGGATCGTTATCTGTTTTAACGACATATATCTTCCCTCTACTACAGAAGATATTTTTGATGTTCTATAAATCTTTCTGAAGGTTTAATTACTAATTTCCGGAAGAAAATTATATCCGTAATATTTTAAGTTCACAAATAGAAATTTCTTTCAATTAAAGAGCATAATTGACAAAACCAATTTTGAGCATGAACAATATCTTAGAATACTCATTCTATGAAACATACGATGTTTTTATTTTTTCCAAGCAAAATATCTATTGTATTGAAAAAGAAATCATAAAAGGATTTTATTTTTCGAAAATCAATCCCACGAAAACACTTTTTGGAGGAAAATCATAAGGGGTTGTTATTTTCAACCCCTAATAATAAAATTACGGGATCAAAAATGTCCGAGTAACATCTAGTTAGTGCTTCATATGATGTATAGTTTTTGACTAACCGCAGGTTTCACAAAGCTTGATTGGGCAATCAAATCGTTGGTTTTGGTTTAAGTCGATGGTTTATGTCAAAAATGAACTGAAAATTGCACAGAATTGATGACATTCCAATAATCAAAGTGATTGGAGTTTTGTTGAACCCGGCTTCAGTGTTTTTGAGAAGCCGTAAAAAATTAAAAACTATCAACTAGTCATCGCCTTCCAAAGGCTGTATTTTGGAAGGGAGGGCGATTTAGAAAAAAAATATATGAACTACCCCTGCTTATTTTCATCGAGGAATCATCTCCCTAAGTCCCTCGCATTTGTTTACAGACACCCTGTATAATCAATGCAGTATTTCAAGCGGAAACCTTCGCCATTATGAGAGTGCATATCGCAATCCACGAGATACAACTACCAGAAAAAGCTGTGTTATTGGAATTCACGTATTAGGTGTACAAATAAGTTTCCGCGGTTTTTTATAAAAAATTAGGAATTTATTGTAAAGGAAAAGTACATTACGTTTTTTCAAAGTATTCTCCATCATTTGCCACTACTTTTCCCCATCTTTCTGGCAACATTCGGATACCCCGTCGAAAAAACTCTTCATCTTTTGACGCTATCCACAAATCTACCCAATTTTTGGTGTCTTCATATGATGTGAAGCGCTGCTCAGACAGACCATGTGCCATCGACCGGAACAGGTGATAATCAGAAGGGGCTAAGTCTGGTGAATACGGCGGGTGGGGTAAAACTTCCCAGTTGAGTGTTTCCAAGTATGTTTTTACCGGCGCCGCAACATGTGGACGAGCATTATCGTGTAAAAGAATAATTTTGTCGTGTCTGGAGTAGTAATGGGCGCGTTTTTCCTTAAGTGCCCGACTCAATCTCATCAATTGTGTTCGGTAGAGAGCTCCAGTAATGGTTTCGCTGGTTTCAGCAATTCATAATACACGACACCAAGCTGATCCCACCAAATACACAGCATGAGTTTTTTTTCCATGAATATTCGGCTTAACTGTCGATGTTGATGGTTCGCCGGGCTTAACCCATGACTTTCTCTTCTTTGGATTATCGTAGTGAATCCATTTTTCGTCACCAGTGACTATACGATGCAAAAAACTCTTTTTTTTTATTCCTGGCAAGCAGCATTTCACTCATGCATAATCGGCGTTCAACTTCTCTCGGCTTTAGTTCATATGGAACCCAATTTCCTTGTTTTTGAATCATTCCTAACGATTTTAAACGATGTGAAATTGCTTGTTGAGTCACTTGTAGAGTAAGTGCAAGTTCTTTTTGCGTTTGGGACGAATCTTCCTCCAATAGTGCTTCTAATTCCATGTCTTCGTACACCTTCGGCCTTCCACTGCGTTCTTTGTCTTTAACGTCAAACTCACCGTTCTTAAACTTTTGAAACCATTCCTGACAACTTCTCTCACTTAAAGCAGCTTCACCATATGCTTCTAGAAGCAATCGAGGCGCCTCAGCTGCAGATTTTTTCACATTAAAGAAGTAAATCAAAAGTTCCCGCAAATGATGCTTATTCGGAATAAAACTTGACATTTTTGCACGAAAAAAATTACGTGATGCTGATACGGAATCACTAGTACTTTAAGGTTATGGTGTTGCCAGATGACTAAACTTGGGATATTACGTTTTACATCTGATAATTTCTCCATAACCTTCTGGTGGGGCCATCTTTTGACAAACCGCGGAAACTTATTTGTACACCAATAGTACTCGTAGTTGTAATATTTGATTTTTAATAAGCTTAATTTTCAGGAAGATCATCTGCCAGCTTCTAACCTTGACTGGATCCTGAAAAAATTGAAGGCGAATCAGTACAAGTTTGTGAACGAAGTGATTCGTGATATTTATTATGTTGTTAATCTGACATCGATATATTACTCGGTGAGTAAGGGATAAATTCTCCCTAATATTATTAATATTCAACAAAGCGCACACACAGAACACGACTGATTTCCCTAATTCGCACAAGCTTAATAGTTTCTGAGGGGTGCCAACGAAGCCTATAGGAGTAATCAGTATAATCATAATCGAATCATATTATGGTTATAATGCGAGAATTATTAACAGAATGAACTCCATTTCATTCAGTTAACCAAAAACTTACCTATGCGAATACCGATTCAATTATTTTTCCGTCATCAAGAACTCAAAGATGATGTAGGAACAAACTCAATGAGGTACGTAAGAAAGATAAGGTCTTTTTGATCTTGGTTTGCGGCTATTCGGGAATCAAAGGAATGTAAAAGGCCAATACACTTGTCAAAAAGGGCGCACGAATGCCACTCATTGGCCTTGAACCCTTCGGTGGTATAGGTTAATGTACCTATAAAAAGGAGTTTCTGGAGAAGGAGAAAGCCGAGAAGGAAAAACTCTGGCGGAATCTTCCAGGGATGGATCATTCCACTGAGTTCCTTCGAAACTTTAAGACAGCGGGATATAAAAGATATCTGGATCTTGGTAAGAAACAATCACACCTCCTCACTGGCTTTCTTACAGAACACTGTCGCCTCAGGAAGCACCTGTTGAGGATGGGATTATCGGACACTGACGAGTGTAAGTTCTGTGGGGACGAAGAAGAAACCCCCATTCACCTAGTCACGAAATGCTTTGGCATTGCGAGCCTAAGGAGGGAATGCCTTGGGCGAGAAGCTTGTAAGAGTGAGGAACTAGCCTCGTTGAAGCCTTCACAGATATTGGATTTCATCGGATCTTTGGAACTGGAAAGCGAGCTGTAAAGGGCGTGGTCAGAACAATTCTGTAATAGGGCACAATAGACCTTGAGGTAGCAGTGAACTGTAACCCTTTTTTTAAACTACATAGCCGGAGCTTTATGCCAGATTTCAATTAAGGGTCGAAGAACACCTCTATCATTCAGAGCTATTCTCCATACTGATGACTCCCGAGTCCCGATAGGGTGAAATAGCTAGGTAGTTATTTCGTCCTATGCTCTGAATGATATTACCTCTTTGTATGTACATACTTTAATAAACATTGACGAGATTAGCACTAGAGTATGAGTTTAATAATGATCGATTTCAATCGATTAGGTTATATTCTTCTCTGTTTTCTACACCTTTTAGTCGTAATTCAGAAAATAAAATTTCAATTTCAGAAAAGGAAACATTTACTTCAGAACAGGAATATGTAATTCAGAAAACAGAATAAAAAAAATTAAAAAAATAGAATTTGGGGATATTTAATTCAATTTCAGAAGAACGAAATTGTATTTCGTATTAGAAAGTGGGAATTCAAAATCGGCAAATTGAATTTCGAAAAAGGAGAGTTGCATTACAATATAGTCCGTTCACGAAAGTTTGAGCCGTCGGTTGGCCATGGAAATTTGGCATATTCCACTGTGTTGTTTATTTTCTGGTCAGATTGATACGCAATGTTGTCAATATGGCATAGAGTTCTCTGATAACTCGCAAGCTCGTCTGAGGAGGCCGGGTACATTCGACAACGTTGACTTTATTTCACGTTATGACAGCAAATACTTCAGATAAATAAACAAACGCCTATTATGCGCTCAAACTTTCGTGAACGGACTATATAGTCCGTTCACGAAAGGTTGAGCCGTCAGTTGGCCATGGAAAATTGGCATATTCCACTGTGTATATTAAAATTTTAGGTTATGTTCTTTATTTTCTTGTCAGATTGATACGCAATGTTGTCAATATTGCATAGAGTTGTCTGATAACTAGCAAGCTCGTCGGACGAGGCCGAGTACATTCGGCAACGTCGACTTTATTTTACTCTATGACAGTAAATACTGCCAACTTCAGATGAATAAAGAAACGCCTACTATGTACTCAACCTTTCGTGAACGGACTATAGTTATAAATTCAATTTCAGAAAATGTATTACAATTGTTTAAGGATAATGGTTTTACATAGGGATTAAGCAGAGTACATAATAATACAAAATATTATTTTGAAGTATCTACGTATACTTCGAGGGTTGACAATGCCCACGAGAAGGATTACGAGTACATACATATTATAACATAAACACAAACACAGATATAACTATTCTACATATTTATCGATTCTGGAATATATTCAACCAATTCTGAATTACAATTTTGTTTCTCAATTACGATTGTTTTCTGAATTACATATTCCTATTCTGAATTTGAAATTTTCGTGTCTGAATGTGAAAAAACGTTATTGGAATTCCTGGGTGCATTTACTACACATTATTACCTTATTCTGAAATTCAAATTCCCTATTCTTAATATCAACTCACTCTTCTGAATTAGGTAGAATTTTTATCTTCTGCAATTCAATTTGCATTTCTAAATTACATTTCACGTTTTTTTAATTACA